>JAECWU010000127.1:27002500-28252500 GCA_018150985.1 Chymomyza costata | reverse complement strand
AATATCAGCTAAACATTATAAATGCAATAATAATATTTATATTTAAAAGATCAAATGTTGAGTTATGTCGCAAATGAAATTGTATAAAATTTTATAAAATCATTATTTTATTCTTCTTTCTTGCACAAAATGTTAATTTTTCTTAAATTTAAAATGTGGTCTGCCACGCCTACTACGTTGCCTACTACGTAGCATGCAAAAATTCTGCACGAAATGTCAAAACTTCATATAAAAAAAAATTCCCTTTTTTGGGATATTTTATATATATTATATAAGTCAAAACTTCATATAAAAAAAAAATCCCTTTTTTGGGATCAAAACTTCATATAAAAAAAAAATCCCTTTTTTGGGATATTTTTTTTTATATGAAGTTTTGACATTTCGTGCGAAATTTTTGCATGCTGCGTATGGGCCTTAAAGCACAAAATTGAAATATTTTTTTTTTTAAATTTAAAATTTGGTCTGCACAAATATTAGGCCTGCATTATTAAGAGTTTATTTTGGGCTATTTAATAGTATACATATGTATATATGCATATTAGCTTGGCATGTTTACAAGTTGTAGAATTCTTTTTGTACGACCCTGCAAATAAGTTTATTTAATTAACAAATTAGCAATGCCTTTTAAAATCTTTCATTTTAATTTAATTAACGATAATTGCAACAACTTGCCCTCAAAATCATTTCGAGCTTAGTTTTAACTTGTCGTTTTAATAATATATTTATAAACGTATATATTTTATTTTGATGAACTTGTATTTAATTAGTTTAAATTTTATAACTAATTGCATTAAACAAATTAACAATGGTTTTATTTGCCAAAACAATAACAGCAGCAAAAAGTTCCGCAAAGCAACTTTGTCCTAGAACAAAACTTTTCTCTATGCATATACTACGTATACGTATTATTTTAACTAAGCCAAATTAACACTTTAAATTCATTTACGATCACATCTGTTGTGTGTGCTCTTATCATACATATGTATCTTAACAACCATAACAATTGGCTCAGTTTTGCCACCAAGCTGACAGAATCACATATTGATATGATATCGTATCAAAAGTCACGTCAATATCATTTTATTATCTCGCGTGACTGCCAGCGGCATCGTGCCCGGGCACGTCATTAGCTTTTGCGTGTATATGATGTCCCAAGTGCCAAAAAAAACGAGTCCCAATAACCAAAAACCATATCGAAATCAGAAAACAAACCAAGGCGCAAGAGTGTAACAAAAAAAGAAAAAAAAAAAAACAAAGATACAAAACATACGAAATAGCAAAAATATCAACAAAATCGAGAACCGGTTTTTGAACAAACACAAAAAGAAAAGGAAAAACTTTTTTGAATATTTCGAGTTGAATTCGAAACAAGTTTATTGCTGTTTTTATCAGCTAACTAATGGCGTGCGCCGAGCTTGTTTTTTTTGTTTTTGTAGATTGCGTAGTGCGGAGAGAGAAGCTACAGAGGGGTGCATTGAGAGGGTATAGTTAAACGAGAGATCGGGTATCTCGAATCGAGCTATTGATAAGAAATTTGAAGCTTACATGCTGACTTGCAGTTTTGCTGTAGTTGTAAGATCTGTAAAGACTTACATAAACTTGGACAGCAGCTATGTCATCCGAACAGTCGTGGATTATCTCTAAGAAATCGATAATATGATGGCAATGGTATCGGAGCGATAAGACCGATCAATGCGGATTTAAAAATATTTAAACATATGCATAAACTTATTAAAGATTGATCCTCAAACCAATGTGGACGTATGCTGCTCAGAGGACAGGGATCATCTCAAAAATTGAAATCCTCCAAGGGTACCAATCTGTGACTCTAAGAATCAATACAGATGTTCCTTGGTATGTCAGCAACCAACATATTCGCCAAGATGTTGGAGATAAAATTAAGCAAAATGACTTAAAGATATCTTATAATAGTGCTGGAGAAAACATCGATGAACGAAGTTTCAAATATCTATATATCGATGTTGGCCAACAGAGATGTTTCTGCAGCACTTCTGCACTCATGAAATGGGTGTTTAGTAGTGCTGGACTATTAGGCAAGAGATGATATGAAGCAAAACATCTCGAAAAAATCGGGGTAGACTATTTTCAAATAAAAACAGTTTGGTAATTGATATATTAAACAAAAATATGAACGTTAGGTGTCTGTAAAGATTTAATGCACTTAGAGCTTTCGGAGAGCTAGCAAATGGTATGAGAACATTCTTCTTTTATTAATAAAATTTGCTGATAAACATCTGAGAGATTATAAAAAAAAAAAAATAGAGATACATCAAAGATGATTCTTCATCGAACTTTTTCAAACTAAAGGAAGCTTCAAATTAAAGCAACCAAGAAATTCGACAACATATCTTAAAAGATATCAAGTTATACTGTCATTACGCAAGAGATGATATAAGAAAACATCTCGCAGATATCTAGCTAGTGATAGTCTACAATTGCAGAGACATAAGACGTCAAAAAAGATTTCATATTTTGTGTCATCTAAATTGATTTTTTTAATATGATATCTTTTAAAATAGTATTGGTGCAGCATCAATACCTTCACTTTTGTTATGTTTACAAAATTTGCTTGCTGTCTTCTGCCTGATTTTAAATAAAGATACATTAATTAATAATATAACATGTACATGTAACTATTCCTTCTATATAGAAAGATAATCAATCAATAAATTTACAAAGGCTTGAGTGTTTCTTACTTAAAAAACAATTAGATGGGCAAAAAAATTTAAAGATATCTAGATAGAGAGAAAACTGGCAATTAACCTACTAGACGTTAGACGTTTAAGAAGATTTCATATTTTGCTAATTTCAGATCAATTTGTATCATATGAAATACTACTAAATGTTGTACATTGCTTCAAGTCTCTGAGAAATCAAGTCAATTCTGACAATCTTCATATATTTATAAACTTTGTTGATTGTCATCTGAAAGATGATATATATGTATATACCAAATAAACTAAAGATGATTCTACAGCCAACTTCTTCTTCTAGTTTTTGAACATAAGAAGAATGCCAGGATTGCTTTTCCGCAGAAGAAGTTGGCTGTAAAGATGATTCTACAGCCAACTTCTTCTTCTAGTTTTTGAATATGAGAAGAATGCCTCGATCGATTTTCCGCAGAAGAAGTTTGCTGTAGTCTCATCTTTCATCTGAAAGATGATAAGAACATATATATGAAATATGATTCTACAGCCAACTTCTTCTACCTATAATCAATCCTGGCATTCTTCTTATATTTATAAATTTCGCTGATTCTCATATGAGAGATAATTAAAATATATATGTATTAAAGATGATTCTACATCCAACTTTTTTTTCTAGTTTTTGAATATAGGAAGAATGCCAGGATTGCTTTTCCGCAGAAGAAGTTGCCTGTAGTCTCATCTTTCATCTGAAAGATGATAAGAACATATATATAAAATGTGATTCTACAGCCAACTTCTTCTACCTATAATCAATCCTGGCATTCTTCTTATATTTATAAATTTAGCAGATTGTCATTTGAGAGATGATGAAAAAATATATATATTACAGATGATTCTACATCTTACTTCTTCTTCTAGTTTATGAATATAGGAAGAGTACCAGGATTGATTTTTCGTAGATGGAGTTGGCTGTAGAATCATCCTTAACATATTTCAGATGACAATCAATATAACAAAGATGATTCTATAGCCAAGTTTTTCTATGGATTTTGCCCAACGTGCCTATTATCTTTTACTATTTTGAAGAAATGCTAAGTGAAAAAAGACTAGTAGGCAGAATACAGAATGAGCAACGCCTTCGTCTACGGATTCTTTATCTTTTTATTGCTCAAAAAGATATAAAGTTACGTCCCTTATTTTCTTTCTATTCAACATTTTGATTTAGATGAAGCTGCATTATGCCAGCGACAATAGTTTTTTTTTTTGTAGAAAACTCTTTTTTGACTACATTCCAACACTTTAAGGGCATGCATGAAATGTACATTATTCTTGTACTGAAAGATGATATAACTACATAAAATCATCAAAGATGATTCTACAGCTAACATCATCTATAGATTTTGCCCCCCTTAGAACTTTGAAGAAAGTCTGTAAACAGACTAAGAGGCTGAGTATAGTCTGCCCAGAAGCCCTTTGTCTATGCATTCTTTATATTCTTATTGCGATGTCTTCTTAATTTTTGTTGTTTTCTACTTAAAATTTTAATTAAGATTAGACAATAAATACTTTTCGCCTTTATTAATTAATAACAAATAGAAAACACGTGTAGCTCAGAAATGTGAGTCTTTTGAGTGTAAACAAATGATATGAGCTGCTGCCAGGGTATAGAGTGTTTGGCGCCAGAGAAATATGATTTTCTTAACTGATGATTACTGATGGCTATGTTTTTGTTTATGCATCGAATTAGACGCTTCAAGGCGGCTCTAATGAAACGTGAGTCGCAAGCCAAAATATTAATTGAATTTGATTAATTTTTAATTAAAGATCTAATTTCGATTTCTTACTGTTGTTATTATCGCGAATGCAATGCGAAAATAATTGAGGCACTCCAATGGCAAGCAGTGCGTATAAGCAGATCCAACAGAACCGCCCGATAAGCCTAAAGACCGCTCGAGTATGTCAACAAGTTGTCTGCTCATATGATCGCTACTATATACATAAACATATATACATGCGCGTATATAATATATACATATGTAGTGTTATATGAGTGTTAGCTGCGCGCGCTTAAACTTGTGACGGGTTTTTTGCACCTACGCCATGACGACAGTGAAATGGGCTGGCTGGCTGGCTTGCTTTCTATGAAAGATCTTGAGGTTTATCATGTGCCCTAAAGCTGATAGCCAGCTAGACTCGATAATGTTGACCAAATTTATACAATTGTGGAGCTGTACTTACTTGACTGGCATTAATACTGATATGTGGCAGAAATTCGTAGCTGGCTTTATAATGTGCCCAAGTGCTGACATGGGAGCTATCAATGGCCAAGGTAGAGGAATTACGCTTTAGGTTATCTTCGGCACGCAAATCCCTCAGCTCGCGGCCTGTGTTTATTTGCAGATCGTGCAGTACCTGGAAAAAAAAACAAAATATAAGCTTAACTGCATTCAACTGGCAGTTAGTTGGACTCACCTTCTTGCGCAGTTTGCAGCGTCTGGCAGAACTGAATGGTTTTGGCATTACCGGCTTGCCAGTCCAATCGCCGCCACACGGATTCTGCCACTCCAAGCTGCTTTTGTGCAGCTCATTGTGAAAGTGTTCCTTGTAGCTAATGAAGAAGCTATGCTGCTGCATATCACCCATTGGCCCAAGTTCTGTGGCACCGGCTGCAATTGTTGTTGGCGTTGTGGCAACTGTGGCATCTGTGGCATCTTTATCGGGTTGCGCTGTGGGCGCAGCGCTGGCAAACTGTTGCAACTGCAACAGTATAGTGGCAAGCAGCAGCAGCTGCAGGTCTGCACCAAATCTCTGCGAATGGCCAGGACCTGATCTGCTGCCGTACAGCTGCGTGTGCTTCCTCCTGGTGCTAGCCGTTTTGGTGTCGGGGTTGCCGGTCGTTGCGTAATGCTTGCAACCAGCTTTCGTCTGCATGCAAGAGAAGTGGAGTGTGGGTCAAAAAATAAAATTTGTTTTTGTTATTATTTATAATTAGTTATTACAACACTTAATATAAAAATGTATGAGTCTTATGCATAAGATAACTTTTTTTGAGAGTCTAAATATTTTATATACAGAGAGAGAGAGAGAGCCATTAGATTGGAAAGTGCTCTCTAGGCTCGTTGGTAAATTTTAGTTTTTTACTAATTTTTTAATTATAAGCTACAATAAATGCTAAGTTGCAAAGCAGAATTCATAGCCAGTGCAATAGAGTAGTTTATTTACTTTAACTCAATTATTTTATTTCGGAATTTAATTAATTTTTTTATTTTCGTTTTTTGGCAAACCATTTTCTTTTAAAATATTTTATAGTTTTTTAGCTCAAATAAATGTTTTTTTCTACAACTTTTGTATTGAATTCCTTTTTTTTTATATATACTTTTATTTATTTATTTTTCCTTAATTTTTTTAAATTATTTTTTTTTAAGTTTTTTTTATACTTTCTTTATTTATTAAGTTTTTTTTAATTAAAAAAAATTTTTTTTTTATTTTTTATAAAGAAAAATAAATAAGAAAAAGAAAATATAAATATAAAAAAAATATATTAAAAAAAGAAGAAAATATAAAAAAAAATTATTGTGTTAGTTATAGAAAAAAAATTTATTTTAGCTTAAAAACTATAAAATATTTAAAAAAAATTTCGGAATTTAATTAATTTTTTTATTTTCTTTTTTTGGGAAACCATTTTCTTTAAAAATATTTTATAGTTTTTTAGCTCAAATAAATGTTTTTTTTCTACAACTTTTGTATTAAATTCTTTTTTTTTTATATATTCTATTATTTATTTATTTTTCTTTAATTTTTTTAAATTATTTTTTTTTAAGTTTTTTTTATACTTTCTTTATTTATTAAGTTTTTTTTAATTAAAAATTTTTTTTTTATTTTTTATAAAAAAAAAATTAAAGAAAAATAAGTAAAAAAAAAGAAAATATAAATATAAAAAAAATATATTAAAAAAAGAAGAAAATATAAAAAAAAAATTATAGTGTTAAAGTTATAGAAAAAACATTTATTTTAGCTTAAAAACTATAAATTATATAAAAAAAATGACAATTTTTTAAAATTAAATAAGTGAAAAAGTTGAATCATATTATACATATCTTTTTAATTTTTTTTTAATTTTTATTTTAAATTAAAAAAATTAAATTAATTTATTTTTTAAAACAAAATTTTAAAAGGCGAAATTGTATGCTTTTTGCCAAAGCATTTTTAAAAAAATTATTTTTTATTTAAAATAAAAATTAAATTAATTATTTTTTTTTTTTTAATTTTTATTTTAAATAAAAAATAACTTTTTAAAAACCGCTCTGGCAAAAAGCATAATTTTTCGTTTTCAAAATTTTGTTATATAATTTTTTTTAAATATCAAAATTTGTAATATTTTATTTTTATTTGAAGTAGTAGTAGTTAATGTTTATTTTTTTTTTTTAAATTTTATGTTTTTAATCTCTACTAAGCGTTAAATAAATAAATTTAATTTTTTTAATATTATGTATTTGATTTGCAATGTATCTTTGGAAATTAAGTTTTATCCTATACTACGTTCATAATTGGATTAATAGAGTTTAAGCTTACTTAACCAATAAAAAAACTAATTTCAAGTGTTACAAAAATATTTACATAATTTATAGTTAAAGTTTAAGATTTGGAATATGAAATCTCTTAAGGCGCTCTCATTTAACTTAATTTAAACAACTCGTTTGAAAATGGCAGGAAAATTAAACAAGATTTTCAATTTAAAATGAATAATTTTTTTAAATATTTTAGGAAATTTTTTTTGAAATGTGCAGCTAGTGCCTGAAAGAAGTACTTTGTTGAGCATTATAGCCTATCTGCCCCAAAAGTTATATGTTAAATGAACAGACGTAAGCTGATAATCGTTTTAGGCGGAATCCTACGTTGGTCTGCCCGTATTTTCTTTTACCCAAAAACTAAAAGAAAGAAAGTGCGTCTAATCAGTTAAAAAAATTCAGAGATACTATAATAATATTAATACAAAGATAAATACACAGCTAAACAAATAAAGCAGTGCAAGGATGCGTAGATGTAGATAGAGTTACTCAATGATACAGGCATATACATATGTACTTAACTATCTTTAGGTATACAAATAAAGATATATAAAAAGTTATTATTCCTACTTGGTTCTGACTTAAACCCTTTTAGAGACAAAAAGATATAGGGATGCTTATATATTGATAAAAAAAATGAAGCTTTTTCTATTGGCTTCTAACTTGTTCCCTTTTAAAGAAAAAGCGATGAATATATACCGCTAAAGATACAGATAAAAAGAATGCTATTTTTTCTTATGGGTATGGATGAAGAGGCACATCATCTAAAACAATTTTGGGTTCCGGGAGACCAAGTGAAGCTCGATATAGGTTTTTTTTTGTAATGGCTTTAAAAATTATTCAAATCTTTTGAGAACTTTTAAGCCTTAAATGCGGGCTCGCTTGGCTTTGAGGCATCCTACAACAACATAGATAAGACAACTTTTTAACTGCAAAAATATATAATACAATACAAAAAAAAAAAAAAAAAACTTGTCACGACTGGGAATCGAACCTTGGTCTTAAGACGACTTTAACTTTCAGCTCAACATCCTAACAACTCGACTAATCTTTTGCTAACCGGGCGCCTCGGATCTGCCAAATGCTATATTGCGATTATAGCTATATTTATTGATCGTTTATAAGGATGTTTGGCATTAAAGTTAATTTGTTTTTATTTCCCGAGCTCTATGCTTAAACAAAAGCTTGTTTTGGATAGAGCTATAAAAAGTACGAATTGTTTATTGTACAAGATACTGGTGTTCATACAGAGGACAAACCAACGGATATGCCTTTGTGCTCTAGATTATATAGTTGGTGGCTCTCCCGCCTCTTTTTCTATAGGTTTACAGGCATAACAAGTTTAAGATATAGGCTATAAAATAATCTTTCTAAACTTGTTTGGGTAAGAGCTACATATCAGTACGTAGACACTTATAGACTTTATTTTAATCAACATGCCTTTTTTACTTTTAAGAATACCAAAACTTGACAGTTTAACGTCCAACCTCTCTCGCTCAAAGTTAAAACTTGAACTTTGACTGTATAATAATTTCTCATGTCAAAAGTCGTAATCGAAATTATTTAGTAAAAATAGAACTTGGCCTAGTTCCGATTTTATAAATACAATATCAGTAAACCAACTATACCCTAAAATAACAAGCGTATATAAACTTTATATCTCAAACAATTTATGACGTACTTCGAGTACATACTCACAAAATGTAACACTCAACTGAATCATCGCACTATTTATACAAACATACATACCTACAAGGCCTAGAGAGTATATAGACCCCGACGCGATTTTGTCTGGGTTTTGTTTTTGGGCTGATAAGCGCGCGTCGCATGTTGCAGACCAACAACAACAAGTCAACGAACCTGACCAAATATCAACTATTTTTGACCATTCGACGCGAAATTAAGGAGTTTCCACTTCTTGCACACATTTATGAAATTCGAACAAAGTTTTTTTTCGTTTTCGTTTTTGTTTTGTTTTGTTGCTTTTTTTTTTTGTTGGTACTATTGAGAGTGCTTCTTCTGCTGCTGCTGCCTCTTCTGCTTTACGAGTTCACGAGCCAAATTCAACGAGTCGCTTTGGGCTCTGAAGCTTTGGTAACCGGATGACGCATCAACGCATTGACTTGTCGCCAAGTGTTCGACCGCTCAAAACGTGTAAATTAATTTCACATGTTTAAAGCGTTTTTTTTTCGTATAACATTTAAGACATTATATGATATATAAGTACATATAAATATGCTTTTTTGCTAAACTTGGGACTTGACTCTTAAGGGCTTGTTGTGGTTCAAAGTTCGTGCGACTATTCGTCATGAGTCTCCATGGGCTCAACTTATCAACTTATCAGGTTTGCAGTTTTTTTTGAAATGTTGTTATGGAATTTGGTAACAACGAAATTTTTAGTTGACTTTAGTGGAAAATTTTGCTGAGCCATAAGATACGAGCCGCATGATTTTTCATTTCATTTTAAAGACTAAAAACTTTTTTTCTGCTGATTTTCAAGCTTGTAATTTTTTATTAAAGTTATTATAGCAGCAGCATGCTGGAGTGAACAAGTTCTTTTACTTTACTGCTTTGAGTCATGCAGGTCTGAACAGCCACACTTTAAACTAAACTAAAGCGCCTAAGATGCGCATTTTTATGTGTAGTAGGTTGCAAGTCAAAACTGTATCCGTTCCCTCAAGGAAAAACCTTTAGGTAGTGTTAAATTTTTTTATTTTTTAAATTACTGCCCTAACAATTGCCAAAGTAGGACACTTTCTATAGAAATTTTGGCCTAACTTGTGCCAGCAGTTAAAGATTTTTTTACGCTTATTTGATTTTGAGATTGCCAGCTACAGCCAAAAGTCGAAAACAACGAAAAGTGTGTACTTACTAGAAAAATTAATTTAAATATTAGCAACAGATATGTAGAAACTAGCGCTGTAGAAAACATCGATGTTATATCGATGCATCGATGTATCGAAGTTTAAAATATCTATATATCGATGTTGGCCAACCAAGATGTTTCTCCAGCACTTCTGCACTCATCAAATGGGTGTTTAGTAGTGCTGGAGAAACATCTCTGTTGGTCAACATCGATATATAGAGATTTTAAACTTCGATACATCGATGCATCGATATACTCACTAGAAAAAAAATCGTTATCTTCAATTTTAAATTCATTTAAATTGCAACAGCAGATCTGTTAAAATTTATTTAACAAATTTTTTATGTGCGCCTAATAACGAAAAGTCCGCCCTATGCTTCGACCAGGATTGACATATATTATGTTTTAAAATTAAGCTTTTTTTGTACTAAATTGTGATATGTACTGTATGTCAAGGAATAAATATAAATAATAATAACGAAAAGTGTGTACTCACTAGAAAAATAAATCGTTATGTTCAATGTAAATGCCTATTTTGCAGCAACAGATACCATGTTGAAATTTATTTAACCTTATAGCCAACAAGCTTTTTATGTGAGCTTAACAAGTAAAAGTGTGTACCTACTAGAAAAATAAATCGTTGCGTTCAATTAAAAATTCATCTAAATCTTAGCAATAGATTTGCTGACAAATATTCAACCTATAGCCAACAAACTTTTTATGTGAGCCTAATAACGAAAAGTGTGTACTCACTAGAAAAATAAACCATTGCGTTCAATTTAAAATTCATTTAAATTTCAGCAACAGATATGTTGAAACTTTTGTAACCTACAGCTAACAAATTTTGCATGTAAGCTTAATAAGTAAAAGTGTGTACTCACTAGAAAAATAAATAGTAACGTTTAATAGCAAATTCATTCAAATTTTTTTAAATTCGTACAATTTTAAAATTCGGTAAAAGATACGTTGAAACTTATTTAACAAACAGACAAAACGAATAATAACCAATAAAGAAAAGTGTGTACCTACATGTAAAATAAGTCGTTGCGTTCAATTAAAAACTTATCTAAATCTAAGCAGTAGATATGCTGGTAAATGTTAAACCTGTAGTTAACAAATTTTTAATGTTAGCCTTATAACGAAAAGTGTGTACTCACTATGTAATTAAATTCAATAACAGCTATGTTAAAACTTATGCAATCCACAGCCAACAAAATTTGTCTGTGAGCCTAATTAACGAAAAGTGTGTACTCACTAGAAATATAAAACGATTCGTACAATTTTAAAACTTGTTGAAACTTATTTAACTAACAGACAAACTGAATAATAACCACTCAAGAAAAGTGTGTACCTACTAGAAAAATAAATGGTTGCGTTCAATTGAAAATTCTTCTAAATGTTGACAAATATTTAACCTATAGTTAGCCAACTTTTTATGTGAGCCTAAAAACGAAAAGTGTATACTCACTAGGTAATTAAATTCAATAACAGCTATGTTGAAACTTATGCAATCTACAGCCAACAAAATTTGTCAGTGAGCCTAATTAACGAAAAGTGTGTACTCACTAGAAATATAAAACAATTCGTACAATTTTAAAATTCAGTAAAAGATATGTGGAAACTTATTTAACTAACAGACAAACCGAATAGTAACCACTCAAGAAAAGTGTGTACCTACTAGAAAAATAAATGGTTGCGTTCAATTGAAAATTCTTCTAAATGTTGAGAAATATTTAACCTATAGTTAACCAAATTTTTATGTGAGCCTAAAAACGAAAAGTGTGTACATCTTTTATGTGAAAAAGATTTTGTTATATTTCACTATTTTCTATTCATTTTTTGAATATAAAATATAACGTACAAATATTTTAAGTTTATAAAATAAAAAAAAAATCAATTAAAATAGTTTAATTCTTATCTCTATGATAGCTCTATGTATGTTTTGTATTATTTAACAACAACATAATATATTTCATAAAAATTAGACTCATGCAATATTTTTGGCTTTACATATGTATGTCACTTTACATGAAGGAATTTATTTCAAGTTATTGTGTATTAATTAGTAATATAAATCAAAGCTTGTGTAATTGATGTTTAATACTTTGTAATCTATCTTTATATACTAGTTACCTACTATATAAATTATTTGGGTTTTGTTTTGGTTTGCGCATTCTCACATAAAGATAACAAAGTTTTGTTTTGTTTTTTTTTTTTAACAAAAGCAGCAAAGTAATTAAGCCTGTACCTTAAGTCTATGGGTAAGATGCTTATGAAATGTAAATGCAAATTAAAAGTAAATTAATTTTATCTAAACCAATGCAGCAAGCAATCTAAATTGATAGCCAGGGCACTATAAGCGGCATATTATTCTTATGCGTATCTTTTAATAATAATCTATTTTTTATCATTTGACGTAAGAACCTTAGTCAACAAAGGAAATCGTATTGATTACTAATCCCAACCTTAAACAGTGTGTACTTGTATATATATCAAACAAAATTTAATTCATGATTTATAACTCATACGAAAAGTAGCTTGATAAGCCAATAACATAATAGCGCTGAACTCATTTCATTTTTTATAATATATATAGTATATCATTATTTTATAAATAATAAAAACAACAAGATATTAACATACATACCATTTACGCATAAATTTCTACAATGTTGTGTCCTGTAAAATTCAGCTGAGTCAACTGGCACAATAGGGTTAGTTTTCTTTTTTTTTTTGAATAATGAGCAGTCTCAAAATGTTTAACAAACACAAATCAGAAAAAAAAAAATCAATTTTATTTTTATACAAAGTTTTTTTAAAATTGCTTTAAACACAGTGTAAAAAATTTTCGGAATTACTTTTCGCGTTTTCTAGCAATAAAATTTCTTTTATATTTCGATTTTATTGCCGCTTATCGATCATGTCAGTTTTTTTTTAACGTATTTTAAATTAAATTTCGCTTTTTTGCAGACCCGTTTCTATACGATCTGAACACTTCAATAACTATTCGCGTAATGAGGGGTTTCGGCTGCCTCTTCGGTAAGTGTATGCTCTGGGACTTTAGTATGAGTGTGTCTCAATTGTTGTTGGTGTGCAAAGCGGTGAGTGTACCACACACACACACACACACGCACACACATGCACTCTCACACACACGCAGAGTTAGCGTTAGTTGCTGCCACTTGTGGAGCAGTTTTTGTGGTAGAAAGCCCCCTCACTAACCCTTTAGCCCACAAACCACAATAGAGAACTAAGTTTGTGCTTTTTGCAAAAACACTCACACTCACACCAACACCAACACTGTAACCAAGAATGCAGATAAATATATGTACCTTAACGTTTACATGTATGTACATGCCCATATAAGTCTGTTTATTTATCACTCACTCATTGAGCGTAGAAACAGCTGAGCGCGCAATCAGCTGAGCAGCTGAACGAAGCACCCTACATTGAGCCAGTATTTGCTCATGCAGAACATCTTAACAGTTTGGCTATTTTTGGTAACTCTCTTCTAGCGGTTTGAGTCTTTTTCATCATTATAAACCTTCTACAAGTTAATAAATATTATTTTTTCTTATGTTACTTTAGCCATTTTTTGCCAATTTTAGAGCATAACACTGATCCAGATTATAAACAAATACCAGAGACTACCTGCCCGAGCATTTGTCTTGAATATAGTTCTTTGATATTTAAATTTTCGAAAAATCTATATGCCCAATGTTATTTGACATTGATTTGAGCATTAAAACAAAGATATATACTAAATTATTCCAGTTTATATGTAAGTTTTTAAGTTATAACATATCTACTATATATCTATATACACAGAACTTTTTATCATTTTTTTTTTTTACTTATTCATAATTAAAACTAAGCTTCGATCATAGAACCCCCGACAGAAACGCAATTCTTTCCAATTTTTCTTTTTTTAAATAAATAATGTAAGTTAAATGACATTATTTAAGCAGAAAAATTTATTCACTAAAAACTATTTACAAAATATTGTTCAAAAATTAGGTAAATACATAAGGAAATTATATTACACAACAAAAAAATTAAATAATATATTGTTTATATAATAAAACTTATACACAAAATAATTTTTTGAATAAAAATATATAATAAAAAATTAATATAAGTTTTATTTATCATTAAAAACTATACACAAAATATTAGTAACAAATTATATATATTTAAGAATATGTACATATATAAAATAAAAAAAAAAAATTTATAATAAAATCGTTTCATTATATTTTGTATATTATAATATTCTTTACATGATAAAAATGTCAAAAAAATTATTTGCTTTATAAAAATAGTAAAAAATGAATATGTTTTATTGATATAAAAAAAAAATTATTATTGTTTAGAAACTTTACACATAATTGTTGTTTGAAAAAAAAAAAAAAATAAATATAAAAATAGTAAATATATTAAAAAAAAATTCACGAAATAGAAAGTTGTACACTAAATAAAAATAAAAACCTAATTAAACAAATAATACAATAGTAAGATTAAAAAAAGTTGTGTACCAAAGAGGAATTAAAAAATATGTAGTCAATATTAAAAAAATATGGGTTTCTACATATATCCAAAAAGTACTAAATATATATTACACAACAATAATAGTAATAAAAAAATTAAAAATAAACAACAAAAGCATAACTCGTAGAAATACAAAAAAAATTAAACTAAATTTATACGAATTAGTTTGTCTAAAACATAAAAATAAATACTTAAATTAAAAAAAAAAATATAAAAAAAATTATATTCAAAAAAGAGGATATGTAAATAAATATTAAAATATATTATTTATATAAAAAAAAATAAATATAAAAATAAGAGCAATAAAAAAATTAAAACTAAACTATAAAAACATAATTCGTAAAAATACAAAAAAATTAATTTTAAAGAATTAGTTTGTCTATTATATAAAAATAATTAATCAATGAAAAAAAAATAATAAAAAAATTATATTAAAAAAAAGATGATACATACAGCAATAAATATTAAAAATATATTATATAAAAAATAAAAAAAATAAAAAAATAAAAGCAATTAAAAAATTAAAATAAGCTATAAAAACATAATTTATAAAAATACAAAATAATACATTTAAACGAATTAGTTTGTCTACTATATAAAAATAAATGCTCAATAAAGAAAACTAAAAAAGAGGATATATAAATAAATATTAAAAAAATACAAAAAAATTGAATGAAACTTGTGAACCGAGCCCAAACAACGCAGCCTTCCTTATTTATGTGTTCCCCAAAATATTTGTAATTTACTCGAAACTTTGAGGTATAGCCTTTCGTTACGTGATAGATAGACCCACGTCTATCTATCCTTTGACTTGTCCGTCTGGTTTTAATTAAAGTTATAATTAACAAAAAAAGGTAAAGCTTTAAAAAACTTTAAAACAAAATTGCTTGCAGCTTGTACGCAGTGTTTGAGCGCTTACAGTGTTGCCCCATTTTTTTTTTTTTTTGGATAAATGTAAACAGCTGTTCTATTCTGCGTCAATGTGCAGCAAATTATTTTAAGAACAAACAGAATGTTAGCTAGGCAAAACTACTGTAAAATATTTATTAAAAACCCAATTATTGTTGGACAACATGTACAATTATGGTACATAAGTATAAAATGTTTTTCTTTAGCTACAAAACTAAATAAAATAAGTAGTTTTTTCTTTAAGGCCCATACGCAGCATGCAAAAATTCCACACGAAATGTAAAAACTTCATATAAAAAAAAATATCCCAAAAAAGGGAATTTTTTTTTTTATATGAAGTTTTGAGGCCCATACGCAGCATGCAAAAATTCCACACGAAATGTCAAAACTTCATATAAAAAAAATATCCCAAAAAAGGGAATTTTTTTTTTTATATGAAGTTTTGACATGTCGTGTGGAATTTTTGCATGCTGCGTATGGGCCTCAAAGAAAAAACTACTTATTTTATTTATGTCAAATGTCAAAACTTCATATAGAAAAATATATCCCAAAAAACGGAATTTTTTTTTATATGAAATTTTGACATTTCGTGCGGAATTTTTGCATGCTGCGTATGGGCCTTTACCAAGAAATATTTATATTGTATTAAATCTAAGCTGATGCATTTAAGCATAGTTCAAGAACTCAAAAATTATAATTATTCTGAATATTTGTACAAGAAATTACGAAATTATCAATCAAGTTAGCCTTTTATAAGCTTCTGGCATAGAGCTCATTGGAATAGGGCCATCTATTAAGGACTATACGCAGAATGAAAAATTTCGCACGTAATGACAAAACTTCATATAAAAAAAAAAAATCCCAAAAGGGATATGCCAATTTTTCATTCTGCGTATAGACCTTAAACAAGCAATATAAACAATGAATGATTTTAGATGAATTAAATTAATTGATTCACTTACTCAAAGTTCAACTACTTTAAAACTTGTAAATATACACAATTTGTATACCAACAAGTGCTCTCAAAATGATGTAACATTCTAGTTTTGGTAAAAATATTGAACCATATATATATTTTTTTACTATCTTAAAGATGATTAAGCTGTTCGTTCTAGCCGAACTTGCGCTATGAATTTGTTTCTAACAAACAATGTATCCATGTGTTGAAAGTTTTGAGCATGCTCGCGAGTAAGTGTGAGATTGAGTTTTTGAGCATTGAGCATTGAGCATTGACCACGGCATTGATTTTGTATACTTGATAACAGGCACAAACACGCATACACGCGCACTTAATCAAACAGCTGAGCATCAATCAGCTGTTTTTTGTCTCAACGATATCAGATACAAGCCGACAACGTCACAGCTGAGCGTGCGCGTTTGTTTGTATGGGTGTGGAGTGAGTATTTAATATGCCGGTTTTTTGACAGTTTTTAAAGCTTTTTTTTTTTTTTTGGACGTGTTTTTGCTTGCTAACAACAATCTAATCGTTTTTTTTTTGCACGCCCACGCGAAACGGCTGAAGCGGAACTGGGTCATAAGACAAATCGGAACTTGGGCGAGCTTATGTCACTATGCCAAGGTAGAACAGCAATTGTTGTTGTGATGCGCTTTAGGTTTATACTTTGCTATATACTATATATATGGCTAGAGAACGCTGCTATTTCCGAGCATTATTTGGAAAGTTTTCATTGTTCGACGCTCGCTGAGTACTTTGCGTGCATTAATCATCAAATGGCGGAAAATCCGCTAATGTCAATTTAATGTTTTGGCCAATTGTTGTAATACGAACTGAGCAATAACGTGAGGTCGTGCAATCATCGTCAAAGCCACACGAAGCGTACCAAGCGCGAGCGGAACATGTTCGTATAAATTTCAGTTATTTCCGTTTCGTTCCGTTTTGAATTTCACAAGAATTGAGATAGGTATTACTCATACGCGCCGGTGTCTGCCAGCGTTAAGCGCGCTCTCACGCTAACACACACACACGCACTAATACTTGGCAGACAGTCGACGTAGCTGTCGTAGCTGCAAAATATTTCAACACGTCAGTTTCATTCATGAATTTTTGCGCTTTGTTTTATATACCTACACACACGCACACACGCACAGCTATATAGCGCCAATTGTAGGCTAAAATTTTTATCTGCAAGCGGCAAACCAAAAGTGTTCATTTAACATGATCAATCAACAAAATATTGAGGCACTTACTCACGCACTCAAAGACCTTAAAAAACAAATAATCATAATAAAATTATCGTTGGAGACGTCGCCAAACGACAGTCATTGGCTTTGAAGCTTCGTGGTGCCCATAGCGGGTTGCGCCGTGTAGCACTATGACCCGGCACAATTGTACGCTCATTTGTTGCATGATTGGACGCGGCTATTTTTAAACTATTGTGTCGCACGGAGTTTTTATTTTTGGTATTTGGTGGGTTTTTTACCTCTTTGGCTTGCTCGATAATTTACTTTGGTTACATTTTTCCATGTGACTGTTGGTTTGTTCATACAAAAGCTAATCAAACATGTGCCCAAAAATCACTTGACTCGATATGCTCGTGAACACGAACCTATTTGGTATGCAAGCGCGCATTTTAGCTTTGGGTTTATTTCTGGGATAATATTTTGTACAATTTAATTGCTAAATGGGCGCACTTTGTTTAAACAACACGAGCCCACATCTATGACTGCGCTGCGTATGAGTAATATTTGCTTGTGACGGGTCAGTTCAATTGTTTTGTGTCATATTTTGCATTATGACAATTTTTTGCCAACTCTTAATGACTGCGCATGATTGGCAAAAAAAAAATTTGTAAAATGCTGCCACACTTAATATACATATTAAAAAGCTTGATCTCAGTTTGTTTAAATTCTCGTTGATAAGTTGGGTAGGCGTGTTAGAGTGGGTAGATTTAGTACTCATACGCCCCCCGTCTGTAAAGCTGACGATCTCAGCAAATTTATCTCATAAAAACCACGGTAATAAAATTTTAAATTACATAAAAGTTGTATATATATATAAGTATATAGGTTCCTATAAGTTGTACAAGAACTAGAGGGCCGTTATAAATCTTCTCCATTGTTGGCGATCTCCAGATATCTGTTTAATTTGTAGCAGGTTCATTCTTAGCGCTGCCAATTCCAGGTCAACTTATCTGCGCCATGTGATTGAGCTGATTTATTTTGGCTCTGGATGAAATTTTAAGAAATTCGCTAGATGGTCGGCATGGACGCCTTTTCTTCAACTAGAAGATTTAGAATATGCAGTTGATGTTTGTCTCCTGAATCACAGCAGCAGAGATCTCCAACATAACATAAATAGCCTTCATCGTAACGCTCGGGTAGCAGGTTTGGAAATAAACACATCTAAGACGGTTGTAATGTCCAGTGGATACTGTGCTATTGCAGATCCTTTATGGATGTAGAGAATACAAGCATAAGTGCTGTACAATCCTGCATATACCTGGGCAGCGTAATTACAAATGAAATGTCAGCAGAGCAGATGAAGACGTATTGACCCGCGTAAATAAAGCAAAGTCCACATTCGGACAATTACAGAACATTTGCAGATCCAACCAACTACGGACCAAAACAAAAATTCGAATACTTAACTCAAACGTCAAATCTGTACTTTTGTATGGGTGCGAAACATGGAAATAGATCTATTCAGCTGCGCATCCAGGTTTTCATTAACAAATGCTTGAGACGCATCTTCAGAGTTTGGTGGCCAGAACGCATCTCTAACACAGAATTATGGAGAAAGGCAAGCATGCAAAAAGTCGAGACCGTAATTAAAAAACGAAAATGGCAATGGATCGGTCAAACGCTTCGCGAGCCCAACTCATGCATCGCTAAACGGCGGGGCGCTCCCTCAAGAACAAGGCGAAGGACTATTGATACCGAACTTATGTACATCTGCGCGCTACTCATGGAACGACATCTGGACGGCAGCTCCCAATAGGATACGGTTCAGAGGAGTTGTTGAAGCCCTATGCTCCACTAGGAGTTAATGGAACAAACTAGAAGAAGAAGATGGCGTCTGTTCTTAGGGGCGGACTGCACTTATATAGATCCTTGGGCTCATCACTCATTGATCTCTCTTAAGATGTCAAATCAAACCAAAACAGAATTTTTCTCCAAGGGGTACCCAGCAACAGCCGTCTAATCCCCCTGCTTTGGCAGCCAGCACAGAGGACTTGGAGGCTTTAAAAAAGCAATTGTTTCATTAAGCCTAGACTGGCCCGTTGTGATACCACATTAGGATCTCAATTTAAACCCCCTTCTCCAAGTAAGTGTTCTTAAAGGGAATCCCAGCCTGTTGCTGCGATATAGCTTGCAATCATTCTCGGACATATAGGACCTAGCTCTTCTAGGTTATTGAGGAAATAATTTTCCAGGTACTTTTTCCTGCGTCTACATGGAGCTTCACAGGAACAAAAAAAGTGCTCTACTGTTTCTACTTTTTCCTCGTCTCTGCAGCTTCTACAGAAGTCAAGCTCGGAGCATTCATTCTGGTCGCATGTGCTCCGACAAGCCAGTGACCGGTGATCGCTCTAACAACTGCCGAACACTGTGAGCGGTTGAGTTCACAGAGTCTGGCGGAACATTTTGGGTCAATTTTAGGCCATGTTTGGCGATACATTGGGATGTGTTTTCCCGCATCTTTTGTGCCTGGGAACTGCATTTTTCCCTTGTGTTTAGCTTAAAGGTAGCCATTGGCATACGAATATCCTCCTTATTCGAATGGAGGGAAATGGTCGTACCATGTCTGGGTAATTCGTCTGCTATTTCGTTGCCCATTATATTCTGGTGCCCTGGCATCCAAATAAGGCTTATAACAAACTGCTGTGCCATCTCTTGAATAGATTTGACTGTCAACGAGTTGGAAGACAACGCTCGTAGTGACTTTATGGCTGCCTGACTGTCGGAGTATATATTTATTTGTTTCCAGGCCAGCGTTACGTAAGCAGATGATTTCCTCGTTTATGGCGAGGATCTCCGCCTGAAAGACGCTGCAGTGGTCCGGAAGTTGAAAAGACTGCCGGATGTTTAGTTGCTCCGAGAAGAACCCGCCCCCAACCTGGTTGTTGAGCTTGGAGCCATCTATGAAGAAATTTTAAGGTCGCTTTGACCTGATTGACTTACCACCCACGATTCCCTAGAGGGAAAGGAGGTTGTAAATAGAGTTGAGGAATGCTCTAATGCTCTGTGACTGACACGTTTGTGTCTTCTTTTAAGATGGACGAGTGTCTATATCTCAAGACCGCCCAGCAATTGGCATCCTTGAGGCGCCTCGCTGTTAAGGTGGCAGTTTCTTTTGGCATCAAAAGTAAAGGATTCCTTATTATTAAAATTTTTTTATTCATATCATAATGAAGAAACATAGATAAAGATTATATAAAATTTCATACTTTAATATACTTACAAAAAAAATGCAATTTAATTTTTTTTTATTTTATGTATGATATAGTATGAAATAGTCTTCGCACGCTTAACAAAATAAAATATGTTTAAGCATAAAAATTTATTTTATTTTTTTTTTAATTTTTAATATAATTATAAAAAAAACTAATATGATTTTCTTTAAGAAAATTTGTTTAAAAAAAATATAAAAATATTTGATTATTGTAGCCTAAAAGAAAATGCATTTAAGTACTTGAGGAAAATTTTTTTTTGTATTTTTATTAGTTTAAGTTTGTTTTAAAGTTTGGTTTTTTTATTTCTTATTGTAACTTAGAAATAAGTTCTAGCAAACAAAGTAACAGAGATCAACATATAGTAGCCCTTCCGGCTGTATTTTCATTTATGGTCTTTATTTGAATAGCTTATTTTTCTTATAACAAATCATAACAGACTTTGTCAAAAAATTCAAAAAATCCAAACACCGCATAAATGCCAAATTTCAAGTCAATTTCATCAAAAATAACCAAAGCGTCAACTAGTGCATCAACGAGTATGAAAAGTAAGCAGAGTGCAAGTTAGGTCGTGCACTTTTGCCATTGTGCATCGTTGCAAGGGTTGTTCACGTCGTCACTCGCTCAACCCTGCTGTTTCGCCCAAATGCTAGACAAAGTGAGCACATTTCGTTTACGATTTTAGTGTTATCTAGCTTTGATTATTATTTTGTTATTTATGAAAGTGTTGATAGCAGCTCGGAAATGATTTTGGGAAGCTACTCATATCCTAGTACAAATATTAACTACACCCGGATCCTTGCAACATAACGGAGATTGGGCTTTAAATAAATCAATTTACCCGCTCATAAATTTTTTTTTTTTGCGAAATGATATTATATGTCGAAATCGTATAGAACTTCCGTGTACAATGATTTGTGCCTGCTCTTGAAAAGTCTAACAAATGCCATAAATTAAATAGGTTAACTTTATTATATGACATAGACCAATTGATAAAACCAACCACTGGCAACTAGATAAGCGGCGTGTATATAAAAAATTCCATTACGGTCGGAAAAAGTCATAAACTGTCATAAAAAATATTTCCAAGCAGCGGAAGTTGTGACTTTATGCTACATTGTAAAACCCTTACTTTGTTAAACTAACTTGTTGCTAAGGTAGAATATTTCTATAATAATAAAGGTAAGATTAAATAAATATTGAATTCTGCGAGAAATACTTTAATATATATTCGTTATATAAAAAGGTAGCCGCTATGTAGAGACAAATTTTTTGGAAAAATGTTGAAAATATTATATGAAAAAATTATTTGGAAGCCCAAAAGACTTAGATTGGTATTTGTCTTAAATTTGAGAATTGAAAGAGTCTAAATCACTTATAATAATAGAAAATAAAAATTTCTCTATTTGGATATTAATGTTTTCAAAGTTGTGGTTAATTCGTTCTAGCACTGAAGTGGGGGATATGGCCAGTCAACGTTTGCATGGAAAGAATTTTTTGCTTCATAAAAGGTGATTTTTTAGCAACTTTCTTTTTGGCAACACTGTTTTTGTCAGCTCAGCTGTTTTTGTATCTTGGGGACTGTCAAACATGTTCAGTTTGGTCTATAATTTAACCATAAATCGACTTACAAACGAACAACGCTTGCAGATTATTGAATTTTATTCTCAAATTCATGATACACGGAGCAAAGTACACTCTTCCATTTTATGGTCAGTTTGGGCGACCTTCTAAGGCGGCTATTCCAATGTTTTAACCAAATTTCATACCAAATTTAAATTATTGGACATTAAGCCACCAACACGCATACGTAGAGTACGGACAGCGGAAAATATCGCAGCTGTATCCGCCAGTGTTGTTGATGACCATAAATTATCGATTCGTCGTCGTTCGCAGCAATTGGGCCTCTGTTACTACAATACGTGGAAAATTTTGAGTAAGCATTTGGGTGTTAAACCTTTTAAAATACAGCTGGTGCAAGAATTGAAGCCACACGACCTACCACAGGGGCTAATTTTTGGTGAGTGGGCGCTGGCAAAGTTGGATGAAGATCCATTTTTTTATCGGAAAATTGTGTTCAGCGACGATGCTCATTTATGTTTGAATGGTTACGTAAACAAGCAAATTAGCTTTATTTGGTGTGAAAGCAGCCAGAAGCATTGCAAGAACTACCGATGCATCTTCAAAAAGTCACTGTTTGTTGTCGATTATGGGCCGGTGGCATCATTGGACCGTACTTTTTCAAAGACGACGAAGGTAGGTACATTACTGTGAATGGCGTGCGCTACCGTGCGATTAATGCAAACTTTTTTGCGCCAAAAATGGAAGAGCTGGACTTGCCTGACATGTGGTTTCAACAAGACGGTGCCACATGCCACACAGCACGCTAAGCAATGGCCCAATTTAGTGGCGAGTTCGGTGAACACTTTATTTTACGTTTGGGGCCGGTCAATTGGCCGCCTAGATCGTGCGATTAAACGCCTTTAGACCATTTTTTGTGGGCCTATGTTAAGGCTTATGTCTATAGCAACAAGCCCGCAACGGTTGAAGCACTGGAAGCCAATATTGCAGAATTTATGCGTGAGATATCCAGCCCATATGTTGGAGAGAGTAT
Organism: Chymomyza costata; assembly: GCA_018150985.1. NCBI lineage: Eukaryota > Metazoa > Arthropoda > Insecta > Diptera > Drosophilidae > Chymomyza > Chymomyza costata. Next base: position 28,228,915 of record JAECWU010000127.1, on the reverse strand, counting down.
GCCAAAATTGGACCCATAGCGTATGAACCATTTGAGGCGCAGCCGCGTTCAACATTTAAATGAAATCATCTTTAAACAGATAGATCATTCTATCGACTCAAATAAAGATTTCATACATACATAATAAAATCCAAAAGCTCTTAAAAAATCACTCTTTACAATCAATTTACAAGAAATACTTACTTAAAAGACTATTCAATATTTGGTTATTGAAGCGATACATTTTTTTTTTTTTCTTTGATGGGGTCTATTTTATCATCTTACCGACTTGAAATTCAATTTGTTTTCATAATAAAGGAATTTTAGTGAAAAGTCCCAAGCACTGTTTTGAGCTGGTTTTGGTGACAAAGCAGGGATTTGGAGGGTTAGGGTCAAAAAAAAAATTCGTAATATCGAAAAATATCGAAAAAGTTGTGCAGCAGTTCATCTTAAAATTGACATGAATAAAATTCTGCACTTACACAATTTATAAAAATAGAATAAAAGGAAATTTTTGTATATGATTTTAAATGCACATTTCATGTACATTACAAGCATAACAAATATGTTTCCTTCTATTCATCGGGTTTCCCATAAGTTTACAAGACCCAAGATTATAAGTTACATGTTTAATTGCAAAATTTATTTGCTTTTGACTTCAACGACAGCTGAGCTCCCCCGCTGTTCACACAGAGAGACAGTCAGCGGCTCAGGAGTTGAGATTTTTTTCTTGCTTTCTTTGAGTCAACTTAATAATGCGGATGACTTTGGGCTTAAATATTTTTTAGTGACACGTACTCTGGCCTGGCGTTAGAAATGTAACCGCATAATGCTAATTTATAAGGCAATCCATTCGCTTCGATTCGAGGCAGCAACTAAAGACCAAAAACAACAGATTTACTCAGCAACACTCACCTTTTGGGATGACTCATTACAGATATTTGATGGCTAATGAAATTTTTGTTGCCAACTAACGAAAACTGTTATAGTTACGAGTACTACAATCCAAAAAAAAAAATCCACAACAAGTATTGTTACTGTCTTTATGGGGGTGCAAAGTGCGCCCCCATTGATAGTAAGTTTTGGTTTTTCATTCATTTATTTAACGTTTGGCTTATTCATTCATGCATGCATTCATTCGTTTGTATATTCATTTGAAGTTTTGTTTTGCCAATTCATTCATAGCTAAATGATGAGCAATTGGCGCGCGATTTGTGGCCCATGGGGCGTATAAGAAATAAAACAATTAGCAACAACAACAAATGCAACTGAGGCAGCGCAGCAGCAGCGCTGCAACAAGAGCATAAAGAGGGGAGGGAGGCTGACGCTGGCTGCGGCGGCAAACTGGCCAAATTAATAAGTTTAAATATTTATTTATGCAAAGCGTCGCAGCTGCTGCGCTGCCAGCGCATATGCGCGGCGTTTCCTGCTGACGCTGACGTTGACGCTGACATTGACGCTGATTGCGACGCCGTTGCACATTGGGCTGAAATGCTAAATATTTTGTCCAAGCTGCCAATTTATCAAAAATATATATTTTTTAAATTTCATTAAAATTTTTATTATTAGTTTTGTTGGAAAATCAAATATTAAAGAAATATTTATAATTGTATCATAATTAAATTTGTTTTTCGCTTATTTTTCACCTCATTTTCAGAAAACTTTTGGGTCCTACGGAAATATTGAGAAGAAATGGAATTGAACAGTGGTCTAAGAGCTTTTTTGGGCTTACGTAAAACATAAACATCTATGAAAGCTATCATCTGAACGACCGGAAAATAATTCTTAAAGAAAAACTATTCTTCATACAAGTATCCTTTAGTATACGATAATAAAATCCTTGTTCATGGATTCCAAGAAGAAGCTTCATTAGATAGATACACTTTATGCCTTTTGGAAATTATGCACCTATATTGTAATGCATATAATTCGGAGATTCTGATTAGTTCAGAAGCCCTTTCTATTGAGCTTCGCTCATTGTGTTTTTTGCAGCAGTTTATTTTTAAATGGATAGTAAATATAACCCTCCAAACAAAGACAACGATTCGAATTTGAATTTCATATTTCCATGCATTAAATAAATAAGTAACATATCGAAATGTTATATTAATTGCGTAATGTCGAGAATATCTCTCTAATGCCTACATTTTTTTTTTTATTCTCAATCTAGTTTTTGAAAAAATTAGTTCTTTCCTTTAAAATTTGGCGTGGTTCCTCATTTTTCCAGCTTCCTCCGACAGACAACTTTAAAACTTGGTGTGTCCTTGGAATATTTTTTAACTCAAACCATTTATTTCATTATTTTTTATTTTAAATTTTCGGATCAAGCAATGAGAGCTAGATATATAGCGCCCTAATATAGAACATATACCAAGAATCGCATATAGGAGTCATAGTGTTTGAATCACAATATATAATTTTTCAAAAAACTTTACATAACGAGAATAAACATAAAAAAACAAAAAATTATTATATTTTTTTTTTTTTTTTTTTTGATCTAAAGGCGTATACGCAGAATGACAAAACCGTATAAAAAAAAAAAATACCAAATGGTATATCCCAAATGGGGTTTTTTTTTTAATATGGTTTTGTCAATACGAGCGAAACTTTTTTTGCATTCCGTGAAAAGGCCTTTAGAACAAAAATCACGAAATAATAGTTATATACCAATTTTTATTTAAAAATTGTAACTTTTTTTTTGGTATTTTTATGTTAAAAACTGGTTATAAAACTTATTTGTCGCTTTTAATTAAATACTGTCTAAAGGCCCATACGCAGCATGCAAAAATTCCGCACGAAATGTCAAAACTTCATATAACAAAAAATATCCCAAAAAAGGGAAATTTTTTTTTATATGAAGTTTTGACATTTCGTGCGGAATTTTTGCATGCTGTGTATGAGCCTTAAAATAAAAGTTATTCGGCATTGGGCTATATCTATTTTTTTTATTCGCATATTAATAAAAAATTAAGAATATTTAGCAATTAAGAGTCATGTGGTGGAAAATTTAATATTTTCGAAAGTAGAGATTTTGACTCATAATAAGACTACGACAAGAAAAGTATTATATTATAAAAATTCAAAGTACAAATTAATTGTCACATTTAAATAATTTCAAAAGTATTTATTTAAAAATTGTGAAATTTTTTTTTATTTCTTAATTTTTATAATAAAATTTAATACTAAAAATTATTTGTCAATTTTTTTTTTATAGTTTCAAAATTGAAAGTGTTGCGGTAATCAGCTAATATATCAATTATTATTTAAAAATTGCCAATTATTATTTATTTTTTAAATTTTCTATTTATTTTTTAAGTTAAAAAATTAAATACTCTTTTATAAAATGGAAAATTACAATGTGTATTGAAACCAATTTCAGCTATGAATCTCTATCGACCTTTCCATCGATAACTCACATGCCCTTGCGGAAGCTGTACTAGGAACCACCCAATTAAAACTGAAATCTAATTAATGTAATTTATGTAATCTACACTTAAAAAATATATTTCCAGCCTAACGCGGTTCGAAAAATTTCGCGCGGAATGACAAAACTTCATATAAAAAAAAATCCCAAATGGGATCACTCCGCCCGAAATTTTTCGAACCGCGTATAGACCTTTAATAAAAAATTAAAACTAAAATTATTAATTCATAGTTTTTTCATGATTTTTATAATTTTTCGCATTTTCCATCTTCCTAAAACTTTAAAAATAGTTTAATTCAATAATATTACGCAGCCGCAATGTTATACGTTCACTTTTGGGCGGCAAAAGCAGTCGCCTTCGGATAGCTTAAAAATACCATAACTTAGGAACTATAATTTTTCCCAAAATATTGACCATCCAGCTCCAGTGTGCAATGTGGTTGAAACTTTGACTTTGGGTTTGTGATTGCGGCCGGGGGCTGGATTTAATGTCCGGCAATTTGGGCAGCTCGTTTTTAAGTTTGCCGACAACGAAAATTTAAAAATTTCACACATAACAAAGTGCGAAGGATGCGCGATCACACACACACATACTTAAACACACACACATATACAATCGCACACAAGTAAACTTAATTAGCGCTCATTGCAAAAATATTTACGGCAAAACAAAATAACACCCATTAAGCAAAAAAAGGAGCGCAAACGCGTGATGATCACTGGGTAACGCCCCAAAAAGCCAACACTATCAATAGGACCACGTCCCAAGCCCAGGCCCAGGCCCATGCCCATGTTCATGCCCAGCTCTTGGCTTCAAAACTACAGCTACGAAGCGCCAATCGCCAGACATTGGTAAATGGCAGCATTGAGGCCGAGAGAGAACAACCACAAAATATAATAAAAAAAAAAACAAAACCGAAATGTTAAAGTGCTTAGCTGAGTAACAACGACAGTTGAATGCTCTTCTTGAAGCGAAGTTAAAGTTTTTCAGTGTCAGTACAAGAAGGCTTTGGCAAAGAAGCTGCGGAAAGATGAAGTGGACCAAGTTTTGAGAAGCTGCAAAGTTTTCCTGACTTTGATAGGTTGCTATATTTTCAGGGATAAATCTTGCTTCTTTAAATAGGGTATTGATTTAAAGAAAAAAAAAAATAACCCTATGGCTTTTTCTCAAACCAAAAAGGAAACGAACTTCTGAACGTAAATAGTTTTAGTTTGCCCAAACTCAAAACTAATCTATATTTATCAACTTAGCTTTTTTCCGAAATTCCCATAAAAATCTGTTGATAATATCCAATATTCAACTCAGTTATTCTCACCACTTGGAGATAATAAAATTGAGAGATCTATAATGTATTAAAATGAAGAGATTATATATATATAATTCACTGCCTGACAATTTTTGTCAGTCGCCCCAGGGCGGGGCATGGGGATCTCTATTAATAACCGTTCAAAGAGAACAGGGAGCTTTGAGCTAGCGATGCCAGTGCTAGGCAAATGTACCAGTGCTACTTCAGGGATTCGAACCACTAACCTTCGGTTTGTAAAACGAGTACGCTACCACTACGCTACCGAAGGCCACCTAAAAAATGTTTGTTGTCTGTCACTCCGACGTTTTTCGGGTAAATAATGTCAAATATCTCAAAATCCTGACGTGATAGATCAATTCTGGCCCCGGATTCGGGTTCTACGCAGCAAATTTTCTTCGGAAATGACCCTAAGCTTTCCAACAACTGACATGACCCCGGTATTTGTAGGCCTGTGTTATTGATGAACGTGAGAAAAACTTTTTTATGTTTTGAAAATAAAACAAATGATAAGATCAACTGTAATGTCGATAGCATTCAGTTAATAGTGGGCAGTTAAAATTCAAACATTCGTGTTAAGGATCCACCAGCTTCAGCAAAGTTACAACCTCTGAAATATTTGATAAAATACGCTTGATCGAAAAGTTAGGATGCTTCATAAAAAACTGACTCGAAAAATTGAAAATATAATATTTGAATATAAGAATGCTCTCTGGTAGATTTCTTATTATCAAAGCCAATCATAAGAAAATGGCCATAAGGAAGCACTATTTGTAGCGTATTGATACTGTTGTTCAATGGCCAAGGGGCACCTAAGGGGATATCTTCTGGGTTAAAGTGGATCTGTCAGCCAATTTGTAGGTCGCAGTTGAACAAAATTTTTAAAATTATTTTTCAAGACCTAGAAATAGAATCAAGTACTCATAAATTGCGCAACGAACCCCATCTAGCCCTACCATGCATCATATGTATTTTACGGTTTTGGCTGCCTTGAACTATGCTGATTTTCCAAACTTGAAGAAAAGGCTGAACTTAAATATTTTTTAATTTTAAGGCCCATACGCAGCATGCAAAAATTCCGCACGAAATGTCAAAACTACATATAAAAAAAAAATTTCCTTGCATTTGGGATTTTTTTTTTTATATGAAGTTTTGACATTTCGTGCGAAATTTTTGCATGCTGCGTATGGGCCTTTAGGAAAAAAATGAGTTGGTCTTAAAGCAGTTCCACAAAAAAATATATTTTTTTTATAATGGATTCTTCTTAAGATGCATAAGACACACGAACAGTTTTACTTGGATACTTGCTGAGTTGATTAGCAATATGAAGCCGCAGCATTGTCTACATACAAAGAAAAATCTAGCTTTTCCTTGCTCCTAAGTTCCAAACAACTTTTTTTTCGGTTAACTTCCACTGCTCCAATATAGTTTCCTATATCAAGCTCTCGAGAACTGAGTCCCACACATTAGTTCTAGATAATAGAGTGGTAACACTGCTGCAACTACCATAAAGGGAATCAACGCTGTCTTCTTCAATGCTGTGTAAAATACTTGGCCAACTTATATTACTATTGACTACTTAAAGAGTATAATAAAAAAATCAAAGCCGCCACAGGAGCGCAGGAGCTGACTCTCTGGCTACTGCCCTAACCCCTTCAGCGCTCCAGCCGTTGTGCGTCTGCGCCGTTTGTCGGCCTGCCTGCCTGCCATGGGAGGTGCAAACACTGGGCCATCATTATCAACAGCCAGCAGCCAGAAGGCTGCTCGTTGACTGCCGATTGCCCATTGCCCAGTGCCGACTGCTAAAGACTGAGAACTGTGATTTGGGGACTGTGGACTGCGCCATCACCTCGTTGTGGTGTAGACATTGGCCGTGGCCACCGCGCAGACAAATGCAAACTGCTAATCCGGTTCGACGGCAATCGCTGAAGTGAAATCAACTCGTTAACTCGTTACCAAAACTGATCCCATTTAGCGGCTGGCCAGCGAAGGCGCCGCCTTTAAGTCAAACGGAGTACGCTGCAGTTACAGCCTGAAACTGGCAGCTCTGACCATAGAGCATATATAGAACGTTTAGGCCTAGCCAAAAGAAATGTGCTTCGTGCATACACGAAAGAGCAAGAGATCTGTTGGTGGTGCCTTCTTATGCGCATTCGCATTCGCATCCGCGTCATCAGCATCATCATCGCCAACACCTTCATCATTATCGGCGACAGCAAAGACGCAGACGTAGATGATGCCGCTGTGCCTAAGGGCAGTAAAATGCCTTGGCGTTGGCGTTGGCGCTGCTCGCCAAAAGCCGCCAGAGATCGCGTCAGTGCCAAACAGTGCCAAAAGCTATGAACTGTAGCCAGGTCAAAAAGTAGGTGGTTATGATGATATACTTTGAATGTTTTGGGTCTTGGCTGCCTGGCTGCCATTGCTCAACGACTTTATGTGGCTTCCGCTGGACAATGGACAGCTGCACAGTGGTATTAAAGCGTTCGAGGGATCAAGCTACAGCCGGCCGGCAATATTGTTGCATTGTTTCCCAAACACAGACTACGGACTTGGGACTTCGGACTTGCTCAAGAGCACGAAGTAAAGGATATGCGGCGGCCTCCATGTTATTAACTTATTTTCAACCAATAAAACAGCAATGAACGGCACACTAGAGAGTGAGAGCCAAAAACAACAACAACTACAACAACAGCAAAGACGGCGCTGCCAACGCCGACGCTGACGCTGACCAAAGGACTGCAGCCAGACGCCGCCAATGTTAAGCTGGATTGTATGTTCCAGAACTGGAGCTGATCGCTCTGCGCTGCTTCTTGGCGGCCGGCATAAAAAAGTTTCCCACAGTTATTATTTTCATAGGCTGAACTATTTGTGTGGAAGTAATGTGCGCCGGCAGCGGCAGCGGACAGCGGGCAGAGGCAGCGGCCCTCAATGTTGGCGTCAACGGCGGCACTTCATTTCGTATTGGTGTTGATTGCGTTGTGAGTATCTCTGTGGGTATTTGTGTGTAGCTGTAGCTGTGTGTGTGTGTGTGCTGTTGTTGTATCTGTTTGTTGTTGTTGTGGTATTGTTGGTGGCGCTTTATGTCTTGTTAACGGCGCTGGCGTTAATGGCGACGTTTTGCTGGCCATCGTTGAAGTTTTTATTAACAGCCCAAAAGCCAACAACGAAAAGTGTCAAATGACAAGTTCAGGGAGCAGGGAACAGTTGCCAGTTGTTCGTTGCCAGTTTCAGGGGCAGTGTCAATGCTAGTGTGGGAAGGGGATAGGGAGGAGTGCGGCGGATACGATGATTGTCTCACAGGAAGCAAGCAGCAGGCAGTCAAAGTGACATTGAAAATGATCAGCCAGTGGCTGAAGGTGTTAATATCTGCTTGGCGCACACAGACACGCACGAACACAACGAAGCATGTGCATCAATGGCCGCCCTAAGCGCCACTTGCCTTGTTTAATGTGCAGCCATTAATCCTTGTTCTTAAAGTGACCTTATTTTTGGTATCTCAATATCTTGTATATCTTTTGAAGAGTTGGACGCCTTGCAATCAAAATAGACTCGCCCATAAATGGCTTGAGCTAACGCAAACAATCTAAGTCGTTTATTTTAAATAAGAATTACATGCGTAGTTCCAAAATATAAGGATAATCGATTAATTAAGCATTGCTTTCTTTCCCTTAAAAGTACTATTTAAAAATTAACTAACAAAAAAAATCTCTACTTAAGTTACACTATATCTTTGTTAAGTAAGCTTCATTATTAAATGTATCTTGAAGATACGTTTAATTATTTTATATATTTTGTTGTTCATTGATGGCAATGAACTATCAATTTAGTCAGATGATTAGAGAAATCTCAAATTCCAAAGAACTGTCTTGTTTTTGCCGCAAAACGCGTTGGCTTCCCATTGGCTTCCTTTTGTTTATGATTCAAAGTAAACTACCAAAGATATATTTGAAATAACAAACATAGCCAGGAGCAAGGAAATACGAGCATGGGTCACTGCATACGTTTTCCACATTTCCCGAGCACTCTGGCCGAGATATAATCAAAAGCGAACATCCAAACAACTGAGTATCCACAAAAACAGGACCGGTATGGGAGCCAGCATCATGGGCCTTATGGTCGAGAGGATATACGTTCCTGCAGATATGCGAAAGAGCTCGGAGATGCATCTAAGACCTGTGATCGTCCTGGAATCTAGAAAAACCCTTCTTTAAAGCAACTGGTCTGGTGTCTTAGTAATCTCCCAGTGCATTTATATGACGTACGCTTGAATACCTTTTCATCGATGCCTTATATGTCCTTGAAAAATCAATCTAAAAAATCTCATGAAAATAAATGAATTTAAATATCTCTTGAACCAAGGGGCACATTGGACTCTTACTTACTTACTGTAGTTCTCTTCTCTTTGTTGGGCATAGGGCCCCTACAACAGATCTAAATCTTGCTCCATTGGGAGCATCACGGCAAATTAGAAGTTTCGGCGTCAATAGCTCTGCGTCAGGTGTGGGCTGGAGCCCCCGGACGTCGAGATCCCTGAGGGTTCCAGAGAAGTGCTAGTTTCACAATTTTGAAGCGTGTGCCCGGGACCACGCCATTTACGGCGCTTAATCTCAACCAGCGCTATTTGTTGATATTTCGGCTCCAAAAAGCTTCATTACTTATACGCTCGGGCGATTTAATCTTAAGTATTCTGAGCAAGCATTTATTTATAAAGGTTTGTATTGTTGTATCGAAGCATCTCGAGCCTCTTCAAGGCTCGCTGCCATAAAAAAGAATCGATTATTTATTGTACTCAATAGCTCTCATATGTTGCCTAACATGTCCTTGAAGAATCTTTTCTTAACATTATTGAGATTCTGCCGATACTCACGCTTAGATCTATAATTTTGTTTCTACCAAATAACTATCTATCTATCTGCATAACTTATTTTCTAGCAACTTCTTCTTTTTCTATATGTTTTCTACGATTAATGCCCACTAGTAGTAATTAACATGCAGGATCAGACAACTCAACCATATGCCGCTTGTTCCACGCACACTGCTCCTCTGTAATGCGTTACATCATGCTGATTATGCTTCAATTCCAATGTTGTTTGAATATTTTAAGAGGCGCCAACTTTGGCATTGACATTGACAGGGAATAAGCGTTAAACATTATTTTCCTACACTGGTTTGGCAATGGGACCACACAGAACTAATTGAAACAACAACAGCCAACAGCCGGGACGACAACAAATATCAGCTAAGGTAGCCAGCAAAGGTAAGGGAAACCCTATGACAGGCGCGCACACACACACACACACACATACACAATACAATCCGAAAACAAAAGGCTCAGACATTGGGTGATAATTATATAGAATGATAGTTCCTTTTTTTTCCATCGTTTATACTTTTTGTTTTTACTTGAATGTTGTTTGTACAAGATCGGGCTGGGTTCGGGGTGTGAGTGCATGTGAATGGCCGGAGTATCGAGCCGGGGAACTGTTTGCACTTACGATTTACACACACCGACTGCAAGGGTCTAGCTGGGTGTGTGTGTGTATGTGTGTCGTTTTTAAGTGTACAATTTCACAACATTTAATTCAAGATTTGACAAGGTAGTCAGTCGGTATGTTCCTTCGTACGATCTGTCTCCAGCGCTGCAGCGGTTGCTTAATCCGTCCCACTGTCTCCCGTCCGCAACAGGTTCGAATTGTACGAGACAAATGAGCGACAGGTACAGCATACAATTCAATTTTTTGTTTCCCTTGACAAGCTCAAGTCCGAGTCCGAGTCTGAGTCTGAAGTCCGAGTGCGATTCCAAGTCTGATGGTGGCATTTCAATTTCATATCTTTTGTTTTTTGTATACACTTTTTTACAAGACCTCCCGCACATGTAAAACATGCCGATTCATAATTCTGCATTTTATTTTTTAAGCAGGCAAAATGAGTTGAATTTGAGTTGAGGCTCAGTTGATAAGCAGCAGCAGCAGCTCCAGCAGCTACGTCGACGTCATCGTAGTATCCAAACCAGCAAAGGTTGAATGACAGCAACTGCAAAGAAATATATTGAAAAAAACAAAAAAAAAAAACTTTGCCGCATGAGATAAACATCAGCGACATGCGCTGCAACGACCACCCGATCCGAAGATTCAAACTTATGGCCGGGTGACTGAAATGACAGATTGGACCACCATTTGTACATGAGAATGGTAATGGGAATGGAAACGGGAAATGGGAATGAGCATAGCAATGATATAATAACGAGGTGCTGGTAATAAGTCAACATAAATAGGAGCAATAATTATATGAGTGTTGAGTAAACGCAACGGAAGGCTTCAATGCACCAAAAAAAATGGGTGTTGTGCATATGTAGATGCAGCTGCAAATGAACACTCTTAACCAAATCTTGGGAAAGATGAAAGTAATGTAAGCTTCAGGATCTACAAAGTAAATCAAAAGACTTCAATGAACTACATATGTGACAGGGCTACCCATATGGATTTTGATCCGCTGACTCCAAACATGAGGTCCAAATAATCTTAGCATGCAAGGGTGCTGAAAGGTGCTGTTTTGCATGAATCTTAGCACTTGATGTGCTGGGATTTTTTCGAACTCGAGTTCTCGAAAAAATTTTTGGGGGTTTTTTTGAAGTTGACACGAATTCGAGCTCTAAAAAACTCCAGCACTTCGGGGCTCTAACATAACCCAAAACAAAAAGGTTCTTCGAAGGTTTCGCAGGACTTTGACGTGATAGGAGTTTTTGGGCCTTGGAGTTTCAGTGAACCCCAGCGACAGATTATTATTTTCTGTACTTTTTATCAGCATCGAATGGATTCAAAAGGTTTAAATACCTAGATTGTCCCGATAAGCTTACGGCCTTGCTCCAATTTATCGATACGAATCATGCAGTAGCTTTGTACTAGAAAAAAAGACAACGGATGACCACGTAAACATACAAAATATGTTCTCTATCGATTACTTTTCAGCCTGCCCTCGTAGCCAGGCTATGTTTAGTCTAAACAATAATATACATTTTTCAATTAATTTGTGTAACCGATTTGCTATGTTGCATCTTTGTGTTTGACACCCGCACTTGTTGCCATGCTTAATTATAATACATACTACCAGAGAGTTAACTCAGTCAGCTTCCAATGCACTGACTGCTGACGATATCCTTTTCGCATGTCCTCAGAGTAGTTTCTTGGCTCCGCTGCTCCTCCGACATCACACAAAAGACCTGCAGCAAAAAAAGAAATACGATAATTGAGTGCTCATTTGTCTTACACGCACAATCAGTCGACTGTGCCGCCGGCAGAGCGCACAGCCAGTCCTCAGAGAGAGGTAGTAGAGTAAAGAGACCGGTACCTACACATTATGTTCAGCTCTATATGGAACATATTTCATATTTCGTAGTGCCTATCTGGGCTTGTGGTCTCGTTTGTTGTTCTTGTATAAACTGCTGGTTTATGACAGTTGAAAATTCTTTATTAATTTTATTTTCCTTATAGGGTGTATATTCTGATTGTTCATGTCCTTCAAGTTTGGTATCGTATATCAATTGGTATATCAATTGGTCAGAAAGCTGCTGGAATTATCATTTAATTGATTTTACAAGTACATGGCGTTTGATGTACTCTATCGAAATGAGAAGTTGCTTAGTTGCAGCGTAGCGCGTGTAACATTTAAATGTACTTTAAGGTATATAATGATCTTGGACACAAAAGATGTTAACAAGATTTTCTCTGTCCATTTCCCTTTCTTCCTCTAACAATACCTCCTCCACCCTTCTTGTCACTCTCATAGGAATGTCAAAAAAGTAGTCTTTCAAAAAGTTCTCTCGCTCCTATTCCTCCTCATGTAGGCACCACAACCTTCCCATTCTCCTCGATCACCACCACTCCTTCCTCTTCCTCCTAAACCACCATAGCCACCTTCTCAATCACAACCACTCCTCCACCAAAACCACATCAACTCCCTTCTTCACCTAATTCTCCAACACTACCTCCTCCTCGTCCTCCTCCACCACCATAAGCACTGCATCGTCCTCAATACCCACAACAACCTCCATTTCCTTCTCCACGCCCTACTCAACCATTTCCAACTACCTACTAAACAAAAACTACTGCCTTCTTTTATTCCAATACTTCCTTCTCCTTACTCTGTCGTACCACCACAACCTTCCCTCCTTCTCACCACTCCCTACTGCTCCTCCACAACTTCCTCCTCCATTTTTTCTTTCTCGTCCTCACTCTCAAAGACGAAATGACCATGTTAGAAACTATAATCGATAGAGCCCTATCCTGTTCTGGGCAGAGCCTTCTTTGACTACTCAAAGTCTTTATTCTACACCGCAACACCCAAGTGTTCCAGATAACCTACAACCTACCTGCATCTGTTTTTATCTGTTTTTGGGGTTGCTTAAAACGAATCCCAAGACCGTAAGACGCTTAGCACGTAAGAGATCTCCAAAATACCTCTTTATTGAGCTTATGTAACAAGCCTGACGTGGGGTTTTTTAGACCTCGGATAGGGATTCAGCGAACCCAAGAACATGAAGTAAACAAGGACTGACCTCCGAACTTGACAATCGATTTTTTGTGTAACTTTACAAAGTGCACAAAATTTAGTCCGAGTCAAGTTATTCTCGTTTTTGGGGTCGAAAATGACTCGCTCTATGTGTTTTTTGAGATTATCTCAGAAACATTGGCTGCGAGGGTTTTTGGACCTCGATTCGAAATTAGCGGCTCAAAATTTTAGTTGGATAGCCCTGTGATGGCGTCTGTGCTCTTTTTTTAAGAGTATACGTTTTTAGAGGCATTAATGTTGGGCTTTTCATTCCTATAAATATGGTTGCTACTGTTGCCAACTGTTGCCTACTGTCTGACTGCTTATGCAACAATTTTAAGTTTGTTAGGCATTTGCAAGAGATGCATTCCACGAGGTAGCCAAATGAATACTATGCAACAATTGTTGCCTGCCGACAGTTTGTCGTTCGATCTGCGGCTGCCGCTGCTGCTGGCGCATAATTATGGCCACGTCAGCTGTTTGGGCCAATTGTAGTTATAGTTTAGATTCAGGCGGTTGTCGAGTAGAGAGCTAGCTATGTATCTTGCTATAGTTGATTTGATTTTCCTCAATTGTTTTGTAATGACAACAACTGTAACAACAACAACTGCAAGTGGCTGCCACATGTCGATAACAACTGGCAACAAGCCAGCGGCGGCTGCCACAAATATATGCAACAAGTGCCGGATTAAAGCTAAGGCCGAAAACGCTACGATCCAGGGGCGCTCCAATGATATGGATCGATGTGTGAATAAATAGGGATCAATCGCTACTCAAGTATATATGGTCTACCACGCCTCAATCGTCTTCATTTAATATACGCTTAGTACACCTTTGAGTGCAGGATATAGTTACGAAAAATACAAAATTACCTAAAAATGTTAGTATGGAAGAAGAAGGACTTGTTCATCTAATTTTTCTCAGTCTAGAGAGGGTGGTACTCCGGTCACTTGATTTCGCCGATACTATCACACTATTTGCAAATGAAGTAACATCGGTAGATGTTTGGAAGAATTACTACAATCTTAAGGATTTCTGAAACCATATATGAAACGATTGAGGAAAACGCATTTAATTAATAGGGTTACCTCTGGCCCTTGGGCCCACCACGTGTCGTGAGTGCGGCCCTGTTTACCACATTCACAGTGTATTGTACAAATTGATAACCAAGCCGCACGCTCGCTTGCAACAACAAAAAAACAACAACTGAGGATGTGATTGTGGATGAGGACAAGAACCAGCGTAAAGTCGCAGCGAGAGAGAGAGAGTCAGCGAGAGAGAGAGAGCGAGAGAGATGGCGCGAGAGATCTTTTAACAGGGTACACCTCCCTGAGGGGCAAAGAGACGTGCGACGAGTATGTCGATATCACTTGCAGCTCATTCGATGGCAAATTAATATAATTATCATTGCACGAACCGGAATTACACGACCAACAACAATTGTTGTCTCTATTTTGTTTTAACCAGCTCTACGACAAACATGATCAAGACGTATCGAGACCCGAGACGGACTACAACTATAACAACAGCGACAACGACGAGGATGGAGACGGAGACCAAGACGAAGAAACAAACAAATAAACAATCAAAGAAACTGCGAAACCCATAATTAACGCCACAAACGCAAATATTAAGCCCCAACAACAACAACAACAACACTAACTAAAACAGCAATAACAATAACACGTCACGTTATCGATAGCTGCAATCTTTTAGCTTGTATCTTGTATCTTATAACTCAAAGATACGCATACATTGCATGAATATTATGCGAATTACTACTGGCGCTATGCTATGCAACAGCAATCAGATTGGATGTCCCTCTTTGGTTTGGGACAAATTTTTCAAATTTGTATCTATTAGATATTTGTGGAATGCCGGCATGACCAGTTGAGTCCTTTTATACATATATTTGGATGGTTTACAAGCCAAATCGATTAACTCCATAAAACAAGCAGTTGAGAAAAATGAGAAATAAATAAATTATTATTCAGTCTCTTTTGTCTTTTATTTTATTATATTTTAGTGGTGTACATTTTTATTTTTTGGAGATTTTTATTATGAATAGTAGAAATTTGGCATCTATCAAGTACTTTGACTTTAAAATTTCGCAAAATTTCAAAAGTGGAGTTAATCGATTTGGCAGTTGAGCCATTCATATATTATTAGCATTATATACAAAAAAATCTTTTAAAATCAATTAATTAGTTATATGTCAAACAATAGATAGAACAATCTCTAAAACCTATTAAAATTAGTGAAAAACCAAGAACTTTTATAACATATGTATATAATGTGTATTTATACCTTTACATTTCTAGAAGCAATTTACCCTTTTGATCTTTATATTATGGAGTGCGTGCCTTACGAGAAATCCTGTTAGAGGATGTACTTGCAGAAAATATAAAAATATAAAATCAAATGGCATCCTTTTTCAATTATTGTCCTCTACCTAGCAGCTAGCTATCTGAATAAATAAAAATGTTTGCTCTCCTAGTTCCCAAGTGAAGGATACTGTGGGCGCCGATCTCTATGGCATGAATCTCTGTTTGAAAGACGCTAGGCCAAATACCCATTGCAATAGAGATTCTGCTGTTGGGCCCAGCGACTCCAGCACCTACAACCTGTTCAGTTTTGGACCATTGTTGCCACCGGAGCTTTCCACAGGGTCTGCCTTCAGCCTCCCCACTTGGGCAAAGAGCTCCTCTACCCATATAACCAGTGTTTTTTAATCATGTTTAGTTTCAGCTTCAGTTTCCTTTTTACAATAGTTCATTTTAGTTCAGTTCTGCTCGGTTCAGTCGTACTAATAGCTCAGTAGCTTTTGCTAACACGTTTGATTCAGTTCCAATCGGTTCAAATCGAACTCAGCTTGTTCCAATGCCGGTTTGATTTATAACATCTGAGGATTATAAACGGTCCAGTTTGATGAAAGCGTAAATTAACATCTGCCTCAGTACGATCATAAAACCCGCATTGAAGTTCTTTATTATAAACAAAATTAAGTTCACTTTAAATTTTATGTTAAACATTTTTATGACTCTGGCTTGGGTTTTATATTATCAAAGGTGTAAGGTAAGGTTTGGTTTGAATTGGTTTTAAGCAAACTTAAGGTTTGAATATAAGTTGACTTGGTGTTGCACAATGTTTTATCTTATTAGCAGTAGTAAAATATTCACAATATTTTGTCAGCCCGACACGAAGTTATAATAATTTCCCTGACTGACAATTGTGTCAGTTGCCCCTGGACGGGGCATGGGGATCTCCATTAATAACTGTTCAAAGAGAACAGGGACCTACAGTTTATAGCCGAATCCGAACGGCGGTGTCTTCAATTAATAGACATTTTCTTTGGCAAATAGCGTATTTGAGCTAGCGATGCCAGTGCTAGGCGGGGAATCGAACCACCGACCTTCGGATTGTAAAGCGAGTACGCTACCACTACGCTACCGACGGCCACGACACGAAGTAATCGTGTAAATATAGTTTTTTTTTTTTTTTTTTTTCCCCCTATGGGTTCCTCACAAAGAGGTGGGGCACTGCGACCAGAAGATCTTTTGTACCATACCCATAAATTAAAGCAAAAGACTTTCCGCTTTCCGCATGAATAGCAGTAGGTCTTTTGTTGGTATTGACCTAAGATGGAAGGGACTAATCCGTTCCTTTCCCAAGTGACAGGCTCTGTCCCATACCAGCGCTGGGCAGTCACAGACAATATGTCTGGTGGTTTCATCGTCCTCGAGGCAGAGTCTGCACTCTGAAGAGTCCGATAGGCCAATTTTCTGAAGATGGTATCTAACAGTGTGGTGGCCAGATAGGTAAGCTACGGTAAGGAGAACCAGTATCTCCTATGTTCACCTGCAGCCCATTTGTTTACCATAGTTTTGATTGTGGACCAACCAATACCACAGAAGGGCGCAGGGGCAGTGGTCACCTAATAGCAGCTTGGCTATCTGAGTAGATACAGATGTTTGCTCCCCTAGTTCCCTTACTAAGGATACTATGAGCGCAGATCTCTATGGCATGAATCTCTGCTTGAAAGATGCTGGGCCAGATGCCCATTGCACTAGAGATTCTGGTGTTGGGCCCAACGACTCCAGCACCTACACCCTGATCAGTTTTGGACCCATCCGTGAACCATTGTTGCCACCGGAGGTTTCCACAGGGGCTGCCATCAGCCCAAGTCTCCCGACTTGGGAGAAGAGATCTAAATTTCTTGTTATGAAATAGTTCCGTGATCATAAGATCTGATCTAGAGCAGATGGATACGTCAGGAAGGGTGTAAATATAGTTATTGGTCTAAAAAAGAAACTCTTTCTTTTTATGGAGATAATTGAAATCTGAAGAATCTAAAATTTTGCAGTTCTTTCGCTAAAAAGTTAAAAAAAAAAAAAACTTTTTGTTAAGATATACTAAGAATCGGCCGTGATCCGGAAAACGAATCCAAACATTTTTTTCGGATTCGTTTTGAAACCGAATGTTTGGTGCTGCCAATTTCACCAAACCGAATTTTTCATGTGGTTTGAAGCCGCATGTTTTATTGCAAGAGGAATTAAAACGAATCTGCAAAGTAGGTTTCAAAAAGTACGCATTTTATACTGTAATAATTTTTTAAATATTCTTTGATATTCTTAGTTTATATTTATGCCAACTTAAAGTTATATATGGTACCTATTTATTGATAATTATTTTTAACCGTTTTTTTTTCTGACTCAACCCAAAAAGAGGTTATACAGTCAAAACGTCATCATACACGAACACATGACGATAAGCGCGACAGGGTTCCCGCGTTACACAAAGAAAAATTCCGTTGTTTAATTTAAATAAATATTGTTGCTACAGTAATATTTTGGTGTAATTTTGTTTAGTATAAAGAAAAATAAAGAAAAAGCAATATTTTAATGAAAATTAAATGTAATCAACATATAGTAATAAAAAGGTGTAGAGCTGCGACAACCATGTCAGCTGTTTTGTATCAAAAAAAAAATAATTTCGCGCCAACGCAGCATTAGAATTTATCGGAAAGTTTAGGGAAATATACGAATTTATTGAAAATAAAAAGGGAAGTTATCGCCAAAAAAATGCGTTTTCCGAAGCACGCAAAAACGAATTCGAATAAAATAGTTCGGTTTGGATTTATAGTTTTCCGCATCACGGCTGAATTTGCTTCTTTTTTTTTTTCCTTAAATGGTCCAAAAATGTGCCGCGTAACGAACTGAGCTTAGGGTATTGACCTCAAAACTTATTAAGTCTGCTGGAGTCCCAGGTTCGATTCTCAATTGAGACAAATTAAAAAAAAAAAAAAAAAATTATTTTAAACACATTTTATTTTAGTCTATGTTACTTATTATTTTTTGTTACATTTTTAATAAATATTCTGTTTTTCATTGTTAATAAACAAATTTCTTTCTTAAAATATAAAATGAAGATAACATTTTTTTTTTAATTTTTTTATATATATGTATATAATTTTTTTTTCATTTTTAGCATTTATAATTTTTGTTTTTATAAAATTTTTCAAAATTTGTTGCATGCAATTTTTGATTAATAAATTTGCGCCTTAAATATTAAATGTAGCTTATTTTTCATTCAAAAGCATAAGCGTAGAGAAGTTCGTTCCAGAAGGGAGTCTCATGACTTTGTCCTTATTATTTTTATTTTTTTTTAAATTTAAAAGTAAGCTGAAATTCCCGAACAATGCTTAGTTTGAATTTTTAAGCAGCCGTAGGCCTTTTGCTGCCAGTGCTTTCTCTTAATAGTTACGTAACTTTTATAAACTTGCTTAATCTTTATGAAATTAAATATAATTAAGTAAAATAAATTTTTTAAGTATCTACTACATATAATAAGTTGTAGGAGTCTAAATAAATAATAAAGTTATCTTAGAAAACCTGTCTATATGAATAAACGATAAGTGATTTATTGTATAAATAAAAACGATTTTCAGCTCAACTTTAGGAGTCAATTTTTGGCTATGTTAATTGCTCTATAATAGAAGTTGGTTTGCGTGTTGCTTGCCAAAATTAAATTTGATGGACATTAAAGACTTGGTATGTTTTTATTTAGTTGATTTTTCATTATTTTTTTTAGTCTTGATTGAGCTCGAAAAATTAACAAAGTACATTTTATAGTTTAGTATATACATATCTCATCTCTTGTATACTCTTACTGGAGTTATAATGCTTTTTGGTATTTTTTAAAGTCAGTAGGTATTATTTTTATGTCACTAAATATAAGTCAAACCGACGATGTTTATTAAATGTTCTTTTTAAATCTTTAGTTTTTATTTTGTAAGGGAGTATTGACTTCAATATTCTTGACCAGCTGCCTATCCTACCTGTTCCTAAAATTCATTCATCTCGCAGATTTTTGGAGAAACTGCAGTACTTTGATTCTGCACCCGAGACCTCTCCCGCGCGTGTCCAAAATTTTTCAATCTCGCAGATTTTTAGGGACCCCGCACGATCCCATCTCGTATGTCTTTTTGACTAGCATAGAAAAATGTATTTTTTAAGTGAGTATCAACTTCGCTTTTTGACAAGCTGCCTATCCTACCTGTTCCTAAAATTCTTCCATCTCGCAGATTTTTGGGGAAACTGCACTTCCCTACCGATCCCACTTCTTATCAAGTTACCTTTTCACTTGCATTGAAAATCTTACTTTGTAAGGGGGCATAAACCAAATTCGATTCTGAACCCGCGGCCTATCCTGCACGTTCCAAAAATTCTTCTATCTAGCAGATTTTTTTAGAAACTGCGTGGCGCCCCTTCCCATTTAAGCTCTTGTCACGATATCTTTTCGTTTACTTTATAGGAAGTAAGAGCTTCGATTCTGAACCCGCGGCCTATCCCGCCCATTCTCGAAATTCTTCCATCGCGCAGATATTTTCAGAAACTGCGGTACTCCCGTTCCGAATCCATCTCTTATCACTATACTGCTTTTGACTAGTACGAAAAACTTAACTTTGTAAGGAAGTACAAGCTGCTTTTTTAAACCTGCGGCCCATGCTAACCGTTCCTAAAATACTACCATCTCGCTGATTTTTGGGAAAACTTCGGGCCTTCCGTTCCGATCCCATTTATTATTCACAGTTCACTTTGTAAAGAAGTATAAGCTTCAATTCTGAAACCCGCCCTGCCTAAAATTCTTCCAGCTTGCAGATGTTTTCGAAAACTACGGAACTCCCATGCCAATCGCATCTCTTGTGACGTCATTGTGTCTGAGTAGTCTAAAAAACTTTACTTTGTAAGGGAGTATGAGCTTCGATTCTGAACAAAAGCTTTTCTTCACGTGTTTCCTTTAAGTTTATGTTGTATTTTTTTCTGCTTTTTTGACAATCGACGGCTTGTTAACAATGTTAACAAATGTAATTAAATGCAATTAGCAGCAATTGCAGTTGGCTTGTTGCTCTTGTTGTTGGTAATATGTTTGGTTGTTGGTATCATGGTTGTTGCTGTTGCTGTCGCTGCGAGGTGTTCAAAGTTGAACAGTTCAATTAGAGCAAACTGAATGCACTCTGTTAGAGTTGGAATCTGTTGTACAACTTCGTAGTTCGAACTGCAAAACTGAAACTGACATTTTGGTTATGATGCAAGAGCACACACACACACACACACTGAGATACTCACATAGATACACAGTATATAGCTAGAAATATTTGCGACGAGTGTGTGAATTCGTAAAATGGAAATGCCTTCACCCGGCAACAACAAGAAACAGACTTTGTTGGTTACTGCAGAAATCGTGACTTACCAGCCGATCCGATAAAAGTGGCAAAAAGCGCAAAGCGCATAAGAGAAAAATTTACCCACCAGCAGGATATTTAAGATTGCCCCAAAAGACCACAAATGTGCTGGAGCGGCACACACATGGAACCCAAGCAACAGACACATACAGCGCGCGCGGCAGATGAGCTGCAGTTGCAAAAAACAAAGAAATAAAGAAAAAAAAAAAAAAAATGCAGCTCCAACGATGGCGACCAAAACCCAAGACCAAGAGCCTGGTGACGATGACGCTGACGACGACGATGACGGTGACGATGATGATGAGGCAAAAGCTGAGCCCAGTTGAAGGTAGTTTCTCTGTTTCTCGATTTGGTAACCAGGCGGGCGACCAACTGGCCAACCTTGCAGTTGATTAAGCGGCGGCCGGCAAACAAATTTGCATATTTCATTGAGCAGTTCAATCAAATGGAGGACACCAAAACGCTTGGGCTAAAACAAAAAAAAAACAAGTAAAATAAAATAAAAATAAAAGAAAAGCGAAGCACAAAAAAAAAAAAAAAACAACGTGGCAGGCATTTTTGTCGTCGTCGTTCAAGTTGAAGATGCAAGACTTGCGATAAAGTCCGAAATAACTCATTCATACGCAGCAACGGAGGCGCACGAGGCTGAGAACGAGGATGCGAACCTGGATGCGGACGCAGTGGGCAGGCTGCACAGGATATGGCACTGGCTCAATGCAAGTCAACAAGCCACACTCGCTCTCTATATACCATACATAGTGTATATAATGCACGGAAAAAAAAATTCAGCACGTTTTTGAAGTTTTCAAGCGAAAGTGTTGCCAAACATATGCAAAACAGTGTTGTTCACAAGCAGCTAGCACAATATTAGTGCATTAATGGATGTCCTCGACGTGGTGGGTAAAAATTTCGACGCAAAAAATTTGTTAAGAGATTAGCACTAGTCTGAAGTTATTGGCATGGAAGATTTTGTGTTAAATTGAATGCTCTTCAATGCTTACGAATATTCAAAATGGCAGATTCAAAATTTTCATTGCAAATAATCGATTTTTGTGACCGTCAACCTTGAAATGCGATTATTGTAAATTTTAAAATTTCTCATAAAATCTCAAAACGAATATTCATATAAAGTTTATTATCTTTCCATTTCGTGCATAAGCACAACTTTTCCGTTTATAGGAAACCCCAATCTGTTTTTCCTGGTCATTTTTAATTTATGTATGCAGAGGAAATAAATTTCGAATTTAAAAATAAAAAAACTATTTTTTATAAATTCAATTTTAATTTTAAAAATTTGTAAATTAAAAAAAAAAAAAAACAGTTTTTAAACACCATTATTTCTTAATGATATATGACTTATTTATGAAAAGTCTAAATAAAAAAAAATATAAAAAAAAAAATATATTATCGTAACTTTCAACATTTTTGTCCCAATGAATCCAAATGTGTGATAATTTTATTTTTTATGTTTAGCGTTAAAATATTTTTGTAATTTAAAAATAATCTAATCATTTTTTAAAAATTCAATTTTAGCTTTAAAAATTTTTGAATTAAAAAAAAAAAAAACAATTTTTTAAATACCATTATTCATTAATGAGAACGAAAAGTCTAAATAATCGGAATTATATAAAAAAAGGAAATCGTAACTTTCAAGATTTTTATCCCAAGAATCCGTACATATGATCATTTTTATATTTTATGTGAAGCGTAAAAATATTTGTAATTTAAGAATAATCGAACCGGTTTTTACAAATACGATTTTAATTTAAAAAATGTAAGAATTTAAAAAAAAACAAAAACAGTTTTGAAATACCATCATTCCTTAATGAAGTCATATCTCATAACGAAAAGTCTAAGTAATCGAAATCTTATAAAAAAATATTTTCGTTACTTTCTCAATGTTGAAGTTTAAGATTTTTATCTCCATATATGCCAAACGTGATCACTTTTATTTTTTGTGTGCAAGGAAAGAAAATTTTGATTTAAAAAATAATGAAATTTTTTTAAATAAATTTTTATTTTTAAAATCTTAGAATTAAAAAAAAATAAATTTTTTAAATACCATATATATTTTTTTTAAATTCAATTTTAAATTTAAAAATTTTTGAACTTAAAAAAAAAGAAAATATTTAAATATCTTTGATTCTAAATCGGAATTTAGTAAAAAAAAGCTTATTCTAGTTTGCCTAGCTATAGAAATTCAAGATTTTTAAGCTTGATCATTTTTATTTTTGCATAAAACAGAAAAAATTTTAATTAAAAAATTAAGATAACACATTTTTTTAAATACAATTTTAATTTAATAAGTTTCAAGTATATTATCAATTATCGAAAAATTAAGCCTAAAAAACATTTTTATTTTAAAGCTATGAAAAAATATATATTTTTTTTAAGTCCAATTTTAATTTAAGAAATTTTCGATTCAATTTTAAATTAATTTTATTCACTTAATCTTTGGCATTACAAAGTACGCATGAAAATTTAATGTTCTTTAAATAAGAGTTCAGGCTTAATTAAATTCTTTTTCTACTTAGTTATTTACTTTTTATTTATTTATTTAATAATGTATTATAACTTGGAATTAATTCTAGGAAACAAAAAGTTGTTCTAAAGCCAGAGCAACATAGGCCTTCACTTAGTTATTTAATTTTTATGAATATATCTACATAATAAATATAAAAACCCATGAAAATAAAAAATTTTAAATATTTTATTTATTATCAAAAAAAAAAAAAATGATTTAAATGACCTTACTACTAGTGCTGGAGAAAACATCGATGCGTCGATGTATTGAAGTTTAAAATATCTATATATCGATGTTGGCCAACAGAGATGTTTCTCCAGCACTACTAAACAACCATTTGATGAGTGCAGAAGTGCTGGAGAAACATCTCCACATAACATCGATCCAGCACTATTTACTACTTTTCGAGTCATGAGAAAAGTCTACCTTTATGTTCAATTATCGAAAGATCGAAAAATAATCTGAATTTTTGTAAAAAACTACAAGCTGCAACACTTAAAAATATGTGAAATCCATCAAAACCAAGGAGATCAATTGAAAAAGTGAGCCATTTCTCTTACTTTCTAA
This sequence comes from Chymomyza costata, assembly GCA_018150985.1. NCBI lineage: Eukaryota > Metazoa > Arthropoda > Insecta > Diptera > Drosophilidae > Chymomyza > Chymomyza costata. The sequence goes on along the minus strand of JAECWU010000127.1, from coordinate 28,204,826 downwards.
TACAATTAAGATTTCTTCGTTTCCACCATATACTTGTAAGTAGAAATTTAACATAGTGAAAATTTTCCAAAGAGAAAAAATAGTAATCGTAAAACTCATATGCGAAAAGCTAAGGAAAAACCTAAAAAAAAAAAATTGGGTGAGCTTAAAATTTTTTTGCAAGAACAAAAAAAATATATATATAAAAATATATATATAAAAAATATATATATAAAAAATATATATATAAAAAATGTTCCTCGTTTGGGAACCGAACCTTGGTCTCTATACATCGCCACGGTACGTGAGTCCAATACTCTACCAACTCAGCTAACCTTATATACGCTTCAGGCTCAGAGGCTATTCGAACTCCCATCACTAAAATATTAGATTGCGATTATCTACGATTTTTATGATCGGATAATAATGATGTTAGATATCTATCAAGATATTTTTTTACTTGCTGCTTTTTGGCGATATAAACAAAAGCTGTAGCTTTAGAATTTAAATTTTTGCAATTATTTTGCGGAGGACGAGGTTGTGGGTCGCATAAGAAGTTCAAATGTCAGCTTTGGTTATTCATTTATAACTTATAGCTTTCAAGTGTTCATTGTGCTCCTGACCGATGTCTCCTTCTCCCCATTTTTTTTTTTTACTCTCCTTTGTCTTGGGAGCTTAGGGCTTCAGTAATCGTATTTTTTCGTTCGATGCGGTGATTGGCCATCTCCATATAATTTTTATTTAATTTTTAGCTCTGTCGAGCTCTGATTTTGGCTTTGATAAGAAAAGCGAGCAGGGGATCATCTACACCTATTTTCTGTTTAGCAGTTAAGCTAGTAAGTCAAATTAGTTTTCATATCAAAAACTACTAGGGAAAGTATTCCGAGCCTTACACTGTTTTTTCAAAACATAATTTGAGGTGAAAAAATGTTTAATATAAAAATTCGGCAGCTTAAGTTTCAGAAACTTTTACAACAAATTAAAGGCCATTAAAATTTTAAAGTTATTAAACATTTAAAATTCCACTGGCCCTTAATCAAAGTTGTACATTAATTTTCTTGAGTGTACTCATGTATTTGTCCGTGTGTGTGCCTAATCTGTGGAATGTCATCACCAGGCAGTGGCTGAGCCAGAACAATGGGCAAGTGAAGCCCAATGCCAATGTAGCTCGCGCAGTTTGCCTTGTCAGTTCCATATGCCCGCTTCGTTCCGCTCCCAGCGACAGACTCAGTCTCAGCGTCAGCCAGTCATTCAGTCAGTCAGTTGACTCAAATCCAAAATGGAGATCAGCAGCGCTGCAGCAACCGCCACTAAGATGGCGGATCCAAAGCTTATGCAAATGCTGCGCCTGCCCACCAGCTAGCTGCTGCAGTCCCCGCTGTACCTTGCTACCCTTTGCCCAAGTTCAAACTTTAGTTCTGCTGCAGCGCTCTCCCTCGCGCGCACACACACACACATACATGTCCAACTGGAGGACACATCAGTTAAGCAATCAAGCGTGGTTAATGCGGGCGGACACTAAGCCACGTGTGAAATTCAATCACCGGCGCGCTCATCTCACTCTGGCTCTCGGGTTTTTTGTTTTTGGATATGGTCATGTCCAGGGCCCTCTGGCTCTGGCTCTGGTACTGGTTCATATGTCGTCCGCGTCCGCCCGGACACCTCGTTAGGCTGCCGCAGCGGTGTGGGGTCTGTTCTTAGGTCGTTTCGGTATCGGTTTCGGTTTTCATATTTTGAGGTTCACCGATGTGTTAACAGGCGGCGGCTGTCGCATATTAGGCGGTCAACCAGACAACTGGACAACTGGACAGCTAGCCAGCCAGCCAAAAAGCAAATGATGAATTTTTTGGTATACTCTTCATTTCATTTTGTCTTTTTTTATTTCTTTCTTTTTTGTCTTTCTTGTGCTGGCCAAGTTTTGCATGGGACAGAGGGGGAGCGCTAGCAAGTGTCACGCCGGGCACATAAATTAAAGACAACAACAAGAACAAAAACGAGAGCAACAGTAACAGCAACAACAGCAACAAAACGAACGAGGCAGAAGCGGAACATGAATAAGCAGCCGATCGAAACGAGCACAAGACAAGATAAGCAGATAATTTTCCTAGGACCGAACGCCGTCCAACAGCAGCAACAACAACAACAACCAGTTAAGCAGTCGATGCATCGCACAGTGGTCGAAATAGGCGAACTAGCTGCCATTTATTGAAATTTGAAAATATTGACTGGCGCCTAAAGTTTATAAGCATTTAAGGAAAGATGTCTGCGGTTAGTTCTATTTAGACTGCCCAGGGGCGATCTCAAGAAACCGCTCTTTTGACGTCATAGGCGCTTATTGTTATGACTGGTATGACTCATAATTTGTAGTTCAATAGTCTCAAGCAAGCTCCGCAGCTGGCAATATTTTTCAGACTCAGTTGACAGTTGAATCTCTTCATTAAATTTATAGTTAAAAAGTCGTTGCATGATAGGATCATCGTGACACAAAAATACTCTTCAGCATTGACATATTGAAAAACTTCTGAGAAAAACGCAGCTGCTGTTTCTCTTATTTGCCTAAGAGTAGCTCTCTCCAGCAATAATGAAGAACTATCAATTTTCTTTTAATTATTACAGATAACTAGAAACCCACTTCTTTTTTGCACTGCCAGAAGGGTTATGCTGTACCAGTGATAGCTTCCAAGTTTTTCCAATATTCACGGGGAATTCTTTGGTAAGGCAAACTGAAAAGTTGGAGAAACACTTCTATGCAAATCTGGGCTAACCGGCGAATCTGCTTATAGAGGACCTAACTCTTTTCATCAAATCCTCGAAAGGATTCAGCAGGGAGAGAAATTAAGACGTAATAATCGTGCTCACTGGCTGTGCCACCAAATTCACCTAGTCCCCCCGCCCAACCCCTTCAGCAACATAATGGAACAAACGGTCTCTGGGTGTTCTCGGCTTAAACCGAGCAGCCCAACTAATTTCACAGAGGGACCTAATCTATTCTAAGAAAACCGTGAAAACCGGGAGGGAATTTTCTGCGGAGTTGGTTTCTACTCAACATAAAATAAAATACATTTAAAATTCATTAAAAAATTGTAGCTACATTTACCCATTTGGACCACTGTAAGTCGGCGCAAAAAGCAGAGCAAAAGCGCGGCTCCAAATTGGACCACAGAGGAGGCTGTACCCTGTACCTTTTCAAGTAACATGATGTTTTACTAACCGCAACTGGCAACTGGCGGGGTGACTGCGGTATGCTCCCAATGAACGAGGCTGCTAATAATTTGTGTACGCGCTGACGCCGCGATACAATGGCCAAGGGAGCCGAATCATCAGCCATTGTCGTCCTTGTGTCGCGTTTCGATCGGTCGGACGGTCGGTCGGTCGCTTACACCGTCAAGGGGTCTCTGTCTTAGTCTCAGTCCTCGTCTCAGTCTTTGTATCTGGCTTTGTGCTGGCTATTGCCTCAGTTTCGCGCTAAACGTGTTGTTGCCAAATTGTGAACAAGATTCATTCATGTTTCAACACATTGAGCAACACGAGGCTGATGAAGCAGCAGCAGCAGCAGAGACCATCCGCTATCCGTGGCTATCCGTGTCCGTGGCCATGTCGCTTCATTGCGGTTTTATTTTATTTCATTCTTTTTGGCCGGCCATCAAACCGTCGTCACGGCCCTACCATAAAATGGTGGGACCGCGGTGGCGGCGTGTGAACGGCCTCTTGCCCCATTGAATGCTGCAAATTTGTATACCTATGCCCATGGACCAGTTGAAATAAATATTTAGCAAGCAGGCGAAATATTTAGACAACGCATACGTTGCTGCTCATTTGCAAAAGAGACATGCGCCTGCGCCAGCGTCCGACATTGGAATTGGATCTGGCGAGGGAATCAGTTCGAGGGGTCTTGAATTTCTTTTGAACCAATGCGGCGTATGATGAATGAATAATTGAATGAATGGTTGCTTGATCGCACTCCATACGTCTGGCTGTCTATCTGTCTGTAACCTGGCAGACAGTAATTAGGAATTTAGACACTTGAACAAAACAATTCTTTATGTTTGTGTCTTGGTCTACACATTGCCAGCGCACTTAGTCAGCAAGGATTCTCTCAACAGAACAAGAAATTTAGTACTGTTTTATGTTGTACTTTATCATTATCATAAACATAATCAAAAAAGTCAAGAGGTCTTTTCAATTCTTTGCGTTTGCCTAGCACAATTCAAACCGGAAATGCTTGGCATACCAATGACATTCCCTACATGACAACAACAACAACAAACACAAGAAATAAATATTATGGAGACAGTCGAGACAATGTCCGAGAGTGGACTACCCTGTACACTATAATACCCTGTAATAAGGCAGAAGGTTGGGTAAATAAGCCAAACCTAAAGCATTTGGGCAGAGTGTAATCCACAGCAGTTTCAAGAGTCTGGATTGGATTGTGATCAGGCGGCTTCTAAGAGCCTTAATACTTCCGAAACAAGTGAGATCAAGCTGGACATAGTAACGCATCGATTAACAAGAGGCTTGATAGACATAGAATACAGAGGGTTAAGGAAAGTGTACCAAGACATGGGATTCGAATTGTTGGAAGAGTTTCGTTCCAAATGCAAAAAGAATCTGGACGTTGGAGATGATTCAAAAACAAGGAAATCGGTTTCTATTTGAACTGATGCGAAGAGGAAAGGTCCAGACGAGAAATGGACTGGCTTACGGCGAGCGAAGCAATTCCTCGGCTCCTATAACTTTAATAGGTTCATTAAAATATCGCAACTGGGCAAGAATTCCTTTAGAATACTAACTGGGTTACTGAAGGGATATTGCAAACTCAGGAAACACCTGAGTACTATTGGTATCGTGAACTCGAACACGTGCAGGCTTTGTGAAATTGAGGAGGAAACCTCCCTACATGTATTTACTTGCAAAGTGTGACGCCCTTGCCAGAAGAAGGACATACTGTTATTGGGGACTATAAATATATATATAGTAAGACGGAAAGCATACACAGCTATATTGGCTGGGCTATTCACGGTGTATCCTGTAAGAAGTCCCCGATGCTTCCTTTAGCTGATGGTACTTTTTAGTAAAGCTTGGCTTCTCTAGGTCTTATAGTAGGACGGAAGGCACACACAGCTATATTGGCTCGTCCATTCACGGTGTATCCTATATGGAGTCCCCGATGCTTCCTTCGGCTGATGGTTCCATCGGTACAGTGTATAAAAAGTGCGCTCTGCTTAAGACGATATATCCGACGACTGCTGCTTTCATTTATGGTATTTTTGAAGTTGTTTCTTATTATGAAATTAGAGTGAACATCCAGAATATCCAGAAAGAACTGAGATAGCTCCAGAGATACAACAGACAAAGATAGAGCTACACTTGGTCAACAAACTGAATGAATGAATGAAATCGTGTGCAAAGCGCAAAAGAACATACAGAATGAATAAAATGAATGATATCATACATTCGCATTGTTACCTCACATTCACACACGCACGCACTAAATGGGACACTGGGATGGGGCACTGTGTGGCAGGGACTGAGGGGAACTGCGGGTCTTAGGCTAAGCCGCAGCCAACAAATAATCAAAGTACAAACGAGATCAAATGCGATAGCGCCACAAATCGAGGCAACAGAAGCGTCGTCACTGGCAGCAGCAGAGGCAGAGACAGCCAAATGATTACCAGTGTGGTGGTGGCAGGCAACGTGTTGCTCATTTTGTGTGCAATCCAAGCAGTGACGACAACAAAGACGCTGACACAAACACACACACAGATGTTTGAGGTGGAATCGGAGCTGAAGACGAGCGGCTGGCCGATCGGCGATTCTAGAAGAGCTCAGGCTCAGGCCATAATTTAACGCTTTTGATAACTGAGTTAGGCAATGGGCCAGAGGATTGCCGAGGATTACCGTCTGCCGTCTGCCATGCGCGCGTCACCACTTGGTTAACCAGCAGCACCAACAACAACAACAACAATGACAATGGTGATGCCTCCAGTTTCTGATGGTGTCGGTATCGGGGAGCAGTTACTGCTGCCGCTTTGGTTTTTACAATTTGATTTTGATTTTTTTTTTTTTTCAGCCGATTTGTTGTGTTTGATTTGCGATTCAACCGTCCCAGTGCAAATCCCAGGCAACGCTCTGCTCCTCGCCTCCCAACGCAAGATCATTGCGCATTGTCGCCGAAAACCAAACCGAAAAAAAATTCCTTTGGCTCTGCTGCATTGAGCATTGTTTTGCTTGGGCTTAAGCTCTTTTCATTTTTTTTTTCTCGATTTCGGTTCGCATTTTGTTTCATTTAAATCCTTTCGGTAAAAATTCTTTTGTTTGGTGTCAAGTTCAACAAATATTTAAACGGCTCGGATTTTTTTTTGTTTAGTTTTTTATTTGGTTGTTCTTGCCATGTTCTTGCATGTCTTGCTGTTTGTAGTTGTCATTATTCTTATCTGGTCTTGCTCTTGTCATGCCGTACATGGGGGCGTATGAGTAATCCAGTAAACGCAATAAGTTGGCTACAAAAAGTTAGTTTGGGCGGTTTGGTACAAATTATGATTATAAACCAATTTCATATTTTTTTATGTTTAGTTTTTGGTAAATTATTAACAGAGCTGCAACTTAATTTTTTTTATTTTTAGTGTAACTTACTCATAGAGAATAAATGAAAAATTTTTACAAATATGTTGATCAATTACAAAAGAACACAGAAATTATGATTCTATTTGTAAAAATTAACAATTTTCTCATTTGCCAGGAACGTACTTTTATCAAGGTTAAGCCTGACGGTGTCCAGCATGAACTTGTCGGCAAAATAATTGAGCGTTAAGCACAGGGGCTTCAAACTGGTCGCCCTAAAGTTCACAGGAATTTCTAAAACAACATTATCCTAATCTGTCTAGCCAAACTGGCCTTCTCGGTTTGCTCAGCTAGATGTACTGGGGGTGGGAGTTATTAAATGCTTTCCTGACTGGCCGTCAAATGTTGGGCGCCACAAACCCAGTCGGCATTCGAGAAGATTTCTGCATTCTGGATCTGATACTGTAGACTTGGTAAACAAAGAGATTGCTCTCTGGTTTGCTGCGAGGGCTCTTGTCAGCTGAGCTCCAGCTGCCAGCGACGGCATCTACGTATTGAATCTTGCATTTTGTGACTTTTTTGTAGCTTCAATTCATTTGGAGCTCAACCTAAGATTCTTCTTAAAAAGAAATAAAATACTATATAATGAGTAAGCTTTTCTGAGTAAATCCAAATAAATTATCTTTAGTAACTCATCTTGTCTATTTACATTTTTTTGTTTTTTTTTTAACTTTTATTGTATTGTATTATTGTATTTATAATTGCAGAGGAAAATAATTACTATCTTTTGTGTATAATGCTTGATTACTGAATCTAATTTATTTAACAAACATGTTTAGGTAGGGCTCTACATCAATGCTTCACAAAAAAAAAAAAATTATTTTATTTTATTTTATTTTATTTTATTTTATTTTATTTTATTTTATTTTATTTTATTTTATTTTATTTTATTTTATTTTATTTTATTTTATTTTATTTTATTTTATTTTATTTTATTTTATTTTATTTTATTTTATTTTATTTTATTTTATTTTATTTTATTTTATTTTATTTTATTTTATTTTATTTTATTTTATTTTATTTTATTTTATTTTATTTTATTTTATTTTATTTTATTTTATTTTATTTTATTTTATTTTATTTTATTTTATTTTATTTTATTTTATTTTATTTTATTTTATTTTATTTTATTTTATTTTATTTTATTTTATTTTATTTTATTTTATTTTATTTTATTTTATTTTATTTTATTTTATTTTATTTTATTTTATTTTATTTTATTTTATTTTATTTTATTTTATTTTATTTTATTTTATTTTATTTTATTTTATTTTATTTTATTTTATTTTATTTTATTTTATTTTATTTTATTTTATTTTATTTTATTTTATTTTATTTTATTTTATTTTATTTATTTTATTTTATTTTATTTTATTTTATTTTATTTTATTTTATTTTATTTTATTTTATTTTATTTTATTTTATTTTATTTTATTTATTTTATTTTATTTTATTTTATTTTATTTTATTTTATTTTATTTATTTTATTTTATTTTATTTTATTTTATTTTATTTTGTTTTATTTTATTTTATTTTATTTTATTACATAACATCATTACGTATTTATTTTTTATACACATTTAATAAATAATTTATACATAATTTTGTTTATTTTATTTGGTTTCCTTGCCACTTTGTTGCTATTAAGCGATTTGCATTGTTGATTATGCGACAGTTGTTGTGGTTGTTATCGTTGTTGTTATTGTTGCCAGGTCAACTTGCGAACCGGCTGTCCATTGTTGTTGGGTCTTATCGCAGCAGCCACTTTGCTTTTGACTTTTGTTGCAGTGCAACATTTAGACGCCCCGTGGTGTACACCCAACACACACACTCGCAACAAATGTGCCAAGAATGGCCAGAGAGCTGTTTGTTGTTGTTGGTGTTGTTGGCAACGCCAACGCCAATGGGCGTTTTGTCATGGGGCATTTTTTGTTTTTTTTTTACTCCTGTGTGCAACAACTACTGCAGCTTACTGCAACAACAACAACAACTGCAACTGCAACAAAATGAAACAGTAATTGTTTGTTTATTATGGCCAAGTTCCATTGTGGCCGTTGTTGTTGCTGTTGTTGTTATCGCGTGTGAATGTTGTTGTTATTGTTATTGTTAAATGTTAAAGTACTATACATTGCATATTTATATTGTCATTGTCTGAGGGAGCAGCACATCTTCCATTACTTGTAAGTGTCTAAAAATTTTTATACAACGATATTTAAATGCTCTTTAAAAAAATAGTAAGCTATTTATAATTTTATAATTAATTATAAATAAAAAGCTAAATGCTTAAAAAAATTTGAATTTTTATTTTTACTGTGCAAACTCTTCTCTGAAGATCTGGGCAGTCTGGCACATCTCCCTTTAACGGACCTGGCTCTTTTTATGGAACCCTCACCCGGCATATATACACCCTTCTATTCCACCATTAGGTTGGGTTAAGGTTAGGTATCACTCAGGCCTAGACTGGCCCGTTGTGATACCACATTAGGATCTCAATTTCAATGCCCTTCTCCAGGTAAGTGTTCTTAAAGGGAATCCCAGCCTGTTGCTGCGATATAGCTTGCAATCATTCTCGGACAGATAGGACCTAGCTCTTCTAGGTTATTGAGAAAATAATTTCCCATGTACTTTTTCCTGCGTCTACAAAGAGCTTCACAGGAACAGAAGAAGTGTTCTACTGTTTCTACTTCTTCCTCGTCTCTGCAGCTTCTGCGGAAGTCATTGCTCGCAGCATTCATTCTGGTCGCATGTGCTCCGACAAGCCAGTGGCCGGTGATCGCTCTAACAACTGCCGAACACTGTGAGCGGTTGAGTTCACAGAGTCTGGCGGAACGTTTTGGGTCGATTTTGGGCCATGTTTGGCGATACATTGGGATGTGTTTTCCCACATCTTTTGTGCCTGGGAACTGAATTTTTCGCTTGTGTTTAGCTTAAAGGTAGCCATTGGCATACGAATATCCTCCTTATTCGGGAGGAGGGAAATGGTCGTGCCATGTCTGGGTAATTCGTCTGCTATTTTGTTGTCTATAATATTTTGGTGCCCTGGCATCCAAAAAGGGCTTATAACAAACTGCTGTGCCATATCTTGAATAAATTTGCGGCAGTTGTTGACTGTCAACGAGTTGGAAGACAACGCTCGTAGTGACTTTATGGCTGTCTGACTGTCGGAGTATATATTTATTTCCCCGGTTTCCGTTACGTTAGCAGATGAGAGCCTCGTTTATGGCGAAGATCTCCGCTTGAAAGACGCTGCAGTGGTGCGGAAGTCGAAAAGACTGCCGGATGTTTAGTTGCTCCGAGAAGAACCCGTCTCCAACCTGGTTGTTGAGCTTGGAGCCATCTATGAAGAAATTTTAAGGTCGCTTTGACCTGATTGACTTACCACCCACGATTCCCAAGAGAGAATGGAGGTTGTAAATAGAGTTGAGGAATGCTCTAATGCTTTGTGACTGACACGTTCGTCTCTTCTTTTAAGATGGACGAGTGTCCATATCTCAAGACTGCCCAGCAATTGGCATCCTTGAGGCGCCTCGCTGTTAAGGTGGCAGCTTCTGTTGCCATTACCACCTTCCACCCTTACCACTCGTGCTTTATACTTCCCCCTTGATAAGCAATGAACCGTAAGGCGCAGTTTTTGATACCTTATCCAGCTAAGCCCAATCTTGTTTTTTATATTATGATTTAAGGATAATTTAAGTGAGTCGAAGGCCCCAGTAGCTAATGCTCCTTAAATTAACATTAAAAAATATTAAAAAATTGTTTTAATTGTTAAATTAAAAAACCGTCACTACTTTTTTTTATTTTAATTTCCAATAACTTTTAAAAACTATTAAAGTTCGTTAAACTAAAAAATAATATATTTCACTTGTGGAATCGATAATGTTAATATAATATAAAGAATGATAAACAAAAGATGCTCTCGAAAGTAGACGAATGTACGATCTCTGGCCAAAAACTATAAACTTTTCCATCAAATTTTGCCAAAAAAAAATGTGTATTATGACTTTGAGAAAATTGTTGTTGTTTTTAACTCACTTATCTAGAAACTAAAAACAAATAATCCACTTTTATTTGTTTAAATACCAAGAATTAAAAAGTTTCAAAACTTTAGTATCTGCAGTGTTTGCATTACACTGGTTAGCAGAAATTTTGGAGTTTCGCTTGAAGGTATCATAGCATATTAAAGCCCATACCATAATCTTAATTAAATACTAGATCATTTTCGATTTAAGATTATACAGCTACGTTATCACTTCTGTTGCTGACAACATGACGGCCTCGCATATCCCTTCCCGTAAGCCATCTCTAGTTAAAGGTGCTCTATGGACTATGGACATTCTACGTCACAGTTGTAGGGTATTCAAAATGCAATTTAAAAACTTTTGCTTACTTTCAGTTTTTATAGAACCTGCGCGCAAATGCAACACCAAGGGGCAGACCAACAAAGATTATCAGCAGATACACATACACACACACACAGTTATACACACTCACACACACAGATACAGACTGAGTAAGTGTGTGTTGGTATATGGATTGGCAAGCTGTGACTTTGACACTTCAATGGGGGCTCACGCGTTGGCCGCTCTTTGTTGTTGTTGTTGCACCATGCTGTGGCGCTATGCAGTGATTATGGCAACGGATTAACTTCCTCTTTGGCCCGTTGCAGTTGCAGTTGTTCTTGCAACTGCTCCTTTGCTTCTTCAAAGTTGTTGTTGCAGCTGTGAGTGTGTGACTACAATGGTGTCGCTGATGTTGTAGCAACCGCGCCCCTTACAGCTCCCTTGAAGCAAGGGAAGCCTTTATGCTGCTTGTTGCAAGCAATAGCAAAAAAAAAAAAACAAACCGCACATTATGCACATGACACACATGCTTCCATATTTAATTATATAAACGACAAGACTATCAAATTTCCAAAGATAGCGAGTCAGTCACCTTAGCGTTAGACGTAGCAAATCACTTTTTTTTTTATTATTATTTTCATGATTAGATAAGATATTTTTGTAAAAAGCAGCTCCATGCCTAGAACTATGCAATAAAAATTGCACATTCCAGGCGGTCCTGGAAAGTGCCTAGCAAGCCACTGGAAGTATTGAGTAATCAGTTTATGGTATTTTTAAGCGATAAGATGTATCGCAACTTGCTTGGAAATTGTTGCAGCGAAAATTGTTACACGTTGAAAGCCGAAAAGTAACGAGTAAGTGAGTCAAGTAACGAGTAAGATTATAGAACTTTATTTATTTATTGATTTATGTATTATGGTAGAGGCTTTAATTAAACTTGGAACTCATACAGGTAGTCAAAGAGCTGGCTGCTGGGAGCTCCATATATCTTTTAGAAGCTACATTTATCTATTATATATACTTGGTAATATAAAATGTGCTATAATTCCATAACTTGAGAAGCAAGCATCAGATTAGGTTAAGTATTATTTCTTATGTTCGTCTAGCCTTTCTCAAGTCACAAGAAAATTGTGAAAATCGAGAAAATCGCAAATGTTTCATATATCATAAGTTTTGCTCTAAAGTATAAGGCAAGTTTTAAAATATCTCTATATCGCCGCATAAAATATGGAACCCCGCATCGATTACCATACATACAAAGGTGCGTGTCTTCAACTCTAATGTCAAATCGATTCTTTTGTATGGATGTGAAACCTGTCTCATGACGGACTTGCTCGCAAACAAACTGCAAGTATTTGTCAACAAATGCTTAAAGCGTTTGATGCGGATTTGGTGGCCCAAAACAATCAACAAAACAGACCTTTGGGCGAAATGCAAGCAGTTACCCATACCAACTGAAATAAAGCAGAGAAAGTGGAGATGGATTGGCTATACCCTTCGCAAGGATCCCACAGAACTATGTAAACAGGCGCTCGAATGAAACCCGCAAGGTAGCAGAAAGAAAGGACACCCTAGATGCACTTGGAAGCGGACACTCGAGAAGGAACTTAGGTCTACAAGAAAATCTTTTAAGAAGGTCATGGTCATCGCGAAGGATCGTAGCCGATGGAAACGTTTTGTAGAGGCCCTATGTCCCACTGGGGATAACAGGAATTGAGAGACATATCGCCTCAAATTCGGAAAGTTGAAGATATTCTGCTCAAAATTTTGTGACTAAATCGTTAAAAAGTTCAACGAACTGGCAAAAGATGCGGCCACTTTTTTATCCTTCTTTGCTTTCGAAATATTTCTTTTTTTAATCTAAGGTCCACTGAGATTGTTGTAGCCCTTAAAAAAATAATACATAACATAAAAAGTAAATTATTTCAACCATTTACGATGATGCAAAATATTAGCCAGTAAATTGTGAAGCTGACGGGAGCGATACCTCAACTAAAATGTTTTTCGGCAAAAATTTAGAATTTTTGCAATTTCATGATCAATTTTAAAAGTCTACTGAACTGGTTTTCTTGAACAGGTTGAACAGCTGCGTCGATATGAAAAAAAGTATCTCAGGGACTATAAGAGCTAAAAAGCTGGACATTTTTCGAATACGCTTCCACGTAGAAGAATTTTACTGTTTATAGCCTCACTATTTAAGTTACCCTTTTTATATGTAGTTTAGGGTGGGTCAAATTTCTTCGGTGCAAAGGCTTTTCGCGATTTCGATTCTATGGGTCATCAAAAAAACTTTGCTCAAGAAATTATAGGTCTAAAACAAATTTCGGGTCGCGCACTTTTTCAAAATTGTTTTTTTTTCCAAATATTTAAAAAATCGAATTAGACATTGCATTCATTGCCTTATGAAGATGGCCATCAAAATCGCGAAGAGCAATTGAAGGTTTTTTCGGCCCTTTACAAATTGAGCCAGCCTAATGTAGTTATATGAAGTTAAATATACAAAGCTTTTTATATTCAATATCCATCCGTAGCTTCAAGTTTTAATAAAATCCAATGGAAACTTCGAGTGGCTTTGCTTAGAAGATCCTTTAAAGACAAGTTATTTCTAAAACTTTGTGTGAAGAAACTGTAGTCACTAAAATCGGTATGCAGACTAAAATATTCAAATAACTTTTAAATAATGTTTTGGGAAATCATGTAGGTGAAGGTTTCTTTATAAGAACAGTTTAGTGTCGGGCAGGCATATAATAAGGAACAATGTATATTTCAGTCGGGAGGTGTAAAAATGAATATAGCAGGTCGTACGGAGGTGAGCACGCAGCACGCAGGAGGCGAGTCCCCCTTTTTTACATTATTTGGAATTTGGTCAAAGTAATATAGAAGCACTTGAAAACTCATAATTTGTGATTTTGTTGGTTTCATGAAACTATTCCCTTCTGGATGTTTAAAAAATTAACAACCCGTCTATTCTTGGCTTGGAGCTTATTTCAGCAGATGAATGAACCCTTCAAAATGTAAACGACGTAAAATTTGTTTTTCTTATCCTGAAAACGATCTACATAATTATTGCTATAAAAATGTCTCTGCGATACCCCGTATTTGTTTTCTGAATGAGATTAGTCTAGTAATTGAACCCGCGCAGCAGGTCTTACTCAGCTCTATTCTCAATTCTACGTTATTCGCGCTCTGTTTGACTCTCTCTCTCTTTAGATCTCTCGGCGCTGCGCAGCCGCAATTTATCATACGCCACTTGTATCCTTTGATCCAATAAAAACTGTCAAAACGTTTGCAGGACCTCTGGGAAAATATTTACACGTACACGCATTCACACATACGCATACAACAACAGTTAGCAACAAACACACACAAAGCAGTGCATTGAATAGCCCGAGGATCAAACAGCCAAGAGCGCAAAAGGACTTAAGCCTTAAGGCGGCCACAACGAGAGCCTCACGGCTTGGTGTTTGGCTTGTCTCTTGATCGTCCTGTGACGTCCTATGACACAGCAAATGTTCAGGAATTTAGACATTAAGGGTTCACTGTTCATAGTGACTGTTTGGGTGTTCGCCTCAGGTGGGTCGAGACTTGGTCACTCAGAACCGGCTTACTATTCAAAAAGATGAAAGTGAATTTTCTCTTTGGAACAAAAAAATGTTGAAAAAAAAAGGCCAAAGAATGCCACAGTCAATTGATGTTGTGAAAAGAAATGAAATGGGAAGTCAGGCCAGCGGCGGCTTGACTGGAGACGGGGCTATAGCTGGGCGGCCTAGACGTTGTACGCTTAGCTATTTTTATGGAGTTCCATGGAATTAGCGCTGCTCTTTTTTTTGGACTTCTCTCGACGACGTTTTCTATTAAGACATGGTTTCATTCTAACGCATATATAGTACATAGATATCTAGATTTTATTTCACTTTGCCGCCGCCGCTGGGAAAACTCTGAGCGCTGTCAACGCCGACGCGTTGCTATGTATCTATTATTGATTAAAGGATGTCTATTTCAATGCCAACAAATTGTTGTTGGTACTGCTGATGATGATGTTGTTGTTGTTGTTGTTGTTGCTGTTGTGGTAGCATTTCCTGTCGGCAAGTTATGCCTTTTGGCAATAACATGGCTCTCTCACATTTCTCAATGTCAATGACTCGTTTTGGCCAAATTTGGACATTGCATAAGCGCGCCAAAATCTGTGCTTAAGAGCAACCAAAATGATCCGCTTGACCTTGTCGCTGCTCATTGCCAATATCTATATAAACTTATTTAAAAGAGATTAGCAAAAGTTTTGAAATTTATGTGAGTCAAAAAGGTATCTCTCTTCTTTTTTTTTTTTTTTGCATTGGCAGTAGCCTTTGCTGCCTTTACCTTCTGCTGCAGCTGAGCGCAAATAAAAAAAAAAATAAATATATATTTGATTTGTGATTTATGTGATCCATCGTTATGGATATAATAACGCATTAATAAGCACAACAGTTTTGCATGAGAGGAAGCCAAATGAAAAGAAGAGGAGCATCCAGAAATGCTTAGTGAGTTGAGCATAAACAACATTTAAATACTCTACAGGCGCTCAAAATTCCACTGTTGTCAGCAGATTTCTTGTGAACTACAAGTCCTGTAGAACTCCGGCTTAGATAGCCTGAGTCCCAAACAGTTGCATACGAGCTTAACTTTTCACAAATTACCTTCCGCAAGCTATAGTTCCTTATACTTAAACGAACGAGGCACAGTATCCAGATTTCCAGAAAATCAATCCGCAAAATCAGGAACTTTAATTCTTTTCTTTTTTTTTCATTAAAAAATGTTGAGTCGAAAACCTTTCATACATTTATTTATGTGTTTAACTGTATTTCATATAAGTCTACACATTTGTGTGATGTTTGATCAAAATTGGTACACTATTTCATATAGCTACCATACAAAAATTAAAACAGCACTCTCTATTTAAGAGAGACACGAATAAGAAACCAGCGCATTGCGTTACCTTCTAATTTTTGGATCATGAGAGCAATGTATACCAAACTCTAGCTGTCTAATAAACCAACGTAAAAATTAAAATTGCATAAAATTTCTAAACGGATACATATGACCAGAATGATATATAGTATTATATACACATGGTATATTTATACCTAGGAAATGTACATAACATTCTAAAAATTTACAGCGCAGACAAACATGAGGTGACGTAACTAAAATCTAGCTAGTGGCTGCTCGATTTGGTCAATCATGTGTACAGAACCACGTATGTGCTTGGTTTCAGGAACTTCATCTTGAATTACAACCTACGGCTGTAGATTGTTGAACTGATAAATTCAAGGCATACTAGTCTTTATAAAGGCGAGGGTGCTCGATAACGTCGATCCCATAAAAAGGCATCTCTGCAGAGATTTTTCCAAAAAGTGGCAGATCCACAGGGTGTTTTCGCGTCCGGACCCCTCCCAAAAGTTGGAAAAATGGGTTGAAAGTTTTTCGCGAGTTCTGATATATAATCACTTCGTAGTGAAGACCAAATCCTGGATTCGCACGTGTTTCCAAAGTTCTTTAAAGTAAAGGAACAATTTTCTTATTCTTAACTGGCCTATACAACCCTTTTGTGTCTCGGCCTGGTGCAACTGGATCAGAGTACACTAGACAAAATGTCTGATTGAATTTCAACCTGGCAAATGCCAACACGATCCTGTGCCCCACCCTTCTCAAGTCGGCGCACTACCTTCATGTGGTTCTTTCTGGATTGTCAACTACGACCCGTTGGGAGACAAACAAAAATGCGCTGCGTTTACCTAACACTTTAATTAGGCTGTGACGTAGGGCTTTTGATCCATCCAAGTAAAAAACAAACTTTAATGAAAGGAACTATTGTTACTTAAATTAAAAAACTGAAACCAGCTTTTGTTATGTACTGAGGGCATCTGCTCTACTGGGAGAAGAGGAACGCAGTAAGTAAGAATGGCTATGTACTCGAGTCTCGTATGTGTGACGACAACAAGTAACCAAGTAATCGATAGTAAGCGCTCAATTTGAGCTAATACACTCGATAGATTTACAATATTTTAATTTAGTATCAAAAGGTCTACAAAAGCACCATCTATAAGCGAAATATAAAAGCTTCATTCATACAAAGTAAAGTATTTAGCTATATCTTCTGAAGTTTCAACCAGGCTTTTGATTTTGCGGCGGTCTCTTAATCTTTTTTGATTGATGATATCAAACAGATCATCTATAATATGAGCTCATATAAACTGCTTGCTTTTAGCTCATTTAGCAGTCATTGAATTACTTTTTAAAACTCAAATTTTTAAATAAATAAAAATAAATACAAATACAACTTAGAAAATATTTCATAAAATTTCTAGTGATGAACAAAATTATGCAAAGTATCGATCGCTGTGCGATCTATCAAAAACAGCTGACACAGCAGTTGGAACAGCTGTCGGATTTGGTAAACAAAGAGCTCTTTGTCAATCCGCGTCAAAGCTATATGCGTTATCAGCAACAAAAGCTGCTCCAAAGTCCCAGCGTTAGCTCATCTCTTTTCGGAGACGTCTTGCCGCCTACCGGTAGCTTCTGCGAATTTTCACGCACCAAGCTTGTGGTTAGTCGTGTGGTAAGCAAATTGTCTCACAACAGATTTCTGGACCAACAGTCTTATGAATATGAGGATAGTGAGGATAATCAGTACAACTTGGATTTCACCGTGCAGGTTTGTCGTCACAGTTGCTATGATCCACAAAAGTCAACTACTCAACTATGCAAATTTTTTTTTGCAGAAGAATCTACGGATGACACGCGCCATTTGGCAGCTGCTACGTGCCGAGCTGGGACAACGCGGCAAGCTGGGCTTGCTGCGTCAACGGGAATGCTGTTAAGCTGCAAATGCTGCTCCAGCTGCAGCTCTGACAACAACAGCCTTGTTGTCGCAGCTGCCGCTGGGAGCAGCTAATATGTCTTGGACTGTTAGCTGTGATATGTTTAAACCATTTTTTGATTAGCCAACTGGGCGTGGTCATGGCACGGCGGCGGCACAATGCGTCGGCAATATTGCTCCAAAACTTTGGCCGCTCCGAGCTGTGGACGCATCCGTCACCAGGTATTAAAGCTTATGCCACAACTGGCCGAATGCATATCTTGTTATTGTTATAAATAAGTTAATAACATGGCGGAAGGTGGCCTCTTTTGTTGTTGCTATTGCTATTGTTGTTGTTGTTGCTGCCACCGCGACGTGGCATCAGCAACGTGAGGCTCTTGCTCCTCTTTGTGAAGTCGTCGCCGTTGTTGTTGTTGTTGTTGGGGCTCCGGCTACGCTTATTAAATGATTGAGGCCTTTTGTATTTTAGCTGGTAATAAAAAAAGGTGGAAACTTTTGCAACAAGCGACGACCACCATCAATAACTGGCCACAACAACACAATAACTGGCCAGAGATCACAAACACACAAACACACACACACACACACACTCATACACAAAAGGGCATCCAATGGCTTATGATACAGCCGAGTGGGGCAGAGAGCGGGGAAGCGGCAGACAATATTTATGATTTGTTAAGCAAGAGACCGCAAGAACGTGCGAAAGGATAATCACAAGCGCCTGCCTGGTGATTTGGTGCAAGCTGAAACACCACCAAACTGCGTCACCTGAACTGTGGACCGTGGACTGTGTGGTTTCCGATCGTCTGCAGTGCCCATGCCCATCATTATCATCATAATCATCGTCGGCGTCGGCGTCGTCATCGTCGTCGTCGTGTGTGAGACATTTCCAAATTGAGTCAATGACTTTTATTTTTATTTATCTTTTTATGCCCTGTATCTAAATGATAAGCGTTATACATATGAAGATGGAATAGAAAGCAAACTTCATAAAGTATAAAATATAACAAAGTAGTGTAGGCGCCTCGAAGTATAAAATATTGTCAAAAACTTTGAATTATACGCAAGAAGTGCACTTTGTGATATTTCTCAATTTTCGGGACACGAGCTTCGCTCTGAAAACACCCTACATAAGTACACATTTTAAAGATTTATTTAAAAAAATGTGAAGTTCTAAGCTAAATACATTTTGGGACAGTACACTTGCCCTAAATCCGACGACCAAAACTTTCAGCTTCTTTTTTTGTAGCTTAAAAAATGAGAAAGAACAAAGAAGGATATTTCCCAAAAATTAGTTCGAAATGCTGATAATGGTATAGGGCATAGTTTAGTGCAGATTTTCCAAATTTTGGCTGGTACACTATATATTTTTCGGCCTGCTATACACTGATAAAAAAAAAAGATGGAAAAAGTCGGGCGCGGACGACCCTGTAACACCACATTGCAATTAAGTCCTTTATAATGCTTAAGACCTCCAAAAGATAATTAATTTGCCAAATTTGGTTACGATTTTTTCATAAACAAAAAAAAACACTTGAATTTTGCACCAAACATTTTTTTTTGACCGACCGGTCTTATGGGGGCTCTATGATATTATTATTAGGACTGGTTTTAAGATGTACTGCGACCCAAGTGGATCTTTTATACCCCCTTCACGGCTCAGAGCTCTCCCAAAAGTCCTATTGCCTGTATGTATTCCTGTATCTTGTTTGAACTTAGGGTAACAACGATCTCCGGTGGGAGAACGTACATGCCCACGAGCTTGTTTCTTTTACCGGCGAGTGCCATACAATCACATAGTAAATGAATGTATTGAGGTTTCTTCCTCCAAGCTGCAGTAGCAACATAGTCCGCTAGCCAATTTTATTTAAGTGACTGCGGAGCCTACAATGTCCCGTCAAGAGGCCAGTCAAGATCCTCACGATGTTTTTCCCGTGGGTTATCATAAGTTTGAACCCCTTACGATTATATTTAGAGAGGAGGATTTTCGACTGCTTAAGTCCTGGTATCAGTGCCCATCCGTTTGTTTTCCTCCTCCGTTCTCAGTAGGTCACGTACCCCATGGTTACCAATCACACAGTGTGCTTCAGGTCCGATTAGCGGTGTTGCTGCACCGGTCCTTGCTAGTTTATCTATCAGCTCATTTACAGGAATATTGTTATGTCATGGAACCCATATAATCGCGAGCTTATGCGTGACACCTAGTTTGTCCAGTGAAGTTCTCACTTCTTTGACCAGCCTCGATTTTATCTTGGCTCTACTTAATGCCTTTATCGCTGCTTGACTGTCAGACAGGATGGAGATATCTTTGTCAAGGCAGTTCTTTTGTAGATTGAATTCTGTACATTCCAATAGCACAGACTTTAGCTTAAAAAATACTGGTGTGTCTGCCTAGTGATTCGTAATTTGTGGTCCTGGGTCCTACTACCCACAGGCCACTTCCTTCACATACAGATTCGTCTGTGTACCACTTTATTGTATGTGGTTTCATATGATATAGTCAACCCATTTGGATTAAAGTTGGTACACTGATTGGGAACTATAATAAACTTCCGACTACCAAATTTTGTTACGATATCTTCAAAAACTTTTGGGGTTTTTCGAGGTCCTCTGAAATACCCCTATGGGAGCTATATAATATATCCCCGATATCAAGAACATAAATTAAACTTGTCTTCCCTGACATAATAACACATCTACTCTGTAAATTTGGTTGCTCTAGCTCTTTCCATCTCTGAGACCTAGGCGTTCATACAGACAGAGGGACAGACGGTCAGACGGACAGACAGATATTGGAATATCGACTTCTCTAGTCACCCTGATCATACTTTAAGTAACTTTGGGGAGTCTCCGATGTCTCCTTCTGTATGTTACATACATTTTCGGCTTGCATAAACTTAATATACCCTTTGTACCTTAAGATACTTTGTATAAAAATAAAATCTTAAAATAAGATTTTTGCATTTCTTATTTTATTCTTAACATGGGACCAAAAAATCTTAAAACACTAACTTTTTTAATCTTGAAATAAGAACAAAATTCTTGAATTAAGAGATAAAAATTTTAAAATAAATAATTAAATAAAATTCTAAAATTTAGACAGTGTACAGCTCGACAAATCGCAGACACTATCGCAAAACTCCCAACTAGATCTCCAATCCTCTAAAAACTACCTACAAGACCAAATTTCAAATCCTAATTTTACCGAAGCTCTGCGTCACCTAAATCGATTGTTTTTTGGCAGTTCTGGTAAACGAGAATCATTCATACCTTACCCATAATTTTAAAAAAATCCAGTTTTTGCAACATTAGGATCCCCTTCTTTGATTTTTGCCCTTTGCTCCAACTAGGAACCTTATATAGAACACTAACTTTTTTGATGATGTCTCGAGAACGCATTGACGAGGATTCAATTTGAAATATTTTTGAAGTTTTTAACACTTCCACTTGTCCATAAAGAAATAATGTCACCTACTAAAGTCGAAAGATTTTGTATTCTTGAGCAATTATGATGGACCAGGGCCACCAACAAACAGTGCGTATCTACCACCCAAGGAGTGGGCGTCGAACAGTGCTCTAAAACAACACAACACGGATAACAAGAGTTGCTACAAATTGTTAACATTGATCTTAACACACCACTTAACTGAATATGGCCATTATCAACTTGCTCATCATTATCATCATCATCGTCGTCGTCGTCGTCATCATCTTCAGTATTCAAAACATCAATTATGCACTTAAGGAAATTTTACAAATACAAATCATTCGAGTGGTGGCACAGCTGCAGTCCCAAAAGAAATTTTGGAAAAAGGTGCGTCGGCAACAGCTGCCAAATGTAAACTGTTTCTCGCACGGCACACAATGGCATCCTGACAAGCGCACAAGCACGCTTTGTCACTCCTAAGGATTAGGGGAGAGTTGTTTTTGCTGCCAGCGGCGGCGTCAACTCAAATTGAGCTGCAAATTTTTGTGTCTGTGTGTGTGTGTGTGTTGTTTTTTGTGCTGAGATTTGTAGATTTTGCAATTTAATTATTCCCGACTTATCAATGAGCCACAATGAGCAGTTGACTTTTGCCACATCGTAAAGTATCCCATGTTGACCTTTTGTGGCAACATAAAAGTTTAACAAGCTGAGTAGCGCCGTTGTCGTTGTCGCCATCATCAATATGTTCATCATGATCATCGCAAAGAAGCGTCATCTTTGAATCTTTCAAGGGACAGCGTTACGTTAATGTCCAAATTGGCGCGGTTCAACGTGTTTCTTAATGAAACAAAGCTTGAATTTTAAATGAGCATCATAAAGAACAATGAAAATGCGAGAAACAAAACGTAGTCCAAAAACGAAATAAAAGCGCAGAAATGTTAAATAAACAATAAAATGCCGCCCCGAACCCGTCAACGAAGCCAAACCCGTAAACGTAAGCCCCCAAACCCTCCCAAACAGCAGGAGCAGCATCACCTTTTGCGCCATCATCATCATCATCATCATCATCGGAGCATCAGAGCGGCGTTCGTTGCGTCTCTGGAGCTGTCAAACGTATAGGAAACGTGGCGCGGATTAAGCACAGAATGAAGCAGAGAGAATCAAACCGCAACAATGCCAAACAGCATGCTGATAATCATATGGATGGCATGTAAGTCGAAGGGTCCAAGCAGTGGAACGACAGCAATAAGGATCACACATATGTAGCTATATGCATATATATTGGGCCAAAATAAGTGAAGCGGAACACTTGTTAAAAACCAGCGTTGTCTTTTATTTTCGATTAACTTTCGATTTATCGAATAAATGTATTTGAGTCATTTTAGGTAAAACTTTTAAGTTTAAATATAAATTTTGGATTTTTTCAAAAAAAAAAAATTTATTTTTCAAAATGTTCTTTATTTATCGATAAAACGAGTCAACGTTTTTGAGTAGTTTTTAATGATGATAAACGTTTCAAAAAAAATTTTAATTTGGAAATTTCGATTAGTTATCAATTTTTGATTACTTTTAAGTCAAGGTATTGGGATAATTTTTGATGTATGATAAAACTGTCAGCTTTAGACAAAAATTTTGAATTTTCTGAAAAACTTAATTTATTTTAAAAAATGTTGATAACAAATCGATTTTTCGATTACTTTTAAGTCAAGTCTCACAAACGAGATTTTTCGTTTTAATTTTTAAAGTATTTAATTTTATATAAATACAATTTCGTATTTTGTGTAGTTTTTATTAAAAAAAATTATTTTTTAATTTTTTTTCATATCATCATTTACATTTTTTATACGCATTTTTTATTAATGTTTTGTTTATAATTTTTAATATACATATGTTGTATAATTTTCAGCTTAAGCATTAAAAAATTATCAAAAAAGATTTTGTTGAAATATATTAAACAAATTTGTTTTTAATCCAAATTTTATTTTTTTTTTTTTAATTCACAATTGTATCTTTTATTTAAAACAATTCTCAGAATATATTTTTTCTTAATTGTAAAAAATAAATAAAATAAAAAATATTCTACTACATATATAAAAAGATATCAAACAATTTTTTTTTATTTCGAATTTTTTGATAAATTTAGTATTATAATAATAATGAAAAATTAAAAAATTAAAAAAAAATATTTAAAAAAAATTAATATTTAATATTAAATAAAAAAAACGAATTTGTTTTTAATCCAAATTTATTTTTTTTGTTAATTCAAAATTGTATTTTTTATTTAAAGCAATTCTCAGAATATATTTTTTCTTAATTGTAAAAAATAAATTAAATAAAAAATATTCAACTACATATATAGAAAGATATCGAACAATTTATTAATTTCGAATTTTTTGATAAATTTAGTATTATAATAATAATTAAAAATTAAAAAATTTAAAAAAAAAAAATTTGTTTTTAATCCAAATTTAATTTTTTTTTAAATCAAAATTGTATCTTTTATTTAAAGCAATACTCAGAATATATTTTTTCTTAATTGTAAAAAATAAATAATATAAAAAAAAATTCAACTATATATATAGAAAGATATCAAAAAATTTTTTTTATTTATAATTTTTTGATAAATTTAGTATTATAATAATAATGAGAAATAAAAAAAAAAAAAAAATTTTTTTTTTTTAATTAATATTTTTTTTTATTTTTTTAACCAAATTTCATTTCAAAAAATTAAAAGTTTAATCTTGAATTAAATAAAATTATCTAAACATGTTCATGTTTAATTGTCAAACAAATATTTTTTAAAATCCAAACTATATTTTTTTAAGTTTTAACATTCATTTACGAAAAATTATCTGAGTATGTTATTCTTACTGTTTAATAAAGCGAAAAATCTTATTTTATAATTCAAAATAAAAAATAAATAGTTGAAAGATATCAAACAATTTTTTTTTTTTTAATTATTTTTACTCATCACAATATTTATGCATCAGTTATATATATGTACAATTTATAGAGATTAAACCTTAAAGCAAAATATTTAAAATTTTTAAATTTAAAGCTATCATTTTATATTCAACTTAAAAAAAATTAGTTTATCAGTGATCGATAGCTCGATAAGTAATCGAAAAAATTAATATCAATTGCATATATGCAAAAGTTCTTAAAATCGTCTTAAGAAGTCGCCCGCTTCACATAGTTTCACCCATATACATATATATATATACATATATGTTTTGCGGTCAAAGATGAAATGAAATGCGGCGACGGCCAGCGGTTAGAGCAGGGATAAGAAGTGGGACAGCGGTTGGGGTCTGGGACAGGGGGAAAGAGCAGCCAAGTGAGGGCTCCGAATTGGACGCGATGCTGGCCATAATTGGTGCTCATCTTAATGGCATTAAAATTGCATTATCGCTGTATTTATTGAAACGGTTTGTTTTAACAAGATTAACTCGATGATACTGCAAGACCACAACAGCAACAACAACAACAGCAAACCAAAATGATTAACAGCTAAAGCCACAAAAGCAGCCGAAAAAGCGTTAAATCTTGCCGTTAATTTCGTTGTTGTATCTTTGTTGTTGCTGTTGTTGTTGTATTGTATCTTTTTGATTGTTGTTGCTGCTGTTGTTGTTGTCTCTTGATTGGATCAACATTGGCATTGTTATTGCCAAGCGCCATAAAATGTTTATAACATAATTTTATATCATTTAATTTAGATGATTAGATTCAATATGCGGCCAATTTAAGTCACTGTGTGTATATATCTGTATAAATTTATTTATAGCAGTAGCGCACAGATACATTTGTATCTTAACATTTTGTAAATGCTTATTGCGGCGCCCCCTTCTTTGACATAATCATTTTTATTTTTGCTTATTTGTTTTTGTATGTTTTAAGCTTTGTTAACTTGTGTAGGTGGCAAAATAGTTTTTTTTTCTTTTTGGTAGATAGATGATTCCAATTATAAATAAAAGTGCCTCGTTGTGCATAAAGTATTTTGTTTTAAGTGTCAAGTACTCTTTTTAAGTCCCTTGCTTTTCTGTCTTTCAGTCTTATAAACTATTGAAAAGAAATGTTTGGATATTATTTATTTAGTTCATTTTTGTGTAGAACTTATACTGGCTGCGAGTAAGGCGAAAACGAAAAAACCTAACCGAACAATTTTATACGGATTCGTTTTTGCGCGCTCCGGAAAACGATTTTTTTTGTCGAAAAACTTTTATTTTTATTTTTGATAAATTCGCATATTTTTCGCTTATTTTTCCGATAAGTTCTCATGTTGTGTTGGCGCGAAATTGTATGTAGTTGCATGTAATCAAAATATGCCCTTTTTTGCTGCGTTTCTCATTACCTTTTCGAGTATCTCGGTTGGTAAAGCAATGATTTCGGCACAAATATTTTCCTTAAGCTCTTCAATGGTCTGCGGCTTGCTAGCGTACACTTTGCTTTTCAAATAACCCTACAAAAAGAAGTCCGGAGGGGTCAAATCTGGGGATCTGGGTAATCTGTTCAATATCGCCTCATTTGGACATCAGACGTCCAGGGAATTTTTGGATTGTTGGATTCGCAGTGTGGCATGTCGCACCATCATGTTGAAAGCAGTAATCTTTAAGACCTTTTTCGCGCATTTGTGGGCAGACATAGTGAGCCAACATCCACCGATATCGGTTTCCATCGACCGTTTGGTTCTCTTTGAAAAAATAAAGCCTAATGATGGTTTTGGAGCAAACGCCGGCCCAAACAGTAACTTTTTGGTCATGTAATAGTGTTTCATGGATCTCATGTGGATTCTGCGTTCCCCAAATGCGGCAATGTTGCTTATTAACGTCACCAGAGAGTTTGAAATGGACCCTGTCAGTCATTAACATTCGCCATGATATTTTCGACGATGATATTTTCAATGTACAAAGTAACTACTTCGGTGCGTTCTTTTGGTTTGAAGCAATACATGGTTAAAATTGTACTGAATTAACGTTTCCAAAACATGTAAAGTCAAGTCAATCGGTTGTCAAATGTTTAAATTATACAATGTTACAATACCGACATAAGAAATGGCGCAGCCTGTATAGACCTTTAAGTTGGCAAAAATATTATCTAAAAATAAATTATTTCAATATAAAATGCATACTTTTTTAAAACCATTTTACCAATTCATTTCAATTGCTCTTGCAACAAATGATTCGGTTTCAAGCCACATGAAAAATTCGGTTTAGTGGAATTGGGAGCACCAAACAAAATGTTCGTAATCGTTTTCCCGAGCACTGCCGATTGATTTTATTTGCATTTTAAAGTAATAAAGTATCTTTTCTATAATGCAAACAAATAAATTTTCGTTTCTGATTATAATGATGAATATGAAGAACTTTTCAGATTTCAAACATATTATAGCAAGTTTGATCATTTGGAAACCACATAGACTTGGAGTCATAATGCTTTCGTGTCAGGACTTTTCGTACCATATAGTCACTTGTCATCATTTGCTGTATCTCCTACAGGAGCATAGGGAAGGCATATAGTCACTAGTGATGATATATGTAATCCTAGACTACTGTAGAGCTTAGTGTTGCATTTACGAGTAGTCGCCCCTAGGAGGAGCCTAGGGCGGAAACGAAGTCCCTCCAACGGTTTCTATCAATTGCTAGGGCTCTAATTTGATTCCAGCTCGCGCTGCCACTTTCAGAGCGAATAGTGCGGATCCATGTATGACGCGGTCGTCCTCTCAGTCTGCAGCCCTGTGGGTTCCACTGGAATGCCATCTTCCCTAAGCAGTCGTCGTCTTTACGCAGGGTATGCCCTATCCAACTCCACTTGCGCCTTTTGATGGTGCTTTTAATGAGCTCAGAGTTTGTTAGCTGCAGCAGGTCTGCGTTCGTTATAGTCGCCGGCCAAAAGATGCGGTTTATGATCCGCAAACATTTGTTGACGAAGACCTGCAGTCTCCCTTCAATGCGATCTGACACCAGCCAGGTTTCCGATCCATACAAAAGGATGGGTAGGACGCTCGTTTTAAAAATCCTCATTTTGGTGTTAAGCGATAATGTGGTCGAACGCCAGACTTTATAAAGTCTGCGGAATGAGAGCTGCGCTAGTGATGATAACAGAAATAAAATCATGAGAATCATCTGCTCATGCCAAACCGACAATTCCTGGATAGAAAAACTCATCAGCTTGTTGTCCTGTACTATAAATTGCTTAAGCCGACGAAAACCATTATTGGAACCCTCCACCTAAACCTATTACTCAGATTGAGTCGTGCCCGACGTGACACGACACAAATATTTTCAAGCAATATAATGCTAGTTCACGGTCAAAACCTATATTGAAACACTTAATTGGGGAAGTCCTAATCTCTCCGCCAGATTCACCAGACAGGGGCACTTCTGATTATTGCTTTTTCGTTCGATAACGCATGATTTGTGTTTCCTTCAAATAAGCATAAAAAAACTTGCATCAAAATACATACGGCAAACCTTCAAAGATAGAGAGTTCTTAAGACGTAGTATCCGACTGCTGCCAAAAAAATGACAAAAAGTTGCTCATTTTTTTTTTGTATTGCTTGTTGAAAGATTTATAATAAAATAATGTTTAATAAAGGGTGATTTTTTTGCTATTTGGTTTTGCAACCTAATTGTTCTGAAAGCTCACGCGTGCTTCATGACATATGTCAAAGTCATGGAAAGACTTACGCCCGAACAACGTTTTCAAATTATTGAAATTTATAACCAAAATTTGTGCTCAGTAAAAACTGTGTTTAGAGCACTGCGAACATTTTACGTTCATCATAATGGACCTTCTGAGCAGGCTATTCAAGCTCTTGTTACCAAATTTCGCACCAATTTTACTTTATTTGACCTTTAACCACCAAATTGTCTACGTAGAGTACGTACTGAAGAGAATATTGCTGCTGTAGCAGCCAGCGTTAATGAAGATCGTGAAATGTCTATTCGGCGTCGTTCACAGCAGTTGGGTTTGTGTTATTCGACCACATGGAACATTTTACGCAAGGATCTTGGTTTAAGACCATACAAAATACAGTTGGTGCAAGAACTGAAGCCGAGCGGTCTGCCACAACGTCGCGTGTTCGGTGAATGGGCTTTGGAAATGCTCAATGAAAATCCGCTTTTTTATCGAATAATTGTCTTCAGCGATGAAGCGCATTTCTGGTTGAATGGCTACGTCAATAAGCAAAATTGCCGTATTTGGAGTAAAGAGCAATCAAAAGCAGTGCCAGAGCTATCAATGCATCCACAAGAATGTACTGTTTGGTGTGGTTTATGGGCCGCTGGCATTATTGGACCAAAAAAAAATGTCAAAATTGGACTTTCCGGATAGAGCACTTGAAGTGCAGTCGTGGACAACATTTACATGAATTAAGCTTTAAAAAGAAAATGGCTAAGATTTATTTTTTATACATTTTTTGCACATTTTTGTTGTTTTTTTTTTTTTAAATTTAAAAACCAAACGCTTAAAAAATCACCCTTTATAATAAAAAAAAATGGCAAAAACACATTAAATAAATAATTTATTAGATTAAATTAAATGCAGCTTATATAATTAATTCAATTACATATATGTATATAAATTGAGGCTTGTAAATGAGCTTATTGAATGACAAGTAAATTTTATTTGTTTTCTGACGATTTATAGTTTTTAGTCGAAAGCAGTTTAAAAAAATATAATAAACAAAGTGAAGAGTTACAAATTAATTGAATATTTGTCAAGTTCTTAGCATATAACATAGAAAAACCATTTCTACGAGTTAATTAAACAAATTAATACTTTTTAAAGCCTTTTATAATCAATCAATTTTGACGCCCTATGCTCCAAATAGGAGTTAAAGGAACATATATATATGTATATATATAATCAATATAATTCATTTTTTGCACTTATTCTTAGGCATTACGAAAAACACGTGAAAATTATATGTTTTTAAAATAAAAAGTTCAGGCTTGTTTAAATATCTTTACTACTTAGTTGTTGAATTTTAATGAATATACATATATAATGGGGAAAATATTTACAAAAAACCCATAAAAATGAGGACATATATCTATATCTAGCATAAAATCTTTTATACTGATTTAATTATTATTTATTATTAAATTCTTCCCCACTACACTGCACTATTTTAAGCAGAAAATATAACCGCCCTTCAAGCAATTTCCCTTATTGAAAACTCACACACAAATAACTGCATTTGCTTCGACTCTCTCTCAGCTCTTGCTGCCATCAAGAACCCCTCTAACGTATCACACTACCCCATAATCATCCGCCAGCTACTCATCCAACACACTCCCAGAATAATGCTGGCTTGGATTCCTGGTCACACTCCGCAGCTAAAAACGCCCACAACTTACCCCTTATAACGCACCCCAACAAAAATTGCTCAGACATTAACAAACACATTAAACAACCCTAGACCAATCTTTCTAATACAAACATTTTACAATCAAACCAACAATCACTACAGACTAACAAACACCCTTCAAAACAGCCTACTTGATGTACCAGGAACCTGGGATTCTTCACCCGGCTCACCCATCCGAGCAGACCACACAAAACTCCTCGGCCTCCGATTGGGACACTGCCATCTCACACATAGTCACATTTTTAATAAAACACTAGCCCCACTTTGCAACTTCTGCAACTCAAACAGCACCCAATCCCTGCACCACATCCTTACAGACTGTACTCACTTCCTCAACGCCAAATCAAAATAGGCTAATAGCTATAGAAGCTGTTACTGGACATTGTCTTATTGGTAAGCACGCTTATAAATTAAGAGTGCCTTATTGTGACTACTGCAAGATTTGTCAGGATGTAAAGAAGAGGAAACAGTGGAGCATCTGCTATGTGGATGCATGGCACTATGCAGGAGGAGACTGATCCGAACTTATAGGGAATGTTACTGAATTCACAGGAATCAGAATAAATAAGATTAATTCGTTCATTAAATCGACAGGTTGGTTCAGAGAGGACACAGGAGCGTAAAGACTAGCTCAAGTGGCATCACAAAGGGCCTTTGGCAGGCCTAGGGCCGCGAGTACACAGAGTGCTGACATGACATGAACTTATCAGCGCGGTCAGCCGCATTAATTTTTTGTATGCTTATTATTAACATCAGCTTATGCACGCTGTGTACGCGCTCTCATAGACCACAGTGTGTTTGACTTTTTTGCGCTGATAATTTCATGTCATGTAAGCTCATGTCAGCGCTAGGTGTGCCGGAGGACGTCCACTTCTACCTACCTACCTTTATAATTTATTTAAAAGAGATATGCTTTTACTAAAATGCTTTAATTTGAATTTTATTTTCTTTTGTTTAAATATTTTCAACTTTATTTAATGCCAAATACATTCAGCGTGTTTTTATTTTTATTGTAATTTGTTATTTTCGATAAATTCGTCTATTTCTCTTATTTTCCCAATAAGGTGTCCTGTTGTGTTGTCGCGAAATTCTTTTCGTTTAATACAAAAGAGTTGGTTGCCGCAGCTCTGCAATTTTTTATTATTATTTTCATTAAAATATTGCTTGTTCTTTATTGTTCTATCCTTTAAATAAAATAAAACAAACATATTACTATAGCAACAATATTTATGAGTTTATTTTTTTATTTTTTTTGCTAAGGCCCAAACGCAGCATGCACAATTTACGAATGCAATGACAAAACAGCATATAAAAAAAGATGGCGAACGTTAAAGTCGGGCGCAGACGACTTTGGGATACCCTGTACCACCACCACATTGCAATTAAGTCCGACATATTGCTTAAGACCTCCAAAAGATATTTAATTCGGTAAATTTGGCTACGATATTTTCATAAACAAAATCAAATCAGTCGAATTTAGCAACAACAAATTTTTTTTGAGCGATCTGTTCTATGGAGACTATATAATATAGTCAACTGATGTTGATCAAATTTGGTACACTGATTGGGAACTATAATAAACTTCCGA
The DNA here is from genome assembly GCA_018150985.1 of Chymomyza costata. Classification (NCBI taxonomy): domain Eukaryota; kingdom Metazoa; phylum Arthropoda; class Insecta; order Diptera; family Drosophilidae; genus Chymomyza; species Chymomyza costata. Next base: position 28,173,638 of record JAECWU010000127.1, on the reverse strand, counting down.
CTGCCAAATTTGGTTACGATATCTTCAAAAACAAACGAAACACAACGAATTTTGTACAAAAAATACTTTATTGAACGATTGGTCCTATGGGAGCTATATGGTATAGTCAACCGATTGTGATCAAATTTGGTACAGTGTTTGGGTACTCTAAAAAACTTCTTACTGCCAAATTTGGTTACAATATCTTAACAATCAGGGTATCCCAAAGTCGCCTGCACCCGACTTTAACGTACGCCATTTTTTCAAATTATGTTTTGAAAATAGCTAAAGCACACAAATTTATTTTAAAGACTCATGTGAGCCTAATAAATATAATTATATCTAACATTAGTTCGCACAACCTTACTACTAAAATTTAGGAAATTAAAAAAAAAAAAGTTTCCTTTGTAAAAGCTATTCTTCATTTTGAGTTAAAACTAATTAGTGGGACACAATGTAAGGAAATCCTTAAAGAAGATGCCGCGATATTTACAAATTACGCATACGCCGCATTGACACACTTGCACTGCATATAAAGTGGACATGGTTTGGCTGTGCTTTTAGTTTTAAATATCAAAAAAGAAAAGGAAATCTATAAAACATAAGTTTCATAAACTATTTTAGTGTCACCAGTTTGTTTTAGAAGCTGTCAAAGTTAGACCTGACAGCCAAACATTTACGATAATAATCGGAAAACGAATCCGTTTTCTTCTTCTTCTTATGTCCTGTTACTCCTAGTGTAGCATAGGGCCATCGTGAATCTTTTCCATTGAACCCGCTTGTGAGCTAGAGCCTTTAGTTCCCCCCAGGTCTTTCCGCTACCTTCAACTCTCCTTTGCAGAGTTCTTCGCCAAGTTGTTTTTGGCCGCCCTCTGCGTCTGCTTCCTTATGGATTCCAGTCCAGTGCTTGTCTGCACATTTCGTTTGGCTGTTTATGGAGGGTAAACGAATGTTTGGTGCTCTCAATTTCACCAAACCGAATTTTTCAAGTTGTTCGAAACCGAATGTTTTGTTGCAAGATGAATTAAAGCGAATCGGCAAAATAGGTTTAAAAAAGTACGCATTTTATATTGAAATAATTTTTAAAATATTCTTTGATATACTTAGATTATATTTATGCCAACTGACCATTTACTGACCATTTTTTTTTAATTGTTCTTTTTCTGACCCAACCCAAAAAACAGCATGTACAGCCAAAACGAATACTTTTTTGGATTCGTCTATGTGCACATATCAGACACGAACACATGACGATAAGCGCGACAGGGTTGTCGCGTTACACAAAGAAAGTTTCCCTTGTAACAAAAATAGCTAGTCGTGTATAATTTTAACTAATACTGTTGCTAAAATAATACAGGGTGTTTTTTTTTTTAGCGCGTCCGCATTCCAAACTTAAATAAAACATAGAAAAGTTAATGTAATGACCCCAAATATGATTTTATTAGATAGATAATTTCGAATCATTAGAACTCTGGCATTTGACCACCACGACTACGAGTTACAAAGCGCATCCTGTGGGTCCAACACTATCGAGCATTTGGGGCCGTATTTCAATAATGACACGTTTAATGTTGATAACCAAGTCGTCAATTGTTGCTGTCTACATTAACTAACGACTCGACGTGTCCCCAAAGAAAGTAATCTAAAGGGGTCAAATTATACGACCGCGGCGGCCAGTTGGTGGGCCCATTTCTTGAAATAACTTTCTCACTGAATTGAGTTTTCGGCAAATCAATAGTTGCGATCGCCGTATGACACATAGCGCCATCCTGTTGAAACCAGAACTCATCGACATCGATGTCACGTTAATTTGGAAACAAATATGCTTCGATCATCGCTCTGTATCGATCATCATTGACGGTAACACGTTGCGAATCGATAAATTTGGATTTTCCTCTACAACAGCGATATTTTCTGCGGACCGTGCTGTTCTCATTTTAATTGGTGGTCAGGCATCGTGGAATGTCAAATGAGTTCGTAAATGATCAAGAACACGACGAATAGCACGTTCTTATGGACGATTATTCGATCCATTGGTTGTACGAAGAGCTCTATAAGTATTTACAACAGAACATAGATTTTGATTGTAAATCTAGAAGATTTGAAGACGTTGTTGTGGTGTAAATCTTACCATGATGAATTGTTAATCCTTACTGAATAAAATGAAATAAGTTTCTCAAAAGTAACAACTGGTTTCAGAGATATACCTTTCGGAAATCCGTACGCTGTTGAAAAAACACCCTTTATTTTAGTGCAATTTTATTTAAGTTAAAGAATAATAAAGAATAAGCAATATTTTAATGAAAATTAAGGGTAAGAACCTATATTAATAGATAGCTGCAGAGCTACGGCAACCCTGTTAGCTGTTTTGTATCAAACAAAAATAATTTCGCGACAACACAATAAGAGAATTTTTTGGAAAATTAAGGGAAACATACGCTATGCTTATCGAAAATAAAAAGGAAAGTAATCGAAAAAAAATTCATTTTTCGTAACACGCAAAAACGAATCGGAATAAAACTGTTTTGTTTGCTTTTTTCGTTTTCCGCAGCACGGCTGAATATCATTATTAATGCTTAAATAAAGTTTTTTGAGCAAGAGCGGTTTTAAGCCGAATGCAAAAAAATTTTGTGCCACCTTCGTGTTCATTTGATCACGAGCTTAAGTATTGCAAAAGTTAGACAATTATTTTTTGCTGTCTACTCTAAGTGTTATTTTTAAAACACTATCACTATCAAAAAAAAAGCTTAGCTTACATAGCGCATTCAGCACAAAGTGCATATAAAAGTACAGTCATACCATGGCTGCCAAATAAAACAAAATGGCTGCCATTTTTAGCAGTGGCTTCCGTTGTGCATATTTCCAGAGATCAGAACAGATCATATACATTTTGTATTTGTTGATGATGTGCTGCTGCATTCCCAGAACTAAAGCTGAAGAATGGAAAAAAACAAAGAGGAAGAAGGTAGACCAGTCCAAAGCAGGCGCTTTGATCCTATCAAGGCAGCAAAGACCCTTGCCGCATATTTCCAAGAAGCAGACGCATAATTATTATTTATGCATAAATTAAGCAACAAAATATTTTATATACGATTTTTTAATTTTTTAATTTTTGGCTATATGCGAAAATCCGCTCAAAGCATTATTTATGGCATTTCTATTGTTTTTGTTATTGTTATTATGATGTTTGTTGCAATGTTGCTGCCATATTTCATCATGCTACGCAACCGAGCTGAATTTGAGCAATTTATTGGCCAGCTACTTGGAGCCAACTTTGCTCATTTTTTTTTTTTTTTTTGCTTATTATTACTAACGTTTTGTTGTTTTTTTTTTTTTTATTAACGCCCACAAAGTATTCAGCTGTTTAAATGACGCACAAGACAACAATTAAAATGGCCAATAAATTGCATTTTGATATGATTTCGCAAATTGATTAGGCCAAATGCCTATGGGCCGCAGGCAGTGCCCTCAGACCCGCTCCAATGACAGCTAGCTGCCCACGCTGCTGATTGCTCCAATTAGTTGACTGCAATACCAGGATGCGTTCCGGCTTATTAAATAATCAGGCTGGCTCATAAATTTAATGTACGATTGCTTAATTAACTTGGCCTTTTAGTTTTAGCAACTAACTAACTGGCTAACTAGCAGGGCAGCTAGTTTATGGCTTAGTACGACGAGCCCTCTTGTTTGCTGGAACTGGGTGTGTTTAATGAGTCCAGCAGTGCCAGGGCAGCCCCGTCCGGTGGCGGCTATCAGCTTATCATTTTTATGGTCATAATCCGATAATGATAAGAGGTCGATGCACGTCACGACCCTCAATGTCATTTGCTGGCACGTGGCTAGCCTAGCTGCTAGCATTTGCTAACTTGGTAACTCTGAAAAAATCACAATTGATTGATTTCCCCCTCACGCAAAGTTCAGTTAAAATTTCCTAGCGTCGTCAGCGTCATAAATAGACCTACCTACAATATGTATATAATATACTATTTACTCAAATGATTTGCTATTTCAATATAGTTATTTATTAAGTGGCATAACTTTTTACTAGAACTAGCATTATCTAGACGTCATTGGGGCAGGTACTTTTTGCCAAGTTTTTCCATAGACCATAGAGCTCTAGAGAATTTTCCAATAACTGACCTAACATGGTGAAATACAATTATGTCAGTTTGTTGGAATGCTTTAAAAATAGTTACAAGTGCCTGATAAAGATGCGATAACTTCAATTTAATAGTGTTTACACGGTATTTAAAGTTTATACCTAGTATTCTAATATATTTAACTTTTTTTTATGATTGGCAAGCCCCAGCTTTTAAAAGCGTTAATTGTGTAATTTATAAATTATGCAAATAATTGGGTTTTTTTTAACAAGCCAAATATATTTCATGAATTTCGTGCAAAATGTGAAATTTGTATTAACTAATAAATATTTTTCATTGAGAATTCTTTAAAGAGACCGTGTGTATTGAAACTTTTAGATAATAATAATTTTGTTTGGCCTTATGATTGCAAGTCTAATAATATTTTGAAAAATTGGGCGACTCAAAATTCGTTTTGGACCTATAGTTTCTTGGGCAAAGGTTCTTAGAATCAAAAAAGCGAAGAGCCCCAGATCGTTGTTGCGGCCCCATAGAAATTGACCCAACCTGGTGCCCTCAATAAGGCCGTCTCAACCAAGGCTTATAGGACGAGAAGAGCCGCGCATCGTATTATTGCCAAAATTGGCGCCATTGAACCCTCCAATCCTGCGAAGCAGGAAAAGGAAAAATTGGTGTGGGCAAAAGCCAACTTGGGCGTCCGTCCACCCACTTCCACCTCCTCGGCCACCCTTGCACAGAAGAGGCAACGGTCTTCGGAGCAGCAACCCCTTCTTCCCGTTGCGCAGGTCTCTAAGAGGCCAAGACACGTCACACCGCCCAACCCCATGAGGCCGTTGAGTGAGATTGTCAAGGAGAGCTGGACATGGGCCGTCGTGGACCTAAGCAACGTCGACGGGACCAACTTGGAGGCTGGTCGAACTCGCCTTGTGGTTAATATGCGCATTATTTTGGTTTTTTTCATATTGACTCTAAGTCCCAAATGGTCTGCGTTCTGAATGAGTGCTAGGAATTTGCTTGTCATGCCTTTTATGTCCTGCGTTCAGGCCGATGTCATCAGCGTATTCCAGGCATTCTAGCAGCTTAAAAGGTCTCCCTTCTATTCCCACATGGCAATCCTCTTTGCTTTTTCTCATTACAGTATCTATTACCACTAGGAACAGAAGTGGGTACAGGACACATTCTTGACGCATCCCTCGATTGATTTTAAAAGATGAACTCATCTTGACTTTAAAACGCACTGAGCAATCAGCTTTCGCGTATATGGCTCTTTTAAGGCGAATCAGAGTTTGTGGTACTCCTAATCGATCGTGTAGAATGCTCTTTCGAAGTCCACAAACAAGAGATATAAAGCAGACTGCCACTCTGCGGATTGTTGCACTATTATTCTTAGAGTGTTAATGTGATCTGTGCACGACCATTGTGGTCGTAACCCATTTTGTTCTCGCCGGAGTAGTATGTCGATTGGATCTTTAATTCGGCTTAGAATTATTGAGACAAAAACTTTTTGGTTAACGTTTAGAACAGTAATTCCTCTGTAGTTTTTACATTGACTTAGGTCGCCCTTCTTCGGCATAGGGCATCTTATTCCCTCTATCCACGTACGCAGTACTTCGCATGCATCCCAAACTCTTCGTATAATTGGCGCTACGACTCGTGGCAGTGTTTTTGGGCGGGTCTTAATAAGTTCAGCTTGGAGCCCGTCCAAACCAGCAGTTTTGTTATTTTTAAGATTATGTAAGACCTGTTCGATTTCATCAGTACTTGCAGGGAGTGCCAATATGCCTTATTGGATTTCTTCGCCGGCCAACCGGCCCCGGTAAGAAAGTAAGTGGTTGTTCACTATCTTCAAAGTGCTCCTGCCATCTGGTCAACTGTTCACCGATTTCTTTGATATTATTTCCCTGGGAATCTTTTATCGGAAGTATCTCCTATCACTAAGTTGTGGTAGCTGAAACAGTCGGCACCTCTGAATGACCTTAAAATCGAGTTCTGGTATGCGCTGCTAATGATGATATGATCCGTTTGTTGGCGATTATGACCGTCTGGGGACTACCAAGGTTACTTATATATATTACGGTGCGGGAACGTCCTATCAATAGATCGTTTGAAGAAGACGACTTCCATTATTGTTTTTATTTCAGCCGAGTCCATGTCGACCCATCACTCTTCTCAGGTTGGTGCTTTACTTTAAATCACTCCATCGATTTGCTCATAAAATTGCTCCTTAGCGTCATCTGCTGTTGGTGCTTAACATAATAACATTAATAATTAATACACTAATTTAATATAATGCTAAAAAATTAAATTTATTATAAAATTTTTCATATGCAGCCCCTAGAAAATGAGTTTTTGTCAATACTTTATACCGTTCCCCCGTATCTTAAAATATTTATTCCTAGCCTCTCTCAGCTAGAACTATTTGTTCATCTGCAAATATATTTGAAGTGCTAAACTTGTTCATGTTTTAAGCTGCCTGCATATTAGCTTAAGATCATCATCATCATCATCAGCAGTAACTAAGTAATTCATTTCATTTTTTTCGGATCTTCTTCTTTAATAATTTCGTGTCAGAAATTTTTTTATGATGAGTCGCAGCAGCCGCAAAAACCAAAAAATAAAACAAAAGATACAAAAACGTCTGCTATTTGGCGGCTTTTTGAAGGTTTCAAATCGAATCTACAGCGAGAGGGCTAATCAATGTTTTTTTTTGTTGTTTTTTTTTTTATTATTTCTGGTTATGCCGATGTGTGTGGGAAATATGGCAAGGTTTACGCTGTTGCTGTGCTGGGAGTCATCGACGGCGTCGTTGCCTTGCCAAATTGGGGCATAATTTTTGGAGCGACGCTTTTGCTTTTTATATCTTTTTTTGTTTTTATTATTTTGTAGGTCAATGGCTAGTGACGTCAGATGAAGACATGAGCTTTAACTTGTGTCGTCATCAGTTGCGAGTCAAGAAGGAGTCGACAACGGCAACGACGCTGACGTAGATGATGACGCATTGAAGCATGTGGAGCAAACTCTAACAAGAGTCAGTCTTTATAGGGGCATATAGAGAGCTAACTAATTGGTTTATTAGAAATAAATATTTGGACTTCTCAACGGAAGCAACCCTAACTGCAGCGCAAGCAGCGACGTCTGCCTTGGCGCTTGCTGTCAGCGTCAACGTCGGCTTCTGCGTCTGCGTCTGCGTCAGCGTCAACGTCAACGTCAACATGACATGAAGTTTATTTATAGGTAGATCGCTCGACCTGTTGGCGTTTTAATTAGGTAAGCGGCAAACAACTGGCAGGTGATTAACGCCTTAACTGTAATTATTATTTATGTAGTTGTTGTTATTGTTGTTGCTGTTGTGATATGCTTCTTGATGCGTTTCCTTTATTGATTTACGCGTGTCACTGCCACCGCCTACATAGAATCTCATTCAGCCCCAACTGTTGCGTCTGGCAGCGTACTGGGATTGGGACTGGACTGGACTGGCCCACCCATTGTCATTGATAAGCGCTAAAGCTCATCCAAGCGTTTTGCCATTTTGTAGCTGACTAATTGATTGATAAGTTGGAACATTTCTAAGAGCTACCTACCTACTACCACCTACTTATACAGTGCGCGTCATAACGCCTCTATCTGACGTGGGTGTTGCAATATATACTCTTGGCACTTCATTAAAAACCTAATAAGTAGTTTCATCATCATCATCATCATCATCAGCATTATTATAGCCATGTCCATGTGGGGGGGCCCAAAACGTGGGCCGGCTGCTCTATAGATCTATGCAGCTACTGCCTTGGTATTTAAGTATTTAGTACTGGCTGCTATGGCGGCATGACTTTGGTCTTAAACATTGTCAGCTGCCATGCCCGTCTAGAAGCATCCAAGTCATTCAAGTCATCTAAACCAACCAATTATGCGTAGACACAACTTGCGCCTGAAAAACATCTTCGTGCAAGGAATGCGGTTCAAGAACCTCGGACACAGTTGCGCAGGCGCAAAATACTGAATGCAACTAATACCTCTCATCCATGGATGTCTCTACTTGGACTTGGAGTCCAGTACAGCGACGACTGCCATTTGTCTGTATCAAATTTGTTTAATTGTCAACACAGCCTCAAGACGTCTGCACTGAGCACTGCTTGCTCCTTACTCCTGCCCCGCTCACTCTCTCCTCTCTCCAATACTGCTTCGCTCTCTCTCTCTCTCTCTCTCGTTTACAATGTAAGCTTTTTTGCTGCGCTTGCACTCTGTCTCGCTTATTGTTGTTGTTGTTCCAGTTCTGCACAATATTTGCTGTGCAAGTTGTTTTTTTAGTGTTGTAAATCGATACATCTGCATTGCCTACTTATAATAGTCTCACTGTTGGATCTCCTTCACTTGCCGACTTCTGTCTTCTGGCTGCTTGGTCTCCCTAATCCCTAAGGCTATCGTCATGTCTGGTAATGTCACTTGTTTGTTTTGTACGTAAATGTGCCTGACGTGATCTTTGGACAATTGTACTCACTTTTGGTATACATTACAGTGCGCAATAAATTTAATTGAATTTGGCTTAAGTAACTTTGGGTGCTTCAGAAGCCGAACATCTGTTTGGACTCCCAATTGTCTACTGGAAAGTTTTAATCATTCCAGTTAGACGCTGCAACTTAGTTGAATATATCAAAAATTAGGATCACTTTATATGCTCTATAAGGAGCTATTAGCTGTGTGCAAATTTATGTAATTTAACGCCAAACGTCATCTTCATTGTGTCAAGCAGCACAAAAGAAATCGTTATAGACTTTGGGGTTATTTTAAGCTGACTAAAAAAATGAGCACTGTGCCAAGTTTTATTGATATCGGCTTATCTCTTTATTGGTTTGTTGTTATGGCATAGAGTATCTAAAAGTCGTCTATAAAAAAATGAAAACGTTAAGCTTTTTCTCGAAATATTAGGTGTACAAAAGTGGTTACATATTTATTATTGAAATGACTGCCCGTCGTTAGCAACTACTTTTTCATATCTTTCTTGTTGTAATAGGGCACCATCTGGAAAATAAACTGAATCTTCTGAGGCAATCCACGAAACGCAACATTTTTCGACTTCTTCATAAGAGTGGAATTTATGGTTCGCTATACTGTGGCCCAAGGATCGAAGCCCATGGTAATCCGAAGCAGCAATATCTAGAGAGTACAGCGGGTGAGGCCCTATGCTCCACAAGGAGAAGAGGAGTACAGATAGTAAGTACAGCGGATGGATAGGACATCCCATTTAAGCGTATCCAGGTATTCTTCACCTGTCTGGCAACATGTGGCCGATCATTTTGATGCTGGAGGATGACTATGACGCGAACTGTGGATCTTTTTCCTTTAATGATCGGCTCAAACGCATCAATTGCTTTCGTTACCGATCTCTTGTGATGGATTCACCAGGTTTCAGCAGCTCATAGTATACTACACTGAGCTGGTCGAACCAAATATAGAGCATAACCTTAGCGGCGTGAATATTAGGACTGATCGTCAACGTGGAAGTATATCCAGGTATTCACCATGGTTGATTGCGTTTGGAATTATAGCAGTGAACCTATTTTTCCTCGCCGATCACTATTCCATATAGAAACTCCAAATGATTGTTCACAAGTGAAGAAAAGCTGCCTATCATCTCTCTGCCTCAACTCGCACGGAACCCAATTCGCTTGTTTCTGAATCGTTCCGCAGGCTTTAAGGCGTTTCCAAATTGCTTGTTGAATAAGTCCCAATGATATTGAAATTTCTTTTGGAGTTCATCAAGGAATTCCTCCAATTCGAAGTCTTAAAATCCTCAACGTCAAAATCACAGAAATCACTCACAACGTTTTCTTTCACTAAAAGCAATCCCACTATAATTGCTTTGGAGTTTTCGATGAGCCTCAGCAACAATTTTCTTTAAATTGTAGCAGAAAATCAAAACTTCCCGCAAATGACGAAAATTTGACTCGAACACTGGCATCTTCGATCAGGGATAAATTTTAATGAAAACGGCGAAAGCAAAGATGTACACCTAATAACTTATCCATTCACTACTCCCAAGCCATTCCTAGTGTATAAACATGTCAAAATTTCTTTCCAACAAAAACCTATAAAGTGTGTACCCCATTTCGGGTAATGCCCCACCTTATTGATTATTTGGCAAAGTAATCTTGTACCACAGTTACCTTCTGTTTCAAAAAACGTAAACTGCTTTAGTTATACGATATTCAAATATATATGGGGTTTAAAGACAGTATATTAGGGTCTAGGTATGTTTTAAATCGATCAATTGGGGATTAATGGGTTTTGATTCAATTCAATTGGAATATGTGCTCTCTTTTAAGGTTAAAGACAACACTTTTGAGTGTTTTGGATAATTCGACCTCAAAGAGTGAGTCAGCGGAGCATATTATAATTTTCCCTGAATTGACTATTTGTCATGAGGATATCTATTAAAAACTGCTCGAAGAGATCAGGGACCTATAGCCGAATCCGGACGGCGGTGTCTTGAATTAATAGAGATTTTCTTGGGCAAACAACGTCTTTTTGATAGCGATGCCATTGCTAGGCAAATGAACCAGTGCCTCTGCGGGGAATGGAACCACCGACCATCGGGTTACAAAGCAAGTACGCTACCACTATGCTATCGATGACCAAGCAGAGCATATGCTAAGAGCCAAAGGGCTTAAATTTGGAATAGGGAGCGGACTCTACTACAAAAGCCCCACCTCAATGATAGTGAAAGAGGGAAGAGACTAGACCAGAGATTATAAATGTGGTAGGTTGTTTTATGGAGGCTCTGAAAATATAAGAGCAACAGCCCAGCATCAGTTACACCAGTGGTGGGCACAGCTCATACAAATAAAAGTTTCTTTGTGTGAGTAAGCAGCGCAGTTAGCAACAGCGCAAACGAGCGCAATAGCGACAATCAAGCACAAAGGAGAGAGAAAATTGTCACACTTACACTGTGCGTGTGTCGACTGCGCTGCGGCAGAAGTTTGTGCCCTATGCACGCGTTGTATGTAAATTGAGAGACTTCCCACCACAAATGCATTGTTTGATGGGGTGTTATGACCCAAGCTTCTACGAGAAAGTGGATAAAATGCCTATAACGACTTCCTTAGCTTTTTATTGAACAATGAACAAAAACTTTTTGCGGGCAACGGCACAGAAACACCCTTACTTGTAGTGCCAGCAAAATGAAGCGCAGCTGACTGGTTCAATTTTGTATGCTAGCTATATGAATTAGTGGGTCCATTTTGACATAAATAATAAATCTTAAACAAAATACAACTGACATAAATTTGATCACGATATTTAAAAAAAATGAAAATATTTTATATAGCTATCATGTAAAAATTGAACCAGTGCGCGTTTTTATAGAGAGACCAATAATTACGAAGCTGCACATTGCGTGACCTTCTAAATGTTGAATCTTGGCTAGGATCTGCTGTGTGAAATTGATTGATTTAAAAAAATTCCCTCGCCAACTCATTCAATAGATTGAGATGCGCTAGCCTGTTTTTTTATGGAATTTTTTTAAACTTTAAAGGCAAGGTGCTTGTTAATAAACTAGAGATTATTAGACAGCTGTAGCGGAATATTTTAAGATGATAGACGGAGTTTGCAAACAGAAACATGAGCTGGTGTAATGGAAAATGCGCTAAAAAGAGCCAACCTCTGTATAGTTAAAAATTGTGGATGCTACTTTAATGCCTTAATTTCTATCAAAATGAATGATTACTAAAGACGTTAAACCTGCTCAACATTTTTAGTTCTTATATGACACACCCTGTATTCCAACGCCTGACAACGCCTCAAATGTATCCAAATTTTTTGCCATAGCTTTAATCAAATACATGCGAATCACTATATCTAAAAAGTGCGTCAACTTCAAGCTGCAAGTGCATCTATCCAACCATTTATCACTCGCTCGAGCTGTTCGTTTGGATTTCTTACTGTAGCTGCTCCATTTACCCGTTTAGGAAACTTATTAGCCTTATTATTTGACTGTGAACTGGCCAAGTTGTTGCCAGCAGCACATCATATTACAAGCAACTACAAGTCACAATTGCAGCTGCAAACGCCAATGTCCAATGACCAATATTCTCGGGTTGGGACACATAAAAAAAAAAAAAAAATTAAAGAAATGTAAGAAAAATAAAACTGCAGCATGGCCATGGACAGAGGCACCGCACCGGTGATTACAACGACAAAAAGTAAATGAAAAAAAAAATAAAAATACTGTGGGAGCCAAGGCAAGACCAAGACCAAGACCGACCGAAACTAAGACCAAGCAACGTCTGTGCAACTGAAAGACGCGGATCCAGCGCAAGACGCAGGCGGAGGTCGTTGGCAAACACTTGGTCCATCCATACATCAGGCAATTGCTGAGCCAAACAGTTTCCCTAGAGAAAATTCAACATTGGACTTGTATGCATATGCGGCATGTGTTGCCGCCCAGCAGTCTCACCCGCACTCTGATTTCTGGGTCATATAATTGCCCAACTTCCAGTGCCAATTTGAGTGACCAAGTGACATTTGAAGCCCCTGTTGCAGACATTGGAAACAGTAACAACAACAACAACACCATAACAGCCACGATATGGTCAGGTTGTTTTTAAAGCTTGTTATATTATTGTAGTTTTTTATACACTTTACAGCTCGGTAAAAAAAAGTCCATTAAGCTTTTAAGGTAAGAATGTAACGGGCAGAAAAAGCCAGCTCGCAGAATGAGTAGGAACTGCCTTGTATAGTCATACCCTCTGTCTGTATGAACAGAAGTGTCTCGCAAATAATAAGTGCTATAAACCCCAAATTTAACCAAACGATTTGCATTGTCTGTATCTCGCCCATTAGCACCACCCAGTAGCGGATCCACGAGAGATTTTCGGGTCCGGGCCCACCCCAAATGTTGGAAAAATGGGTTGAAAGCCTTTTGCGAGCTCTGATACACTATATATAAGCTTCGAAGTGAAAATTATGAATGCAAGAAGTATATCATAGTCGAGATGTGCCGAAAATAACCTTCCAACTAGTTTTATACCCTTTAAAAAGTGATTAGTACTAAAAGTTTGCAAGCCAATTTGTTGCAGACTGTGGTAGGCGTGGCAGACTATTCGCGTTTAATGACAAAACAATAACTTTTAATGGTGTGTCTCAGTTTAAGTATCACAATTTTTTGTAATAAAAGTGGTCTCAAATCGAAATAAACCTTTTCTATTTCTTACTTTTAAAAATGTGGTACAGTCGAGGCGGTGCCCGACAGTGGAATACCCTGTACCTTTTGTCTCGAAAAATGTTTTCCTGCATATTCCTGCTAAGAACTTTCCAATTGCAATTTATTTTTCTTTGGTGAAATTCGATATTTATACCGAGTTCCGTAAGTTTTTACCGATTTTGATGAAACTCGAAAGTTACGTCAAAGAAGTTATTTAAAGTATATGGTGTAAGTTTCAAGTTGGTATGTTGAGGGGTGTGGGAGAAAACACGGGGGGTTGGGGGTCCGCATCGATAAAATTTGGATGTGGATTTGTTCATTAGAACCACATGAATCAGCTTACCAAAAATTGTGATTCTAGGCGATCATACGGACGGACTGACGGACATACGGACATGGCTCAATCGCTACCCGAGGTTATGATAACCATTTGGGTCTGCCACGCCTCCTTCTGTCCGTTACATATATTGCACAAATTTTGTATACCCTTTGTACCGGGTACAGGGTATAAACAATGGAGAAATATTTTATTATAATCGGTTATATGCAAAATTGTTTTAAAAACCCTTTACACAATTTGAATTTTGTGCTTAACTGACAAATTGTTCATCATAATGCTCAACACAGTTTTTTCATATTTCATTTAAAAAACAATGGAGAAATATTTTATTATAATCGGTTATATGCAAAAATATTTTTAAACCCTTTCCACAATTTAAATTTTGTGCTTAATTTAAAAATTTTCCAACAGAGTTCTTCCATTTTCTAGTTAAAAAGCAATGGAGACAAATTTTATTAAAATCGGTTATATGCAAAAATGTTTTTAAAACCCTTTACACAATTTGAATTTTGTGCTTAGCAGGCAAATTTTTCATCATAGTGCTCAAAACAGTTCTTCCATTTTTTATTTAAAAAACAATGGAGACATATTTTATTATAATCGTTTATATATAAATATATTTTTGAAGCCCCTACTAGCCGAACTGAAGCATTCTTACGTCTCCAAAATCGTTATGAAGACTTATTTGGACTAAAATAAAGAACAAATTTCCTACTTTTTGGGAATATCATGCCCCAGTTTACGCAAAAAATATTTATTCTTGGACGGACGAGTATAGTTAAGTTGACTACTTTTGGTTAGTTACGACTATAGATCTAGAAGAAAACGGGTAAGGCCCCACTGCCTCAATACCAAAAAATCAGGACTTTGAAGAAATCGATTATACTATGCACGTCCGTTCTTGATGCCCGTTTTTCGAAAATCTAGGCATATAAAATTTTGCCAGAAGATGCGTCTTATCGTCTAAAATTTCACTTGCATTCAGTTTTTTCTATATTGGCCCAACTTTTCACCAATAGAGTTTTGATGTTTTCACCCACAGTTTGTCAATCACAATATTATAATGACGCAGACCATTCTGATTTCATTAGCCATACGATGGTTAACATTTTATGAAAATCTGCTGAAAGCTACGAACGTTATAGATAAAAATGGACAAGGTTGAAACTTTTTGACCCAGAAGAAATCTTACCAAAAACGCGTCAATTGTGAAACTTTTTGTGAAATACCTGAATTTACAAATATATACAAATTCTTCTTACTTTTTGTAGACTTCAACTCTAGGAACCCTAAAAAGTTGCTCGTATATAATAACAATATTTTTCCAAAGTCATAATAAAAGAAAGTACAGTGTACAACAAATTCGGGGTGTCCCAGTGAAAGTTTCCACTCTGCAGCACTGCCCCGACAATGCTGTCCAAATTAAACTCTTGGTCACAAGTAAAGTTAGTGGCTATGCCAATAGTCATAATCCAAAAGTCATATACCATTTACCATATAATAAGTATGTAAATACGGGTACGTGAAAAATCTTGTATTGCAAGTCCAATAATATGAGACGATGCCAAGTTCAGAGACTTAACGAGACATAAAATACTTTCAAGTCGATTGCCAAGACTGTTAACCGAAGCCAGTTGCACTTGAAGTTAAAACCCGAAAGTCAAACTTACAAAAAAAATAAAATAAAATAGTAAAGTTCAAGTAAATATAAAAAACGAAAAGCGAAAACTTAAATTATTTACATAACTCATTTCATAAACCATTTATGCTTGATCGCAACGATGCACTTGAAGACCTTAGAAGTGCTTTAATTTAAAAGAACTTTAGAATCATATTTCCTAAAACTTGCAGCCAAGTATTTGCTTAAGGTTTGTGCTATAATTTAAAGTTACACAACACTAAAACTGCTAGCAATTCTGAAGAATCAGTTTTTAGGTGTTTAGAGAGAAGCAACTTTATTTATTGACAGATACTTACTAGATCTAGGCAGAATTTCGGGGTAAGTTAGTGTACTGTGTGACTCCTGTTGGAGCAAAGAGCCTCAACAAAATTTCTCCAGCTATTTCTATTGTTTCCCAGCGCTTTAATTTCCCTACAGCCTTTTCCGGAAGCTCTAATCTCGTTGTTTATGGTCCGTCGCCAAGATGCTCTAGGGCGCACGCGTCTTCTGGCTACCTGCGGTTTCCAGCCCAGGACTTGTCTTGGGATTTCGATCCATTTCCACTTTCGCCGTTTTGAATGAATATTGGTTCTTCTTTACATCTTCTATGCAGCTCACAGTTGATTCTTGGCCACCATATACCCAGGACCCCTCTGAGACAGCGGTTGATAATAACTTGAAGCCTAACTGCGAGATCTTCAGTCATCAGCTAGGTTTCGCAGCCATTGAATAAGACCGACTTTACCTTGGAACTGTAGATTCTTAGCTTGGTATCAGTGAACGGTAGTGCTGGAGAAAACATCGATGATCGAAATTTAAAATCTCTATATATCGATGTTGGCCAACAGTGATGTTTCTCCAGCACTACTAAATACCCATTTGATGAGTGCAGAAGTGCTGGAGAAACATCTCTGTGTTGGCCAACATCGATATATAGAGATTTTAAACTGCGATCATCGACGTTTTCTTCAGCACTAGTGGACGGGGCTGCTGATTTCCATATTCTGTATAATTGTCCAGAATTTCGAAGTAGCCCTAAGAATCATGCTGGGACGAGTACTAAACGCTTTGTATACCGCTGATCTTTCAGTAGCCAGGTGCAATATACGAAAAGCTTATTGATGTGCAAACTGAAGAAAAACTAGGGGACTACGCCGCCTGCGTGCTTCAAAAGGCAACCTCCGGGGGAAATATACTGCATTGAAGTGTTTCTGAACACCCAGACAGAGTCTGGCATCCAATTAGAGATATTATATCATGAGATATGGTATTCAGATCAGGGCTACCGCTGCTAAGATAAAGCGCAAATCCTTCGAATAAAGTACTCCGCCTTACATAAGTTTCGTGGCTTCCATCCAAGTACCTTAGAGAACCAGATCTTGTTTCGGGTTTCGGAAATGCTTTCAATAGGAAGATCGAAGAGCAGATATTCATGAGCAACACACTTTGCAAATTAAAATTTTGATGGAGGGAATAGGCGTGGCAGCCGAAAAAAAAATACACTTGATCTAGCTGGACATAAAGGGAGTCCAAATCTCAAGTTTGGTTATAATTTTCAAGATCTAGGCGTTCAAACAGACGAACAAACAGACGTACGAACAGGTCTACAACATTTCTGACTGAGATGATACAGAGATAAAATTTATATGCCCTGTACCGTATGGTACAAAGGGTATATTAAGTTTGTGCAAGCCGAAAATGTATGTAACATACAGAAGGAAACGTCGGAGACCCTCCAAAGTTACCTAAAGTATGATCAGGGTGACTAGAGAAGTCGATATACCCATGTCCGTCTGTCTGTATGAACGCCTTGATCTCAGAGATGGTAAGAGCTAGAGCGACCAAATTTTCAGATAAGATGCGTAATTATGTCAGGGGTTCATTTCAAGTTCATTTTACTTTTTCGATATCGGGGTTACATTATATAGCTCCCATAGTGGTGTTTCAGAGGACCTCGAAAAAAAACAAAAGTTTTAGATGGATAATTCGTTTGTTTATGAAGATATCATAAGCAAATTTTGCAGAAGTTTTTTAGAGTACCCAAGCACTGTACCAAATTTGATCAAAATCGGTTGACTATATGATATAGCTCCCATAGGAACGATGGGTCAAAAAAACATTTTTGGTTCAAAATTCGTCTGTTTTTTGTTGTTTATGAAAGTATCGTAACCTTATTTGGCAATCAAATGTCTTTTGGTGTTCTTAAACAATATACCGGATTTTATTGCAAGCAGTGGTACAGGGTATCCCAAAGTCGTTCACGCCCGACTTTAACATACGCCATCTATTTATTATATTATTTTTCCACAGTTTCCAATACCAGCAGAACTAAAATAACTATTAAAGCTTTTCTATACAAATAAAATATTCTACATTTGTAAAATAATAAAACAAAAATTTCATCTCCTTATCATCTCAGTTCGCAAATCTTCAATAATTAACATTTTTGAAATATTTTCATCATAAATCTTGGTGTTTGGTTAACTCAGATAACAGACAGACTCTCATGTTTGTATTAAAATTGATTATAATGACAATTATCTTGTTTACATTTATATATGATATGCAAACTGAGATGATACAGAGATGAAATTTTTTTATTCGATTAACTATTTCTATTCACGACAAAACTTTGCTATATCATTAAAATGTGCTACTTTTTATAAAAAAATCTAATCAAAAAAATTTCATCTGCCTATCAACTCAGCTTGCACAGCTACACAAAATAAATGTTTATCTTCTTATCATCTCATTTTGCATATCTTCAATAATTATAATTTTTTACATATTTTTATCATATTCATTCATGTTTTCATTTTTTGCTAACTCAAATACCAGACAGTTCTCATGTTTATGTTAAAATTGATTTTTTTTTTTTTTTGAGCAACAAAATTCAAATGTTATCTTGTTTACATACAAGTACGTACATATATAGTATGTATATATATAGTGTTACTTGGAATTATTTACCAGTTAATTTCTCATTGTCGTCAATTTCAATTTCAAGTAAAATTTAATCCAAACAAACACAAAATTAATGTTGTTTCTTGGAAATTCGATCGCTACTCGTAAGTCCAATATTGCTCGATAGCTTAGGGGGTCTTAAGAAGAGGCCTTAGGGGGCTTAGAAGTCTATGCAAATTTTTTTATTGCGCTGGCATGCGTATTTTTGGCACTGACGAAAAGCGTCCAATGACCATTGTTCACAATTTGCGTATGGATGGCCTTTCATTTATGTATTGTATACATATTATTATATACTATATACATACTATACTTATTTGTTTTTATTTTGTTCGCATTCATTTGCGCAATGCCTCAACGATTTCATTGTTAAGTTATTGGATTGGCGATTTGGCGATTTCGTTTATCCAAAATTACGAAAGCAAAACGGAAATGTTTGTCCGATGTGTAAGACACGTTACCGTTAGTATCTGTATACTTCTCGTATATAAACGAGAAAATAAATATAATTAATGGTCAGTTATGTATACGATTGCCAAGAGTATGGTTTGTTCTAAGTTTGATTTTTGATATATTATCACCATCATCATAGTTGGCTCTACAACTCTTTTGAAGTCTTCGCCTGCTTCAGCATGAGTCTCCAACTTGATCTGTCTAGTGCCTTTGCTCTCGAATACCGAATACCAAGATCTTGCGCATCTTGGTCGACTCCATCAATCCATCTTAGTTTTGGACCTCTTCTTGATCTGTTTTCTCGGCATTTGCCAAATAGTATTTTTTTGCGGAGGTTAGGCGTCGTCTGCTCTAATCTATTCACTTTTATCTACGTTATTATATTGGCCCCTTTGTGTAGACTTTCAAGCTCGTTATTGTATCTCCTTCTCCATACTCCATATTCGCGTACGCCTCCAAAAATGGTTCGAAGAACTTTTCTTTCATAGATACTTATTTTATTTTGATCTGCCCTAGACAGTGTCCACGTTTCACTGCCGTACATTAAAACTGGTGCACTCAGCGTTTGGTATATAGAAACTTTTGTATTTCTGTCGAGCTTCTTGTTTCTCAGGAATTTATTTAGGCGGAAGTACTGTCTAATTGCAGCAAGAAGTCGTTGTTCTATTTCTACATTTTTGTTCTCGTTGTTTATAGGTGAACTCTGTAACTACTTCAAGGTCGTATTCCCCGAATTTCCCCGATTTTGGCCAAGTGTATGGCTCATTGTGTCAGATGTTGTGGACACCATTACCTTGGTCTTTCTTTCGTCAATTATTAGACCTTTTTTTTCTCGCATTCTCTTCGCTGCTGTTGAAGGCTTCCTTAAGGTCTGTTATTGATGTCGTTATGATGTCTATGTCATCGGCATATGCTAATAATTGCACCGATTTGTAAAATATAGTGCCTTTGACGTTTACTTTGGAGTCTCGAATGCCTTTTTCAAGTGCCAGGTTTAAAAGGAGCCAAGAGAGGTCATCTCCTTGACGGACACCAAAGTGAGTTTCGAGCTCACGGAAGTTTTCATTCCTTACTCTCACAACATTTCTTACTTTTGTTATGGTAGCTTTTGTTAGTCTTATTAGCTTCGTTGGGATAGAAAATTCTTTCATCGCCGCAATTAGTCCATATCTCCTGATTCTATCGTACGCTGTTTTAAAGTCAATAAAAAGGTGTAATGTCGTGACATTGTTTTCTCGAGTTTTCTCTAAGATCTGTTTGACAATGAAGATTTGGTCGATCGTTGATTTGCCAGCTCTAAATCCAGCTTGGTAGTCACCTACTATCTTGTCTGCAACTGGTTGGAGCTTATTGCGTAGTTAACTAGTCAAGACTTTATATATTGTGTTTAGCAGGGTGATCGGGCGATAGTTCCCACATGACAATTTATCGCCTTTTTTATGGATCGGACATATGACTCGTAGCTCGAAATTCTCTGGTATCACTTCGTCCTCCCATATTTTTATCATTAATTTATAAATTTCTTTCAGATTTGCGTCACCCATGTTTTTTATCACATCTGCCAAGATTTCGTCAGTGCCTGTTGCTTCTTAAGATCTTCAACTGCCGTCTTGAACTCTTCACATGTTGGAGTCTCAACTCTTTCTTCGTTGTTATTGTCTGCTAAGACCCTATCATCTCTTGTTTCCTGTTGCAAAGACGGATTATTTAGAGTTTTGTCGAAGTGTTCTACCCATCTGGTTAGAATGTCTCCTTTTTCTGTGAGTAGATTGCCGTCTCTATCTTTGCAGTAGTACGTACTTGGGTTAAAGCCGTCTTTGCCCGTGTTGATAGTTTTGTAAAAGCATCTTGTCGCATGCCTATTATAAGAATTTTGGGCGTCTTCTAAAATTAGATCGTTGAATTGTTTTTTGTTTCACGGCGTAGCTTTTTATATTAAGCAAAATTAGATCTACAAAATTATAGGGCTAAAGGTCGAAAATTGCGATTTACTCAAGAAGTTTTGACAAAAGTAAATTTGTTAAGTAGTTCAGTGGAATCAATAAGGCAACTAATATTGCATACATTTTATTTTTAAGCCTATATTTAGCTTAATTTTGTTAAAATATTGCTGCATACAACTAGATAGCTTTTCAAATTTGATCATCTTGAATTTTAATTGACGCTTTTTTCAGAGAGCTATTAAAATTCTGCTTTGAATTTCTGTGAGTTCTAATATGCGAGCGTTTACTGTACCCAAAGTAAAGACTATAAAAGACAGCTTGTTAAACAGATAGTTGAACAAAAAACCACAGTTTGCATGTAAATTCCCTGCCAACTGAGAATGTGGGCCAGCCCACAGTGCACCTATCCGTGCTCACCTTTACCCCTTTTATTATTTCCCCCTTCCCACAAGTGCCAATTAAGATGAATGTTCTGCACTGCAGTCCGTTTTACAAGTGGCTGACAAGCAGCTTAACAAAGTGTCAATAATCATAACAACCGCAACTCACTCAATAGCAGCGGAAGCGGCTATAACAACAACAACAACAACGAGACCAACAACAACAACACCAACAATAACCACAGCAACAACAACGATAACAACAACACGGTAAGGCCGACAAGCACGCGACAATTGTTCACCGTATAAGGCATGCTTAAGCGGTGACGTCAACGTCAACAGCGCAGTCAACGTCTGCGTCGACGTCGCAGTAGGCTGATAAAGTAAGCGCGTTTTCCCTTGGAACTACTTGGGCACGCGATAATGTCAAATAGCTGCTGCTGGGCCACACAGTTTTCAATTAGTCATAACGTTAATAGTGACGCCGACGTCAACGCCAGCCTCGCTGTCGACGCAGACGTCAACGTCAGGGCTGCTTTATGATCAGCCGCCACTGTGAGAGTTCAATTTGCATGGAGTATGCCAAATGCCGTGCTAATTGCTGCTGCTGTCAACGCTGCCTCTGCCGCTGCCGCTGCTGCTGCTGCTGCAGTCTGATAAGCATATTCAATTATTAGCATGCAAGGGGTTAAACGGGGTAGCTGGGGGGATTATAAATGGCTTATTATTGATAATGTCAATCAGACAAATCGTCAAATATTAAGCGATTTGTTGGCATTAAATGTCAACAACAATAACAACAACAACAATAACAAAGCAAACAACAAATAGGTAGAGAACAACCAAAAAGTAAATATAACGATATGCAGATACACTGCAATATATAAAAATGTTAGCAATTGACTATATATTTATAAGTAGTAGCTTTAAAGTGCTCTAGCTAAGTTAAAATTTATTCAACATGAAATTGTTGTTAATAAATTAATTTTAAAAAATAACAATAGATGGGAATATTTTTACAAGTTGCAATATTAATAATGATAAGCTTTGAAAATATTCTCACATCTGACAGTAGAACTATTGATTTATTTTGTCACATAGCTATTAAATTTATAATTAAAATCTTGTAATTTTGTATACAAAAATTTTAACTTTTAAAATAAAATATGTTTGCCTTAACAGCATATTATAATGCAGCAGATAACTAAAAAAAATATATAAACAAAAAAAAAAATAATAAAAAAATATATAAAAATAAAAAAAAATATAAAATAGTAAAAACTATGTAAAAATAAAAAAATGTATAAAAAAAAACTATAAAAATCGAAAAAATATACATAAATAAAAAAAATATATATAGATACCTATATGAAATCTTGTAATTTTGCTATAAAAAATATAAGCTTGGAAAATAAATAATGGCAAACATTAACAGCATATTATAATACAGCAGATAATTTAGCAAAAATTAAGCTTTATATGTTAAAGTTTTAATAAAAAAATATACAAAACCAAAAAAAAAAAAAAATTAAAAAAAACTATAAAAAAATACATAAAAATTAAAAGTATATAAAAATAAAAAATTACAAAAATCTAAAAATATACTAAAATTTATAAAAAAATATAAAAATAAAAAAAAATTTTAAAATATATATAAAATCTTGAAATTTTGCTATAAAAAAATATAAACTGAAAATAAAAAATTATGAACATTAAAAATTTATTATAATACAGCAGATAATTGAACAAAAAATAAGCTTTATATGTAAAAGTTATAATAAAAAAATATACAAAACCAAAACAAAATAAAAAATTAAAAAAAAACTATAAAAACAAAAAAATATATAAAAATAAAAAATATTTAAAAATTAAAAAAAATATAAAAATAAAAAAAAATTTTAAATATATATATAAAAATCTTGTAATTTTCCTATAAAAAATTATAAACTGAAAATAAAAAATGGTGAAAATTACATAGATAAGTAGCAAAAATTTAGCTTTATATGTAATAGTTAAAATAAAAAAAATAAAAACCAAAACAAATATAAAAATAAAGAAAACTAAATAAAAATTAAAAAAAAAACTAAAAATAAAAAAATATGTATATGAAACAAAAATTATAAAAATCGGAAAAATAATATATAAAAAAAAATAGAAAAAAATATATTATATTTTAAAAATTAAAAAATATATATATAAAAAAATATAAAAATGTTGTATACATAAAAATAAAAGAAAATTATGTAAAAAATAAATTTATAAAAATAAAGAAAAAAAAAATATAATAAACAGAATGATGAAAATGAAAAATAAAAATAAAATATACCTACATAAAAATAAAAGAAAATTTTTCCAAAAAAAAAATGTATAAAAAAATTATACTGACTGCAAAACGAATTGCGATCTCTAGAAGTCATGAGAATTAATTCTGAGGGCAACACTTACCGCCTACTGCCATACGAAATACCTCCCCTAGAATATTATATTACGATTATCTCTGCTATTTATAATGCGATTATAATCATATTTGGTATCAAACTAAAGATTTTTTTAAATGCCACATTTTGCGTAACTAAACAAAAGCTCTAACATTGAAATTGTGGACTATATAAAGTTAATTATTTGATTATAATTATTGAAAAAACTATAAATAAACTTGATCAGATCAAGTTTGCATTTCTTAGTTCTTATAGTCTCTACGTTTTTAGATTTCCAAGCGTACTGACAGACATGTCTATATTAATTTCTTTTGTTTTCTTCAAACATCTCTCATAAAAACAAAAACACAGAATGTACCTCAAAATAGTCAGAACTAGCTCAATTTCATTAAACTTTAATCTTTTCTCTCTTAAAGATTTTAATCGATACAAATACAAATGCTTATTAGTATCTAATTATTTTCTTTTTCCTCAAATTCGCTAATAATTGTCACTAAGCCAGAAATCACATGATATTTTTCATTTAAACAGCAAAAAATATTGCGCTTTGTTTACAAATTAATTGGCAAAGAATCCATCGAAGTGCAGAAAATTCGCACAACTGCATTCTCTAATTAAAAATTAGCTGCGTATTGTCACTAACTAGCCTAAAAATAGCAAAAAATATTGCACTTTATTCACTGGATTCGCTAATTAACTTTATATCTCCTTGTTCTATTCCCACAAAATATAAACTTATGTAGCATCATATAGTATTGGCATGCCCTATGTTGCAACCCACTTGATGAACTCATAATGCTTGTAATTTTTATGAAATTAAGTAGCATAAAAAGCAAATAGCAAAGAGCAAACAATAATGACAATTAAAGCGAATTCGCAATTGCTTGTTGCTGCTGTCTACGTCACAGGACGTTGCGCATACGTCACGTTGGCTGTTGGCTGGCTAGTGCTAGGTCCCTTAATTATATGGCTAGGTGTGGGTCGTCTATGTGTGATAAAAATAAAACTGAGCCCAGAACATTGCCAACAGCCTGGCGTCAATATTATTTATTTTATTTTATATTTATGTTTATATATATACATATAACTTGTAAGTATGTATTTATTTACTCTACTCATTAATGACATGCTCCGGTCTAACGCAAGTGGGTGAGTAATGCTCAAGTTATTGGTCAAATCACGCTGTAGTGGGTCACAAACACAACGTCAAAGTCAACACTTTGCCGATTGCCCCAGTGCCCCCAAGATACAAGACCCTATACGCCAGACCTATGGCAAAGATATAATTGTAGAGCGTGCACGCTTATTCATGCTATAACTGGCATTACTCAACATACCGTTTGTAAGCCCCCAACCAGCCAAGCAGCCAACCAGCCCATTGATCAATTGATTCATTGAGCACCAAGTAATTACCAGACAAATCAAAGTTCAATTTCTTTACAATGGCAAAGCGTGCCAAACAATAAAACCCACGCAAATTTCACATGAAAAATAATAATACCTTAAGTATCTGGTATATGCTATCTGCTATCTGCTATCCACATAAGAAGTTAGTAGTATTTATATCTCTAAGGGGCTGCGTGTGCTCCCCCAAATATAAAGTTTTCCATGGATCACGTCATGCGTCAATAAACCGAGCATACAAGGCATTGGACTGACACACAGCACACGACATGGCCCAGATATAGTTAATAGCTGGGCCAACTTGAGCTTTGATTTTTGCACTTTGGATCCCATCCAAACGACAGTGTGAAAATTCGTAATTGTTTTTAGACAGCTCGATGAGCGCATTCTAAATAAAAAATATTGATAAACGTTGTCACAAAAAACAATTCACAGCAAATTGCGGTCAGATAAGAAGATTTAGTTAGAGACGACGTCATTAAATTCAGAGTAAAAATAAAAACTAAACAAACTGCATTAACTATGTGCATTTAAGTTTTAAAGATAAGCTTTTCAGTGCCCTGGTTCTTATTAACTATTATAATAATAATTGCAGTTTTTTTATTATGTTTCAGTTATGTGAACTACCAACTTGACTGTACTGATAAGACGAAAATAAAATTAAAGTAGCTACTAAACCCATTAGAGCATATAAAAGCTTAGTGCAAAAATCTACACTTCAAAAAAAAGAAGAGTTAATCTTAAGATTGAGTTATCTTTACTCAGACCATATTTTTTTCACGCTGGCAGTCAATATACTCTTAATCTCAGCACTAAGACTAAACTTTCTAAGAGTGAGCACCAAAAGCTCTTTGAGAGCTTTTCTCAAAGTAGACGCTTTTGAAAGAAGCACTCTAGTACTCTCAATTCTCTTGACATCGAAAACTCTTAACGCTAGATTCTTGACTTTTTTTTTCAGTGTAATAAAGGCGCCAGATCTAAGTCGTTGCAATGCCCGACTTTTTTCCTTCAAAAAATTATATTCGTGCCAACTTGATGCGTGTAACTTAAGTATATTAGTGTGTACAAGCAGTGTACAAGCAGTTTCCAGCTGGAAAAATTATTTTTGTGGCGAAATATAAAATTTAACATATACCTATAGCTAAGTTCCGCATATTTTAAACCTATTTTGTTGTGGTTCGAAAGTTAAGTCAAAATATCTTTGGTAGATTTTAAGATCATGTGTTGAGAGCATGTTGCAATGAATTAGACAAGCTGCCACAAAGAAGTGCGCTGGTTTAACTTTTGTATGGTAGTTATATAAAATATAGAGCTAATTTTGATCAAACTTCACACAAATGTTTAGTCTAAAACAAAATGCAGCACGATATTTATATAAGTTTACATGCCTCGCATGATATCAAACTCCAAGCTGCTTAGAATGGCAAACCAGTTGGATGTGGCTATAGAAATTAGAAAGAGGAAATGGCAATGGCCGTACGCTAAGGAAGAGCGATGACAGCGTTGCAAAACAGGCGTTGCAATGGAACCCTTTCCAGCAAACAGGTCGCAGCATTGGTATGCCGCGTATCACCTGGCGAAGCTCAACAGAGGCCGAAATGAAATCTCTCAGTCTAATATGGAGTGAACTCAGAGTCCTTGCACAAAACCGGCTCCGCTGGCGAAGAGGAGTAGTTGACGCCCTATGCTCCAAATACGAGCTAAAAGAACATATATATATTTATATATTATAAGTTTACACATTTATGTGAAACGTGATCAATTTTGGTCCACTATTTCATATAGCTACCATACAAATATTGAACCAGCAGTCTTTTTCAGAGAGATACAAATAACGAACCAGCTGCTTGCGTGACCTTCTAATTGTTGGATCATGTGCTAAGAGATGTGGTAGAAAACACGCTAAATTGTTGGGGGAGAGCTTAAATGGTTGATGCTGCTTCATATATTAGGATCACATAAGTTTGCTTATAAAATGTAGTGGCACTGGGTCGTGTATAGCAATACATTTATATGCTATATATAAAGTCGAATTTTGATGCTGTTTGTATATATATTTTTTAGATCAAATTATTAGAGAGCATAGCTTAAGCGTGCAAAATGCTCCTACGTGAAAACTGGGCAAGATATCAACAAAATTTAACAAACTTGATCTGAAGTGAAAAAATATCTTTCTGCTGGTGTTGTATCTCTAACTTCTGTGGTCTTCGAAATCTACGCGTTCTTACAGACAGACTCAATTGATATCCAAGGGTATAATAGGCATATACTAAGGTTTGTATGTAAAAGACTCAAAGACTCTTTATACAAATTAAGGGACTACCACGCCTCTTTCTGTCTGTTGCATATATTGCACAAACTTTACTTTACTTAACTTTACACTTTAACTTTTGCATACAGAGCATAAAAATACGCTTGGCGTGACGCTACAAAAAAAAAAAAAAAATAGAAGTCCCAAACTTCTTGAGCACTTTTTAAGACTATTAAACTTTCTTTCATACAATCTGAAATAATGGAGCTTTTTTTTATTAAATTATGAAAGCTTTTCTCAAATTTTGGTTTTCTATCTGGCGTGCCGTTACTTAAATTTTCATCACAATTTTTTTAGTATTCAATTTTTCTTTGTATTACTTAAACAATGCTAAACAATGAAGATGTTATAAGTTAGAAAATGCGCTCAAAAAAAGCTTGATGATCTGTCTCTGGCTACAAACCATTTATAATTGAGAATACATTTTTTACTTTAGAATTATATAAACAAAAGAAAATATATAAATTTAGCTTTGTAAACATAATTTAAATACTAAACTAATAAGGCTCATAATTGTTAAAATAAAAATCATGAAAATACTATTATTTTTAAATATTTTTTTATTAAAGGGGCAGAATGAAAAATTTCGCACGGAATAACAAAACTTCATATAAAGAAAAAATCCCACTATTTGGGAAATTTTTGCATGCTGTGGATGAGCCTTAAAGAGCAAAAATATTGCTTAGCTTTTGAACTAAATATAAAAATTATTTCGAAATATTTGTGTAAAAAATATGTATAACAAAAAATGAACTAAAAATTATTCAAAAATATATTTATAAAAAAAAAATTGATTGATTGCAAAAATTATTTGTGAACTTATGATGTTGAAATGCAAATAAAAATTGAATTGAAATATCTTTTGAACCAAGGAACGTAGTAAATACGTTTTCACTTTTTGGTGATCTTTGAAAGCACAATATTTAGGATGCCACCAAATAAATATTTAATTTTAATAGTTTTTAAGCCAAATGGCGTATTATAAGTGGCCCTATGTTCCACCTTGGAACTTTAGGAAATATATATATTATACCCCTGCAACCCCATACTGTACTCACGGCTAGAGGGAATAGTGTAGTCGGGATGTCCCAGCTGTGTTTATATTCAGAAAAAATATTTTTTGATAATGGTGCTCGTGATAGCAGCAGAAATCAAATTTTTTTAAATATAACTTGCTTAGTAGCTTTTTTATAAAGCCCAATTAAAAACGAACAAAAATTATGAGCAGATCAAAAAAAAATTCAGGATTTCAAACAAGTCCTTCCGTGCGATTAATATTCAGCGAAAGGCTCTTAAAAGTTGAGTAGCTTAGCGACAATGCACTAGACTATCATCCCGGAGGTTGTGGGTCTGAATACCACGTACAGCATGGTCCTGCACTTTGCACTTTCTCTATTCCCCTAATTTTTCGGGCCTAAGTAAGTTGGGAAGCTAAGTCCCAACTGCCGCCCTAACCTACCTACATTTGTTTTTTTAGTAAGTTTATTAACATTTACAGATAAAAACTATTATAGAATTTTCCAATATTAAAGTATTATTAAGAGCTTGACTGAAGCCACATGTCCCATTTATAAAAAAAAAATTTTTAATTTTTCATTTAAAAATATTTATTGTTTAATGCAAACATATTATATTTAATGGAAATCATTCACTATAAATTGTCTAAAAATTTTGCGCTTTTCAATAAAGTTTTCAAATTATATATGTACTACACTATAGTAAATATATATATAGTATTTATAAAAAAAAATTAATTTAAGGCCCATACGCAGTTCGAAAAATTATGCACGTAATGAATGGGATATCTTATTTGGGATTTTTTTTTTTATATGAATTTTTGTCAGTCCGTGCGAAAATTTTCGAACTGCCTTAGGGCCTATACGCAGATCGAAAAATTTCGCGCGGAATGACAAAACTTCATATAAAAAAAAAAATCCCAAAAGGGATATCCCAAATGGGATATTTTTTTTAGATCCCTTTAGACAAAATATCAACTTTGGGATGTCAAAATGAGATTTTTTTATAATTAAGAGAAAAATGTTTATTTCAAAAGCATTTTTTTGTAGAAATAAATAAATAAATAAAATTCAATAAATGCTTAGAAATATTTTAAGCAGTAATTAATGGGTATTTCGTGTTCATTGTAAGAATATTTAAGACTAAATGCTGAGATTAAGGAATTATATTTTTAATTTAAGGAAAGAAGTGAACAAGTGAAACAATCTTGTTTTGAGCCAATGCAAACTTAAGATTTACTTAATTTTTTTGAGTGTATAAAATATAAAAATGATATTTCTTAACCAAATTTTATCTGTAAAGAATATATAAGTACATATCTAGAATAAAAATATATTTTTTTATAAAACAATATATGAATAGAGATTAGAGGCCCATACGCAGCATGCAAAAATTCCGCACGAAATGTCAAAACTTCATTTAAAAAAAAATATCCCAAAAAAGGGAATTTTTTTTTTTTATGAAGTTTTGACATTTCGCGCGGAATTTTCGCATGCTGCGTATGGGCCTTTAAAAAAAAATTTACAATCTGAACAAATTTTCCGTATTTTCTATATTTTGCAGATATCAAAAACAGAAATTTTGTGTACTTCGTGTTTTAAAAGCGATTTTCAATTATAAATGATGAAAGTAGCTAGAACGGCCTTGTGTGTGAGGTATCGCCAATTTTTTTTTTGTTTTCAGACTTACTTCCTCTCCATATTTCGAGCTCCTCAAAAAAACACACACAAGCGTCTGTGGACACACCTTTTTTTTCACAAATTTTTAATTGTACACTAAAAATTACTGAATCTAATTTCTTTGTCTTTTCGATATGAAAATAAGTATGTTGTATACCTTGTTTAATAAATCTTAATGAATAATACAATTCTTTAATTATGCTTTACTCATCTGAGACTATTCCTTTTGCTGAGCTATGCGCCAGCGTTGCGTATACGCAACATGACGCCGCGGCATTCCTAAGTGCTGGAAAACTATATAATTTTGCAAATAAGTTTTTTAAGGCGAATGTCACGCCTCTATATTGATTTTTACCAATAAACATTTTTTTCGCGATAACAGCGAAAAGGAGTTAATAAAGCCCAGTTCATAAAACCTCAACAGGACGGAAAGCAGGGAAAAATATCCCTTCCATTTTCCGCCTTTTCTCAGCGCAAAGTTTTTTTTACTAAGCTTTCAACTAAATTTTTTTTAGTTTTTGCTATAATGTTACCAATGGCATTCATAATTAACGTAATAATTTATATTTATTGTGACGAATTTTTAATCCTTAATGGCAAGAGTTGTGTGGAAGGTAAGGCTAAGTAGGACTCGGTAGAAGTGACCAAATAAGCAAATTGTATTTTTTTTAGCATCTCTTTGGTACGGCAGTTGGCTATTGTCCTCCAGTAAGTACTTACATCATTTGCGGACTCCTGGTAATGCGTAAGGTAAACGCTCGATGTACGAAATACGACAAACAACAAACACAAAGCGAATAAAGAAGAGAAAAAGAGAAATTCGCCTGCTTTTCTTAATACGGGAATAGACACTAAGGCGAATTTTTCGCTATACTTTTTGTGTGTATTCTGCCTCCTTTGCTTAATATGGGAATATAACGGCGAACTTTTCGCTATTCTTTTTGTGTGTATTCTGCGTATTCGTTGCGACTATAATTAACACAAGCAAATGTAAGACAATTCCTGAATATTCTGGAATTTTGTTTATTTTCGTTTGGACTGCCGTCAAGTTTGCACGGCTTGCAAGGACACAAAAGCAGTCCAAAAGTCTATGTAGCAATAATCGGTATGCTTATTAAAGCTTTCAAGAAATATATTCAGCGCTGAAATTTAACTTTTATAATTTCAGTTGCAAGTCAAGCTTTAAAAGGCGCACCAGCTCGAAAAAAAAACGCGTTTAAAAAAAAAAAAAAATAATAATTCTAAAATAATATAAAATAAAATTAAAATATATGTGTTTTTAATTTTAATGAATTCAGTAGGTATACAATACTGGGGACTACTCCGCTGTCTACTGGTGTACAAAAGCGTAAGTAGTAATGCCGCTGTCTACTGGTAAACGAAGGCATAAGTAGTGATGCCGCTGTCTACTGGTAAACAGGGTGGTGACGATTGCCTACCGCCTATGACATTTGTTAATAAGGGCCTATCCGCAGCTCGAAATATTTCGCGCGGAATGACAAAACTTCTTATAAAAAAAAAAATCACATTTGGGATGAAGTTTTGTTGTTCCGCGCGAAATTTTTCAAACTGCGTAGACCCCTTAAGATGGAAATGAAGTGGTAAATAGCAAGGAAAGTACTGGTCATTACCTAGTGCCTACTGAAATCGCTAGTTCTGCACTATCCACCCGTTCAAGAGGGATAAGTCAGCAATTAAACGTCTATGCGGTTTTATACACTTTTTTGAAGCTATCTTGTCTGGAAAGAGTTCAATATCTGGCTGTTCCTCTCTCGGAAACTCGGTTGTAGACTACTATAAATTTGTTTTTCCTTTTTTTTTTAACTATTTAGCTTAAAATGTTTCTTAATTGTTTTGGAAATGGCTAAAAAAGAAGTAGGTTGAGATCATGGAACCTTGTTCAAGTACCTTTCGCCAAAAAAGAAATTTGAAAAAATTGTTTAAAAAAAACAAAATTATAAATAAAACAAAAATTATATACAACACAGGAATTTAAAAAAAAAAAGTATGATATACCAAAAAAGAAAGCACTAAAAATATATCTGTCTTGATCAGGTGCGGATTCAGGATTTGGTCTTAGGGGGGGTTCTTCACTTCGAAGTGTTTATAAAGGGTCCTCAATCTTGAGATTTTTTTTCAATAGGGTTTTTTTTTATAAATTACGCCTGAGTCAAGTTGCCATGTGTTTTATACTCAGTTTTCATTGCCATTTTATCATGGAAAGGAGTACACCCGAACAACGTTTACAAATCGTACAATTATATTACGAATTATGATTTGCGTTCTGTAAAGATTGTTTTTCGCGCGCTTAGGCCATTTTATGGAACCAATTCGATGAACAATTGATTTCACGCTACGGACCGATGAATTAGCCAGCACGATCGTGTGATATCACAGCGTTAGACTTTTTTCTTTGGGGCTACGTAAAGTCTAAAGTGTTAGTGGATAAGCTACGATTGAAGAATTAGAGGCCAACATTACCCGTGTTATTCGAACGCGTCATCGCAAATTGGAACCTCCGCATGGACGAGCTACGGCGCAGTTGCGGCCAGCACTTGAAAGTGAATATCTTTAAAAAGTAAATGGCAAGATTGGTTCTTTCTATTGATAACAGAGGCCTACAAATACCGGAGTCATGTCAGTTGTTGGAAAGCTAAGGGTCATTTCCGAAGTAGTTTGCTGCGTAGAATCCGAATTCGGGGCCAGGATCGGCCCATCACGTCAGGACTGTAAGATATTTGAAAAAAAACCGTTTTTCGAGTACATAACCTCAAATATCTCAAGATCCTGACGTGATGGGCTAATTCTGGCCCCGGACTCGGATTCTACGCAGCAACTTACTTATTTTCCGATTCATTTAAACAATTTTTTTTTTTGCATTAAAAAAAAAAAACTCAAGATTGATGACCCTTTATATCAGAGCTCGCAAAAGACGTTCAATACATTTTTTCAACTTTTGGGTAGGGAGGCGGACTTGAAAACCCTCGCGAATCCGCCACTGCTCTGGACTGAGCATCCAACCTGGGACTGAAGCCAACTTGATGATGATTCAATTCAGCTACCCTTATAAACCCTAGCCCATTTGGTTACGTGACGTTTTTAGCAACATTGTGCTCTAAGTGATTATTGTCTACGTTCGATTTTCATAAACTCTATCTTATCGCATATCATTTCCGCATTTAATTATAAATTTATTGGTTTAACCAAAGTACTTCCTAAATGGCGCTGGGCTAATTGTGCAGTGGACTAACAAATCTTTGTAGCTTCTACAGATGATGCAACAGATTGAGCCAACTTGTCACGCCTTGAAAACCCAAGACGCGACCATAAAAAAAAAAAAAAAACAATATAGAAAAAACTAAAAATCCCCGAAACAACGGCATTACTTAAGTCAGCTGAGGACTGCGCGAGAGTGCCCCGTTTCTTACCCCCAAGAACGAGACAAACCAGCGGCTGTAGATAATAATAATAATAATAATAGTATTGCATTTCAAGCAACCAAATGAGATACAATAAAAAATTTTAATTTAAAAAAATATATATATATATATATATGTATTCCTTTCAAAGAAAAAAATCCCCGTTGGAACTGTTGAGTTATGTATGGTCGGTCGGTCAACTGTCAATTATTTTGATGTCAGTGGGTGGGAGGGCGTTTTATCATGATATATGAATGTATATACACAGATGGCTCTTGGCCAATAACAGTGCATGCCTGTATGTACTTACATATGATGCATATAAATAAACACAAATGAAGAGTAAGCTGGGGTAAAATCAAATCAAATAATAATAATGAATATAAGTGTGGCCACTGCGCGCGCAATTGTAGAAAGATTCTTTTGCCAGCGGAGGTTTGCGGCGGGCAGCGACTGCGGCAGCGACAGCGGCATTGACGTCGTTGACGATATGAGCAGCGCAGCTGGCGTCGCATAAGATAGCAAGCGCACATGGACTGCGCGGCAGAGGCGGGCCCTACCTGGGGCCACAGAAATTACCTTGCGCTGCCAGCGTCGTACGCAGCAGAAGCAGCAGCAGCAGCGTCGAACCGTCGCAGCTTTTTGCTGGCACTTTTCGTATAAATATAAAATTATGCCCCGAGCTGGAACCATGAATCAGTCGCTTAGACATACGCCAATATCAATCAGCTAAACATTGGCATCCCAAAAGTATCGGCAGCACGCCCCAGTATAAACGGAAATAATACAACTTGTATAGAATTCAAACAAAAAGTTTCAAGTGCATAAACAAAAAAAAAAATATACCAAAACTATAAAAAAAAAAAAAAAAAACAAAACGTTTACAACAAATAATTAGGTTTTTTTTTTTTGTTATTTAAAAATTAAGTGTGGCAACACTTTTAAACTCAACGAAAATGTCTCAAACAAGTAAGTCAAAGCTTAACCATAAAATCAAGTCATAAATTTTGCAACAAAATATTTATTTTTTTTGTATGACACAGTCAGAACATTAAAAAAAAACAAAAAGTTATAAAATATAATTTATTGTTTGCAAAAAAGTTTTACTTGCAGCCATTAAATCATCATTACTTTGGTCAAAACTGTTTCAGTGCTCAAAGTTGCGTTTTTGTTTAGTATTTGATAAAAAAAAAAAAAACACTAAAAAATAAATAAAAAAAAAAAAAGGTCTCAACTAAAAAACAAAGCAACTTTATTGCTCTAATTTCTATAAATAACAAATACGCTGCTATTTATTTATATACGCTTTGTTATTGTATTCTAAAGTGTAAAAAAAAAAAATATTATTGTGTATAAAAAAAAAAAAAAACCAAACATGTGCTGATAAGCCGTTTAGATAATTATCCCCACTTAAATTTCAATTAAGCAATTTTGTTATCACAAATTGGTTAATTATATGTTCAAGTTTTGTTATATTTTTTATTTTTAATGACGTTTTTATGACAAATTTTTTTAAGTTGTTGCTATTAAACTATGAAAAAAATACAAACATAGAGACAAAATTTTTGGCAACAATAAGTTTTTTATAGTTATATTATATAGTAAATAAGCCAAAGCGTTTTGTTTGGCGCTTTAATAAGTGATTTTTTTTTTTAATGCAATTTTTAGTATTTATTTATTTTTAACATTAACTTCAATGCGTTCTTTGCGTTTCTATTTTGTACTAAATACAGTCGAAAACAATTTTTTTTTAAGTTGATTACAATTTTATTACATTTTTTTTAAAGTTAAAACTGCAGCATTTTAATTAGTATATTGTGATACAAAAGTAACTAAATTAAAAAAAAAAAAAAATTATTAAAAATTTGATTTTTTTTTTTATTTATATTTAAAATTTGCTTTATTTGCCGAAATAATTTTAAAATATTGCTTAAGGCTAGCTTAACATATTGAATCAGAGTTTAGATATTATATCTATACAGCTGAGAAATTAAGAGAATAAATTTAAAAGTATAAAGCAGTTTGACTCGAAAACTTAAAGCTAAGCAAAACAATAGCAAGAAAATACCTTAATTATGAGTTAAAAAAAAAGTTGAATTTATTTTATATATAGACTAGCGAAATTTAATAAAATTTTTTCTATTAAATGTTTTTAGTTTCCTTATAAAATCATTTTCTCAGGTCTGCTTTAAAAAAAAATATATAAGTGCATTTTTTGTGTTTTTGAAAATCTTATTATTAAAGGCCCATACGCAGCAAGCAAAAATAACGCACGAAATGTCAAAACTTCATACAAAAAAAAAATTCCCTTTTTTGGCATACGCAGCATGCAAAAATTTCGCACGAAATGTCAAAACTACATATAAAAAAAAAAAATCTCCTTTTTTTGGGATTTTTGACATTACGTGCGGAATTTTCGCATGCTGCGTATGGGCCTTTAATATTAACAATGGCAAGAAAGAAACCCTAAAAAAAGTTGAATTTATTTCATATATAGACTAGGGAAATTTAGTAAAAATTGTTCTATTAAATGTTTGTAGTTTCACAAATTGTGTGGTTTTAAAAAATATATATAAGTGAATTTTTTGAGTTTTTGCAAATCTTATTATTGTATTATTATGATCTGCGTATGGGCCAGCAAGCAAAAATTTCACACGAAATATCAAAACTTCATAAAAAAAAAAATCCCAAATGGTGGGATATTTTTTTTTTATAAGAAGTTTTGACATTTCGTGCGGAGTTTTCGCATGCTGCGTATGGGATAATTGGAATAAATACAAAAGATTGTTTAAAGTTTGTTTGTAAAACCAATTTGTCAGCACAATCTGCATTAAAATCATAAAATCAGAAGGCCTCAGTTATTTTATAGCGCTGAATTAGTTATACTTAAACATTATTTACTGAGCAACTAACTTGACAACAAATCGCGCATACACTCACAAATAATATACTATCTATTTTCAAGTTAGTTTATTTTTTCAAACGAATCTAAAATTTATAAAAATATTCCATTCTTTATTTCAAATACGGCATAAAATACGCTCAATGCGTCAAACTACAATGAGTACGAAATGCTCTTATTAATGCTTTTTGCTTTCATTTAAAACACTTGTTCTTATAAAACATGTCAAACATGCTCAAACTAAGCATTTCTGTGAAACCTATTTAAAATCAAGTGCTATAGAAAAATGTCTACAATAAAAAACACCCTTTCATTTTCAGTAATAAAAAAATTGCACTTGAGTATTTTTTGACACCAAAATATTGCCCTGGTCGCAGCATTTTCTGAACTATAGCTGCGCAATACTTAGCTGCATTAATTGTAAATTTTACTCTCAAAAGTAATTAAAAAAATTGCTCAAAAAAAAATGGCAGTGTAAACAAACTAACTAAAAGTCCTTGAGCGCACATGCCGTTTTATCAAAGGGCGCAACAAAAAAACTAGCAACTACTTGCTTTAGGGCCAATTATTTCATTATTAGCAACTTGTTGAAAGCCGACAAGATCGAACCTCCAAAAAATACAAAAAAAAAAAAATAACTTGGCAGCTATCGTTTAAAGCACGTGCCTTATCAAAAAGGCAGCAAAGCAGCGCAAACGCGACGTCGACAGCGGCAGCGTTTTTTCGTTGCTTTTATCAACAAGTCGTTGACCTAGGGCAACAAAATTAGTTTAGCTGGCAGCGGCAGCGGCCGCGCAGCAGCGTCTGAATTTGTTTGCAAACAAATTTCAATGAATTATTCATACGACGTGTTGGCTGCCTGCCTGACTGCCTGCCCAGTGGCTTAAATGCTTGATGATGACGTTTTCGCCCACACGTCGCAGTTGCCGTCGCTGTTTGCGTCGCTGCCGCAACAAGTGTTTGTTGTTGGGTTTTAAGTTTCACAAAAAAGCGAAACGTCATCAATAAAGAGGCGCGCGCGCGCGCGCTTCACTGTGTGTGTGAGTGAGCGGAACGCTGGCAATTGTCGTCTGCCTGCCGTCTACGCGAATAACAGCTAAAACAGCAACAACAATTTAAAGAAAACTTGCGCTCACGCGTCGCTGCCGCAGCCGCTGCCTAACTGCTTATCTCTCACGCTCTTTTTTTTTTTGTTGTTTTTTGT
Organism: Chymomyza costata; assembly: GCA_018150985.1. NCBI lineage: Eukaryota > Metazoa > Arthropoda > Insecta > Diptera > Drosophilidae > Chymomyza > Chymomyza costata. The sequence continues at coordinate 28,136,249 of JAECWU010000127.1, read as the reverse complement.
TTAACTGACTCCAACGCTGACTCTCTAATTGACTCGAGTTGTGGCCGTTTAGTTTTGCTGTGGCTAGCTGCTTGTTTGGGCCCGTTGTCGTCTGGGGCCAATGGAGCTGTAAAAAAACCCAAATACTTATGAGTAATATGAATTTCTTGTGAAATTCATTGGAATTTTTTTTTTTTTTTTGCTTTTGGCTTTTTCAAATTCTTTTGGCAAGTGTGTGCGACGGCGTTTGTCGCTTTCCACTGCTAAATACAATGATGACACAGCAGCAAACGCTGGCAATTGAGCATTGTCTTGCTGAGCAGACCAGCCTCCTCCTACTTGAGCACAACCCAATGCTCTTTTGCGCTCAGCACTCGATGAGTAATTGCAATACTCATACACTTACACACACACACACACACACGTCTGCCGCTGCGTTTGCTTAACTGCGCTACATATATGTATACACTTTTTTTTACTTATTTTACACTCAATTGAGTCGTTTGGCTGAGTAGTAGTGCGTGTGAGCATGAGCAACAGCAAGCGCTGAGCAGACTGACTGGCTAGGCTCACTGACTAACTCACTAACTGGCCAGCTGGCCAACTGTCCAGCCGTCGGGCGGCTGGCTAGCGGATGCGTGCGCCGCTCGATCGGCTCTGCGCTTGGTTTAAAGATTTACAGCAACGCCGCTGCAGCAGTTAGTTCCATTCAAGACGCGGCAGCGTAAACACGAGCACAACGCTTGTAATTAACAAGTAGCAGCAACTAACAAGTTATTGTTTAATCGCATCAAAGTGACAAAGTTAAAAGTGTTTTTTTTTTTTTGCTTTGCTTTATAATTGTGTTGCGTTTTGTTTTTTCCTTATTTTCTAAATAATTGATGCCTTAAAGGCAAACAAAATTAATGTCAGCAGGTATGCACTGGTTTTAAGTATTCAAAATTAAGTGAGCAAAAATTAAAACAAAAATAATTAACTTGAAAGCGTTGGAATATTGTGAAATTAAGCAGCAAACAAGTGAATTGTGTTTTTTTTTTTCGATTTTATAAATTTTGCAAATAAATTTAAAAAAACTTAAATATTTTAGCATGCAACTAATTGTTTTACTTGTGCTTTGTTTTTAATTGCAGCAAAGTATTTCAAGAATATCCTAAATTGCAACTCAGCTCGCATCTCTCAGTGCAGCAGCATCTCAAGCTGTGGCTGCATCCAGCGCAGTCTCAAGAGTTCCAGCCAGCTGCTGCGCCAACTGCTTTGCTTGCTAATGCTGGCCACACTGATGCAGCTGCCCGAGGCTAGACATGTGCAACGCAAAAGCAACGAGCTTGACTCCTTGCCGGCCTGGCATGTAAATCCATATCATGGCCTACAGCAGAGTTCCAGCGAGAGCAGCAGCGGCAGCAACGGCGCGGACAGTGATAGCGGCAGCATTACTCTCTATGATATCAACAGCGGTGTTGACAGCGACAACGGCAGCAGCAGTCACCCGGATAGCAGCCTGGATGAGGAGATCTATCGTCTGCGTCTGCGTCATCGTCGTAGTCACAATTTGCCCTTTTTTGCGAGCACAAAGCCCACGCCCGAGTGGGAGAATCCCTGCGGTGGTGTCTACAAACCCAGCGGCTCCAACTTTGCCGATGCTAATACTTCCAGTCAAGGACGCGTTATCAAGCGCAAGGTAAGCACTAAGACGCTACAACTTTGCTTAGCAACTCAACTCATATTTGTATGCCTTTAATTGCAGCATCTGATTGAATTGCGCAACAATACTATGAAAGAGTATCACAATGTTATGGATACAGCCAGGATTGATTATGGCAACTTTGAGACCTGGAAGGGTCAGTACGACTTTCTGGCCAACATGAGCAAACCCTCATCTTCGGTAAGTTTCCATTTTAAACTCAAGCTGCTTTATGTGTTCAACGTTCCGGACCGGCTTTGATTGTGTTAACTTGCCAATCAGCGCCTCGGGCGCCAGCAGCAGCCACTGAGCGCTGTCATTAGAGCCAACTGCACAGCGCCAGGCTGCTTGTTGAACCAGTTCTGATTTGCATATAGTATAGTCTTTAGTCTTCATGCCCTTAGACAGCTGCTCATGCGACAACTCTTGCTGCTTGCTCTTTACAGATTAAACTAAAGAGATGGTACCGCCACATGCAAGTGTTTGTGGGCAGCTTTGCCTATCTGGGACGCGCCCATTACAAGTACCGCATGGACCATCAGAAGGGTGTGGATAGAAAGACAGAGGAGCTGCACGATTTGTTGACCAGCGCACGTCTGGTGCTCTGCGAGATTGAGACCACCATCAATTCATCTTATCCGAATAGTAACTTGCCCAAGCTGAGCATCATAAGTCGCGAGGACATGATGGAGCGGCTTAAGTTTAAGACACCCGCCAATGGCAGCCAGGAGGCGGACATAAGCGATCTGAAATTCAGCAAGGAGCTCTATAAGCAGTATTTGCACAACATGTGGCGCTCACTACATCGTGCGCTGCGCAAGCAAGGCAAGGAACGCAAGCATCATGCTGGCGCAGCAGCCAGCTTCAGAGCCTCGTCTGGCGCAGCAGCTATGTCCCAAGAGAGCGGCGGCGATATTTATGCCGCCCTAGATTCGTCCGGCAGCAGCTTTGGCTTGAGTCCCGGCAGTGGTTCAGACTAAACTGTATGTAGACTATGCTTTCGTAGTATTATTAGTCACTATATGCTGTGCCAAGGAAGCCAAGTTTCAGTTTAGTTCCTAGCCATGCCTCATGTGGGGTGTGGCACAACTTCCGCCTCAAAAGCCAAAAAATGAAAAACATAACAATTGCAAATTGCAGTGCTAAAGAATTTGTTTTATATGCCATATAAAACTTTATTGCTATTTATTTATTTATTTATTTATACTTATTTATTGTAGCTTTAAGTAACAGCAAAGAACTTGTGTATTAGTTTTAGTATTAAGCCTTGATTGAAGTAGCAAGCAGCATTGGCCAATCAGTATTCCTTCATCATTCACATTCCCAGCGAAAACCATAATTTATTTATTTATTTATTTTATTATTTAAGTAAGCAAGCAAAGAGAGAAGCGCCAAGAACATGACAAAATGCTAAAAAGGATAACAAAAAAACAAAACAAAACAAAAAAGTTGCTTAAATACACTGTGATTTATTTTAAGTACATTTTTTTGACTAGCTTTTAGTAACAAAGTATTTATTAATATTTATTATCATTGTTTCTGAGAAAAACGGAAATCGAAAATCGAAAATCAAAATATGACAAATGAACATGCAAAAATGTATTATAGTTTTAGTCAAACTTACAAATAAATGAACAAAATACGAAGCATAAAAAAAAAACAAATTATTGTGTATAAATAATTCTGATAGGGGATACAAAGAAATCGATTCAAATCGATTCGTATATATTACTTGTTGTGTTCCAAAAAAAAAAAAATAATTAAACATAAATAATTATTAGTTTTGAGGAAAGTATTTTCTTTGTTAGCTGATATAAAACGATACTTTGTGAAAATGTCAACATTTCATTGCTTATAAGGCTCACATAAGTCTAGCTAAAACAAAGTAAAGTATTGGGTCAGCTTTTTTGACAGTTAGTTTAAAACATTTCCCACAACCTTTGAATTTTTCATTTGAGCATAATAATTTTTGCCGCATACAATTTTTAGCCGTATGTATAAGTGTGTCAAATTTTAAATAACCGAACCCAAACTTTAGAAAACATGAAATTTTCCAACCTATTGATCTAAATCAACAATCGTCTCGAAATCTAAAACTTTTTGGATTTTTATAGCTCAAAGCTATAAAATATTTTGGAAAAGCGTTCGTTTTTCCACATATTAATGGTTTAGACCTAGCTCTGTATAAAAACTCTTCCGACTGGCTTTGAAAATTTTGGTTTCTATCAAGTTTTACCTATTTTGGTCTGGATTATCTATATCTAAAAAAAATCAGTGATGACTCAAAAATAAACGTTTTAAAAACGGCAATATATCGATCGATATCGATATACATCAACAAACTACACAAAGCAGATGGATTGATGGTCTCATACATTTGTAAGAGGTTTCAAAACCTAGAACCCCCAAAAATAGCTCAAAAAAAGTTAAAAATTTTGGAGTAATAATTTTGCTTATATTAGGGGTTTATACCTACTTCTGCTTCTTCTTCTTTTTTTCCTTTAACTCCTTGAGGATAGTGCTGGAGAAAACATCGATGATCGAAGCTAAAAATATCTATATATCGATGTTGGCCAACAAAGATATTTCTCCAGCACTACTGAACACCCATTTGATGAGTGCAGAAGTGTTGGAGAAACATCTCTGTTGGCCAACAAAACTTCTTAAACTTAAACTTCGATCATCGATGTTTTCTCCAGCACTACTTGAGGAGCATAGCGCCTCTGTAAAACATCTAAATCGTATCCGGTTTTGTGCCAATTGCTTTACTTTCCTCCAGAAACGTCCTGATTCTTCAGCTTCTTTCAAAACAGTTCGGCGCCATGTTGTTCTGGGTCAACCTCTTCTTCGGTTGCCCTGGGGGTTCCAATCAAGGGCCTGACGACAAACTTCATGTGGTGGCTTTCGCAAAGTATGCCCAATCCATCCCCTTTTGCGACTGGTAATTATGTAGGATATCGGCTTCATATTGCATCGCCGCATCAGCTCAGAGTTGCTAATCGTGTTTGGCCACCAGATTTTCAGAATGCGTCGGAGACCTCTTCCAACAAAGGCTTGTAGTTTGTTAAGAATAGCTAGTTCATCTTCTTCTCCCAAAACCCTGCTTACCTCTTTTCGGACTCGCTTATGCTCCACCTGAGGTGTGGGTATGTTTCATTGATTCTACGTTCCAGCTTCCGACCCTCAATTTTTCGCAAATTGGTTTCTTTTGACTGTCCAACTTCGCTCGCCCCCGGAAATCTCGAGCTCTGACACGAGCGACTGCGTCCCCGTCAGGGCCAACGCCGCTCGCTCTGGGATCACAAGCCTGCATAGCAGGGATGCCCAGCGGGGTAGTGCTATTATATGCATTGACTTCCATTAGACTGTTTTTTCCATTCGTTTACACCTATCTGCAAAAAAGGTGAGGTTTTTGGCACTTGTGTATGGATATTCGTTAGTTATGGACTTTCCTTTTACACCGGCGGTTGTCACCAGACCCGGTAACCAATCGCATACACTGATCACTGGAAGATCAGGCTCAATGTGTTGGTTAGTGTGCCAGCATCTGACTAGTTCTCTTTTAGGGGCCTCTTACGCCAGGCAGAGAATACCGTGGTGCGAAATTCTATACCCGGACACCAAACGGTGGAAGAGTAGCTAGTTCATATCTACCGCTTTAAAAAATTTGGTCCGATTGTCTTTGAATTTTTTTAACATTGCAAATTTTTTTTATATTTTTTTTCCAACTTTTTCCATTTTTTGGGCTGGATTGTCTATACTTAAAAAAAAAATCTATAATATCTCAAGATGAATACAGATAATATTTAATATTTAAAGAGCATTAGTACAAAAATGTTAATTATGGAAGTAAAAGAATTTTAGTCCGAAGGCCTTTAAAGTTCTAAAGTTTGTTGTCTGTAACTTCTAAAGTCTCTACTGAAGCGGACATGGCTCAACCCGGGCTTATTTAAAGCATTTATGTATATACCTACTAAATCGTATGATCTTTCTATGCTTGTGAAATGGGGTGTCGTTACGTGACGATTTATTGAACATTTCTTTTTTCTTTGAATTCTCTGCTATTGTTTACGGAAGTATTTTGTATTCTTTTTTTTTATTAATGGCGTATTTGGATTTACCAAATTCGATTGTAGATTGGTTTGCTTTCGAGCATTGCGTCTGTTCGATAGTTCGCGATAGTTCGCGTTAGTTCACGATAGTTCGTGAGAGCATTTGCTTTAGTTTACGAGAGCATTGCGTCTGTTCGATAATAATCTTAAATCAAAATTTGACAGATGTCTTTTGACACCTCTTGGTAGAAAAAGTGTTAAGCTTCAATTCCTCCCATATTCTATTATTCTTTGTTGCATCCATGCACTTTTTATTAAAAACAAAAACAATTTGAAAAACTTTCAACAAAATTATCATCGTATGCCTATCTATATTACCTATACTTTAGGGTTACAGCTTTCCCAGATGAAGTTTTTTTTTATATGACACCACCTTATGAAAAAAGACGTCAAGATTGTCCTCTACTTGCAGCACACAAAACACTATTTTCAAATAACAAACAACCCAATCTCGAACCACTATATAAAAACATCTAAACTTCCTTTTCAAGTGTATCTATAAAACCTCCAGAACCGGGCTAGATAACGCACAAGAGGAAACCTTAATAAAAAAAAAAACCAATATCCGTACCGTTTGAAGCGGAACAAGCCATCAAAAATCCCGTTAAAAGGTACATCCGCTACGTTCTTATCAGCGGGCACAGGTCTTAGAAGGGTATTATTGTTGGCTTTATGCCGATAGACTCCGTTGAGCGATAGGCTATCAATGATAATTGTGGATAGTTGGTTAGGGTAAATGAAGATCGTTGCACATTTCCACAGACGATGCGACGCTGTTGGCCCACATATTTGAAATAGCAATGTTGTTGGGTTAGTTTCAGTGGTCAATCGATGACTGGACATTGGGCACTCTAACCGGTCTGCCGGCCGGCAAAGACAAAAGTGGAACGCATTACTCATACGTCGTGTGGTGCGTGCAATGTTTTAAAAGCGTGTATGACGTAAGGGTGATAGTGAACGGCAAGGGTTTAGTTATTGATATGGTTAAGAGATGGTTTTGCAGATGTCTGTATGAAGAGGTTGAAACAAGTGCGTCATGACGACTATAATATGCTCTGCTTCATTTTTTCATAGTTTTTAACAGATTGGATGGTGTTTTCATAGAGTAAAAATGCTTCAAAAATATAATATTTTTTTTCTCATACCATATTTATTAAAAATAAATTTTTTTACAATAAGCCATAAGAATAAAAAAATTTGCCACCAAGGACTTTTAAAAAGTTAGGATATATTTATATTTTTAAAAATAAAGTAATGCGTATTTTTTAAACTCATACCTTTCTTAACGTGTCTAGAAAAAGTTGACAGAAAAGAAAATAATTGGCGTAAGCGGGGCAAATCCGACCTAGTAATAGGTTTTGGCTATAATATGCTTACTTAACATCGGATCAATTCGTCCGATATACCAAATTAAAGCTAACTTTCTAGCAATCATTTTTGACTTTTGAGATATGAATGGCTCAACTGCCAAATTGATTAACTCTTGAATTTTTCGAAATTTTAAAGTCAAAGTACTTGATATTATGACCATTTTTCAAAAAAAGTCAATTTTTTCATTTCAAAAATTGTGGGGTAAACCCGACCGCCTATTTTTTTGGCTGATTTAGCACACATATGATCTAAAAATGGTTTTTCGATTATAAATAAAGAGAGCATGTTTTTGTTTTACAAAACTGAATATATTTATCTAAAGAAAATCTTAATGTTTAGAGCTTATAATTGAAATAAAAGTTGAATGAATGTCGATAAAGAATGATTGTATTAAATAGCTAAGTGACTAATCAGAGATAATCGATTTGCTGTCCAAGTAGCTTGCTTGCGTATTCTTGGTTTGAGCTGGACGTTTGGTTGACCACAACATTTAGAGGTCGGACTTGCCCCACTGTGTCAATAAAGATGATTGGATTAAATAGCTAAGTAAACTAATCGGAGTTAATCGATTTGCTGTCCAAATAGCTTGCTGGCAAATTTTTGGTTCGAGCTGGACGTCTGGTTGACCACAACACTTAGAGGTCCGATTTGCCCCAATGTGTAATTTTTCATGACGACGTAAATAAAAAAAATTATACAAAATATCCAACTAATACTATGCATGCACCACTTATACCGGTTTTTTTAAAATCATTTTATTTAAAAACCTATAAGCAGAATGAAAAATTTCGAAATTTTAGCATGTTGCGTATAGGCCTTTAACCAAAAAAAAAAAATATGTAATCACTTAATTACATTTATTTTCAATTTAATTGAAAATCGCTAAAATATAGTTTTTGTCGTTCGAGCATCTAAATTTAGACATACAGACAACTGTCATGCTACCATTTCGGTTATTTTTAATGCTATACACTTTAACGCTAATATTAGCTCGCTCAGTATAGCCGTTTTTGAGACACAGTAGGAGGTCGGATTTGCCCCATCTCACTCTACATAACTCCCAAGCAAATTGGACGCTCCATTCTCGAATTTCTATTTACAGGTTATAATAGTTATTATATTGTTAGAAAAGCTGCATCAATTGTGCTTCCTTCTAGCCATAGAGCTCCTTATCAATACTCGAGACAAACTTGCATTGAGATTTTATAATTATCAAAAAGAAAAGCCTTTCTTCTGACAGGTTGAGAGGATTCCTTCCTAATATCTCAGAACCTCAGGTGTTTCCTAAGCAGCTACTCAGTGTTCCAAATGAGTTCTTGTCCAGTAAGGCGATTTTTTTTAACCTTTTCGAATTATGGAAACAACAACAAGTGATCCTGAGCATTGCCAATAATATTCTTATTATTAATAGTATTGAGTTTGTCCACTCAAGAACGTTCACATCTTGCCCTTCAACAATACTTTGAACTATTGGGACTCTTGGGGTCATTGCCCTGCTAAAATGTCTGCACAACCGTATATTATGTCTCCAACAAAACCTTGAACTCCAATTGATTTTATGTATCGAACCTTCACCTTTTCACAAATAATAGCCTCACACCAATTGATGCCAACTCCGTGCTTCATAGTTTCTTTTATGCACCAAAAATGAAATCGTTTCCTATCGGGTCAATGAACGTATAAAGAAACGTTCATCATATATCTTATATATATATATATCTACATACATATCTATATACATATATCTTGAGCAAAGGATATCTTATTTTTCGGTTCGTCATGATCAGAAACTACCGATTGGATTTTTGGCTGTTGCGATACTTTTTTTAGTCACTGTAGGATAACGAGTACCATAATTCTAATACAATCCTATTGCTATGGCAGTGAATTGTATTTTTCCTTCATTTCCAAGCCGATGTATAAGTATTTTTGGCTCTGCACTAAAGTGAACTGAAGAAACCCATCCAAAAAAATGTTTCCAATATTATTTTAAAGGCTTTAGTTTAATATCGTGAAAATCCTGCTGGGAAATTCTCCTTACTCGGATTCTGCTCAAATTGAATCGCAAATCCCTATAGAACACTGTGTCTATTCTTACGAGACATTGTCTTATGGGTAGGCATGCCGAAAGAATGCACGCCCCTTTCAAAGATCTCTGCCGCGGCTGCGGATCTGAAGAGGAGGAGGAAACCGTTAATTGTCTTAATTGACTTAATTGTCAATGCCCCTCCCTATCCAGAAAGAGACTAAGGACATTTGGGTTCCCATTTCTGACCAGCCTTACAGATTTTTCCAACCTCTTTCCCAGAAAAATTGCTAGGTTCATTGAACTTTCAGGTTGGTTCAGCAATAATACAATTGGATAGTCGTGCCTGTCTTTTCAGAGCTGACCATGTGCTGACCACTAATACCTATATACGCAGATATAAAGGAATTCCTGGTCAGCTCTCGGCCAGCGTTACCTGTGGCATCACAAAGGGCCTCCTTGTGCCTAAGTGTGTCTGGGCTGTTTCAGAACAGGCAACCACGATAACCTTACCTAACCTATCATTTGCATATTTTATTATTATAATTAATGATTCCTAATTATTTTATTATTATTTCTTTTTAAGAAGTTATTTTCAGTAATTTTCAAAATATTTTTGCCTAAAGGCCTATACGCAGTTCGAAAAATTTCGCGCGGAATGACAAAACTTCATATAAAAAAAAGTCCCAAATGGAATATCCCAAATGGGATTTATTTTTAAAATGAAGTTTTGTCATTCCGCGCGTAATTTTTCAAACTGCGTAGACCCCTTAAGGGAAATTTAACTAACGTCACTGCATTTACTAAGACTAATTAAAAAATTTCCCTAACTCAAAGCATGCTAAAAAAAGCATTTACAAAAGACTTCTCTTATCAGAGTGTTGAATTTTATATTTTTTAATCGGAGCTAATCGGAAATTAATAATAATGTATTCCTATTTATTTATAATGATAATTATACAGACGTGTGACGGAAAACGAAAAACCAAACCGAACAATTTTATTTGGATACGTTTTTGCGCGCTCCGGAAAACTGGAATTCGTTTCTCGATATTTCGCGTTGTATTTTCGATAAATTATTATATTTCCCTTATTTTTTAGATTCTCGTCTCCTTATACAAAACAGCTAACATGGTTGCCGCAGCTCTGCACCTTTTTATTGCTACATATTGTACACATTTTATTTTCATTTAATTTCAAATATTGTTAGTTCATTATTATTCTATATTAAATAAAATTACACAAAAATATTATTTTAGTACCAATATTTATTGAAATTAAACACGACTGAGCTATTTTTGTAGCAAGGGAAATTTTGTTTGTATAACGCGGGAACCCTGTCGCACTTATCGTCATGTGTTCGTGTCTGATAGGTGCACATACACGAACACAACAAAAAATTCGTTTTATATTGAGTCAGGAAAAACCATGATTAAAAATAATTGTCATATAAATATAATATCTAACATGAAGTTGGCATAAACATAATCTAAGAATATCAAAGATTATTTAAAAAATGATTTCAGTATCGAACTTTTTTAAACCTATTTAGCCGATTCGTTTTAATTTCTCTTGCAAGAATACATTCGTTGTCAAACAACATGAAAATTTCAGTTTGATGAAATTGGAAGCAGGAAACATTCGATTTCAAAACGAATCCGAAAAAAATGTGAGAATGCGTTTTCCGGAGCATGGCGTACAAAATATGTCATACGTTAAAGTCGGGCTCGGACGACTTTGGGATACCCTATACCACATTGCAATTAAATACGATATATTGCTTGCGAAGCTCAAAAGATATTTCTTTGCCAAATTTGGTTACGATATTCTTATAAACAAGCAAGAAAACACGTTTTTTTGATCGATTGGTCCTATGGGGGAGTCAACCGATTTTGATCGATTGGTCCTATGCGGGAGTCAACCGATTTAGATCAAAAAACTTCCAAATGCAAATTTGGTAACAATATCTTCACAAACAAAAGAAACAAAACGAATTTTGTTCAAAATACGTTTCTTCGACCAATCGGCCCTATTGGAGCTATATGATATAGTCAACCAATTTCGACCAAATTTAGTACAATGCTTGAAAACTATAAAAAAAATTCCCGAATACCCAATTCGGCAACGATATTTTCAAAAACAAACGAATTATTCATCTTAAACTTTTGATTTTTTTCGAGGTCCTCTGAAACACCCCTATGGGAGCTATAATCTATAATCTAATCTGAAAGTTTGGTTGCTCTCTCTGGTTGACTGACGGACATGGGTATATCGACTTCTCTGGTCACCCTGATCCTGCCTTAGGTAACTTTGAGGGGTCTCCAACGTTTCCTTCTCTATGTTACATATCATTTCGGCTTGCACAAACTTAATACCCTATAACATAGGGTACAAAAACAGGCTTATTTTTAGAGCACTGGCTCATTAGGCCTTTGCCAAAAAATACTGTTGGGGGAAATTTATATAACGTCACACCATATACTAAAACTAATCAATTAATTGCTTACTTAATTGCTAAGATAATAATATAATAAATAAAAAAATTTTTTAATTCTTAGATACTTTTTTTTTTGTCGTACAAACGAAAAATCACACCAAAATGCAAATCCCATATTATTGATAAAAAAAAATGTTTAAAGTCGAACGGGTACGACTTTAAGATACCCTGCACCTTCACAAAAAACAAATAAATAATTATAAAAAATGAGACTTATGCCCCAAAAAACCAATTTCGAGCGAACATTCCTATGGGATATTGGTATTGGTATAGTGCTTGTGAATTCTAAGGAACTTGAGAAACTACGATATCTTTGTAAATAAACGAAAGACAAACCAAAAACGTTTTTTAGATGAATCGGTCCTATGGGCGTCATATGATAAAGTAAAGCGAATTTACTAAAACTTTGTAGCATGGTTGGAAACTCCTACAAACTTTCGTTCGCCAAGTTGGTTACGATATCTTCATAAACAAACGAGTTATGCCCTGAATAACTTTTTTCGATCTATGGGGGATAGTGCTGGAGAAAACATCGATGATCGAAGTTTAAAATCTCTATATATCGATGTTGGCCAACTGAGATGTTTCACCAGCATTACTAAACACCCATTTGATGAGTGCAGAAATGCTGGAGAAACATCTATGTTGGCCAACATCGATATATAGAGATTTTAAACTTCGATTATCGATGTTTTCTCCAGCACAAATGAGGGCTATATGCTATAGTCAGCCGATTTTGCTCAAATTTGGTAAGGCATGTGGGAACTCTTATTTGGAAAGAATGCTTTTATGAATAAAATAATTGTGAACAAAAAATTTTTGATTTTTTTTTGAAGGTGCTAGGTCAATAAACCTATGGAAGATAATAATACTTGCCCGATATGGAAAAAATAAAGTAGACTTGTTTCCCTTGACACAATATATGATCTAACTTGAAAGTTTGCTTGCTCTAAGTCTTGCTATCTACAAGATCTAGGCGCTCAGAAAAACGAACAGACGAACGGATATGTCAAGAACAATTTCTTTTATCCTACTGTAATGGAACTAACTTTTGGGGGGTCTCCGATGTCTACTTTTGTATATTGTATACTTTTGCACAAACTTAGTAGACAGCTTACGCTTGGTATAGGGCATCTGGCTGCGCGGCCGAGATCAGCCAGAGATCTTGTGGTTCATTGTGGTGGTAGAAAAAATATAATGGCGAGGAGTGGGGGGAAATGCTGGGTGTTATAGTGTAGAATAGCTGCTGGATACACTTATTTCTAGCTATCCCATCTGCTTGCCTAACCCATTTGCGTATTTGCTGAAGAGCGCCAGGTTCCTTAACGGCAGTTTTGCCGAACTTTAAGGTAAGGTTTTTTCAGCACCCGATAGTGTATCCTTAGAAAGTCGTATAACAGCTGTTGGAGACTGTCTATTAGCCGCGACAAAAGTCTTGATGTGCAACAGGCATCCTCTCGGCCATTGGGCATATGGCGCAGCATCCTAGAAGCATTTCGTATGTTCGCTTTGGACCCTGGAGAGTTTGCTCGGTTGATACTTATGACAGCCCAATGCAGTGTCCCATTGTCTAGCTCGTTATTTGCAATATGATAGCCTGAACTGGTCTATCTGATTATAGCTGATACTTTACATTAAAATTAGAGGTTACAAAAAATCTGTAAATTGCTTGCGCCATCTAGCGACAACAGCGTGCTGTCGCCATCTAAAGCCCACGCGTAGCCCACAATCTGTAAAGGACACAGAATTGGCAAGTGGTCTATTTATATCCGATTGAAAATAATCCTTTCTACCGCACTCGTCCGCCCACTCATTGAAATGTATTCGATTACAATTAAAGGTAATAAAAAATACATACAAACGTTGCTTGCGTCATCTAGGGACAACAGTTAGCTGGTGCCATCTAAAGGGGTCTACGCAGCTCGAAAAATTTCGCGCGGAATTGAGATTTTTCGAACTGCGTATAAGCCCTAAAGGCCAAGCTTAGCTCCAGTGCTGGAAGTAACATCGATGTTTTATCGATGCATCAATATTTTTTATTTTTTTCCCCGATCATCAATATTTTTATTTCGATTATCGACCAAATCCCATTACTGACAAAATATGGACAATCAACGGCATCGCTTTTTTAGAAAAAACAAATCTCAAAAGATCCGAAATAGTAGGATTGACTCAATTTTGGCACTTCGACAATATTTTAATGTCGAAAACTTAGATTTAAGCGTGTGCCCGTTTAATTACTGGAAGTTAATACTTTTTAAAGTTTAGCAAGGCTGGCAATCTAGTGAGCGACAAGCGGAGTTCGCTCGAATCCGAAAACGTTGACATGATTTTATTTAATAACCATAATGAAGGGATCTCAAATTAGTTTAAAGATTATGAGACTGTAATTCTGGCTGAAACAGAACATTTTTTTGTTATAGCTCACAAAAAAAAAGTGATGTAAACTTAACATGTGACAGAGGCACTCCTTATGAACTTTGGGCAGCTGAATCCGAAGTCCGAAAAAGCCCCGATCCAAGGGCTCTTAGATAATAGCCAAACTATCTCGTTTTATGCTATTTTTTGGTGGTTATCTCATAGCCCATGTGTGAAGGAGCTTTTTGGACCTCGGATTCAGCTGCTCAAAATATATAAGAGATGCCTCTGTCACCTGTTAAGTTTACACTACTTTTTTTTTGTGGTCTGTATATCTTTTGTTTTCGTTGTATAACTTTTTGGATTGTTTTTTATTATTTCTTTGCTTGTTTTTCTATAAAATGTAGTTAATTTTGAAATGTTTTAGGTCTCGCTGTTTTTTTGATGAAAATGTAACTTTATTATAAAAAAATGGTTATCAATGACTCATTCAAAGTATTGCCCATCGCTAGCTACAACTTTTTCCCATCTTCTGGCAGAGTTCGAATACCTTGACGGTAGAAGTGTTCGTCTTTTGAGGCTATCCACGAATCAAGCCATTTTCCGATATCTTCATATGAATGGAACTGCTGATTAGCCAGACCATGTGCCATCGAGCGGAACCAGTAAAAATCGGACGGCGCAATATCTGGGGAATACAGCGGGTGGGGTAGGACTTCCCATTTGAGCGTTCCCAAGTAGGTTTTAACAGGATTGGCAATGTGAGGCCGAGCGTTGTCATCCAGTAAAATCACTTTTTCGTGCCTCTGCTCGTATTGTGGCCATTTTTCTCGCAGTGCTCGGCTCAATCGCATCAACTGAGTTCGATACCGTTCCCCAGTGATGGTTTCGCCTTGTTTCAACAGCTCATAATAAACAACACCGACCTGGTCCCACCAAATGCACAGCATAACCTTCGCAGCGTGAATATTCGGCCGAGCCAGTGACGTGGAAGCATGACCGGGCTGTCCCCAAGATTTTTTCCTCTTTGGGTTGCTGTAATGAATCCATTTTTCATCACCCGTCACGATGCGATGAAGAAAACTCTTCCTTCTTTGTCGCTGGAGCAGTTGTTCACAGGCGAAAAAACGACGCTCAACGTCCCTTGGTTTCAAATCGTAAGGAACCGAAGTTCCTTGCTTTTGAATCATTCCCAACGCATGCAATCGCTTGGAAATGGCTTGGCGGGTAACTCCTAATGCTGTAGCAAGCTCTTCCTGCGTTTGGCACGAATTATATACAATTGTAATCTCTTGGTTTGTTTTTTAATTCCATTTTATTATTTGAAAATACTTATATGTATAACCAAACCAACAGATGGCCCACTCTGAATTCATTTAAGCATTCAAAAAATGGTATCGATGTATCGAAACATCGATGTATCGAAGTTAAAAAATAACGAAAACATCGATGGTGGCTAACATCTTTGTTTCTCCAGCACTACTTAGCCCACATATCTGAGAAAAACGATAGGACAAAGAATTTCAAAATATGCTTACTTGCTAGTGGTTTATTTATATCTGATTATATCTAATGCTTTCTAGCGCACTCGTCCGCACCCACATTGAAATATATTCCATTACAATTAGAGGTTATAAGAAATATTGTGGCAACACCGAAGTAGTATTGCCGATAGGCGAGAGTGCGATAAACTCTTCGTTTTGCTGCAATCGGCACGAGTCATTATCGAGGCGTCTATCATCGCTTTATCTACCTATCGTCTCGCGCCTAAACCATCTCACTTCGACGCATCATTTACTTGTATTATTTAACATTAATAAAGTATTAATTATTATTAGCAATCAATGCCTTTAATTGCTAAAATATATATTTTGCTTGCGCCATCTAGCGACAACAGCCGCCATGTAGCGGCCATGTTAAGTAGACCACAAACGGTAGCACAAAGAATTTCCAAAAAACATAATTTAAAATATGACATTCTGAAAAAGTCTAAAGATATCTAAGCCTTTTATGGTGCACTTGTTTGACCCTCGTTGAACTAGATAACAGAAAAGTGACAGGTTATAAAATAAAAGTAAATTGCTGGCGCCATCTAGAGCCCTAAGCTTAAGCTAAAACAAAAACCATTTTAATAAAGGCCTTCCATACTATGGAATATCCCAAATGGGATTTTTTTTTTTATATATGAAGTTTTGTCTTTCCGTGCGAAATTTTTCGAACTGCGTATGCCCCTTAATATAAAAGATAAATGCCATTTACACACAAACTTAAGTTAAGATTTTATTATTTTTCTAAATTATTATTGTTTAATTGCTAATTTGATTAAAGAGCGCACTTGTGGGATTATTAGAGTGCTGTTAATGCGTATATCAAGCAGCGTTTATTATAGTGTGGAAAAAATAAATACCAACAATTAATTATTTATTGCCATGGTGAAATATTTCATCATGGGGTTTTTTTACTTATTCTTTTCTTTTTTGAATAAAACCCAAAATTTGTTTAAACAAATGCCAGAAAAAGCTTAACTTGTTAAAAAAGAAATAAAAACGGCAGCTTTTTTTCTACGCAAAGCAGTAAAAGCTAAAGCTTTAGCAGCTACAGTCATTTTCCTAACAAATATTTTTGTTGTTAGTCAATACACAAACCATTTGCTTATGCACATGTGTTTCAGCATTTCGAAAAATTTCGTGCGGAATGACAAAGCTTCATATAAAAAAATCCCATTTGGGATATCCCTTTTGGGAAATTTTTCGAACTGCGTATAGGCCCATAGATGGCGCCTTGAGCCATAAGCCAGAGTACAAAAATAAACTAAACGTAAAGTGCTTTTTGATTTAGTTTCCTTCTTTGCCGAGAAGAAAACCCAAACGAATGAAAACAAAAATAAAGTACATTTGATTTGTTCTTGTATTGTTTGTGCACAGGAACGAAAAGGAAACCCATGCCGTAAGGTACTCGGTAAGTGAACTAAACAAGAGAACTTAAACTGGGAACAATTCGTGAACGAATAATTGTCGTTTGGTGTATTTTTTATGTACATATGTATGTGTAGAGTAAGTCTGCCGCAGCCAATTTTTGTGCATGTGTGTGCACTAGCAACGACCCTGCAGGAAAAAAAATTAGTCCCGAACTGGTTCCGAACCATCCCGACGCACAGTGGCACGGAAGCCGAAAAAGCATTGCAAAAATCATATTTTCTAAACCAATAGACATATTTTAATGAAATAAATTGTAGTTGAAAGAAAAATATTCAGGCTTTAAAATAAGTTCTCATACATGGTGAGACGATATCAGAAAGCTGCGCAATACGTTGTGGAAGTTGGATTTTGTTGCTTTTGCACTAGTTGCCATTGAAAAATATATACATATTTTTTTCATATTTTCTAAACCAATTGAAATAATTTTATGAATTAAATTTTAATTGAAAGAAAAATGTTCAGGCTTTAAAACAAGTACCCATGCATTGTGACACGATATCTGAGTGCTGGGCAATATGCTGTGGAAGTTGAATTTTGTTGCCTGTGCAACATTTGCCATTGAAAAATATGTACCTAAATATTTTTTTTGTTCATTTATAAAGAAATTTTGCTGATAAATTTTTTTGTTCATTATTTTATATTTCAGTCAATAAATTTAATTTAACAATGCTTTTTTATTATAATATGTTACATAATTTGTCTTATCAGTAGTTTTTTGTAAAATATTCATCCACGTTTACATTTGAAGGAATATCCAAAAGACTTAACATTTCCTTTGAATAACTACTTGTTAATTCTGTATTGGATCTCACTTGTCTTAGGGATAAAACTAGTGGATCTGAAAAGGCTGCTAACATATTAAAAAGATCCTCGTTTTTCCTTGATCGTGATATTTCACATGTATTCATAGCTCTGAATTTTTTATAATCCATGTTTCTCGATTCCTGGGCTTCTTCTGACATCTCCCCAATAGGTAGGCAATGATATTCAATTATAGTTTGGCCATGTGCCAAAATTTTGTGAAGCGTGGGAGTCAGTTTTTTTCTTGGATATTTTTCGATTAACAGCTCTGCAGTCTTGGTGGCTATTCATTATTTGCTGCCGTTAATGTTTTCCTTGCAGTTCATTATGTTTAAAATAACACCCAATCTTTTGATAATTTCATCATCTACTCCAGTTTTTTCTAATGTCATTTTTTTTTCTGCAAAGAATTTTCGTGATGAGTTTCCATCGTTTGAGTGACCGTATCCATATTTGGGGCGGTCGACTATCAGTCCAAGTCGATTAAAGATATCGTCTTGAATTTTGCTTTTCCTGATATTTTGTTTTTCTTTGTCTGGTGTGTTGTCTTCAAAGGATTCGTTAACTTGCGGAAAAGTGTATGCAAGCTTCAAAATAAACTCCATGCATCTAATTCTGGCATGCAATGGTGAAGAACCAAATTCCAGATTTCCGTCTTTAAATAAGGAATTATCCAAATTTTTGAAATATTCAGGCAAATATATACAAGGTTTAATCCTTAATTCACAAAACGCGTAACAGGTAAAAATGTAGTTACATTAAATGTTTTTAGTTGGTACCTAACATTATAAAGCGAAAGGTTACATCCCTATCCGTATGTTTTCGGTTCAACTACCTAAAAATACAAAGAATTTGCATTTCTTTTAATTATAATTAATCTTGCTTTTTTGAAATGTCACAGGTAGGTGCTTTTTTATTGTCAAGTACCAATATAAGCAAACATCTCTTAATTTAGTGGATGCATCTACTGCGTGTTCTTCTTCTTCTTTTACCTGCGGTAGCATTTTTTTGATTTGGGTTTCTGCACTTCTAGTGGCCTTACAGCCACAGCTGGATTAAGGCGGACACAAAATTTATAGAGAAGGTAAATAAATTGATAACAAACGTATTTATGTTAAAACTAAAAAATATAAAAAAATATAATTTGAATTATTTTCTTCCAAAGTTGAAAAAGTGGTTCAAATATAGTGGTTCAGGTAAACGGTAGTATTGAAAAAACCAGAAAAGATACGAAGTCATTTTTTTCTCTTTTATGTTAAAATTTCATATACCTTTTCATAGAATCGAAGAAAATATGGATTGGTTGCGTACTTTTTTTACAAAACGATCTTAAACACGCACTTTTATTCAAAAAATTCCGATTTTTTTCAAAGTTGAAAATATACTACACTTTGAGCGGCTGTAGCAACTAAACTATTTATCCGAGTTGAATAAAGTTTTAATTTTCTTGATCCCTGGGAAATTCTAAATAAGATGCATGTATTACTTTTACAAAATGATTTCATCGCAAAATCGATTTTTGCAACGCTTTTGCGGCTGCCGTGCCACTGTGCGACGGTGAGACTGTGTGTCCCAAACCTAGTATGATTGCATGCGGCTAACTAGTATGTTTAACATGGGCTTGTCATAGGAAGCAACCAGAATAGTTGGATAGGATGTTGAACTGGTAGCAAACTGGTTTGCCTGCATATGGGACAAAACTAGTTGCTTCCGTTCTAGAATATAATAATTCGTTTGGGTATGCTCTCGTTCTAGTATATTTAAACCAAATATTGAACTAGTTAATATTGTTGTATTAAAATATTAGTTTATTATTTTTAATTTGTAAACATTTTATTCACTTATAAGTACAACTCTTAAAATTAACAGATTTTTTAAGTATATACATACATGTGCTTAACTTAAATGTTCATTATAAAGTAATTTTAGGTAACTACGTTATTATTAATTTTCCTGAAAATAAATAACACAAGTAGTTTCTTATATTTATAAAACTGAAAAAAGGACAAGTTATGCGTTATATGTACTTAAAATTATTTGTAATAAGTACATATTAAGCCGCAAATAAAAAAACAAGTTATTTGGTGTACATACATACATACCTATAAAACTGAAAACAAAAAAAAAACAAGTTAATTGTTTTATATATAAGCTGAAAATAAAAAATCATAGGTAACTTGCAAATATTAAATTACTCTTACAAAATATTGTTTTATATATACTAAATAACAAAATATTTATCACTTACACGCTTGCTTACACATGTGACATGTCAGTGCAAAACATGAAATGAATATTTTGTGCAGCAGTATTTTTCGTTGTTATACATTTTTATGTATACCCAAAATTAATTTCTTTTCACAAAAAACAACAGAATCACGCTCTCTCAGAGAGTGAGCAGTACAAATTTGACAGAAAGAGCGCTCTCCTTTCCGCTTTATCCTATACCGCAACAGTTCTTTTTTTAACCATTCATAAACTAGTTACGTTCAGAGTAGTTGAGGTCACTTATATGACACAGAATTCCTGCAGGGGAGTTGTTTTTACTTTGTGTATGCATGTAGGCCTACCCTGCAGTTCGGCCGCCAGCAATTGGCGACATGTCGCTACTAAAAAAAGCGAAAAAATTTTATGTATTTGTTGCCTTGCTTGCTTAGGCAAACAACAAACGAAAATTTTGTATACCCTGTACAAAGTGTGTATAGGAGTATATTAAGTTTTCTAGTATATTAACATAGGCGCATTTTATGACACCTTAAAAGCAACCTAAAAAATTTTGGTCATAATTCTATTATTTGATTTTTATACCCAATCACTTAGTCGAAAATAATCAAGAGCGGGTTATTTATTAATTTGCTTGTTGGAAGGGTTCAGGGTATCTAAAAGTCGCCCACCCGATTCTTTTCTTCTACCTTTTTGTGTGCATTATTTAATAATAATTTTTTGGTTTTTGTTTTAGTTTTACGCAAACAACAATTTGTTGTTGCATTGCACAGTTGTGAGTAGAGCTGGAAAACTATCGATGTTGGCCCCCATCGATAGTTTCGATGGTTTTAGTCATCGATACTATCAATAGTACTATCGAAAAGAGATCAAATTTATCATTTGTAATAGAGATAAAAATTGTTATTAAATACTAGGGGGCTCCGCCAATTTGCACATTTCTTTATATCCATAATACATGCATGCATGAATGCTATAGACGGTCCAGCCCGACTTTCCACCCTTCTTAGGAAACCCTCGCCTTGCACAGTACAAAGAGGCTCGGCTAAATACCCTGCCGAGTGGCTTGTCGGTGTTGACAGTTTTGCTGTTTGTAACTTTCATTATGGTCAAGTATCCCTCATTGACTTTTGAGGTCCAAGAATCCGTTTTAATACCTTTTTAACTCCTACCAAAGTTATCATGAGTTTTGATTTTTGGGAATTAAGCTCCGCTGCTATGATATCGTTCCGAAGACGGGTCTTGCTCAGGATTTGGTAGCGAGCATCTAGAGCATTCCCAAGGTTTCGAAATCCACGGTCATTTACAATATTAAATGGATGTATATCGAGCACAATCATTTCAAGAACAGCTTTGCCAAGCTCATCTTTTTTAGCAGAGCAAAAAACAAGATTTGTCTAAAAATTTGCTAACAAAATAACAAATCAATTTCGCACTCATAACTAGTAACAAGATGTAATATTAATGCTTTCTTTTCACAGTGGCGCAAAATTAAAAACAGTCGATTGTGACGGACAAACCATCGATAGTACTGCAGAAAAAAAAACATCGATACTATCGATATTACATCGATTTTTTCTCCAGCTCTATTGTGGAGGCGGCAATTTTTTGTAAACCACTTTTAGCGCGCTTGATTTTCTACATGTATCCTCTTTGTTATGCATCTTTCTTTATGTTTACTTTGATTTTCTTGAAATCAGCCGCTAATTGCTTTGGCTTTCGCTTGGCTTTTAGTTGAACTATTACTTGCATCAAGTGCGTACGCGTTTTGTAATTGTAAATTGAATATTCAATAATTTTGTTTCTTTTTAGCCGGAGCAATTGACAAATTTTGTTTATTTCTTTAAAATTGTGAATTGTAAAGCATTTTCAGCAAAAAAAAAAAAAAGTAAAAAGCAGTGATAAAAAACAACAAATTAAATAAAAATAAAAAGCAAAATAGCAGGTAAGTAAAGTAATTATTTAAAAATAATATTCAATTTTGCAGAACTTCAAAAATTCGGCCTGGAGGTATTGATAAAAATTTAAAATTCGTTTTGTCGGATGAGTTAACAAGGACCTATAATATCGGAGGTGGCCAAGGCAAAGAGTCTTTGAGGCAACTTTGAAATTTATATTCTATTGGGTCGTTCACTAAGTAATTTCGTTTTTTTAGTGCAATGTAAACACGATTTTTTTTATTGTGTAAAACATTTTATGAAATTATATATTCTCTATTTTGATCCAATACCTTTTGCCATCTTTCGGGCAAGAGATTGATTCCACGCTCATAAAATTTTTGATCCTTGTAGGCAAAAAACTGGTCCAAGTGGTTTTTGACGTCCTGATTTGAGGTGAAGGTTCTCCCATCCAAAAAATTTTGCAGAGACCGGAACAAGTAAGAGTCCGAAGGTGCCAAGTCTGGAGAATATGGTGGGTGTGGTAGCACATCCCATTCAAGCTGCAAAAGCTTTTGGCGAGTCATTAAACTTGTATGAGGTCTCGCATTATCGTGGTGGAACACTACACCTTTTCTATTGATCAATTCTGGCCTCTTCTGTTTGAGTGCATCACTCAATTTGTCCAGCTGATCACAATACACTTCAGAATTAATCGTGGTATTGTCGGGCAAAAGCTCAAAATAAATGATCCCTTTGAAATCCCACCAAATAGACAAGATAACCTTTTTTTGGTGAATATCGGCCTTCGAAGTGGTTTGAGCTGGTTCATCCTTTTTAGACCATGATCTCTTGCGCTTTACATTCTTGTAAACAACCCACTTTTCGTCGCCAGTAACAATGCGCTTCAAAAATGGATCACTTCTTTGACGTTTGGTAAGCAAATCACAGTCGTTTATGCGACGAAGCAAATTTCGTTCTGTAAGAACATGAGGAACCCATATGTCAAGCTTCGAAATCAATCCTAGACGTGTCATGTGCTTGTGAACGGTCGCGTTAGACCAATTTAATCTTTCAGCAAGTTCTCGAGTTGTTATTCGACGATTTGCATCCACCAACGACTTTATTTTATCCACATCGGCTTCAAGAGGCCTTCCAGGACGTGGTGCATCCTCAAGATCGAAATTGCCGGAACCAATTTTGGCATTGGCGTTCGGTCAACACATCTTCTCCGTACACATCACATTATTTTCGCCTTGCATGAACTGCATTTTTACCCTTTTGACAGTAAAATAGTAAAAAATGCAAAAAATTTTGTTTTCGATCTTCCATCATCGATAGGGCACCAAACAAAAACTATTCCAAAAAATTTAACAAAATTTTTTACAAAAAAACCTTACTATATCAGCTGTTCAAATATATAAAGGTAAAGCGGTTAAGTGTGAAGTTGGCTGCGAAAAAATTCAATAAGATCAGCTGTTGTCATCAAACGAAATTACTTAGTGAACGACCCAATATTTTAATAAGTAAGTAGTTTTATGAAATACTACTGTTTATAAAGTGATATGACTTTTTCTTTTAATTACAGCCTCAATTTCAGAAATTGCCACTAGTAACCCTACGTACGGCTATGGGCCGCCAAAAAAAAAAAAAAGAATTTTCAAAATGGTATCCCGAAAAAATAATGAAAATGAAAGCAATTCAAAAATATGAAGTCTAAGTTACTACTGTTGTTGGGTCCTTTATCTCCTTGTGTAGCATAGGGCCTCAGTGATACATTTCCATTTGGTACGATTATGCGCTGTTGCTTTCAGCTCACTCCAAGATTTTCCTGTTGAATTTATTTCGCTGTTCAACGTTCTTCTCCATGTTGTTTTAGGCCGCCCTCTTTTCCTATTGCCTTGCGGATTCCAGTCAAACGCTTGGCGACAAACTTCTGTTGGTTCTTTGCGAAGAGTGTGGCCGATCCGACGCTGTTTGCGTCTTTTAATGAAATTTTACATTGGTTCAATTTTACATCTTCTATATAACTCTTCGTTGCTTTTTGTATTTGGCCACCATATTGCTATAATGCGTCTTAAGCATCTGTTTACAAAGGTTAGTATTTTATTCATTCAATTTTCGGTCGTGAGCCATGTTTCACATCCGTATAATAACACTTAAATAACGTTTGTTTTGAAATTTCGAATTTTTATGTTTGTCGTTAGTGCCGAAGAACCCTATATTTGTCTTAATTGGGCGTATGCACCTTTTGCTTTATTTATTCGTGCAAAAATGTCTTTTTGAGCGCTATCTTTCTCGGAGATCGTACTCCCTGGATATGTAAATGAATCTAATGCTTCGATATCTTCATTTTCGATTGTGAAGTTCTGGCTGTTCGCAGAGTTAATTTTTATTGTTTTTGTTTTGTTAGTGTTTATCTTTAGACCGACCGTTTCAGATGCCAAACATAAGTCGTTTATTTTCTGTTGCAAGTCTGAATGTTTGACGGAAAGTAGGTAGACGTCGCACAGTGGCACGGCAGCCGCAAAAGCGTTGCAAAAATCGATTTTGCGATGAAATCACTTTGTAAAAGTAAGACATGCATCTGATTTAGAATTTCCAAGGGATCAAGAAAATTAAAATTTTATTCAACTCGGATAAATAGTTTAGTTGCTACAGCCGCTTCAAGTGTAGTATATTTTCAACTTTGAAAAAAATCGGAATTTTTTCAATAAAAGTGAGTGTTTAAGATCGTTTTGTAAAAAAAACTACGCAACCAATCCCTATTTTCTTGGTTTCTATTAAAAGGTATATGAAATTTAAACATAATATGGAAAAAAATGATTTCGTATCTTTTCTGGTTTTTTTCAATATTTCCGTTTACCTGAACCACTATATTTGGACCACTTTTTCAACTTTGGAAAAAAATATTTTATATCAGGGATGTCCAGGCCCATTGCTCATCTGGCTCTCTTTTTGTTTTTGTAATGGCTCTTAGGCAAAGGCAGCGATGCGCGTGTACATGCACCGCCCTAACTGTATATCACCCAGTGCCAATGCAAATTACAAATTTTGGAAGGACAACAACTTTGCAAATTAACGGAGTCTGTAGGTTCTAAAAATAGAAGCAACATATCGCTTCGTTTGGTGCCGCCCGCCCGTACCAACAAGCGCTAAAATGAATTTGGGCCCTATGCGCATTCTCTGTAGTTCTATATTCTTTGCCCATACGCAGCATGCAAAAATTCCGCACGAAATGTCAAAACTTCATATAAAAAAAAAATTCCCTTTTTGGGATATATTGGGCTATAATTTATAGCAGCTGCTATAATTTAAAAAAAAAAACATAGAGAAAATTGGGTAATGTCAAAGAATTTATATATATATATATATATTGTTTATTTATCATCATCATAATTATGGGTACAAACTACAAAATATAGAGTTTAGCTTAAAAATGAAGCTTTACAACTAGGAAATTAAAAATTGTGTTGTGTAAATTTTTGTAAAGTAAAATTGAATTTTTAAGGAAAAAATGTGAATAAAAACCTTAAAAATAAAAAAAAAGTAAAAAAAAAAATAAAAATAGAAACTAAAACTACGAAAACTTGAACCTAAGATGGTGAGATCTCCGTATTTTTCATATTGAATTTGGTTATAGCCTGGCTGATTTTTTCATTAATCATGCAAATATCAGCTTTTTCGTGGAGACAAGAAGTGGAAAAATAAAATGGCAAATCAAATATCATTTTAAGCAATTTATTTTGTGCTCTTTGTAACTTCAGCCGATGGCACGCAGCACAATCACCCCAAACCTCCGAACCATACAATATACATGGGATAAATATTGTTTTAAATATTATTAATTTGTTTTTTATGGACAATTTTGGTTTTCTGTTTATAAAAGTATATAATATTCTTATACTTTTATTAACTTTATGTCAAAGAATTTAGAACTACATAGAATGCGCATCTCATACAAAAAAATGTTACTATGTGGGCTACTGATATTAGTACCCCACAGAAACTATTACTTGCATATGTATGTACACTTGCTTCTACATGAAACTTTGCAAAAGCAAGGCGCGAAGCGGCAATGGCCTAGTGGAATGCGTGTTCGACTCATAGTCTCATGTGTGTAGGTTCGATTCTCAACCTGGATGTTAGAAATTTATTTTTTTTTTTTTTGTTAATTTTCCATCATTTCTGTTCTTTTTCCCTTAAATTTTTTTTTTTTTTATTGTCATAAGAAAATTCATGTTTAATTTTCATATTTTGGGATTGTAATATGCACGCTGGTACAGTACGCATAGTAAAATATGCACTTTTGTAAGTTATAATAAGGAGGTAGCGACAAGAAGAAATGAGTGTGTATTTCTTGGAGACAACTGTTTTCCCAATGACAATATACATACTGAGATGTGTATGCAAAATTTTTAGAGCTCTATGCTGCGGGCGGGTAAAGAACAAACGTCTGTCGGCAATGTGCATATTTTCAGCCTCAGCCAAATTTGTAAATTTTTAGTTTCTGCGCATCCATGCCCTTTCGGCGAAAGTGCCTGCTATGACACTTCTTACCCAGGTTTGGCTTCACACTAACAAATGCATGTGAAAAAGGAGAAAAATGCGAAAAAGGGTATTTTGCTATCGACTCCTCATTTGTTGAAAGGGCTTAACCTCATGCATACACAAACACTAATACTTAAATTTACATGTATTCTTGAAATTATTTCAATTCATTAATGGATTATTTTTCATAAAAATGATTGCTCTAAATCAGATTTCGGTAAGTTTTTTTCACCTTCCGATTCTATAGTGGAAGCATTCAAAAGATATTATTATTTTTCTCAATTGCTTTAAGAAATAACCAGAGAAATTACAAATAAATCAACATTTCCTTCACTTTTGCCATACTACGACTCTCGAATTGTTCTTTGGTGATTGCAGAGACCACAAAAATAAAATAGAATTTTTAATTAATAAGCACTGTAAATGGACGATACAAATGGGCAGCACCAGCCAACGCAAAATAACAATTTTTTCTACGTAATAAAACAATACAGCCTATAAAATCAAAAATTAAAAATGTAAAACCGATCAAAATATATTTAAAAAAAATAAAATTTGTTTACAATTCCAAGCCCTGGAGTTGAACTCAAAATAATTTCACGCAATTCAGGCACGCATACCACAGACCCTGCAACACCAACTCGCAAACCATGTTAAAATAAGTCTTGTACATTTTGGAAGGACAACAACTTTGCAAATTAACAGCAACATTTCTGTTTTTTTCTTTGGTAATGTGCGCTGCTATCAGACAGAGATGCTTGAACGTAAGTACTTGTGGGCTAGCAGGGGGAGTAAATGAGAGCGAGCAAAGCTGCACTAAGATTGGCTTAAAAAAAATAAATATCTTTTATTTCACTTCATTTAATTTCCAAAAGTCGTCTTAGGCAGTTAATAAGGACTTTGAGCTCGCGTAAGGAAAAAAGAAAAAAAAAAATGAATTATGAAGCAAAAGTTGAAATGTGGAGCCAAATTTTGAATTGATTGAAAGGCAATTAAGTTCAATTGATTAACAGAAATACCTTTTTGGGTAATTTTAATAGTACTGTCAAGTGTTGTGTGCCAGAGAGCCCAAGTCGTTGGATAATGTTTCAACGGGAAAAAAAGCTCGGAGAGAATTTTCGCAACTGTCTATTTTGTACTCTCTGCCTTTGTTTATTTGGTACTTTCTGCTAGAGTACTAGCAACAGGTCATGGTATAATAAGTACTTATTATACCATGGCAACAGGTGGCCAGAGAGTACCAAATAGACCAAGGCGAAAATTCTCTCCGAGCTTTTTTTCCCGTTGAAACATTATCCAACGACTTGGGCTCGTCTGGGGTAAAAACAAAATCAAACACAAAATGTGCTTTGTTTTGATGGTTCAGCACTGACTTGGGCTCGGTAAAAGCAAAAGCAAAGGCCGGCATTCGCTCGTTTTGTGTTGTGTTGTGTTGCGTTGTTGACGTTTTTGCGTGGACCTAGGCTCGATCAAAGTGCTTCTGGCTGCGTTTGTTGTGACGTTTATGCATGGACTTGGGCTCGGTCAAAGCAAAGCGATATGAAGCATTGGCTCTGACTGCTGGCTGCGTTTGTGTTGATTGAGTTAAGAACGGCATTGCTTTTATATGAATGTTCCTTTCAAATTAAAAAATTACAAGCTCCTTAACGAATATTAAACATGTTTTTTGTTTTACAAATTTGTTTTTATTTTTTACTAAGCTTAAAACAATAAAGTAACAATAATTTGTAATGACAGCCTGAAGGTCTACGTTGCTCTGGCTACAAACCCTTTATATAACTTAGAATTAACTTCTACTTTATAATTATATAAAAAAAATAATAATAATAATAATCCTTTTTATTTATATAAAATAAAATTTTAATTCCATTTTCATACAGGATTTGTATATTGATATATGTACAAAATTTGATTAAAGTATACTAAGCAAAAACAAGCGTTCGATCGAACTGTGTTGTAACGTTTTTGCGTTCACTTAGGTTCGGTTCGACCAAACCAAAAGCAAGGACCTGTGTTGTGTTGTGTTCGAGGTTCGAGCAAAGCAAAGCAATATGAAGCAATTTCGAATTTCGTTTGTTTTTGCTTTGCATTGTGTTTGCGAGCCCAAGTCACGCAGAATCTTTTTCGAGTTTCGAACTCGGAGAGAATTTTCGCCTCTGTTTATTTTGTACTCTCTGCAGAACAGACAATTGAAAGAAGCAGAGCAAGTCACACGTTTTAGGTTTTTCGCGGCATATTAAAAGTGAACATTATATTATTAAAAATGACAGCAATTCATGATAAATTGTAAAAATAATTACAACTGGAAGAATAAAGAAAATAACAAAAGTTTGTTTTGATTTCCAAGTGACGAAATCATGCAGAGGAAATGGATAGCATTTTGCCATTTTTGTTTTTAAATTTAAGAAAATGATATAAAAGTATATGTCAAAAGCTAGTACTATTAAGAAAATTAAATAAATCTATTAATTAAATAAAATATTGATAACAAAAATTCTTTTCTTTTTTCCATTTTCTTGTTTTGTTTACTTTTTGGTTATGCCGGCATCTGTCCTGCAAAGAGTACAAAATAGACAGAGGCGAAAATTCTCTCCGAGCTTTTTTTCCCGTTGAAAGATTATACGTGGCCTTGGACTCGGTTTGCGCAAAACCAAAATCAAACACAAAATGTGCTTTATGTTGATGTTTCTGCATTGACTTGGGCTCGGCAAAAGCAAAGCACCGATATGAACATTGGTTCTGTCTGCGTTGTGTTGTGACGCCTACAATCTCACAAAGCAAAGGAGCCGATATTTTGCCGGCGGCTGTTTGCTTTAGTGTCACGCATCACGCATGTAGGCGGCGTAGAACAAAAGTGACATTTGCAAGGGGCTTATTTGTTCGGTTCCTGTAAAACTATTAATTAAACCCTGACTGCAAAATAAATAAAAAGAAGCCTAAATTATGTACTTTATAATTTTTAATTAAAGCATCAGCAAGACAAATAATTATATTTGCATTGCTGCAACTAAATCTTTTCCTTAATGCAAAGTTGTTTATAACATTAGTTTTTGTTTAGTCGGTGTTAAAACTATTAAAGAAATACAAATTAATTTTTTTATTTGCATTCTTTAAAGAAAATAGTATGTGCCTAAACTGTGATGTGTTTTCATAAGTTACTTCATATATGTACTTAGTTTAGTTTAGATTTTTTGAACGGAAAATTCAATTTTGACAAAGGAAAGGATATTTTGCCGGCGGCTATTTGCTTTGCCACGCAAGTAGGCGGCGTAGAACAAAAGTGGCGTCCTAAGAAAGTGATAGAGGACATCATTTTGTAGACAATTTCACATGCTTCAACAAAGTCCTTGGATATTTTTGCGAAAGTCCCACCGATTTTGCGGTAGGAGCAGATTTTGTGAAAAACACCAAAACCGATTTCCACTTTTTTAACTTTGAATAGTCATTGTGCTTGAACCAATTAATCAATCACCTTGATTTAAGTTTTTTTTGAAAAATGCTAGATTTTACTGCCAATGATTTTTGATTACAAAAACATGAATCTAACTTTAATAGCAAAAAAAAAATATTAATGCAAAAATCACACCAACCACTTTTAGGCGGGAAAGGGCAACATGCCGCTTGAAAACTCTGTTTAAGACTAAATTAGGGTCCTAAACAATCTGATGATCGTTGCTACTAAGTATCTTTTTCCAGCTCAATCTCTATGTTGTTTTCTGTAGTAAATAACAATCAGCAATAGCGAAGCATTACCTAAATATAATGCCGATCGTACACTAGGCTTTCAACGCACGCACGCAATTTGTTTTCACATTCTCCAATTGAATAAACTTTATGGGCTCGTACACTAGTGCGCAACTTGCCAATTTTTGCGTTGATTAACGCGTTCCGATTTAAAATTGAACATAAATGCGTTGAACGCGTTGCGAGCCCCGTCCACCTAGTTGATCAACTCATTCAATTGTTGAGAGACCTTGTCCACCTAGTTGATCAACTCATTCAATTGTTGAGAGACCTCGTCCACCTAGTTGGTCAACTTTAGTTCGTCAACGCAAATTCGGCCAAAAAATCTTTCATCAACACGAGTTGAACACGGCTGCAGCATCCAGTTGATGCACGCGTTGATAGCCTCGTACACTAGACGAAGCATCGAGCGCTGATCAACTCGGTCAACGCACTTGACAGCTGGTAGCTTCGAATATATATAAATTGCGAAGGTAAATTCATTTCTATTTGAGATTTCAAACGTGTTTTTTTGTTAAAATAAAAAATGATTTCCTCTGAACGGAAGAGAAAATTAGCTGCCGCAATAATAATTTTAGCGGACGCTGAACGACGATGCCAGAGCGAAAAAAAGCGTAGACGATTCTGCGTGGACGAAATGTTTTTGAATCGCGATGAAAGCTGTTTTTTCAACGAAATATATGCGAAACTGAAGTCGATAAATTCTGCTGGCCCTACGAACTCCAATGCTGTGTTATTTTTTAAAAATTTTGTGCGAATGGTCGTGGAGGATTTCGATTTTCTTCTTGAGCGTGTATCACCGCGGATTGCCAAGCAAAATATTCCTTTTCGAAAAGCGATCTCACCTGGCCAGCCGTTATTAAATCAATAATTAATTCATTTGTCCACTCAATTTGCACGGTTTGCAAATCAGTATTTTCACCCATTTCCACTGACATTTTCGCGTGCAAAGAATACGTGTTTATAAACGAAAATTAAAACCTCTAGACCAGTGGTCGGCACGGCCTATGCACGCGAGCATGGTAGAATTATACAGGTAGTCTATTCCATAAGTTCACTCTCACGAAAATTCTTAATTTTAGTTTCGTTGCGAATTTTCATGAGGAAGGTTGTGTCTGCGCATAGTTTTTAAGCATATGCAGTTATTTTGTGCAGCGGTTAATTTGGTGTTGCAAGCATCAGCAACAAAAAAGCATTTTTTATACATAGTATGTATGTATGTACCTTTGTATGTTTGCTTATGCACAACAACAGCAACGAGGGTGGTTTTCTTTCCGCCTTCCCGCTTTTTCGCTATTTTTCGCTCTCACAGAAAATAAGAATTCGGTGAGCCGGAATAGACTACCTGTATAGTTATATCATTACTTACATATTTAATTAATTCAAATATATTAAATAATAAAATTACTTAAGAACTAAAGTACTAGCAACAGGTGGCCTTATAACTTGCAGTTAATAATGACAACGCAATGACCAAAACTCAGCTGGTTTTGTTTCGGCTAAAAATGTCTTGTTGTGTGCGCACGATGCGAAACAGTTCAGCATAATGATAGCTAAATACTCTTCTTCGTATTTTTCGCTTCTTATGCATGCATTTGTTAGTGTAAAAGCAAACGCAATAGCAAAGTGTCATAGCAGCCACATATTAGAAAAGGGTATGAATGCTCTGCTGAATTTGTGAACAGAGCCGACAGCCGACAGCCAACAACGAAGTTTAGAGCCGAGTTCAATTGTAAGAACACGAGAATTGTATGTGCTATTTTTAGATTTTCCTTTGTAACTCTGCTCGCCCGCCCGCCCGCACCATGGTATTTGCGTTACACTTCTTAGAGTTTATAATGTCTTTGGGCTGCCGGCCTTGGCTAACAAGCGCTGAACTGAATTTGCTCGAGATTCAAATTAAATGTATTACTTAATCATCATTTTTGACTTATTTCTTCTCTATTTCAATTAGTATGCAATTTATTTTTTGTAATTTAAAAAAAACAACAACTAATCATTTTACATAACAGTTTTAGGGAAAACAAATGTAAATATGTAAACATATCTAGATTTTTTTTTTTTATTTTAGTGAATTATAAAATAAAGTTAATTATGTAAACTGATTTGATGCAACAATGTTTAAAAAAATAAAACGAAAAATGTTTTTTTTTTTTATGTTAAAAGACCACAAAAATCATAATAAAGTTGTAAAATATTTCATAAATATTTTAAATTTTCAAATACTGCGTCTTCACAAATAAACAAACGTGCATGAAAAGCAAAACGTATTTGGCTCGACTGCAATGCCTGTATTCGATTTTGTCACGCGTTATGTTTAGGTAATGCTTCGCTATTGCTGATTGTTATTTACTATAGAAAACAACATAGAGATTGAGCTGGAAAAAGATACTTAGTAGCAACTATCATCAGATTGTTTAGGACCCTAATTTAGCTCTAAACAGAGTTTTCAAGCGGAATGTTGCCCTTTCCCGCCTAAAAGTGGTTGGTGTGTTGTTGCATAAATATTTTTTTTCTATTAAAGTTAGATTCATGTTTTTGTAATCAAAAATATCCTTTCCTTTGTCAAAATTAAATTTTCCGTTCCAAAAATCTAAACTAAACAAGTATATGAAGTAACTTATGAAAACACATCACAGTTTAGGCACATACTATTCTTTGAAGAATGCAAATAAAAAAATTAATTTGTATTTTTTTAATAGTTTTAATTTTAACACCGACTAAACAAAAACCTATATTATGAACAACTTTGCATTAAGGAAAAGATTTAGTTCCTTTTTTATATACATACATATAATTATTTGTCTTGGGTAATTTTTACCTTAAAATTATTTTAAGATATGCTGATTTAAATAAAAATTATAAGGTAAATAATAGAAGGCTTCTTTTTATTTATTTAGTAGTCAGGGTCAAGGAGATACATAATAGATTTTTATAATTAAACGCTTATCATAACCTAGGGTAGCGATTGAACTTAAATGTTTCTATTTCTAAGTAAATGGCAAACGCAGCCAGAGCCAATGCTTCATATCGCTTTGCTTTGACCGAGCCCAAGTCCATGCAGAAACGTCACAACAAACGCAGCCGGAAGCACTTTGATCGAGCCTAGGTCCACGCAAAAACGTCAACAACGCAACACAACACAACACAAAACGAGCGAATGCCGGCCTTTGCTTTTGCTTTTACCGAGCCCAAGTCAGTGCTGAACCATCAAAACAAAGCACATTTTGTGTTTGATTTTGTTTTTACCCCAGACGAGCCCAAGTCGTTGGATAATGTTTCAACGGGAAAAAAAGCTCGGAGAGAATTTTCGCCTTGGTCTATTTGGTACTCTCTGGCCGAAACAAAACCAACAGAGTTTTGGTCATTGCGTTGTCATTATTAACTACAAGTTATAAGGCCACCTGTTGCCATGGTATAGTAAGTACTTATTATACCATGACCTGTTGCTAGTACTCTAGCAGAAAGTACCAAATAAACAGAGGCAGAGAGTACAAAATAGACAGTTGCGAAAATTCTCTCCGAGCTTTTTTTCCCGTTGAAACATTATCCAACGACTTGGGCTCTCTGGCACACAACACTTAACAGTACTATTAAAATTACCCAAAAAGGTATTTCTGTTAATCAATTGAACTTAATTGCCTTTCAATCAATTCAAAATTTGGCTCCACATTTCAACTTTTGCTTCATAATTCATTTTTTTTTTTCTTTTTTCCTTACGCGAGCTCAAAGTCCTTATTAACTGCCTAAGACGACTTTTGGAAATTAAATGAAGTGAAATGAAAGATATTTTTTTTTTTTAAGCCAATCTTAGTGCAGCTTTGCTCACTCTCATTTACTCCCCCTGCTAGCCCACAAGTACTTACGTTCAAGCATCTCTGTCTGATAGCATTGCACATTACAAAAGAACATAACAGAAATATTGCTTCTATTTTTAGAACATGCAGACTCCGTTAATTTGCAAAGTTGTTGTCCTTCCAAACTGTACAAGAGACTTATTTTAACAGAGAATTCGAGTTGGTGATGATGGGCCAGTGGTGTGCGTGTCTGAATGGCGTGAGATTATTTTGAGTTCAACTCCAGGGTTCGGAATTGTTAACAAAGGGATATCCCAAATGGGATTTTTTTTTTTTATATGAAGTTTTGTCATTCCGTGCGAAATAATTCGAACTGCGTAGACCCCTGTAGAAGTAAAACTTTTCGCTCAACTTATTTTTCTACGCTGTTTTTATTTCTTTAGTTTGCCATCTTAACATTTCTTTGGACTTCAAACGGTGTCGTAAGTCCCATACGCAGCATGCAAAAAAAAATTCCCTTTTTTGGGATATTTTTTTTGATATGAAGTTTTGACATTTCGTGCGGAATTTTTGCAGGATGCGTATGGGCCTTTAACAATCAATTATTATAATATTTATGAAAGTGAAGGAACACGTGTTTGCACTGCCAGTAGTAGACCAATATGTGAAGAAGCATTGTAATACAAAGTTTTGACTCAAAAAGTACGCCATGGAATATTTGGTATATTAAAATTTTCATCAGAAAATCAATCAAGCCTCGGTAATTTTTTTGGTGTTTGGTGAATTCTAGCCATTGGTTTTCATTAGCAACCAAAATTAGTTCTTTGCAATTTGCATATAGCATTTGATACATACCATCATACCTCCCATAGCGTACTTTTTGAGTCAAAATTTTGTACTACAATGCTTCTTCACATATTGGTGTACTACTGGGATGGAAATTTTTGAAGTTTTAAATACAGCTCCTATCAGATTTCGCTGATCCAGAGTAGTTAAAATCTTTGGCAATGCAGGTCTTTTAATAATTTGACGCAATTGCCTGTCAGGAATGGTTAATATGTAATTGCAAGCAATTGAAAACTCTACTCCAGTCTCCGGAGTAACATCCCCTTGACATTTGATTGAATAAATTTAAAGGTAGCACCAAGTTACATCAAAGGAATCGTCAAAAACATCTATTTTTATACAGCTCGAGAAGATTGACCGCCAGAAGACAAATAAATTCTTGAAAAGTATGAGGCATCGCTTGAAAGCCATTATAAAACCCAAAGGCGGTCTTTTTTTTTTTTTAATTAAAAAAACAACCATTTTTTGTAACGAAATTCCTTGTTTGGTAACAAGTGTCCGAATAATTTTTGTAAAAATCGCTCATGTTTTAGTTTTGTTAAGTTTTTATGCAAATTATTTGAAGTTTTATGGTTTTTTATTGTATAAACATGTAAGGAAAATGTTATATTTTCAATATTATGAAAAATTTTTGTTCTATCATGTCTATATCAAAAGTTATTGGGCTTCAAAGTGGCATATTCAAAGTGTCCGAATAATTTGTGTGCTCTGTGTATGTATGTCGCTTTGTTGTATTCACGCAATGCATACAAAAACAATTCTTTCGTTTACACACATACACATAGCAATAGTTTCTGTGGGGCACTAATATCAGTAGCCCACATAGTACAATTTTTTTGTATGAGATGCGCATTCTATGTAGTTCTAAATTCTTTGACATTACCCAACTTTTTCTATGTTTTTTCGTTAAACTATAGCAGCTGCTATAAATTACACTAGTTTACACGAAAAATGAACCTTCATAAAAAATTGTTTTTTAGGGTAATTTGGGGTCGAGAAACACGAAAATGGCAACCTTTTTTTTTTTCTTAAGCACCGTTTTCGAGATATTTTCGAAAAACATGTTTTGGGCACTTATTTCAGTTTTTTTTTAATATCTCGTGAACAAAACTTTGTATCTACATGAAAGATGATTAGATCGAAAGGTATTGATTTGCTCTTTACAGTGATATATAACTATGTACAGTTTAAGTAAAAATTTTAGAAGTTACAAGCAACCACGAGATAAGGCTTTTTTGTAAAAAATTTTGTTAAATTTTTTGGAATAGTTTTTGTTTGGTGCCCTATCGAAGATAGAAGATCTAAAACAACATTTTCGGCATATTTTACTGTTTTACTATCAAAAGGGGAAAAATGCAGTTCATGCAAGGCGAAAATTATGTGATGTGTACGGAGAAGATGTGTTGACCGAACGCCAATGCCAAAATTGTTTTGCAAAATTTCGTTCCGGCAATTTCGATCTTGGGGATGCACCACGTCCTGGGAGGCCTCTTGGAGCCGATGTGGATGAAATAAAGTCGTTGGTCGATGCAAATCTTCGAATAAAAACTCGAGAGATTGCTGAAAGATTAAATTGGTCTAACGCGACCGTTCACAAGCACATGAAACGTCTAGGATTAATTTCAAAGCTTGACATATGGATTCCTCATGTTCTTACAGAACGAAATTTGCTTCGTCGCATTAACGACTGTGATTTGCTTATCAAACGTCAAAGAAGTGATCCATTTTTGAAGCGCATTGTTACTGGCGACGAAAAGTGGGTTGTTTACAAGAATGTAAAGCGCAAGAGATCATGGTCTAAAAAGGATGAACCAGCTCAAACCACTTCGAAGGCCGATATTCACCAAAAAAAGGTTATCTTGTCTCTTTGGTGGGATTTCAAAGGAGTCGTTTATTTTAAACTTTTGCCCGACAATACCACGATTAATTCTGAAGTGTATTGTGATCAGCTGGACAAATTGAGTGATGCACTCAAACAGAAGAGTTCAGAATTGATCAATAGAAAAGGTGTAGTGTTCCACCAGGATAATGCGAGACCTCATACAAGTTTGATGACTCGCCAAAAGCTTTTGCAGCTTGAATGGGATGTGCTACCACACCCACCATATTCTCCAGACTTGGCACCTTCGGACTCTTACTTGTTCCGGTCTCTGCAAAATTTTTTGGATGGGAGAACCTTCACCTCAAATCAGGACGTCAAAAACCACTTGGACCAGTTTTTTGCCTGCAAGGATCAAAAATTTTATAAGCATGGAATCAATCTCTTGCCCGAAAGATGGCAAAAGGTATTGGATCAAAATAGAGAATATATAATTTCATAAAATGTTTTACACAATAAAAAAAATCGTGTTTACATTGCACTAAAAAAAAAAAGAAAATACTTAGTGAACGACCCAATAGAACATAGAAAAAGTTTGGGAATATACCTTTTTGGGTTATTTTATTACCCATTATTATTATTATTTATTATAAAGTTTCAGCATAGAATAACGCCTTGAGCCATAAACAAAACAATATTTTGCCGCACAGCTTTGAAAGCTTAAATAATAATAATAATGGGTAATGAAATTACCCAAAAAGGTATATTACCCAACTTTTTCTATGTTTTTTTTGTTAAATTATAGTAGCTGCTATAAATTATAGCCCAATATATCCCAAAAGACGGAATTTTTTTTTATATGAAGTTTGACATTTTGTGCGGAATTTTTGCATGCTGTGTATGGGCCTAAAGAAGGAAACTAAACCAAAAAGCACTTTACGTTTAGTTTATTTTCGTACTCTGGTTTCAGCATAGAATGGCGCTTTGAGCCATAAACAAAACCATATTTTGCCGCACAGCTTTGAAAGCTTAAATAATAATAATAATGGGTAATAAAATTACCCAAAAAGGTATATATCCCAACTTTTTCTATGTTTTTTTGTTAAATTATAGCAGCTGCTATAAATTATAGCCCAATATATCCCAAAAGACGGAATTTTTTTTTATATGAAGTTTGACATTTCGTGCGGAATTTTTGCATGCTGTGTATGGGCCTAAAGAAGGAAACTAAACCAAAAAGCAGTTTATTTTCGTACTCTGGTTTCAGCATAGAATGGCGCTTTGAGCCATAAACAAAACAATATTTTGCCGCACAGCTTTGAAAGCTTAAATAATAATAATAATGGGTAATGAAATTACCCAAAAAGGTATATTACCCAACTTTTTCTATGTTTGTTTGTTAAATTATAGCAGCTGCTATAAATTATAGCCCAATATATCCCAAAAGACGGAATTTTTTTTTTATATGAAGTTTGACATTTTGTGCGGAATTTTTGCATGCTGTGTATGGGCCTAAAGAAGGAAACTAAACCAAAAAGCACTTTACGTTTAGTTTATTTTCGTACTCTGGTTTCAGCATAGAATGGCGCCTTGAGCCATAAACAAAACAATATTTTGCCGCACAGCTTTGAAAGCTTAAATAATAATAATAATGGGTAATAAAATTACCCAAAAAGGTATATTACCCAACTTTTTCTATGTTTTTTTGTTAAATTATAGCAGCTGCTATAAATTATAGCCCAATATATCCCAAAAGACGGAATTTTTTTTTTATATGAAGTTTGACATTTTGTGCGGAATTTTCGCATGCTGTGTATGGGCCTAAAGAAGGAAACTAAACCAAAAAGCACTTTACGTTTAGTTTATTTTCGTACTCTGGTTTCAGCATAGAATGGCGCCTTGAGCCATAAACAAAACAATATTTTGCCGCACAGCTTTGAAAGCTTAAATAATAATAATAATGGGTAATAAAATTACCCAAAAAGGTATATTACCCAACTTTTTCTATGTTTGTTTGTTAAATTATAGCAGCTGCTATAAATTATAGCCCAATATATCCCAAAAGACGGAATTTTTTTTATATATGAAGTTTGACATTTTGTGCGGAATTTTCGCATGCTGTGTATGGGCCTAAAGAAGGAAACTAAACCAAAAAGCACTTTACGTTTAGTTTATTTTCGTACTCTGGTTTCAGCATAGAATGGCGCCTTGAGCCATAAACAAAACAATATTTTGCCGCACAGCTTTGAAAGCTTAAATAATAATAATAATGGGTAATGAAATTACCCAAAAAGGTATATTACCCAACTTTTTCTGTTTTTTTGTTAAAGTATAGCAGCTGCTATAAATTATAGCCCAATATATCCCAAAAAAGGGAATTTTTTTTTTTATATGAAGTTTGACATTTCGTGCGGAATTTTTGCATGCTGCGTATGATGGGCCTTAAGAAGGAAACTAAACCAAAGATGGCGTACGTTAAAGTCGGGCGCAGACGACTTTGGGATACCCTGTACCACCACATTGCAATTAAGTCCGACACATTGCTTAAAACCTCCAAAAGATATTTTATTCGGCAAATTTTGTTACGATATTTTCATAAAAAAAAAGAAATCATATATATTTATATATGTATGATGTATGATGTGAATAGGGTTTAGGGTATTAGTTTCCTTCTGCACTGCGACCAGCATATAGGTCTTTTGTGCACCCTTATATGACTAATCGTCGTTTAATATTTTTGCGAAGGCAGTTATACCCTTTAGTGGTAGGGTTTTGTAGTCCTCTTCATCCAGTATATAGCTGTTAAAGAATTTTGCTCTGCGTTTGGTTAGCGCTGGGCAGTTGGCTAAAAGGTGCTCCATGGTTTCCTCTTCTTCATTGCAGTATCTACAAGTTACCGTGTCCGATAGACCTAGCTTGGCCATGTGGTATCTACATGGGTAGTGGCCAGTGTGTGCGCCGCATAGGATGCGTAGGTCTCTTCTATTGAATTCTAGAGCTGCTGCCCCCTTTTTTGAGTCAAACTGAAGGAATTTTTTGGAGTGACGGAGCCCTTCCAGGTTATCCCAGTAGTTTTTTGCCTCTTTTCTGGTATTTTTTAAAATGATGTTTGTAATATCATTTTTTGTGAAGCCATACAGAGGGCTAGGTCCTGTGAAGAGAACCTCCGCCCCTTTTCTGGCTTGTTCGTCTGCTGCTTCATTACCTTCAAAACCTTTGTGCCCAGGCACCCAAATAAGTTTTACCTTATTATTGTGGGATGCAAGTAGGTTTAGGTTGTTATGGCATTCGAGAACAGATTTGAACATAAATTTGTAGTTGTTGAGGGCTTTAAGTACCGCTTGGCTATCAGATAGAATATTTACTTTTATTCTTTGCACATTGCGGCTTAATAGTTTCTGAGTTGCAGAGTTTATCGCAAACAGTTCAGCATCGAATATTGTTGCGTCTTTACATAGAGAGATGTGCATTTGGCAGCGGGGACCGACTACCCCTGCACCTACTCCTTCTTTCGTTTTGGAGCCATCTGTATACCATTTCTGGGCATCATCTTGCACCCAATTTGGGTTATTTGTCCATTCATCCCTTGTGGGTATGAAGATCTCGTAGTTTTTTGTTGGGCTAACTACTGGATCTATCTGGTTATTAAAAGTAGCAATTTGCTTTGCCTCTTTTGCCCAGTTTAGAATTTCGAGGTGTCCTTTATGATCTCCTTCTTTAAATTTATAAGTTTTGTGGAGATTTACAGCCTCTGTAGCCGCTTCTGTCCTTATGGCTAGGTGAAGCGGTGTGAAGTTAAGAACAGCCTCCAACCCTGCTGTGGGTGTTGTTCTCATTGCTCCAGTAATGCTAAGGCATGCAAGCCGTTGAATTTTTGTTAGTTTGCGTTGTGCATTTTGTTGAGTTACCTTTTTCCACCATATGACTGAGCCATATAGTATTGAAGGTATTATCATTTGTTTGTATATCCAGGATGACATTTTGGGGCTAAGACACCATGTTCTTCGTAGCAGTTGTCTTGTGGCCCCATGTATTATCTAGATGACGTTCCCATGACAGCCTTTTGTCAATTGTTAGGCCTAGGTATTTCACGTCATCTTTAAGTGGTACCTCCGTACCTTTTATAAAAAGACTTGCAATGTTATTTATATGTCTTTTTGTGTATGATACAATGGTAGTTTTGGTTGGGTTGATAGACAGCCCTTCCCTGTCACACCATTCCCAGGTGATTTTGAGAGCATCCTGCATACGCTCAGCAA
Organism: Chymomyza costata; assembly: GCA_018150985.1. Classification (NCBI taxonomy): domain Eukaryota; kingdom Metazoa; phylum Arthropoda; class Insecta; order Diptera; family Drosophilidae; genus Chymomyza; species Chymomyza costata. The sequence continues at coordinate 28,095,330 of JAECWU010000127.1, read as the reverse complement.
TGATAGTGTCATGTTTACCATTTATAATGACTGTAATGTCATCCGCATAGCCTATGGTCTTGAAGCCTCTAGTGTTAAGACAGTCAAGCAGATCATCAACTAGGATAGACCACAGTAGTGGAGATAATACACCTCCTTGTGGACATCCTTTGACTGTGTTTACATTGATCGCGACATTACCAAGTTCAGCTGTTATCACCCTTTTTTGTAGCATTTTGTGAATCCAGTTTATTAACAATGGGTTTGCTCCTATTTTAGTTAGGGCACGCTTCATTGATTCATGGCTTGCATTGTCAAAGGCACCCTCTATATCCATAGAGGCACATAGGGATATTTCCTTCGACTTAATAGCTTTTTCTATATTTGTAACTAGCTCATTTATAGCTGTTATTGTGGATTTTCCTTTTTGATAAGCAAATTGCAGTTTGTGTAATGGATTTGTTTTTAGCAAATCAGTTCTAATATGGAGATCAATAAGTTTCTCCATAGTTTTTAGTAGAAATGATGATAGACAGATCGGTCTATATGATTTCGGTTCATTTAGGGGCTTGTTGCCACTTTTCGGTATGAAGATTACTTTTACCTCCCTCCATCTTTTGGGAATGTAACCCAGCTTAAGGCAGGCTCTGAGAACCTTTACCAAGATGCGTTTTAGGTTAATTGTACCGTTTTTTAGTAAGGCCGGAAAAATTAAATCCGGTCCGGGTGATTTATAAGGTTTGAATGAGTCTAATGCCCATTCTATTTTTTCAAATGTTATTATGTTGTTGATTAAGGCGGTGTGAGGTCTCGGAAGGATTGAGTGCGTCCTTTGCGAGGTACTCTCGCCTGTGTTTAGGTAACAGCACGGGAAGTGAGTTCTTGTTAGAAGCTCTATTGTTTCTGCAAACGTTGTCGTGGCTGTACCATTTGGACGATTTAGAGTACCAATATTTGCTGTCTAAGCATTAGATAGAGTTTTGTGGATTCTAGCCGTTGCCGGCACAACCATTAGATTTTCACAGAAGGTAGTCCAAGATTTCCTTTTGGACTTTCTTAGTTCTTTATTGTAATTTGTTAGAGCCACTCGATATTGCTCCCAGGATTTTACCCTTTTTGCCTTGTTGAATTCCTTTCTGGTTGTTTCGCGTAGCGACGCTAACCTGCCATTCCACCAAGGAACTTTGTATTGGTAGGTGCTGTTTGATATTCACCTGGGAAGTAGGCCGAGGCAATGGCTACCTCTTTGCGTACCCCCAGGTGGTTGACCTCCATAAGTATGGCAGCCGTGTCACCATCCAGGAAATCTGTGTTTTGAAGAAATTTAATATTTTTGTCCATAAAAACGCCGCTCTAGGTCTGTCGGCTTTAACATCATAGATCAACTTACCGTTTTTGTTGGTCAGGCCGCATATCTTACCCGTCCTGATCCAGGGCTCTTGAATTAGCCCTATTTATGAGGTACCCAAGGCAAACCTCCTGTCTAATTCTGCAGTTGCAGCTTTAGCGTGGTGGAGATTTGCCTGGATACATCTCATGTTATTGCATTTGTTTCCGCAGTGGTGTTGGCAGGCGTCAGTGCACCTTCCTCAACACTCATATCTGCGTCGGTGTTAACCACCGCTTCTTCTTCGGCTTCCTTGTCTTTATCACCTTCCGATTTTAGGTTGAGGTGGACTTGGCCGAATTTATAGAAGATGAGGCCCTTCGTTTCCTCCATTTTTGCAGCCGATTTTTGGTCGACTGCAAGTACTAGCATGGCACTAGTGCCTTTGTTGGTGCGACGCAGCGTTCTCCAGGAAACTACAGGGAGATCTACGTTTTGTTTTTTAACAAAAGACAAGATTGTCTCTGTTTCCATCGTCGTCGCATTGGGGAAGTAGCCCACCAGGACCTTTGGGTGAGGCATCTAATCTTCCTCTATAGCCCATAGTGAAGCACCCTCCCATGGTGTTATTTTTAGAGCCACTTGCTTAACCCACTCTGCCGTTTTCTCGTTGCTGCATACCTTTTGACAGTATCTCTAAATGACGGCCTACTTTGGCCTTTTGTGTTTACATGTGGAGTTTTAAGACGTCCACTTATGTTATCCCTCAGCGAGCGTTTGCGCTCAGCCGGCTCTGGAGGGGTTTTATCTGACGATCTTTGTCTTTTCGGGGTGCCAGAAGCCCCTGGAGTGATGGGTCGTGTCGCATATATATACTATATATGATATAGTCAACCGATTTTGGTCAAATTTAGTACACTGATTGGGAACTATAAAAAACTTCCGACTGCCCAATTTGGTTCCGATATCTTCAAAGCCAAACGAAACACAACGAATTTTGTACAAAAAACGATTTTTTGACCGATTGGTCCTATGGGAGCTATATGACATAGTCAACCGATTATGATCAAGTTTGGAACAGTGCTTGGGAACTCTAAAAAACTTCTTAATGCCAAATTTGGTTACGGTATCTTCACAAATAAACGACACACAACGAATTTTGTACAAAAAACATTTTTTCGACCGATGGTTTCTATGGGAGCTATATGATATAGTCAACCGATTTTGATAAAATTTGGTAATGTGCTGGGGGTCTCTAAAAAACTTCCGATTGCTAAATTTGGTTATGATGTCTTCATAAACAAACGAATTAGCCATATAAAACTTTTGCTTTTTTTCGAAGTCCTCTGAAACACCCCTATGGGAGCTAATGTAATCCCGATATCAAAAAAATAAAATAAACTTGTCTCTTATGGATTAATAAGGGATCTAATCTGAAAGTTTGGTTGCTCTAGCTCTTACCATCGCTGAGATCTAGGCGTTCATACGGACAGACGGACAGACGGACATGGGTATATCGACTTCTCTAGTCACTCTGATCATACTTTAGGTAACTTTGGGGGGTCTCCGACGTCTCCTTCTGTACGTTACATACATTTTCGGCTTGCACAAACACAATATACCCTTTGTACCATACGGTACAGGGTATAAAAAGCACTTTACGTTTAGTTTATTTTCATACTCTGGTTTCAGCATAGAATGGCGCCTTGAGCCATGAGCAAAACAATATTTTGCCGCACAGCTTTGAAAGCTCAAATAATAATAATAATGGGTAATAAAATTACCCAACCTTTTCTATGTTCTTTAAAAGCACACTACACTTAACAGTAACTTAAATTACCCAAAAAGGTATTTCTGTTAATCAATTGAACTTAATTACCTTTCAATCAATTCAAAATTTGGCGCCACATTTCAACTTTTGCTTCATAATTCATTTTTTTTTTCTTTTTTCCTTACGCGAGTTCAAAGTCCTTATTAACTGCCTAAGACGACTTTTGGAAATTAAATGAAGTGAAATAAAAGATATATTTTTTTTTTAAGCCAATCTTAGTGCAGCTTTGCTCACTCTCATTTACTCCCCCTGCTAGCCCACAAGTACTTACGTTCAAGCATCTCTGTCTGATAGCAGTGCACATGACCAAAGAACATAACAGAAATGTTGCTGTTAATTTGCAAAGTTGTTGTCCTTCCAAAATGTACAAGAAACTTATTTTAACATGGCTTGCGAGTTGGTGTTGCAGGGTCTGTGGTATGCGTGCCTGAATGGCGTGAAATTATTTTGAGTTCAACTGCAGAGCTTGGAATTGTAAACAAATTTTATTTTTTTTAAATATATTTTGATCGGTTTTACATTTTTAATTTTTGATTTTATAGGTTGTATTGTTTTATTACGCAGAAAAAATTGTTATTTTGCGTTGGCTGGTGCTGCCCATTTGTATCGTCCATTTGCAGTGCTTATTAATCTGGAGGCACGGTAGTGCCCCCGCCAAGACGAGCCAAGCGAAGCGAAGCGTAAGGGCACTTCCTACCTTTTCTCGAAGCGCTTCGTCGTTTTTTTGAGCCCTTATAACTTTGGTTAGGATTATGCTAGATCAACAAAATTTTCGGGATATGTTGTCAATAGCGGACTTATTAAACGTATAAAGTTTTAATTGCATAGCTCCCATACTTAAGATTTTATTGATACCTAAAAAACGCTGATTTCGTCACTGATGATCATCAAAATTCTTAAGTATTTCCCAATGTCCTAGAAAGCTGAAATTTTGTATGTAAGCTAGTATAAGCACAAAAACAGCAAAAAAATTATAAAACTTGTTACTTTCATCCCCCAACCCCTTAAACTTGGGGATGCAAGTTTGTATGAGACCTGCAATTTTCAATTTTGACGCTAGAGCAGTGGTCGACACAAAATACACTCACATTTTTTTTCGCTACATTCACATAGGCGTAAGGTGAAAAATTAATTCACTGTTCATTACTTTTCTGTTATACAATAGTTCTTGTAACGAACGGCCAAGCCACATATTTTGACTAAGGTGTAGAGTTTGTGAAGTTAGGCCTTGTAGAAATAGGCCGTGTAGAGTTAGAAGCTTGGCTCTATATGAGATTTGATAACTTTTTGACAGTACGAGTTATATGTTCTCGTCTTGGCAACATTTTACATGAAAATGTTTTTTGGTGGGATTAAAAATTCTATTTTATTTTTGTGGTCTCTGCAATCACCAAAGAATAATTCGGGAATCGCAGTGTGGCAAAGGTTAATGATATGTTGATTTATTTGCAATTTCTCTGGTTATTTCTTAAAGCAATTGAGAAAAATAATAATATGTCTTTTGAATGCTTCCACTATAGAATCGGAAGGTGAAAAAAACCTACCGAAATCTGATTTAGAGCAATAATTTTTATGAAAAATAATCCATTAATGAATTGAAATAATTTCAAAAGTACATGTAAATTCAAGTATTAGTGTTTGTATATGCATACGGTTAAACCCTTTCAACAAGCTAGGAGTCGATAGCAAAATACCCTTTTTAGCATTTTACTAATTTTTTACATGCATTTGTTAGTGTGAAGGCAAACCTGGTTAAGAAGTGTCATAGCAGGCACATTCGCCGAAAGGGCATGGATGCGCAGAAACTAAAAATTTACAAATTTGGCTGATGCTGAAAATATGCACATTGCCGACAGACGTTTGTTCTTTACCCGCCCGCAGCATAGAGCTCTAAAATTGGGAAAACAGTTGTCTCCAAGAAATACACACTCATTTCTTCTTGTCGCTATTATATACCCTTATTATACCTTACAAAAGTACATATTTTACTATGCGTACTGTACCAGCGTGCATATTACAATCCCAAAATATGAAAATTAAACATGAATTTTCTTATGACAATAAAAAAAAAAAAATTTAAGGGAAAAAAATGTAATACAGTCGAGGCGGTGCCCGACAGTGTAATACCCTGTACCTTTTTTTCTCAAAAAAAGATTTATTCCTGCATATTCTTACTACGAATTTCCATTTGGAACATTTTTTTGTTGGTGCAAAACGATATTGATACCTATAAGTTCCGCAAATTTTAACCGATTTTGATGAAAATCGAAATTTACGTCAAAGGAGTTATTTAAAGTATATGGGGTAAGTTTCAAGGGGTTATGTTGATGGGTGTGGGAGAAAACACGGTAAATCGATTGCGGGGGGTGGGGGGCTGCATTCATAAAATTTGGATGTGGATTTGTTTATTAGAGGCACATGAATCAGCTTACCAAAATTGGTGGTTCTAGGTCATTTGTTACTATTATTACGTAGAGTCAAATATTGACGCAGTTTATAGGCAAGGGAGGTGAAATTTTTACATTTTAGGCTATAACTTTAGTTGTAATTGTCCGATTTTATTTATTTTTGACACACAGATGCATGTAATTACAACGCATCGCTTTGTTAAGTTTCAGATTAAAATATTAAACGGTTTAGCTAAAAACCGCGAAACTCTGCTACGGGGGAACGGGGAAAGATATTGACATGATTCAACAAACTTGATCTTCTGAGGAAATATGCGCATCAGCTGGTAAAGTTTCGTATCTCTAGCTCTTATAGTCTCCGAGATCTAGGTGTTCATACAGACGGACAGACGGACAGACGGACGGACGGACAGACGGACAGACGGACAGACGGACAGACGGACGGACAGACGGACATGGCTCAATCGCTACCCGAGGTTATGATAAGCATTTTGGTATAAAGGACTTGGGGTCTGCCACGCCTCCTTCTTGCCGTTACATACATTGCACAAATCTAGTATACCCTTTGTACCTATAGGTACAGGGTATAAAGAACAGAAATGATGGAAAATTAACAAAAAAAATTAAATAAATTTCTAACATCCAGGTTGAGAATCGAACCTACACACATGAGACTATGAGTCGAACACGCATTCCACTAGGCCATTGCCGCTTCGCGCCTTGCTTTTGCAAAGTTTCATGTAGAAGCAAATGTACATACATATGCAAGTAATAGTTTCTGTGGGGTACTAATATCAGTAGCCCACATAGTAACATTTTTTTGTATGAGATGCGCATTCTATGTAGTTCTAAATTCTTTGACATAAAGTTAATAAAAGTATAAGAATATTATATACTTTTATAAACAGAAAACCAAAATTGTCCATAAAAAACAAATTAATAATATTTAAAACAATATTTATCCCATGTATATTGTATGGTTCGGAGGTTTGGGGTGATTGTGCTGCGTGCACAATTTTGATTTGCCATTTTATTTTTCCACTTCTTGTCTCCACGAAAAAGCTGATATCTGCATGATTAATGAAAAAATCAGTCAGGCTATAACCAACTTCAATATGAAAAATACGGAGATCTCACCATCTTAGGTTCACAACCATAGTCTTAGTTTAAGTTTTCGTAGTTTTAGTTTCTATTTTTATTTTTTTTTTTACTTTTTTTTTATTTTTAAGGTTTTTATTCACATTTTTTCCTTAAAAATTCAATTTTACTTTACAAAAATTTACACAACACAATTTTTAATTTCCTAGTTGTAAAGCTTCTTTTTTAAGCTAAACTCTATTACTTGTAATTTGTACCCATAATTATGATGATGATAAATAAACAATATATATATATATATATAAATTCTTTGACATTACCCAACTTTTTCTATTTTTTTTTTGTTAAATTATAGCAGCTGCTATAAATTATAGCCCAATATATCCCAAAAAAGGGAATTTTTTTTTTATATGAAGTTTTGACATTTCGTGCGGAATTTTTGCATGCTGCGTATGGGCCTAAAGAAGGAAACTAAACCAAAAAGCACTTTACGTTTAGTCTATTTTCGTACTCTGGTTTCAGCATAGCCCTTCAGTTCGGTTCAGGCCTGAATTAGTCATGAAATCATGCCTGAATTTTCAGTACCAGCCATGAATCTACGCATTCATTTGTCACTGAATTTAACACATGCATATCCTAGGCGTTCAGGCCTGAACCTTAGCCGTAACAAACAGCTATGAATTCAGTGCTGATTGACTTTGAAAAGTCAGGTCTGAAATCAGGCATGAATTTTAAAAAAAATCGGCCATGAATTCAGCGCTGATTTATTTATAAAAGTCATGCTTGAAATCACTGGTGAATTTTTTATTAAATCGGGCATGAATTCAGCGCTGATTTATTGATAAAAGTCAGGTCTGAAATCACAGGTGAGTAATTAATAAACTGGAATAAATTTGTTAATACATTTAAAAAACGTTTTTATTTATTTTAATTTTTATTTTATATTGTGTACAATTAAAGCTGCTTCGGTGCGGTTTTGAAATTATGATTTTTTTGTAGCTGTAATGCCTTACGCAGCTGCGTTTCAGCCGGGCCAGATTCCGCTGTTACTGGTATTGATTCTAAAATCAAAAAATTTTTTTTTAATATTACAATACCCTTATTTTTTGGCCTACCAAGTTATGAGGTATAAAATTTATTAAATGTTTTTAAAGCCAACTTTTTTTGAACGCCGTCAATAATAATTTATGTTGGCATTTACCGCGCACAATTTCTGAAATAGAAAAATGGGTATAAATATAAGAAGTCGATGCTTATGGTTATACTTACTTTTAATTTCTTCAATTGATACGCCCTTTATTTTATTTGTGTTTTCCTTGTTCTCTTGATCGAGTTCTAAAATTCAAGAAAAACCCCAAAAAAAAAATTACGCATATTTTCATTATTATATAATAACAAAAAATTACATGACAGTCCAAAGGAGAAGCGTTGCACTTTTCGTGGAATTTCTTCTGATATGGTTCCGTTCAGATTTTTTCTAACTATGGAAATATAAAAATGACAATAGAAGGATATCTTCTTTATAGGATAATGCAACTGTTTTGCGCTCAAGCAGAGAGAAGGGAAACTCTTCTACTAAGGCACTTTCTTGTAAACTTCCTAAAAATATAACTATTTCACGTGAATTTATTGGGTTTTCATAAAAACTCCTTATATTTGTTAGTCTTCTACCAAGAATTTTAATATCTAAACCATCTTCTACGAACGATTCTATCTGTATGGGAATGTTATTTTTTTATATGAAAAAATTGTCTGGACTTTTCGAACTTAATGTAAAGTCTTTGCAAATTAAAATGTTGCCGACTATTTGTGGATCATGCTCTCCCAACGACGATTCGAACGTAGTCTCCATTATTTTTCTGTGTACTTGCTCTAAAATATGTGTTGGTTTCCTTACAAACCGCTGCAAATAGTTTTCAAAAGCATAACAAGAACCTCCAACTGGGTCTCCAATGTGGACCACAGTATCAGCTATATGGAGTAAACCATGTACGTTGTAGGTAACACTATTTTCCCCGAAAATAGCCGGAAAATTTTCAACAAACAGGTTAAGCATTTCTTGGCAAATTTCTAAATTAACTTTTCTCTGGTGAGGGCAACAAAGTAACCTATATGCACAATGCAAAAGTAAAAATTCGTTATATTGGTCTTCACTAATCTCGTCTTTAAGGACAACTATACCAGTATATACAAAAATTGCCTTAATTCAGTGGCCTTCCAGTGAGATAGTTCTAGCAAAGGCCGTGGTTTACGTGCAAATTCCATTGGTATATGTTTTCGCCTGGATATTAAATTGTTAGAGATTTTCGTTTTATGATGTTTTGAAATTGGTGTACATACTCTATTTGTGTAGGAATGGCAGTTGGCAGCCCATCAGCTGACCAACTGATAATTATAAGTAAGCGAGTTGGCAGAGAATTAGCGAGTAAGCGAGTTGGCAGGATCGGAGTAAGAAGAGGAGTGTAGAGTTTGGTAGCGCAAGAGTCACGAGGTGTGTTGCGCGAAAATGAATAAACGAGGCCATGTTGGCATTTTGAGTTATAAAATTAATAAAGAGAATAAACTATGAAGTAAAAACTATATTTTAAATAGAATTAAGTGATAAGACAATTTGTGAATAAAACTATGAAGTATACCATGAAACGAGAATAAAGTGTTGTTTAAATATCACTACGGCTACCCAGGCACTACATTTGTATACAATCTGAATAAAAATTTTCGCATTACACCTAGTTCAACTAAATGCATAAGGTCTAGTGGAAACTGAGTGACCATCGAAACATTTATCTCTTCGAAAGGTGTTTGTTGTGACAAATACTGAGATGCATGATGATTTGGGTATTTTCTTTTTGAAAAATCTTCATCAGATATTTTTTCACCAGATGTTGTGCTATAAGTTACAACCGAATGAATTTTTTTTGCTTCCTGAATACATTTGCTGCAGCCGTGCCGAGATGTATAGCTAGGTGTACCGCTTATAAAAGACCTTGCAGGTGCATCACATATGATTGATCTTAGTTGAATCATAATTTCATTATCATTCAATTCGAATCCATTTTTCATCAGTTCATCCAGTTCAGATATCAATTTTTTGAGAAACTCCTCACAATTAGTCGGTTTGCTTTTACCCAAAAAGACACCTACAGGGAGCACAGGAAAATTTTCAACGTTATTTATTCTTATTAAAATTGGCCATAATTGAGTAGACGAACTGTGAAACAATGGTAAGCCATCTATATTAATATCAATATTTAAAGTTTTTGGAATTTGCAGTACGTTTGAAATGTTTTTAATTTGCTCCTTGAGTCCAACATGAAGATATGACCCTCTATTTATTTTTGTAATATCTGGTTTTTCAAGGCCACTTTTACTAAATTTGTAAAAGGCTTTTACATGTAAACCTTCCTTACGTAAAATGTTTATCAAATTTATGACGGAATCACGCCTTGGTTTGTATTTTATTTGCATGCATGATTTTCATGCGTGCTAAAGATATGATTGAGAGACATGAAATTCAGCCCTGCACGAGAAGCGAACGCCGAAGTAGGAAGCATGAAGTCCTATGACATGCCCGTGTTAAATTAACCCCTCAAAAGCACGTAGTTGCAATTATACAATCATGCATGGTAGTGCAAAATGCATGTATGATTCAGACCTTTTTCAGGTCTGAGGAGAACTGCAGGATAATAACACACAAAGCACACGCCGTTGACTTTTCTTATTTTTCTTTGCTTATTCTTTTTTGCTTTGCTTGTCTGTCAAAAGAAAGAGATAGAAATATAAATTTTATACTTGTCCTTGTTTCTCATACAAAGCCATGAGCATTCAGTTACATTTCATGCCTGAGTTCAGGTCTGAATTTAACAGGCTTGAACGACCGAACTGCAGGCAGAATGGCGCCTTGAGCCATAAACAAAACAATATTTTGCCGCACAGCTTTGAAAGCTTATATAATAATAATAATGGGTAATAAAATTACCCAAAAAGGTATATTATCCAACCTTTTCTATGTTTTTTGTTGTTAAATTATAGCAGCAGCTATAAATCATAGCCCAATATATCCCAAAAGAGGGAATTTTTTTTTTATATGAAGTTTGACATTTCGTGCGGAATTTTTGCATGCTGCGTATGGGCCTAAAGAAGGAAACTAAACCAAAGATGGCGTACGTTAAAGTCGGGCGCAGACGACTTTGGGCTACCCTGTACCAACTCATTGCAATTAAGTCCGACACATTGCTTAAGACCTCCAAAAGATATTTTATTCGGCAAATTTTGTTACGATATTTTCATAAAAAAAAAGAAATCATATATATTTATACATACTATATATGATATAGTCAACCGATTTTGATCAAATTTAGTACACTGATTGGGAACTATAAAAAACGTCCGACTGCCAAATTTGGTTCCGATATCTTCAAGGTTAAATGAAACACAACGAATTTTGTAAAAAAAGCGTTTTTTTGACCGATCGTTCCTATGGGAGCTATATGATATAGTCAACCGATTTTGACACGGTGTCCGGTTGACGCATCTCTCGAGCTCTGTAGCCTAGGTATAACTCAAAGCGCACAGCTGAACTCCTGCGTTTACACAAAAACAGGACTAGGATGGTGGTAGGAGTTGTAAGGGGGCACTGCACCATTGGCCAAATGGCTGAGAGGCTGAATGTTCCCCATCACGACTTCTGCCGAAGCTACGGGGACGAGGAGGAGACAGAAAGCATCCAACACCTGCTGTGTGACTGCCCTGCGCTTCAAAGAAGACGAACCCAGTTTCTGGGTAAACCGTTCTTTGAAGATCTGGGTAGTTTGGCTCATGTGCCCATTGCGGATCTGGCTGCGTTTGTCGAATCCTCAAAATGGTTTTGTAATAGGAGAGACTTAGGCGATTAGGGATGTCCTCCAGTGCCGATCCTCCTCCCTTCCCTTCCCCACCCTTTCTCCAACTCCTTTCTTTCCCTCTCAAATTAGGCAACACAATGGACCTCATGGTCTCTGGGTGATCTCAGTTTACTGAGCTGCCTATTTAACCTAACCAAACCTATAGAATTCGAGATAAATGGGCCGACACAAATGTCAAAATAACGAAAAACCCCAGGGGGGCAGTAGGTCACCATTTTAGTTTTAGACTTTTTGGATGGTCCTTAATACAATAGGCAAGAGAAAGTCCAGCAATCAATTATTACCTGGTTAACCCCTTTTTTTGTCTATTTTTACTGTAATATAAGAGTTTTTTAAATTTATACTTTTTATCGCATATAATTCACAAGCACTTAAAACCTTGCATGGGTTAAGACGGCAGGCTAACGACCATATAAATATACCTTTTCATTTATTTTTTATTTATTTTTAGAACAATAGCTTATATATATATTTGTGTATTACAATTTAATACCTGTTTAATTTATAAAAGGCTTTCCTAATATTCTTTCAAGTTATTTGAAGTTGATAAAAAAATGAGTCGTTAAAGTAGTTGGCACGATTAGATGCAATATCCAATGAATGTAAACTTTTTAGAAGAAATAAATAGGTTTCTTAGTTGTTAACCGTAACATTTTCAATGGTAACCATGACTATGACGCTTGAGCATATAAAACAAGTATTCTATGTCAAACAATGAAGTCAAAAAGATTTTTTTTTTTATAAAAATAAAAGTTTATGCTTAAGGCCCATACGCAGCATGCAAAAATTCCGCACGAAATGTTAGAACTTCATATAAAAAAATTCCCGTTTTTGGGATTTTTTTTTTTATATGAAGTTTTGACATTTCGTGCGGAATTTTTGCATGCTGCGTATGGGCCATTAATCCGGATAGTCCTTGCAAAAATATGATACGCTGTGGCTGGCACTTTCATTCAAAGCACTTTTTTAAGCTTTGATTTTTTCAACACCATAGCTATCCCTGGAATATATGTAATGTAAAATTAAAAATAAATAAGACTTGAATAAAATTGTTGACTTGGTATCAAAAACTCCAAGTTAATAATTAATTTAAATTACCCCCAGGCATTAGGGCACATAGATGAGACTTTTGAATTAAAATAAAATTACGTATACACAATGTAGCCTCATATAGTGAGTAACAGAAATCGTGCCCACATCACTCCAAAATTTCACAAAATTTGCAACTTAGTCCACTGTGCAGTCCCCGCAACAGTTTTCAACTCTTGCTTCATAGAAAGTTGAAACTTAAAGCGACCAAGAACCATTTTTATAGCCTGTCCCGTAGTGCTCGAGAAAACATGCACGATCGAAGTTTAAAATATCTGTATAACGATGTTGGCCAACAGAGATGTTTCTCCAGAACTTCTGCACTCATCAAATGGGTGTTTAGCCGTGCTGGAGAAACATCTATATTGGCCAACATCGAAATATAAATATTTTAAACTTCGATCATCGATGTTTTCTCCAGCACTACTGTCCCGTATGGTACAAAGAGTATATTAAGTTTATTCAAGCCGAAAATGTATGTAACATACAGAAGGAGACGTCGGAGACCCCCCAAAGTTACCTAAAGTATGATCAGGGTGACAAGAGAAGTCGATATACCCATGTCCGTCGGTATGAACGCCTAGATCTCAGAGATTGTAAGAGCTAGAGCGACCAAATTTTCAGTTTAGATGCGTAATTATGTCAAGGGTGAGTTTATTTTTTCGATATCGGGGCTGTATTATATAGCTCCCATAGGGGTGTCTCCGAGGACCTCGAAAAAAACCAAAAGTTTAAGATGGATAATTCGTTTGCTTATGAAGCACTCGGAAGTTTTTTAGAGTTCCCAAGCACTGTACCATATTTGATCAAAATCGGTTGACTATATCATATAGCTCCCATAGGACCAATCGGTCAAAAAATCGTTTTTTCTACAAAATTCGTTGCGTTTCGTTTGTTTGTAACGATATTGTTAGCAAATTTGGCATTAAGAAGTTTTTTAGAGTACCCAAGCACTGCACCAAGTTTGATCAAAATCGGTTGACTATATCATATAGCTCCTATAGGAACGATCGGTCAAAAAAACGCTTTTTTTTACAAAATTTGTTGTGTTTCGTTTGGCTTTGAAGATATCGGAACCAAATTTGGCAGTCGGAAGTTTTTATAGTTCCCAATCAGTGTACGAAATTTGATCAAAATCGGTTGACTTTATCATTTTTTATGAAAATATCGTAACAAAATTTGCTGAATAAAATATCTTTTGGAGGTTTTAAGCAATGTGTCGGACTTAATTGCAATGTAGTGGTACAGGGTATCCCAAAGTCGTCTGCGCACGACTTTAACGTACGCCATCTTTGCTTTAGTTTCCTTCTTTAGGCCCATACGCAGCATGCAAAAATTCCGCACGAAATGTCAAACTTCATATAAAAAAAAAATTCCCTTTTTTGGGATATATTGGGCTATAATTTATAGCAGCTGCTATAATTTAACAAAAAAAAAAAAATAAAAAAAGTTGGGTAATAAACCTTTTTGGGTAATTTTATTACCCATTATTATTATTATTTAAGGTTGGGGTCGGTAAAAGCAAAAGCAAAGGCAAGCATTGGCTCGTTTTGTGTTGTGTTGTGTTGCGTGGACTTATAAGAACTATTATGTATCTCCTTGACCCTGACTACTAAATCGCCTACAATCTCACAAAGCAAAGGAGCCGATATTTTGCCGGCGGCTGTTTGCTTTGGTGTCACGCATCACGCATGTAGGCGGCGTAGAACCAAAAAGGCGTTTGCAAGGGGCTTATTTGTTCGATTCCTGTAAAACTATTAATTAAACCCTGCCTGCAAAATAAATAAAAAGAAGCCTAAATTATTTACTTAATAATTTTTAATTAAATCATCAGCAAGACAAATAATTATATTTGCATTGCTGCAACTAAATCTTTTCCTTAATGCAAAGTTGTTTATAACATTAGTTTTTGTTTAGTCGGTGTTAAAACTATTAAAGAAATACAAATTAATTTTTTTATTTGCATTCTTTAAAGAAAATAGTATGTGCCTAAACTGTGATGTGTTTTCATAAGTTACTTCATATATGTACTTAGTTTAATTTAGATTTTTTGAACGGAAAATTCAATTTTGACAAAGGAAAGGATATTTTGCCGGCGGCTATTTGCTTTGCCACGCAAGTAGGCGGCGTAGAACCAAAGTGGCGTTTGCAAGCGGCTTATTTGTTCGATTGCTGGAAAACTATTTATCCTAAGAAAGTGATAGAGGACATCATTTTGTAGACAATTTCACATGCTTCAACAAAGTCCTTGGATATTTTTGCGAAAGTCCCACCGATTTTGCGGTAGGAGCAGATTTTGTGAAAAACACCAAAACCGATTTCCACTTTTTTAACTTTGAATAGTCATTGTGCTTGAACCAATTAATCAATCACCTTGATTTAAGTTTTATTTGAAAAACGATAGATTTTACTGCCAATGATTTTTGATTACAAAAACATGAATCTAGGTAGGTAGGTAGGTTAGGGCGGCAGTTGGAACTTAGCGACCCAACTCACTTAGGCCAAGAATAGACCCATTGTGATACCGATAATGGGAGTAAGTGATAAGGATATAGAA
Organism: Chymomyza costata; assembly: GCA_018150985.1. Classification (NCBI taxonomy): domain Eukaryota; kingdom Metazoa; phylum Arthropoda; class Insecta; order Diptera; family Drosophilidae; genus Chymomyza; species Chymomyza costata. Next base: position 28,080,137 of record JAECWU010000127.1, on the reverse strand, counting down.
TGGACAGGAAAAACTAGGGGAATAGGAAAAGTGTAAGGTGCAGGACCATGGCTTTACGTGGGATTCGAACCCACAACCTCTGGGATGATAGTCTAGTGCACTGCCGCTAGGCTATCGAGGCCGCCAACATGAATCTAACTTTAATAGCAAAAAAATCACACCAACCACTTTTAGGCGGGAAAGGGCAACATGCCGCTTGAAAACTCTGTTTAGAGCTAAATTAGGGTCCTAAACAATCTGATGATAGTTGCTACTAAGTATCTTTTTCCAGCTCAATCTCTATGTTGTTTTCTATAGTAAATAACAATCAGCAATAGCGAAGCATTACCTAAACATAACGCGTTGACAAAATCGAATACAGGCATTGCAGTCGAGCCAAATACGTTTTGCTTTTCATGCACGTTTGTTTATTTGTGAAGACGCAGTATTTAATGAAATATTTTCCTTATTTATTACTATTTCTGTGATCTTTTAACATAAAAAAAAAAACATTTTTCGTTTTATTTTTTTAAACATTGTTGCATCAAATCAGTTTACATAATTAACTTTATTTTATAATTCACTAAATTAAAAAAAAAAAAAAATCTAGATATGTTTACATATTTACATTTGTTTTCACTAAAACTGTTATGTAAAATGATTAGTTAAAATTACAAAAAATAAATTGCATACTAATTGAAATAGAGAAGAAAAAAGTCAAAAATGATGATTAAGTAATACATTTAATTTGAATCTCGAGCAAATTCAGTTCAGCGCTTGTTAGCCAAGGCCGACAGCCCAAAGACATTATAAACTCTAAGAAGTGTAACGCAAATACCATGGTGCGGGCGGGCGAGCAGAGTTAAAAAGGAAATTCTAAAAATAGCACATACAATTCTCGTGTTCTTACAATTGAACTTGGCTCTAAGCTTCGTTGTTGGCTGTCGGCTGTCGGCTATGCTCACAAATTCAGCAGAGCATTCATACCCTTTTCTAATATGTGGCTGCTATGACACTTTGCTATTGCGTTTGCTTTTACACTAAGCGATATACGAAGAAGAGTATTTAGCTATCATTATGCTAAACGGTTTCGCATGTGGCGCATACAACAAGACTTTTTGGCCGAAACAAAACCAACAGAGTTTTGTTCATTGCGTTGTCATTATTAACTGCAAGTCATAAGGCCACCTGTTGCTAGTACTTTAGTTCTTAAGTAATTTTATTATTTAATATATATTTAAATCAATTAAATATATAAATAATAATGAATTCACGAATACCTTGACACTCTTGCTACCTTTTTATTACACCCTGCAAAAATGGGCCTGTTGGTACGTTTTTTTTTTGTTTGAGCAGAGCAAAAACTCAAAATATGTGCTGAAAAATACAACTTTTTCTTGACAAAAAAAAAAGGAAAATTTAAAAAAATATCAAAAATGATTAAAAAAAAAAACCATTGGAATTTGATCTCTGTTTCATTGGATTGGGAGGCAAACTCTCATTCCTCTCATCCATAGCCACTACCGTATTGCATTTGCAAATATGCGTATACAAGCAAAAGCTACAGGGAACAACAATAACTAAGCAAAAGCAAGCATTGGCTCTGACTGCTGGCTGCGTTTGTGTTGATTGAGTTAAGAACGGCATTGCTTTTATATGAATGTTCCTTTTAAATTAAAAAATTACAAGTTCCTTAACGAATATTAAAAATGTTTTTTTTTTTACAAATTTGTTTTTATTTTTTACTAAGCTTAAAACAATAAAGTGACAATAATTTGTAATGACAGCCTGAAGGTCTACGTTGCTCTGGCTACAAACCCTTTATATAACTTAGAATTAACTTCTACTTTATAATAATATAAAAAAATAATATTAATAATAATCCTTTTTATTTAAATAAAATACAATTTTATTTCCATTTTCATACAGGATTTGTATATTGATATATGTACAAAATTTTATTAAAGTATACAAAGCAAAAGCAAGTTCGATCGAGCTGTGTTGTGACGTTTTTGCGTTCACTTAGGCTCGGTTCGACCAAACCAAAAGCAAGGACCTGTGTTGTGTTGTGTTCGAGGTTCGAGCAAAGCAAAGCAAAGCAATATGAAAAAAAAAATTCCCTTTTTTTGGGATATATTGGAAACATAGAAAAAGTTTGGTAATATACCTTTTTGGGTTATTTTATTACCCATTATTATTATTATTTAAGCTTTCAAAGCTGTGCGGCAAAATATTGTTTTGAAACCAGAGTATGAAAATAAACTAAACGTAAAGTGCTTTTTATACCCTGTACCGTATGGTACAAAGGGTATATTGTGTTTGTGCAAGCCGAAAATGTATGTAACGTACAGAAGGAGACGTCGGAGATCCCCCAAAGTTACCTAAAGTATGATCAGAGTGACTAGAGAAGTCGATATACCCGTGTCCCTCTGTCCGTCTGACCATCAGACCGCCTGTCCGTCTGTCCGTATGAACGCCTAGATCTCAGAGATGGTAAGCGCTAGAGCAACCAAACTTTCAGATAAGATCCCTTATTAATCCCTAAGAGCCTTTTTTTTTTTTTTTTGATATCGGGATTACATTATATAGCTCCCATAGGGGTGTTTCAGAGGACCTCGAAAAAAAGCAAAAGTTTTAGATGGCTAATTCGTTTGTTTATGAAGACATCATAACCAAATTTAGCAATCGGAAGTTTTTTAGAGACCCCCAGCACTGTAGCAAATTTTATCAAAATCGGTTGACTATATCATATAGCTCCCATAGGAACGTTCGGTATAAAAAATGTTTTTTGTACAAAATTATGTATGTGTATATATAAAATGTAATCCTGATATCAAAAAAATAAAATAAACTTGTCTCTTATGGATTAATAAGGGATCTAATCTGAAAGTTTGGTTGCTCTACCTTTTACCATCTCTGAGATCTAGGCGTTCATACGGACAGACGGTCAGACGGATATGGGTATATCGACTTCTCTAGTCAATCTGATCATACTTTACGTAACTTTGGGGGGTCTCCGACGTCTCCTTCTGTACGTTACATACATTTTCGGTTTGCACAAACACAATATACCCTTTGTACCATACGGTACAGGGTATAAAAAGCACTTTACGTTTAGTTTATTTTCATACTCTGGTTTCAGCATAGAATGCCGCACAGCTATGAAAGCTTAAATAATAATAATAATGGGTAATAAAATTACCCAACCTTTTCTATGTTCTTTAAAAGCACACTACACTTAACAGTAACTTAAATTACCCAAAAAGGTATTTCTGTTAATCAATTGAACCTAATTGCCTTTCAATCAATTCAAAATTTGGCGCCACATTTCAACTTTTGCTTCATAATTCATAATTCATTTTTTTTTTCTTTTTTCCTTACGCGAGTTCAATGTTCTTATTAACTGCCTAAGACGACTTTTGGAAATTAAATGAACTGAAATGAAAGATGTTTATTTTTTTTAAGCCAATCTTAGTGCAGCTTTGCTCGCTCTCATTTACTCCCCCTGCTAGCCCAAAAGTATTTACGTTCTAGCATCTCTGTTTGGCTTAGGCGTAAAATCTTTAGCTCTGCTCTGCCCCTCACCAGCTCGGCCAAGTGGAGCATGTAAGCCGTGCAACCAACATGAATATATTGCCAGGTGGTTGCGGCTTTAACTGCGGCTTTTGGCTTAAACTGTTGCCAACACTTGTTATTGTTGGCCTAATCGCTGCTTGGAACTGGGAGCGGGCTTACGGCAGGCGGAAGTCGGCAGTGTCGTTAATTTCGTGTGGCATTCGAGCGCAAAGTGTTTGCAAATCGCCCATGAATAATTCGAATGAAGTTGCCTTAAATGCCGTCGGCTGTGATACAGTCAGAACAAAAATTATGCGCAAACCTTTGAATTTTTTAAATTATTGCGCTGTAAATTGTTATGCCAAAAATCAGCGATTAATCAAATCGAATAATTTATCGATTTAAGACTGCTCTCAACCATTCGCTTTTTCTAATTGAAAGCAACTCATCAAATCTCTAGCGATTTTGGGTACGGTTTGAAACCAAATCTCTATTAAAAACCATAGGTGCCACACAGAGCCCCCCTCTGCCCTCTCTTTCGACGGGTCTGGTGCCACAGAAATCTCAGAGATTTGATTTTTCGGACAATTGTTTCCGGGTTGCTACTATTCAAAAATGATTTTCGTAGAGATTCGAAATCATCTCTAAATGGTGTCTTTGGCGCTGAGAAATGGAATTGTAGAGAAACTGTTTCCGTGGCACCCCCTCTATATGAAAGCTATATAATATAGTCATCCAATTTGAACCAATATTGGCGCTTATATTTAACTATCCAAAATATTTCTACATGTCAAATTGAATGGAGCTAAGCTCCATAGATAGATAGATCAAATCGACCACTGTGCAGTGTATGAACAGGTAAGGTTGGGTTGAGACAAATAAAGTTTTTTGAATAGAATTTTTAAGGAATACAAGGAATACATAGTATTTCAGAGCCCTGGATGCCTCTTCTTCAGGCTTTTAATAAAAAATTTACGATTACGCCGACTACTGGTAATGCAGGCGTATACTTAATGCGGCTATAACGCGAACTGAAGGCAGGTGGGTGAGTCCATGTGTGCTTAACTTGAAGGTGTCAAGGCAGAAGAAAAAGCAGAAGCAGTGGGAGAAAAGTCGCTGCACGGAATCAAAACATGGCGCACGAATTGATCCATTACCTGGCTGACTAGGCACACGCACATACGAATGCCAACAGTCCCGCCCACTCATACTAGCTAAGACACACACACACCACACACGCTATCTCTATGGAGAATATACTTATGAGTGTATGTGTGTCAAGACCAAAAAAGGAACAAAACTTTCAAGTATGGCCCCATGTTGACTTTTGTGAAAGGTGTGACAATATTTACAATGCGTTGTTAATTGAATTTAATGCCTCGGAATGTATCTATGTATGTGTGCGTGTGTGTATATTTGTATATGTATTTGTTAAGCCTTCGCTATGTACAGTCAGAACAAAAATTATTCAAACTAACTTTACTTTTAGCTTAGTACTAATTATAGCTAGTTGCTATCAACATAGTTTTTTACAAATTGTTGAGATCTATTTTCTGTTCAGGAATAGTAAAGTGAAAAGAAAATATTTTATGAAAAATTTTTGTGGCCCTATTTAAAAAAACGCATACTCTCTATTTCTGATTTTGAGCACTGCTTACTTTACTATACTAATCCCATTTGGGATTGTTTTTTATATGAAGTTTTGTCATTCCGTGCGAAAATTTTCGAGCTGCGTATGGGCCTTAAGAATTTTGGGGGTTAAAAATAAGCAAAGAACAATTTTTCTATTCAAGAGAGTAAAATTCTTATTTTAAGAGCGTTTTGTTTTTTTTACTTGGAGAGAAATTCTTAATTTCAGAATGTTTGCAATGATTTTAAAAGGAAGCGCTCTCAAAGCGAATTTTGTATTTTTTTGAAGCATGTTTAGTGCTAATGTTGGGATTTTTTTTTTTATATGGGCAACGAAGGATTTTTTTTTAAATTCTAGAGAATTATGCTTAAATTTATTTATCAGAAATTGACTGCGAAAAGTTGCAAGATATGCCACAAGTTATTGACAGTCTCATAATAAATTGACTTTCTAAAATAAATCTTTAAATTCAAATATTTAAATCAGTGTCTAAATGTACGAAAATAATTTTTGTACAGTAGCAACTCTTTGCTGCCATTGTCATAAAAGCGTAAAAATTCGGAAACAATTTTCCGAAAAATGAAATCTCTAAGATTTCTGTGGCACCTACGGATTTTAATAGAGATTTGGTTTCAAACAGTACCCAAAATCTCTAGAGATTTCTTTGGCACCCCAGATAAACACGAAAAGTATTTTGCTATCAAAATAACTTGCTGCACAGTTTTTTTTTTGTTTTTAGCGCTAAAAGTGAATCAGTGTGCTTACTGCTGGCGCCATCTAGATATCAACTACCCACAAAATGGGCAGCACTGGTGGTCAACAAGGCCGCATCTTTGCTTTTGCGAATTTTTCTCTTATTTTTTTAAGTCCATTTTGCGTTGCTGCGTACTGAACGTTAAACGAAGAATTTTTTTAATTTTGTGCATATTATCTTATTTGAAATTTTCAAAAATAATACGGCAGCGGAAATAAGAAAATAATTTTGATACGGCTGCTTGCATAAGCAGTGCAAAAGTCACGTTTGATTGTACTCGCTCTTAAGGGCTATACGCGGTTCGAAAAATTTCGCGCGGAATGACAAAACTTCATAAAAAAAAAAAATCCCATTTAGGACATCCCATTTGGGATTTTTTTTATACGTCTTCGTCTCTATATAGCATTCATTTGAAAAAACTTATATACTGCTTGCCTTAATAAGCAGTGCAATAATAATAATGATTTAAAATATTTATATAACAAATCGGAGGAAAAAGCAAGTAAAGCCCACAAAGCACAAAAATTTGTCTTTAAAGATTTCAACTTTGCGGCCAACCAAAGCTGTTAGGAATATACAAGTAATTTGGTGGATGACTTTGCCAGTGTTGCCTTAGGCAAAAAAAAAAATCATATAATCATATAAGACAAAAATTTTGACGTCTTTGCTTTTATCGCCATCATTCATTTTTATGTTTTAATTTTACAATATACATAGTAGTTTGAGTACAATAAATAAAGATACTTTTCTCTAGCGCTGGTGAGCTAAGCGAGCAACAAGCGAAGCCCCTTACTGTATGTAATAAACAATATTTTATTTTAAAATGAATTTCGACTAAAGAAAGCATTGTTCTTATAGACAAAGAAAATGTCTAAAATTTGAAAAGTTTTATTTTTTTTTATAGTATTTTTGGGTATTTTTTGATATTTTTTGGTATTTTTGGTATTTTTTTGTGAGTTTGAATGGCAAAAATTTAACGATATACATAGTAGTTTGAGTACAATAAATGAAGATACTTTTCTCTAGCGCTGGTGAGCTAAGCGAGCAGCAAGCGAAGCCCCTTACTGTAATAAACAATATTTTATTTCAAAATGAATTTCGACTAAAGAAAGTTTGAAGGCTGCATTGTTCCTATAGACAAAAAAAATTACGCAAATTTGAAAAGTTTTGAATTTTATGTAGTATTTTTTTGTATTTTTTTAAGTTTGGATTTCAAAAATTTTACAATATGCATAGTACTTTAAGTACAATAAATGAAGATACTTTTCTCTAGCGCTGGTGAGCTAAGCGAGCAGCAAGCAAAGCCCCCTACTGTGATAAACAGTATTTTATTTCAAAATAAATTTCGACTAAAGGAGTCTTGATGGCTGCATTGTTTTTATAGACAAAGAAAATGTCTGAAATTTGAAAAGTTTGAAATTTTTTTAGTATTTTTGGTATTTTTTGGAATTTTTTTTGTAATTATTTTTTTGTTTGAGTTTGGTTGGCAAAAATAGTTTGACGAAACAAAAAAAAACTTGTATTCCATTTAACAATATAGTAGGTAATAAGTTCATTACCGCCTTTGATAGCAACCGATAGCACTGACTACCTTGTAGTCTACATTTCGACAGTGCGGCACCCGTCGCCAGTACTGCAGTATTACGGGGTTCCACTGATACTTATATTTATTTAATATATTTCTACAGGTATTATAAATGTCTGTGTGTGTGTGCACACATGTTTGCTTAAGTGTGTGTGAAATATGCTTATTTAAAGTGGATTAGTCCATCCCAACCCAGAGCTACGCATTGGAGCACATTGGAAATTTGCCAAGCGAACAAATTGTAACTGCTACATATTGGCGTCAATACAAGGGTCAGGAGGTAAGCTACTGGCTACAATAACGTCGACGTTAACAGCGACTGCAATGTGACGTTCTCAGCCCTAAAGAGTCAGCGGGTTTTACATTTAAATGAATATCAGGTTAATGAATAATTAAAAAAAATGACATGTTCCTACGTGTAAATGTGGGGACAGCTCGAAACTGCATTGGGTTCTGGCTGCATAAGATTTCTGCACACACATAACTACAATGGAAAGCATGCAGAAGGCCGCATCACAAGCTCCAAAAACTTTACGGTGAGGCACATAAAAACGTAGACTCTACTTCTGATTCTTAGAATGATGACTGTGAGTAGTGCATGGAATGGTCAAATATTTATCGATTTTTTAGTTTGTCTATATTTACTTTGTAACTAGAAAAAATATTTAGCAAAGCTTAGTAAAGTCGGTTAATATTAGCTTCACTATTATCAGCTTATAGTCATGATATTTCTATGGTCTCGATTACAGGCCTGTACGCAGCAAACAAAAATGGTTTCAAAAGAAATCAACAAAGAAACTTGCTTCAAGGTTGTGTGTTCTTTTTTTTTGTATTTTTAGTATATATTGTGGTATTTTTATTAAAGGGGTCTACGCAGTTCGAAAAATATAAAAAAAAAAAATCCCACTTGGGATATCGCATTTGGAACTTTTTTTTTAATATGAAGTTTTGTCATTCCGCGCGAAATTTTTCGAACTGCGTATAGGCCTTAAGCCGAAAATATATCAGAATAAGTAATACCCAGCCTGCTAAGGTATTTCCGGAGACTGCAATGTGCATAGTCAGAATCCTAAGGGGTTGCTTGCCAAAGAAGAAAGATTCCTTGATGAGCAAACTTCATCAGGTGGTAAAGTTTTGTGTCTCTAGCTCTTGATAAGCATTTTGGTATTAAGCACTTGGGGTCTGCCACGTCTTCTTCTGTTCGTTACATACATTGCACAAATCTAGTATATCCTTTGTACCTATAGATACAGGATATAAAAATAACATAGTTGCGCACATTATATATTTAAAATGTATATTCACATTATTGTGTAACATATGCTTGAAAATTTCATTAAAATTTCATTACAATTTTTAGATGATATATCTTTTTAATTGGATGCAAAAATATGATATTAAAGTTTATCAAATTATTTACTAAACAATGGACCGAAAAGTTGTTGTGTCCAACTGATGCTGGTTGAAAGTGACATAGCTGCAAACTTTTTGTGTGCTTTATTTTATTTATTTTTTTATTTTAGTCAAATATATTTTGTTTTCGTTGCAATGAGAGCATTGTTGCTTTGATGTCTTTGTGTTGTTATTGCTTTGTGATGTAGAGTGCACTCACTCAATAAAAATTGCATTGCATAGCAAAAGGGGCACGTACTTTAATTTTGCTTACTTCGTGAACGAGTGCAATTGAAATGAATAGAAATGCGACAGCTAACAAAAAAAAAAAAAAGGAAACAGTCGCCAACGACAGTGTGCTACACTGTAAACACTTTTCTCTAAGCATCAGGCATCGCAAATAAGAGCTTTAGAATATCCAAAAAAAAAAAAGAATAAGCATAAAATTTCAAATTTTTGGCAGCAAATCAGAACAGCTGTTGTTACTGCTGGCGCCATCTAGCTAACAAAAAAAAAAAACTGGAAACAGTCGCTACGTTGAACGAGAGTGGAATACACTGAAAATACTTTTCTCTTAGTCTCAGGCATCGTAAATAAGAGCTACAAATTGCATCGTCATGAGACTTTCACAAAAAACAGAAAAAGAATAAAAATAAAATTTCAAGAGACTATCAAAAAAACCAAAAACAAAAAGAATAAACTTAAAATTTCAAATTGTTGGCAGCAAACCAAAACAGCTGTTGTTACTGCTGGCGCCATCTAGCTAACAAAAAAATAATTGGAATCAGTCGCTACGTTGAACGAGAGTGGAATACACTGCAAATACTTTCCTCTAAGTCTCAGAGATCGCAAATAAGAGCTACAAATTTCATCGTCATGAGACTATCAAAAAAAATTTAAAAAAAATTTCAAAAGACGGTAAAAAAATACAAAAAAAGAATAGACATAAAATTTCAAATTGTTGGCAGCAAATCAAAACAGCTGTTGTTACTGCTGGCGCCATCTAGCTAACAAAAAAAGAATTGGAAAGAGTCGCTACGTTGAACAAGAGTGGAGTACACTGCAAATACTTTTCTCTACGTCCCAGGGATCGCAAATAAAAGCTACAGAGTTCATCGTCATGAGACTATAAAAAAAAATAAACAAAAAAAAAAGAAAATTTCAAAAGACAAAAAAATCTAAATAAAAGAATAAATATAAAATTTCACATTTTTGCCACCAAACCAAAACAGCTGTTGTTACTGCTGGCGCCATCTAGTGGACTTACACTGGCGCCATCTTACGCAAAGCATAAAAAAGCCATAGGGCAACACTGTTTTGTTTGTTTAGGTACGTCCGCATGCGGTACGCGTTTGCACATAAAATTTCGCACTTCCATCATTACCTTTCCATAAATGCCTTATATGTGCTTGAAGTATATTAAAGATCCAACAAAATAAATATTTAATTTTAAAATTTTATTCTGAATAAGATTAGTTATTACTCAAGCCACATTTGCATTCATGAGTTGAGAATTTTAAAATGGCTAGCCATGGACACTAATTTGTGAAAATATCAACTTTTTACTACTGATTAGGCTCACAGATTAGTGGCTCTAGATTTCGCTGGAAGCAAGGAAGAGCAGATATTGGCTTAAGTGGGCTGCCCCTAGTTTTTAAGTTCTCCAAACAGACTATAGCTGCAACGACTGCCACGCCCACTTCTGCCAGTTGCTTACAATGCACAAATCTCTGATGCCCTTTACTTGCAGTGTATAAACATACTGAGTGGGTGAAACTGTCTTATGGTTTGGGCGAGAAATAAGTTGGCCAGGGTTTGCTTGGCGCTCGTACGTGTGAATGATAAAAAAATTGAGCAACTGGGGGAATGGCTTATTGGGGGTGGTTGGGGCTGACTATGGACAAAGAAGTCTCGTTCCAATGTGGTTTGCGGGCAAGTAAATGACGTTGCCTGAAATATTTGTACAGTGACAACACATACAGCGTGCAACGGCCCTGAGGCACATTTACATGGGAATGACAGCTGGAGCGTGGCCAACGCTGTTGTCAGCATCGCTGTCGATGTCAACATGGACGTCAGCGTCAGCGTCAACGTCAACGTCACATCACAACGTCTATTATGCACTTAAATGCCTCTGCGCAAATTTGAGCATAACTGTTGAACGCACTGCCTTGGCCGCCTATTATTTTTTCATTAAGTTTTCAAGTGCTGGCACTAGAGTATGCATATCCATGCCCAGCCATTCCAAGTATTCACTAAGCCGCCCAAAAAGCGCTCGATTGCCGCCTGGCAGCCTCCAGAGAGCACAAGTTGCAACCAAATGACATACAAGCCAAGTGCAAAGTGCTCCATTTGGCATGTGCATAATGAACTTGGGCCAAGCATTGGACTTGATGGGGTTAAGCGTAGTGCGAGCGGGTCTTGGCACTTGCCACATTTGGGGGCACGGACTTTCTAATTTTTTAATACTATAGCGCTCAGCTGGAATGTTTAGCTGGCTAGAAAATGCAAATCTTAACAAGCGTTGCTAAAAGTTTAAGTTATAATAAATTGGCAAGAAAAAAAATTAATTTAAAGCTTAAGCTTGACAGTAAGTCAAATATTTGAGCTTTCATACAAATTTGCTGTTCTCTTAAATAAGATGAGCCCCAGTGTGTGCATAGTAAACTAAAAAAGGGCATTGCCTTTTCAAGTGCCAATTATTCTGTAGCAGCATTGGACACACTGACAGCAATGAATGTCAAAATAAAGTGTAGCTGTCACTGACAGTTTTGGCTGCGTCTCTGCGTATCGATTTGCCCAAAACATTTTAGCGCCAGGTCCGACAATTTTGGCTGCCCATTGAAAGGCACACTTGCCTAATGGTCTACTACAATCCAATTAAAAATTTTAAGTCATGAACTAAGCAAAGAAAAAAGTACGCCAAAAATATATGACTAGGATTATGTATTTACTTTGTCAACAAATATGCACAAGGGCAGAAATGCAAAGTATCTAATTTTAGTACGACAAAAAAGTGCACTTGTGCCCGACCTACGAAAAGCAGCACATTTTTGCACAAAATTGTTTGCGTCGTAAGTTAGGTTAGGTTAAGGCAGCAGTTAGGACGTGACGTCCCAACACACTTAGGCCAGATAAAAATTGGCCCGTAGTGACACCGCAGGTGGGCTTTACTCCACCCTAGCCCACTAAGGAGGTCCTCAAGATACTCTATTTTTTTAGCCTCTCTCATACGTAGAGCTGATAGCTCAGCTGATTGCTTACCAAAATTTTCCTGAGAAACCAGCTTCGTTTGGGGCCGAACTCAGTGCCCCGCTGATACTAAGTTCAGCGGCCCTTTGAACCTTACTCAGCTTAGTTGTGATGGATTTTTTATTCAGTGAAGGCCATCAAATAACGACTCCGTGCACTGGTACCTATCCAAAGAAAGATATTTGCTTTATACTAAACAAAGCACGCCATATGACACTTGCATATTTGCTTGCATTGTTAGTCGGGCACTTTTGCCCTTATGCCTCATTGTGAGTGTTCTACACGTCGTTACTCGTGCATTTTTGCTCCAAATAGTGAGCACCCTATTTGCTTACAATATTTTAAATGTCCTTAAAAAAGTTAGATTTACAGAGCTCCCAAAAGTTATTTATTTACTGAAAGATGACAGCAAACCCTTTCACCCAACCATTTCTTCTAGTTTCGAAAAAAGGCGAACAAATCAACGCAGTACGGTGAGCGGAAAACCAATTTGTGAATGCATACAACTTTTAATTGGCGACTGAACGTACGTGTGTCAGCGCCTTGTCTTGGTGGATAAGAGCTTTATTCTTAACCAAATGCGGTCCTTTTGGTTAAACTACCAAATTTTTGAACTAAAGACGAGAAATGCTTAAACAGAGCTGAAATATGTTGGCATTGATAAAGATAGTAAGCAGAATATTCTCCTCTAACTGGCTACGCTTAACTTGACCGTCCATAAAAGGCAGCTTTGCGTATACGTAATTTTTTTTTTAAGTCCCATAACTTTGATTGCAGCCGTAATTTTGGGAGCAAAAAATGGTTTTATATTCAAGCATATTTTTTTCTGTTTTTCTCATACATTTTTATAATATTGTTAAAAATAAGAGAGTAGAATTGAAGACCTTTCTAGTTATAGACTTTTTTTGATCAACTCTGCTGTAGTCGCAAGTATATATATATTTATTCCTGTTACTCCTGTGAGAAGCATAGGGCTACAACAAAATTCTTAAATCTAGTTCTATCTAATGACAAGCTTTTGATTACGCACCAACTCTTTCCACTTTTTTCTGTCTTTCTCCAGTTGTCTTCCCCAAGTGTGCGCCGGACGACCTCTTCTGCGGCTGCCTTGCGGATTCCAATCGATGGCCTGCCTAAAAATGTTGTTTGGGGGTTTTCTTAGGGTGTGGCCTATCCAATTCCACTTTCTTTCCATTATGTTTAAGTGGATTGGTGTGTGATTTGTAAGCGCCCATAATCTGGCATTTGATATAGTATTTGGCCAGTAAACCTTTAATATGCGTCTAAGGCAGCGATTAGTGATGGTTTGTAACCGTTGAAGAAGCAATGGGGCTGCGTTCCATGTTTCGCAACCATATAGGAGTATCGAGATAACGTTAGATCGGAATACTCGTAATTTTGTTCGACGCGATATTAAAGAAGACTTCCATATGCTCCTAAGTTTTCCGAAAGCTTGTTGTGATTTTTTGATTCGGTTTTCAATATCCTCTGAGCTGCCGCCGGTACTTGAAATTACGCATCCCAAGTAGGGTTTGCAGCCCCGGGATCCCGGGATCCCGAAATCCCGGGATCCCGTTGCTTTTCCGAGTCCCGAAATCCCGGGATTGAAATAACTAAGCCCGGGATTTAGCTTTTGTCTGAATTATATTTTGAAATTTTTGAAATATTGAAACAAACAGTATTAACAATTTTGTGTTTTGCATTTTTTTTTATTTCTTCTTTGCCTATACTAAAGTGCTAAGCAACAACACTTTCTTTCATATGCTTTGTTGGTAGACAATTCTATTTAATTCAGATTTTATTGTTGTTTTATGTATGATTTTGTTAATAAATAGTTTGAAGCTGCGAATTGAGAAACACTTCGAAGAATTAGAAGCAAATTAGTTTGCATTTGGACAAGCAAAGAAATATATGAGCAATGTGCATTTTGAAGCTTTAATATTATTGCCTACAACTGAAGTTGACATAGATTTAGATAATTTGTTGAAAGGGTCGTGGTAAAATTAATTGAAATTTATATTGATAATTTTTTTTTTCATTTCATTAAACTTTAAAAAATTTAATCTGCTTTTTTTACAATTACTGCTCTTCTTCCAGTAAAAACAACTGTTGAAGCACTCTGCCGTCGAGATATCAACCTATTTACAGCAGACATAGCCATTAATTTTATGTTAAAGAAACTTGAAGATGCAAACAGTGCTATAAGTAAAAAATTACATGCAGCTCTCATTCTTCGAATGGAAGAACGCCGCACAGATCTAAGTGGTTCACTGCAATACTTGCATAATGGTATAAGCAACGTCTCAGGAATAGATTTTATTACAGTTCCTTCTTCAATTAAATGCCGTAAGTTAATAACGGACTTGCTTTAAAGACTAGACGCTCCTAATCCCACTGCATTACTAACAGCTCATTCAACTGGATCTTCCATTACCAATGAGGTAACACTTGAAATTGATTCAGATTCAATAACTGAATAAAATTGTACACAAATACTAGATAAAGTTATCAAAGAGGGATATGCAGCAATGCAGCCAATTAGATTGAGATACTGTCATCAAAAATTCAAAATAAATGTCTCTTTTTGAAAATGGAGGGAGACGTGGTGACTACCTTGAAAGAACATACTTCTATTTAATGACCATAAAGCCCACTAGTGTAGAGTCTGAACGAGCATTTTCTTCGGCACGACAATTTATGACAAAAATAAGAAGCCGTTTGAACGATGAAACGCTGGACGAACTGTGTTTTATGAAAGCTTATTTACAGAAACACAAGAAATGAAGAAATAGTTTTTAATTTCATTATATACTATTTTTTATTTATTTTTTACGAAGAACCAATTTTTGTTTTGTTTTGGTTCGATAAATAATAATATTAAACCAATTTTTTATTTATGTTTTGAGTGTTATAGCCTTTTCACACTGAGCACATTTAAGCGGAACGCATGGGATTTTTTGAAGATGTGAAATTGCTGTTCACACTGACAACATCTAACATCTACCATCTTGCTGCCATTTTGAAACCTGGCTGGTGGTGAAATAAGCAAATTGTGACGAAAATTAATAAATATGGAATTAAAAAGAGATTTAGCTCTTGTTTTATGTGCCTGTCAGCAACAGGAAGAAATATTAAGAAATGTTCTTGTGAACTTAGGTCAAGTAGACCACGACGATCTGTGTAGTACCATGAACATGCAAGTGCCACGCCCGAGAACAGTTTGGATGGTTGTAAGTGCTGAGGTTAAATTAACTACTATAATTTTCTAACTTTTCAAAATGTATAATTTAGAAGCGTTATGGCATGTTTTGGGAAAAGGACGTACCTGAAAATACAGACGATTTTTTTAAGGAGAGCTTCAGGATGGAGCAAAGTACATTTTCAATGCTGGTGGACAGGCTGAAGGTATTGGAAAAAAAGGATACAAATTGGCGGAGCGCAATTCCGCTTCAGAAGCGGATTGCCATTGCATTGTATACCCTAGGCTCCGCTTCAGAGTACAGGGCAGTAGGACGGCTGTTCGGAGTTTCGCCAAACAGTGTGTGCAATATTCTGCACGAATTTTGCAGGGCAGTCGTATTGGAGTTCGCGGAGGAGTTCATGTCTCCAAACTACCTCACGAATGAAAAAATTGATGAGTGTGTGCAGGGTTTCGAGTCGCTTGGATTTCCACAGTGTTTTGGTGCAATTGGTAAGGAAAATCATTATTATAAAGGTTTATATATTTAATTACATTAACTACTTGCTTATAAGATGGGTGCCACATTGAAGTGAAGCCTCTAGCAGAAGAAGCTGTTGACCACTACAACTACAAAGGCTGGTACTCAATTGTATTGCTTGCCTTAGTAGATTATCGGTAAGTTATTATTATATGTTAGCATGAGCAATGCCCGATTAATGGAATTAAATTTGTAGGTATCGGTTTACTTATGTAATTATTGGGTCTCCAGGTCGATGCAACGATTCTTTAGTCTACCGTTCGTCTTCACTTTGCAAGGAGATTGAAACTACACCGCTGCTAGAGGAGAGGGCAACAGAAATATGCGGCGTCAAAGTTCCAGTTTTGTTAATTGCGGACTCTGCATTTAGGTTTACAAGGAATATGATGAAGCCATATGCATTCTCAACAACATCGTCACCAAACCAGCAGATTTTTAACTACCGTTTGTCCAAGGCCAGACGAGTAGTTGAAAATGCATTTGGTCATTTGAAAGGAAGGTTTCGCCGCATTGGCAAAGGACTGGATTCCCATCCAAAAAATAATAGAATGATTGTGATGTGCTGTTGCATTTTGCACAACATTCTAAATGAGCACAATAGCGCAATAAATGACACATGGAAAGTTGCCACTTGTGAGCTTCGCGAGCAACCAATTCACACCAACATTTCTGCTGATTACTCACATGATGCAGAAGAAATTAGGTCTGCAATAGCTAGATCTTTCAATAATATTGAATTTGAATGAAACAATAAATAATAAAATCTTTAAGTCAGGCACAAATGGTTTTTATTAAATTCAATAATTTGAGCTATGTCTCTTCAAAACTAACACATTTTTCATTATATTTGCCAGTCTTACATTTCATTGACTAGTGACACTTAAAAACTAACTATTCTAAATACAAATTTTCCTTTTAATCTTTTTTAATTGCTTGCAGCAACTGCTTTTGGAAAGACTGTTGATTTTCGGCCATCCGCTCCAGTATTGCTGTCTGCTCGCGAAGCACTTCATTTCTTTCGCGAGCAGCTTCCACAAGCTCCGCTTGGTAGTCGCGTTTTACTCGTTTTGCAGGTGGCCCTGAGTCGGTCGGGATGTCATATGACACATCGGCGTCAAACACCACGAATTCTTCCGCTGCATTTAATGAAGCAGCTGCAATATAATTCAAATTAGCGTTTTAATTGTATTCGATTTAGCTCAAAATACTTACTACTATTGTCCACGTTCACCTCTTCTATATTGTTAATCCTGAAGGAACCGAGAATTTCGTGGACCTTTTGATAGTAGCACCAATTGGAAGGTGCCCCACCACTTGGCCCTACCTTTTGCTTTTCCGCTCTGTAATTATTGTATAATAATTATTATATGCATATAAATAATGAAAGCTGAGTTTTCCTTACTTATACTTCCTCGTGAGATTATCCATTTTGGTCCGGACATCGAACCAAATACCTCTAAAGCCGGACGCCTTTAGAGTTTCCGCCATTTCCTTGTATACATGGGTGTTTTTTCGGAAACCTCTTAGATCGGCAATTTTTTCAAACCACAGATCTAAGAGGTGGCTTTCCGATTCAGCTGTCCAACGAATCCTATTTGTGGTCGCTTTTTTGTAATCTGCTGCTGCAGTTTAAAAATAGTTTAATACAATTTAAGTTAAAAATTAAACAATAAAATTTTTTACTTACAAGTGGTTTGTTCCATTTTGATTTTATATTTGAAAGTTGCCACTCTTTTGCATTCATATTTTCCCGGCGAATGACAAAAAAAGAGGTGCACAGAAAAAAAATCGAATAATTTCTCATCGGGACGCAATAAAATAGGAACATTTCCACAAGATGTTGGAATGATGTAGAAATTTACGGAACGGGTAATTCATACGCAACATCTTCGACAAAATATGTTAGATGTTAAATGTGCCCCTGTGTGAATAGGCTATTAGTATGTAATTTTAACTATGATAATGTATAGTATATAGTATTTTTCATAAATAATTCAATCCCGGGATCCCGGGATTTGGATAATGTAATCCCGAAATCCCGGGATTGAAAATATAACACGGGATTGCAAACCCTAATCCCAAGTAGGTTAAGGATTGTACATCTTCCAAAGAAATATTATTTATTTGAAAGCGCCGTTTGTTATTTGTATTTATTCTCATAGTTTTAGTTTTTACAACATTAATGCTAAGACCTGTTTTAGCAGCGAATGTAGCAACCGCTCTAAGTTTGCGAGCCATGTCGTCGTAGCTATGCGCAAGCAGACAGATATTGTCGGAATAATCGAGATCGTCTAAAGAGCCTTGCAGGCCCCAAGTTATGCCTCTTTGATTTTGAAGAGCATAATTCATAACAACGTCTAACACGATGTTAAAAAGCGTTGGGGAAAGAATACAACCCTGTCGCACGCCTATGTTAACGTTAATATTGCCGCTTAATTCACCTTCGTGCAATACACGGCATTTCGCTTCTCGATAAAGGCCTTTTATTAGCTCGATGATTTTTTCGGGGAAGCCTACGCATATTAGGGCAGTCCAGATTGCATCGTGACGTAGCTTATCAAATGCTTTTAAGAAGTCGATGAATATTATGTACAAAGGAGATCTATATTCAACACTCCACGATTATACGAAGGCTGTTGACATGATCTACGCAAGTGATTTAGTCTAAAATGGGTTCTGAACTGAGACACACATTGAATAGGTTTTCGTAACTTAACTTAAACTTTTAATAAATAAAAAATAAATCATTTCGCGCCAACACAAAACTAGAATTTATCGAAAAGTTAAGAGAAATATACAAATTTATCGAATTTAAAAGAGCAAATATCTACAAAAGAGCACGCAAAAACGAATCCGCATAAAATGGTTCGGTTTGGCTTTCTCGTTTTCCGGAGCACGTCTGAATGTACAAAACTTGGGCATATTGGAAAAAATGTGTGATGTAGAAAAATATTTTGATATAATTTTTGATTAAAATTATGCGTATCTTAGTTTTTCCCCCATAAAACATACGCATATTGGTAAAGTAGTCTACTTTTAAGGACAACACATACATATATAATTTGCAGCATAATTTTTACTTTTCATATTTTCTCAAATTTTTCTTTCATGCTTTTTTTAACTAAGCAAACTGGGCTTGCTAGCTTATAAAATTTTGCAGACTTGTCAGCATATTACTTTTATGTATGACATAAATGCATGCCAAGTGTTTACTTAAAGCAAACAGTGCTAAAATAAAGATATACGCTCATGATTAATTTTCTCAAAAATTTGGCTCACTCTGCAATGACTATTTCTTGCTCTGGAACACTATCTACATTTTCATTTTAAACATTTTTCCTCGCAAAAAATATGTAATTGCATATCATTTCATGTGCTTCAAAAAATCTAAAATTTTTCCAATCAAACTGCAATATGCTACACTTTGATAAAAGAAGCTACACAAATGAACAATTTTCTTCAAAAATGTACCATGTCTGCATTGAACTGATAAAGGTAGATTTCAAAAACTGAAATGAGTTTTCATTAACTTTTTGGGCATCATAAGTAGGCTTATTGGACACAGCAATTATTTTTTCTTGGAAACTTGGGTATCGTCAACTAGCAGCGTTCAATTAAATTTCTTCGCCCAGGCAGTACTAACTGCATTCAATTGATAAAGGTAAAATGAAGTTTCATAAACTCTTTTGACGGTACAAGTAGGCTTTTTCTTTTGTCTTGGAAATTTGAGTATCGTCAACTAGCAGGGTTCAATTAAATTTCTTTGCCTAGGCAGAACTAGTATCTGCCTGTTTGTCACTTTTATTTGGCATATGCGATACCTTAAGCTGTTGGACAATGATGGGCCACAAACTTCATGGCCCAGTTATATCGAATTTGGACAGCAATATGCCAGAGCAGGCAATACGCCAGCTGAGCCAGCTTAAACCTCAAAATGGCAGCCACGAACGACAACAAAAGAAGTTGCATGAAAAGTTAACACACAAAAACACAAAAGAAGCTAGAAAATATGGAATGGGAAAAAGAACATTTGATGCGTGAGAGTAGAAAATCAGCAACAAGCGAAAGCAAAAGCCAATAAATTATGAAGCGAAACCAGCAAAAAGCAAACGATTGGCAGCACTGGGACAGGATGACAGCAGAGAGGTAGCAAGAGAGGCGGGGCAACGATAAAGAGCGCAGTGTGTTAAGTAGTGAGAAGTAAAAGAGTGAGAGAGAGAGCAGCTTGCGGCAGCAGCCTGCACGTGAATGCGTTTTAGTTGACTACATAAGAGGCACACGCACACACACAGACAGAGAGGGAGAGAGAAAGAGAGAGATAGAGAGAGTGAGAGAGAGAGGGAGAGAGAGGGAGGGAGAGAGAGGGAGGGAGAGACACGCAGACACACGCACACACCTACAGCCGAAAAGTGTAGAAATTAGGTCAACGTGGCGTATGTTGAATATGTTACGACTGACGATAGTCACAGAGTCTGCTGACTGCCTTGCCAGGAAGTTGATGGCGTTTTTTATACACTACGGGTACAAAGTGCATATTAGGTGCCAAAATGAATACAGCATAGAAAAGAAGACACCCACAAGTTATCTAGAGAAGTTGTTAAAGAGCAATCAAACTTGGGATTTAGATGACTTGAAAGTTTTTTACGGAAAAACAATAATTTTTTTTATCGTACATGGCAAGTAAGAGTATTCAATAAGTAAGGATTTGATTTTAAAAACTATGTAAGCTTATTTTACACTGAAAATTAAATACTTAAAATAAGCGGGAAATAATTTCAAAAATCATGACTGAAATCTTAATTTCGGATTTTGAATAAAAATTGGTTTACTATAACATATACCTATTTTAGGACTATTTTTATTAGTTCCTTGGTGTAAGTAAATTCATATGCGGAATATATATAAAGTAAAGACAACGCTCTTAGTAAGAGCATTGGGCGGAGAACTTAGGATTTATTGGACGAAAATATTCGTAAGCATAAAGGCCGTACGCAGCAAGCAAAATTTACGAATGTAATCTTTTGCACACTATTACTAGCGTAAAAACCAGTGTGTGCAAATTAAGGCAAAGTGGTATTTTTTATCGAATTCGGTTTTTGTTTTTGTGGTATTTGGGTTGAAGTGGCAAACAGTCAAACTACAATCAGCTGTTTATAACATAAATGGATTTCTATGAACAAATATTGTTGACATTACTTTTATGGGAATAATGCAAATATTTAGTGTTGAAAACATATTGCAGTGCAAGCGTTGCCAAATAGTGGCAGCGCTTTTAACAATTATAAGGTATATATATACAAACCATAGTTTAATTGAATTTTGAATATTTTATTATGGCTTTCCTTCTTGCCATTTGCGATGCATCATGTCGTTTTACGTTTATTGATGATGGCGCGTATGACAGCGAATGCGATATGAATGCATTTTCTGATTTGCTGACAGGAAGCCTCCAATTTTCGGGCAAAAGCGTCAACGATGGTGTGCTCACAGCATTTTATTTTATTGGCTATTATGCGTTCCCATTAGCTGAGCGACTCATGAAGCCATTTAGGGCACGGAGATTAACAAGGGAAGAATGCATTTTAACCAGGCTTATGAATCATTTGATATGATATATGATGCAAATTTTCATATGCGGCAAAAAATAATTAATTTACTGCGTTTCGATTGTTAAAGCATCACTTGGCTGCTCAAAAGCTCACAATACATAATAAATAGTAAACGGCTTGGTAAAAAATGTTTCGCAACAATTTGTTGCTACCAGCCATTTTTTTACGAATGTAATAATGTGCATGCATATTAAGGCAGCAAAAAACAAATAGCTGTGATAAGTCCTACCACGCCTAGTGACGTAGTGGCGCCATCTTACGTTAAGCATTTCTAAAAATTAAAAGACAACATTGTTTGGATTTGTTTTCTGCGTGCACTTGTCAAAAATTTTTGAACATAATTTTTCGTGACAATTTTTTTTTTGATATGTAGTTTTTCATTACACTCGTAAATTTTGCAAGCTGCGTACGGGCCTTAAGTCGCTTGTTTATAAAAATATGCCTAGCTTTGGTTTGAAGTATTGAATCGAAATATATTCGTTATATTATGCAGCTCAATATTGAGTTTTTAGTATTTTATGTTTTTTTTTTTTTAAATACCAGAAACGCTGCACTTAATTTGATTCAAATACACGCGCCCAAAATGCAATTATAAAGTTGCTTTGCAGTGTAATGGCTAAGGGTATCACAAAGTCAACATAGCCCGACCTACGCCATATTTATACTAGTTACTTATAAAGAAAGTGTGACAAAGGAAGTTTTATCGACGCTGAGATCTCGGACAACCATAAGAGCTACGCACAGCAAATTTTAACAAAAGAATGCACGTTGTTCCTTGCCAAATGAATTATATTTCTATTTATTTTTTTTATGGAATCTATTTCATATTTGCAGCTTTTTCTTCCAGTATTTGGTTATTTTCCAGCTATATAACTAGAACTAAGGAAATATTAAGTTTTTAATTTGGCCAGTTTTGTAGCAATTTGCGGTCATATTGATCAGATGGCAATTTTCCAAACTTTTATTTATTTTTAAACTTAAGCTCACTCTATTTCTTGTTATGTTATGCTTCAGCGTAATAATTTAATGAACTATTTTTAGCTGAATTTAAACTATGCGAAAAAATTGTTATATTTGAGCTAGAGTTAGAAAACTTGGCATGCGAACTTATGTGAGCCTAATAAACAAAACAAAGTCGAGTTATAGTCGAAAGCGTGCTCTCAGTCCCTGCAATCGGTTTGTTGTCTTTACTGGCATACTTTATATATATGTAGCTAAAACTCTTCACGTTTAAATTTCACAAGTTATTGGCATATATGACCGTGCTGCGAAAAACTAAAATATGCGTATGCGATTTGAGCTCACTTGGTTGGTGCTCCCAAACTCAACAAAACGAATTTTTTAAGTGGCTTAAGTTCGACTACTTTGTTGCAAGCGATATCGAAACGTATTGCAATATAAGGCTTAAAGATGTATGTAATTTAAATTGAAATAATTTTTTAAATATTATTTTATGTTCTAAGATTCTATTTAAGCGGGAGATATTTTTGTTAATTATTTAAAATTTTTTTTTTTCGGAAATAACACAAAACAAAGACGAAACAAAGTTTAAGGGAAATAAAGGCAGAAATCGAAAAAAAAAAAGTGGAATTGGGGAGAACGCAAAAACATAATCGAACAAAATGTATTGTTTTCTTTTTTCGCTTATGAAATATTGAAAGTTATCGACAACTGAAATGTGAAATTGGAAGCACGCTAAAGCGAAAACGAATAAAATTTTATCGTTTTCGACGTATTAATTAAAACAAAATTTATTCGCATTTATTTTAAATTGAAAGCACGCAAAAACGAAAACGAATAAAATTTAATCGTTTGCAAATAATAAATTCATAGAAAATTTATTCGCTTTCATTTTGAAAAAATTCTGAGCACGGTTGATACGTATCGTATCATCGTATTTGTAAGCGAAATATAAGATGTTATCGACAGCAAAAAAAGTGAAATTGGAAGCACGCAAAAACGAAAACGACTAAAATTTAATCGTTTTCGACTTATTAATTAAAACAAAATTTATTCGCTTTCGTTTGAAATTGAAAGCACGCAAAAACGAAAACGAATAAAATGTAATCGTTTGCAAATAATTAATTCATAGAAAATTTATTCGCTTTCATTTTGAAAAAATGCTGAGCACGGCTAATAGATCGTATTTCTAAGTAAAATATAAAAAGTTATCGCAACAAAAAAAGTGAACTTAGAAGCACGCAAAATCGAACAAATAATTAATGCATATAAAATTTATTCGTTTTCATTTCGCAAATTCGAAGCAAGGCTGTTAGATCATATTTGACAAAATAAAAATAGTTTTCCCAATTGAAGGCAGAAAAGAAAAGTGGGCTGACAGCCCAAATTTATGAAAAGGTAACGAAAATAATTGTTGTAGCCTTGAGAAGCTCAAATAACCTTAAGGCATATAGGTAATTCATATAAAATTTATTCGTTTTCATTTCGCAAATTCGAAGCAAGGCTGATAGATCATATTTGACAAAATAAAAATAGTTTTCACAATTGAAGGCTGAAAAGAAAAGGGGTGTGAAAAGGTAACGAAAATAATTGTTTTAGCCTTGAGAAGCTCGAATGACGTTAAGGCATCAAAAAAAGGGGGGAAAAAATATAAATTAAACGAGCTCTCAGTATACAATTGTTATTTTTGACTGATATGTGTCAAGGTAAAAAATTGTCAGGGATGCCAAAATGCCGAGCTCTCAAAATATTCGGCTAATTGTCGCTGATTATGAGAGTATTAAAGCTTTTGTGACACCAAAGTTATATTTGGATTTTTCGTATTTTCTTCCATTTTTTCCTCCTTTTTTTTTGCGGCTTATATATGTTTGTTTGTGTGCGTGTGTGTTTTTAATAAAAGTCGATAAAATCGGGCAAGGGCAGACTAGAACTTTTTAACGGCCCATGGCTAGCAAAGTCCTGGCACGCACGAATCTAACACCAACAACAACAACAACAACAGAAGCAACATCAGTAACATTAAATGGCAAGAAACAACAGCAACAACAACAACGACAACAACAAAAGTTCGAGGAAGAAAAAGTTGAAGAAGTAACCTAACAGCCCGTTAGGTAAAGGCGCATAGACATGGCTGACCGACAAAACAGACAGCTAGACACAGATACACACACGCACACACACCTATAGACACTGATACACCTATACTTAGAGTCTATGATTCAGATTCAGTGCTGGCTTGGCTTGGCCTGGCCTGGCCAGACGGCGTACGTTGCATTCTGATTAGGCAAACAAAGTTAATTGGATGCGACAGGATAGCCAAGTGAAGGCCACAACAGAACATCAGAATAGTCGAATGGAACAGAACAAAACTAAATCGACTAGGCAAGAGACGAATGTACGCGGACAGACTGGGGAATAACCATGAAGGTTAAGCCAAAAAAGAAAAAAAAAGGTAAACTCAGCTCAGAAAGGATGTAATACACAGAAGTATTTGGCCAAGTTTTTGTTCGTGCTTGAATAAATTAGAGATGTGCACGTGAGCCTTAAGTTTGCAAAAAAATAATATTTTTTTAGAGACTAGTGCAGTCAACTTTGAGCTACTCTATAGCAACAGCTTCAAAGACAACTTTATTGGTGCGTACCAAGCAAACCATGGCTTCTCAAAATGTGCAAACTGTTGACGATGTTACTTATTTGTCAGGAACTTGGCCTTTGACGGTTCACTACATGTTTTTGGTTTACAGCCATACAAGATGTATCTAGTTTAACAATTGTATCTATTATTTGCTCCTAACTTTTAATGACGTCAGCAAGCCAAATTATTTTTTTATGTTATTTGAAAGTGGAAGGCAGCACGTGTGTACAAATAAGGTATTTGATTATTCTAGCTTCTATAATCTCCTAGCTCTATGCGTTCATACAAACAGGCGCACGGAACATTTTGCAGGTAAATCCGAGAGGTCTGCGGTGTCGCTTTCTCTGTGTTATATACATTACTTTCAGTATAGGGGTTTCCTTCACAAAAGCCTCAGGCTTAAAATCTTTTTATTAATCCAAAGACAGACAACAGCGTTATGAATGTTGGGATGTGCATAATATGCTGCCAATCACCCGTCAGAGAGTTTCAGCTTCTCAACTGCTATTCTCATCCGTGATAGCCTCAAACACTTTTAGCAGATATTCCTTTAGAAAATTTAGCAATATCTTTGATTTTCTCCACCTAGCATACTCACAATTCCGCTTTTTTTTCTCTAAGTGGAGATCTAAGGCAGTGCAGAATGGGAATGCGAAACATCAGCTCCTGCTTAAAAGGTCGTCAAATACATAATTTCACTGGAACTAGTGAGGCCAACATTCTTGCTACAGGATTAGCTATGACTCCATCGGAAAGCCTAGTACTCTACATTTCGTTTATAATTGTGCCCTGAAGGAGCTACTTGAAATAATCATATAGTATGAACTCTCCTGCTTCTACGGGAACAGCAGCCATCACAAAATACATATCAAGCCAAAAAAATGGCTGAAAAATCGAGCCAATATAGATAAGTTTCAGATTCAACTATAAAAACCTAAACTTCTTAGTGCAAAAATAGAGTTGCATCGACAAAACAGTAGCAGAACTGAATAGAGGCAGCTCTTTTGCAGAACCACATCTGCGGAACAGTCAAGAAGCACTACTTCACCAGTAGATCCTCGAATCCATCGAAGCAACTACGAAGACCCCACATCAAAACTCAGAGGTTAGGATGAGTAAGTTAGACTGCTTGTCTATGCCGAGATCAACCAGAGACCATGGGGTTCATTGTGATGCCTAATTTACAGAAAGAAAAAGCATGCGGGGGAAGGTTAGAAGTGGATAGGGGTTGGATGGCATGGAAGCTGGGAAGGTTGAGTGGCAAAGCCGTTGGGCGTTCCTTATCTCCTGAATCACTCTACTTTCTGAACCATTTTGAGCATTCAATGAAAGTGCCCAGATACACTTTGGGGGGTAGATCCTCGAGAGAGGATCCAGAAGTTGTGTATGTTTCCTAAGCAGTGGAAGGCAGTAACATAACAGATTTTGAATAATTTCTATTTCTGTTTTATCTTCTTAATCTCTCTCCTTTCTCAACCACTTAAACGATTCAAGGAAAGTGGCCAGATCTTCGAAGACGGGTTATACCAAAAGTTGTGTGCGTTTGTTAAAAAGTGCAGGGCAGTCACATAGCAGGTTTTGAATACTTTCTATCTCCTCCCTAACTCCGTCGCCACGACAGAAATCGCGACGAGTAACATGCAACCTCTCAGAACTCATGATACAACCCAAATGTACCCAGCATATTCTAGACGCAATGTGTATTTGTCGTAAGCTCATTTTTCTGCAAGATCTTTCCAGTTGTAAAACAAAAAAAGCAGCTACAAAAAAAGAACATCTGTTGCTCAATGTATTTAAGCACGTGAGCGCTGTTGTCGTCACGCAACCAGCTCCCATATCAACTCCCATACTGAAGCCCAAAGCCTAAAGCCTAAAGCCTTGACGCCTTGAACTTAACTGTCAACTTACCAAGCACCGTCAAAGCAGTCAATTGCCTTAAATGTAATTGTAAATGTTGTCGTGCCCCTACTGCCCCATCCCGCCTATACCCTTATCCACTTAAACAAATACAAGGATAAAATAAGAAGACAGAAAAAGAAGCGTAAAACAAACAAATTGCTGTCAACGTCAGCGTCGCGCATTAAATACGAAAACAAAAATAAAAACAAATAGAGAACAAAGAAATAAAAGCAGTAAAAGTAACGCAAATAATCAATTTGACTCGATAGGCGGAAGGACGCAAAGAGCGACTTGGCACGCCTACGGATCGTGACACGATAGGAGGCACGCGGCACGCTTAGACGCTTGATCGATTACCAGCACTGATAATTAGTGAGCTGAATAGGTGGCAAGCAAATTGTGCGAACAACATACAACAATGTCAAGGCGAATGCCAGAGCGTGAGCAGGAGTTTTTTTTTTTTTTTTTTTTTTTGGAGGGGCTGGCTGGAGACATGCTTATGGTAAATGGGGCAGCCAGCCAGCCAGCTCCTTGGAGCCTCCTTGGGGGCACTCAAATTAAGTGACAATAGCGCAAATACATACATAATGAATTATTCCTTAAGCAGTTAACCGCATACCAACGCACAGACACAGGCACGCACACTCTCGTTCACACAAATAGAGACACGCACAGACACAGACAAACGTCTATGGCGCATTTTATGTTTGTGCGCCATTCTGAAATTGGGTCAATTGCGAACAGAATGCAGGCAGAATCGTGGCCAAGCTGAGGCTCTGGCTCTGGCGCTGGCTCTAAGGCTTCATCGCTCTGTGGGTCTCTATGTCTAGGGCAAGTTCTTGGGCATGGGCGCAACGTGGAGAATGTGAGCCAGAGCACGCCGTTAACTAAATCAAAAACATTTACCAACTGCCAGCGGCATGTGTCTGAATGAAGCTACCAAAAAGAACGTAACATAAAAAAAATACAATATAAAAATGAAAAGGTTTTCGTTTTCGGTTCTCATTCTACTTCTCGGCTACTTTTGCCATCTTGGCCGGCAGCTGAGTCGCGACAATTATGTATGTTATTTATCGCCAGACGAGATGGCGGAAGTCTCTGCCGTAGACAACGATACGCAAAAATATGGCCACTGGCCAGTGAAATAAAAGCCACACCGTGTTAGCCACGTTAGTCGCGTAGCTCTAAACGACCCGTTCCCCAGGCAGCCTAAAGTGGTAAATAAAAAATGTAGAAAAGTTGCTCAAAGCTTAAATACTCTACACAAGATTATTTAATGAGAAAAGTTTAAAAGTGCTGCATAAGGAGAGATGTATTTAGAATGCATTGGTATAAGCTTGTAGGTACAGTCATGCCAAAAGACATAGCAGTTGTGTGTGTGTGTTGGCAACGCCTTATCACGAATGTCACGTATCGAAAAATCAACGTTAAAAAGTAAGTTTACAAATATAAAAAAGTGTTCAAAAGTATTCAGCTCGTGGAATGCAAGAGAAGCGTGGAGCTTTTTTATCAAAAGTTCAAATATTTTTCGTTTATTAGGCTCACACAACTCTACAAACTGATTTGATGGCACAAAAGGTGCCAGCTTAAGACACAACCTTAGAAGTTTCTTTGCGTCTTCCATTGCACAAATTTAAAATAGCCTTCACCCTTTGGGGGGCTGTCAGGGTATAATGAGTTTTTAGACAAACACACACACACACATACACATGCTCAATCTCTGAGCTTTATGCATAGCTCTCCAACAAAATAAAAAAAATAATATTAATAATGACTGCTATACGATATGTGACATCTTGCTCCTGTGGAAGCTGCCAGCTGGCAGCTGTGTCGTATGAGTAATATGCATGGCGGTAAACGGCAACAGCTTCAAGACTCAGAGTCCCTTCTCTAAAATGTTTCCTTCTGTAGCTGCGCTGAGGATTGAGGGGCTTCGGGCTTAAAAGCATTTGATTGACAATACAAAGAACATTAGCATGCCAAGATGTGTAAATTGATGATGCCACCAAGAGAAGCAGTTGGATTTTATTACTATTACTATCAGGCAGCAGCACTTAGTGTGCTCTATTAATATCAAGGGAATCAACTTAAATATCAAACGCAAAATAAAGACATTGATGGGAAATGATGAAATTTTGCAAAGCTAATTGTGAGAGTTTTCTTTTTATGTTGGTATATGTGCCTGCAGCCAGATGTAATCGAATCCATTGGCATAAGAAAGCACAAGTGCCAAATAACATCTATTTGTAGACCATTGAGAGTTATTTATTTGCCAGATGGTCAGTTTGCTCGGCAACACTGTGTCTAAAAAATAATAAACTGGTACAGATAAAAGTGCAAAAAAACATAAATAATGGACTGGGAAACATTTGTGGCGCGACAACCCTCAATTGTGTTAAACAAGAATTTATGGATTGCCCAATTAGATGGGACTTTGGAGTGGGTGACTTTTTATGGCTTGCTCGGTTTAGAGACCATTACGTAGGACAAACTTCAATTTTAAAGTAAGCATGGAGTTTTGGCAGAGTTTAAGTTGTTATAGAATGAAGCAAAAAATAAAATCCATCGTGGTAAAGCCACTTTTCTTAAATCATAAAAAATATGGCGGATCTACGTTAGGGGTTTTCGGGTCTGGACACCCCCAAAAGTTGGAAAAATGGATTTCAAGTTTTTTGGGAGCTCTGATATATATACACTTCGAAGTGAAAATTCCCCCAAAAAACCAAATCATGCATCCGCTCCTGGCTAAGTGGTATACAAAAATTCTCCTTAGGACCTGCTTTCCTAGAGTAAGGTAAGCGAAGAACGTTCGACAAGCTTCAATTTAACATCTTTTAAAATCTTGTATTTCTAGCCTATATGGTCTTTCGCATTACCTGGCTATGATTGGCTTTAAAAACCTCTTCATCATATGGCTGTATGTTCTAAAAAGCGTTGCTCGAAAATGGCATATTCTTCAAGCTTTTTTGCCAAAAAAAATATCTGAGCAAAGTTGAATTTTATGACAATTTATAGGGAAGAGTGTCTAAAATCGGTAAACCATTACCTAAACCTTTAAGTTTTTAAAGAATTTCTGCCGTGTGAGGAAATCTCATATCGTACAGATGTCCTTATGACCCAATGCTCCACTAGGAGTAACAGGACATAACAACAACAACAGATGTCTTTTAAAAAAGCTTGATAATCTTAATTCTTAATATCATGATGGAACGACTTTTGGATCTACACCTCAAAAGCTAGCTTTTCACGTATAGTCACTATACCCCATCTTTAGGGTGGGGTTGTTGACACCCTGCATCAGTAGGAGTTTGCATTGGCAGCTTTTCTCGACATTGAGGGAGCTTTCTTTAACGTCAGGATCCAGTCAATAGCGGCAGCACTTGCTGAAATCGCTGCTCACCCGATGATAAGCCTGGTTAAGCGGCTCAACTCTGAACTCTTTGTAGGAGTAATAAAAAAAGGATACAAGAGACACAAAGTGATGTCATTTTAACGCTTTTGTGAAATCTGGTCCCCAATGAACTTCTTCTTGTCATTGAGCAAACAGAATGCACGCTGACAGCAAATGCAGATGACGTGGTTCCTATGGTAACTGTCTACAAGCAGTGAGTTACTGGAGTCTGCTTTTGACGTCACCCCACAACAATATGGTTTCGGGTTCAACTCTTTGAAGACGCAACTGGTGTTGTTCACTAGGCAATACAAACTCCTAAGCAGGCCCGTCGAGAGGGGGGTGGGAAAGGTGAGATTTCCCCCGGGCCCGGAGTTTTCTCAGGGGCCCGGTGAAATTACTCTCGTAATAAAATGATTTAAATTAAAGGTGTAATAGAGGGGCCGGTACATTTCCCCCCGAGCCCGGTTTTTCTCTCTTCGGCCCTGCTCCTAAGTTCACGCTTCCTTCCCTCGGTGGAGAGCAACTTAAAATAAATATGGAGGTCAAGTATGTGGGTGTCTTTTTGGACACCAAACTCTCTTGGAAGCGAATCAAGGAGGAAAGGGTGGGTGCTTACTACGCCTGCAAAAAGTCGGCTCGAAGAAGACAGAAAGTACAGGAGCGGGTGTCGTCTCGAAAGAGCTCGCGAGGCGATTTTCATTTCGTCTTCCCAATTGTTGTAGCGTATTTCAGGATGAGATTACGCAATTTGACGAGTGGCAAGACTGAAAGACAACTTGGACGAAAGTCCAAGGAACGTATTAATTCTTGTCAACAGTCAGCCTGCTATAAAGGCTCTGGCAGTCTGGCAAATCCGAAAAGTCATTGAATGCGAAATGTTTCAGCAAGGAGAGAGATTCAGGAGATTAGGAACGCCCACCGGCTATGCCACCCAACCTTTCTGGCTCCCACGACGCCAACCATCCACTACCTTCCCCTTCATGCTTTTTCTTCCTACAAATTAGGCATCACAATGTATCACATGATCGCTGGTCCAAAACATTTTGGTTTCTCAGCTCAATTTTTAAAAAGTAAATAGCTATAAAAATATACGTTGTTTTTTTTTTAGCACCAAGCCAAGTTTTAGTTCCATTTGATATAAGATAATCCTAGCTTCAATACTCCCATAGCTTAAAGTGGTGCGTTCTTATTCAATAGTAAGAAACAAAAATCATATTCCATCATTTCCCACTGTAAGTGTTCAATTTTCGCATTTTTCTAATCATCGTTTAATACGTAA
Organism: Chymomyza costata; assembly: GCA_018150985.1. Taxonomy (NCBI): domain Eukaryota; kingdom Metazoa; phylum Arthropoda; class Insecta; order Diptera; family Drosophilidae; genus Chymomyza; species Chymomyza costata. Next base: position 28,048,495 of record JAECWU010000127.1, on the reverse strand, counting down.
TTATGAACTATTTTGAACTGCTAACTGCAATTAGAGAACCATAGTTGCATATTTCTGCTCTTTTTTTCCAAAATAATCTATACAACTCTTTGGGCATAAATATCATTGTTATGCTTACACATGCGAAAGTAAAGACCATTTCATCTAAATCTACGTCATCTCGGATACCAAGAAAAAATAAAAATAAAGCACGGCAAACAGGAGGAACGCGGAAACCTTGAGGCACCCACACACACACGTGAAGAACTACGCAAAACTAGTAAGAAGGAAAAACTTTTGAAAAGTGGCGTGTGATGCTCCACGACGATGACACAGAACATTCCCCAAGGAAAAATCAATTACAGCTGTTTCGAGAGAAGAAGTCGCCGAAAAAATAGGCAGCAAATTGCTAGGCAGCATTTGATTGTCAGTAGATGGCTTCTTAGTCAATGCTGCTGTGTCAATGAACTTTGTAAACAATTTTTAATCACATGCCGCTGCCAAGTGGCAACCAAGTTAAAGCTGGCACAAAAGGTTGAGCAGGCTAGTCAACTCTAAACAGAGTGTGGGCAGCTGGAGGGAGTCAGCCAGGCAGCCATCGAGCCATCTAGCCATTCAGCCCATTGACGCCGATTTCAAATGAAATTGAATAAATCTCAGCTTACGCAAGCACGCACCACAAGGCAGTCCAGGGAGGGTGTAATGTCAGGGTGCCGGGGGTAGTTAGAGCGTACAGTAATGAAGCTGTGTGCGTTGAGGCGAATGCATGAGTAAGGTGTGAGGGGGCGGTAGTGTAAGTGTGTGAGGGGGAGTATGGAGCAGGGAGCTGTTACAAACAATGGTCGCAGTAATTTCTTAAAGGCTGCGCGATTCACAGCTGTGTTCCACTGTAATCTAAATGGTTGGGGCTGTGTGTGGGTGTGTGTGTGTGCACGAGTGTGAATGGCATCTTAGCTTGATGGTGTGGGTGTTTATTTGCACAAGTGTAGGGGTTGTAGTCTCTAGAATTGAGTCTTGATGAGTGGCAAACGTCAACACGCACTTGTTGGTTGCACGACGACAACGACGACGATGATGACGATGACGAAGACCTCCAAAGATTTGGCTTGGCACCTGCGTGTGAGCTGCTGCTCCTCTCTGACCCACACTCTGCTTGTGCGTCACTCTAAAACGTCTTACGCACTGTTTGCTTAGTTGTGTGTAGCATATTTTTTTGTTGCTGTAACAACACGAGGTCATTGCACGGACAATTGGCACAGCACTGACTTGCCACCCGCAGCGCTTACAAGCCCCTCTTTGTGGCGCCCCCAAACACTGGGCCGGACATCCGTTAAGTTACGTGTTGTTTTTAATTGGCAAAACAAACGTAATTAAAGTATTTAGCAAGCAGATTGAATAATGAGTAATCACTAGCTAAGAAACCCAGCCCTGGGCTTTTGCCCTACTATCAAGTTCGCATGGGGTTAAAAATAAAAATAAATCCAAACTAAAGCATGAAAATCTTGTGCTATATGGCAATTAGTAGCGTGGTCAGGCAACAAGGACACACAATATTGTGGCAACACTGGCGCACACGCACACATGTCGTATAAGTGATATAGATAATTGTAATTGCGTGCTTGTCTGCTTATTAACCAGTCAACTACTATTCACGACCTTTGATATCATCTTTGCTTGTGGCTATGATAAGGAATGTTTTTCTAAAAGTGTTAGGCAGTATATATAGACAGGGCGTCAGTCAGGACGCTTGGCAGAGCCGGAGTTTAACTACCAAGTTGAGGCATATGTGTCTATTTGAGTGTAGTGAAGGAGGTTGTTGGTGACCATAAGCACTTTAGACCTCAACTACTTTCAGAGCCAAGTCTGCCTTTATGAGCACCTAAGCTTCGAAAACCAAAAGATCTTAGCATAATAATAATCTAATAACTGCCTTGATTGCTTCCAAATCTTTTATAACTTAATTAGTCTGCAAAAACCCAATAAGTGCCTTAAGGCACCAGAAAGACGAAATTTCCGCTTCATCATCTGCTGGCACTGCTTATCTGTTTGACTTTTGGAATCAAGCAGTAGCTTCAAAAAAACCTTTTCTTTTAGAATGCACTGCATATTGTCTTATTCACTACAACCTTCAATGCTGCAAGCTACTTTTCTTTTGATGCAACAGAGATGCATATACAAACTCAAAATACTTTTACGCAGATAGCGATCAATTTGGTTGACTTGGCTGCACCAGTGCATCCTTATCAGTGTGCCCAAAGTGTTTTTTCACAAAAACAAAGAAAATTGTGTAAAACAAATATTCTAAGCACAAAAAAAAAAAATAAATAGAAAAAACAAAACACATTACGACTGCGAAGCACATTAACGAATAAACAGAATATCCAGCACCAAGATGGCCCTCACTGACAATAATGACAATGTTGTGTGACGTTGAGAATCCCCCGACCATGTCGTGAATGCTCTGACAACGATGCTCAACATGAACAAGACAATGCTGATGATTCTGATGACTCTGATGATGTTACTGGCTGCTACTGTGACTGTGACTGCGCCAGACTTTGTACTAAGCCAACTGAGCCAAGTAGCAGGCACACTATTGATTTCCATTCGAAAGCGGTAACACAGCTCTAGGAGCCGGGGGTATCTTTAGGGTGTTTAAAGGCTGCTGCTGGCTTCTGTTTCTGTCTTGGGGCTTGGAGATTGGTTACGTATACAGAGACAGACAGTCTCAGGCAGGCAAGCAGGCAAACAGGCAGGCAAGCTAATCTGCGCCCTCTTAGAATGTGGAACATGCTGCGTCAAGGCATTTTGCGGCATCTAAAGTGGGCGCTCAACGTTCCAGAGCAACTCAAGCGGCAACAACAACAACAACAACAATGGCGACAATAAGCACCAAAAGACAACGGCAGCAACAAAACGTGCTACAAATATTACTACTGACCTACTTACCAAAAAAGAAAAAAAAAGAGAAAAATAGATAAATATAAAAAAAAAAACAGTACTCGTCAAGGGCGGGAGGGGTTTGTTACGTGTGCCTGTGACGTAGAAGCGCAGGGGAAACTGCAACAAAAGCGTTAGTAGCAGTTGGAGGGAACCGAAAGTTGAATACTCTTCGTGATTTGTGTTTTGAGAAACGCAACAGATATAAGGATTCCATTTCTCAACTTATGCAGGATTTCGCTGCTAATCGAAAAACTTATTTCTATGTGTTTGTAATAGTATTAACGAAAAAAATATATTTATAAAAACAAATTCGTTAAAAAGACCACTGTAGTTAAGAAACAAGAAACTGCTCCAAACTTTATTTAAAAAAAAAATGACGCTAAAAATTTTTTTTTTAAATTATGAAGCAAGACAAAAATTTTTGGAAAGTTTTAATTTTTAAAATAACAAGGAAATTAAAAGAAAAACGCTTTACGGCTTGATTTTAAGAGACTTATTTTCGGAAACCGAATTCGCATGTTTTATACGGATTCGTTTTGAAACCGAATGTTTGGTGCTCCCATTTTCACCAAACCGAATTTTCCATGTGGAATTAAAACGAATCGCCAAAATAGTATTAAAATAGCACGCATATAATATATGTTTTATATATATAATTATATTGAACTAATTTTTTAAATATTCTGTGATATTCTTACATTCTATTTATGCTAACATTAAGTTGAATATTTATTGACAATGATTTTAAATTATTTTTTTTCTAACTCAACCCAAAAATAAGCATTCACCAAAACGCATTTTTTTCTTTGTGTGCACATATCATTCACGAACACATGACGATAAGTGTGACAGGGTTGCCGCGTTACACCAAGAGAATTTCCCTTTTAACAAAAATAGCTAATTCGTATTTGATTTCAATAAATATTGTTGCTAAAGCAATATTTTTGTGTTATTTTATTTAATATTCAACATCAGAAAGAACTAGCAATATTTTAATGAAAAGTAAATGTAAACAACATATACAAATAAAATGGTGCAAAACTGCGGCAACCATGTTAGCTTTTTTATAACAAACAAAAAACATTTCGCGCCAACAAACACATTGTAACTAAATATTTAATCAAAAGAATTTAGTGCTCAAAAATATATTTATTGCAGCGGAAAACACAAAAGCAGCGAGTAGGACATGATTCTTCCATTATTTTACGCCTTCTTTTAGCTTCAAAACAAGCAATTGAGAAAATAAATGGAATTTTTGCAATATTTACAATTTTTAACAAAAGGCAGTCAGCTGGTTACACCGTAACATATGTGAATTTATCGATAAAAATGAGAGAAATATACAAATGTATCGAAAACAAAAAAGGAAATTATCGACAAAAAATTCGGATTCCGGAGCACGCAAAACCGAATCCGAACAAAATTGTTCGGTTTGGATTTCTCAATTTCCGGAGCACGGCTGATTTTTTTTTTATTGAAAAAAATTTTTTTTCTTTTTTTTTAACCATTTAATTTTTTTAAGAAAAAATATGAATTTTGCTTGCATTTGCCAATCAGCAAATGGGCGTTCAGTAGTGCTGGAGAAACATCTCTGTTGGCCAACATCGATATATAGAGATTTTAAACTTCGATCAGCGATGTTTTCTCCAGTACTACCCTGTACCTATAGGTGCAAAGGGTATACTAAATTTGTGCAATGTATGTAACGGAGAGAAGGAGAGTCCTTTATACCAAAATGCTTATCATAACCTCCTTCGCAACAATATCGGTGAAAATAAGTTAAGCGGTTCACTTTTTAGGTTGACCTCTTCGATTTAAATGACTTTTACATATGTGATTGAGCTGACCACATGCTGACCATTGGTACCTATATACGCAGATATAAAGGAATCTCTGGTCAGCTTTCGGCCAGCGTTACCTGTGGCATCACAAAGGGCCTTCTTGTTCCTAAGTGCGTCTGGGCGGTTTCAGGACAGGCAACCACTATAACCTAACCTAACCTAACCTACATATGTTATAAAGTTACTAGCCAATATTAATCCTGATACCTTTTAGTATCAGTGCCGGAATCGGAATTTTGAATTTTAATACAGGCTAGTATCTTTATCAAATAAATAGGTTCGGTTAGGTTTGGGCGGCATCTGGCTTCAAAAGCCTAGGCTCGTTGTAAAACCGCACGGGTCTCTTTTTCACCCTTCTCCTGGACAGCATTCCTAAAAAGAGTCCCAGCCTGTTGCTGCTATATAACTTGCAATCCTCCTCGGACAGACAGAAGGAAGTCATTTTCCAGGTACTTTTTCTTGCGTCAACTTACAGCTTCACAGGAACAGAAGAAGTGCTCTACTGACTCTACCACTTCCTCATCTTTGCAGCTTCTACAAAAGTCATTGTTTGGAGCATTCATTCTCATCGCGTTCAAGCCAGTGACTGGTGAACGCCCTGACCACTGCCAAACAATGTGAAGGGTTGAGGTGCAGCGCTTTGTGTAAATTTTTGGCCATATTTGGCGGCTGATTCTACAATGGGGTGTATTGTTCGACAGCCTTTGTGCGTGTGAACCAAATTTTTTCCCCTGTCCATAGCTTAAAAGTGGCCAGCGGCATACGGATATCCTCCTTATCTGGGAGGAGGGTAGTGGTCGTGCCGTGTCTGGCCAATTCGTCTGCCATTTCATTGCCTGTTACATCTGGTGCCCTGGCACTCAAATTAGGCTCATAACAAACTGCTCTGCCATCTCTTGAATAGATTTGCGGCAGTTGTTGACTGTCAACGAGTTGAAGGACAACGCTCGTAGTTGGCTGCCTTATATATATAAAAATTATCAAAGAGGTCGAACTACGAAGTGGTCCGCTTCACTTATTTTCGCCGATATCGTTTGCGTTTCGAAATTGTTTAAGCTGCATGATTGTGTCAGTATACCCAGTATAGCTAAAAGGTATATATGGATAGGCAAATAAGAGAAATGTGGCTTGCAACAGTTGCTTTCTTGTTTGATTTGTGCTTTAGATGCTTTAAAAAAAAAAAAAAAAAAAAATTCACACAGAGACAAAGAAATTGTAGAAAAGGGAAACTTAGAGATAGGATAGAGAGCGAGTGTGGATGGCAGAAGTCACGTGTAATTGCAGAAGCTGAAAGGAAAATGTCATAGCAGGTGGATTTTGTAAAGGCAGAGATAAGCGCGCTAAAAGTAACTCGCGGCGTTTTTCGATAAAACGTTCGTGCTCCCAGGCAGCAGCAAGAAAGCACTTAAATAGGCCGAAACTTGACACCTGTACAATGTCAGCACTCTCTTTCACACACAGATACATATAGATAAAGATACAGATACAGATACATATAAGCATAGTGGCAACAGACTTCAAAACTTAAAAGCAAGAAAATTACAAAAAATGCAAAAATTTCAGCATTGAAAATGGCGCGCAAATTGCTCGTAGGCAGCACACACACACATTCACACACACACATACAGAAAAGACAAAAAAAAAAAAAAAGGAAGCGAAAGGATAGGAAAACGCATCAACGGCAATGAGAACGGAACGACAACAAAATAGGGTGAAGGACAATGCGCCTGCATAACGCTTATTGAAATAGTTCTCAAGTGAATTCGACGCTTGCTTCAGCCGCATCCCTCCACCTACCCAACCCAATAGAGCAACCACTTCCCAACCGCAGCAGCATTATCAACACCCTCGTCATCGTCATCGTCATCATCATCATCATCATAATCATCGTTGTCGCTGTCGTTGTCATTGTTATTGTCGCTGCCGTTGTCGTAGCTGTCCAAGTAAGTCTTAGCTGAGGCCCAAGTTGTTGTAGTCATTCGTCAGACGGCTCAGCTCAGAGCTTACAAGCAGCGCTAACGAATGCACAACCAATGCCAGGAAGTTGCCAACATGGGTAAGGCATGCTTTACCACCCCGCACACAATTCCACTGCTGCCCCACAAATTCAACCCTACCAGATTGAGTTGCGTCACTTCGCATAGCCAACACTTAAGAGGCCAAATACTTGTACAGCTGTAAGTCGCAAGTCGCCTTCGTTCTTCAAAAGATTTTGATTGAAGTGACACGTGGAAGAATGAAGACCAACATAAAATAATTAACCTGATGACAAAAAAAAAAAAGAAATGTTCCAAACTTTGATTTCATCTTTCGATTTGGTTTCTTAAATTTATTATTTATTTAGCTTTCAACTACTTGCGGCTTCAGTAACTTGGCATTACGTTATTGTTTCTTTATGTTATTCCATCAAGGCTTAAGCGGTAGCTAGAATTTAACATTTTGCTGCCTACAATTCGTAACTAGTTTAAACAGCATTTACACTTACTCTTAATTATTTACTGTTGGCTTTGCCAGGGCTACACAAACGTAGCTCTTATATGCAACTGCATTGTTGTATTGACTCAAATTGACTGTAGAAGAGGTCTTTAGCTTTTTGGACTCGCCATGCCAGATGTGTTTGCCAACTCCGTCTATTTCTCTCAATGAAATTCAAGATGAGGTAAGAAATATAACTTGTAAAAAAGCTCCGGGCCATGACAAAATAGTTGGTACTTCTATCCAAAACTTACCTCTTTAATGCATAAGACCTCTAATCTACACTTTGAATGCGATGCTTACACTAGATTATTATCCTAGCCAATGGTAATAATGATACCAACGCCAATAAGCCAGAGCAGTCTCCATTTTCATACCGTCCTATTAGTTTGCTCGGGACTTTTTCGAAAATATCTGAAAAGATTCTTTTAAATAGGCTGTCAATCGTGCTGGACAATCAAAACATCTAACCCGAACATTAATTCGGATTCAGAAAAGCACACGAAACGCTTGACCAATGTCAGCGGATTGTAAATATAATAATGAGGGCGTTTGAACAAAAGTAATATTACGCAGCGTTCTTTCTTGATGTCACACAAGATTTTGATAGAGTGTGGTATTCTGGTTTGCCTTTGAGAAATGGTTTCCGGCACCATACTACCTCCTTTTGAAGTCATACCTGTCCAATCGTCATTTCTACGTCCAACAATCTGATGAACAGTCGAAGTTTTATAATATAAATGCAGAAGTGCCCCAGCGAAGCGTACTGGGACCTGTTTTTGCTGATGATTTTCCAGTTTTAAACAATACTGAGGTAGCAACATATGCTGACGACACGGCAGTCGTTGCATCAAGTGAGAATCCTGTGGAAGCATCTCGACATTTGCAAAACCAACTTTGCATGCTAGACAAGTGGCTAAACAAATGGAACATGGCTGTCAACACCGAAAAATCTGTCCAAATAACATTCGCACTGAAAAGAGGAAATTGTCCTCCCGTTTCCCTAAGTGTTATGCCAATACCAGAAAGCTACACTGTTAAGCACCTTGGTGTTCACTTGGATCAAAGGCTTAACTGGAAACACATATAAAAGCTAAACAAATGCAGCTAAAGGCAAAATGTAGAAAAAATGTTGCTAAGCTTGGAAAACAAGGTTCGGCTATACAAAGCTATATATGGGCTTATGCAATTCAGCTTTAGGAAACAGCGAGTACATCCAACATTGAGATATTGCAAAGGTTTCAGTCGAAGACTCTAAGAAGTTTTAGCAAATGAGTTGCATAAAGACTTAAATGTGCCTTTTGTCAATGATGAGCTACAAAGACACGCAAAAACTTACATTGAAAGACTACATAGGCATGATAACCATTAAGCACTAGGGCTTTTAGAAAATACATATGTAACCAGACGCTTAAAGCGACATCTTGTTTTAGATATAAAAAAAAAAGATATATTATGTTAAGTATTTTCTATTTATTTAGTTATTCTTTTTGTTTTAACTAATGTTATACGTTTTTTTTATATTGGCTGATTTTGTTGAATCTCAGTCAATCGTGTTATGTCAAATCATTTACTTACTCCATGCATAGATTGTAAATAAAATATACAAAAAAAAAAAAAAATCTTTCGATTCGGTTACTTAAATTTTTTATTTATTAAGCTTTCAACTACTTGTTGCTCGAGAAACTCAGCTTTACGTTATTGTTGCTTTATGTTATGCCATCATGGCTACGGCTTAAGCTGTAGCTAGAATTTAAAATTATTCCGCCTACAATTCGCAACTTGTTTAAACAGCGTTTACACTTACTCTTAATTACTTACAGTTGACTTTGCCAGGGCTACACTAAACTGACTGAAAAGCAAGCAAATTAAATTGTTTTGCAAGTTATTATAAACTTTAAAACATAACTGATGATTGCTTTGTTCTTAGGATTAATAAATATCAACAAAAATAAATGTATCTCATTTAGACTCATAAAACAAGTTAAAGCGAGTTTCAACATACAATAAAGCACAGCTTTTATGGATGATATCACTTTAAACTAGAACTTAACATTTTGCTGCCTACAATTCACAACTGGTTAAGCATGCAACTTTGTTCGCAATAAAGACATCTACAAATATACTTTTCTACCAAGCACACTTTTCAGAAGCGCATAGTCCCTCTTTAAATAAAGTCTTGCAAATTATTGCAAGAACTTGCTTCGTGCTCCAGCAAGACAATTACGCTTGTTTGCCTATGCTTATAAATATTCTAAACTTAAGCTGAGTAAATGCATCAAAGCTCAGAGTCAAATATGTAGTTGCCCCCTTGGTTAATAACGTGTTCCCTAATTGGACGCAATGCATGTATTATTTTACACTATCCGCAGTAACCAAATTCACAATTGGTTTAGCAAGCAACTTTGTTCGCAATAAAGACATCTACAAATATACTTTTCTATCAAGCACACTTTTCTAACAGAAGCGCATAGTCCCTCTTTAAATGAAGTCCTGCAAATTATTGCAAGAACTTGCTTCGTGCTCCAGCAAGACAATTACGCCTGTTTGCCTATGCTTATAAATATTCTAAGCTTAAGCTGAGTAAATGCATCAAGGTTCAGAGTCAAATATGTAGTTGCCCCCTTGGTTAATAACGTGTTCCCTTATTGGACGCAATGCATGTATTATTTTACACTATCCGCAGTAACCAAATTCACAACTGGTTTAGCAAGCAACTTTGTTCGCAATTAAGACATCTACAAATATACTTTTCTATCAAGCACACTTTTCTAACAAAGCGCATAGTCCCTCTTTAAATGAAGTCCTGCAAATTATTGCAAGAACTTGCTTTGTGCTCCAGCAAGACAATTACACCTGTTTGCCTATGCTTATAAATATTGTAAACTTAAGCTGAGTAAATGCATCAAGGTTCGAGTCAAATATGTAGTTGCCCCCTTGGTTAATAACGTGCTGCTTAATTGGACGCAATGCATGTATTATTTTACACTATCCGCACTAACCAATTTTTGCTTGCGGCCATAAACAAGGCTATGTAAGCTTTCACGTAATGATTTGAATTACAATTTTGCTACAAAACGGTAGCACACTAAAACAGACGGGCATTGACGACTTCGTGATACACTGTTACATTGAAACAAGCGCATAAAAAAATGTATCGATTGCGATAAATTCGGCATAGACAATCTAAAAATATTTTTATGCAGAAACAAAAACTCAAAGCCTTATGCGCTCACCAAATTTCTTAATCGAACGAAGCTACAGGAACTATATGATATAGTAAACGTATTTTGATAAAGTGCTTTACAATAAATGACTTCAAATACATTTTTCTTATGTATTTTTTATCACCCATAGAAGCCATATAGACAGCCGTGTTACGGAAAACGAAAAAAACCAAATCGAACAATTTTATTCGAATTCGTTTTTCAGTGCTCAGGAAAATTAAGTTTTTGGGGGATATTTTTTTTATTTTCGATAAATTCGTATATTTCACTTATTTTTTTTGATAAATTGTACTGCAGGGTTGCCGCAACTCTACAACTTTTTATTACTATATGTTGTTCATATGTATTTCAATTTCATTAAAATATTGCTAGCTCTTGATTTTTCTTTATATTTAGCCGTGCTCCGGAAACCGAGAGATCCAAACCGAAACATTTTGTTCGAATTCGGTTTTGCGTGCTCCGGAATCCGCATTTTTTGTCAATAATTGCATTTTTTGTTGCCGACACATTTGCATATTTCTCTCATTTTTATCGATAAATTCACATATGTTGTGGTATAACCAGCTGACTGCCTTTTGTTAAAAATTGTAAATATTGCAAAAATTGCATTTATTGTCTCAATTGCTTGTTTTGAAGCTAAAAGAAGGCGTAAAATAATGGAAGAATCATGTCCTACTCGCTGCTTTTGTGTTTTCTGCTGCAATAAATATATTTTTGAGCACTAAATTCTTTTGATTAAATATTTAGTTACAAAGTGTTTGTTGGCGCGAAATGTTTTTTGTTTGTTATAAAAAAGCTAACATGGTTGCCGCAGTTTTGCACCATTTTATTTGTATATGTTGTTTACATTTACTTTTCATTAAAATATTGCTAGTTCTTTCTGATGTTGAATATTAAATAAAATAACACAAAAATATTGCATTAGCAACAATATTTATTGAAATTGAGCACGACTTAGCTATTTTTGCTAAAAGGGAAATTTTCTTGGTGTAACGCGGCAACCCTGTCGCACTTATCGTCATGTGTTCGTGAACAAAAATTCGTTTTGGTGCATGCTATATTTTGGGTTGAGTCAGAAAAAAAAATAATGAAAAATTATTGTCAATAAATATATAACTTTAAGTTGGCATAAATATTTTCTTAGAATATCAAAGAATATTAAAAAAATTATTCGTAAAAAATGCGTACTTTTTAAACCTATTCTGCCAATTCGTTTTATTTGCTCATGCAACAAGACATTCGGTTTGGTGAAATGGGGAGCACTACACATTCGTTTTCAAAACGAATTCGAACAAAATTTTCGGATTCGTTTTCCGAAGCGCTGCCGAATATAAAGTACAAGGCCGATATCGAAAAGGAGGACATTTATTTTTTTTTAAATAAAAAGAGTCCAAATCCAATATTTGGTTGCTTTAACTCTTATTAACGCTGAGATCTGGTCTGTATCAACATATGCTTGTCATCCTAATCAGAGTACAGTCTCTGACGTCAACTTGCACAAATTTAATATAACCCTTTGTGGCTGAAATTAGAGGGTATAGAAATAATGATGCGCATGAAGGTGTATATTTTGATTTTGCAATTCAATTCGCGAGTGCAAGTAGAAACATATTCTATTGTAGAAGTTAACTTGCCCTGACTTGCAGTATTAATGTCAAACCCACACTTAACCCATATATGTATATTGAACTATCAATTAGTAGCTATGTATATTATTGCATTATGTGCATCATTGATTTAAATTAAGGTTTTTTCTTCTATTTTTTTCTTAGTAACTTCATTTGAAATTAACACTAACATCAATAGACACATGTCAGGTAATGTTAACAATGATATTATTGCAAATATTTCAGTTGAAAGCATTTGCTAAACTTTGCACAATTATAATTATTAACCATTAGCTTCAATGAAGGGCATAAAATTGAATTAGGTTTTACGTTTTTGATAAAAAGGGTGTCATTTTTTGGGCTTTAAAACGAGATTTATTGACTGATTGAGTGATAAAGGGTTTTCCAACAAGAGGTGTTATTTTGAATCATCCGGTACTTCGGTAGCTGTCACTTTTGAAGCTTTTACTCTTTGACATTTAACAAGTAGAAGCTACGCCATTACGAAAAATGGAACGATGCACGCTTCAACAACGCATTGAAATTATTAAAATTCACTACAAAAATGGTGAAAATCTTCCATCAAAAATCATCTTGACTGATAAGGCCCATTTCCACCTCGGTGGCTACGTCAACAAGCAAAATTGTCGCGTCTGGGGCTCGGAAAACCCAAGATTTATTGTTGAGAAGCCTCTCCATCCTCAACGTGTGACTGTTTGGTGCGGTTTATGGTGCGGCGGGGTCATTGGACCTACCTAGGACATAGGTCAGCCACTTTGCGATTTGGTTATGGAAAATGTCATGAAAAGGATATGGTCCTGTAGGCGTGGTCGTGGTGGCCATTTGGCTGATGTTGTTTTTCATTATTAACGGCATACCTTACTCTTTATTATGAAATAAACATCCGATCATTTAACTCAAAAAATGTCATTTTTCTTTGAATACCAAAATAACACCTCTTATTGGAAAACCCTATATTAGCGCAAATGCATTTATGCTCAAGGAGAAAAACTTACCACTTCGTAACTCAACGAAAAAAAAGTAAGTTTCGGGATACCAAATATTTTAAAAAAAAATTAGAAATCTAATTTTCAAAAATAAGCAAACTTATGCCAGCTCATATTGTTTATTATGCAGTAAGTGTCTTAAAAACAGATTTCAATTTTCTTACTTTATACATAGTAGATTTAAGAAAAACAAGTGTAGTGTCCCAAAAAAATATGTTTTATACAAAAATTTTGAGAAATTTTTTTCGAAGCACTTCAAAGTTAATAACACTAGTTTACAGCAAAATGTATCCTCAACATGTTTCACTCGTTTCCGCAGTTAAATGGCACGCTAAATCCGAAAATGAAGTACAAAAGTTTTTGCAAGGCACGTATTTCGAAATATTTCGAAAAAACCACTTTTGGAAACTAAAAAAACAGTGTGTCAACTGAAAAGCAAATATCTCTGGTTGTACTCAATTGATATTGATTATTTTTTACCAAAGTGTAGATGATTGAATTATCTATCGATTATACTTGGAACATATTTTTGTCTTGTCATCTTCATAAACAAAGCAAATACAACGAATTTTACACCAAGCACGTTTTTTCGAACGAACGATCCTGTGGGTGCTATATGATATAGTCGACCGATTTTGATAAAATTTGGTGCAGAACTTGAGAAATCTAAAAAAAACTTTCGAATGCCAAATTTCGTAACGATATCTTTGTAAATAAATGAATTATTCATGTAAAACTTTCGGTTTTTCAAACAAATTTACACTTTTTACAAAAATACTTCATATTTCCACTTTTTTTTTCCGATTTTGATAAACAACCACACTTTTTTTGCGTAATCGATCAAACTTTTTGAGCCATGAAAAAAACTGCATAAAAAATGTTTTTAAATTTATAAATTTACGTTCGAAATAGAATTTTTTCAAAAATTTGCTAAAAATTACGAAAAATTTCATATGAATGCATAAATAGCGTCCAAACCATAAATTTGACAAAAATATGTTCCATGTATAATGGAGAGGTAATTATCTACAGTTTTGTAAAAAAAATTGTCAAAATCGGCTTGGTAGAACTAGTGATATTTGCTTTTAAGTAGACACTTTTTTTTTAATTTCGAAAAATGTTTTTTTCGAAATATCTCGAAATCCGTTTCATGCAAAAATTTTTGGACTTCATTTTCGGACTTAGGGCGCCATTTTACTATAGAAATGACTAAATCTTGTTGAGCATACAAAATTTTTTTTTAAATTTGTAAACAAGTGTAATTAAAAAATAATAAAAAAATAATTTATTAATTAATTAATAAAAAAAAAAAATAAAAGAAATAAAAGAAAAGCAAAGAAAAGAACAGAAAAGAAAAAAAAGAAAGAGAAAAGAAAAAAAAGAAAAGAAGAGAAAAGGCAAGAAAAGAAAAGAAGAGAAAAGGCAAGAAAAGAAAAGAAAAGGCAAGAGAAGAAAAGAAAAGGCAAAAAAAGAAAAGAACAGAAAAGGCAAGAAAAGAAAAAAAGGCAAGAAAAGAAAAAAAAGGCAAGAAAAGAAAAAAAAAGGCAAGAAAAGGCAATAAAAGGCAAGAAAAGAAAAAAAGGCAAGAAGATAAAAAAAAAGCAAGAAAAGAAAATAAAAGAAGAAAAGAAACAAAAAAGAAAAGAAAAAAATGAAAAGAAAAGAAAAGCAAAGAAAATAAAATAATTTAAAATAATACAAAATAAAATAAAATGAAAAAAAAATAAAACAAAATAATACGAAATAAAATATAAAAAAATAATAAAATAAAATACTACTTTGAACAAAAAGTAAGGTGACAATGCATTTATTTTAAAGTAATCCCCGCCTAATACAATGCACTTATGCCAACGGCTTTTCCAATTTTCGAAACAGTTGTTAAAATCCATTTCTGGGATGGTCTTCAGCACTCTCTGCGACGTGGCTTGTATCTGCTCTATCGACTCAAAATGGTCTCCCCGGAGTGGTCTTTTGGGTTTGTGGAAGAGCCAGAAGGCGCACATTGCCATATTAGGTGAATACGGCGCTTGTGGAACAATCTGGATTGAGTTTCTGGCGAGATGGTCACCAAGATGCAATGCATTGTCATGGTGCAAAAACCATGAGTTGTTTTGCCACAATTCCCGCCGCTTTTGGCAAATAGCTTCACGCAAATGACGCATGACGTTCAAATAATCTGCCTTGTGGACTGTTTGAGCCGGCGGCAGGAACTCATTATGCACAACACCATGATAATTGAAGCAAACAGTCAACATGAGCTTAATTTTTGAGCATCTTTGGCGCGTTTTTTTTGGTCTTGTCACAACTTTGGCACTATGTTTGCTCGATTGAACGCTTGTTTTGGGATCGTAAGCATAAAACCAAGTCTCATCTGCAGTTATTATGCATTTCAACTTGTCAATATATACAGAAAGCATTCTTTCACACACTTCAACGCGACGTCTTTTTTCCAAAAACTTCAGTTTAGACATTGTGAAAATCAGAAAAATGCACTTTTAGCAGCGCACAAAAACGATGCGTACTCCAAGCACTAACGAACATTTTGACGTGTAACTTGGCAGGGATGACGGACGCAGTAGTATATAAATAATAAACTAAACATAAGCAAAGCTTGAGATAATTATTAAAATCTGCACACATATGCGCAGTATATAACACAGATATGGTAGCACTTGTCATGGTATTTGTGTAAAATCTGCTTGTACCTCATTATTGGCCAATAGGCAGGACTTTAGCTGAATATACCTGGGACGTTATGTGCAAAATGGGGGCATGGCTGCTGATATTTGGCGCTGCAGCAATACATTCATGCAAATACATAGGTCTGCAAGGCTTCAGGTTTGCTATAAAAGCAGGTGCAGATGGTACAAAGTTGATTAATTGGCACGGAGCGGTCAAAGCAAGCAAGTTGCAGCAAATATATCAAGTCGGCTGGCATACAACCAACAGTTCCAACCAAACAAACCTACAACCAACCGAACAACTCAGCTGTGCGACGTAGCGCAGGCGCCTAGCAGCTGCATCGAACTTCAGCCAACAGAGGGAAATTTGCTGTTGAAAGTGTGCGAGCGTTCAATGGCATTCAATTGAAAGCGAACTGAAACGAGCATAGCAGTTGATAATAAAGCCGCAAGCAAAACAGTTGCAACCGAACACTTCAACAGCTTGGACGTGCTGCGCTAGCAGCAGCAGCAAAGCAGCAGCAGCATTTAACAAAAATAAATTTTAAAAAACAACAAAAAAATCAACAACAACGAAATACAAAAAAAAAAAAACCAGGCGAAGTTTACAATTTTTTTTCCAACAAATTATTAATTTTTTTTTTGGTCCATACTTAAAAAAGTGTTTTAAAGTTTGTGTTCAAATTTTTTTTAAAATAATTTTTTTTCAAGTGCCAAAGTTGTGTGCAAAGTTTTTTCAAAAAACAAATACAAAGCAAACTGTGAGTTTGTGTGTGCGCGCCAGTGTGACATTAGCATTCAAAAGCACTCCATTTTCATATCATTTATTTGAAGTTTATGCATTTTTTGTAATTTATTATTTTTATAATTTACAAAAAAAAATTTTATTAAAAACCAAAAAAAATTTTTTTACCAACAAGCAAGTGCGTTAGTGCGCGTTAGTGAACCTCCATGTGTTCGAAAGCTGCATTAGTAACCATTTTTATTATTATTTTTCTTATGATTTGCTTGTGTTTTTATATGTATTCAATTCAAGGTCGACAAAACGCAGCTGGCAACGCAGCAACAATACCAACAACAATACAACCGAAATACAGAACAATTATATCATCAACAAAACAATTGCGACCGCAGCTGCCACAACCAAGGCGTAATTAAGCATGCAAGGATTTTGAGGACGAAAGTGCAAGCATTGCAAGAATGGCTGCTGTCAGCTGTCAACGCCAGTTGCAACAAACAAGCAGTTAGCTTTAAAAACACGCATACGCCCCGTTAAACACTCAGTATATAGCGCTGCTAGGCCCAACGACACTGCCACCAATGTCAAATCTACTGCCAATAATAACTGAAATAACAATAAAACTAACTGCCAGTAACAGTAAAAACCACTGCCAAAAAATTCAAATAAAAATAAAAATTACAATTTTTCGCCACCGCAATAAAGTTCATATAAATATAAAGTGTTTGCATATAATTAAAATATACGTACATAAGCTAAGAAGATACATTTGCAAGCGTGTGTGGGTGTGCGTAGATATATATATATAGACAAAAGGGAAAGCACCGTAAATTGCTGCTAGGCGACAACGTGTTGATGCCGCTGTCTACGTCACAACGTCAACGTTAAGTTCTTTGGTGCTTGCTTTATCAGCTGCTACTGCCACAACAACAAAAGCAACAAGAGCACGTGGTGAGTTGACATTTCACTTTTACTTTAAATGCATTTTCTGCAAAAACAGTGCAAAGCCGCACGTGCAATACACTTTATTCCCAAAAAAAAAAAAAAAAAAAAAATCGCATATAAAAAGTGTTTTATTTTTAAGAGCGCACTGTGTGCACAGATTTTCATATTTTGGCCAAAACCTTGTCATTTCCAAAATAATTTTTTTAGAGTGATGAAATTTTGCACACGTGTTCCTAAATGATTAAACTATTTTTCTGGAAAGTTTGAGCCTCCTCTGATTTTTTTGAGATATACATCCAGAACAAATTTGGAAAAAGTTTAAAAAAAAACCAAACAATTTTTTTAGCTTAATTAAAAAAAAAAAAACGGTGTATGGGAATATATATATATCACACAGCGGTAGATATGAGCTGCTCATACATTGAAAAAATAGCCTATATACAAAATATTGAATGGTTTTGGAGTTATAGACTCAATTAGTTTCAGCTTTCCAAGCAAATTACAAAAATACGACAACACCAATCCATCTGGTTTTTGACTTTTATAATTTTTTTTTATATGCTTTTTTAATTTTAGAAAAAAAAATTTCAAAAAACCATATTTCATTTTTACGTTTTTTGGTCAAAATTGGTAATTTTTACATTTGTTGATTTGCATCTTTGTAAGTATGCTATAAAATTTTCCTATTGTACATTTTGGTACAAACTTTGAAAAAATCGTTGTTGAAGCATACTTTTAGGCAGCTGAGATACTCAAAAAAAAGTTTTTTTTTTTTTTCTACATATTTTTATTGGCAATCAACCGAAACAGATGGGTTATGATCCATTACACTAGTTTACAAATTTGAGGGTCATCGAGTGAACCCTCCTAAAAAAGTGTTTTTTAGGGTAATTTGGGGTCGAGAAACACGAAAATGGCAACCTTTTTTTTTTCTTAAGCACCGTTTTCGTGATATTTTCGAAAAACATGTTTTGGGCACTTATTTCAGTTATTTTTCAATATCTCGTGAACAAAACTTTGTATCGACATGAAAGACAATTAGATCGAAAGGTATTGATTTGCTCTTTACAGTGATATATAATTATGTGCAGATTAAGTCAAAATTATAGAAGTTACAAGCAACCAAAGTCGAAAAAAAGTGTAATTTTTGACCAATTTTCAAAATTACAAATTTTCGGCTTGCTTGTTAATAGCGAAAAAAAATTTTTACAAATTATGTTAAGCTTTAAACTGAAAGAGAATTCTTTTACGAACAATTCGAGTCTAAGATCTTTAAAATCGGGTAAGAATTGTAGATGTTATGGAACCATATACGAAAGTTCCAACCTTCATCCATTCACACTTTTGTATGAAAAAAAAATGTTTCTCTCAAAGTTTTTCATTTGCGTTCATTCACGTCTTCACGCATTTGTATGCAGCTGTAGTCGTGTTTTTTCATTCCTGGTTCCATAACATCTACAGTTCCTATCCGATTTCGAAGATTTTCGACTCGAAATGTTCGTAAAAGAATTCTCTTTCAGATTAAGGCTTAATTTATTTTTTAAATATTTTTTTTCGTTAATAAAAAGCAATCCGAAAGTTTGTAATCACTGTAAAGAGCAAATCAATACCTTTCGATCTAATTGTCTTTCATGTCGATACAAAGTTTTGTTCACGAGATATTGAAAAATAACTGAAATAAGTGCCCAAAACATGTTTTTCGAAAATATCACGAAAACGGTGCTTAAGAAAAAAAAAAGGTTGCCATTTTCGTGTTTCTCGACCCCAAATTACCCTAAAAAACACTTTTTTACGAAGGTTCATTTTTCGTGTAAACTAGTGTTATTGATGAGAAAAAATTAATCGCTACAAAATAATAAAATTTAGTGTGTTATCAAAAAATAGTAAAATTTCCTAGGGGTCAATTTTTAAAATTCAACTTTTAGATATAAAATTCAATTTCCGAAAATCGGGAGGAATAACATTTTGTTGTAAAACATGTGAAGAAATTTATAACAAATTTTTCGATCAAATATCGCGTGGTAGTCGGAGGTACACCTAAAGCAAAGCAGTCACCTAAAGCAAAGAAGTCAATGATAAAAAAAAAAAAAAAAAATTTTTTAACTACTCGAATATATTTAAAACCGAAAAGTTTTTAAGCTCAGTTTTATTTTTTTCTGAAGTTATACTTATAAATAATAAAGTGAATGAAGATATCGTAGCTACAGGTATCATGGTAAATGCAGGTTTTTTTTCTTCTGAAAATGTGCGCGAAAACTCATAAAATACAAAATTTCAACTTTGATTGCCAATAACTTAAAAACCACTAATTATAATTTAAAAATTTTTTCTACGCAGGATATCTTAATATGTGTTAAATAATATTAAATTGTCATTTTGTCCAAATTTTGACTTTCATCAGCAGGGCTTTTGGCCAAAATCTCGCCATTGTTCAGCGTAAAAACTTTATTATGAACTTAGCAACAAAACAAAAATGTGTTGGCAGTTAAATTCCATGGCAGATAATTTTTTAAAAGTTATAGCAGATTAATTTTTTTACTTAATTGTAGATAATTAAATTACCTATCCATTATACTTGGAACATATTTTTGTCAAATTTACGCTGTGGTCGTTATTTATCCATTCATATGTAATTTTTCGTCACTTAACCAAATTTTAAAAAAAATTCTATTTCGAACGTAAATTTATAAATTTAAAAATATTTTTTTATACAGTTTTTTTCATGGCTCGTAAAGTTTGAACGATTACGTAAAAAATGTGTTGTTGTTTATCAAAATCGGAGAAAAATTGTGAAAATATCAAGTATTTTTGTAAAAAGTGAAAAGTGTAAATTTGTTTGAAAACCCAAAAGTTTTAGGTAAATACACCTAATTCTGTTTTTACACGGTAGATTGGGTCCAGAAAAAACCAAATTCTTAAAAAAATTCTATTTCGAACGTGAATTTAAAAACTTAAAACAAAATGTTCATACAGTTTTTTTCATGGCGCGTAAATTTTGATCGATTACGTAAAAAATGTGTTGTTGTTTATCAAAATCGGAGAAAAATTGTGAAAATATCAAGTATTTTTGTAAAAAGTGAAAAGTGTAAATTTGTTTGAAAAACCAAAAGTTTTAGATAAATATGTAATTCATTTATTTGTAAAGATATCGTTAACAAATTTGGCATTTGAAAGTTTCTTAGATTTCTCAAGCTCTAAACCAAATTTAATCAAAATTGATTTACGTTTGAAATAGAATTTTTCTAAAACTTTGCTTAAAATTACGAAAAATTTTATATGAATGCATAAATAGCGTCCAATCCGTAAATTTGAGAAAAAAAATGTTCCAAGTATAATGGATAGATATGTTGAGGATACATTTTGCTGTAAACTAGTGTAATCCACACCGTACAGTAAAGTTTTCATTGGCTTAAGCAAAAATTAACCTTATTATTAAAAAAGATTTTCTGGTATTAAAAATGAACTGGCTGGTTCTAAATGTAAGCTTATCGTTGATTTATTTCAATTTTCTTTATCGTTTTTATTAGAATTGTGCATTGCTGAAATTAAAATCACGAAAAAAATTTTTTGATCTGATTTGACAGGAAAGCATTATCGAAAAATTATCCTGCAACAGAATTGAACCAGTTAGTTCGCCAAATGTGAAAAATTTTTTCCTGAACTTTCTTTCATCATAGCTTTCAAAAAAATTAAATAATTATTATAATTACCTTAATATATACATTGATCTGGTTTGAAAGGAATGTATTATCAAAAAATTGTTCTTCAATAGAATTGAACCAGTTAGTTCGCCAATTGTGAAATTTTCCAGAACTTTCTTTCATCATATCATGCAAGCGTTGATGAAATAGCTTAAAAAATTATACAAATCTTGCTGAGCACAACCTACGAAATGCTGTTCTATTCCATAGTGTCTAGATCTTGGTAACTAACGACTATTTCGTGTTATCAAAACTAAAAAAATGAAGTGATTTGGGTCGAATGAAGAGTTCACTACTCAATCAAACTCCTAATTTTTGGGCCTTGAGACAACCTATGACTTAAAAAAAATAGGAAAAACTTTGGACAAAATGTATAAAAGTATAATAGCATAAACAGACTTTGCTGAGAAATAATATGCTTAAAATATTTTTTATATATCGTACATTTACGTGGTATAACTCCTCTATTGCCGAAAGATGTTCTAACATTTTTTGAGATTAAAATATTGTACAGGAGATGCTCTAGTTCTAATATATCAACAAATCTGTTTCTGATTTGAAATTATTACTGGCTGGCAAAAGGCGTAGGAAAAAAAGACCAAAAATCCTGAGCCTGAAATTTAAGAAAGCTAAAAATGGCAGAAGTTTTTTTTTTTTTTTTTTGAATTTAACGTATAATATTAATACCCCAGACAAATAATTATAAATGCATACATTTTTTCTTATATATCACACTTATGAGCAGCGGAATATTAATTTTGATTATGCAGATTTTTGAAGACATCCTTTGTGACTGTTTTTCACAAAACAACCTTCCTTGTTTTTATCAATTTAGGTACCGTTAGGTTAAATCCTTTTACTTTTCATAGAAAATAATTATATGTGCATAGAGAGTTATTTGCTCTACGAGTTCCACTAGGTCTGTAACGTCGCCAGAAAAGTTTAATGCTTTGTTAGTTAATGCAAAAGCAATAATTTAAAATTAAAAAAAGAAAATTATTTTTTGAAAAAAGATATCACAATTGTTAAAAATGCTTGCGGATACCAAAAAGTATGACGAAGAGCAGGAAAGGATTAAAGGGATCCTTTTATCTGGGTTAGAAGCAGTCAAAATTGTTATTATTTCAATTAGACATCGCAAATTTTTTTAAAAACCTAGAAAACTACTCAATTAACAAGGGCATGGGTGAAATTACTAAAATTGGCGGATGATCCAAATGGGCCATCCGGCAGTTGGATACTTATTACATGATGAATTTCAAGAAGACAAGGTCGGGATCAATCCTTATGGTTACTAAACTGCATGTAGTGTAAAAAAGTGAGGTGGACCGTAATTTAAGGTCCCATAGTCCGGAAACCATGTTATATCAATGGTATGCCAAGGCGCAAGCACTACAATCTATAATTGCTCAAAGTATTTATAAAAAGGGATCAAAGGACACTGAATTTGATGGAAAACGTCGAATTTGGACGATTATGATAGTATTTAACAAGAATTACAAGACATAAGGTATAAATTTAACATATGTTAAAAACGAATTGGTTGCGGAAAATCCCTCATAATACAGTTTGCGATTAGCGTTATTTGCAAGGATCCTAAATGTTTTTTACTTGGTCACATATATGCACAGGAATATATTAAATTACACGAGCTACTATTCGGAGGATCTACCGGCCGAAACAAGATATTTCAGCCTGCTGAGGCTTTAAATCACGGAGCAGAAGCTCCAAAATCATACTTTAGGGTGCAAAATGTTGCAACAACCTTTTTGTTTTTAAGCACCGTTTTCGAGCTTTTTTCGAAAAACTTGTTTTTGGGCACTTTTTACAGGTATTCGTCAATATCTCGCTTGTATCGACATAAAAGACAGTGATATATGGTATGTACAGATCAGTACAAATATTGAAGTTACAAGCAACCAAAGTCGAAAAATGTAATTTTCGAACATTTTTCAAAATTACAAATTTTCGGTTTGTGTTTCCTTAACGAAAACAATTTGTTTATACCCTGTACCGTATGGTACAAAGGGTATATAAAGTTTCTGCAAGCCGAAAATGTATGTAACATACAGAAGGAAACGTCGGAGACCCCCCAAAGCTACCTAAAGTATGATCAGGGTGACAAGAGAAGTCGATACACCCATGTCCGTCTGTCCGTCTGTATGAACGCCTAGATCTCAGATCTAGATAAGAGCTAGACCGACCAAGTTTTCAGATTAGATGCGTAATTATGTCAGGAGAGACAAGTTTATTTTATTTTTTAGATATCGGGGTTATACTATATAGCTCCCATTGGGGTGTTTCAGAGGACCTTGAAAAAAACAAAAAGTCTTAGATGGATAATTAGTTTGTTTATGAAGTTATCGTAACCAAATTTGGCATTCGGAAGTTGTTTAGAGTACCCAAGCACTACAACAAGTTTGATCGAAATCGGTTGACTATATCATATAGTCCCCATAGGACCAATCGGTAAAAAAAATTTGTAAGTGCAAAATTCGACTGGTTTCTGTTTGCTTATGAAAATATCGTAGCCAAATTTGGCAATTATAGGCCTTTAAGCTGAAAGAGAATTCTTTTACGAACATTTCGATTCTTAGATCTTTAAAATGGGATAAGAGTTGTAGATGTTCACGGGATATTGACGAATAACTGAAAAAAGTTGCCCAAAAACATATTTTTCGAAAAAATCTCGAAAAAGGTGTCTTAGAAAAAAACAGGTTGTCATTTTCATGTTTCTCGATCCAAAATTACCCTAAAAAACACTTTTTTACGAAGGTTCATTCGAAAACCCTTAAATTTGTAAACTAGTGTTATGGAACATGCAAAAGAATATTTGGTCTTGCTTAATTTTTTTTACTTCAAGAATCTTAGTTTAATTTCAAGATGATTCGGTCTTAATTAATAAAATTAAAAAAATTAATTAAAAACAAGAACTTTAAGATTTTCGTTTGATGGTAACTTTTATTATTTTTTTTACAAATTTTTTGAATTTAAGACATATTGATAAATGAAATTTCGAGTATGCGAGGGTGGTCCGATAAGTACTTAGCCTACAAAAGAAAAACGTAATTTTTGGATTCGCTTCTAAACGCAGTCAAAACAAAATTACTCTTGCGATTCGGCGGAAATTTTGACAGTAGTAGTACAAGAATGTGCTACACGATAATAAATTTCTCTTGCGATAGCAGCGCCACGGGGCGGTGTGGCTAAGTACTTATCGGACCACCCTTGTAAATTTCGGTATATCCGGATTTATATCCAAAATCTATTGCGAAGTTCTAAAGCATGGTAGCGTCTTGAGTTTCGAAACCTCAATAAAACAAATAAAATATTTAGGTTTATCGATATATATGAGTATATCGATAACCCTGCTTAGTCTAAACAAGATAGTCTAACTTGCCTTTTTTTCTGCCTGTTACTTACACTGCAAAAATCTGTGAGACCCTGACCCTACACATAAGTACAGTGTATAAAAGACTCACACACCCACACTAAAAAAGTAGAATAAACAAGTGTGCGCCGCTTGACTTTGAGTGCACATCTGTGTGCGTGAGTGTTTAAGCCTGTGTGAGTGTGTGCACGGTGGGACAGGGTCAACGTTTATTACAAGTTATGACCGTGGTGTCGCATTAACAATGGCATAAAGTGCGCATGTATGTATTATGTACATATGTAGTAGTTGTATTAGTACATAGTTGCTCCAATATGTAGTACCCAATGACTACAACTATGATAAATTGTGTTGCATGCAAGAGAGTCACCTAAAGGGCCTAAGAATTGAGGCATTACTTTAGTCAAAATTTTGATTTATAGCTGCAAACTGTTGCATTGATTGTAGGCATAGCGAATAACCCTGAACTTTTTAAGAGTGCTTTGGTAACAAACAAGTTTTTAGTAACTTTGGCAGCATTTCAAAAATAGAAAATTATTCAGCAGTTGTTGTATATAATACGAAATTGCGGATATCTGGCTAAAATAATGTTAGCCCAAATATTGACTTTTGCTTGGTGTGTCAGAAATAATGTTCAAATCTCGAAATTCGTTTTGTTTTATTTTGCATGCTTATTTGCCATTTCGATATTTTTTGGCTCTTGAAAAATTAAATATTTCTTTATTTTCAAAACTGTTATAATATACAGTCATGCTTCGGAAAACGAAAACGAATAAATTATTCGGTTTGGTGCTTTCAATTTCACCAAAACTAGTTTTTTATATGGTTTGCATTCGACTACTTTGTCTGAAGAGCAATTAAAATGAATTGGTAGCTTCAAATTTGTACGTTATTTTAAAAAAATAATCGATAACAACACTAGTTTACAGCAAAATGTATCCTCAACATGTTTTACTCCTGTCCATAGTAAATGGCACGCTAAAACCAAAAATGAAGTCCAAAAATTTTTTCATGAAACGGCTTTGGAAATATTTCGAAGGAACCACTTTTCGAAATTAAAAAAAATGTGTCTACTCAAAAGCAAATATTTCTGATTGTACTTAACTGATTGCGATTATTTTTTTACCAGACTGTAGAAAATTGTATAACCTATGGATTAATTTTAGAACATATATTTGTCAAATTTACGCTGTGGTCGTTATTTATCCATTCATATGCAATTTTTCGTCACTTTCACCAAATTTTTAAAAAAAATCTATTTCGAACGTAAGTTTAAAAATGAAAAAAAAAGGTTTCATGCATACGCAGCATGCTAAAATTCCGCACGAAATGTCAAAACTTCATATAAAAAAAAAATTCCCTTTTTTGGGACATTTTTTTTATATGAAATTTTGACATTTCGTGCAGAATTTTTGCGTGCTGCGTATGGGCCTTTACGACGAAATACTTATTTATATATATACATATATATATATTTTCATTCTGAATATTCCCAAATAAAGCATTTCCATCCAAAAAAAAGAAATCCATCTCAAAATGAGAATTTTGCACTTCATAATAGAAAAATCGCACTTGGGATATTTTTGACAACGCAAATTCTTTTTCTCGATTTTTTTTCAGTGTAGTTTGTTTAGCTCTTGATATGTTGCCATGATGCTAGATTTTTTTTTTGTTTTTTGTGCGGAAAAAATTAAAATGAATGCTTTTTCAAATATTTACACTCGAAAAACAATTTAAACAAAACAACCTACTGAAAGTGAGAGCGACAGAGAGTGCAAAAAGGAAGCAAAAATGAGGTGGCACAAACATCATAGAGTTGTTTTTTTTTTATTTACCTATACTTGGCAGCGCACGCATTCTAACCACACCTAAAAAATCAACCCAACTAAACAAATGCCTGGACCCAAGCCAACAGCAAATGGTCATATATTTTTCTATACACCTTCCATATAGAGTTAAAGGGTATATTAAGTTCAATGCAAATGTTTGTAACAGGCAAAGGAAATTATTTCTGGTGCCATAATTTATTTAGTTATAATAAGATGATGTAAGATCTGCAAATACAAAATTTGAAACAATTTGAGTTAGTTGATTCAAGTCAATATCATCTACCCATTAAAGCTGATAAAAACATAAACAAATTTGATAAAATATAAAAAAGTATATTTTATGAACTTTAAGCTAAAATTTTTATATAGTATAAGCTGTAGTGAAAAACATGGTAAGTATATAGTCTCAAATGAGTATTAAATAGCTCGAAATCGGTATAACTTCTGTTTTTAAATAAAATTTTGACTATAAAAAAAATTAATTTTTCACACTATAACATTGAGGTTATTTTTTCAATTTATTGTGACGTAACATAGTCTATAACCAGCGTACCATCAAAACGCTTCCAACGATACCTTATTTGTCAAATTATGATAAGCAGTTTTGAAGCTACGCGCGAACAGATAAACTTTATTTTTTTTGTAGTACTCGAATAAAATTACAACCACACCTTAAAATATAACAAGAAGCTCAACTAAGTGCCCATTTAAAACACACACAAAACTTTCATAAACTTTCCAAAAATTTATTATAATGCAGTATGTTCTCACAGCTGTTAGGATATCATTTAGTCGGCAATATGTACTTTCATTTTTCAACTTTTTTTGTGTATCAGAGTTGGGTTCTAAATAGACACTTTACATGTTTATCTCGCGCACGAAACGCGCGACGCTGTTAAGCAATTTCGATAACGGCACAGCGACAACTTTAACTGACAGGGGGCGGTGCCCCCTACTGACAAAAAAAGTGAGCACCTCTGGCGCAGCATAGCAGCATTCTAGAAGGCGCGTTTTGCGTCTGCTGCCAACTATGCCAATTTATGGCCCGCAGTTGTTTATGTTGTTGTTACTGCTGGCCTTGTTGGCGTTGTCACTTCCCGCTCCTAGGGACTGCCAAAATATTAAATTTAAATTGAAAATTAATCGGGCAGCGTAGTCAGCTTGTCAGTGTGACCATCAAAATTTGTTGGCAGTTCCTTGAACTGGCCAAAGGTTAAAGTGCCAAAGTGCTTGCTCAGTGCTGAGTGTTTCGATAAGCCTTCGATTAAATATAAACTAAAGCTTCTATTCCTCAAACTCATACCCTACGAAAATAATCAGGCGCGGACTTTGCGCGAACATAGAAATCGTAAAAAATAAACAACAAAAAATAATAATATTGCCAAAACTTGAGCATAAAAGTTTGCTACGCTCTTCGCTAGAAAGTTTGTTCATTTCGGCAGCTTTATGGAATGGCTTAAAAGTCTCAAACCCTAGAACAAGCACAGCAACAGCAACAACTAGCGCCAGTTCCAGTTCCACAAAACCGATGTCAAACTTTACGCCAAGTTAACTGATTTGATTTGGCTTCTCCTCGACAGCTTACATATGCTTGTGGTCCCTCTTCTTTTGGGAGCTGCGCCCGTTGCTATGCAATAATTTTGGTATTTTAATTAAGAGCTTATTTGACCAGAGTGCTGCCAATTGCGGGCGAACATCTTTAAGCTTAGTAAGTTAGGGCATTGGGGGGCGAATGGATGGATAAACCTTTTATAAGTCGCTTGAGTTAAAAAAGCAAAACAAATTCCTTGAAAAATTCCCTAAGATCAATAAATCTGTAACTAAAATAATGATTATGCTCGTGATCTCCAGCACAGCAAGTGTAATTACAAAATTAAAATTAAATTGAATTTTTTTTTTTTTTTTCCGACTCCGTAAAATCAAAGCCAAAAAATGTTTTAAAGATGTACAAGTCAGCTTATATAAAGGGTGTTTTTTTAAGCGCGTTCGGATTTCGAGCATAAATAAAACATAGAAAAATTAAAGTAATGACCCCAAATATGGTTTTATTAGAAAGATAATTTCTTATCAATTAAAAATTAGAAAAGATCTCTGGCTTGTGACCACCACGACTACGAGTTACAAAGCGCATTGTGGGTCCAATTTTTCATCACACTTTCGAGCATTTGGGGCCGTGTTTTAGTAATGACACGTTTAATGTTGGTTTCCAAGTCGTCAATTGTTGCTGGCTTGTCTGCACAAACCTATGACTTGACGTGTTCCCAAAGAAAATAATCTAAAGTGGTCAAACCACACGACCGCAACGGCCAGTTTGTGGGCGCATTTCTTGACAAAACTTTCTCACCGAATTGAGTTTTCAGTAAATCAATGGTTGCGGTCGCCGTGTGGTACGTGGCGCCATCCTGTTGAAACCAGAACTCTTCGACATCGATGTCAACTAAATTTGGAAACAAATATTCGTTGATCATCGCTCTGCATCGATCACCATTGACGGTAACGAGTTGCGAATCGATAGATTTGGATTTTCCTTTATACTGGTCTCTACAACAGCGATATTTTCTTCGGACTGTGCTGTTCTCATTCTGATTGTTGGTCAGACATCGGGGAATGTCAAATGAGTTTGTACATGATCAAAAACATGACGACTATCACGTTCTTATGTACGATTATTCGGTTCATAAATTGTACAAGTTTTTACAACAGAACACAGATTTTGACTGTAAGTCTCGAAGATTTGAAGACATTGTTGTGGTGTAAATCTCACCATGATGAATTGTTAGGCCTACCTGAATAAAATGAATTTTAAATTTGTCAAAAGCGACAATCCCTTTCGGAAGTCCCGACGCTGTTAAAAAAACACCCTTTACTACTGCGATCAAATTGAAAGGTGGAACGGAAATTTTCAATTTAAACTTCCAGGGTATCGATAAATCGATAATTTTTTTCTTTCTATAACGCTGTTCAACGCTGTTAGTGACAGATGTGCGAAATTTCACATCAAAATATTCATTAATGTTTAAGACACGCTTCGTTCTGTGAGGTGCTATGATTATGCGCCATCTCACACGGAAACCTCAAGATTGATGACCCTTTATTAACCCTAGTGAGATAACGTTATTTTCTACCCCTGAAAAGATAAGCATACGTCTGAATGACGTATCTTCTTTTTGTGTCATTTAAGGATGTAATAAAAATAAATATTACTAAGTTTTTAATTGTGATCATTTATTACATTGATTTTCAGTCAAATTAAGTATATATAAACATAAAATAATAGATAACATAAAATTAATAATAAAATTCATTTTGTATTACAAAAAGTAACAAAAATTAGACGGTTTTCACATAAGGACACAAGTTAAGTTCTTAGATCTGTGGTAATTAAAAACTTTTGACTTCATTTGCACAAAAAACTATCAAATAATGCTTCAAAACAAAAAAAAGTTAAATCGAGCTGGTTTATATGCACGTGTTGCAAACTTGATTTTGGTGCTCTCCACACAGAGGTGTTTTTCATACGAAACATACCTTTTTTGACATGCGTCCTATTTTCGACGGACAGAAGCCACAGTATTTTCTCTTTTTAGGTTCTGGCTGATTTGCACTACCTTAGCGATAAAAACTTAGTAATATTTATTTTTATAACATCCTTAAATGACTCAAAATGAAGATACGTCATTCAGACGTATGCTTATCTTTTCATGGGTAGAAAATAACGTTATCTTAAGCAATTGAGAAACCAAAAAGTAACACAAAAGATAATGTTACGTCTTTTTGACGTACGTTATGATCATAACTCAGAAAAAAACAAACTGACCTCAAACAAACAACCACCACCAAAGAGCTGGAGCTACTGACTGAGCAAACTAAGCGTGCGAAGTCGCTCCGAAAACAAATGAGAGACTGAGAGCGTAAAAGAAAAAATGAGTACGTCATTTCGACGTGCGTTATCTTACTAGGGTTAATGAAAAAAAAAAGTTGGAATCATTTTCGTGCTTTTTAAAATAAACAACTTGGCAAGTTAATAAAATAAAGCCTTTTAAAATATATTCAATATACCCAGGACCACTTACTTTTTGTTGTTGCTGGTAGAAACATTGCCCCTTTTTTTTTAATTTCTTTGTGACAAGTTAGTTTTGAGCCTAAAATATATTATTTTTGAAGCAATATGTTAAAAAGTAACATAACGCCACCTTACTGCTTCCAATAACGAAGCGCTATCTACGTCACTGCTTCAGCTTTACATCAAATTAAATTAAAATGATTGCGTAATTAAAAGTAAACAGCCAAAAAAAAAAAGAAAAAGAAATAAACTAATAAAAATGAAAATTAATATGTGTATGAGTGAGAGCAAGTGTGTGTGGCTTCTGTACCTGTGTGTGTGTGTGTGTTTCCATTGCTCTGGCAACGTTCTGCTTCTTCTACTGCTTCCTCTTCGCCTAGTACACATAGTTCTCGCATGAAACGAGCAAAAATTAAAAACTTAATGGTCAGCAACACACACAGATACACCCACACACACGCACACACACACAGATACGAGTGCACACTTTGGAAACTTTTGCGGTCGCTGCCGACGCCATTAGCAACAGTTCAGCATCTCATGGTCGTTTGTTGAAAGCTTTAATACTGGCGCCAGGATACTTGCAGCCTGAAGGAAATGACAAATGAATGCTGGACATTTTTTTTTTCTTTTCAAAACTTGCTTTTCAATGATCAAACTTTTTCAATGGCTCAAAATGTAGCCAATAATTGGCATATTACTAACTTGATTATTTCCTTTTTGAGAATTTCATTTTTTCAACTTAGACAGCGCTTTTCCGTGGCACTTGAGCACATTTTAGCAGCAAGTAGAAGATTTTCTGAGTTCTAAAAAAAAATCCTTTATTGAGCAATGTTAATTTTTTTTAACTGAAAATTTTTTTTTTTTTTTGTAGGGGTATTCACGCATGCTGTTGCGTTGTAGAGTTGCCAGGCACGCTTAATGGCGCTTTAAGCACCAGTGGCCACACTAACAACGTAGTATTATTAGTTGTTGCTGTTTTCAGCAAGAGACTTAGCGTATTTTTTTATGACCCCCTTGTTTCATAATTTTGTGGACTGCAAAAGTTTTCGCTCGACCCAAGCACGTTGAACCGCAACTAGGAAAATTTTTCCAGCTGCACTTTTGAAATAAATAGATAGAGTTAAATAAATAATTCAGACCGAATTGTGTGTTGTAAAAGTTTTAGCCATTTCGCAAAATTACAAATAAGTTTTTCCATCTAACGATTGCATTTATTTTATTTTTAAGTACGTGACTTAACAACAAACTTTTCCAAAGTACGAATTCAACTACACTGTTTTTTATACCCTATACCTGAAAGGTAAGCCGAAAATGTATGTAACATAGAAAAGGAGACGTCGGATACCGCCAAAAGCCATCTAAAGTATGATCAGTGTGATTAGAGTTCGTTCGTACGAACGCCTAGGGCTTAGAGATGAGCAGTGCTAGAGCAACCAAATTTTCAGATTAGATAAATTATTATGTCACGGTAGCCAAGTTTATATTATTTTTTGATATCGGTGTTATAATGGGTGTTTTTTTAAGAGCGTCCGGATTTCCGAAAGGCATATCTCTGAAACCAGTTGTTACTTTTGACAAATTTAAACTTCATTTTATTCAGTAAGGCCTAACAATTCATCATGGTTAGATTTACAATACAACAACGTTTTCAAATCTTCGAGATTTACAATCAAAATCAGTGTGCTGTTGTAAAAACTTATAGAGCTCTTCGTACAATTTATGGACCGAATAATCGCCCATAAAAACTCGCTATTCGTCGTGTTCTTGATCATGTACGAACTCAGAATGAGAGCAACACGGAAAGAAAGAATAGGAGAAATGTTAGATAGATTATAGAACATTAGAGTATAACCCTGTCCAGCTCGAGGAAGCGAGCTTCCACGGTCGGATTATTCCAGAGGGATAAAGGCGTGAGCCCAGTGCGTTTCGCTGGACACACAAAGAGGTGTTGTGTATTGTGGGGGCTACTGCCGCAGTGTGGGCAGACATCGATTAGCTCTGGGTTAACTCTCGCCAGGTAGCTGTTTAGTAGCTTAGAGTATCCCGAGTGGAGTTGGGACAAGGCAGTTTTTTGCTACCTTGGGAGTGATTTTTCGGACGGATCTATAGCGGGAGGCTTGGAGCCTAAGACTGGGTTCGGTCTAGAGTTTGTGATGAAATTACCCACTGACTCCGTGTGGATGCCTGGGTCGGATTTGTCCAGAGGGATAAAGGCGTGAGCCCAGTGCGTTTCGCTGGACACATAAAGAGGTGTTGTGTATTGTGGGGGCTGCTGCCGCAGTGTGGGCAGACATCAATTACCTCTGGCCGTTTAGTAGCTTAGAGTATCCTGAGCGGAGTTGGGACAATGCAGTTCTTTGCTGCCTTGGAAGTGATTTTTCGGACGGATCTATAGGGGAAGGCTTGGAGCCTAAGACTGGGTTCGGTCTAGAGTTTGTGATGAAATTGCCGACTGACTCCGTGTGGATAATTTAAAGTCTGTCCTTTATTGAAAGTGGAAGTTGAGCTACATCGGAAACGGCAGGTAGCTCCCTGCGGATGTCTAGTCGGACAGGTCTTGGTCTCTCTGACAGTGGATTTTGGAAGGTGTTATGATTTGGGTGGTCGGGTCATACGGCAATGGTCACGTATCAAATATCGCTGTTGTAGAAGCCAGTGTAGAGGAAAATCCAAATTTATCGATTCGCAACGTGTTACCGCCAATGGTGATCGATACAGAGCGATGATCGATGATTATTTGTTTCGAAATTTACGTGACATCGATGTCGAAGAGTTCTGGTTTCAACAGGATGGCGCTACGTGCTATACGGCGACCGCAACCATTGATTTACTGAAAACTCAATTCGGTGAGAAAGTTATTTCAAGAAATGCGTCCACCAATTGGCCGCCGCGGGCGTGTGATTTGACCCCTTAAGATTATTTTCTTTGGGGACACGTCAAGAAAAATTATGTACAGCAATGGTATATAGAGAAGTACGGTAAGACGGCCAGTAATGGTGTCTTCCGAAAATATCTTAGCATTAATGGATCCCATCTAACCAGTCAAGACTTTAGTGCTCTCATGACAACTTTTATTGTATATCTTAAGTACATCTTGCAATACAATGCCCACACATATTCATATTTAGGTTACTAGGGGGCTCCGCCACTGCATGCTACGCTTGTGCTAAGCATTAAAATGTATCTTCATTTTTCCATTGAGTTAAAGCTTTATATTTCCTTCTTTATAGTGGCTGCCAGATTTCATTAAAAATTTAAAGCCTTTAACTCTTGCTGAGCAAATTATTATGCAAATTATTCATAGCACCAATATAAATACAATTTATTATATTCATATCTCATTACATTTCCGAATGATGCAAATAAGTAAGTACTTTTATTCATTTGAAGGCACCATTTTATTCTGTGACCCAAATGCATGCAAATGGCATTATCAAAAAATCATATTTTTCGATTTCATATAATTAAGTTACTGGTAGTTTAAAAAATGCATCAAATTGATATGTATTCTTGGCAAATAAACATAATTAGGTCATGTGTCAAAATTGTACATTTACATTAAAGCAGCAAGCCCAGAAACATAACCATACATATAGCACTTATTTAAAATGTAAAAGTAAATGTAATAACATTTGAATTAATTTATACCTATATATATATATATTTTTACTTTGCGCTACATTGACTTTCCCTGTGGATGTATGCTATGCCTTTCCTTTCGAAATGCCAAACATTGTTTGCAAGTTGAGTTGATATCCGTTTTAAATTTTTTTTCCCCATCCTGAACTAGAGCAAAACTTAATTTGTTTTCACATACGTGAGATTGTTTGGAGGAGGGTTTGTGGGCAAGTGTGAGGATTTCATTAGTATCGTTGTCAGAGGACATCATTTTGTATGAAACTTAAAGATGATCAGAAACTGGTGGACATTTGTCTACCTTCTCATTTTGGTTTGCGTCTAGAAACTTGTCCTGCTGGCAGAAAAAATTACACACACTGTGTGCGGTCTTGGAATAGAGACATATATATATACTTAGCCAAAGTCAGTGGCGTAGATGGGGATGAAAAATTTCGCACGGAATGACAAATGGGATATCCCAAATTGAAATAGTATATTCATTCAAACAACTAATAACTTTTTCTTGAGCTAACTAGTTTAGCTATTCATAAAAAATGTTTACTAAAAACTTGGGTAACGTCACGCCAGATACTTAAGGCCCATACGCAGCATGCAAATATTTCGCACGGCATGACAAAACTTCAAGGCCAGTAAAAAAAAAACTGCAACAGTTTTTTCGATTTAATTACTTGCTTTAACAATTTTTTTTTTTTTTTGTTACATAACGCTAACGTAATACTGCTTAAATCTTTTAGTCTAACTCACACTTTTTATATAAAATTGGTTATTGTTCGGAAGCGTTTTGGGTCTGCTGCGTACAGTGCTCAAGACAACTCTCGCACTTTAGTACTCACTTATAAACCCCAGCTTAAAGCACTGGCTACGCCACTGACTGACAGGCACTAATAGACAAAAAACAACAACAACAACAATAAAAAGAGACAAATAGACTTGCACGTACATACATATATATCCATCTAAGTCGCACGCCGTTAAGCGCTGCCAGTTTGACTTAATTTGAGTTAAACTTTTTCGTTAAACATATCATTCGGTTTGCCGGCTAAGACGACAACAACCACAACAACAAGACCAGAAACTAACACAAAAGGCAGAGTAAGAGAGCAAAGAAGAGCAAGCAGAAGAAAAATACCGAAAAAAACAAATGGAGAATGTAAACAAAAGCATTAATCATGCCAGTCGCACACGCACACACCCAATCACACTCACACCAGCGCAAACACCAGCAGCAATACACACACGCACACGTACACCCATGCACACATACGCCTAAAGGGTCCATTAAGCGTTTGGTTTTTGCTGGCGCATTGGTTTCCTGCTTGTATGTAAATGTATGAGTGTCTGAAGCATCTATATATATATGTATGTATGTGTATATATGTACGCACATGCATATGCGTATGAAAGATAAACAAAGCACAACAAAGTCATACCAGCTATACAAGCATGTATTTATGTATGTGTTTGTTTAAATGACAAACTGCTGTTTGTTAACAGCCAAAGGAAATACCCAAATATAAATATAAAAGAAATAAAGCAA
The DNA here is from genome assembly GCA_018150985.1 of Chymomyza costata. NCBI lineage: Eukaryota > Metazoa > Arthropoda > Insecta > Diptera > Drosophilidae > Chymomyza > Chymomyza costata. The sequence continues at coordinate 28,012,888 of JAECWU010000127.1, read as the reverse complement.
AAAAAATAAAATAAAATGCCATCAAAAATTTGCAAAATAAAATAAAAAATATAACTCCCAAAACGCCAACAACCTAGCTGGCTCACACACACACACAAACACAAGGCCACAGCCTTATTTATTTACTGTATGAAATTTGTCTCTGCTGCCGAAACTAAACCGCAATAACTGTAAGTGCTCAACAAACAAAGCAAACAGCTGGCCGAAAACAACAAAAAAAAACAACAACGTATATATGCATATATATATATAGATACACTATATATATATATATGTAAAAAACTAACAAGCCGCACTCAGTCAAACTTAGGATTGCCTTCTTGGAACCTCAAACACCTAGCATATTGTGTGTCCTTATGCCCGTACCTCACCTTCTGCTCTTTGGCAGGCTGCACAGTGGTTAAGACGTCAGTTTTGTTTTTACTGTAGCAGCTGTGAACAGCTGATTGCTGTTGCTCACGTTCTCAGGTTCTGTGGTGGGTCTGTTTGAACTCATTGGCCGGGTATTTTTACCTTTTTGCCAGGGTTGCTCAAATCGTAACGAAGGCATTTTTGCCTTTAGGCATTTGTGCACGAAATAAAGAGCAACCAAACTGAAATTTGGTCCTGCTAGAAATTTGGCGGTTGATTTAAAGTTTGGAAATATTAAAAGTTTGATAGCGCTATTGAAGAACGTAAGAAACAAATAAGGGAAATGATTCGGCAAGCATGCAAAATTTGCCGGTTTGTGCTAGGACTTTATTGAGACATTCCAGCATGAAGGCGTAAAGACAGGAAGTAATCAAGGAAAATATAGAATATAATCATAAAACTCAGTTCCAACAAAGAATCCAATATGTTGTTTTGATATCTCTGATAAGGAACACATGTCAAGGTAACTTGATGCGCTACTTGAACTTGAAATTGAATTCAGTATTTTTTTTTCGAAATATAGATATCTGAAAGAGCTAGAGGTAGCTTATTGCGAAAATTAGAGTATCAAAATAGCTGCTGATCTCGTTTGAGAAATTTTCTATTTTGATGCCATTTATAAAGCACAGCTGGGTTGTAATACTTTGCCTTCTTCTTCTCCCAAACCCTTGTTTACCCCTTTTCGGACTCGCTTATGCTCCTCCTGAGGTGTGGGTAATACTTTGCCTTCAATAGAAGATATATGAATGGTTCACAAGCCACATCGATTAACTCCATAAAACAAACAGTTGAGAAAATTGAGAAATAAATAAATTATTATTCGGTGTCTTTTGTCTTTTATTTTCAATTTATCTTTTAGGGGTGTAAATTTTTATTTTTGGATATTATTATTATGAAAATTTGGCATCTATCAAGGGATCATCCATAAACTACGTGACGCTCCAGGGGTTGAGGGAGTCTGGCGCAGCGTCACGATCATAATGAAAATCTTTAAAAATATTCCGTCACAGTGTCACAAGGGGCAGGGAGGCTTCTATATAGACGATAATCAGCGTCACGTAGTTTATGGATGATCCCCAAGTACTTTGACTTTCAAATTTCGCAAAATTCAAAAAGTAGAGTTAATCGATTTGGTAGTTGAGCCATTCATATATGTATTTAAATATATTAAACTAGGAAAAAATTTTTAAAATAATAATCTTAACATAATTATTAAATTATTATTAATTATTAAAAAATAAAATTTTTAAACTTTTTTTTTTGAATTTTCATAAAAAATATTAAATTTTTAGGTTTTAATAAAAAAAAAAAATAAAATTTAAAACAAAAAGGAATAATTTTTTAAATAATTTTTTTTAAATAGTAACGTTTTTCAATTTTTATAATAAAAAAGAATTCTTGTATTTTTATAATAAAAATCAATTTTTATAACTAATATCAATTTTTTAAATCTTTATTAAAAAAATGTATTTTAAAAATTTAAAAAATGAATAATAACTTTATGAATTTATTCAACTTAAAGTTAGTTTAAATAGAATGAAAGAATATCAAAAAATATTTAAAAAATTATTTCAATGTAATTATATTGAGGCCCTATGCTCCAGTGGGAGATAAAGGAAATGATGATGATGATGAATTATATATACAATACATATATTATATGCGTGCTTTTTGCATAACTATTGTACCACGAAATGGTCAAATTGACTTAAAATAAGTTCTTCATTAAAGTTTTAGTTAAGACAAACATTTACTAATGGAATCGTTTGATGATGATTGATGGGTAGACACTCAAGGAAATGCACCTTTCTGAAGGATTTTACACGCAAGCGGTTTTCGTGCACTTGTCATGAGTGGAATGCTTATTGACAGCGCCAAAATTTCTATGCTCCGTACCCACAGGGTATACAGCATATGGGGTCTACACAAATACTTGCGTATACGTAATTATACACTATACCTTGCGGTACTAAGGGTATATTAAGTTTGTGCAAGCCGAAAATGCATGCAACATACAGAAGGAGACGTTGGAGACGTGACTAGAACAGTCCAATCGTCTGTCTGTCTGTTCGTCCGTATGAACGCCTAGTTTTACATTGCGTATACGTAAATTTACTTTGCGTATACCTAGTTTCAATTGTGAAGACGTAATTTACCTTGCGCATACATAGTTCTACATTGCGTATACGCAATTTTATATTCGCCAGCTGCGTTTTTCTATTTTAAGCTTGAAGTTAATTTTTCTGCCTTGTTGCTCAAAGAAACAGCTGATTCTTGCTCAGAGTTTGCATGCTTAACAAATATTCAGTGTTGTCAACACATTTCTTTCACCCATCTCCCACAGCTAATACAGCTTAGTGCGCTGTAGGGCATCCTCTTGCCGGACTCCGAATTATGTTGGTGCAACCTTTGCAAGTATGTGAGGGTTTGCACAATTTCCAATTAAATGGCGCCAAAATTCTCATTTCGACCACAGTCGATAAATGTTACTAGAGCTCACTGCTCCCCATGTCCATGTCCGTGCGCACTCGTGTGTGCGAAATAGCGCAACATTCCTGGCTTGTTGGCTATCTATGGCTCTTGCTCTCTTCCGCCCCCCCCCACACTCTTGCGTTTCAGCTGGTGTGTAGTATGTGTGCGAATTATTATGATAATCGGGGAGCATAAATTATGCGGAATTTTCATGCAATGCAATATGACAGTTTAATGTGGCAAGCAGCAAGCTGGCGAGTACCCTTCGCCGCAGCGACATGCCGCACATGTTGCCCCTGGCCGCTTTGTCGTGTGGTTTTCTGGCTGGTCGCCTGATCGCTTGGTGGCATTGTTGTCGTCTGTCAGTTTGGCGCCCCGAATACAATCCCAGAGCAGCTGTTTGAGCGCGCAGTCCGAGAAACTCGTTGACGCTGATTCCGCCATGGTTTTCGTTGTACGTGTTGTTGTTGTAGTTGCTGTACAGGTAACTTGGCACTTGCTTTTTAACAGGAAGCAGCTCGCTCTGCCAGTCCAGCCGTCCACCAGTCACTCAGTCTGTCAGTGGGTTAGTGAGTGAGTGAGTGAGTGAGTGAGTCAGTCTTTGCTTTTATGTTTGCCTTGGGGAAATTAAGTTTGTGTCATGTTTGTGTCACCCTCCCGCTCCAGCTCCAACATTCGTACAGTTACGGCGAAGGTTTTATGGTATGGGAGTCCTTGCGTCAGCGAGATTTGCGCTTGAACTTAGTTGGGCGCCAAAAGTTATGCATGCTTGCATGCAAAATGGCGGCTTGAGTGTATCTCTCTACAAATACGTTTAAGTTCAATGCAATTAAGAGCAAAACTCAAGCAGATTTCAGATTTAGCTTGGAAAAACTACAAATATACAGAAAATGCGATTTCCGTGTCGTGAAGTTGCTCGAGCTTTTAAATACGTTTTGTTAGTCAATGACCTTAAACTATATTAAGTCATTTTTAGGCTAGCTAAGATATATCCCACAGACTTAAGTTATTCGCGTTATTTCATTGAATATTGTAGGGGATTTATTAATTTGCAAAGACGGCAGCCAAAAAATAAGATACAGTCGATAACCAGGGATTCCCCCCACCCCTTTCCGCCATCCACCCTCTCGACGTGCCTGTCGATACCGCTAATCCTTAAGCCTTGTAATAAGTCTTATTTTTAGAAATTCGTTTCGACATTGTTTAACTTTTTGCCTGCAGAATTTGGATTTACTTGAAATTTTATAATAATAAAATTAAAGCAACTGATGAACGTTATTCTACCCGTACTTTGTTAGACAGAATTTTTGTCAAAATATACAACTCAGTCACATTTGATATTAATTAAATGAAGCGAATTATTTTTATTTTTTTCCACGACGACGAAGCAAAAAGCAGGCTTATGATTCGGACCACTATGTGTTTATGTTCGTCTGTTTGCTCGTAACTGCTAAACTGCTTATTATAACTCGAAAAATTAGATATGCTTGAAAGCGTCTCAATCGTCCGCTGGTTATAGACTGTCTAATGACATATAAAATTAAATATGTTGCTCTTTGAAAACAATTTAGTCTACCTAAAAAAAAAATTTTTTTTAAGAGAAATTTTCAAAAATAATTGTCTATTTATGGCTATTTTCAAAAACAAAAAATTGTTCATGGTTAAAAAAAAAATACGTAATTATAACTTTAAAATAATTTAAGTAAAAAAGTAAGTCAAAAAAAGTAATACCAGACTACTGAAAAGTTACGTTTTAAAAAGTAGGTAGGTCGGTAGGTAGGTAGGTTATTTGTTCGAATCCCACGTAAAGCATGGTCTTGCTCTTTCCACTTTTCCTATTCCCCTAATTTTTCCTGTCTATTGTATATTCTTATCACTTACTCCCATTATCTTTATCACAAAAGGCCTATCCTTGGCCTAAGTGAGTTGCCGCCCTGACCTACCTACCTATGGCAGAAGTCTTGTAGAGGAGGAGTTGCATGCTGCTGGCCATGTGGTGAGCAGTGTTGTCCACCTAATACTTTTTGAAACCTGTTCTTGATTTGTATATCAATCATAGAGCATGGAGGATTTGACAGCTGGCTTTAATTTTCAATAACAATTGTCATTTTGTTTTGGTCCTGCTGTTCCGTGAAAATTTACTTTTTATATCCTAAAGGTATTTTTGAATATCCTTACTATGTATGTATACTCATTCTAATGGCCAGAATCATGCTTATTTAAAATATACCTTTAAAAGGAATGCGCTTAGAGACTGACGATAGTTAACACCGGGTCCTCAATACTCTCTCGACAATCTCTAAGCACATGCCTTTAATAGGAAGAATTTAAATAAGTATTTAATTTTTGTTTTTCAAGGCCCCTGTTATCACCCACTTGCCAACAGGCATAGTCAGAAGTACCCCCACGAAAAAGATTGAGACCTGTTGGAGTTGGTCTAAGACTGCCTTCGTGTTAAGGTGTACCAGGCGTGCATGCAGGATTTTGTCACAGGGGGCGTTTTTCACTTCGAAGTGTAGAGAGAGGTCGCAAAAAACTGTCAACCCATTTTTCCAAATTTTTGGGGTGGTCCGAACTCGGAAACCCCCCATGGATTCGCCCCTGTGGTGTACTTACTGAATTCAAATTCAATACAGATGGTTCCAAAAATTTTTTATTTATGAGAACCAAGAAACCTTTTGCAGATGACTTTAAACAAACAAAACTGCTAGTATATTTGTTACCAAGTTGTGCTTTAATTTGTATAACTCTTCAATTAGGCATAAAGTCCTTGCTATATCGTTTATACTATATATATACAAATTTATAAAAAAATCCTCTTTACTGCTTTTATTCGTGCCTCATTTTGAGTCACTAAGATCACCACTGCAGCAACACTTCTGCAATTAATCAGTTCAAAAGAAAAACGCTCTCGTTTGCTTGGAAACAGATTACTGTTTACCACTGGAGTATAACGACAAACCCTTTCATACGCCTTTTTTTTTTTTCTTGGTCATTGTTAAACTGCGTATGTCATTACCTGCATAGCTGGACAAGCGTTTTGTAGGTGAAGTATTTATAGAGCAGCTTTATATGAACTGGGCTTTTTGTCCACTTATTCGCTGGAAGAGATGCTGCGCCTTTGAATGCGTTATTATTGGACACTAATTAGTAGCGCTCCATGTAGCCAGGATTTTTGTTTTGTGCCTTTTAAGGATTAATGCAGTAGTTTCTGCAAGAGCAAGAGCTGCAAGTTGTGTAGTGCCTTTACTATTCATAAATAGATTTCCGTATCATGGTAACCACATTTTCAAAGCTGTATAGAGCTGCTGGCTGGTTAGTCACAAGTCCTAAGCGCTTTAGATTAAGATACATTAGAGTAAGGTAAGATTTAAGTTATCACAACAAGCTGGTCTACGCTGCAATTGTGTCAGTCTGTCAAGCCTTGGAGCTGTTGGACGGAACATAACCATGTCTTATTTAAGATTTCCAAATTGGCTATAATGTCGCACAGTTTTAAACCGAAGACTTAGAGTCTTCATCTTCTTCATTAGTAACAAGAACTTTTAAGGTTTTAGGGTTGGATTTTTTTCTTAAACACGAACAATACATGAATAGTAGTGCTGGAGAAAACATCGATGTTATATCGATACATCGATGTATCGAAGTTTAAAATAGCTATTTATCGATGTTGGCCAACAGAGCTGTTTCTCGCGCACTTCTGCACTCATCAAATGGGTGTTTAGTTGTTGGCCAACGTCGATACATAGATATTTTAAACTTCGATACATCGATGCATCGATATAACATCGTTGTTTTCTCCAGCACTATTGGATAGTTTTGTCAAAATACTAAGAAAACATAGATTCTTTGCTTTCTTTATGAAAAGACTTCCTGTTTTGAAATTTGATGATTTAGGAGCTTCATATATTGAAAAACAAAAAATTTGACTTTCCAGTAGGTAGGTAGGTAGAAGTGGTTGCCTTACGACACACCTAGGCTTGTAAAAGGCCCGTTGTGTTGCCACTTGGGATAATCTCTCTACTCCCCTGGATCCTCTCTGAACCAACCTGTCGATTTAATAAACGAATTAATCCTATTTATCCTGATTCCTGCGAATACAGTAACGTTCCCAATAAGTTCGGCACCCAGTGTGTTCAGTCTTCTCCTGCATAGTGCCATGCATTCACACAGGATATGCTCCACTGTTTCCTCCTCTTCTACTTCCTGACAACTTCTGCGGTAGTCAAAACGAGGCACCCCCAATCTTTTAGCGTGCCTACCAATAAGACAGTGTCCAGTAAGAACCCCTATCGTTGCTCTTACGTTCTGTCTGCTGAGTTTTAAAAGTTGCTTGGTTCTATTTAAGCTCCATTGTGGCCAAGTTTACCTGCTAGTTAGACAGATTCCAGCTTGAACCCATCTATGATTCGCATCGTTAGTGATATTTCTATCGATTAATAGTTTGCACGTTGCTAGCGGCATAGGTACCATCGCCTTGTTAGGCTGAAGTGGTAACGTTGTACCTCGCCTGGCTAACTCATCTGCCCTGAAATTGCCCACGATATCTCGGTGCCCAGGTACCCAGAGCAGATTTATAGTAAAGAATTTTGCAACATCTAGTAGAAGCTGGTTACATGCCATCACGGTTCGGGTTGTGAGCCCGCTTTTAAAGCGGCCTGACTGTCAGAACATATATGAATCTCTCTGTCGGATAATACACGCTTCTCAATGATACTAATACTTTCCATTATATCTATGACTTCTGCTTGAAAAACACTACAATGATCTGGTAAACGGAAGGATTCGTTAATGCCCAACGGTTGCGAATAGACACCCCCTCCCACCTGATCATTGAGCTTAGATTCATACGTAAAAATTGTAATTTTGCTATTACAGTCATGCATACCATTGTCCCAATCCTCACGAGATGGGAAACTTACACTGAATGATTTGTCTGGTGGTTCTGGGAATCTGCGGAAAATGACTCAGAATAGTCGAATGTGCTCCGAAACTAATGGCTAGATTCGTAGATTCTCTTTGCCTTAAGGCCGATTTCGCTGCTAAAAAGTATAAAAAAAGAAAATATTCTCATCTAAAATACTTCTATGCTTAGGATGAACAAAGTCGAGGGCGTTTCGTCTATTGTTTTATTTTTAAATCCATACTAACGTTCCAAGTTGGCCCAAGTACTAAATAAGACAATAATTAGACTATCTCTGCCGTAATTAAATATTCTATTTAATTAACTTCTCGCCAACATAATTCGCTTCATTTAAGTTATTTCATATTCAGCAGGGAGTAGAGAAAAAAAAGCAGAGTGCTCCAATAAGCTGCACTGCTTGCGCATATTATATAACTTAACGAGAAAAGTGAAGTTAACGAAACAGAATAATTTATGTACTTACTTACCTTCACGACGAAATATAACATAAATTAATAACTACAATCCCCTGGTTAATAATAAAGCTGTCAATAACAATAAAACAGAGTGAGATTCAAAGTGTTTACTTAATTATTATTAAACTATACAAAGTTAATCCACTAAAGATGGGTTGAGTTTAATTTGTAAGTATCCTCGGCTTAGTATGAAAGTATATATGAAAGTACGCTCAAATATTTTAAAGCCAATTCTGGTCAAGAATTCTATCGAACAAAAATCTCGGTCACCAGCTAAGCCGCTACCCCGCTGACATTCTTAAACTCCTGCCGTAATTTATCAAAGAACCAACAACAAAAATTCTGTGCCAAATTATATGCCTGTCAACATTGATTTTAGTGCTTAGTGGAAAAGCGCAAGTGCTGCGCTTTCCCATTCCTGCCAGTAGACCAAGTCCCGACTTGACACATGGCGCAGCAGTAGACCAGGAGCGTGCAAATAAAACACACCTGTTGCCTCGACGCCGACGTTGATGTTGGCGATGACTGCGACGCGTTGTCAGCTTGGGGATACGTCAATAATGTGACACATAAGGGCCGACAATTGCCAAGAAAAAAAAAAATAAAAATAATAATATATATGTATGAAAACCCATCAAGAAATTGTCTGGCATAGAGTCTAAAAATGGCGAAAATTGCCCACGCACACATGCACACACACACATACTCTACTATAAACGCCACCAAAACTCATATAACACTTGTACACAGCAAGCTCTTCATAATATCTATATTTTATTTTTTGTCTTTTCAGCGCCAAGTTACTGAAAATGTTTCGTCCTGCAACGTCACAAAATGTACGGCCCAAAAACTGCCCTACTAAGCATAGGCTTCAGCTACAAAATAACTTCAAACGATTTTTGCCAAAATTTTGACTTGCTTTGCTTTAGCCTATGAGCCCAGGTACTAAAACAAAGTGAAAAAGAATACTTAAAAATCGTAGTGAGAGATTTAGGAGCGGATCCTGCTGCTGGGAAACTTTGAGGTTAGTACAAACTGCACATAGACACACAAGTCCTTGAAAAGATATTAAGCTTAAAGAAAGTTGCAATTAAAAAAATAGTAGCAGGGTGGTTCACAACTTAAGATTAAGGCTTTGATGATTTTTCAAACTCAGAGCGTTACGACTCTTCTACAAGCTATAAATCCGAAAATTTAAGTTCTGCAATTTCCTGACAAAAAAAAAAAAAGTTATCAGACCAAGAATCCCAATGTCATGACCGAAAATTCTCCAATTAAGGGCCCATACGCATTTCGAAAATCTTCGCAAGGAATTTTTTTTTTTGTCATTTCGGGCGAAATTTTTTGAACTGCGTATGGGCCTTAAGACAAAAAAGCGACGAAAACTCTTGAATCAAAAAAAAAAAAAAAATGAGAGCACAACATACAAATTTTTAACAAGAAGTCTGCTATACAAAAAATTAAAGCTTAAATATTAAATATTATGTTCATTGCTAAAAAAATCTGAAAATGATATAAATTTAAGAAGTCTTGCTAAAATATATTATAATAAATAAATTTATTAATTTTATAATAATAATAATAATTAAATTTATTAATTTAATAATAATAATTAAATTTACTAATTTAATAATAATAATTAAATTGATTTATTTAATAATAATAATAATTAAATTTATTATTTTAATAATATTAACAATAAAATTTAATAAAAATAATGAAATTTATTAATTTATTTATTATTAAAATTACTTTAAAATTTTTTTTAGTCTTTTTTCAAGTTTGTGTAAAATTTTAAAATAAGAAATATATCAGGGATCAACTCTTGTAATTTTTAAAATAAAAGTCATCAAATAATCATTATTTTTTTATTTTTTTTATCAAAATTTCAGTCTTTTTTTTTTTGACTAAAAATAAAAATCATAAAAAAATATTTAATTGCCAATTTTTATTTAAAAATTTTTAAATAACTTATTTTTCAATTTATTTACATAAATAAATTGCAAAATTGTTAAATTAAAAAATAAAAATTATGAAATAATAGTAACTTTTTTTTTTTGACTTTAAAAATAAAAATTTTGAAATAATATTTAAATGCCAATTTTTATTAAAAAATTTAAAAATAACTTATTTTTCAATTTAAAAAAATAATTGCAAAACTGGTAAATTAAAAAATAAAAATTATGAAATAATATTTAAACGTAAATTTTTAGTATAAAAAATGCAAAAAAACTTATATAATAAATAAAATTTTTTTTTTTAGTTTTAGTCTAAAAAAAAAGTGAAATTTTTATAAAAAAATACTAATTTTTTGATGATTTTATATTAAATATTGCAAGAGTTACGATTCCTGATATATATCTTATTTTCAAATTTTACACAAACATGAAAAAAGCTTATACAAATTCTGATAAAAATTAAAAATATAGTAAGTTTATCCTTAATCCGTATAGTTCTTTCAAAAATGTTGCACTTTTTTTAGTTTGATTTTTTTTCAACCCCATTTCTCTTATTTGCGATCCCTGATTTATATCAATGTTTGAGACTATTTCCATTCAGCATTTTTATCTAAAAGATTTTTTAAAAATGAAAACTATTAGTTTTTAGAATAAGCCGCAAAAAGCTTTTTTTAAGATTTCAAAATAGGATTTTGGTCGCGATTTTTTTTTTTCATATTTATCTATCGAATCTTAATCTTAATTTAAACTAATGGAAATATTATCTAACAAATTTTTTTAAAAGATTGTTCATAAGCTGAAATTTAAATTTTAGTTACGATTTTAGATGTTTTTTTTAATTCTTATTTATTTTTTATATTTTTTTTTAATTTAAAAAATCCGAAATTAAGTTTTTGATTACTATTTAAAATTTTTTTTTATCTTGAGCTTTCTTATCTTTTATTTTATTTTCGTCTCAAAAGTAGTATGTATCTCAATTTTGAACATTTTTATCTTTGAGATTTTTTTTCGTCTTGAAAGTTTTCTAAAAATAAAAATTATGGGTTTTCAAAATATGAAACAAAAATCTTGTTGCAAGTTTTTCAAAATCCGAAATTAAAGTTTTGGTTACGATTTTAGATATTTCTTGGCTTATTTTAAGTTTGAAGGATAAAATCCTTCCGGCAAAAGAAAAATCTTTAATTCAGAGAGTTTTTTTTTAACAGTGTACGCTTTAAGGCTTTTGTGCAACAATATTCATCATTAGAAATGTGGGTTCTCAGTTTCTGGGTCTGGGACAGACAATGACATTCATAATTTAATTCATGAAGATGGTCCTAAGTCTAAAGACTTTTGTGAGCAAAGAAATTGCGTCACAAGGGTCATTGAACTAAGTAGACTACTACGGCTGCCCTTTAACACTTCCAGAGTTTTTGTTTCTGTTTTTTTTTTTGTTAAGAAATTGTCCAAAATTGTCCCAAACTATTAACTTAAGACTAGCTGAGAGCGAAAAATTATTTCTGCTATCTTGGTTTATCTTTTTTATTATTTGCTTATGTCAGCCACTTGAAGCCAATATTTAAGTAACTTATTTGGCTATAAAAAATAGCTAAGTCTCCATGAACTAAAAAGCTTGGCAGGCTTTTTGCTGCCAAACCGCAAAGACAGTTTAAACCACAAAAAAAAACTAGACCATATTGCCTTCCTTTTGGCCATTCATCTTTAACGCTGTCAAACACAATAAGCAATTTACTTTATAAATATATATATATGGGAAAAAAACGATTCGAGCTTTACGCTTCGTTTGTTTCATTTGACAAGTTTGCAAATTAAATTTGATCACAATTTATATTGCCAAAAAATAAAAATAAAAAACAAGCCCACTTGACAGCATCTAAAGAATGAGCATAGACTTGGGGTATTCATGAGAATCTTGTGAAACGCGTTTTCTAAATTCCAAAACATGGATGTGGCTTTAAATTTGCATTTATTTATAATTTTTTTTTTTTTTTTTTTTGATGATGTTAACCAGGCAACGAAAAAAGTTTCTTCTTAAATCTGTTTTCGTCAGAAGCAATTTAAAGTTAATTAAAAAAAAATATATGCTCAAGGATTGTTAACGTTAATCAGTTGTACATAGCTAAGGCAAATGTACAGAGCAAACTCGAAATAAAATTCAATTAGTGCCAGCAAATTGGAAGCTTCCATAATTAAGATTTATTTATAATACAATTTCAGTTGGAATGGCGAAGCTTTATTTTTGCCATTGCATCAAAATGTTTAATACAAATATAATTTTATTAAAAGTTGTTCTGATTTAGTAAAGACTTGTAGCCTAAGGGTTAGGGGTCTAAGCTCCTTATGCCAAAATGTTTCATTTTTGCTTTACGATGGTCTGTCCTTACTGAGACTAAATATTACCAAAGATACGCATTAGAGATGAAGACTTCTAAAAAGATAGAGAGATATACAGGAACTTTAGTCCATCATCTTAATAAGGTTAAGGGTTTAAGCTTTTTATACCGAAATGCATGATATCTTCGTCAAGACGGTTTGTTCGAACTCCCATAAAAATGTTACCAAAAGATACGCATTAGAGATAAAGACTTTTAAAAAGATAGAGAGATTTACAGGAACTTAAGTCCATCATCTCAATAAGGTAAAGGGTCTAAGCTCTTTGTGCCAAAATGCTTTATATTTGCTTCACGATGGTCTGTCCGTACTCAGAAAAAATTTAACTTTAACATACGCATTACAGATGAAGACTTCTAAAAAGATAGAGAGATCTGCATGAATTTTATTCCATCATCTCAATAAGGTTAAGGGTATAAGCTCTATAAACCAAAATGCTTGGTATCTTCTTCACGACGGTTTGTCCGAACTCAAATAAAATGTTTCTTAAAATACGTATTATAGATGAGGTCTTCAAAAAATATAGGAAGATATCATGACTTTTAGTTCATCATCTCAATAAGGTTAAGGGTCTAAGCTCTTTATGCCAAAATGCTTCATATCTGCTTCACGATGGTCTGTCCGAACTCAGACAACATTTTACCTAAATATAAGCCTTACAGATGAAGACTCCAAAAAAGATATGGAGATATTAGGACTTTTAGTCCATCATCTCAATGAGGTTAAGGGTCTAAGCTCTTTATGCCAAAAAGCTTTATATCTGCTTCACGATGGTCTGTCCGCACTCAAATAAAATGTTTCTTTAGCACATGTATTACAGATGAAAACTTCGAAAAAGATAAGGCGATAGATATCATGACTTTTAGTCCATCATCTCAATAAGGTTAAGGGTGTAAGCTCTTTATGCCAAAATGCTTCATATCTGCTTCACGACGGTCTGTCCGTACTCAGACAAAATTTTACCTTAAGATACGCATTAGAAATGAAGACTTTTAAAAAGATAGGGAGATATACATGCATTTTAGTCCGTTATCTTTAAAACTTTCATTCAAAAAAAAAAAAGCCATCTTAATTTAATTTTTGAAATATACTCAAAACTAAATAGCTTCACTCTAAAAAAAAATTACCTTTCTCTATTTTTCCTTAATTTGAGAATTAAATATAAGCCTCGACTTTATTTGAATATTTATTATTTGTTTACTCATTTTGATTTAACCTTTAGTTGATCATCTCTCATTTAATACTCTTATCTACAAATATTTGAAATTCCAAAAAAAAAAAGATTATATTAGAAGATTATTAAAACAAAAATAAATTCTTGCGATCCATGGTTGCCATTCGAAATAAAATTCTGGAAATATGGATTAGAAGACTTTTACAACTTTGCTCCACATTTTCTTTATCACGAAAAACTTTGGCAATAAAATAATTATATAACTAAATACCTAACTATACCAAGTTAACAGATAATATGAGAAATTTTTGTCTTTCTTAATTGTGCGACAAAAATTCTAGCCCGAACAGAATATTTTTTTTTCTTATAATTAAACTTCGATATATCGATGCATCGATGTTTTCTCAACAAGGTCTCTCATACATTTTATCCAAAATTTTTTCAATATTTTTATTTCGTTAAAATTATAGATGTTTGTTTTTTTTTCAATAACACCCTTTCATTTAACCGCAATATGTTACCGTTCTGTAAGTTCTTAAAATTAGGCAATAGCAAATAGTAGCTAGGAGCAAGATCTCTAGAGTAAAGCGGATGGAATAGCCTTTCTTTGAACCATACATAAAATTTTGACAAGGTGCTGCTTATGATCGAGAGTCAACTATCTTTGACATATCCAGACTTTCTTAAAAAATCGTATGTAACAGCACTGTTGAGACACTTGTAGCCTCAGCCACCTCATGCGCTATTATTCTCCGAACATCCAATATCATTTCATGGATGATTTCTAGCAAGACGATCCATTTTTTAATTGTGCTAGACCACAACAGAACACAGCCATTAAAGATTGAAATAAATGGTGTAGAATTTCTTATTTCACGCCTAAAATTTACTATTTTTCACTTTCGTTCACGATACAATGACACTTACAAGGTGACGCAAATAAGTGCGCAAAATACTGGTTCAATTTTTGTATGGTAGCTATATGAAATATTGCACCAATTTTGTTCAAACTTTACACAAATATTTGATTTAAAACAAAATACAACTGACACAAATTTGGTCAAAAATTGTTCACTATTTCATATAGCTACCATACAAAAATTGAACCAGCGCTCTCTTTTTCAGAGAGATACAAATAACAAACCGGCGCATTACGTCACCTTCTAATTATATGGTTTCGAAAACTTTATAAGCAATGAACTTTTTTTTGACGGATCGTTCCAATAGTAAACCAATTTTGAAAAATTCGATATTTGGGAACTCTAATAAACTTCCGTATGCCAAATTTTCGTAGGGTATCTGTCTAAATGAATGTGTTACGTGCGTTAATATGTTTGTTTCAAACAAAACTTTTACTTTTTTGAAATCAGCTTCTTTCGAAATTTATCTAAATTTTACAAAGCAATTTTTAGTAAGGCCAAGTTTTTACATTAAATTTAAAACAACTGGATAAATTAATAAACAGCGATTGCCGAAATGCTCCATAAATTTAGTATTAAAAGTTTATAGTCTGCTAGCTTATTATAATATTACTTTAAAGATTAAGAAAATGTATTCCAAAATGAACTCCTTTCTTATGTTTAATTTTTTTATGCAAATTCATGTAATACACTAAAAATAATTACATTGTACATGTGCTGGTCGCTCTATTAAAAATATATATAATAATTTTGGCTTAATTATAAGAAAAATTTAAAGTGTATCGTAATAATGGGAAAATTATGACATGCTGCATATATTTTTAATTATTTACACAAATTTAAATGCTATATCATAGCTTAATTTAAAGAAATTACAAAAATTGCTGCAACTTAAGCGGTCTTGTTAAGGAAATTAGTTTGTAAACAATTCTTAAGCTAAACTACACAGCGAGAAAAATTCATGTACATTGTGTGTAAAAGCACATAAGCATGTGCATGAATGAGTTTAAAAATATTCTTATTTTGAGATAAAATTTTAATGTTTACAAAAACTTAAATTTAGTTGTGCTTAATGAAAGTTCTTGTTTTCAAGCAGAACTAACTTTGAGAACAAGCTTATTTCAAATTATTTAAGATTATTCTTAGAAAAACTGTTTAAGATTACAAATAAGTTTCCGTTTTGTTAAAAAAAATTGCAAATTTATTTAAAATTTAGCAATCTTTTTTCCAACTTTCTGAATTAGTAGAACTCTTGATCTTTCAAGGCTATCTCCTAATCGAACCAATTTTTGGTATTCTTAGAAAATTTTATTTAGTGTATAAATAATACTCTTCCGTTTATTATAAAAAATTGGATATTCATTTATGTATGGTCCATATTTTTTTCCAACTTTCTTAAGAAGTAGAACTCTTCATCTTTTAAGGCTATCAACTAGTCGAACCAATTTTTGGTATTCTTAGAAAATTTTAATCAGCGTACAAATAAGTTTCCGTAGTTTTGTACAAAAAATTGGAATTTATTAACGAAAGAATGGTTAATAATTTTTGCCATCTTTCAGAAGAAGAGGGTTCTAGATCATTTTAGGCTGTCCAGGAGTCTAACCAATTTTTGGAAACGTCATATAATGTAAAGTTATGTTCGGATAAGCCATATGCCAGCGTCCGGAATAAGAGATAATATCTGGGAAATACGCTGATGGGGTAGGACTTGCCAAGTAGATGTTTCCAAATAGATTTCCTTAAGTTTTTTTCCTTAAGTGCTCAGCTGAGCTCAGTAATAGTATGCAGTAGAAACCTCCAGAGCTGAGAACAAAAATGAACTAGTTCAAAAACAGCATCAAAAGAACATAAACTATAAATAAGATTCAAAAAATTTAATTACAAGTACTAATTTGTACTACAAAATTCTAGTTAGTTTTTGTGACTCAAGTTTTTCTCACAGTGCAGTGGTAATGAGTGAGTACGCTAACCGGGAAACAGCACTCTGTCTCGCTTTAGGGCAGCTTCCTGTTTTTATTTTTATTTTTTTTGCGGCCAGACTATATTTTATTGGTTTTTTTTTTGTGTTTTTCCACGTGAATGTTTATGGTAAGAATGTCTGGAGATTTGGCGCGAAATTTCATTCATTTGAACCTATTTACAGCCACGCAATTATTTCCAGCATTTTATTTTTACGGTTTGTTTGGCTGCCAGACAGTGTCTAATGTTTAATGCCAACTCTGCCGCAGTCGCTGCGCTGTCGCTGGCTACGTCGGCGTCTGCGTCAGCTCTGACGCCTGCCTTGGCAGTTGATTTTCAATTTTGATACCTTATACTTATAGGGCCAAGGGTATTATAGATTTGCGCAGAAAGAAGCTTGGAAGCTATTTTTAGCGTCATCTATATGAACATCTATATCTCAGAGATCTTAAGAGCAAGTGTTACCATATCTTGTTACGACTCTTCATTATAAACTTTAGAGCTTTGCATGAACTAAATTTTATGGAAAAATTAGTTGAACCGGATGCTTTCTAAGCTAAGAAATAAATCAATAGCGATTAAATATCGACTTATCGAATATATGCTTAGCTTTTTTCAAATAAATAGGCAAATAATAACAACTTAAGAGTTAAGCGATGACACAAGATAAGTTAAATTTTTATTATTTTTTTCTTTTTTCAGAAAAATTTTTAAAATTAAAAAATTTGTTTCATTTTTATTGTTTTTTCTTTTTTAAGGCTATACGGCTATATAGTTAGTTAAAAAAAAATATCCCTATAATATTTCACTAGATCGAATAAATTTCTCATTTAGTCTATGTGAGTCTAATCAACCAAAACAATGCTGATATTTGCATTTCCTATGTCCTGCAACTTTTTTGCTTGCAGTGTATTCCACGTTCGACCAAAATTTTCTACGCATCAACATTTCTGTTGATTTGTTTGTGCCAGGCGCAATCAAATCCTCAATTGTTCTGCTTTGGTTTTTGTTTTCTTCTGTTTGTGCTCTTACTTTGTTTTTTTTTTTTTTTTGTATTTTGTTTTGCTCTTTGTTTTTATTTTACTGCCAAGTGTGGAAGTGAACACTTCCGTTTCCGCCAGCTGGCAGCAGCGTCTTTAGCGAGCTGCTCATTTAAATCTCATGCGTCCTTATGCTCTGATTTCGACCTCGAAGTCGACGCTTACTTTGCCACCTTCATTCATGAGGTTTTTTTTTTTTTTTGTTGTTTGGCACGACCCACTGTTAACGACTTTTGCCTTTGCTTGCTATTTTTATACGCAATTTCTTTGCTCAAATATCTTTTCATTTTTCACTTACTTACACAAATGAAATTAAACTTAAATCCTACAGGCGCTGTGCCAACAACAACAACAACAAGGACTACAAATTCGGCCAACACTAAAAGTCAAAGACAGGCAGAAACTATGATAAAAAAACTTTACAACACCGAAGAGGACCCCGCCTATTGCTCATTTATTTGGGGAGCAAATTTGTCCAACAATCAAATCGAAGTCAGTGGAAACACCACACCAGTTTTTGTCGCTGATTTGCGTGATGACATCTTTGCGGTAAGTATTTTACCAAACATAGAGCATAATAATACTATAAGCCAACATATAAAAGACAAAAATAATAATAAGAAGCATATTTTGAATATATATAAAAGTTAACCAGAATAGCAGCTTTAATATGAATACCACTAAAAGCTCAGTTAATGTTAGGTTGTTCAAACTAAAAAGCTTTTTTAGAGCATAGTGAGCCAATAAAAGCGAGTGCTTCTAGACAAAAAAAACAAAAAGAATATTATTGCTAACTACAAGTTGGGCAAAAGTGCCCAAGTTAGGACCTGAACTACACAAAAAACATGGCATAAAAGCAAAAGTGCCCTAACAATGTAAGCAACAATAATCAGCTGTTTGTTTTTGTTAAGAAAAGCCTTTTGAGAAAATTTCGAGATTTGCTGATCTCTCACTCTCAAAGAATTACAACTTCAATTATTTACAAAAAACAGCTGTTGAGCTTTCTAGCAGACTGGCAGTACTAAATAATACCAATGATGTAAAAGATGGCGTACGTTAAAGACGGGGGCAGACGACTTTGGGACAACCTGTACCACAACATTGCAAAAAAAATCAAATTTTGAACAGTGTTTGGGAAATGTAGAAAACTTTGGAACACAAAATTTGGTCACTGTATCTAGAAAAACAAACAAAACACAACGAATTTTGTAAAAAAAAGGGTTTTTGACCGATTGCTCCTATGGGAGCTATATGATATAGACAACCGATTTTGACAAAATTTGGTATAGTGCTTAGGCACTCTAAAAAACTTCCGACTGCCAAATTTGGTAACGATCTTTACAAACAAACGAAACACAACGAAGTTTGTAGAAAACACGTTTTTTTGACCGAATGCTCCTATGGGAGCTACATGATTTGAGGTCCTCTGAAACACCGCTATAGGAGCTATATAATATAACCCCGATATCAACAAAATCAAAAAAACTTGTCTCCCGTAGGATAATATCTGAATGTTTGGTTGCTCTAGCTCTTACCATCTCCGAGATCTAGGCGTTCATACATACGGACGGACAGACGGACATGGGTATATCGACTTCTCTTGTCACCCTGATCATACATTAGGTAACTTTGGGGGGTCTCTGACGTCTTCTTCTGTATATTACACACATTTTCGGCTTGCACAAACTTAATATACTCTTTGCACTATACGATACAGGGTATAATTAACTTATACTTTACAATAGAAAAACGTGGCCATGCGTGGACAGAAAAATTACAGAAAATATTGAAAATAAAGATGATGTAATGACGTCAATGAATGGGAATTTATTATTATTTGTAAAATACTTTTTTATGGTTTATTTTCGGGTTATTCTTAGTAATAGACAGCTTATGTTTGATTTTTTGGGATAAAAACTAAAAATATAATAATGTCTACTTGTCTATGTGTTTACTCTAACCAGAAAAATCTAACTTAATGCAAAGAAGTAACTTTTTTTTAATTAACCTACACTTGTTTTCAAAAATTATGATACTTTTAAAACAAAATTACGTATACGCAGTGCAGCCGTATATGTACGGTAAGATACGCTACGTTAGGCATGGCCAGTTCGGTTAAAAATTTGTACACTAACCAGAAAAATCTAACTCAATGCCAAAGAACTAACTTTTTTTTAATTAACCTGCACTTGTTTTCAAAAATTATAACTTTAAAATACAAATGACGTATACGCAGTGTAGCCGTATATGAACGGTAAGGTACGCTACGTTAGGCATTGTCAGTTCGGTCAAAAATTTGTACTCTAACCAGAAAAATCTAACTTAATGTCGAAGAACTAACTTTTCTTAAATTAACCTAAATTTGTTTTCAAAAATTATGTAACTTTAAAATACAAATTACATATACGCAGTGTAGCCATATATGTGCGCTACGTTAGGCATTGCCAGTTCGGTCAAAAATTTGTACTCTAACCAGAAAAATCTAACTTAATGCAAAGAACTAACTTTATTTTTAATTAACCTACACTTGTTTTCAAAAATGATGAAACTTTTAAACAAAAATTACGTATACGCAGTGTAGCCGTATATGTGCGGTAAGGTACGCTACGTTAGGCATTGCCAGTTAGGTCAAAAATTTGTACTTTAACCAGAGAAATCTAGCTCATAGCCAAAGAACTAACTTTATTTTTAATTAACCTACACTTGTTTTCAAAAATTATGAAACTTTTAAATACAAATTACATATACGCAGTGCAGCCGTATATGTAGGGTAAGGTACGCTACGTTAGGCATTGCCAGCTCGTTAAAAAATTGTATGCAACTATTTTATGTGGCATACAGCAGGTTTCAGCTCTGTAAAAAGAATTCTCGGATTTATTTTTTTTGAATTTTTATTAACTTTGTCCAGTTTGCACTGTGTATGCTAGATAGCCTAGCTTTATCCTCTTGTGTGTGTCTCATTCATCTTTGACTGCACATAACACTGTGACCATATCAATTTTCAATGCTCATCAAAGGTTATTTTATGTTGCAGGCTGCAAGCTTATAAAAATACAATGTAAAAGTGTTCTATTGAATTTGGTTTTGATTTTTATGCACTCACCATCAAAGTTATTACGCTTTTTGCAGTTTATGTAGCATAAAGCAGAGCAGCGTAAAGCGAAAAACAAACACGATAACAAAGTTGGGAGAATCCACAAAAGTAAACAAAAGCAATGCAATGTCCTGCTGCGCCCTGCAACACGAACAAAACGAACATGGCAATATGGCAACTGTTGCCTACTTTTAGGTGCTCTTTGTTAATGCCATGTGCATTATATGTGCTATGTACGTGTTAGTTGTGGATGCGCGTGTATGAGTGTATTACTTGCTTTTATATTTTTATTCTCATTTTTTTATTTACTCTTTGTTGCTGTTATCGTTGGCTTCGGCGCTGCCTCTGCTGCCGCTGCTGCAGAACAGCGTGACTTTCAAGGCAAACGAAATAACTCATTTTGTGGCACAGCACGTGCTTAAAGTTTGCTGACAACCCAACATACAACAAAACAACACAACAACACAACAACATAACAACAACAACAACAAAGACAACAATCAGCGGACAGAAGCTAGCAGACAGAAGACAGAGAAGACAGCACAGAAGAGACGCCAAACAGCAGACACTGAAGCATGTAAACCGAAAGGCGTTTCTGCTGCTGCTGCAACAAAAATAAAATAGAAAAGATGGCGTATAATATAAAAATAACTGCTTTGTGCGTAACTTTGGCTCAAGGCCGAACAAGCATAACAAAATATGAGAAAACAAAGACCCTAAAAAAAGGAGAAAAAAAATGCATTCAGCGAAGCTTAAATACACTGCAATAGAAAGGGGTTGGGAAAGGGAATGAAGCGCACTGAAAAGATTTTTGAGAGAGCTGGGCGGGATATGTTAAGGCGCACAAAGTTCACAGGCTATAAAATGATTTTTTTACATACTCTCTGCATACTGAAGTTGAGAAACTAGAATTCATAAATACATTTTTTAGTATATATAGGGCGTTGCCAGCTTTGCCTAAAAACTAAGTCAACAAGAAAAGAGAGAGAGAGACTTCTCAAAGTTATCTTAAGTGTCATCATTGTGACTAAAATAATCGATATACTCAAAATCTTTTGTCTGTCTACATGAACGCCTAGGTCTCTAAAATGGTAAGAGCTAGAGCAACCAAATTTTTAGATAAGATGCCTTATTACACAGGCCTACAAATAACGGAGTCATGTCAGATGTTTGAAAGCTATGGGTTATTCCCGAAGTAATATGCTGCGTAGAATCCGAATCCGGGGTTGGCCTATCACGTCAGGATCTTGAGATATTTGTGGTGAAGTACCCGAAAAACGGCATTTTTTCCTACTTTTGAGGTTATGTACAGGAGACAATGAATGAATGTCGTTAGAACGTATGGGTATGTTTTAGAAAACCCCCAAGTGAAAATTTTCAAGAGATATTACATTGTCTCCTGAACATAACCTCAAAAGTAGGAAAAAACACCGTTTTTCGGGTACATAACCTTTAATGTCAGATGACTTGGTAAGTAAGTAAGTAAGTAAGTAAGTAACCTCAAATATCTCCCCGGATTCGGATTCTACGCAGCAAATTACTTCGAAAATTACCCTTAGCTTTCCAACAACTAAACTTTGTTAGTCTGTGTTATTTACTATGTTTTTTATTTTTTGATATCGGCCTTAAATTATATACAGCTCCCATAGGGGTCTTTCAGAGCAGCTCGAAAAAAAAAACTAAAAGGCTAAGATCAGTGAGCGGCATAAAATACACTCGCATTGTTTTCTTGCGTATGAATTGATGTTTTCTCTGCCGATGGTAAGCAACAGACACGAAGTTAATGGTGCATGGCTTCGGCTCTTGTTGCTCTGCTTTACTGTCACTGCAGCAGAGAAAATAATATCAGAGCAACCAGAGCCGAAGCCACGCACCATCAACTTCGTGTCTGTTGCTTACCCAGTGTATAATAAGTAAGGTAGAGTAAGTTTGTGGCAACGTTCTCTTTGCTGGGGCCATACTTTTCATTCTCGTTGCGAATGTATGAGTCAGCTTGTCTGTTGCTTCTCGCTCTCTCACATTTCTTTGCTCTCACAAAATTTATGGCCCCGAGTGAGAAAATCTTACTCTACCCTACTTATTATACCATGTTGCTTACCAACGTCAGCGTCGCCATACGTCACTGCGGCAGAGAAAACTTCAGTACAAAAAGCACGCACACATGCATGCGTTTTGGGTATTACACATGTCGTGTGTCGACGTCGTTAATCTCTATACACGCGAGATATGACCGTGTCGACCAATGGTTTAAATGAATACAACATTTGTTTATGCAGTTATCGTTGAAAAATCACTATTTAGTCTAAGTAAAAGTAACTTTAAATAAAGTAAACGAAATAAAGGACGCGGTAGCTACATTTTAGACATATAAAATATGATTGTGTTGGCAACTTGACAGTACTCACGCATGATTTATCAAAAAAACGTTATGGAAAAAAAACTTCAAGATTGATGACCCTTTACTATACTTTACAAATTAAAAAGTGATGCCAATATGAGCTTAAAATCAAAATAAATAAAATGATGAAGTTTCTCGAAAAAAATCTATTTTCGGAGCTCTTAGGCCGCGCGTACACAGAGCGCTGACTTGACATGAGCTTATCAGCGCGGACAGCTGCATGATTTTTTTGTCCGCTAATTCTAGCACAAGCTAATGCACGCTGTGTGCGCGCTCTTATAGACCACAGTGTGTTTGACTTTTTTGCGCCGATAATTTCATGTCATGTAAGCGCATAACAGCGCTCTGTGCACGCGTGGCCTTAGGTATCAGTTTTTCAGCATCCAAATAGAAACTCCTTCGTTTATGAAGAATTTGAGATTATGAAATGGACTGCAAGAAATTTACATCGATCAGAGCCAATGGTTCTTGAGCAGTTGTAATTTTGAAAAAAAAAAAAAATATTTTGAGATATTCTCGTTTAAAGTAATGAAGCAGACCAAACGCGCTTGAAGGTGACGCGCTTGAAGGTGACGCGCTTGAAGGTGACGCGCTGTTAATAGCTCTAATATAAGTTCTAGTGCTCAGTTCTTTATGTAGTGATAAAAATGATTTCAAGATTATGAACTATAACAGAATTCAAAATACATTTTGTCATCACCCTCGAAAAGCTCCCCAGAAACATCCACTTTTGTACTCTCATTCGTTAAAATAAATTATTTCAAACTGCGTCTTTATTTGATAAATTTTGATAGTATTCTGAAATATTACCAAAATATATTTCAGAATACTTGATTTTTTTGAACATAGTATGTTATCGATGTAAAGGAATCTTATTCATAAGTATTTCAATATTATCGGGCAATTTGGAAATGGAATTCAGCTAAGCTTGCTCTAAGTTGCCTTATCAAGTCCTCGATAAAATTCGTGTAGCTTCCTCCAATTTCTGGAGCTTTGAAAAGCAAAGCCCAAGTATATAATAAAAAACGAATTATGCCCTTAAAGCTTAATTAAGCTAAATATTATTTTAAAAAATGCTATATTTATAGCCATCAGCATTTAAAAAAAGTTATAAACATTTCAATTTCTAAAAATATGTTGGCTCTAGTTATAAATAAGCTAAGCTGGCAACACTGTTCTCTTTATGTACCTAATGAAGCTAGCAACTTTTGTGAACCTCAATAGAGTTTACATAATAAAAGCTGAAATAAAACAAAAGCCAAACAAGTTAGAAAGTATGAAAAACATATTTACAAGGTGCAGTCTTTCTGTGTGTGTGTGTGTGTGTGTATAGGTGCTGCTGTATGCGTGTAAAAAGTCACAAATAAAAGTGTCAAGTTGACTATTGAATTTTTATCTGTGGCAGCACGCACGCACACCTGCACGCACACACACGCACAATAGCACACAGATACAACAATGTAGCTGCCATTCAAAAAAGACGCACATTATTACACGAGCATGAACACAGATACACACACACACACACACACAATACACACATGTAAGCAAAGTGCTGCATGATTTACGAGCTGCGCATTTCTTTGTTTGGCTTTTTATCAACTTTATTCAGAGAGAAGCGAGAGCACGTTTATGTTTCATTCCAATTCATATCAATTCATTTTGTTTTACATTTATACATATTTTCTTTTACTCTCGTTTTTTTTAGGAATTGGAGGATCCCCGAACCCAAAAATTACGTGAATACGTTTATGGCCTCATGCTGCCATTCATCTGTGCGCTTGGCATCATTGGAAATGTGCTCAATCTAATTGTCCTGACGCGTCGCAATATGCGTGGCACTGCATACATCTATATGCGAGGTAAGCTAGATACTCCCTGTCCAACACGATCTCAGTAGCACAGTGGTTCATTTGGCTTATACAGTGAAAAAAAATAAAACTAATTAGCCGTGCTCAGCAAAACGAAAGCGAACAAATTCGATTGGTTTTCGTTTTTGCGTGCTCTCAATTTCACTTTTTTTGCTGTCCACATCTTTTTATATTACCCTTACGCAGCTCTGAACCTTTTTTATTATTAGGCAACTGCTATGTTTTGCTAATTCGTTTTAATTGCTCTTGCCACAAAGTAGTCGGTTTCAAATCACATAAAAAATTCGTTTTTGTGAAGTTGGGTGCACCAAACATGTCTTTTTAATAAAAAACGAATCCGATTATTGCTGTCGTTTTCGTTTTCCGAAGCACGGCCAAATGTCTTCCCTAAAATGTAAAATTGTACTTTTGGAAACTTTTTTTAAGTAGATACGAGTATATACATGCAAACCGAACTACAATATCTTATAGCCGTCACATAAACCGAAATCGGTTTTATATATATCTCTAGTATTTATATACAATTTTCCACTAAGCCTAAAAAATGCAAATATTTCAGCAAAATTTGGGAGGTTCCATACAGGCGTAGAATAGTAATATAAGAAAAATGTTTTTGGATATCAAATTGTTTTTTTTTAAGCTATATCTTCAATATTTATGTTTCAAAATTTATATGGCTCAAATCTTTAACGAGGTTGGATTTAATGAAGTAGATCATATGATCAAAACTTTCTATGACATTTCTTAACAAGGATCTTGATTTTTTGACTTTGATTTTTAAACCGCTTTTAAGATTTCAAGATTTTGAGATAAGAAATCTCTCTCTCAATTTCTCTTATCCCCAGTGGGTCATAGGG
The DNA here is from genome assembly GCA_018150985.1 of Chymomyza costata. Classification (NCBI taxonomy): domain Eukaryota; kingdom Metazoa; phylum Arthropoda; class Insecta; order Diptera; family Drosophilidae; genus Chymomyza; species Chymomyza costata. The sequence goes on along the minus strand of JAECWU010000127.1, from coordinate 27,986,964 downwards.
CCTCAAGACGTTTCAATTATGAAACCATTTCCATTTCCATTTGAACATGAACTTTGCACCTCCAAGTCCGATGTGCATGCTGCCGAAGCAGGTGGATTTTTTACATAAATTTGGGTACCACTTGGAGACTCGTTTCCGTACGGGCTTACACTCATGTTTAAAATTTCAGTTTGCAAATAGTTCGAGTAAAGTGGAGAACTTCTATAGGTTACAAGCCCAAAGAAGATCTGGTAAGCTCCACCTTATAGATAGCCAGATAATCTATAATAAGAGGCCGCCTCTAACCTGAGGAACAGACGCCTTTTGCAGCCGCTCGCTCCGAGACAGACGCTGCAGAGCTTCGGGGGACCCTTAAATCATATATGACGAAGAAGCCCTTCCCGAAGCTCCCTCTCTCGTTAGCCCTGACCGTACCTCCCATGCGGGTTGTTACCTTCATCTTCAGTACGGTTGCTCAGGCTACCAGGCTGTACCACTGGGAGGTGAGAGGAGGGATTGAGGAATTAGATTGCTGGTAACAGCTATCTCAGCTTCTCTAAAACCGCCTTTAAGCCCTTTACATAAGAAACAGGCAGCCAAAAAATGCTTTATTCAAGCAAACCTTGAAGTCATTTGATTTCTTTCATTTTTCCAAAAAGCTGCTCGAAATTTTAAGTTTTTTAAGAAACTTTCAAATTTTTCTTATAACAGCGGAACTTCTATTAATTAGATTGGTATAATTTCAAAAGATATAACTTTTTATTAATAAGAATATTCGACAGTGAGATAGAAGTGTTTTAATGTTTGGAAATAATCCAAATTCGTTTTGTTAACAAATATTTGGTTACTTTTCACTAAAAATAATTTGCTCTCTTAACACAATTCGTTTCTTTATTAAGAAAATTGAAAAAGTGCAGCGGACAACATAGTCGGCATAACTCAAAATCAAAAAAAAGAAATCCGTGAGGATCAGCCCCAAATTAAGATATTTTTAAAAGGTTGGCGTGCTACTGCAAAATTGCAGCTTCCGTTTACTGTCCAGTTTGAAAGACTCTTTTAAAGCTTCAAGTATGGAACAGCTTTAGAAGATTGAAGCAAGTTCCTGCAGTTATATTTCGATTAGTTTTACCCACAACTATATTTAACGCCTGATCAGGAATATAACAACTAGCGTGATTGGACTCATAACGTGCGTGAGTTTAGCACGCGTTTGCTCAGAATTTACATAATCTCGTATTTCGTTGCTTACAAAAAGCTCCTCAAGCAAATCTTCATTAAATTGATAAATATTTTTTAAAAGTTTTCTTCCAACAGATAGTTTGTTTTGACCACTGTGCGAGTTTGGTAAACACACCCTCTATACAATTTACGCTATTGTTGTACGTGGGCGTGTGTCAATGATGCTTGGGCGCTGCCTCTGTCTCTGACTGTACCATGGTATATCTGTCAGAGGGTACCCCCAAACTTAATTCATTACTCGCGTCACACAATGCCAACGGCCGCATTTACATAAATTTATGCAAAGCTGTCGGCTAAGCCAAAACATAGCCAGAAGAGATCCATGGAAGAAAGTGCCTCAAAGTAGGCTACAAAAAAAGCCGGCAAGCAACATGTATGCATAAAACTCTATTAGGCACTCGTTTGCTTTATGGCATTTTAATTGATTAATGAGAGCAGCCGACAAGCTTAACTGCCCCGCCCCTCTTACCACTGCCCAGATCAAGCCAGACGAGACCCGCCCCGGAAAAATCAACCCACTTTGTGCCAGCACGTGGTCCAAAAGGCAGCCTTAACATGTCAACGTGGTTAAGCGCCTGCCAGCAGGCAATGCCCTTTTTATATAAGCGTCTAGTATATTTGGGTTTTTCCTAAATATATACATATATATATATATATATATCTTTTGCTGTTAACAGTGCGTAACGCCAATCGTGACTATCACTCATGTTGGCTGCCCACAAGGATTCCAAATAAAATAGCAAAAAATCTACAAAGCAAATATTTAAAAAAAAAAAACAAACTACAAAGAAAAGTTTTCTTTTGGGTATTTTTGCGCAACGAAGTTAATTTACTCTTAAATATTAATAAGTACTAAAAACTTGACATTTTGAAATGGCAGATAACCTTATACTGAAAAATTTAGCTTAAGACAATTTTTTGAAAGTCAGAGATTACACAACCTTATGCTCTTGAACTTAATCTAGACAAGCTTGCTACATTCCATTTTGGCGTGACGTTACGTTTGTACGAAATAATATGACAAAACAAAAAGAGGGAAGATATAAATTATTGAATAACCTTTTTTTTGATATATTTATTACAAAATTACAACCAATCGACTTATCAACCATCAATAACGCATGGCGTTACGTTACAAGAAATGTTGGTCGGTTTTCACTTGAATAACAAAATCGTCTTTTGGCATAAAACTTATTTTAGTTAGATTTTAAATAAATTTAGTTAAAGCTCAAAACTATTAAATCAAAAAGCTTTTTCGCATTTTAGCCTTAGCAACTGGCGTGACGTTACTATTTAAAAATTTGTTATATATGCATTTTTGTTTTAACTATTTAACTCAAGCAAAAAATTTATTTAGACTTCAGTATAAATATATTTTACTTTAACTTTATCATATGTTGTTAAAAATTTATAAAAAGAAGATGCTCTTAAAAATAAAAAATTTAAAAAAAAAAAATGAACTTGAAGCTTTATAGCCGAATTTTTCATTATCTTACAATTTGAGTTAAGCGCTTAAAGCTTTTGAAAATTTTTCTTTAAGTGTACATACATATTTGGATTTTTTTGAGGCCCTATGCTCCAGTAGGATATATAGGAAATGATGATGATATATTTTTATTCAACTTTTAATTCTTCGTTCATGTTGGACCAGTCTGTGGCAATTTCCATATCCGATTTTTTTCAAATTTGCATAGTTTTAGAAACATTTGTCTTACAATTTAATTCCAAAAAATCGTATTATGATTTAGTACGACAGACTATGTAGGCTGAGTCCAAAAAATTCGAGCATTTCTGGTTTCTGATTTGATCTTAAAAAACTACATACAAATTTTTTTCTTTATTTCTGGGTTCAACGCATTCGAATCCAAGTTCCAAAAAACCCATTCATGTCAGTATTCAGAAATCACCTCTAAAATAACTTGTTTTTTTAATTACTTGAGGAAAAATATAGGTATGAAGTGCTGAGGTTTTTTGGTCCGTGAAAACGGATTCTGCGATTCCAAAAACATCTAAGCTGAAAAGGCGAAAATCAATTTTTTTTTTTGTGTGGCTGTGTAATTTAATAATTTTGTAATTTAACTTTTTAAAAGCTTAGTTTAAGTCATTATGTTTGAAAAATATTCGAAAAGTAAAATTTTTTTTTGTGGCTGTGTAATTTAATAAATTTGTAATTTTATGTTTTAAAAGTTTAGTAGGACATTTATGACATTATGTATGGAAAAATGTTTTATATTTGTAATGCCCGCTTCGAAAATTAGATTTTTTTTCTGGGGCTGTGTCTTCTTCAATTTTTTTGTGTGGCTGTGTAATTTTAAAAATTTTGTTTTTTAAAAGCTTAGTTTAAGACATTTAGTATGAAAAATAGTTCATATTTGTAATATCTGCTTCGAAAACTAGAATTTTTTTTTGTGTGGCTGTGTAGTTATATAAATTTATTTTTTAAAATCTTAGTTTAAGACATTAAGAAAAGAAAAATATTTCGTATTTGTAATGTCTCCTTCAAATCTAGATTTTTTTTTTTGTGTGGCTGTGTAATTTTATAAATTTGTAAATTTATTTTTTAAAAGCTTTGTTTTAGACATAAGGTTTGAAAAATAGTTCATATTGGTAATATCTGCTTCGAAAACTAGAATGTTTTTTGTGTGGCTGTGTAGTTTTATAAATTAATTTTTTTAAAACTTAGTTTAAGTCATTAATTATGAAATAAAGTTCAAAATTTGTAATATCTCCTTCAAAAACTAGATTTTTTTTTGTGTGGCTGTGTAATTTTATAAATTTATTTTTGAAAGCTTAGTTTTAGCCTTTACGTATGAAAGATAGTTCATACTTGTAATGTCTTCTTCGAAAATTCGAATTTTTTTTTGTGGCTGTGTAATTTTATAAGTTTTGTAGTTTTATTTTTTTAATGCGTAGTTAAAGATATCAAGTATGAAAAGTAGCTCAGAAAAATAGGGGGCTTCGCCACTACTCGCTTTGCAGAGAGAATTTTATATATATACTTTACAAAAAAATAAATGATGCCTTTGAGTACGACTAGTACAGATTATTTTTGTAGATAAAGAGATATTAAGTAAAAAATATTTTGCTGACATAGATAGCTATATAGTATATACCAAAGCTATTATATTTATTGCTCAAATATGCACGGCCATTGTAATGACTTGCATAAGCCAATGCAGGACATAGCTATGCCTTAGATTTGATTATTAGTACAGTCATGTACAAATAAAGGGCCAAAATAAACATACCTATGTAAAGTTAGAGCATCTGGAATTTTTTGGCAAAAACAGCGTCACTTTATTTGGGCCAGCACTTCACAGCTAACAATGCTACTGAAATGTATAAAAAAAAAGATATATACATATACATAGTATATAGTAAGTATATTGAAAGCCAGCAAATATAAAATGTAAAATGTCTCAAATGTATGTATATGTATAAGTAATGTCCTGGCTATGCCAAGGCGGCAGCATAATTGATTGCCTGCGAGTGAAAATGCAAAGCTAGCCAGCCACCAGAACCAGTTACTGGTTACCAGTAACCAGTCCGGACTACTACTATAGAAGAAGACGGCACAGACATTGGAATTGGCGACCCTTTGGCTTGAAATATCACCAAGGCAACTACTCGGCTTGGGCCCATGGCAAACACATCAAGTGGACTATGTAGTAAAAGTAGAAAAAAAAACAAAAAAGAAAACAAAGTATATAAAACTGAAGAAGCACAACAAAAAATGGCAACCGGCCTGGACATGAACACGAGCATGAGCAGGGACTTGGACACGGACCCGGACATGAGCAGCAACAAAAACAACGACTAGAACGCGTACAACAACAAATGCCGGCAGTAAATAAAATAAAGCGTCAGCAGCGCAGTCGACGTCAGCGTCTGCGTCAACGTCAACGTCAGCAGCATGAGTAATAATGACCGAAATCAGAGCAGCCCATTTTATTAAAATAACAAAAATTGTTTGGTGCCAGTAGCTTTGTTTTTGTTTTTGTTTTTTTCTTTTTAACCAATTCTACATGGGCTTGAATTTTTACGCTTTAAAAACGTATATATATGCTATATACTATACATACATAATAGAGTGTACAAGTATGTAGCATGCTGCAATTGTGTGCTGCTAATTGGTGTCATTTATTAGTAAGCTGAACTTTCAAGTTGCTTGCCACAGATCCCCATACCCGTACCCAGAGCCAGACCAAAAGCAATCTGTCTGGGCTTTATGCGCAACTTGGGAAAGCTTTTTGGGCACAAGAGTACAGATCAAAGGGAAGCACACTTAAGCACACTTGACAGCCAACAACAGACTTCACTTTATGGAACTGTGCCCGGTAGTAGTCCCACCTAATGCCGGAAATGATACTTAAGAGTTGTTACAATGAAACCGAATACGGATACTAAGGGAGAGTGAAGGAAAAGTGAGACAAATTTTGGGCTTAAACACTTAAGAAACCAGGGCTGATAAGCTAAGTTGGAGCATGATTGTTTGCTACTTAACCAAGCATTTTGTCGAAGTTATTAAATTTAAAAAAATGCCCGATTTTAAGTTACACTGAGGAAAAATATTACATATTAGGAAAATTTCACATGTTATGAATAAATTACGGGGGCTCCACCTACGATATGCTAGCGCAATGGAAAGCGGTTACAGTCGGAATTTTCCGATTATGAGATTCTCTGCGCCAGCATATTATCAGGCAAATTTATACATGTTATAAATAAATTAGGGGGCTCCGCCTACTGTGTGCCAACGCCATGGAAAGCGGTTGCACTCAGAATTTCCCAATTTTGAGATACTCTGCACCAACATATTAGGAAATGTATGCACGTTATAAATAAGTAAGAGGGCCAACTGCATGCATTGCATACTTAGCCCCATAGTACGCCGTTACAGTCAGGATTTAACGATTTTGAGATTCTCTACGCCATCAAATCAGGCTGCAGTCGGAATTTCCCAATTTTGAGATACTCTGCACGAACATATAGGAAATGTTATGCACGTTATAAATCAGTTAGAGGGCTCCGCCTACTGCATGCTTCGCATACCAAGCACCATGGGACGTCTTGCAGTCGGGATTTTAGGATTTTGATATACTTATTAAATTTATACACGTTATACATAAATAAGAAAGCTCCGCTTACTGCATGCAAGCACTATGGAAAGCGGTTACAGTTGGGATTTCCCGATTTGAAGATACTCTACACCAATATATTGGAAATGTTATGCACGTTACTGTCGAGATTTCCCGATTTCAAGATACACTGCAAAGGCATATTTTAAGCAAAATTTTTATTCAAAAATCAAATTGGGGGGCTCCGCCTACTGCATGCAAGCACCATGGGTAGCGGTTACAGTTGTTATTTACCGATTTCGATATAGCCTGAACCAGCATTTTATTAGGAAATATAAGTACGTTATAAATAAGTCAGGGGGCTCCGCCGAGTGCATGCTTCGCATACTAATCGCCATGGGACGCCGTTACAATCGAGATTTCACGATTTTAAGATACACTGCATAAGCATATTATTAGGAAAATTTGTATACAAAAATAAAATTAGGGGGCTCCGCCTACTGCATGCAAGCACCATGGGTAGCGGTCACAGTTGGGATTTACCGATTTTGATATACTCTGCTCCAACATATTATTAGGAAATATATGCACCTCAAAAAAAAATCAGGGGACTCCGCCTACTGCTTGCTTCCCATAACAAGCCCCGTGGGTCGCCATTACAGTCGGTATTCCCCGACCCTGCACTTTTCTTTATTTCTACAGTGCTTAACCGTTTATAAGGATTGGCGTTATGAGAATTTTTTTAAGCATGTGTTGAATGAGACTGAAATGTTTATCTATAGTTGGGGTTTAGAGAGGCTGCTAGATAAAAAAGAAGCTTTTTGGCCGTTTTTGCCTACAACTCCCAAAGTTTCCAACAGATTTAAATAACATTTTCAGTCATGAAAAACAAACATCTGTGTCCACATTCTGCCCGCATGAACGAAAGGATCTCAGAGACTAGAAAAGTTATAAAACCAAAAGTTTATCAAAACCTTCGCATAATAATCAGGCAGATTAACTTTTTTGATTCGTGTCAATAGCTTGCCCTGTTTCATAATGATCGGTTTGACCTATCAGGCGAAAAAAAAACAAAACTTTTAAAACTTGAAAGCCCACTAATCTTTGATTTTCAAATATCTTAAAAAGTTGACGAGAGATTCATTACAAATATTGTCCCATGGCTTAGCATATTTCCCTTATGAATCCTTTTTTAGCCTTATTTGACTAGACTTTTTACTATTTCGAATTTTCAACTCATTATCGATTTAGTCCTACTCCAATTTGGCAATTGTAGTACACTTAATTATCACCAATTATACGCACTTATGGCACCACAACAAAACTAATTATCCCTCCTAATCGCAAGCAATAAAGCAGCATTTTAAGCTGACAAATAGGGTTGTCAAGTTGTCAACAGCTTTTGTGAAATTTGTTCTCTCAAACGCCAAAGACAAATGAACAGTGTCAACTTACTTCCATGCATAGTAAGAAATTCGTAATAGATACGATGTATGCTGATAGCTATAATACATAATGTCTTGTGAATAGGAAAAACAGCTCAAATCTATTGGTACATATTTATTGGGCCCTCAAGATATATTGTTGTCTACCAGCAGATGACCGGCATTTTGGCCAAATACTGATATGCAGGCAGTACATCAGCACATATGTATATCTACATATGTACATATATATGGGCGAAAATAAGTGAAGCGGAAATTTTGTATTAATATTTTGGATTTTTTAATACAAAATACTTTAAATATCTTTAATCTATTAGAAGATATGACTAGTTGAATAAAAATCTATATATTCACCTATCGATTAATTAGCAAAATAATCAGAACATATATAAATATTAAAATTAAAAATAAAAAAAACTAGATTACGTTCATAGAACCTCTATTAGGAGCAGAGTTAGTAAGTTATTAGCTAAACGAAACCCAACTTAAATATGCAGCTATCGATAACTCGCTATTTAATCGGAATCATGCAAATAAGATTTATGAGCTGCCTATTGCCTAGTACAGCGGTGGGCACTCAGACGGCACGCGTGCCAAAGAGCTTTCACACGTACGAGAAAAGAGCTTTTTACCGTAAAAGCTCTCCTCGTACGTGTGAGCTAGAATCTAGCTAGATTTACAATGGAACGCAAAGCAAAGTCACATGGCAAACACGAAACAATACGTACAATGCGAGTTTTTGGTTTTTGTTAGTCATTAAAATGTTAGTGTCTAGCAGGCGTCACTTGCAAAGAGTAATAATATGGTATGAGCAAGTGATATTTTTTTTTTTTAATTTTTTAGTGAAATTGCACTGCTCAAATGCACTTACAGATGACATTTGAACAATTTGATTCGAATAAAATGTTGGTCATCCGAAATAAAAGTCAATTATATTAAAGAATTTAGTGGTCACAGCAAATAGATCTCAGCTATGCCAAAAAAAAAACAGTCTTGGCCCATTGTACGTCGGGATTTTCGAAAGCTCTTTTTTGTTCACGCACACAGGCATAAAAAAATTGCATTAGTAGTTTTGCCCACCGCTGGCCTAGTAGCTCTACTTCTTGTCTAAAAGTTATCAAAATCAAGTGGAACATTTTAAAAAGTGTTTCGCTTCATTTATTTTCGCCCACTTATATACTATATACATGTACAAACAGACATTGAGATACTAATATATGTGTTGGCAAGGGAATATGTAAAGCATAGCAGGAAACATTAAGTTTTGTGTGCACAACAATTTGCGAGGCCAATGACACATAAACAGCTTGTCTAATACACACAAATATATATTGACTAGTACATGTATATACTTAAATACATATATATGTACATACAAATCACTCACTCATATGTGCACACATGTGAAATGCGTATAAGTAATAATGTAATTATGAAGCTATAAATGAAATCATAAATCAATATAATAACTCAAACCCAATAAATGCATATTTTGAACAGAGCTAGAATTCGAATGAAATTTTGGTAGGGAGTACAGTGTGTGCCTAGGTAGTTTCTGACCCCCAATAGTCTGCCCCTGAAGACGCTACTGATACTGTTGCGTGTGTGTAGGCCTTGCTTGTAAAAGCTGCTGGTCTAATAAATGCGCGCTAAGTAGAAATTATAAAAAAATCAGCACCCAAAATAAATCTAAGCACAAAAAAAAAAAATAATAATAAAAATGGCGAACGTTAGTCCGTGCGTCAACGACTTTGATATGCTCTTAAGTCAGCATCAGGCTAATTAACGTATTCAGAAAAAAATGAATTTCTGAAGACAGTGAGCGAGACAGTAGTAAATACTATAGCTGGTGACGTCACAGAATGCAAGTTTACTCTACACGTTGATACCGAATCGGCTTTGTTTTATTTAAAACGCCGTTTTTCGGGTACATAACCTCAAATATCTCAAGATCCTGACATGATGGACCAATTCTGGCCCGGATTCGGATTCTACGCAGCAAATTGCTTCGGAAATGACCCATAGCTTTCCAACAACTAAACCATATTGGTCTGTGTAATCGATAAGAATTTCGGGGTTGAAATTTTCGATAGCGTTTTGGCTTCTGCTGTAGAAGATCAAAGTTTGCAAAGCAAGCAGGGAGCGCAGCCCCCCAATATTTTTAAGCAATTTTCAGACAAAGCTTGTGAAACCTTTTTTTTTTTTAATATTAATGTAAAAGAAACAATTTTTTTTTAATTAATTTTTTTTTTTTTTTTCATACAAAATTTTTTTTATTAAATTTTTTTTTAAACTAAAAACTGTATCTTTCATTGACAAAAAATTTTGAAATATCTATTTTCGCTTAGGACATATGGCTTGTTGAAGAAACGGCTAAAACAAAAAATTTAAATATTCTGTTATCGATAACTCCATAAATAATCGGAATTTTTCAATAGAATTTTATGTGCTTACTATTGGCTAGTAGCTCTAACACATATGTGAAAATCATCAATATCAAGGAGGTCGACCTAAAAATGGTCAATATCACTTATTTTCACCGATATCCATATGGCTTGGGCTATTTATGCTGTACTCGAATATAGATACTCTTTAATACCGGAACTATTTTCCACTACTTGTTACAAATACTTGAACGTGCTTAATATACACGTTAGCCAAATGAGTAACTGCGCTCAGAGCTAACAGGAAATAATTTTTTGTAACAGTAGACCTCTTGTGCATGTGTGTGTGTGTGTGTGTGTGTGTGTGGAAGGAAGTGTTGTCGCAACGCGGAACGGAAGCGACGCCATAATTATGCCATAAAAGCAGCCATAAAACTGCTTTAATGCCTGCGTTTCTTCCTTCAAACATGTTTATATCCATGGCTCTTTGCTTTTTATTCTTTTTTAGCCTATTCCACGGCCGCACTGCTTGCCATTGTCTTTGCCATACCATTTGGCATACGTTTGCTGGTGCACAAGGATCGTGGTCAATGGGAGGAATTCGGACCGGCCTTCTATACGGCACACTTGGAGCTTTTCCTTGGCAACGGATGTTTAGGTAAGTTTTACTCAAGAGCTTGGCTAAGCTTTTGGCCACACAAAACTAAGCTTAACTAATGCTCTTTGTTGCCGTTTTGCAGGTGTTGGCGTCATGATGTTGCTGGTTTTGACCATTGAGCGTTATGTGTCCGTATGTCATCCAAGCTTTTCGAGACCATTCATGGGACCGCCTGGGTAAGCAAGACATAAGCCTCAAGCTCAAGCTTGTGCGAATCTTTAAACTTTTTTTTTTTTTAAGTATTGTTGTGTCTTTGATCTGCTCGCTGACCTTCATCATATACTTGCCGAGCATTTTTCGAGGTGAACTAATCAAGTGCATGTTGGGGTCCAGCGATTCCTATGTGTATCTGCGACGGGACAACAATAAATATCAGCGCTCCATATACTTCTCGGTAGGTACCAAAAAGACTATAACTTTTAAGAGTCACCACAAATAAGATGAAAAAAAAGCGCATGAGATGAGTAGCATACATTCTTAGGTTTACGTCTTCTTGCTTGATTTTAGTTTTAGAAAGTTCTTGAAAGAAAAGCTTTAGAAAAAAGCTGGCTGAAGTGGGGTCAAACAAATTTGAAACGTTACCGAAAATACAAAAGTATAGAAATGTTCACATGAACAAAAGTATCTCAAAATCTTTAAGAGTTAGATAACGCAAATTTCAAAAGAAAAATGCGCATAATTGGCAGGCAGCTTAAGTAGAAGAATTCCACTGCTTAAAATATGTAAACACCCAAGTAAAGGAAAGAAAAAAATACTGGGATTCGTTTTGAAATCGAGTGTTTGGTGCACCCAATTTCACCAAAACGAATTTTTTATGTGGTTTGAAACGGAATGTTTTGTTGCAAAAGAAATTAAAACGAATCGGCGAAATAGGTTCAAGGAAGTACGCATTTTATAATGAAATAATTTTTTAATTTTTTTTACTATAGATTATATTTATGCCAACTTTAAGTTAGATATATACTGACAATTATTTTGAATTATTTTTTTTCTGACTCAACCCAAAAAATAGCAAACACAGCAAAAACGATTTTTTTTGTACACGAACACATGACGACAAGTGCGACAGGGTTACACAAAGAAAATTTCCCTTGTAACAAAATTAGCTAAGTCTTGTTTAGTCTATTTTGGGGGATAGTTCAATTAAAACGTAACCATTATTGGAACCAGTAGTGGATCCACGGGGGCTTTCAGATTCGGACCCCCCCAAAAGCTAGAAAAATGGTTTCACAATCTTTTGCGAGCTCATCGAAGTGAAGAACACCCCCCAAGACCAAATCCTAGATCCGCACCTGGCTGGAATGGATAGTTCAATTAAAACGTAACCATTATTGGAACCAGTTGTGAATCCACGGGGGGTTTTCAGATTCGGGCCCCCCAAAAGCTGGAAAAATGGTTTCACAATCTTTTGCGAGCTCATCGAAGTGAAGAACACCCCGCAAGACCAAATCCTAGATCCGTACCTGGCAGGAATGGACAGTTCAATTAAAACGTAACCATTATTGGAACCAGTAGTGAATCCACGGGGGGTTTTCAGATTTGGGCCCCCCCCAAAAGCTATAAAAATGGTTTCACAATCTTTTGCGACTTCATCGAAGTGAAGAACACCCCGCAAGACCAAATCCTAGATCCGCACCTGGCTGGAATGGATAGTTCAATTAAAACGTAACCATTACTGGATCCACGGGGGGTTTTCAGATTCGGACCCCACCCAAAAGTTGGAAAAATGGTTTCACAATCCTATGCGAGCTGATCGAAGTAAAAAACCCTTCCCAAGACCAAATCCTAGATCCACACCGGACTGCACTGTCTACCAAACATAATTATTGAGATAAAGTCAAGTCCTCAAGGAAAAACGTGTCCATGACAACTTCAGACACGACAACATTAGTTGCCTTGATCATAATGCTGGTCCACATATTTTGGCGCCATTCAAAACACTTTGGGAAACACCTAATTGGGAGATCATATCCTATACACCAGTATCACCATAAGCCCTTGCGATTATCACTTGTTCCGGTTCCAGTTTTAGTTAGTTTGTCTGATCGATACGTGGTTAGACTCCAAAACTGAAGAGTTCTTTTGACGTAGTATTCGAATTTGAGCAACAAGCGGCGAGAAGTAGTGGCTAGTAATGGGCAATATTTCGAATAAAACGTTTATAGAAAACGGCGACTTTTTTTTTTTTTTTGAGATTCCAAAGTGAAAAATTAGAGCGCTAATATGCTCTTACATTGTAGAAGAAATTTTAGAAGAAATTGGTCTTAAAAGTATTTCTCGCCCATAAAATGTTATAATGTGTCAATTTCACTAACGAAATTCCTTAAAAATTTCCCTTTACACCTGCAGATTTACAAGATCGTGGTCGAATTTATATTCAAGCTAATACCAACCGTACTTATTGCTGGTCTCAATCTACGCATTATGTTGGTCTATCGTCGCACCTGTGAGCGTCGTCGTCAGATGGTAATAACCAGGAACCATTATATTAAGGATGACGATCCGCGAAAATTTGCCGAGGAACGACGTTTGTTTCTGCTGCTAGGCAGCACTTCGATTTTGTTTCTAGTTTGCGTATCTCCCATGGCTATATTGCATATGACAATTGCTTCGGAGGTGCTACCCAGTTTTCCGTTTCAGGTTTTTCGTGCAATGGCTAATCTGCTGGAGCTGATCAACTATTCGATAACATTCTACATATATTGCTTGTTTAGTGAGGACTTTCGTAATACCTTGGTGCGCACCATAAATTGGCCCTGGTTTAAGGCAAAGCTATGTCATCATGCGGAGGAGGTTAGCATCTATGGAAATTCTATATAATTCTATATTTATAATAATTTGATAACTTTCACAGAATTCCAGAAGAGCTAAACCGCTCAAGCATTTCGATAATAAGACGCTACGAAATCATCATATAACAACAACATCGGGTGTCTGCACAGGTGTGGGACGCTCCAGCAGCATATAGCTATAAATATATATACGATATCAAGACCTAAACACTTAAATTTCATCTATGTTATTTGTCTATCTATCTAATATGTTTAGTCTTACATATTTATTGTATTTCTTAAGTTTCTTCGCTCTAACTGCGCCCACTAACCGTAGTTGAATGCAGAACTTAACGGTGCTGATTTCTTGACTTTAAATATCTAAGTAGTTTTACGTTAAATCGAAAATTATGCTAATCTTTTCCAACACTACAACTAAACACTTTTTAGTTTCAAGTTTGAAATTTATTGTTCTTATTATAACATGCTGTTCAAGACAGTGTGTAGTGGGAAAAAGAAGGTGTATATCTTTAAGATAAACATAATATACAATATTAACCAATATTAATCAATATTAACCATAAATACGTAATCGAGCATAGTAGTTGAGAATACATCTAATCAGTAGTTTGTTCCTTTTTTTTTATTCCCAATTGAGTGTAGCTTCAGCCATATCAGTGTACTAGCTTATTGTGCCGCAATAGAAATAAACACCCCATATGCAATAACCATTTAAAGAAAAAGTAAAAAAACAACAAAAAAAACACCCTATATGCAATAACCATATTTAGACATAAAACTACATACAGTTTGGCTGTTTATACATTAAGTCATAAATGCAGGCTGAGCAGGTGAAAAATATTTCCGACTTGAGTGAATTTACGGCCAAGTAAAATATTACAATACTAGCAAATTTTATTATAGAATAATATATCAGCATATATAACCATAACCAGTTATCAAATAGAAATAATAGTTAAAGCAAATATACATACACATATACGAGTTAACTAACTACTACACTGAAACTGAAATTTTTTGAAGAAGAGCACACTATTATTTACTTTCAAGTTCAAATAAAAGTTTTAGCAACAAAATTTTTATATACATTAAAAAGGGTGCTTTTCAATTATACTGATTATAACAATGTGTTCAGCAGCAGCAAAAAAATTACTTATTTATACAATATATACACATACTTAATTTTGAGTACTTTACATAAGAACAATACATAAAACCAAAATGCAGGCTTACACTTAGTACTACAAGTATGCGCCTACATGTGAAAACTGATATACTAAACTGTTGCGTATTTCGATTTAATTTCGACTTGTCGAAATTGTTATCGAAATTCGAAACAATACGGATAGATAGGGCATAGGATTTTTTTTTTTTGTAGGCTTAAGTCAGATAATATTATATGCGTATTTTAAGACAGCGGCATAACAATAGTGCTTTAGTATTACTTCAAATCGAGTGCAGGAATGAAAAAAAGCATTTAGATTCTCAGTTGCTTAGTAATGGCTTCAAAAGTTAGGATACCGAAATGAAAGCTTAAGAAAAATTTGTTTCGGCGTCTTAGCTAAATCAAAGCATTTTATGTTTTGAAATGAACAGCAAACTATTTTAGAGACTTTCCCATGCAAAACTTAGTTAAAGTAAGGATTGCATGCAACGTAGAGTTAATAAATGGCTAGAGTCAATAATCAATATGAATATGTCAAAGTAAGATAAACGGCCATGCGCCACAAAACGAAACCGAATTTTTTATTCGATTTCGTTTTGAAAGCACATATTTGTTGCTCCCAATTTCACCAAAACGAATTTTGCGGCCGTGTTTCGGAAAACGAATTCGAACTTTTAATTAGTGAAACGAATTTTTTTGTGAAATTTGAAAAAAACATCAAGCCAACTCAAAACGAATTTTTAGCATACATACACTGACACACACACATAATTGATGTCTAGCATAAAATAGTTAAAATAGTTCATGTCTTAAGGCCCATACGCAGCATGCAAAAATTCCGCGCGAAATGTCAAAACTTCATATAAAAAAAAAATATCCCAAAAAAAGGGAATTTTTTTTTTTATATGAAGTTTTATCATTTCGTGCGAAATTTTTGCATGCTGCGTATGAGCCTTTAGATAAAAAATTTTCGCTCGAAAGAGCGATGAAAACATAGAGTAAGCAATATTAAAAAACAAAAATTATAGTCAGTAAAAAATGTGAAATTGGGAGCACGCAAAAAACGAACAAAATTTATGCGTTTTCGTTTTTCGAAGCACGGCCGAATATATTAACAAAATAAACACAACTAACTAAATAAACTAAACTTGAAGGAATGGTATGGGAGACTTTGCTGAAGAACAATAAAAACTACCTAAAATCCCTTTACTTAACTGTACTCTAAAATTTCATCTTTCGACTTCTCGAAGACTAAAAAAACTAGAAGTCATTCGCTTTCCTTTTTCAATCGTAAATTCTTTACAGAGCTTAATTTTCGCAATACACTTCTCTGGCTTCAAAGCAGTAAAAAACAAGTAAAAAAAAATACAAAAAAAAAATAATATGAAAAAAAAGTGAAGAGGGGATTATCAAATTAAAACCTTTTTCAAGTAAATGTAATAACCAACAATAGTTCAACTTGAAGCAAAATCATAGTAAAGGCAGGCTACAGCATATACTAAAGTCGGTATATGTCACTCAAATAGTTTAATCGATAACACAGCTATACAAAAAAAAAAAAAAAAATAGATTTTTAGCTTCGCAGATCAGTATATGTTTACTTAATGTTTTTGGAGTCTTGAAATCCGAATTCGGAGTCAAAAAATCAACAGTTTTGACATAACTTCAAAAAACCCAAGGCTATGTTAAAACTACGTTATTCTGGCATTTTTTTAACCTTGTCAAAAAAATGACAATGATTGTGTTTTAGCATAGCTGCTCGGAGGTCGCTACTTTCAAGTCCCAGTCTACATAGCTTCAAAAAAAAAAAACACTATAAGAATTGGCATTTTAAAGTTTATGTCCGAATCCTGACATTTTATTTTAGATCTCTTATGTACTGGGTTTTATGAGGTTGTGTCAAAATTGGTGGTTTTTTCACTCCGAATTCGGATTCCAAGACTCCAAAAAAAAACGATTTTTGTGCACGAAAGTCGTTGATTTCGAATCCTGAATCCAAAAAATAACAGCAAGTTTGAATTAGAACTGCAGACGTGCAGGGATTTTTTTCGTACTTGTTCAGCGACTCCGAAAACAAATTTTACACATATACTGATCCCCGAAACCGATAATTGATGTTGTTATATGTGTGTGTTAAATTTTCAATAACCCAAGTACTGCATAAAAACTCTATAGAATTAAGCTGCGTCTTAACAGGCCGTAAAACTTTTCGGAAATACCTTTGGCAAAATCCATAGAACAAATTCGAACTTCTCTAGATGTATTCAAATTCCTTCTATTCTCTTTTACTAAAACACATAAAATTCCAAAAACTGTCGACAAATAAAATAGAAAAAAAAAGAGTACACTAAAAAAAGTAACAATAGCCGTGAAAATACCTAACCCTCAAATATTTACAATATACAATATTATATAATGAATGTATACTCTAGTTTTAGAAGCACTTCATAAATGAATAAATGTGTGTTTATGTGTGTGTACTTTATTCATGTGTACGCATTTAAAGGTACTCATGAGTACTTTTATAAATTTAAGCAAATATATTTATATATACACCTTTAAAAATATTTACATACAATATCTATACAAAAAAAAAAATAAAAATTAATTATAATTGTAGCAACTAAGTGCGTGCAAGTGTATTTTGTTTTCGTCTGACGAAATTGTTGTGAGAATAAATTGTTAAATTAATTATAAAAAAAAATTATGCTATTAAGATTATAATTAAGTTAGATGGTTTGGCATTATACTTAGTATATAGTATATACAATTATGTTATTTTAAGTAGTTGGTTACACTGGCAATATGCTGCACTTTTTTTAAATATTACAACATTTTGGATTCACAATTTCGATAGTTACAATTGGCAGTCTGATTAAAATGAAATTTTAGTTGCCTCCGAACCCAAAACTTGCCGCACTCCTAACAACTTGAAATAAATGTAAATGTGTACCTAAAAAAAAAAATGTTTAAGTGGAACACATAACTCAGAAAATAAAAAAATAAAAGTAAAATAACAAAAATATCAGCAACGCTACTCAAAACCAGAAAACTTTTTGAAAAAAAGAAAATAGAACTTACGCCAAGGCATTTAAAGATTGAAATTACATAGATTGGGCGTAGCTCAAAGCAGTCGCCAAAGTAAAATCTATATAAAGTTTAAAATTAATAAGTAGCTAAGTAAAATAATTAGTTGTGCATTGCTTAATATTTTAAGCGTGTTTTAAATTTGTTGTGCAAAAATGCAAAAGTGCACAATTAATAGCGAGAGCAACCCTAACAACGTTGTAAAAGTGCACAATTAATAGCGTGAGCAACCCTAACAACGTTGCAAAAGTGCCCGACTAGCTATGTGTCATATAGCGCGCTTTTTTTTAAGCAAAAAATGCAATTGAAATAATACAAAATCAAATTTTGAATATTTTTAAATCCAACACTCAAATAAGTTAGACATTCAATTAAAAAAATATTTAACTTAATTTTTACTTCTGTTTACAAAAAGCTGTTTAGTTAGCTTTCACACTTAATTTTTTGAATATTTTTTAATCAAACACTCAAAAAGTTCGACATTCAATAAAACAAATACTTAACCTAATTTTTACGTCTATTTAGTAACAGCTGTTTTGTTACCATTATAGAAAAAAAAATATGTACACACTGTTATAGGCACTTTTTCGTATGCAGTATTGGGCAGAAGTGCCCCTAGTCAAGCATCCAGGTCGGGCAGAAATGCAGACTTTTTTTCAATCTTAATCATTACCAAAGAGTTCAGGCTTACTAAATTAAGTTTTCTACTTGTTCTTCTTTATTTAAAAAAAAAAATAATCTAATGTTTTCTACAATATAACGATATTTTTGTTTGTCAAGTAATTTTTTATCAATATTAGAGATCTTCTTACAATCAAATTCAATTATATAAGGTTTGTAGCCAGAGCTATAAAGGATCTCAGACTGACTAGAGAAAGATTTATGCATTATGTCCATTCAAAGTTGAGCTTTTTGCAATGCAATTAAATATTCCAAGTTCTAAAACAATATTGTCAGCAGATTTTTTTACTGTTTGTAAAGCTGGTTTTTGGAAATTCCGGACTGATATTTGCGATTCAACACGCCTCTTTATGTGTCTATTATTGCAGAAATTTTGCTCATCCCATTCCAGCTTTGGGGATTCCCTTGTTTAATTCAGGAAAATTTTAATTCTTTTGGAATACTTAACAATTTTTTCTTAACACGGTTTGTTTAGAACGAACATCCTTAACGTAGCTGAAAATTGTCATGTAACAAAACGAGCTATGCTGAGTATGTATGCGTGTATCGAGTAGACTGAGTACCTGAGTTGGTAGAGTATTAAAACTTTCAAAGTCGGCTTGAGCTTTAGACCGAGTCTCAGTCGAGAAAATTAGGGTATTCACGCTTGCTTTTGAGTGCAGCAATTGTAAAGTTGCGCAAAAACTCAACAGGGGTAAGCGTGAACACACCTTTCCATAGTTGAGTTGAATTGTTGAGTTTGTGCTTCTTCTTTCTTAATTTTAACAATTGTAAAGGAACCAAAAACTGCTTCGAACGATTTTTAAAAAGTAATATTTTGCAAAATTTAAATTTTATTTAATTAACGCGTTATGGCTGAATGTAAAAAAATAATTTTTATTTAATTGCGGGTTGAGGATAAGATGAATTGAGAGTTAAAACTCAGCCTTGTATATTTCGTTAGTGCAAAAGTGCTCAACTCAACAGTAAGCGTGAATACCCTTAATGTTTTTATCACGCTCGTACTAATTGGGTACATACTTATTTTAATGATATTTTATATTTAAAAAATTATTTATTTATGTTATACATAATAAAATACTGACATTTTTTTTTTAATTGAATATATTGTTTAATGTAACATATTATTTATTTATTTATAGAAGAAATTAATTCTACATTATATGCATTAAAACATATTATTTACTATTTATTATATTTGTAATTAATATTTTGCATATTATTTTTAAGTAAACATATTATTTATTATTTTATATAAAATTTGTGATAAATATTTTGAGTATAAATTTTGGTGAATAAATATTTATTTTTATTTAAAACTTATATTATTTGTCTCGAAAAAGAAACTTTACTTATACGAATCTTATTTTGTTTTAATTTTATTGTCTTATATTTATATTTATTGTTTGTTATAGTTTTTAGATTCAAAATTCAACAAAAAAGTAAAAAATTTGCTGTCTCAAAATAAATATTTGCTTTCCAAAATTGAGCGCTAATAAAGTTATGCATATAAAATTATTTTACTTAGCAACTATATTTCAATGGAGCCAAAACATCTAAAACTCGTAAGCAGTAGCATTTACCGAACCAATGTAAAAGTATTGGAAATCGATTTAATTGAATAACTAAAGAATTTAAATACACTATGATATAAAAAAAAAATAAGCCCACAAAATTTAGTAAAATGCGTCTAGTCTTCCTTCGCACGAAAATCATAACCAAAAGTTTTGGTAAGGCACGGAGTTTCTAAATTTCATTAAAGTTTTATTAAAACAACTTATTTTTTGTTTGTTGTATTTGGAAAACCAATTTTTTCAATAATTTTAAACAATATTTTTTTTTAATTTAAAAAAAATATGTTAATAAAAACCGTGCATTAAATGCTATTTTTGTGATTTTTTTGTGTAGGATGAATAAACACATTTAAAAAAAAAATGATTGGAATTCTGGGTATAAGATGTTGTAGCCTGGTCCTAACAGCCAGAAAAAAAAACACATATGGTGAAAAATATATATTTAAGTATACAACATATACAATATGAAAAAAAAAAAACAATTTTTTTGGTGTCAATGTTCATCTTAAAATATTCATAATGAAAAAAAAAAAAAACAAATGACTTTAATGTGAAAAAAAAAAAATAGGGGAAACTTGACAAGCTGTGTTAATGTCAATAAATATTCTGAAACCCCGAAATGGACTTGATAATTATACTTGGTAAAATTGGGTAAGGTAAGTTGGGTTTTAATTTTTTAATGCTTTCTTAAAGATCAAAATGCAAATTTTCTGCAAGATAACGCTCGGATCCACGTCTGAACGGCCAGACGTGGTTGGTTCCAGGACAAAATCATCGATCGCCGGACTTGAACCTCATTGAGAACATGTGGGGGAGCCTGTCCCGTCGTGTCTAGTCTGGCGGACGCGAATTTTAGGCGGTGCAGGTCTCGCAGGACAGTTATCAAAGAATGGGCTAAAATCCCAGTTTCAGATTTTCAGGAGGTGGATCCTTGGATGCCAACCCGAATTTTCGATGTTATAAATAATTCGGGAGCCTGGACTTACTATTTACATTGTGTTTTTCCCTTCTTTTTTAAAACAAAATTTAATTTTTGTTCCTTTTTAGAAAGTGTTCTTAATTGAATTTCGCAGCATAAATTTAATTTTTTAATCCTTTTTGAAGTTTCAAGCGTTTTTTTGGTTATTTAGGATAAGTTTTTAGTTCATTCGGAATAAATTAACGCTAAAAATATATTTTGAGCCACAAATGCTTTTTAAATAACTTAAAACTTAATATTTTTAAATAAAAACAGGTGTTCTTAATTGAATTTCGGGGAGTGTATACTAGAACCACGATATCAAAAAAATGAAATAAACTTGTCTCCCGTAGAATAATAACGGATCTAATCTGAAAGTTTGCTTGCTCTAGCTCTCACCATCTCTAAGATCTAGGCATTCATACAGACGGACATGGGTATATCAACTTCTCTAGTCATCCTGATCATACTTTAGGTAACTTTGGGGGGTCTCCGACGTTTCCTTCTGAATGTTACATACATTTTCGGCTTGCACAAACTTGATATACCCTTCGTATCATACGGTACAGGGTATAAAATTTACTATTTTTTGAATTTCTTAGCTGCCTAAAAGTATGCTTTAATAACCATTTTTTCAAAAAATGTGCAAAAAATTTACAATTGCAAAATTTTGTAGCATACTTACAAAGATGCAAATCAAAAAATGTAAAAATAATTAATTTCGACGAAAAAACGTAGAAATTTAAACATGGATTTTTCAAATTTTCTATTTCTTAATAAAACCACATTTCATTTGTTAACTGACTTTAAAGCACCATACGACCGCATAATAAGGGAATATTTATACGAAGCCCTCTCTTTTTTCGGGATACCAGTAAAGTTGTTTCGCCTAGTTAAATCTAATATGGCGAACGTCAGAAACACTGTGAATGTCCAAACGAGTTTTTCAACCGAATTCATTTCAGACAAAGGCCTACGTCAAGGAGACAAGCTATCGTGTCTCTTTTTAATCTAGCCCTGGAATACGTTATTAGGAAATCGAAGTTAACACAGAGGGAACCGTATTCTGTAAATCGATACAAATACTTGCTACGTCGATACCATATCTAAAAGAAAGTTTCATAAATCTTGAAAAACAGGCTAAAAAAATGGGTCTTATAATAAATGAACAAAAAACTAAAATTCTAATTTCAACAACATCAGAAGCAATAAGATATAGATACGGCCAGAACATCAGCTTTGGTGACTAAAATTTTGAAGTAGCCGAAAACTTTCAACACCTCGGTGTCAACGTTTATATAGACAATAATATATCACGTGAGATAGACCAAAGAATTACGTCTGCACATAAATGCTATTTTGGACTATAAAGACATTTGAAAAGTAATCTCTTAGACAGAGGGACGAAAACCCTCCTGTACCGCACACTAATTGTACCACTTCTCACCTACGCAAGCGAAACTTGGGTGTTAAGCAGGACAAATGAAAACAAACTTCAAATATTCGAACGTAAGATTCTGCGAAAAATCTTTGGAGGAATACAAGAAAACGGAATATGGCGACAACGATATAAGTTATGAGTTATGTAGTCTACACGGTCACCCCGACATAATAACAATCCTTAAAACAGACCGATTACGATGGGCTGGTCACATAATTAGAGCAAACGATAGTTAACCCCCAAAACGAATAATGCTTGGACAGTATGGAGGTAAGTGAAGAAGAGGACGACCAAAGTTGAGATGGTTGGATGGGGTTGATCAAGATGCTGAGGATTTAGGACTGAGATGTTGGAGAACACAAGCCCGAGATCGCGACGAATTTAGGCGAAAACTACAACAGGCAAAGACCCGACCAGGGTTGTCTCGCCAGTGATGATGATGATGAAAACCTTTTCTTTAAAAATTAAAACATTTTCTTATTTTTTTAGGTATGTATATTTCTTAAAAATAATAATCACAATTAACAATGCTAAAAAAAATAAAGGAACATTTTTGAAATGCTTTTCACGTACAAGATTTATTTTTTTTAATTTACGTAATATTTTTAAGAGAACTTATGATATTCTAATCAGCTAGACCATTTACCCGGCGTTAAGAAATCCCAATTCAGTAAGTAATTAAAAAAAATGGAATACAGTCGAGGCGGTGCACGATAGTGTAATACCCTGTACCTTTTTTCTCGAAAAAATTTGTATTCCTTTTAAGAACTTTCCCATTGGAACATTTCTTTTTGATGCAAAACGGTATTTATACCTATAAGTTCCGTAACTATGTACCGATTTTGATGAAAATGGAAAGTTGTGTCAAAGAAGCTATTTACAGTATATGGCTCAAATTTCAAGCTGATATGTTGAGAGGTGTGGGAGAAAACACGGTAAGTCGATTGCGGGTGTGGGGGGTCCGCATCGATAAAATTTGGATGTAGATTTGTTCATTAGAGCCACATGAATTAGCTTACCAAAAATTGTGATTCTAAGTCACTTGTTACCATATTTACGTAGAGCCAAATATTGAAGCAGTTTATAGGCAAAGGGAGGTAAAATTTGTCCGATTTTGTTTATTTTTGACACACAGATGCATGTAACCACAACGCATCGCTCTGTTAAGTTTCAGATTAAAATATTAAAAGGTTTAGCTAAAAACCGCGAACTCTGCTACGGGGGAGCGGGGAAAGATATTGACATGATTCAACAAACTTGATCTTCTGAGGAAATATGCGCATCAGCTGGTAAAGTTTCGTATATCTAGCTCTTATAGTCTCCGAGATCTAGGTGTTCATACAGACGGACGGACGGGCAGACGGACATGGCTCAATCGCTACCCGAGGTTATGATAAGCATTTTGGCATAAAGGACTTGGGGTCTGCCACGCCTCCTTCTGTCCGTTACATACATTGCACAAATCTTATATACCCTAGCTATAGGTACAGGGTATAAAAACATTAGACGCATTGCGAAAACTTCTTGAAACCCCGAAATAAAGTAGTTAAAGTTATTTATGCGCATAAATAACCCTTATTTTGAAGTGAAAATTTTGAAAGTAATCACAAGCTTGAAAGCCTGCCAGCCTCATAAAAGATTTGTTTAGCATTTAGTTGAAATTATACTTGCAAAAATATTGATCTTTCTTAGCTAATGCTCTTTTCTTTCTTTTTTTTTCTTTTCAGGTAAGCATGTGAACTATTAATTGTAAGGAAATTTGTATTATCAAAAACATATAACTATAAGTATTACTTGTATATAACATGGTTATGCTTTAACCACACTTATTTCTAGTCTACCTAATCTTCTCAAGCATACATACACAGCTTTAATATTTTCGTGACGTGACGATTTTTCTATTATCATTTCACTCTAAGCTGTGTTCTAAAAGAATATACAAAAAATACTATTTTTAAATTTTATCTTATACCAGTGCCTCCCACAAGCAAGTCGACCTAACCTTGGTAAAGGTTCGAAAAATATGATAAGGATGACGCACCGTTTTTTAAAAGCCTAAGTTCAACGTTTGGTGTTATTACATTATGTCGTTTCTCGATGTTTTTCTTCTCTTGTTTAGGATTGGAAGAAAACGAAATGTATAATTTTTGACTAATAATCGAAATCGAAATTTTGTACGCAAATCATAAGTATTCGATAACCAAAAGTTAAGTAGTTGGTAATTGGTACAAATGAAAATATTTGTTGCATCTCTAGCTAACCCGAACTGGTATAAAAGGCAGACCCACCGGCATTTAGTTTGATTTTCGATTAGTTGGGAAACAGTAGAGAGCTGTCCTAACAAATACATTTTTAATATATTTTTCTTTATTTGTATTTTTGCTTTTCTTTAATTAAAATTTAGTTTTTAAGTTGTTATTAAGCTTTGGAAGGTTCGAAGGGACACAACATCAAGCCCTCCAGAAAATAAAAAAAAAAACCACCCGCACATGAACTGTAGTAACATTTTTTATATAATTGAATAAATTTTTATTTTTTTTTCTTCATATTTTGTTTACAATCTATCTTTATTAGACAAAAAGTAAAATCACTAAATATTAATTAAATTGCAGAAACTACAAAGAATGGCCGCATATGTATGACAGGAGCAATGCGCACCTATCCTACTGCGGCCCTAGAAATATTAATGGATGTCACACCGCTTCATATCGTTATCGATATGCAGCGGAAGGCTACGTTAATAAGAATTGGGAGGGAAGGAGTTGACTTCAACCTCACCGGAAAAGATGCTGCAGACTTAGCAAAGGACATACCTATGCTTCTGCATAGCTGAGTACAGGTTCAATCAAAATTTCGATATTAAACTCAGCACGAAAGAGGCCTGGACATCTCTTACGGCAGTTCACCCAATGAAACCACAAACAATAAAGTGGTACACAAACGGGTCCCTCACGGATGAAGGGAGTGGCCTGGAGGTAGTAGGACCCAGGACAAAATATTACGAATCACTAGGCAGACACACCAGCATTTTCCAAGCTGAAGTCTGTGCTATTGGAAGGTGTGCAGAGTTCAATCTGCAAAATAACTATCACGGCAAGGACATCTCCATCCTGTCTGACAGTCAAGCAGCGATAAAGGCATTAAGTAGAGCCAAGATTACATCAGGGCTGGTAAAAGAAGTGAGAACTGCACTAGACAAATTAGGTGCTAGGAATAAGCTCACGATTAGATGGGTTCCAGGACATAACAATATTCCTGGAAATGAGCTGGCAGATAGACTAGCAAGAACCGGTGCAGCAACACCGCTTATCGGACCCGAACCATACTGTGGGATTGGTAACCATGTGGTACGGGACCTGCTGAGAATGGAGGAGGAAAATAAACGGCTGTTTCACTGGGCACAGACACCAGGACTTAAGCAGGCAAAAGCCCTTCTCTCTAACTACAACCGCAAAAGGTTCAAACTCATGATAACTCACGGGAAAAATACCGTGAGGATCCTGACGGGCCTCTTGACGGAACGTTGTAGGCTCCGCAGCCACTAAAATAAAATTGGCATAGCGGATAGTGGACTATGTCGCTTCTGTAGCATGGTGGAAGAAACTTCAATACATTTACTATGTGAATGCATATTATAAGGTTCTTGGCAATTGAACAACATTATTTAATTAAATTTTATTGCCGCTCTTAGTTAGAGCATAGGGCGTAAAACCCATTTTTAGTCTTTATTTAAAAACCTAAAAATTTAAGATTGGTAATGCATTTTAACCAATTCCTTAGTTATGAGAGTAACACGTTTGAGGCAGTTTTATGGAACAACTTTTTCAAAAAACCAAAAAACGACTACAAAAAATATATATTTTTTTTTTAGAAACATGAATATGTATACATAACCAGTGGACTATCAAGACGCTCTTAGCGAAACCTTATCTTCCAAATTATGGTAAGCGGTTTTGAAGTTATGAGAGAACAGATTAACATACATAGTACCTACATACATACCAGTTGGAAAAAATGTAATACAGTCGAGGCAGTGCCCGACAGTGTAATACCCTGTACCTTTTTTCTCGAAAAAAGTTTTATTCCTGCATATTCCTTCTAAGAACTTTCCAATTAGAGTCCATTTGCTACTATAATTACGTAGAGTCAAATATTGACGCAGTTTACAGGCAAGGGGTGTTGAAATTTGTACATTTTAGACAATAACTTTTGTTGTATTTGTTCGATTTTTGTTTATTTTTGACACACAGATGCATGCATCCACAACGTATCGCTCTGTCAAGTTTCAGATTGAAATATCAAACGGTGTAGCTAAAAACCGCGAAACTCTGCTACTGGAAAACGGGGGAAGATATGGACATGATTCAAAAAACTTGATCTTCTCAGGAAATATGCGCATCAGCTAGTAAAGTTTCGTATCTCTAGCTCTTATAGTCTCTGAGATCTTGGTGTTCCTACAGACGGACAGGCGGACGGACGGACGGACGGACAGACGGACATGGCTCAATCGCTACCCGAGGTTATGATAAGCATTTTGGTATAAAGGACTTGGGGTCTGCCACGCCTCCTTCTGTCCGTTACATACATTGCATAAATCTAGCATACCCTTAGTACCTATAGGTACAGGGTATAAAAAACACTTTTATGCAGAGTTTCGAGATAAAGTTAGCCAAGTTTGAAACCAGCTTTTACTAAAAAGTTTTTAATTATATTAAAAGCTCGGTTTTAGCAATTCAAATTCAATAATCCTTAGCGACATATTTACAAATAACGTAAGCTTTCTAATAAATCTTTAAATATATAGAGAAGCTTTTGTCAACTGCAGCTTTGTATATTGGTTAGAGCTTATCAGCAAGGTTCAACACCCAAAAGTTTTTTTATGGCCAAAAGCTTTGTGCCTTGTTTGTATCCTTGCTACCTTTTGCGCTCTCTTGCGGACAATTTTGGAACCCAACGTGTTTGTCATTCACCAGTGGGTCACCAAAATAATAAAATACAAATGAAAACAAAAAAAATATTCTAAATTTTTTAAATTAAGTATTTATCTGTTTTTAAAAGCATATTCTTATAATCATCATTTTTTTACCAAGTAAAATACATTTTTTATTGCTATAACTCAGTCAGAGTTGAAAAAGTTTTTTGAAAATTGGGGTAGGCGCATGAAAAATAGCATCAGAAGAAATTTTCTGCAGAAAATTTTAAAAAATAAAAAGCTATTTCTCAAATTGATTTAAAATAATTAAGTTTTCATTGTTGAACGCAATATAGTATATACAGCGTGTTTTTTTTAGAGGTTCACAACTTTGAGTAGGCAACACTTCTTTATCTGACAACCCATTCAACAGCTAATAGTTGCTTTTTGTTGAGTTTGGTTTGACATTTCATTATGGATAGACTTACAACAGAGCAACGCTTGCAAATTGTTGAAATTTTTTATCAAAATAATGGTTCCGTTCTTCAAACTTATTCAAAATTCAAAATTTTGTTCTTCTAAAGCCCATTTTTGGTTGAATGGGTACGTAAATAAGCAGAATTGTCGCAATCCGAGTGAGGATAATCCACAAGCTTATGTCGAATGATCAACAACCGAAGAGTTATTGACGAAATACGGAAATTTTGTAAAAGTTGGTGTTCCCGATTGCGCCTTGTTCGCGCCAGCCGTGGCGGCCACATGGACGAAATCATGTTTAAACATTAATGCCATAAAATCTTCTATCCAATCAAGCTCGTTTCATTGATATTAAAAATATATTTCTTTGTTTTAAGTTTGTGAAACTCTAAAAAAAGCACCCTTTATATATAGTGACCATGGTAACTGATGCACTGTAGGGTCCACAAAACATTTTATCTGAAAGCCCATATCATGCGCATCATTTTTTTTTGTCTTGTTTAAACTTTAATAATTTTATTTTTTATTACAAAATTGATTTATTTTTTTAAGAATATTTGGTCTTATTCTGAGATTCGTTGTCTTGATTGAGGAATTTTTCGTCTTTAAGATTAAAAATCAAAAAAACAAAATCTTAGTATCGCACTTAATTTTTTTTCACTGATACATTGATAAATCTTTAAAAGTCCCACCTTCCTGCCTATTGCATACACTGCAAATATCTATAATGACATTGATTCTTTAAAAAATATAAAAAAGGAAACAATTATTAAGTAGTTTTGAATCCAGATTTTTCAAAATGGCTGTATTAGATTTAAAAAATATGAAAAATTTACGATTTAATAGAGAGATTGTGAATTTTTCAGAGCATCTAGAGCTTTTTCCTCTCAGTTCCCTCGGCAGTTTTTGTTGTTAGTATATGTTATGATAATAATTCTAAGCAATCTTATGCACTTTTGAAGAGAAAAAGATCTACTTCTTTCGCTATTTATTAAACAGTTCATTGGTTCTTTATCCTTGATTTGGGAATAATATTTCAAAATTATTATTATATAATATTAAATTCCCTCGTTTAAAAAAATTTATTCTAAGCTCACGATTGCAATCAATAAGCCGTATACACCTTGTCTAACCGAACCCTGTTTGGAATAGGGGCAGAGGTAATGGATATCGATGGTAAATTTATCCCTTTTCTCAGGGAAGTAGCAAGAAAATCCGGGCCCGGGGGGGGAAATGTACCGACCGCTTTATTACACCTTTAGCTGGAATCATTGTGTTCTGTAAGTACGACAGTAATTACAATGGGCCCCTGAGAAAACTCCAGGGCCGGAGGCAATCCCCCCCTTTCCAACTCGCTCTCGACGGGCCTGCCTATGTTTAAAACACTTAAGTGACGTCGTATATTGTCTTTTCCGGCGTTTTCCGCTTTGTTTTTCTTTACTAAGATCTGACGGATCTGGGCACTGGTGCTTCAGTCGGCCTTAGTCATAAATGTATTACGCTTTAAGCTCGCTTTACTCACCAACCCATTATGTGGGGCAAATACGCAAAAAGTAATGCAAAGGTTGGACTACAAATACTAAAGCTGAGCTGGTTTCTTAAGAAATCTGATTTCTCCCAACAAAGAACTAAATAAACACAACTAAATTCCGTTTATCATTATTTCATATATGCTCATAAACAAGTAAATAAGTTAGTTCTCAAAAGATTAAAAATTACGAAAGCGAGGTCCCGGCTTAAGCGAACTGTTGCTGTGTGCAGCTCGTGCACCCGACAAGATGCCGCCCAAAGATTTGATTAGCTGCAGCAGATTTTGACGCATTTCATTAACCGAGTCCTTAGAGATCAGCAAGGTGCTACAGGCAAATCCACAGCGTGCAGCATATTCGGCCACCACATCGCTCATGCACATGACATGGACGCCACTGTCCACATTGCTGGCTTGTTGCAGGCAGCGTCCAAAAACTAACTTGTAATCCGTTGCTGACAAGGCAGCGGTGATATTATTGAAAAGATTTTGAGCCATCTTCTTATTGGTACCGTCCACAGAGTCGTAGTAGTAGACGACGCGATCAGGTCTGGCCATGACCAGCAGAGACCAGTGTATGTAACCCGCAGCTGCCGGAGTATTGCTGTAAAAGGGCAACAAAATGAAGGATTTGCTCTCGATCTTCAGTGCACGCAGCGCGGCTCGCAACTGGGTTGCACTCATGTCCAGCAGCTTCTGCGTCATGCTGGGCGCCACAAACAGCAACTCCTTAGCCTTGATATAGCGTACATGCTGCAAATGAACATAATAAAAAGAAACCAGATTTTCGCTAATCCAAGTCGATGTCTTTAGTAGCTTTATGTCCGACTCGTATAGCTTCAGGCCACGAAAGTGCAGTGCGGTGCGTTCCTTGTGTACTCCATCTCCAGCCGCCTCAATATCAATGGTATTTTCGATTAAGTTTGTGTCCTTGACTATGGATGGCTTGCTAAATGTGGAAATGGTTTTTTTCTGCTTAAGAGCAGCCGGAACGAAAGGCTTAGCCGTTGGACGGCTTGAATACATTGCGTACTTGTATTTATAAGCCCAGTCTGTTGTAAACAATGTGAGATTTCGTAGTAACAAATTTTAGTTATGAAATATATGAAACTGTTAAGTCAAAGCTGTACTAGGTGTTATGCGACATTTTACAACACTTTATATAATTATCGCTTTTATCATTCAGTTGGGTAGAAATCTTAGATAAGTGTTGTTTTGGTGGATGAAGAATTTTAATTTTGGAATGGTGCGCGCGGAGTATAGTATGTTCTTTAGACTATAAGAAGATATAGCAGACCAACAGTATGTTAACGAGTACAAAGCAAATTGATCTTGACAGGAACATCCATCTGTCTAGTCTTGCGTTTGTCTGAACGCCTAGATCTTGAAGACTATAAGAGCTAGGATGACAAAACTCTACATTTGTACTACTTATGTGTGCAGACAGGTTATAAATTTATTTGCTTGCCCCCTTCTACCCCTATGGGCACTCTATTGTGTAGGCACTCAGGGAGTTAATCTTAGACCTTATACAGTATATTTTTACTCAACAGTTACCTATACTACCGCGGCCTCGATAGCCTAGCGGCAGTGCACTAGACTATCATCCATCCTGTCTTTTCTATATCCTTATCACTTACTCCCATTGTCGGAATCACAACGGGCCCATTATTGGCCTAAGTGAGTTGGGACGATAAGTCCCAACTGCCGCCCTAATCTATCTACTGCTTCTCTATACCACCAATTTACCAAAATGTACAGTTTTAGCATTTTCGACAACTTGCTAAAAGGTGTTTTAAAATTTAAATTTTCCCATAATACCTATATCTAGTAAAGCTTTGACTTAACAATTTTATAAATTTTAAAACTTATAATAACTATACAGTCGGTACACATATAGAAACAAGACATGTACTCCAGCCGACCAAGTGGTAGGCCTTTGGTTCCAGCTGCTACTACAGCAGCTAGCAAGCAGTCGAGCACAGCAGAACGCACCGCTCTGTACTTCCGTGTCCTGAAGTTATATGAGTCTGACATAGCGCTACTAAAGAGTTCAGCAAGGATCAGCGATCGACTGTTTTCTCTGTATTACGCTCATTTGCAGCATGTACATCTATTTGCAACGCCCAGTATAACGCAAAAGTTACTGACCAGGAGTGTATCCCAAATGCATATCGTGCAGCGTACTTTTAAGATTTACAGCAATACCCCGGCAGCTGCAGGCTATATACACTGGTCTCCGCTGGTCATGGTCAGACCTATGCGATTCTATTACTATCGGAACTGTTTGGACGCTTACAGCATGAAGGTGGCTCAAAATATGCTCAAGACATATATTTTTTCCATTGAGGATTTTAAAATAATTTTTGGTCGCTTCCAAGTCTTTGGGCGGAATCTTGTCCAGAGGCCGGGCCACGCTGCGAAAGAGTTTTCGGAAACCTAAACCGCGTTTTAATTTGTAAAATTTATTCAGTGAAATCTTGAAACTGGACCTACTTTTCTATATTGGGTGTATGCATAATTCCGTAGCGAAATTCTGTAAGCTGTCGTGCTTAGCTACATTTTTGCTACGTAATTATGCATACAGCCAATATGCTGGAGAACTTAGACAATCAATAACCAAAAGTGGTCGAAATTATAATCGTTATATGGACATACGACAGCCCAAATTTACACGTTTTTAAGACACTGCTCCACGTTGTTTTACTGCAAAGCTTCTTGTAAAAAATGTTGCAAGTGAATAAAAATAAAATTTATTACATTAATTTCCGAAATCCATGGAAGAAACTAAGCAATGCATATTCTAAGGTCAGAATATCATGCCTTGGTAGGACCACAATACTAAGACTATATTGCCTTTAGGGCTTGCAAAAAAAACACAAAAAACTTTTGGGGCATGTAGAAATCATATGTCTTATGTTGCATGCTGCCATAATGAAACCAGGTACCATTTTTTCCGTGCCAAATTGTGTCTGCAAGGATTTTTAGGAAAGAGAGAAATAACTTGTGGCTTAAAAAAATTATGTAAAACTGACAAAAATTGAATTGAATCTTAAATCGACCACTCGGTTCTGTAACTCAAAGATGACAGAGGTTACTGAATACGAAATCAACAGGGGACTTCAAAATTATTATAAGATATACCTTAGGAACACAGGACCAAGAAGGCGACTATCAGAATCTTGGTGCAAAATCTGTGGCGATGTACAGCTTTTCAAAGACAGACACTCCGAGTGTGATAAACGAAGAGGCAGGAACTAACATAGGCGCCAAATTGCTTTAATGAACCAGATCCAAATTAAACGCATTAGGAAAACGTATTAAAGTCGCTCAAATGGTAACGATTTGCTGGCTACTTATGATATATGGAATTGAATTCACGGTATTCTCTACCTGGCGTAAGAGGCCCCTAAAAGATAACTAGTCAGATGCAGGCATACGTACCATCACATTGAGCATGAGGCACATTTTTAACATCTTAAAGATCTTTCAAAGATCAGTGTATGCGATTGGATACCGGGTCTGGAGACAACCGCCGGTGTAAAAGGAAAGTCCATAACTAACGAATATCCATACACAAGTGCCAAAAACCTCACCTTTTTTCAAATGCAAAAATATAAGCAAAGAATGGGTCTCAGCGATGACATGATCCAGGATCGTAATGCCTGCAGACGAATGCTGAGATCGCATACCCACACCTCAGGAGGAGCATAAGCGAGTCCGAAAAGAGGTAAACAAGGGTTTGGGAGAAGAAGAACTAAGTCATCATGGACTCTAATTGTAAAGGCGCTTTGAAACTTAAGAGTAGATAGTTCTTCCGATGGGTACTTAATGAGCTTGTAGACTTTGTCAGAAAAAATATTTTTATACAAAAAATTATGCTGGTACTGCGGAGGGCAGGGTCACACAGGGGATTGCACAAATATAGTATGCTTACCTTAATGTAGCTGTAAGATAACTAATTTTTGTCAGCATAATTTTTATTTAGAAAATAACGCAATTGCAAAAACACATATTAATAGCAATAACTTTTAAATAAATATTATTATTAGTATTAACAAGCCACTTGAAAAAAAAAGGCACATACAACGCCGTCAACTGCGACGCCGACGCACACATTGCGCTGCTGTTGCTGCGCAGCGAATAAACATGTATGTATGTAAATAACAATAATTTTTATATAGGTACTAAAATTAATTATTACCAACAATCAACCTCTGCTCCACTGGGAGAAGAGAATAGCAAGAAGAAGAAGAACAATCAACTTAAAAAAAATCACAAAAAATAATAATATAGAAAACTATTTATTACTCACACTATTACGCGACGTTGTTCATTGCGACGCCAAGGATTTGCTGCTGCCGCGTTGAGCAGCTTCAAAACGACACAACGTCGACGCACCCGCGACGCCGCTGCTGAGCACAATGAATAAGGCAGCTCCTTAAGAATTTTTAAAGCAACGCAATTGCACAATTAAGTTATAATATTAAATAATAATCACTTTTCAATAATAATTAGAATGTGTTTTAAAAATACTTAACAATAAAAACACAAAACAAAAAGCGAAAAAAAAACAATACGCGCAACTGAATTGAAGTAAAAAGGAAAAACGCACACACACACGCACGCACATCGGGTACAACTGCGACGCTGACGCAAAGCGATTAGTGCTGCTGCGGCGATTGGGCAGCATCTTGTGTACATGGAAGACAACGCGACTAAACAAATTAATTAAGATTATTACATATTATTATTAAAATTTTTGCACTATTAACCCACTCAAAAAAAACATCACAAAACAATAAAAGAAAGCCATTGAATTGAAAGAAAAAACTGTGACGCCGACGTACGCTGCTGCAGCCGACTTCAACCGACACACACAAAATAAGCTGGAAAAACATTACGACCGCTTTAGATATCATTTTCCACTCCTGCAGCAATGTGCTACAAATAATTTTATACACAAATTTTTCACTTTTCCAACGTTTTTCACACGATTTTTATAAATTTATAGCCCGCCAAGAAGGACCACGACGCACGCCACAAAAAGTACAAAATATAATGACAATAAGAAATTGCCCAGCAGCCTAACTGCAAAATTTCCCACTCTCTCCAAATGTCAAACGAAAAAATGAGAGCAACGAAAAATAGCTTCTCTCAATTTCTTACGCCCACACAATAACAAAGAAAGAGCAAAGAAACAAAAATGTAAAAATACATGATCATGTTGGAATAATAATTGTTGCTGCAATTTTTACATGGACCTTTTTTATTTAATAAATAAAAAAAATTCAGCTCTGAACCTAACCACCTAGTATGATTGCTTACTGGCTAACTAGTATTTTTAACATTGGACTGTCATAGGCAAGCATATAGAATTTTTGGGTATGATGTGCAACTAGTTGTAATCTGGTGCGGCTACATATGGAATAAAACTAGAACTAGTTCAATATATGGGTCAAATGTACTAGAACAATAGTTAGCCAGGATGCAATCATACTAGGCTTGGGACACACAGAGTCACGTTCGGGGTGTTTGGGAACCAGTTCAGAACTGAATTTTTATATTTATTAAAGAAAACAGGTCCATGCTAAAATTGCAGCAACAAAAAACGATCTGATTTACAGCAACACATACAAGCAGAAAAACCAAAAAATGAAAAGAAACAGACAAAATGAACAGCAATAAGGCAGTTAAAGATTTTCGCCTACCCCATGGTGGAATAATAAGGTGATGTCGTGAGAACGCTCACTTTCTCGTTTGTAGCCCTTATCGTCAGTGCAAAACTTGCTGTTGAATAGTAAGGTTGGTCGCGAACGAAATTTTAAGCAGTGCGTGCTTTGTTTTCATTTTTATACGCTTAAGAATGTCAAAAAAATATGAGCAATTGCAAACTTGTAAAAATTAGACTACAATAAAATTAATTACTATTTTGCTATAAAAAATATATATATGAATTTTTTTCTGTTATATATTTACAAACATCAACAAAATATATATCTATCTCATTCACATTCACAAAGCATTGCCATATGAGCTTTCCTAACAGAAAAGCTTTTGACCTCTCACTCGCAATCACACGCTACATACAATAAGGGATAGCTTTTACTGACGATACCACCTTATATTATTCCACCATGGCCTACCCTTATGCTAACTCGCTCCCGCTGCAGTAGCAAAAGAAATAATTTCTCTTGCGCACACGCACAGCTTATATGTATATTACAACAACATGATCATGGCTTTTCGCTTTTTTGTTTCTTTGCTCTCTCTTTGTTATTGTGTGGGCGTAAGAAATTGAGAGTAGCTAATTTTCGTTGCTCTCATTTTTTCGTTTGACATTTGGTGAGAGTGGGAAATTTTGCAGTAAGGCTGCTGGGCAATTTCTTATTGTCATTATATTTTGTACTATTTGTAGCGTGCGTCGTGGTCCTTGTTGACGGCTTATAAATTTATGAAAATCTTGTGAAAAACATTAGAAAAGCGGAAAATTTGTGTATAAAATTATTTGTGGTACATTGCTGCATGAGTGGAAAATTATATCTAAAGCAGTCGTAATGTTTTTGCAGTTTATTTCGTGTATGTCGGTTGGAGTCGGCTGAAGCAGCGTGCGTCGGCGTTGCAGTTTTTTCTTTCCATTCAATGGCTTTCTTTTATTGTTTTGTAATGTTTTTTTTGAGTGGGTTAATAGTGCAAATAATAATAATAATTTTAATTAATTTGCTTAATCGCGTTGTCTTCCATGTACACAAGATGCTGCCCAATCGCCGCAGCAGCACTAATCGCTTTGCGTCAGCGTCGCAGTTGTACCCGATGTGCGTGTGTGCGTTTTTCCTTTTTACTTCAATTCAGTTGCGCGTATTATTTTTTTTCGCTTTTTGTTTTGTGTTTTTATTGTTAAGTATTTTTAATACACATTCTAATTATTATTGAAAAGTGATTATTATTTAATATTATAACTTATATTGCACAAATAATGTTCTAAAAATTCTTAAGGAGCTGCCTTATTCATTGTGCGCAGCAGCGCGTGCGTCGGCGTTGCGTCGTTTTCAAGCTGCTCTGCTCAATCCTTGCCGTCGCAATGAACAACGCGTTGCAACGTCGCGTAATAGTGTGAGTAATAAATAGTTTTCTATGTTTTATTTTTTTAGTTGATTACTAATAATAATTGATTTTATTATATAAATGATCCTATGGCTCCGCGGGGAAGCAAAGGGCCTCAATTATATAAAACTGCCTGTTATTTATTTGTGCAATTGCTTCGTTATACAAGTTCGTAGCCGCGCAGCAACAGCAGAAGGCGCGCAACGCGCAAGTACATTATGTTTTTCTCTCTGAAAGAGAGTGAGCCTCAAGGCACATAGCCCAAACGGGCACTTTTTGTATGTGCACTTATGGCAGATCGCTCTCTATTTGCCCAGCTCTGCTCAAGGCATTATTTAAATCAGGGATGTGCAAGAAGAGAGCGACCAAAATTGTAAATGTATTGGTATATTTGCACTGAAAAGTGAAAATAGCTTTTCGCGCCACTACAGCTATTTTTTCAGTGCACGCTAGCATTTTTTCGTTTTGGCTTTGTGAATACTCATTTTCATTCGGACCCCACGGGCTGTGGGTGCACATCCCTGATTTAAATGTTTGAATTATGGTATGAGGGCCTGGAGAGACGACAGAAGCGATTTTAAAACGTCGGCTTCTAAAATTTGTGGCTAGGCAATACAGTTTGAGTGCAGCAGGTTAAAGGGATACTTGAGGTCTATAAGTCTGCGATTTGGGGAAGCTAACTACGGAAGTTAAGCCGACAGCGGGAATGATTTTTCAAGCAGTGTAGATGTTCATACAGACGGAATACGCGTATTGTTGTTTTTTTAGAATACCTTGTATGGTCAGCTGACCATATTTTTTCTGGAAATTTTAGACCCCATGCCAAAGGACAATGCTTAGCAGCTTGAGTGTGGCTCGAGCCATGTGCGGCTGACCATAAGCGCTTATGGTATTTTTGGATTAGAGTTTGGCGAAAAAATTTATAGACTTAAGATCTAAAATGCAGTTTTTGCAACAACAAACAAACTAGAGTCGTCAACTTTGGTATGTAAATGCAGTTAAGCCTAAAGAACTTTGCTGAAATTTTCTAAAAATGCTCTGCCTATTTTCATTATACTTTTTACGCCCGTAAATAGTTTTCTTTGAAAACCCCCAACGTATAAATGCAAAGTTTTTTGCAGATGATAACTTTTTGTTGAAAAGTGCGTGCATTGGTGTATCAATATTTTTGTTTTTTTATTGTGTAAGCGGGTTTCTATGGATAACAACGTGCAACATTGGCACAATCCCAGTCGAAACAGCGTATAAAACGCTTAAACAAACGTTGCATGAAAAATCGATAGTATCAGAAAAAAAACTATTTCCTAAAATACTTTTCACTTTACGCTTCAAAGGCAACCAATTGAAGCTTAAACAAGTTTTTCGAGTTGCACAAAGGATGCACTCGCCATGAGATCAGATCTTTTTTCTTACTTGTTTTACACTGTGCCACACATTTATGCTGCAAGCTTGTCATTACAACAAACTAAAGGGGTGCCAAGTTCGCTGGGGGATTCAACAAGGTAGCTTCAAGAACAATTAAGTTTGTTTCGCGCTTACATTTTCACGCCATTTTTAAGTTTGCTTTGTTTCCTTTTCGCTTGCGCATTTTTCGCCATTTTAAGTTTTTCTTTTTTCTTGTTTTTTATTTTTTTATTTGTGTTATATTTTATTTATTTGCCATTTTGTGTGCCCTTAAGCGTTGAGTTACTTTTTGTGTGCTTATTTGTTGCCGCTAACGTTGCCCTTGCCCCTGCCTTTCCAGGCAGCATGAGCAGCCAAGCAGTTAGCACTTTTTGGTGAAGGCAGCAGTCTCACGTTTCTGGCTTAGCACCTGTTTTATGGACTTCTTCATCAACGCGCTTTGGCTTGCAACTTTGACGCAAGAAACAAAGTTAACGCCAGCCGAGACTCTGGCACATTCACAATCATGGCCACATGCTTTGGTCTCGTGGACTTGGGCTTTTGATAAGCGCTTCAAATGGCGGATGACCCCGCCTGAATGAAGTGCCACGGTCTAATTGAGTTATTTGTGGAGTTTAGCCTTAAATTAAGGCAGCAATTGCAAATTGGCGGCGGCCACTTGACGTATACGTTATTTACCTTTTTTTGCTTTAAACGCACTTGGATACATAAATTAAGAAAATATGCTTTCTGTAATTTAAAGAGTCAGTACTACATTGGGGTGTTTTAGAGCAATTGTTAGTTGGAAAAACGAGCATCGCTCTCACAAAGTTTTTAACAAAATGATGAGTACAACAAATGAAGCTGATGCGTAATCCGTTCATACCTAGAGCGCAGAAGCTTGCGAAACAAAATTATAGACAACCTTTCTTCGCCCAGACAAAAGAGAGCTGGAATGTCGCTGAGAAGCCTACTGGACCCATTTCTCTGCAGCCTCTATACGGCGCATGTACCAAGCCAGGTTGTGGAGAAAGATGAGGTTATGATAGCTATATGAACGACTATGCAATCTTCCATACTGCTTTTGAGTATAAAGCAGCATATGGGATTCAGGAATACAACCAGCTGTTTGAGAGCTGAGTCCGCAGTTGAAATATTGTACTGAAGCCAAGCAGTTTCAAGCAGTGCTAAATACCCCAAATGGGAATCCGTTCAAACCCAGAGGGCAGAAGCTTGCGAAACAAAATTAAAGGCAACCTTTCTTCGCCCAGGCAAAAGAGAGCTGGAATGTCGCTGGGAAGCCTACTGGACCCATTTCTCTGCAAACTCTATACGGCGCATGTACCAAACCAGGTTGTGGCGAAAGATGAGGCTATGATAGCTATGTATATACATACATGAATGATTTTGCAATCTTCCATACTGCTTTTGAGTATAAAGCAGCATGTGGGATTCAGGAATACGAGCAACTGTTTAGGAGCTGAGCCCGCAGTTGAAATATTGTACTGAAGCCAAGCAGTTTCAAGCAGTGTTAAATACCCCAAACGGGAAAGACCCGCTTTTTGGCTGGCCAGCCAACACTTTTTGCTGCAAAAAGTAGCCAAATTTCTATGGCTAGTCTTGGATAGACGTAGACCACTCTATTAGTACGCTATACTCATGATCCAACAATTACAAGGTGACGCAATGCGCAGCTGCGTTATACGTGTCTCTCTAAATCAGTGGTCGGCAAGGCCCTACCCCATGGGGTAGGAGTTTACACGTACTGTGTTGTACACAAAACACATGCATGTGTGCGTGATTTTTGTACTGAACTGCTCTCAGCAAATTCTCTGGCGTTGCCATGCTCTTGTTGCAAAGCAACAGACACGAAGTTGTGCTTGTGCATGACTTCGGCCTTGCTTAGAGAGCGTGCTTGCTCTCTCAACGCTAAAGCGCTCCAGCATTAGTATGCCGTCGCTTTTGTGCTATTTGGCAAAGAACACAAAATCACTTGATGTTTAGCTATCTGCATGTTTAGATCGCGCTGCGCAAATTTTTGAATTAAAAGGGAAAAATGTTTAAAGAGGGGTGGGAGAAATCTTGGCATTGATCTACAATTTCTTGGCCTTTTTGCCCAAAGCAATGTAGAACATCAAATATTAGATTTTTAAAAAAAAGACCATCCGTAAAGGGACGGCATTGCTTTGCTAAAGCTAATGCTACAGTATAGGACGCTTTTTTTTGCGGGTAAAGGGTCATTATGTGCATATTGGGGCATTGCATCAGCTAAAAATATTAGAAAAAAATTTGGCTTGCAGCTCTAAAATTTTTTCTAAACGTTCAGCTCCTTCTAATTTCTTAAACCTATCATGCATTTTATTATAATGCCTTTAAATGTAATACAATTCACATTGTGAGACAACACGATGACAAATAACGCATTGCGCGTCGCCATCCATATTTTCAATGAAAAAAAATTTCTCCCACCCCTCTTTAAACATTTTTCCCTTTTAATTCAAAAATTTGCGCAGCGCGATCTAAACATGCAGACAGCTAAACATCAAGTGATTTTGTGTTTTTTGCCACATAGCACAAAAGCGACGGCATACTAATGCTGGAGCGCTTTAGCGTTGAGAGAGCAAGCACGCTCTCTAAGCAAGGCCGAAGTCATGCACAAGCACAACTTCGTGTCTGTTGCTTTGCGACGTCAGCGTCGAAAAACGTCACAGCGGCAGAAAATGTTCAATACAAGCGCAAAAAAAAAATGCATATGTATATTTTGCCGACCACTGCTCTAAATCAAAGAGTGTAGGTTCAATTTCTCTATGGTAGCCATATGAAATAATGGACTTATTTGGATCAAATAGTCGCATACAAAAACATCAAGTTATTAAATTTTTTTTTATCAGATCGTGACCAAACTGATCTCAGTTGTATTTTGCTTTAGTCAAAACATTTGTGTGAAGTTTGATCAAAATTGGTTCAATATTTTATATAGCTACCATACAAAATTGAACCAGTTTTTTGCTGAGCTAAACTCTCGTGCTTCTTTGCGGCACCTTGTAAAAATCATTGCATCATGAGCTATAGTGGCATCCATTTGAAGGAGTGTCATCCATATCTGAGCTATGGAAGCTCGATTACATTTCCAGATGTTCCAAGTATTACGAATGGTACGACAAAAATTCACCATCAACTCAGAGACCGTAGACATTCAAGTCGACACATATAATAAACGGCTAGGATGGCACCACAACAGACCGACGAGCAGGCTCCTGGATGAACATCCAATCAAAGAAGAGCCAAAAAGACCGACCTTGAAGAGCGGTAAAACCGGCCTTAAGACTGGTTAACTCACCCAATACAGATGGTTCAAGCTGATTAGGCTGAGCTAGCGAAAATTGAATTGTAACTGGCACTCTTGATACTCTCTGGCAGAGGAGCAATCTTTGTCGGATTAAACAGTTGTGGTGCTTTAGTTTAAACCCAATCTTATACAAAAGTCTTCAATCAATTTCCACTCTATTTTCCTGCTGCACTGCCAAAGCTAAAGCTCTTAGTTGAAAAACTAAACTTTTAATAACTAATGGCCACCGCCCTGCGTTGACAAAGCGAATGAAAATGCCGCCAAGGTCAATGGCCAAGGCGACATCAGTGTTACTCCATTTCCGTTTCAGCTATAGAAACGTTGGTCCGTAGATGCCTCAGTCGAATGGCCACCATTAGACGTGCGCTAGGGGCCTAATTAATCATTGCTAAGTGAGCGTGAAGCGAAAAAACTATTAGACATAAATGTGAGTTGGTTCGTTCCTTTTATTTTTTTTATTTTCTGTGCCCCAAGGTTCTTTGTTGATTTTGTGCCTCTTGTTGCGCGCTTTGCTTTGGCTGTGCTATTCCTACTTTTTTTTTTGTGCTTTCCTTTTGCTGTCTTTCATTCGTTGCCGCCTGCTGTTTGTTTGCCTTTGCACAACGTTCGTTTCCGCTGGCGGCACAGAGCGCACACAAATTACTTAAAGATGGACGACGAACTGCGTCGTAATCTTCTGTACGTACGGTTGATGGCGGCAACGACGCGTTATATCCGTTTCCGTTCAACTTTAACTTTCGCCTGGCCACATGCAACACTTTGCGCCTTGAGTGATGAAGTTTTAGTGCGTTGTTGTGGTTGTCTGGCGTTTCAGGTCGAAATCCCAGACAAGCCAGGTTCCAGTAGGGCATACAAAGTTGTTATTTTTGTTGTTATGCTTGCATTGTTCACATTGCGAAATGGCAAGTGATAAAATGTTTTATGTGCTCGAGCGACTGATAACAATAAATAACGATATCGGTCGGATGGCGGCGGGGTGGTTGCTCCAAGGGGCCTATGTAACTGGAACAGCAGTGGGAGCTGACTAGCTGGCATGGTACATCATGGGCCGGACATGTAAACAAATTGCCGTTGAAAATGTTAACGAGCCGACACAAGGTTGCCAAGGCCAACGGCGTGCTGCCAACCGAACAGAGTCTGGACCTTTCATCTCCCCAAACTCTTAAATGTGCCTTGACTTTGATTTTGTTGCATATAAAAAATAATAGAAAAGTTAGCACAGCTCCAAGCACGTCGCAGTTTAAATACTCTACAAAAATCAGTGTCGCGCACCTCATTGGCTCAATTTGTGAAGATGATCTGATCGAGACGTCAAAAAATGTGCTTAGATTCTATAATATTTGATCCGATTGATTGATTGATGCGGAATACGTTTTAAAGTTGCAAAGCAATATAGCTTATTGCTAAATTGAAGTCCAGGAAAACTAGCCTTAAAACAAATCCAACAAAACCAAAATGAAGTAAATTCTGGTTCAGAGGTCATATCGCAAGTTCGCATCGCTGAATCTGAATCCTTGGTCAACTAAATCCCAGCAGGTCAAAGTTCTGATATTATTTTCAAATTATCTTATTAGGGGTTTTTGGTAAAAGTGTATTTCAGTGATCCAGGAGAATACACAACTAATTGTGGAAAATTTCGAAATGTGACACAATAAGGAGGAGAATTGCGGAGATTTGAAAAGCTTGACATATTTTCAGGCTTCTCCAAACTCGAGTAGCTCAGCTACTACTTACCAACACCCTCGAGATGGCAGGCTAAGAATACACTAGAGTACACGAAAAATGAACCTTCGTTTAAAAGTATTTTTTATTTCTTTTTATTGAACAAACAAAAAACTTTGAGTGAAACATTTTTTTCTCGACCAAAAGTGTGAATTTGTGTAAATTTAAACTTTAGCATTTGTCGTACATGGTTCCATAGTATTTACAGTTCTTAATTAATTTTGAAGATCTTAGGCTCGAAATATTCGTAAAAGACTTTCTTTCAGCTCAAAGCTTAAGAAAAAAAACTTTAATTTTTCTTGTTAATAAAAAGCAAACAGAAAATTTGTAATTTTGAATCCCTATCACACACTAAATTTTATTTTATATGTAGCGATTAATTTTATGTACTCAATATTGGATGA
The DNA here is from genome assembly GCA_018150985.1 of Chymomyza costata. Lineage (NCBI taxonomy): Eukaryota > Metazoa > Arthropoda > Insecta > Diptera > Drosophilidae > Chymomyza > Chymomyza costata. Next base: position 27,943,604 of record JAECWU010000127.1, on the reverse strand, counting down.
TAGCCTTAATTGTATCGGTTGATTGCCAATAAAAAAATATATTATATTTATATAAAAAAAAAAGAAGTAACTTTGAAAAATGGTCGAAAATGTCACTTTTTTCGACTTTGGTTGCTTGTAACTTCTTTTATTAGTTAATTTAATTTATCTGTACATATCATATATCAGCGTAAAGAGCACATCATTAGAGAAAAAAAAATTAATGTAATTCTCGTGTTTCTCGACCCAAAATTACCCTTAAGAAGTCTTCATTTTCAAGGTTTTTTAGATAACCCTACCTCTGTGGATTTCTTTTTGTAAAAGGTGACTATATGACAACACCAGGATCTGAGTGCCTTGGACTAGTTATCTGACCTTAAAATTACATAAGTCGTCAAACAGATTTTCTTTAGCAGCAGAAAAAACTCAATTGGTAGCTTCATTTTTGAGAATCTTTATTTTTACCTCACTTCGGTGAACAAATTGAGTGCTACCTGTAATTTCCTACTTTGGTAAGAAACTGCTTCACCACTTAATAAGGCTTAGTAGCCTTGATTATTCACTAAACCAAACTAAATTATTTCCATAGAGTTGAAAGTTTGAACATTCTACTTGAAGAGTTCTGGCTGCATACCGGGAAGATGAGGATTTCTCTATAACATTTTCCACATGGGTTCTATCCCCAATAAGTTGAGAGTAATTGTACTCTATACCTTAGACTATATACAATATAAAGAGTAAATTAAGTTTGTGCAAGCAGAAAATATATGTAACAACAAATGGAAACGTCGGAGACACCCCAAAGTTACCTAAAGTATGTTCAGGGAGAAGTCGATATACCTATGTCCGTCTGTACGAACCTCTAGATCTAAGATATGGTAAGAACTAGAGCAACCAAACTTGAAGATAAGATGACTTATTATGTCCCCGAAGACAAGTTTATTTTATTTTTTGGATATCGGCTTGGATATCGGCAGAGCACCTTCAATAAACTTAGTTTTAGCTGGATAGTTCACTTGCTTGTGAAGATATCTTTAACAAAGGCGTTTGAAAGCTTAGAGTACGCAAGTCGAATTTTTGTTCGAAATTGGTTGATTATATTATATTATATGATATTATATATGATATTATATAGGACCTTTTTAAAGGTTTTCGGGAAACAGACCTTTCGATGGATAAAATAACGAAGAGATGAAAAATAGATTAAAGGACAGACACCTCAAATTTGTTGAAAATGTTGTGAAATTTTTTTGTTAGAACCAACTTTATGTACTCCTTATCTTTCCGGTACAGGGTATATAAAGCGCATGGGGAAAAAAAACAGAAATTAAATTTGCGCCCATTTGTTTATTTAGGGCCAACTTTGTCTCACTCTCGCTTTTTCTGCTCTCTAAACTCGTTTTTATTGTTCTTGTTGTTGTTGTTGCTTTGTGCTGCTTATTTACATTTTAATGATGAATTGTAATCAACATCAATTTGTGGCACTTTTAGGTGAAAAGGATGAGGAAGGTGAGGCGTATTAATCATCACGCCATTTTGATTGCCCTTAGAGCTCAAAAGGCAAAAGCCTGTGTGGATGTTATGGTTAAATTTGATTTTCAGGACTTTTTTGACTTGTAATCTACATCCGACTCTCATTCGTCTTTTAATACTCTGTAACGATGCAGGCAGCTTATTTTTGCTCCTAAGTCTTCTAGTTTAGCAGTTATGGCCAGTTAAAGTTTAGCAAATAAAATTTCTTCGATTTTCTTTATATTTCCACCGAATAAAGATTTCGACGCGACTGATACGAATCTGGGTTTATCTGCGCTGTATGCCTTTTGGCTTAAAAGTTATAAGTAATTAAAACTGAGAAAAAAGTGATCACCTATAAAGCTTATTTGTGCATAGTTTGTTATAGCAGTGGCTTTTACCATGTCTCTCTATTTGTACTCCCAGATTTCGGATACCTTAAAACTGTCGAAATTGCGCAAGTCCCGAGTATTTGTGGCTGCCCGCAGGCGAGACGCACTTATACGTCCCAAAGGCTACAGCGTACTCCAGTGTCGCTTGCTGTTTTTTATTGTTTCGCTTTTTTTTTTGTGTCGGGGGGGCTTGAATTTCGATTCGAGGCAATGAAGACGTAGATTTTTGGGCGCCTTAATTAGCACATAGCTCGCTTTGATGGCATAACCAACCATCCAGCAAACCCGAAATCCTTTCGTTCACGCCCTTTGCTTGTTGTCAGTTAAAGTAGTGTGCAGTAAGGCATGGAGCTAAGTGGCAAATGCCGCCCCCCGCAGTGTCTTGACTTGACTTTGATAAAGCCAAGTTTTCCGTCAGTGCCAGGCATAAAGCAGAATCGTCCTTCTCCTTGTTGTCGTCAACATCGTCATCATTGTTGCTGTTGCTGTTGTTTTTGTTGCTGTTGCCATTGTCGGTGCTGTCAAGTTGCATTTGGCGCAATTGAAATCGAAGTCGCATCTTTTGCAACGCCTGTATCTCAGTTGCAAGTTTTTTGTTGTTATCGTTGCCCGTTGCTCTGTTTCGTCATGAGATTGTCGCTTATATTGTTTATACGAAATGTATTTTATGTATTTACAACGATTTTCTCTAGCTCTTACCATCTCTGAGATCTAGCCGTTCCTACCGAGGCACAGATGGGCATGGGTATATCGACTTCTTTAGTCATTGGGAGAAAATAATAGAGACATAAAAAGTATTCTTTGCCAATAAATTAATATATTGCATTTAGTTTTAAGTCCCTCTTTGATGAATCCAAGGATATAAGAATATTCCCGGGAACAAATTATAGTGCTGAAAGCTATTAGTATGGCCCAAACAGTGACTAAGGTAAGAGACAGACAGACGAGATTCAGACTGGATCGTTTCTTTACACAGCTTCCCACTTCCTGCAGGCTCAGGGAACCCTTCCACAAAATGGGCATCAAGGATTCGGACAATGTAGGTTTTGAGAGATTGAGGACGAATGCTGCCAGCACTTACTTAATGAGTGCAACAAAGCAGGGATTCGCTTTCAAGCAATTATCGTATAGTCGTTTTCTAAAGCCGAGTTTTCTTGACGAGCAAGTAAGTATTCCCGAATATGCTATATAAGGACACACATTTTACTCACCAACACCTCCTCATAGGAGACACCTAGATAATGTAGCTTTTTTGTGTGTGACAACAAACCTGAGTAGAACATCTTCTTAATTCCCGCCGTGGACTAGAGAATATAAGGGCGACAACATTATCAGCGATCATATAATGCAACAATGAGCCTTGATTGAATACTGGCTCATGAGAAACTCCTCCCTGCATATAAATCTTCTCTGAACAGAATGACAGTGAGTCTCATTAACGCCAATCCCATAGGAATACTAGTAAGGAGGTCCATCGGAGATCTGTACTCCGAAGTGCCCTTATTAGGGTTCCATAAGATGGGACACTAGAAGCTACCTGTTCTGAGCAGACTCTACTTTTTCTGCTTAAGAAAGATTTGCTTTATAGTCTTTTCCACCCATACGAAGTACCCTAATACGGGCTTCTAGAAGATGGCGCCCTCGAAGCCCTGTTACCTGTTATGAGCAGACTCTTCTAGCCTCCTTAAAAAAAGTTATTTCATAGACTTCTCCCACCTGAAGAAGAACCCTGATAAGAGTCTTCAATGCCCTATTCTGAGCAAATTGTACTGTACTCTTCTGGGTAAGAAAGAAAAATGAGAAACTATCGATTTATTCTTGAATTGAAGCTTATTTTATCACTAATGAAGTTGATTCATAAAAATGAGTTTAAATTGTGAATAGCTTACAATATAAAAATTGACTGCACTTAAAAAAAATAAATAACAAATTAATGTAGTATCTATAACAATTTCGATTTTGCATTCATTCTGTAAATGGTTGCCCCATTGTAACGTTTCGTGATATCGTATTACGAATTGAGCTTACTGCATAAACCTATGGATACGAAGATATATGAATCTGTTTGCGTGTTTGTTGGATGGTAACGTTGCCATGTTCGAAGTTGGCAAAGTGCAGAAAGGCGTAGACGAACACATTCGCATAGACACACACACACAAAGGAACCTAGACGCTGACAGAGGGGACACTTGGGCGTGGCAATCAAATATGCGCCTTATAGCAAATACAGTTGCAGATACATTTGACAGACATCGCACGGATTGTTGGCATCGATGCACATTGCACAGCATTTTATTTGAACTTCGGGAGAGCGCACAAAACCCGCCACATGCTTAAACCAATTTGACAGAATCTCATTGAAAGTGGCTAAAACAAGTTGACTTGATTTCAACCGTTAACTCGTGAGTTATACAGTTACTTAAATTTTGCAACTCAAGTGCGCAACGGGTCTTATGCACAAAACACACGGGCTTGACATCATTGCCAATAATAGAAAATGGTTGAATATTTTGTTGGCTCAACGAACTCACAGGTACTCAAGTACATTAGGTAAATTAAGGAAAATATATTCCATATATGGATGGTGAAGTAATATGCACTGTACTCTCATAGGGTAGTATGGATTGAGTAAAGATGTATCAACATTTCGAGAAGTGATTGAGCCATGTACGTCTACCTAGATCTTAGAGACTATATACTGACATATAGCTGTAGAGACTCCAGCCGAATGCAATCAGAATTTGGAGCAGTTTCGAAACCTTTGAAGCACGTGCTTATTACTTTTTCAGATACTACAAAATTTATTTCTTACATGGCAATGCCGCGTCAATCAAAAGCTATTCGTAAACAATTAATTAGGTAAAGCGAACGTACCCACCGTGTTTACCAGAGAATGTTCCTTTCATATCACAGGGTCTATCTGAACTGCATTTGACATCATCTGATTCATCGAAAGCTGAAAATGAAGAGTTCTTTCGATGTGGTGTACGAATACTGCCGGAAAAATGGAAAAAATTAGTGACACGTTATGGGTCATGTTTTAAATAAAATGTTATTTAGTATAATATACTTTCACAATAAATTCCTTATTCATTTTTTTGTACCCCTCGCCGCTGATGTATCGGATTTTGTCCACTCAGCTGCTGTAAATTCTTTTGTAAAGCTTTGGCTCCAGACACAACCATATTCTCTTCTGCCAAGCGTTTTCAGGTTTGTCTTCTAAGAATAGCGATACCGGTATGGTTTTTCTTATAAAAAGCCTTCATAGTATGTGGTGGTATTTTGACAATGCTTTTTCTTGAAAGACTCTCTGAATGCTACAATGGGCTACAGACGCCAGTTGTAAGCCCAAATGTTTTAGAAAACTCATCATTATCATCCTCAGTCTTATACTTATATCTCTAAAAAGAATTGCAAAAATATAATTAAAGAAGCTGCCAGCGCTTCCTTATTAGTTAAGCTAGTGTCGTAAACTTTCTTAATCTATATTAAATAAATAAATAAATAATAAAAGAATTCTTTTGTACACCGTTTTTTTAAATGTGATCTTAGAAATCTTTTTTTACAAAGATGATTGGACTTCTTGGGGAATAGGAAGACTTTGAATAATTTGTAATAAATATTGTAAACACTTTCTTTAACGAGATAAAAGACATGCAACTCTTTAATTTAAGCAAGCCTTTATTAAATTATATAATTGTTTAGTTTTGTGAACAATTTTGCCAACTTTAATATTTTAATTAATGCTTGTAAGTTAACTTTAAACTTAACAACATAATCAAGAGTAATTACTAAGTAGAACATATTGTTAACAGTGCAAATGAAACAAATCAAATTAATAACGTTTTGAGGAGCCATCTTTAGAAAACTGGGCTGGTTCGTAACGTTTTCCGTTTCCGGCACGTGTAAGTTTGTGTATGTGTCTGTATGTGTAGGTGTGTGTAAACAGCTACTGCTGTGCTTGCGCATTTGAAACTGCCTAGGCACAGTGGGACATTTAATTAAACTTATTGAAACAAATTTTGTTATTATCTATTCGAGAGCAGGTCTTAATTTCACTAAATGTTTCGAAAAACGAATCCGAATAAACTATTTTGTATAAAATATGTTTCGTATTCCTAATTTCACCAAAAAGAATTTCTTATGTTATTATTATTTTTTTTTTAATTCAATAATGCAAATAATCAAAAATACATATATTTTTATGAATCACATTTTTCAAATTATTGATCGCAAATCCTGCCTGATTAACTGGAGATATCATAAAAGAGACCACAACGGCTATTATATGATTTGAATCCGACTAATTTGTTGCAAGTGAAATTGAAACGAATTGGCAAAATAGGTTCAAAGCTTTTACTAACATATTATTTTTTTTAATATTCTAAGATTCCTGAAAAAGCTCCTAACATTTTATTTGGATTCGTTTTGAAACCGAATGTTTGGTGCCCCCAATTTCACCAAACCGTATTTTTTATGTGATTTGAAAGCGAATGTTTTGATGCAAGAGAAATTAAAACGAATCGTCAGAGTAGGATTATAAAAGTACGCATTTTATAATGAAATAATTTTTTAAATATTCTTTGATATTCTTAGATTATATTTATGCCAACTTTAAGTTATATATTCGTTGATAATAATTTCCCTGATAGACTATTGTGTCAGTCGCCACTGGGCGGAGCATTGGGGATCTTATTAATAACTGTTCGAAGAAAACAGGGACCTACAGTTTATAGCTGAATCCGAACGGCGGTGTCTTGAATTAATAGAGATTTATTAGAGATATATTTGTTGATAATTATTTTTAACTATTTTTGTTCTGACTCAACCCAAAAAATGGCATGCACAACCGAAATTTTTTTACACGAACACATGACGATGATGCGACAGGGTTCCCGCGTTACTCAAAGAAACAAAAATAGCTAAGTCATGCTTCATTTCAACAAATATTGTTGCTTAAGTAATATTTCGGTGTAATTTTATATAATATAGTATTAAAAACAAATAAGAACTAGAAATATTTTAATGAAAATTAAATGTATAGGTAAAACAAATAGTAATAAAAAGGTACAGAGCTGCGGCAACCATGTCAGCTGTTTTGTATCAAACAAAAATAAGACAAGAGGAGAATTTATCGGAAATAAATAGGGAAGTTACTTTAAAAAAAAATTATTTTCCGGAGCACGCAAATACGAATCCGAATAAAATTGTTCGGGTTAGCTTTTTCGTTTTCCGGAGCATGGCTGATTAATAAATATTTTGATTCTTTTTTTTTCTGAATCGACTCAAACAAATAGCATACACAACTCAAAACGAATTTTTGACTTACGTGCATGTCTTGCATAAATGGTTCATATCTTGCCTAAGGAAAAAGTTCCCTTTTAATAAGAGTTGCTTAGTCGTGGTTAATTTTAATCGAAAGGTGTAGAGCTGTGCTAACAAAGTGTAAGGAAAATATGAGTAGATAGCGAAAGCAAAAAATATGAAATTGGGAGCATGCAAAAACGAAAATGAACAAAATTTATTCGTTTTCGTTTTGCGGCGCACGGCCAATTAACTTGTTTGCCGTGACAGATTCAGGGATCTAAGCTGAAAGTTATAAAAGTTAGTTAGGTTCCATCTAAACTATAGTGACTCTAAATCCTATCATGCTTAAGATCTAGCGGAGCATACTTTAAGTAACTTTGAGTGTCTTCTTCTTTTCTATCTTTATATATATTTTGTTACTTAAGGTTCAAGCCATAAAGACATATACCCATAAAACTTCACCTGTCATAAAATGACAGGAGCAAAATAAGCCGGCTAAAAGTATGAAATGAACCACTGTGCGTCGCTGCCACTGCCGCTGCCGCAGTCGCTGCCATCAAAAGCGTTTATTAACTTCATTTGTATTTAAACAGTAAAGAGACAACAGCTGGCAGCTGATAAATGTAAAGACAAACAAACATATAGAATATCTTGTTACCAGCAGTGCTGCCACGCCTATTTGGGGGTAGCAGCAGCAACAAAATGGCCGGCTGCGCCATTAACACGATGAATGCAAAATAATAAAAGACGAATTTAAAGCAAAATGAAAATGAAAAACAAAAATAACTTTTTAACGTAAAATTTGTCTTGGTTGTTGTTGTTGTTGTTGTTATTTCTTTCATTGTTGTTTTTGTTTACCTGTATGTGTGCGCCCTGAACTGTGCTTCATTTTTGTTGTTGTCAGCGCAAATTAACTTGAGACGCCTGTCCTAAAGTCTCCAAGGAGCTACGAACTTCTGGCTGGGTCCTTAGCTTTGCCTTGGTTGGGTTTTGTTGCGCTGCCCACTGTGCACTTAATGAGCGTTTAATTGGCCTCACTGTGCGGCAGTAGACATCGAGTCTACTCGATGCTTGTCTGGCAGTTGGGTCAGAAACTTGATTGAATTTCTTGAACAAAGTTTTTAATTGCATTGCATTGTTGCTGCAGCAAAGTATTTCATTTATTTGCCAATTTAGCAGCGCATTTAATGTGCTCTCTGTTGGCTTAGAGAATAATCGAGAAATCTTAAGCAAACATTTCTTGTGGAATGAACGCGTTGAAGCTACACAAATCGTGATTACCAGCACAGCTACAGTTTGTTATTTTTCTTCCTGGTTTTTCAATTTTGCAAATTGTTTTTGTTAACATTTTGCCATAAACATGACACGCAGCAACAACAACAAGAAAAACAAAAACAACACACGTACAGATTTAGTGCTATTCGCAGAGTTGCCGCCCTTGAAAGAAACATGGGCCCAACGTAGGGCCCAGCAGCCAGATAGATTTGATTTTCAAATGCTGCAGCATTTTATGTGGCCATTAAAATATTTTATTGCTTTTGGCGTAGATTTTAAGCAATAATAAAATACACACAAACAAAAACATTAAGACAAAGCCGAAAAAAAACAAAAACAAAAACAAAAGCAACATGCAGCAAAGCAAAGCTGCAACAAATCTAAAAAAACAGCAACAACAAACATTACCACAAACACGAACTGAACTTCTTAACGTGCCTTCTACTGTTGTTGTTGTTTTTGTCGATACCCTGCAGTCAGGGTGTGGGTCAGAAGTAGTACCGAACTGTGCAGCATGAAAAAGGGTCAGATCATAAGTGGTTTATGCCACAGGTTGATTTTGAGCCATGTACGACCGTCTGTACATACATATAAAAACCTATGCTCAATAAAAAAAAGCACCGAACTAATTTTAAGTTCGAATTTGCTCAAAATAAAATTGTTTTGTTTTTGGTTTTTTAAAGAATTTTTTAAGCTCCATTTGTCTGTAATGAAAAATAAAATACTCTCAATCTCAGCTTGAAGCCTAGACATGCCTTATTTTTAAATTTAAATTTATAAAATGTTCAGACGTGTTCCGCAAACCGAATCCGAACATTTTATTCGTTTTGAAACCGAATGTTTGGTGCACCCAATTTCACCATACCTATTTTTTCATGTGGTTTCAAACCGTATGTTTTGTTGCAAGAGGAATTAAAACGAATCGGGAAAATAGGTTGAAATAACTTTTTAGATGTGCTTTTATGTTCCTGGATTATATTTTTACCGAATATTTGGTGCTCTCAATTTCACCATACCGAAAATTTCATGTGGCTTGAAACCGTATGGTTTGTTGCATCGAATCGGCAATATAGGTTTCAAAATGTTCGCATATTATATTGAAACAATATTTTAAATATTCTTTGATATTCTTAGATAAAATTTATGCCAACTTACAGCTATATACTTATATATGCATGTGAACATTTCATACACGAACACATGACGATAAATGGGACAGGGTTCCCTCGTTACACGAAGAATATTTCTAACAAAAATAGCTAAGTCTTGTTTTCTTTCAATGAATATTGTTGCCAAAGTAATATTTTTGTATAATTTCATTTAAAAGATAGATTAATTAAGAACTATCAATATTTTAATGAAAATTAAATGTGAACAATATATAGTTATAAAATGTGCAGAGCTGCGGCAACCATGTCAGCTGTTTTGTTACTACAAAAAATAGTTTCGCGCCACACAACAGAAGAATTTATCGGAAAAATAAGCGAAATATGCAAATTTTTCGGAACAAGTCGGGAAATATTAAAAAAAAAAGAATCCGAATAAAATTGTTTGGTTTGGTTTTTTCGTTTTTCGGAGCACGCTGATTAACTTTGAGTATGTTTCAACGATCAATTTTATTATTGCGAGCAGAACTATGCAAGAACCTGCTGGCGCCATCTACCGACAGCAACTTGCTTGCGCCATCTAGCGCCCACACTTTAAAACAACATAAATAAAGAAGGTGACGACGACGACAACAATTTATTGAATAAAGAAATTATCTATAGTTTAAATATCCCCAACAATTAAAAAAAAAAAATCCATATAGTAAACTGCTCATTGCAGTGTATTCCAACGTCGCTTACCATTTCGATGCTATCAAATATTTTTATTTTTGTTATTGCCATCTGTGACTGTCCGCGGCGTTGTGTTTTTCGCCCGAGCGTGCCATCTCCTTTGCCAGGACTCTATGCATGCGCCATATAACCAAACCAACCCAGCCCAACACGGTCTACTCTTTTCCCTCTTGCAATTCAGTGAAAATTTAATTTACATTTGCGCATAAAATGCTGCTACATCACTCGTGGGCATACAGCGGCCCAAGCAGCGACACTGCTTGAATGTATGTAATTCGGTCAGGATATCATCCAGCTGCTGGGATTGGGATTGGGAGCTTCCTTTATGTAAAAGGCAACGCCTCAGCATTTTGGCTTCGCATTCAGCTCCAGAAGTGTGGCACGCCTTATAGTTTTCCTTACACCTTGGCGTGCGTGTGGCGGCATTGACAACGCACGGGTTCAATGTGTGGCACAATGGTTGGGCTGTAAGCAAAGCCAGCTGGTATTTATGGCAGCAGCTGTTTTTGGCCCTAACTCTTCGCATCCTTTTTTTGCCGCTCCCTCTCTCACTCTGTCATGCATATAAATGGCTTTCAATTGATTTACTTGCTGCGTCCTCTGTCTCACTTCTTGTATCCCTAAGTGGAATTACATTTATCTACATGCATAAAAAAGCAAATATATATGTACAGGGTAAGCTTCGATTTTTTTTTTTTGTGGGCCCAAGTATTTTAATAAATTATTGCTTTTAAGTTGTTTACTTGAGAGGTATGTAGCTTTAAAACGATTTAAAATTAACAGATCTATTAAATACTATCGGAAATATTCTTTAACTTAATGATGACTGCAGTATGTAAGTCCTAGCTGTAGCAATCGTACATGGTATGTTCATTGAAATAGCTTTGATTAGTAAAAACAATAACCTTATAGACTTTTAATATTCAGCCGTGCTTCGGAAAAAAAAACAAACCGAACAATTTTATTCGGATTCGTTTTTGCGTGCTACGGAAAACGAATTTTTTTTATCGATATTTCACCTTTTACTTTCGATAAATTCGCATATTTCCCTTATTTTTCCGATAAATTCTACTTTTGTCTTGGCGCGAAAATATTTTTGTTTGACAGAAAACTGCTGACAGGGTTGCCGCAGCTCTGCACCTTTTTATTACCAAATACTTTTCATTAAAATATTGCTATTTCTTTATTATTCTATCTTTCAAATACAATTACACGAAAATATTACAATAATATTTATTGAAATTAAACACGACTTGGCTATATTTGTAACAAGGGAAATTTTCTTTGTGTAACGCGGGAACCCTGTCGCACTTTACGTCATGTGTTCGTGTATGATATGAAGATAACACGAACACAAAAAAAAATTCGTTTTGGCTGCGTATGCTATTTTTCGGCTTGAGTCAGAAGAAAAATTATTAAAAATAATTATCATCAAATATATCTTTAATAAATCTCTATTAACTCAAGACACCGCCGTTCGGATTCGGCTATAAACTGTTAGTCCCTGTTCTCTTCGAACAGTTATTAATAAAGATCCCCAATGCTCCGAAGAGGGGCGACTGACAAAATAGTTTGTCAGTGAAATAATTATCAACAAATATATAACTTTAAGTTGGCATAAATATAATCTAAGAATATCAAAGAATATTTAAAAAATTATTTCAGTATAAAATGCGTACTTTTTTAATCCTTTTCTAGCGATTCGTTTTAGTTTCTATTGCAACAAAACATTCGGTTTCAAATCGGGAGCACCAAACATTCGGTTTCAAAACGAATCCAAATAAAATGTGCGGACTCGTTTTCCGGAGCACGGCTGATAAATTCTAAATTGTGGCTTTATAAGTTATCGATAAAAGTTAAACAACTCAAATAAAATAAAACTAACAAAAAAAAAAAAATTGTTTAAACTACTCATAATCGAATTCCTGCTTGTACATCAATGTCACCAGCACAAAGTTGCAACCTAATTTGTAAATGCGTAACCTTGATTTGTTGACTTTGGCTAATTTATGCAAGACGCTGTCGTTTATCGATAGCAAACTATCGCACAAACGCAATTATTGTATGTTAAAAAGGCAGAGCCTTGTATAAATTGTTTGTCTTGCGGCCTTGCAGAATGCCTTTTTTTTTTTTGTTTTGGTTATAGTCTATTGACAGTTGGTGAGCTGGCAACCCTGCTGATGAGGCGTAATCTGTCAAATATTTGTACAGTTTTAAAAGCCAAACGAGAACAGAAGCAAGTTCCAGGCCAGTTTCTGTTTACTGTTTGCATGGAGTAAACTTGCTTTTTTAAACATACATACTTAGTATATAATGTGTTATGCGAGGGCAGAGTGAAAGGTAATCTAGTCAAGCAACAGCCGTCTTCTACTTGGGGCTGCCTCAGTTGGGACATTTGGACTATAATATATTCTGCACATTTTTTAGGTTTGCTTGGTTTTCCTGAGTTTTTTAACGTTTTTGCTGACTGTACATATCTGCTTTGGATTTTTGTGTAGTTTATTGTAAAAGAGAAAGTTTGAAATTTGTCTTCGATTTGAATAGTTTTTGGGGCATGCTACAGATATACTCAGCAATAAGCTAACATTGACAAACTTGTTCTGTCTGTAGATAATACTCTAGCTCTTCTGCTTTTATACTCTTATACTCTTTCTAAGGCTTATGCGTCATGGTCATGGTCTATATCGTCTCGTTTTTCATATATATTATAGCATAGGGTGCTGCAACTACAGCGTGCTTTTTTGTATGTTAAAATGCCATTGATTGACCTTGAGTGATAATGTGCAAGCGTGAATCTTAGAAGAAAGGCAATTCGTTTAGAATATGACCAAAATTTATTTAAATAGCTTTCGTGACTGACACATATAGGTGTGGCAGTTGTAAACAGTCATTTATAGATAGAACTCACGACTTTATAAAGAATTTTTATCACAATCATGCCGAACTTGAAATTTATTAACTTTTATAGTGCCTTACATGCTGGTCCCTTACTCATTTCCTTCCACAGAATTAAACAGAGACGCTTTGAATAAATTGATTATTTTGATTATACGGCCGTGCTACGCAAAACGAAAACGATTAAATTTTGTTGGTTTTCGTTTTTGCGTGCTCCAAATTACTCATTTTTTGTTTTCAATATCTACTAAAATTTCACTTGCTCTTTGTGAGCAAAAGTTCTGCAACTTTCGATTACTTTATATCGTTTACATTTTCGTGTGATTAAAATATTGATTTGATTTCACTTGCAACAAAGTATTCGGTTTTAAAACTCATACAAAATTCTTTTTGATGCATTTCATCATTTCATGTTTTAAAACAAAATCCGAGAATTTATCGGAAAAATGAGGGAAATATACGAATTTATCGAAAAGAAAAAAAGAAAAATCGACAAAATAAAATTTGTTTTCCAACCAGCAACGAATTCGAATTCAGGTTCGCTCTGATGCACACCAAAAATTTCCCTTTTTAATCGAAAATTGCAGAGTTGTGGGAAATGGGAAATATGAGAAAGATACGAAAAGAGTAAGGTAAATAGGTATGAGAACGTTTCGGCAGAAAAAAATGTTAAATTGATAATACGCAAAATCGAAAACGAGTAAACTTTTATCGTTTGGATCATAACATATATAGTGCTTTTTTTCAAGATTGACGTTATCCCATTTTACTGTTGGTACAGGGCAGGTTCTAATACTCGAAATAATTAATAGTTTTATGAAAAAAAGATCTACTCACTCAAAAGTGTTAATTTCTTTTAAAATTATAATAATTTACAAAGAGTATCCAATCGTCGACGTTTGTTGCCTTGTACAAGCCACATCGGCAGCCGGAAATTCATTATAAATAAATAACTAGCTATTGGGAATCAAAGATTCAAACGTGTTGCCAAAGATAATGGCAACAGCCAGCTAAAAAACAGGTAAAAATATTAACTAGAACCACAAAAAAGCGCTCAAAAAAAAAAAAAAGAAAAAGGGGAAATACGTGAATGAAAATTGGATGAAAATAGATGAAAATTGCATGCGCAATTTGCAAATGAAGTGCGACGAATTGTAAAATGAAATCGCATGAATCGACCGACTGTAAATGGAATGCGATAAAAGCCCATTGAACCGTAATAATATTAGTCCTAGGAAATGGACGTGGACGTGAACGAGGGTGTCTACTCGATTCCAATTGCAGCCATTGACAACATGGCGCCGATCGATTTAATTTTTGAACGCTAAACTTTGATTTCATTTTGGTTGCGAGGGGAATTTCGCATTGCCAACGATTTTGCGGAAATTAGTTGAACTTGTGCACAACTAAAAGTGGGTCTAAATAATGATTTGGCGGGGTTTTGGGTGTGCATAAAATCGTTAACATTTGTATAAGGTAAAATCTGTATTTGTTTTTAGTATTATAAGTCGTGATGAGAGATACGTTAGGTTTGTGGAATAGAGAGATACTTTTTGTTTTCCCTTATCGCTGCTAGTCAAGTTCGGTTTTTGGAAAAGATTTCTAGAGCAGAGCTCTTAGGTTCGTGCTAGGCGACATGCCTGCTCTTTTGACCAATAATGATGATTTCTTCGAAAAAAAAAACCCCAACTGACATTCTGTTCCTTGAATAAATAATTATCTTAATTTTAAATTATAATACTTTTGTCTCCAGAAAAAAAAAACATAAATCACACAAGTGAAAACTGCTTGCTAATTAGATTAAGCCAAAGACTAACTTGCAACAAAAACAACAATAGATAACAAGACTGCAACAAGAGAGGGGGGCAAAATGCATTTGCAGCCAACACTTTGAGATTCTTTTTTGTTTGGTTGCCCCACCATGCAAATTTTTGACATGGCGCCAAGTGGCGGCGCCTCCACAGAAACTTGAGACTTGTTCGTGTACTTGTTCTAGCTGCTGCCTGCTTTAATTATTTCCTTGGCCAACAAACAAACAATCATCATAATTTTGTTCAGTTCCAGTTGCAGCAACGCCCACTGCCGCGCCCACCTCCATCCCTACATATAGCCCTGCATAATCCGCACTTGATTTATGCGTCACCTATGCGGCAGCATGCTATATATGCTTGGATTGGGGAGAGGGGTTGGTGCCTTGTCGGGTGTGTCGGGAGCGTGGGCCAAAATGAAAAATGACTAAAGTTGCAGCCTGTGACTTGAGCAAAAGTTCAACAAGGCGGTTGCGCGGCAGTTGCAAGACATTTTTGGCAAGGCCTGCTGCTGCAGTCGCAGTCGACGACGCGTCGGCAGAACTCATTAGAGGCACAACACAACGGCTGTTTTGGCAGGAGGGAGGGGGGCATTAAAGTGCTTTAGATGATCTTGGCTTTGGCCAAAATTGCTTTGCTTTCGACGAGGCACTTTATCTATGCATAAACATTGACTGGACTGTAGCTGGACCTGAACCTGGCTGGCTGGCTTCTGGGCTGCCTCATAGCCCAGGGCTGATGTCTGTTGGTTTATGGCAATTTGGACTTAAAGCAGCTTAATATGCAACAGACGTCCTAGCGTCGTCCTAGCAGCGCTTAGCGCCAGTATGAGCTGCTTGCAAGCGGCATTTAGTTGGCATACATGCAGCACACTCAACTGTAGTGCCACTTGAAGAGGCACAACCAAGTGCCACAGCAGGTGGCAGCAGTCTACATATGCCATCTCATGCAACACTTTCTCTATACGGTCTGCGCCGTATCTCGCCACTCCCCTCTTCCTCTTTGTCACTCACCAAACATGCTGTGTATTTAAATTTCAACTTGAATAGTTCAAAAACTGCATAAATTACTTCCAGCCAAATGGCTCAAACGATTGCTTTACAACACTGTCTGAATCCACCTGCTGGGTGGAAAGGTTCTTGTGGTCGTGTCGCGCATTTTAGGCCAACACTCAAGCTCAGCTGTTTTGATGGGCCACCTTTAAATAGCCAAGTGCACATTCCCACGCACACATCGATAGCTGGTTTATCGGAATCTTATCGTCATCTGGCTGACTTTATGAAGTCGTATGTGTCGTAGACAGTAGAAAGATGTGGAAATGTATGTTACAAGGTGGCATCTGCGATTCTTAAGTAAAGCGGCTTCCAACTTGATGTCTTTTTTTGGTATTTTGTTGGTATTTTCTCATGTGTATGGAACTATCCAATATTGTTCATGTCGGAAGTCCAACGTGCTGGAATTTTTGAATCTTGGACTCAAAAAGAAATGTTTATGGGGCTAATATCCTGACGTGCTGTTGTATTCTTTTGAAGCCTAGTCTTTCCGTCTATCTGAAAAATATTATCTCGCAAAGTTTTCGAGCTAGAGAACCCAATATTTGTAATTATCTACCGAACTATTGTTATTTTCTGAAA
This sequence comes from Chymomyza costata, assembly GCA_018150985.1. Classification (NCBI taxonomy): domain Eukaryota; kingdom Metazoa; phylum Arthropoda; class Insecta; order Diptera; family Drosophilidae; genus Chymomyza; species Chymomyza costata. The sequence goes on along the minus strand of JAECWU010000127.1, from coordinate 27,926,964 downwards.
ATAGCACCGGCACATGTAGATAGATCTCTTAATGCACCAATTTTAAAATTGTTCAAAGATATCAAGTATCATTCGCAGATCGGCCTTTCATGAACTCAATTCAGTTGGAATGACTTTCTTTTGGAAACTAATTCCCAAGCAGGCAACGATGCGCTTAGTTTAATATTTGAAAACAATTTGCTGGGCCCGCAACATTGCAAATTTTGGTTAGTTGTGAGTCCCTTTTTTTCCATTCATGGGTTCCTTACAAAGAGATGGGGCACTGCGACCAGAGATTTTTTGTACCGTACCCATATGTTAATGCAAAAGACTTTCCGCTTTCCGAATGAATAGCTGTAGTTAGAAGTGAGCCCCTTGACAGACTTTCTTCACTGGGGGCCTACTATTTTTATATCTTTTTTAGCTTATTCAGGACGCTATAAAAGCGGTGGCTGGATTAAAGATAAAAGCAAAATTTATGCAGGAAGCCAGAGCCAGACTACACCATCAAGAACAATGAAATAAATTCACCCTTAGATAGATCTCAGAATATAGGAATATGCCGGGGAACGAATTAATATGACCTGAAGTCTTTTTTGGTACAATCAAGTCATGAAGAACAATAGAATATATTCACCTTTATATGGATCACAGGATATAAGAATATGCCGGAAAACAAACTCATATGGCCTGAACTCATCTGTGGCACCAACAAGCAGCTGCGAGGTACAAAGGAAAGATCCTGACGAGACAGTATTGGCACGGTTAGCCTACGGCAGTCCGAACAATTCCTCGCTTCCTATAATTCTAACATATTCAAGAAAATCTCTCAACTGAGCAAGAATTTCCTTAAAATACAGAAGGGGTTCCGATCGTACACTGTAGGATCACAAACACTTGAGCAGAGTAGGTAACGGGTAGGATCAAAAAGTAGTGGGACTTAGTTTCTGTAGCACGGCGTGCTAGTGGGCAGCCTACAGAAGAGACCGATATTTTTTTCTATAGCCTGCAGACAAGGGAATGGGAAGCCCACCGATTTCCGTGAAGCTCTGTTAAAAAGAGCGATCAAAGATCAAGCTCGGGATAACCAGCACAAAATCCAAACGCTAGAGCCCCGACTGGCACACCAACACCTCCCCGCAAAAGCCAGAATGAGCAAGTCATGGGTCGAATCAAAGCTCATCTGCTTTTTTGACCGTCGTAGTGTGGTTCACAAGGTGTACTTAGCTGGACATACTGTGAGTACCAGATTTTACACGGATGTGCTTTAAAGATTACGCAAACGTGTTCTTCACGTGCGACCAGACATCATCAATTCTTGGCAGCTACACTGCGCTGCTGCTGAGGGACGTCACTGGTCAAGCACAGGAGTTGGCACGTTACCACAATTCCCATACAGTCGGAATCTGCCACCGCCGAACTTCTTTCCCTTCTCACGACTCAAACGATAGTTCAAGGTTAACCGATGCAGCTGCGTAGAAGATGTGTATCGCGGAAAGCTGGAATGGTATCCCAAAAAAAGAGTTCTAGAAAGCATATGCGCTGTGAGAAACGAGGTTTACGCGAATTTGAAAACTTTTAAGGATTTGTACCGACAAAAAAATTTTCATTAGTTTAATCCTACCAACTACTTTTTGATCCTACCCTGCACGCCATACAGGGTAGGGTAACTCACAGAATCTTGATGCACTCGACTTAAGCCATCCCAAGTAATCAAGTTTGTCTCGGGTGTTCGACTAGCAGAGATGCTCTAGAGTTAAATGGGAACTAAATAGACCCTTAAGATCGCAGTGCAGCTTTTCGAACAAAAATTTTAATACCATTATAATCTTGGATAATCCTGTATTTCTGGTTATTAAAAGCCATGCCATGAAGTTCCTGAAGGTATGCAAGGATTATTTTTCAAAATATTTCAAAGCTCCTTGCAAGATCAACACGCTCTATTAATATTTTTCTTGCCATCAATACTTAATGTAAGGTCGGAAACAGAGGCAACCAAAATTCTTAAGTGCCCAGCACTGCTAATGAGTGGCCCCCAGAATAGAATTATTGGTATTTTTCCGATTATTGAGGTTATGCCCAAAACATGATGTGAGAAGTACGGATAGGCTGTCAGCGTTTAGGAATAGTCTTACACCCATGCCAGAAACTTCTCTAGGTGCCTAAAAGAGCCTCACTCGTGATATGATAACTCATGAAAAGCACTCCCATAAACGCAACTAGACGACACGGACACACGCTGAGCACACATGTTGTATGGATATATAGTTTTTAAAACTTACTGCAACTATCGATCTCACTTAAGCCTCACCAAGCCGAGGCATATGAAAACGGGCAATAAAATTTAAATATTTTGCATATAAATCAAATCGATGGGAATTTAATTTTTTTTGGTACAAAGAGAAGACCAAATTCTAACGAACATATTATAACGAAACACTCCAAAGGTAACTCATACAAACATGAAAATGTTTTTGTGTGTGTGTGTGTATATGTATATGTGTATACATATGTATGTACGTGTGGTACTGTCACTTGCTATACTGCTGCCTCTTACAGGCGTCGGCACCCAAAGGACCAGTTTCCGTTTTGCTAACATGAGAGCTTTGAACGGACTTTGGACATTGGACATGGGACACGGGACTTGCGACAGGGGACAAGGGACAAGAGACACGGGACATGGGACATGGGACTTTTGGACGACAAGCAGGCGTGTCTGCTTGTCTGGGTTGTCTGACTGCTTGAATAAGTGTTAGAGGCGTGTGTTTAAGTTTGCTGACACAAATTGTAAGGACTTGAGCACTACTGGCAAAATGAGCGATCAGAAAGGCTGGCTCTCACTTTAAATTACGTATACGTAATGGATTTTACATACAACGTTTTGTTTGCTTTATTAAGTGCCTGCGTATTGTAATGGAATTTATTTAGTTGTGCATTTCTTTACATATATCACTCATGCAGTCTGGTCTATGTGGCGTATACTTAATTTGTCAAATAAATTATGCAATAAAATAGTTGAGAATTACTTTTCGTTTGGTTTTTCAAACGTTTTACAGCTTAAGCGTCTTTTAATCCTAATACTCTACAATATATGTGTATTAATTTTAGTGATACATTTGTAACGCATGGAAAAGTTTTGTTTGAAAGAGTATTGCGACTAGAGATACAATCAGAACATCTCATCCTTGAAAAGGAGCAATCAAAAAATATTCTATTATCTGCTTTAATTTTTAGGATAGTAACCAGTTCTGCATAGAACACGTTAGTAGTGCAGTTTCAGCTTCCAATAAGCCTGAAATTTTCACGGGTGTCTAAATTAGTCTCATGTCCCTAAAATTTGATGTCCAAAAGCATACGGCAAGTGAACGCAGATAAACAAACAAGACAGTGTTACCCTATGATTTTACTGATGCTTTAAGAAAGATGGCGCCAGCGTAAGGCCACTAGATGGCGCCAGTATGGTATAAAGTTAATGCGTTAAAATTGGAAAAGAAAACAATTTTTTTTTAAATCAAAATTCAGCTAAAATCATTTCTGACTATTTCTCCACTTGAAGTGAATTTTTACATCTTGGGTAACCCTAATGCATGCCAGCACCCATAAAGTACAGTCTCACATACAAAGCTGCTGTTCAGCATTTCGTTAATATTTTGTGCACTTTTGGTCACATTAATTATATTGTAGCATTCCAATAAATAACATTTCATAGGCTTGTCTTGACTGACTTTGCCTCAGGGTTGACGTTGACTTCGGCCGCGTTGTTTTATGATTCCTTTATGGTATTTACAACAACTTCATAGTCAGTTTGTGGTTATTATTATTGTCCTTGCGGACATTGGCTTGGCTCAGGCACAATTTCATTTATTTTTCAAAAGATTCTCCAGACTGTAGGCATAAATATGTACATATAAGCAAAAATATATGTTTATGGGAGAAAATAGATGAAGCGGGCCAGTTCTAAAGTCGATATTTTGTAGAGAAAATAAACAATTTAATTTAAACTTCAGCTTTAAGGGTTTGTTTGGAACCCTGTTGCAAGTCTAAAACCAAGTTTTGTGGCTATATGTGATTGGCTTGGTATCCGCATGAAGACTTTGATGCTATTAACCGTGGAATTATGTTTTTTAAATTAACATTATCTATAAAATAAAAGCAAAAATATTATTAACGAGCCTTTGTTGTTGTTTTTTTAGCTAGGACCATTTTTTTTTTGCAATATTCTGAATATTTATCGATTCATTAATAAATAATTATTTCTTTCACGAATTTTATTAAATAAGAATAGTAAAAAGAAATTATTTTAATTATTTTTAATGTTTTTTTAAATTAAATATTCTTGTTTAATATAAATCATCAGACCAAAAAATCAACTTTCGTGACCTACGAACTTGAATAGCTTGCGACGCATTGTAACTCTTGAAATTTTATTTCAATTTAATTTTTATTTCTAAAAATACCCAGTTCTTAAATTTGTTTTTTTTTCTTAAAATTTTATTTACAATCCGTCTTCAGACAATAAGTTAGTTTAGTAAATTAAAGTAATAGGAAGTTTCCAGTGAAACCTATTATTGTATTAGTTCTTAAATTTGAAAGAAAAAAATTACAAAAAAAAAATTTGTAATTATGTTGTTAATTGAAAAATCAAAGTTATTTAAGTTATTGATTTTCTACAAAAATTATTGTTCCTGTTCCTTTATCTTAATAAGGGGTTTTCCAATAAGAGGTGTTATTTTGGTATTCAAAGAAAAATGCCATTTCTTGAGATCGGATGTTTATTTCATAATAAAGAGAAAGGTATGCCGTTAATAATAAAAAACAACATCAGCAAATGGCCACCACGACCACGCTTACAGGAGCATATCCTTTTCATGACATTTTCCATAACCAAATCGCAAAGTGGCTGCCCTATGTCCTCGATAGCCTCATGAATTCTATCTTTGAGGTCTTGAATCAACGCTGGGCTGTTGGCGTAGACCTTATCTTTCACGTGGCCCCAAAGGAAGAAGTCGCAAGGTGTCAAATCACAAGATCTCGGTGGTCAATAGTGATCACCTCTTCGAGAGATAACACGATCCGGAAACTTTTCCCGTAAAAGAGCAATGGTTTCGTTGCTTGTGTGGCACGTAGCGCCGTCTTGTTGAAAGTAAGCGTTGTCCAGATCAATTCCATCCAACTCCGACCATAAAAAATCATTAATCATCTCTCGATAGCGCAATCCATTCACCGTAACTGTTGATCCAACCTCATTTTCGAAAAAGTAAGCTCCAATGACCCCGCCGGACCATAAACCGCACCAAACAGTCACACGTTGAGGATGGAGAGGCTTCTCAGCAATAACTCTTGGGTTTTTCGAGCCCCAGATGCGACAATTTTGCTTGTTGACGTAGCCACCGAGGTGGGAATGGGCCTCTTCAGTCAAGACGATTTTTCGATGGAATTCCGGATCATTTTCATGCATTTCAAGGACCCATCGATTGATGATCGGCAGGCTTGAGTTCTTGTGTTAACTGAACTTTATAAGCCTTAAGACCCAAGTCTTTAAGCAAAATACGGTGTAATGACGCAGCAATATTCTCAGTTGTTCTTGAGTGACGTGCACGGGTTTTATTCTTCACATCACTAACTTGTCCCAACAGCTCGAATTTTTCCACCAATTTCTGCATTGCGGTCCGACAAGGTGCTTCACGACGACCCAAAAATGCTTTAGTTTTGCGAACTGTGACTGCAAGATTTTCACCATTTTTGTAGTGAACTTTAACAATTTCAATGCGTTGTTGAAGCGTGTATCATTTCATTTATAGTAATGGCGTTGTTTCTACTTGTCAAATGTCCAAAAATAAAAGCTTCAAAAGTGACAGCTACCGAAATACCGGGTGATTCAAAATAACACCTCTTGTTGGAAAACCCAATATAAAAATTAAAAATTTTTTTTTTTTAATTTGAAAATTTCAAATTTTATTTTGATAAAAAAAAATTTTGTTTTAATTTAAAACAATTTTATTAAAATAATAAAAAATGTTTCAAATGAGAAGAAAAAAAATTTAATTTTTAATTAAAATTAAATTTAAATTTTTTTTTTTAAATTATCTTTTTCCCTCATTATTAGCGAAAAGCCTAACAAATATTCGATAAGTCGATATATCATCGAAATAAGAAGAAAAACGATTAAAAAAGTTACCAGCTTCACGTATTATGGCCCCTACATGTATATTTTATACATATTAAATCTGTCTGGCCAAACGTTAGCTGCATATATTTGCTATTTGCTGTAGGTGTAAATATGTGCGTATACGTAATAAATTTTGCACTTTATTGATATTTTATTTTATTTTAAACATAGTACATAAGTGTACTTGTACTTGCACTTGAAGTGTTGTAAATTTTAATTTAATTGAAAGTTAAATTATAATTTTATTATTGCACACGTGCCAGCATGAATTATTATCAAACCGGCCCAAAAATATTCCAAAATAAATTAAATTCTCTTTTCAGGCCTGGCGATATGTCAAATATAATTAAATAGCTACCAAAATATATTTTTAGCTTTAATTAAATATACAGAAAATTTTTGAATTGTTAAAGTAATTGCTGTTAACATAATACAACTTATACATTAACTTTGAATGTTTTGAAAAGTAAATCTAGTCCTTTTTTAAGGTATCGAAGCCTCTCTAGAAGAATTCTTAAAATCATCATAGTCGCAAAATGAATTTTGTAAGATTTTGTGGACACTATCTTAAATATTAGCTTATTATTAGTAAAATGTGATTCTTTTAACTAATTTATATTTTGATTCTTATTAACAGAACTGCTTCATATTAATAAAGCTACATCTTGCAAAGACATCATGTTTCATGAAGTGTATATCCATACACGAAAAACACATTCAAGCTCAACAAACTCATTCTACATAGACTTTTTTTATTTTTTTTATCTCAAAACATTTCTTCCATTGCACAATGGGCCACTATTTTGGCCAAAAGACCTCAAAAATAAAAGTCAAAATTTGTATAAAATGACTTTTGAATATAAATTTAGACATATTAAGGTATGCTGTGCCAAAAAATTATTGAACTATTGAACTATATTGAACACTAATTAGTGCTTTTTAAGTAGTTGCCAATCATTTGACATTTTGTATATTTTGAGCTTTCGCGAGTTTTTTTTTATCATCCCATCCTCGATATTTGATCGAAAAAAACAACAAAATTTTTTTCTTAAAATAATCCACAAAATGTTATTGCAAGACTATTCAAATTTTTCGATTAAGATTTTGAACAAGATTTTAGATTTTCTCCATGCAAAATTTTTATAATTATCTCGTAAATTAAGACATTTTGGGCTAATTTTCAAGAACCTTATATATTCTTAAACTTACTTTTCTTTACTTTTGTTCACGATTTCATAATCAAAACTCTGAAATTCGGATTTTTAATATAATATTCATATATTGACCCATTTTTCGGCAAAAAAAAAAATTTATGAAATGCACCAAGTTTTGTAAAGATAGGGGATGATTTATTTTAGAAGAAAAAGTCAACTTTTTTGTGGTTCATTAGGCTCACATAAGTTCTTTTGGGGTCTCAATAGTACGATTTAATATTTCTGGGTGACATTCAGAAAAAAAATAATCGAAATGTGTCAATTTTGATAATATTGTTATAAAAAACTTATGGATGGGCTAACAAGCCACCTTCCCCCTTATACACATCTTGGACAAATATTATCCCTGACAGCAGCTTCTCACAAACTTCCTTGTCAGCTCGAAATACTTCAAATATATTCATATGTATGTATATGCTACGTCTATGTACAAGGTTTATAAACATAGAAACATATTCGGTTTTTTGGTGTTTGACTTATTCCTGCATATTTATGAAGCTATGCCAAGTGCTGCAATGTTGCAGCTTCACTTTGAGCATGGAAACATATTTATAAGGAGCCAAAATGGACTAACAAAGGCAACTTATTGATTTATCAGTGTTAGGAATAACATAATACATATGTACAAGTATAAATATATGTAAATAGTTATGTGCTTGTACGTGCCGGTACTATGCAGCATGAGGCACTAGTCCACGACACACGTTTCGAGACTAGTCCAGCTCCAGTCCGCAGGTAATGCTTTCCACTTACGTATTTAGGTTTATGAGGAGAGACATGAGTCAATGGAAACCTCTAAAAAACCTACTCCCCTTGCAAAGCTGGAATTAGAGGAAGAACATTTTTTAATTCGTTTAACTTTAATATAAATTCTTTTATGGTAATAATACATTTTTATTTCGGATTGATTTTCGGATTTATGATTTTCATAACGTTGAATCCGAGTAGGAGCACCCTCAGGTTTCGTACAAAACCTCAAAAAACCCCTTAAATCAGGGTATTTCCAGGTTATCTCAATAGCCTGACGTGCTTTAGTTTTTTGACCTGGAGTTTGGATTCCGGGCTCGAATCTATAAAGTGCTTAGTGTACTTGGATTATCTATAAGATTTATGGTCCGATTTTCCACACATTTTATCTAAAAAGAAACTTGATCTCCCCTCACAATTAAGGACTTTGTTAAGTTTGATTACCTTAGCTCTTATAAACTACAACAACCTCTGACCCATTTGGGAGATAACTTTGAGACATCTACAACGTTTACTGCTCTGTAATACAAATATTTCACAAGCTCAATGTACGTCTAAACTTAATGTCCAGGCTTAGAAAATATGATTTTTTGGTATCTTTTCAAGGCCAATTCATTATTAGCCTAACTCTGCCATATCCAAAGCAACTAGAAAAAAAATTCTGGTAGCAATTGACCCCACTAAGAAAGAATACAGTCCTTGCGAACTGAAGTGTCTTATCGCGCTGGAAGTGTGCTCTGCCAGAGGTCTGCATATTGTTTGCTGAGCAAACTTCCACTTTGTCATATCTGTCCCAGCTCCCTGCTACTGCTTCATGCTCCTGCGCCCAGCTCCTGCTCCAAGCTCCCAGCTCCCTGCTCCACTGCTTTTAGACAAATATCAATATCAACAACGTGAGCGCAATAGAGCGACCATCTTGGAGAACATATTTATGTGCTCATGATTATGTTTAATGTGCTTTTTCATTCCACTCACATAGTTCCTGTATGCAACTTGGAGGCATCTCTTACTCTGACGCTTGACTGCACAAGCTTTGACATGCACCGACATGTCAAACAAGGATTCCCTTCATTAGCCCGCAGTTCGAAGCTAAGCTGCGGTTTTGTTTACATAAAACTCAGTTGGCGTTTTAACTTTCGACATTTTTGATTAGCTATGTAGAGAGAAATAGTTTACGATTCGCTATCGCTCTCTTGCCATCTTGTGATACCCTTTAACCAAAGGTTAAGCAGTATATGTCATTATGTCAATCAAAATTTGTTCAGGCACCACTGGCTGTAACTCGAACGCTCAAGAGGTTTCTAGCTTCGGCTACACGCTACACATTTGGCGCCCAAAGTGGGGCCTGGTAAAATTGCATCAAAGGTATCTCTTTGTTTAAAAGGCTTTTAAATTCCTGTCCAGCCCCTCGTTGGGCGCCAATTATGTACCGATTAGGGTTATTGGGTAAGTCCCAGAGGGTTTCGGAATTCAAGCACATGCAGGTTTGCCAAACAGTGGAGGAAACCTCCACACACAAACTTGTAGAGTGTGACGCTCTCTCTCTCTTCGGCGAGCATAATATATCGAAGCACGATGTTACCGGACTAGCATCATTCCAAATAATTAAGTTTATTTCAGGAATTAGTCTTGCTGAGGACTAACAAAGAGATTTAAAAAGAACCAAACTGTCTAAAAATATGATTACAAACAAAAAATTCTGGTACCCGGGCAAAATTTTAAGTACCTGGTATGAATTTCGGAACGCACGGTATTTTCGTGATAGCCCATTTTAATTTTCTATCCACCAGAAAATGCAGAGTATTTTATAGTTCGAACATGCGACTGTACTTGTGCTTTCTCATTCCTATTCTCTCTTTGTGCTTTATAACATAGCAAATTATAATCGCAAATTTATTTGATTTATATGTGTCCACGTATGTCTGTGTGTATGTATATATGTATGAGAATACTTAAATGCAAAGTGCAGTTATGCATGCAATGCCTCTCACAAACAACTGTACTTGCATTTTTCCGCTCTCTTTCTCTCTCTCCTTGCTGCACTCTCGTCATATTAATATCTAGCAACTGTGTGTGAGTGTGAACAAGTGCACAGCCATAAAATTAATGAGGCTTAAAGGTAACTTCGGAAATGTAAAGATTAATTGTTTACAGGCATGTTTCTGTTTCCTGTTATTAATAAAATCCAATTTATATTTTATCCTTTTGGCTTAGCAATGCGAGCGGCTTTGCCTTGATGAAAATTTGTTGAATCAATGGCAACCCTATCAATGTTATTGATTCAACAGTTCTTACAGCCAAATATCTTTTGTATGAATTTGAGCAACTATTTTTACCAGCCATAATTAAAAAGGGAACTTAATACTTTAGTGAAGTACTAAAGACGAATTTCCCTTTTTTTTTGTACTATCAAAAATTAATGCGAATTTATTGTGAATGTCTTCTTTAATTTTTCTTCAAATCGAACTTAATAAAAAAGTTTTTCCAACTACATTTTTGGATTTCGCTCAGAATACTTGTTAAGTTATTTTGGAGATCCATGCACATCAAATCCTCTCTAGCATGCCTTGCAATTGCTTCTCCCCAAAAAAAAACTTATTGTTGGTTCATCAAAGGAAGTGGAGTAGTGGAACTGTTTTGATAAAATGTCTTAAATTTTGAGATCGGGTAGCTTTTATAGGATGGGAGAAGAAAGTGAGAGAGAAGATGACCATATTGATATGCTCATAATTTTAATAAGACTTTTTTCTCAACACATTTTAACAAATGGCGAATTTCAATATCAGTCCATCAATATCAAACGTTTTTTTCCATCAATTTGTTCCAAGTAACCATTCTATGGAATTCGACAGTATATCTATCAAATTGTTCGCAAAGTCCAGTGAATTTTGCCAAACAAAACGTCCAAAACCGCATCCAATATTATGAATCAGTAGATAAACCATTGCAACGAATATCATGGGAATAAGCAGCGAAGATAGGAAACGTGCTATCCATAGTATCACATACCAGGTAAAAAATAAAAGCACGATAAAGGCCAGAAGATTTCCCAAATCCGAAGGTAAAGCCGTATTTTTTACGGTGAATTCGTAGAGTTGATCAAAAAATGAAGAATCACGCCAATCGTTGTATTCGAAAGACATCATAATGTTTGTATTTTGTAAATTTATGTGAATTTTGAAGGAGACACTAAAATCAAAAATGATTTATTATAAACAAAGGGTGCTTCGATAAAAATGATAGGATAGGGACATTTTAAGTTGATCTTGGCGATACTGCATTGCGGTCGTTATATTCGTACGTATGCTACAGAAGGAAACGTCGGAGACCCCCAAAGTGGGCTAAAATATGACCAGTTTGCCCAAAAAAGTCGATACATCCATGTCCTTCGGTATGAATGCCTAGATTTCAGAAATGATAAGAGCTACAGCAACCAAACTTTCAGAATAGATGCCTTATTGTGTCAGGGTAGATAAGTTGGTTTATTTTTTGTATACGTCTGGTACAGAAGAAATCGTCGAAGATCCCCCAAAGTTACCTAAATTATGATCAGGGTGACTTGTCAATATACCCATATCCGTCTGCCCGTCTGTATGAACGTCTAGATCTCAGAAAAGGTAATCTGTATATTACTTTTTTTTTATACGCTAGGTATAGAAGAAGACGTCGGAGACCCTGCACAGAGAGTGACTAGAGAAGTCAATATACTCATATACGTCTGTTCGTCTGTATGAACGTCTAGATATCAGAGATGGTTAGAACTACAGCAACCATACTTTCAGATTATATGCCTTATTATGTCACGGTAGATAAGTTGGATTCATTTTTTTTACGCCTGATTTAGAAGAAGACGTCGGAGACCCTGCAAAGAGAGTGACTAAAGAAGTCAATATACACATATCCGTCTGTCCGTCAGTTATCTATCTATTTGGCCATTACAGCTGGCTATCGGTCTGGGCCGCAGAGATTACCCCTCGCCAGTGGATTCTATATTGTACCTGCCGTCGTCAAAAGGTGATCCCAAGACTAAGAAGATGCTCCATTGCCTGGTCTTGCCATCACAGAGGCGGGTGTTCCTATGGTCGAAGTACTTCAGCTGATTTTCGCTCGAATAGCTAATTGAGCTGGAGCATATGCCAGTTATGGTCCTTAAAATAAAGGTGACGCAATATTGTAGCCCCGACTTATCTCACTTATAAGTACAAACTATATATATTCATATGGAAATACATATTTACCATGTTTGTCCAGCAGCTTGAACCTTACAAACTGTCAGTCAGTGCAATTTCCCAAATTAAAATTTATTCTCGGACAATTTCTATTTAAAGTTCTCTCTGTTCCACTGTGGGTCAGGGGTAAGGTTTGCAACTGGGGCAGAACTACTCGCACGTTATTGGGCTCCATGCAGCTGTGAACTGTGACGATTATGCATTGTATTCATTGTTGTTGTAGTTGTTGTTGTATTCATTGTTGTTGTAGTTGTTGTTGTACTCATTGTTGTTGTAGTTGTTGTTGTACTCATTTTTGTTGTTGTTGTCGCATTTATGCACACTCTTAATGGCAGCGACAATCGACCAATGAATGTTCTTAGCCTCAAGCAGCAGCAACAATAAACAGCGGATGGACACTCAGACGGACGTGGAGACAGCATGCAATAATATAAACAATAACGTCTACAACAACAACAAAAACAACAGAAACAATGGGCCCAAGAACAACAGCAAATGGCAGCAATTTCCCATGGCCATCGACAGCTCCCCCGTCAGGCATATCGAGCATATCAGCCATAAGCTTCTGACCCTTGCCCCATCTGCATGATGTCTGGTCTGGACCGGACTGCACACTGGCGGCCACTGGCTGCTGATCCCTCGTCCGCATCATTCTCGCTTAAAGCCGCTGCTTCCCCCATGACCATATGTACCACATGCAGTATGTCGCTTTGTTTTTTTGGCCATTTTGGGGCCAACATATTGAAAAATTGTTGTAGGAAAAACCCATTTGGCCAATGTTTGTCATAGTTGGTCGACGGCAGCAGCCGCTGCTCCTGGCCTTCGCTGCTTGGCGTTTTTCCGGCACTCTCTCGCTCTGTTTATACACTATTAGGGCATTATAGATGTGCAATGTATAATATTATAATTTTCATTTCTTATACTTTTGAATTCGCGAGATAACCTTCAAAATACCTCGTTTTAGAGGTTATGTCAGAACCCTGATATGCTGGGGTTTTTTTGATCTCGGATTCGGATCCAGCGATTTCAAAAACTATTTTTAACAAAGCCAACATAAAAAGGCGTGCGTTACAGTCGGGTGCAGACGACTTTAAGGTAACCTATACCATCACATTGCTATCAATTCCGGTATATGCTTTATTCTGTGCTTCTCTTTAACCCTTGACCTGTCCTACATCGTACCCGTCAATGTACGGAAAAAATAAAAAAAATTATTAAATTTGAAATTCATTTGCAGCACTTAGTGAGCCAGGGACACGTCTAGGGTTAAGCCAATTCGCCTTTGCTAACTGGAATAATCATTCAATAAGATTTCTTCTTCCTCGAAGAAGCTGGCAAGCATTTATTGGAAATCGCATGTTCCACCGGCGGTCAGAGTCATTTGTAGAGATTTGTGGTGAATTGGAATCTAATTAACAAACAATAATATGATTTAAAAAAAAAACATTTTCCGAAGATTTTTTTTTTTTTCTTGATTAAGGGTATCCCTTTTTTGGTTAGCAGCCGTATTGATTTAAATATTTTTCTACTTTTCCAGTGGATTTTCAATAAATGACTTATGTGTATATACCGCGGGCCAACTGCTCCTCCGCACACACACACGCACACACATCTGCATGCATGTGCATCACACTCTCTCACTATCCTTTTGTGTGTGTGTGAGTTGTTTTTGTCCTTGTTGTTAGTGCTTTTAACGAGCACAGCTGCGTTCGGCATGCGAAAATCGCTTTTAAAAATAATAACAATGTTGTTTGCTGGGTTTTTATGTTAGGCCAGTCAGGGTGAATATGACGATGCTCCTCTGACCGGGCTTAAGAGAGAGAAAGGAAGGAAATTTTGACTGTGGTATACCCTATATGCAAATATACTCTGTATCAATAGGATGAAGGATATACTAGGTTTGGGCCAACCTATCACCTACCTATTTTGATCTGAAGCTCAAGAGAGCTATACATCCGTGTGTCAAAACTAAACAAAATCGAACAAATAGAAAAAAAATTTATTTTAAATAGCTCTTTGTTTGAGATTTTTTATAGAACAATTCGAAATTTTGAAAAATTAGTTTACGTGGTGATTATGAACATATATCAAGCATGGAAAAATTATAAAAATCGAAGAGAACGTTTTCGAAATTCTTCCGCAGAATATTGCGCATCTTTTGGTAATATTTCTTGTCTCAAAATGTTATAGCTACTGGAATATAGATTTACGTACGGATGGACGGATATATATCCTAGAGTTCTAAGGTGGAACATAGGGCCACAACGAATTTATTTTTTTCGAAAAATTATATACACTAACATTTTTGAAAAATTCTGAAAAAATACAGATAAATTTCAAGTTTCCTTATAATTTGATAATAATTTTATTTAGCCTTATCCGGTTTGTTCTGAAGAAGAAGTTGGTACCCACAATATAGCCCGTATCTTAAACAGCATAATTCTATTCGTCAAATTTTGTTCTGGATAACCGATAACCATTTCGGATAGAATAAAGCCTCTAAGAATTAGCTAAGACGCTTCGCAAAGAATTATTTTAATCAGCCGTGCTCCGGAAAACGAGAAATCCAAACCGTGTAATTTTTTTCGGAATCGGTTTTGCGTGCGTAAAACGAACCCTTTTTTGTCTGGGTTCTTCGCTAATTATTTTCGCGAAATTCGTAATTTCCTTAATTTTTCCGATAAATTTGTCTGTAGTGTTGTCGCGAAATTATTTTTGTTTGAAACAAAACAGCTGACATGGTCGGGGGATATTCTTCGTAACTTTGAATAGCCATAACTTTGAGAAAAAAATGTCGCTTGAACTTTTAAATTAAAGTGTAAGAGTGGTACTAAATGATGTAACTGGAGTGAAAGACCACAAAAATTATTTGCACCCTGGACATAAACTCAAAAGTTGAAAAAAACTAAATTTTTCGGGTAAATAACCTCAAATATCTCAAAATCCTGACGTGATAGACCAATACTGGTTCCGGATTCGGATTCTACGCAGCAAATTACGTCGGAAATGACCCTTAGCTTTCCAACAACTGACATGACCCCGGTATTTGTAGGCCTGTGTAAAAAAATCAAGAAAATCATTACACAGGATCACAACAAAAATTGAGCTTTACATGAGACAGGGCTGCCCATGTGGGTTTTGGGCCGCTTCATCCGAATCCGAGGTCCAGAAGATCTGTAAAGTTCAAACTCTTTATACATTAAAACATGAGTTGAAAATATTTTTCGATCGATATGTTCAATGGGGCTATATATAGTAAACCAATTAAATCAGTTTTCAAACAGGGTTAGGTCACTTTTGAGGAGCCATATAATGAACCCATGAGAACTACGTACCAAAATATAGGTTTCCCCTGTTATAATAGCCGAAGTGCGTTGTTCTGTCTCTTATCATCTTTGAGTTCAAAGTGTTCATACAGACGGACATGTCTACATCGACCTCTCTAGTTACACTGTTCATACTTTAGCTAAATTTGTTGAGTTCTCTAAAATTTTCTTCTCTATACTAAATGTATTTTGCCTTAAAGGCAAAGGATATTATAATTCGATACACTAATTGAGGGAATAATATTTTGTCTACCAATTCCTCTGCTATTTCTACAACAAGTAAACAAGTTTTTTTGTCTGCTAGTGTAATCGGCTTACTGGCACTTGTAGAAAGTCTTGATACTCTGATAGCTTGGGAATATAATTTCAAATAGATTGGTTTTTTGGTTAACGATTGTTTTTTGTTTTCGCCTCTCGGTCTTTTAAAACTGATTGCACCCTTCTGGTTTGGCAAGTATTGGCTGGGCAATCAAGGATATTAGCCAAATGCTTTTTGGCCACATGCTTTGCGGCTAATGAAAACATTTGCCAGCTAGTTATTAAAATATTTTTTCATGTGTCTGCCAATGACATTTACAGGCAAAGTTACAAGCATCCAGGATCCAGGACACACACTCAAACTGTGATGTGCGCCATTTTTGTGCTGTTGGTTGTCGTACTTTGCATAGTTTTGTTGGCTCAATGCCTATGGGCAACATTTTGGACTGGTTGACTGGTTGTTTGGTCATTTGGCCGTCGTACTCTTTAGCTAGTGTGTGCAACGAGGGTTGCTTGAGAAGTCAGTGGTTCCTTGAATAAGATATACGAGTTTGGGCAGACAACAATTGTCGAATCTTGTTTAAGGTCATTTATTGTTGTGACTCGTTGGTGCTTATTTTTGTATATTAATCGATGTAAAGGACATCGTGTGTAACCCATAAAACTATCAACTCGTTGGATGCCAGATCCATCAAGGCTTCTTTGATGCTCATTCTGCCGCTTCTTGTCTAGTCGAATAAAATGTTGAGTCCATAAGGTGGCCAAGGGAGCTATCCACAACTGCACAATGCAAATATTTGCTCAAAGTGCATAAAATATTTGGTTAAATATTTGCTTGTCAGTATAATAATCAAATATTTGCAAAAATCTGTTCGTCTATTTGAACAAATATTTGCTCAAAGTGTATAAAATATTTTGTTAAATATTTGCTTGTCAGTATAATAATCAAATATTTGCAAAAATCTGTTCGTCTATTGGAACAAATATTTGCTTGTCAGTATGGTGATCAAATATTTGCATAAAATATTTGCAAATAGACAGTCAAATATTTGCTTATCAGTATGGCGATCAAATATTTCCATCAAATATTTGCAAATTCCTATTCAGAGTCTTGTTTGACAAATAAAATTTGGAGCAAATATTTGCTTTAAGCATGTCAGCCATCAAATCAATTGTTTCTTCTTTAAAACTTCAAACATTACTTGAAATCCACCATTCAAGAGACGCTTAAACCGCTTCCAGTCTGCTTGGGGATAATTGCTGCATTAGCCGAATTGATGAACATATGGAAGAATTAATGTATCAAATGCTCCTCAAAAATTAGCTTCTTGTGCCAAATACTCAAAGCTACGCAACTTAATTTTTTTTTGAATAAAAATTTTGTATTTAAAATTGTTTCGAATTATTTTAAGAGGAGGTCTCAATATGTGTACTCATCACAATAAGAGTATTTTATTTTTAATTTAAGGCCGGTATGCAGCATCGCAAAAAGTGCAGAGACAAAATACTGCAACTTACTTTATAAGCAAAACAGTGCTGCCCATTTTGACAGCTAGATGGCGCCAGCAATTTATGCTAAATAACGCCAGAAGTAAAAAACATAAAGTAAGTATGAAATCAACTGATTGGCAAAGCCGACTAATGGAGGTCTAGGGCCACTCAGGCTACGCTTCTATTTCCAAATTGCTTGTTAATTGAAACGGGCACAAGAGAGCTTTCCTTTGTAGAATGCTGTTTGCAGCTGTTGTAAAATTTTCTCATCTACTTTACCTACCTTATATGGTTGCTGCTTCTCAAATAAGTTGCTGTCAATTCTTTTCGTTATTAGCGCTAAAGTAGAACAGCTGATGTTACTGCTGGCGCCATCTATTCTTTGATTGCCCAAATAAATGGGCAGCACTGTTTGCTTATAAAACTGCGTACCTGAAAGCAAAATTCTTTGCGTTAAAAGCATTTTTCAAATTTAAAATTTTTTTTTTATTAAAGTTTGGAAAGCAAACTTATCAAGCCGTCCTCGTACCATGCTGTGCCTCCCGCTCTCCGCATGTTTGTTTACTTTAAAGTTTACCCTACATATGTATTTACCTTCGCATGTGTGTGCGAGTGAAGAGACCCGCATAAATGACGCACTGCATGGGTCCTGGCGCTGTTCCTGGTCCCGGTCTCGGTCCTGGTCCTGCTCCTGGCCACCTATATAAAATCGTTACCGACAATGGCCTGTTTGTTTAGCCCCTCTATGGGCAGGGGTTTTGGGACGAACAGCCGTGCGTTGGGTGCCGGATATTGGTTGTTGTTGTTGCTCCGTAGATTGTTGCACCTGTGCTTACCTTTTAGCTCTGCGCGTGTGTGAGTGACTGCCCTTACTGCATTTATGTACCTGCTATATGCATGTACATATGTGCAGTTAGTTGTATATATATACTTATGCCGATTTTAATCAACGAATTTAACGTACACATTTGTTTGTCATTTACAGTCATTGCACACACACACACGCACTCACACACACATATTTTTTGTATACAATTTTTTTTACATTTAATTTTAATTGCTTAATATTTAAAACTCATGTGAAATGCATAAAAAAATTCTTTATAAATTGAATTTCAAATAAAATAAACTTTTAAATTAAACTTTAATGATTTACAAAAAAAAAAAAAAATATCATAATGTATACAAAATCAATTCATATTAAATTTCGCAATAAAAACAAAATTAAATTGTTCAGCTTGATAAATTTAATATTCGTTCGCTTAATTTTGATATGGATTGTATTAATTGCTTGTAGCAGTTGTTTGTTTAAGGGAATGCCGGGGTCTGAGTTTGGGCCTGGACATGGGCCTGGGCACACAATTGGAATTTGGCTTAAAAGCTTTGAAGTGGTTGGAAATAGCAGAAGCTTGGCTTGTTGATATAAAAATTGAAATGTTTTAAAAGTTACGAACAATCAACGTCCTATGCAATAAAATCCATAATGCGAATTACATTCGTAATAACAAATAAATTAAATAATTATTTTGGCAAAGCATTTTTTAAGAAATCACGATTAATAAGTCAAGGCGATATATATATATATTTTTAGGAAAACAAATTTGGCTGCGCTCATGCAACCACTCCACAGTGGGTGAAACGAAAACAGAAATTTTAACTTTTAAAATTGTGAAAAAGTTGATGGCTACGAATAATATTTTTCGGTACATATTTTAATACCTTATATTACAAAAAAAAATTATAAAAGAAAAATATATTTTTTTTTTTATAAAAAAAAAATTGAATTTGAAAGAAAAAAAAAATTTTTAATTAATTTTGATTTTTTGCTTGTTTATTTTTTACTTTAAGGCTAGTACGCTGTAGTGTAAAATCGCCTGAAAGAAAAAAATCCTATTTATTTTGTGCGCAAAAAAAATTGTACAGGTAGAGTTTGTGACCAAACAGTGCTGCCCATGTCTGGGCAATTGACATATAGATGGCGCTGCTTACAATAGATATTTAGCAAGCAAACGCATTGATTGCTAATAATTACTTTTAATATTAAAGAACACATAGATGTACAAACAAATGATGCGTCGAAGTGTCTTGACTTTAGACGCGTCCGCCTAAAAGTGTTCGTGTCGATGGCAACAACACGAGGTGGTATTATCGCCTCTCGGCAATACTATTTCGGTGTTGCCACAAATGGCGCCATCAAGTAAATATAAAAATCGGCTGTTTGTTCAAATTGGTTACAAGTGTATAAAATAATAAAAAGTGCAAATATGAATTGCCATATTCATAATATTACTTTATATTTATTATTATTATCGCCGATATTGTCTTGATATAGGCGCAACTCAAGAAAAAACGGAGTATGTGGGTAAACTCATTTAAAATACGCAGATCTGAATGTGGAAAAATTTTGTAGGGACGTATAAATTTTGAAGTGCAATTCAATTATTCACATTTTGCGGAAAACTGTCAGTTCAAAGCCATGGTGCAGAATCCGGCAGCATTTTCGAAAAATTTTAACGTGTTCCCGAATGTTTTCAAGACATTGTTTCCGTTATTGGAGCCCCACATCGTCAAAGTTGAGCTTTTTGCCGGCGCCATCTACATGTCAATTTCACGAAGAATGGGCAGCACTGGTTCTGCGTACCAATGAAAAAATTCTTGGTGCTTAGAAGTGTTTTTTTATATATAAAGTTTTGTTTTCTTTCACGCGTTTTTACACTGCTGCGTACTAGGCGTTAACCGGAAAATATATTTCGTTCCGCTGATTGGCCAGTTTTTCTCACTAAAATGTATTCATTAAAAAAAGTCTAATTGGGTGAGCAACGCGAACTTGATTAGGGTGACGGATGCGAAAAATTTCTTTGTTTACATGTTTTTATACATAGTATTATGTACATTCAAAAAAATGTAGAAAATTTAGAAAAATATATAAAAAATTTGCAATTTTTTTAGTAAAAAAAAGTTAAATTAAAATACAAAAGTTTTTTTCACATAAAATTATATAATATAAAAAAGGAAAGTATAAAAAATGCAAATTTTTTATTTTTTTATGTAGTATATTTTTTAATTAAATTTTTTATATTTTTTGATTTATACATAAATTGTGAATTTTTTTTTATTAAAAAAAATTAAAATAAAAGCAATTTTCATACCATGTACCGTATGGTTCACTCGGAAGTTTTTTATAGTTCCCAATCAGTGTACCAAATTTGATCAAAATCGGTTGACTATATCATATAGTCCCCATAGGACCGATCGGAAAACAAAATTTTTTGGTGCAAAATTCGACTGATTTCTGTTTGTTTATGAAAATATTGTAACCAAATTTGCCGAATAAAATATATTTTGGAGGTTTTAAGCAATATGTCGGACTTAATTGCAATGTGGTTGTACAGGGTATCCCAAAGTCGTCTGCGCCCTACTTTAACGTACGCCATATCTTTTCCTTATTTATTTTGTTTCATTTTTTTAATGGGAAAATATTTTTTAGAATATATCTATATATATATATTACACAAGGCCGTTTTTTGTGACATCAAAGGCTCCTAGACGGATAGCGCGATTTCAACAAATGAGGTATCAATCGAAAGCTATTCACGCGCAGATATGTAATTAGGCTTGCTTTTTTATTAAACCAAAGAGTCCTTCCACAGAATGAAGGTTTCACAACTTCAAATATTGTTCATAACGAAATTTATTAATTTTACACTTTTCATTATATTGGCTTTTTTGAGTAAAGACAATGTATTATTTTCTGCAAAGCTATTTGTATATTATGCAATGCATTATCTGGCGATTTTCGCCGCCAGGCTCACTAGTTTTTACTATTTTACAATTAATTAAAAACTGTTATTAAAATATATATATTTTTTTTTGTTAACTTTGGAATTATATTCATTTGAAATCAGTTATTTTTGTTAAGCTTTAACCGTAATATTATTAATATGCCAAGAGGCTTATTTATGTTATAGTGTTTAATTACAGATTATTTGCAGCTCAAATTAATTAATTTTTAATTACCAATTATTAGTTAGTTAACATTTTTTAATTTTTTTTTTAAACCATTTTAGAAAAGTGACGTCTTGGATATTTTGGTATCAGTAGGCCTCTCGTTGTTTTATTCGGATGCCTTATCATAAGGGCTACTTTGGTAATCGATTTAATTATCGATTTTTAATATGTTGCGGTAATATTCTAGGCTGGTGGTCCGCACAAGCCATAGGTCACCTATAATTCTTCTTAAGAATTTCGATTGATAATTATTCGTTTTGACTTGGATTGCGTACATCCTCATAGTAGTGACTATGGACTTGTAGGGCAGTCTACGTAGGGGAAGTTTGCTTTTTGGGATCAAGAAACGAATGCAATCTTTTGAGCTTTTTTGGTAATAAGCGACTGTTACTTAGACTAGATTACTATCGAGGTTCATAGGATGGGAAATACTAGAATTTATCAAAAAGAGTAAGTGAAATATGAGAAGTTATCGATAAAATAATGTGAAATTCGCAGATCGGCTATGTTTTCTAAAGAACTAAGTGCAATGTGAAATTCAGCAACCTAAATCGATTTCAAATAATTATCCTGCAGACGCAATTAATCAGCTGTGACAGTCAAGCAACGACACGTAACTCTTAGCAAATCAATTCCGCTTTCATTTTCACTTTCGCTATTTTATTTATTTTACTAATTCTTTCGTCATACGACCCACTGTGCTGAGATGCTGTAGCTTTTGTTTTAATCTCGATGAGAGCGCTTTCTTCGTCAAATTTAATTAAAGCAAACGCAAGGCGTGCGCTTTGTGCGCGATAAAAATCGCGCCCGAACGTGACAAACGGCGCTGTCATCAGGAATGGTTAAGGCGTTGGAGTAGATGAGGGTGCCGGAACACGAAGACGGAATTGGTGACGTTGTGTTAAAGTCTAAGGCAAACAAAAGTCAAGTCAAGTTGAAGTTGTGCTTCGGTTGTTTGGCATTGTGCGTGCTTTATGGTAAAGGCAACGTTTTACACTGAAAAAAAAACATGTATAGGATTACGACACTGGGGGAAAATAAGAGCCAAGAAACTGAAAAATGTGGAAAAATCAAATGATGCAATCTTTTGAAATAAAATGTAATGAAAACAGCACTGATAAAAATAAACAAGAAAGTCCAAAATCTAGATTTTAAATTAAAAATTAAGTTTAAACATTTTTTAACATTAATGAATTTTTCAATAGTTAGACTAAAAAAAAAAAAAAATTTATTAATCCGTAAAAAATGAAATAATTCAAAGCAAATTTGTATACGTGCAGAAATCAAAATTTTAAATTAAAAACTAAATTTAAAATTAAATTAAAAATTTTTTTTAACATAACTAAATAGTTTATTACTCTTTCATTCATGTTTAAGATACGTTTTTTGATACTTTTTGGCGTGGACTTCGTGGAGTCAGTCATGGTTTCGAATTGACAACCCTTCCCCTATATAATTTTTTGGATAGTATGCCCCAAAGGCCTTCATTATCTTGTTGGAAAATCCAATTATTTCTATTGCTCTTCAGGAAAAATTAATAAGGACGCTAGATGTCCGCATTTGTTCTGTTAGTAGTAAGGTACTGTGGATACTTCGCCGCATATTTGCAGAAAATATATTGTTTGATTATAATTCTTTAAATCTCAGTATCATAATTTTTGTCAAGTTATTTTTTTCAGTGTACTGACTTGGTTTGTGCTGATGCAGCACAGCCATATCCAATTCATCCGAGCAGGATGCCAGCGCTTGACTTCTAGCAAACAGCTTAGGTGGGACCAGAACCAGGAGCAGAAACAGGACCAAGTTGCTTGCCTGCTTGATCTTAATCTTGCCCCTACCGCTTACAGCTTTTGTTTGCCTTAAGCGTGCCTTAAAGTTTGCCTTAAAGCTTGCCGCTGCCACATGGCTCTAACCACAATGTACTCTGTGTGCCACACAACAAACACACACACACACACACACACACACACACAGAGACGCACAGACTTCGTCTTGGCCGCCATTGCTGCTGTTGTTACTGCCATTTTGGCCAGATTTATTCATTAGCGTGGCAACAAATTACGAGCTTGTGTTTTTGTGGTGCTAGCAGCTCCAAATGCATCAAATATTTACACGCTTCGTTCAGCTTGGTTCGTGTCCAGGCTGGAAAATTGAGTTTTGAGCAATGGAGAACAAAGTGTAGCAGTAAGAGAGCTGGGATGGGCATGGGGATGAGGTTGTGGTTCAAGTTGAGAATGAGGCACCGGAAACCATAAGAATGAGTAGCTGTTAACTTTGCTCCTTTTTTTTTGTTGTATTCTTTGGCAATTTGCACTCAATTGCAATTTCCGTGTCAGAGTCGGAGCTGACTTTTGGCGTTGCCGGTGCGGCACGTGCAACGCGAATTGTGTGCCTCCTCCCCTTCTCTCTACAAAATGGAAAAGCGCAGAAATTTGTTTTGGCATTTTGCTTAGTTGTTGGCTTACTGCTTTCATACAATATATAGTAGGTATATATATACATCTATATATTGTATGTATGCAGTTGTTTTTGTAGTGTTAGTTGTTGCACTTTTAAATATCAATATAAAACGTGACGCAACAATTTTGGCCACAGGGCGTTCAGCGCCATTGCCACATGATGACGATGACGATGAAGATGAGGGTGGTGGCGGTGGTGATGGTGGGTGCAGCTGTGCATCCGTGCGGAATGTAAATTTAAAGTGTTGCAACAGTAGCATATTCAACGGCATTAACCAAGTCATGTTTCCTTTGTGCAACAAACTAAGCTGCATGTGAAATTCTAAGCAGGCAACCGAAAATACAGAAATTCACGCCGATAAAAATCATTTTGATTCGTAGCATAAAATCAAAAAGATGAAGCCAGAATTTTCAAAAGAAGAGCAAAAAATCTGGGAATATACTTGAAAGTCTTAAATATAAAATAAAATATATTAGTAATTATTAAACTTAAGACAAGACCAAAAATGCTCATAATTATACAAAAATTTCTTAATTAAAAGTCCTGAAATAATTTTGAAGCCATGCTGAAGGCTTATGTAGCTACAAATTTTTCTAATCCAGAATCAATTTAAAGTTTATAATTATTTCTGAACAATTTTCTCCATAAAAATCTAATAAGCGCCCAGATTTTTGGAATACTACGTTTTGATCATCTTATCATCATCTTTTAAAAAATCAACATTTTTTGGTCTTTAAGGCTCACACAAGCCTAAAAATTAGAACACTTGCATAACTAATGCCACCTGAATAAATATAATTGATCAAAAGCTTCTTTTATGAAATTGAAGAATTTCTACAAAAAACTTAACCTTCACTTTCTTACTGCAGAAGTAATGCGTATTTATTGCAAAAAAACTTCTTCAAAAATCTTTATATTTGAGGACAATTATATCCGTGATGTCTTCATCTTCAAAAATCTGAATTATATCCGCAGTGTCTTCAAATTATTAACTTGTGCAGATGATACTATCGTTTGGTTGCTTAGTAGAAAAAATCAAAATCGTTCGGTTACCTAGGCTTACACAAGTTTGAAGGAGTTGGTACTCAGGTAAAGAAAATGAAACGTAAAGAAATTTCGTTGATCAGAACAAGTATTATCTTCAATGTAAGTAAAGAATTTCTTTAAAAATCTTAATGGTATGAGAGAAATTATGTCCATTTATTTATTTTATGATGGTACCATTTGGTTCCTTAATGGAATAAATCAGCATTTTTTCGTTTTCTAGGCTTACACAATATGAGTCAGTATAACTGCAGAACTAATGTTTCTTTAGTGTAAAAGAACATCTTCAAAAGTTTTAACTTCTTGAGGGGAAATACATCTTAGATGTCTTCCTCATAAAAAGGCTTAATAAATTGCCAGAAATTACATCTGCAGTGTCTTCAAATTATTCATTTGGTAGCTTAGTAGAAAAAATAATCATTTTTTGGTTTTCATCGCTCATACAAGTCCAAAGGAGTCGGTATATGCAGAGCTAATGCTTCTTTAGTGTAAAAAACGTCCTAAAAAATGTGAATAACTTTAGTGGATTTATATCCGCGGTGTCTTCGTCAATCCAGAAAAGCTTTCTTTAAAATCTGGATAATATATGTGACGCTTCTTATTACAAGTTTAAGCAGATGATGGCATATTTTTTTGGCTTGATACAAAAATCAATATTTTTTGTTTTTTTTAATCGCGTAACAAGTCTATAGAAGTCGGTATGTAAGCAGAACTTATACAACTTGATCAAATTTGGTTGATCAGAACAATCATTATCTTCATCTTCAAAGCATTTTTATTTCCTTATAGAGATGATGGCTGCTTACTGACATGACGTCTTCTTATAACGTTTATTTCTTATGCAGATGATGGCATAATTTTTTTGCTTCATACAAAAATCAATATTTTTTGCTATTTTAGTCTCGTAAAAAGTCTAAAGAAGTCGGTATACAAGCAGAATTTATACAACCTGATCAAATTTCGTTGATCAGAACAATCATTATCTTCATCTTCAAAGCATTCTTGTTTACTTATTGAGATGATGGGTGCTTACTGACATGACGTCTTCTAATTACGTTTATTACTTATGCAGATTGGCATTATTTTTTTTGCTTTATACAAAAACCAATATTTTTTGTTTTTTTAGTCTCGTAAAAAGTCTATATAAGTCGGTATGTAAGCAGAATTTATACAACCTGATTAAATTCCGTTGATCAGAACAATCTTCATCTTCAAAGCATTCTTGTTTACTTATAGAGATGATGGCTGCTTACTTACATGACGTCTTCTTATTACGATTATTACTTATGCAGATGATGGTATTATTTTATTGCTTAATCATTATTTTTTGTTACTTCAGTCTCAAGTCTATAGAAGTCGATACAGAAGCAGAGCTAATAAGACCTGAACAAATTAAGTTGATCAAAATCTTCAATGTTTTTTAACACTTATTCTTCAAAAATCTCAAAAACATGAGAGGATTCCTATTTACTTATTCAGATGATGGTTGCTTAGAGTAAAAAATTAACATTTTTGGTTTTTTTTTGGCTTATACAATTTTTAACGAAAAAGTGTTTCTTTAATGTGAAGGAACTTGTTCAAAAAGTTAAAAACTTAAGGAAATTACATCTGTACTTACTTATGTAGAACATGGTAACTTTTTTTCTAATACTTTGCGACTATCAAAATATCATCTATCCTGGTAGTCTAGGTAACGAAATTCAAGAAAAAACTTCTTTCGATTGGCATTAGCATTTTTGCTTACTTGGACTTTTGTGTCAAAATTTTTATTCATTTTTGCATACAAATTTTATTTTTTATTTTTTTAAATCCTACTTTGCAGAAAAAGATGTTGCGCTTTGCTGCTATTATAATCTACAGCCGTTTTCAGACTATTTAGACATAGAAGTAGCCTGTCTACTTAGCGAAAAGTTAAAGCTCCTGAGCCTGCGTAGACAGGAGTTAGGCGCCAAAAATAAAACAAAACAAAAGTTCCGATGCTAACATAACTTGTGTTTTATTGTCTTCATTGTGTTTATTGTTCGTATTTTATTTTATTTTTTTTTTGGAATCGGGTAAGGCTTACAACTCTTCCTTGCCAGCCTTCTTCTCCTCGACCATAACAATCTCTTCAGTTTCCGGTGTGGCTTCGTTCATCTTGGACATCTCATACTGCACACGCCGGTTATAGGTACGACCCACCAGATTATACGACTCAGTATAACGATCCACGCACAGCGCAATGCACTTTTGTTCGTATCCGGCCAAGGATTCCGCTGGACGAGCAATGCACTTTTGAAAGCACTTTGTGGTCATCTTGCTTAACATCTCCTGTACGTTGGCAAGAACGCCCTGTTGTATAATTTCGTTCTTTAATTTTTCCTTTTGGGTAGACTCCATAACGAAGCTGTATACAGACAAGTTCTTTGCTCGACTTACTATAATATACTAGTTTTTTTGGGTGAGAATGAATATATATTTCAATTTACTTGGCGGACAAATCTAGGCTTACTGAGACTTAATAATTCTCATACAAGCCGTCAAAAAAGTTGATAAATTTTTAAAAACGAATTTGTCGAACTTAACACTCTGTGAGACACACGGGTTCAGCCAAACATATCATTGGGCATTTAAAGATATTTCTATTGTAGATGGGTTGACGACTTACGATGCCAAGTAGTTTCCTATAATTTTATTGGCCTTGGGCGATGGCGTTGACGTAAGGGACGAGAATCCATCAGATTTTGGAAGCAAGACAGAAACTAACATTTTCGCTAGAAGTGAAAACGAAAAAGTAGCTGAAATGGATATTAAGTCACTCGCCTCATTGACATTATGCATGAAGTCGGTGAACAACTGTCGCTCGTCTCTGGAGGAGTTTTCAATCCACCTTATCTGAATCCCAGGTCATAGGAACATCGACGGCAATTGTATTGTATTGCAAGGAACTACCAGCATCCGGCTTCAGGACAAGGAGGGCCTGGGTATACCTATGGCCAGCTGTAAACTGTGACTACGAAAACATTTCGCTCTTACTGAAAACCAATTGTGGAACCGTATATCGAACACGTGCAGGATCCACTTGATCGATATACTGCAGCAAAAGAACTTATGAACTTTGCTCTCTAAACAGAGCTCAATGCTCGACCGTAATCCGAGCTATCACCGGACACTGACTCGTGGGAATTTACGCATCCAGGCTTAAGGCTCCCCACTACGACTTCTGTAGAAGCTATGGCGATGAGGAGGAGCTGGAGACGTAGACGCAACTTTTTTGTCACTGTCTTGGAGTCATTCCCTTTTACTGACTTATCTCAGCTCTTAGATCAGAGTCCAAAATACCCTCGAGTCTCATTCAGGCTGCCGGATGGCTGCGACTTTTATCTCACATAGGAGACCTCTTGAGTGGGAAAGGATGGTGCAACGTCGACCGTAGCGGTATTACAACGGGCCTATTCTTGGCCTAAGTGAGTTGGGAAGGCTAAGTTCCAACTGCCACCTAAACTAAGCTGCTTACCCACAAAGTGATTTCTTGTGAGTTCTTTCTACGCTTAGCATGGTACGAAATAGAAAAAAGAAGAACCCCAGGCGTTTTCGTTTTTTTATGTATTCAAGATCTATTGCTATAATTAGAATTATTTTTGCACCCAAAATTACGTGCCCAAGGACTTTTAACAAGAAAATTGTCAATTGTATTTAAGGATGAAGTGCCACCCCATGTTTGATGGATGTTGAAGAAGGTTATGACCTTTAAGATTCTTAAAGTATTAATCCAAGAGGCTATATTCGAAAATCCACGAAACAAAGCTATAGTGCTTTTAAGGCTCCATACTCTACACTTCATTTTTATATACACATGCCATGTATAGCAACTGACGGCAAACAATAGCTTCTTGTAGCTTCATGGATTGATGACTCGGCTAACCTCCAACCTACAAGATGCACATGTCGCTCTGCCGTGTGGGCATACGCCGCTCGCTGCTATATACTGCTGACAAACAATAAGTCCAACTGAGTTGTATTCACGTCGAAGGCTGGCCAGTGTCCTACTTTTTGGTCATAATTGCACTGAAAATTGTACTGGAATGTCCATAATAGCTTTTGAGCTGCACCAACCAAGTTGCCACAAATAAAGTGGCTTTGGGGCAGTAGAAACAAAGCTCTCAACTTGCAAAAGCGACCCACATGGGTGCGCATATGAACATGTGGCACTTAGCTATGGAGCACTATTGTCAGTTGCATCTAAGCCCCTTGATTAGTGCGTCATCGCGCTAGCCCTGGACTCCAGCATTTTCATTCACAAATTCCTTGACCACGCTCTTGTCGGACATCAACCCAAATAACGATATATTGTTTTAAATTCGAACCAGAGAGTACGTTGGCCACGATTCCAGCTACGATTACGTCCAGTTGTCAAATTTTTGTAACATTTAAGGTTTCGTCAGAAATCCATTTTGTTCGTTTGAAAGTTTTAAGCGGTTTATAAGTAGCGGCTTACTGTTATGGTTAACGGTCAATGTACCGTACTTTTTAAAACAAAAAAAAAGTTTTAAACTTTAAAAGAAAACAAAAATATTTGTTATTATTTACGGTTCACAGAACTAAAAATAATTCTGCTTTTTTAGCCTTTGCCTAAGGGTAAGGGTATATTTTGTTTGTGCAAATGTGTATACGTTAGTTCGTATGTATAAACACCTTTATCTTAGATATTATAAAAGCTTAGTAAATCAAACTTGGGATATGGACTGCCTATATAGATTGGCCAAACACTGGCTTAATTCCCGGAAGATATCGCCCATACATGCCCTAGGACGACATGGCGATGCTTATATGAAATTAACATGAAGGTTTTTTGAATACGGAAATAGACGTAACAGCAATATCAATAAGATAATCAGCCGTGCTCCGGAAAACGAAAAAACCCAAACCGAACAATTTTACTCGGATTCGGTTTTGCATGCTCCGGGAAACAATTTTTTTGTCGATATTTCCCTTTTTATTTTCGATAAATTTGTATAATTCACTAATTTTTCCGATAAACTTTGCGTCATGTGTTCGTGTATGATTTATGAACGAAAAAAAAAAAAATTCGTTTTGTCTGTGCATGTTAATTTTTGGGTTGAATCGGAAAAAAAAAATATATTATTTAATGAATATCTACCTTAAAGTTCGCATAAATATAATTAAGAATATCAAAGAATATTTGAAAAATTATTTCAGTATAAAATGCGTACTTTTTTAAACCTATGCTGATTCGTTTTAATTACTCTTATAACAAAACATTCGGTTTCAAACCATATGAAAAATTTGGTATGGCGAAATTGGAAGCACCAAAAATTTGGTTTCAAAACGAGCCAGTATAGAGGCAGCTCAGAATCAACCGATATTATTATTTGTGCCAGCAGATACATTTTAAAATTTTATGTGCCACCGCCAAATCATTTCGTGGTTTTGCATTGCCAATAATTTCAAAATTTTAAGAGTAAAAAATCTTTCGATTACACTAGTTTACACGAAAAATGAGCCTTCGTAAGAACTTGTTTCTTAGGGTTATTTTGGGTTGAGAAACACGAAAATAGCAACCATTTTTTTTTTAGTAAGCGCCGTTTTCGAGATTTTTTCGAAAAACATTTTTATGGGCACTTTTTTTAGTTATTCGTTAAGATCTCGTGAACAAAATTTTGTATCGACATGAAAGACGAATTTATTGAAAGGTATTGATGCGCTCTTTACACATATGATATGTACCTTGTGCAAGCCGAAAATGTATGTAACGTACAGAAGGAGACGTCGGAGACCCCCCAAAGTTACCTTAAATATGATCAGAGTGACTAGAAAAGTCGATATACCCATGTCCGTCTGTCCGTATGAACGCCTAGATCTCAGAGATGGTAAGAGCTAGAGCAACCAAACTTTCAGATTAGATCGCTTATTTATCCATAGGAGACAAGTTTATTTATTTTTTTTGATATCGGGATTACATTATATAGCTCCCATAGGGGTGTTTCAGAGGACCTCGAAAAAAAGCAAATATTTTAGATAGATAATTCGTTTGTTTATGAAGATATCATAACCAAATTTGGCAATCGGAAGTTCTTTAGAAACCCCCAGCACTGTACCAAATTTTATCAAAATAGGTTGACTATATCATATATGTAGCTCCCATAGGATCGATCGGTCGAAGAAATGTTTTTTGTACAAAATTCGTTGTGTTTCGTTTGTTTGTGAAGATATTGTAACCAAATTTGGCATTAAGAAGTTTTTTAGAGTTTCCATGCACTGTAGCAAATTTGATCAATATCGGTTGACTATATCATATAGCTCCCATAGGATCGATCGGTCGAAGAAATGTTTTTTGTACAAAAATCGTTGTGTTTTGTTTGTTTGTGAATATAAGTTTTTTAGAGTTCCCAAGCACTGTTTCAAATTTGATCAAAATCGGTTGACTATATCATATACATAGCTCCCATAGGACCGATCGTTCAAAAAAAATTTTTTGGTGGAAAATTCGACTGATTTCTGTTTGTTTATGAAAATATCGTAGCCAAACTTGCCGAATAAAATATCTTTTGGAGGTCTTAGCAATATGTCGGACTTAATTGCAAATGTGGTGGTACAGGGTATCCCAAAGTCGTCTGCGCCCGACTTTAACGTACGCCATCTTTTTTACTAAATCTGTACATATCATATATCACTGTAAAGAGCACATCAATACCTTTCGATCTAATCGTCATCATGTCAGGTTCACTCGATGAACCTTAAATTTGTAAACAAGTGTTAATCATAATCAGGAATATCGGATAAAAACACATTATATTATTTTAAAGGTCATAACTCGAGTGGAAAAATCATACATAAGAATAGCTTTGGACCAAAAACTTAAAGTCGTCTCGAGTCCTCCTTCCATAAAGTACAATTTAAGTATTTAGTTTGTGCGAGTCGAAGCTGTATATAGCATTGATAGGGAGATGTCGAAGAACCCCAAAAATACCTTGAATATGATCAAGATGACCTTTGAAGCAAAATAGACATGCTCGTCGGTCCGTCCTTATGAACGAATAAATCTCAAAGATGATTATGAACTTGAGCAACCAGAATTCGATTTGGATCCCTTATAATAACACAAAAAAAAAAAAAAAATTTATATTATTAGAATGGGTTTTCTATAGCATATAACTCCTATAAGACTGTTCGGTGGAAAAAGGAATTTAGTACGTTTTCTGTTGGTTTTCATTTGTTTATAAAAATTTCTTAACGAAATTCAACATTCGGAATTTTTCCAGAGTTTCCAAGCTCTCTGCAAAATTTAGGCCGCTTAAAAGTTCGTTTTTTATGCCCTGTACCGTATGGTACAAAGGGTATATTAAGTTTGTGCAAGCCGAAAATGTATGTAACATACAGAAGGAGACGTCGGAGATCCCCCAAAGATACCTAAAGTATGATCAGAGTGACTAGAGAAGTCGATATACCCATGTCAGTCTGTCTGTATGAACGCCTAGATCTCAGAGACGGTAAGAGCTAGAGCGACCAAGTTTTCAGATTAGATGTGTAATCATGTCAGGGGAGACAAGTTTATTTTATTTTTTCGATATCGGGGTTTATACGTATTATATAGCTCCCATAGGGGTGTTTCAAAGGACCTCAAAAAAAACAAAAGTTTTAGATGAATAATTCGTTTGTTTATGAAGATATCATAACCAAACCGCTCGGACGTTTTTTAGTGTACCCAAGCACTGTACCAAATTTGATCAAAATCGGTTGACTACATCATATAGCTCCCAAAGGACCGATCGAACAAAACAAATTTTTTGTTTCAAAATTCGACTGATTTCTGTTTGTTTATGAAAATATCGTAGCCAAATTTGCCGAATAAAATATCTTTTGGAGGTCTTGAGCAATATGTCGGACTTAATTGCAATGTGGTGGTACAGGGTATCCCAAAATCGTCTGCGCCCGACTTTAACGTACGCCATCTTTTTACACCATATTTGGTGTGAGAGAGAGTTTTTCAGAGTTTACAAGCATTATAAGAAATATAATTAAGATGGATAAAAATGTTTTAAGAGCATAATTCGTTTTTTTTTTAAGATATCGTAAAAAATTATGTCAATCTAAAGTTGGTTTTTTGAAGTAGCTTAGCACTAAGCTGATGCTGATGGCACAGGGTAACTTAAAGTCGACTACGCCAGATGCATGTTTTAAAAAATATTATTTTTTGCATTTATTTAATAGAGATATTCGTCTAGCCACAAAAAATTTTGATAGCTCTATCATGACTTTTCCTATCATAGAAATTTTTTATTTTTGGCTGTCTTGACTTTTCGTAACAATTTGTAATTTTTCATACAAAATTCCATATGGAACGTGAACGCGACTCCGGCTATGGCTATGGGCATGGCTACCAACCCGACTGGGATGCGCAGAGCGAGCAGCAGAAAAAGCAGCTCATGTTGCAAGTAAAGCAACAAATCGCCATGGCCAATGCCACTGAGCTGCTGGCAAATATATCAGTCAAGTGCTTTGAAAAGTGCGTGCCACGTCCAAGTGAGTCACTGCGTCCGCATGAGCAGAAGTGCATTGTTATGTGCATGGATAGGTTTATGGAATCATATCGTCTGGTGGCAAATACCTTTAGCCAGCGCCTGGCGCGGGAACGCAATAAATTAGATTAAATTTTTTGGTTTGATTTTAAACTTTAAGCACATAATTTGACGTTGTATAACTAAATTTGGAAAACTTAACAGCTGTGTTTGGTTTTGTCAAATCAACTGAATGTTTGGGATTTGGAAAAAAAAAACAGCATGGAGTTGCATAGATTTGGCTGCGCGTTTGTCAGTTTGTTATGAATGCATAATTTTATTATGCATAAATTCAATTCACAGGCTCCACACACAGCTGCAGAATTAGCTTGGCAACTCTGGCATCATATGGCACAAGGTTGCATTGAGGCGAGGGTTGAGCCAGCAGTTGCGACAAAAACGCGTTAAAATGCTGTTTATGTAAATACTTGCAGTCATTTGCATCTCTTTATTGTGATTATTATATTGAATTTAAATATTATTCTAAAATTTTATGCCATAGCGTTTTGTGCTGTTTTGATGTTCATTTTGCAACACTTACTCAGACCTTTTGGCGAAATTTAAAATATTTTTGCAAAAATTAAAATTGATTTTAAACATTTATGGCGAGCATTTAAATATATATGAATATATTTATTTTCAAAGAAAAAGTAAGCTTAGAAATGCCTCAAATAATAAAAGAAATAAACGGGCATTAGGGAATTATTATTTGTTGCAGTCAAACAACGACTATTTTAACGCTAATTCCTTGGGAAGTGAAATGCGTAAAGTTATCAAGGGGACTAGTTGAATTCTTTCCTAAATTTCCACAGTATTCATTCGAAATTGAAGTATAAGTTGTAAAATAAATTGTATTATTTCAAACGACTAACAGAATTTTAATATAATACAAAATAGGATTATATGCTCAACCTGTATGTATGTTCATCTGCTCGCTCATAACTTCATAAGCGCTTATCTTAATTCAACAAAGAAGGTAACGTTGTAAGCGTCCACTGGTTTAAGGCTACGTGACGTCACATTACATTATATATTATGCCTTTAAGTGCACATTATGCCATAATACAATTTTTTTAATGATGCAGTGTTGCGTATGATATGAATGAACTAATATGGTTGACTGTTGCATCTCTTATAGATGCCGATAAATTCAATCAAAATAATTTAGTACGAAAAGCTAAAAAAAAAGATGGCGTACGTTAAAGTCGGGCGCGGACCACTTTGGGATACCCTATACCACCACATTGCAATTATGTCCGACTTATTGCTTAAGACCTCCAAGATATTTTATTCGGCATATTCGGCTACGATATTTTCATAAACAAACATAAATCAGTAGAATTTTGCAGCAAACAAATTTTTTTTACCGATCGGTCCTATATGATATAGTCAACCGATTTTTATCTAATTTGGTACACTGATTGGGAACTATAAAAAACTTCCGACTGCCAAATTTGGTTACGATATCTTCAAAAAGTAACGAAACACAACGAATTTTGTACAAAAAACGTTTTTTTGACCGATTGGTCCTATGGGACCTATATGATATAGTCAACCGATTTTGATCAAATTTGGTACAGTGCTTGGGTACTCTAAAAAACGTCCGAGTGCCGAATTTGGTTATGATATCTTCATTAACAAACGAATCCAACTAAAACTTTTGGATTTTTTCGAAGTCCTCTAAAGCACCCCTATGGGAGCTATGTAATATAGCCCCGATATGGAAAAAATAAAATAAACTTGTCTCTCCTGACATAATTACGCATCTTATATAAAAACTTGGTCGCTTTAGCTCTTACCATCTCTGAGATCTAGGCGTTCACACAGACAGACGGTCAGACGGACAGACGGGCATGTGTATATCGACCTCTCTTGTCACCCTGATCATACTTTAGGTAACTTTGGGGGTTCTCCGACGTCTCCTCCTGTATGTTACATACATTTTCGGCTTGCCCAAACTTAATATACCCTTTGTTCCATACGGTACACGGTATAGTAATAATTTTGTTGCCCGAACCTGTTCCATAAGCGATTCGCACAATTACAAAATTTCTCTAAAATTTTACCTATGTTACGTAGTTGTAAAATAATAAAAACCAAAAATTAAGCTAAAAGGATTCTTTACTGCCAAATTGTAATTGCAAAATACTTCAAGCAAAAAATCATGCATTAAAAGTAAAAAACAAGAAAATATTCTTTCTGATTGGATTGTGGAATATGACTGGAGAGGTTCTCTAAAAATTCAATTACCTATTGATCCGTCGGCTCCGAGATGAAAAAAGGCAAATAAACTTATTGCCATTACCCATATTGTTATTGGGCACTTAAATAAACTTCATCATTGATCGATACTAAACAATCCTAAACACCCAGGACAATTGGATTGACCACGAGAAAGTTTAAAGCTTCCGGGCTGGATTGCCCTTTTGTTAGATATCCAATATTAAAGACGAGAAAAAAATTGTTGCTTAAGGCCCATACGCAGCATGCGTATATAGGCGGGATTTTATTTTAGCGTACTTAATGCGTTTTAGCATTTGAATTCATATTATATATTATATAACTATGTGTATATTTCTGTGATATAAAAGATGAAGTTCAAGGAAATAAATTATAATAATAATGATGCGTTTTTACTAATTAAATTTAGAAAATGTTCTATGCCAACAAAATTTCATTGCTGATGTTAATCTTAACAAAAGCCCACAAATTATTATTGTTATACGGAAAATTGAGTTTTTTTGAGTTTAAATTTTAAGCTTTTCTTTTATGATTGAATAACGATCTTGATTGACACATAAGGTGCACCTATTATTTTGTTTACGCAATGTCACCTTTGCTTTTACGAGCTTATTATATGTACCTTGTACCATCGGCACAGCCGATGCTTACTACAGTCGTATATTGTTAGTTTAATATTATTTTAAGCCAATAAAAATCATTTCATACATACTATATGTATATAATTGGTTTAAATTGTGTTTTTGCTTTTACAAGCTTAGTTTAAATTTAAAGCTTGGCTCTGCTCTAGCCAAAGCTTTTGCTAGCGCTCTTTTTAAAGCGTCGCTCTCAGATCATACGATTATGCTGTTACCTTTTCGAGAGAACAGAGAGGGCGTTCGTATACATTACGCTCTTCACTTACATCTGCTTATTTTTCTTGTTCTAGCTTTGCTAAGCTTAGCTTAAGCGGTCCCGTTTCTTGTTACGCACTGAGTATGCAATAGAAAGCGGCAGAAATTCTCTCTTCTTTGCGTTAAGAACGTAAGCGCAATGCAAAAGGGAAACTGAAACTAGTGCGGTCCGCAACTTGCGTGCTTCGCACGTTGACCTCCTTAAGAACTTTTATTTTAATTTCGAGACATCCCGACCATAATATACCCTATACTTTGCTTAATTTCTAGATTGCTCTAGTCATGCCTAGTATCCCTACAAAGCAGTTCAAGCATTTTTTAAAGTATCTAATACTTGCATTGTAGCGAGTTTTAATTTGCAACCTTAAACGGTTTCGAAGCAATTTGAAAAAAATTGGCGCTGTAGACTAATAGGTGGTATACCCTCAAAGTAAATACATAGGTACAACTTGCATATTTGACTAAGTAGTAAAGTTGTTTAATGAAGTCTGCACTCTTTTTTTTCAAACATTGTGCTTCACATGTTTTCCGTAATGCTTTAGATTAAGAGCATTAAATTGAAAATTTAAATTAAATTTATAAATTATACGATTTAAGTGCAATTTATATGGTAGAGGTTCTAAAAGCGGCACATGTTTAAAAATTTTACATTTTTCATGAGATTTTAAATTTTTTTAAATGAATATCGTATAACTGTGATAAATTGCGATCTGGAAGCTTCTATACAGTCCCTTGACAAATTTTTAGATCCATGCTGTAAAATATGTTTCTTGCTTTATTATTATTATTATAAATTATTATTTTTATTTATTATAAAGTTTTTGGAAATCTAGTTATTCCCTCTAATGGAATGATGATTTACATTTTTATGCCTGATGGAGGACTACAAAATTTTTAAAAGATGCCTCGTCACATTCAAGCTGTGTTGGCTGTAAAAGGTGGTTAGACGAAATACTGATTTTTTCGAAAAAATGTATTTTTATGTATAATAATAATAATTTCCCTGACTGACTATTGTGTCAGTCGCCCCTGGGCGGAGCATGGGGATCTCTATTAATAACTGTATACAATGTACTCACTATAACGTTTTGTGTTTCATCATAAAATAACCTTCTAAATATCTACTTACATGTTATAAGTAAGGAAAGCTTCATTTTTGAGTATGAATCTAATAATATTTTAAGGGACTGTAGTGTGGGCGAAATTCTTCGACGGGGGAACAGGGCAAAATATCGACATAAATCAACAAACTTGAAGAAAATGCGCATCTTTTGGTAAAATTTGAGCTTTATGGCTCGTAAAGTCTCAGAGATACTGTTGTGTATACAGACAGATATAGCTATAGCGATCCGACTATACATGCTGATCAAAAATATCGCTCATTTACAAGAAGAACGTCATAACTCAAAAAAAGCCATTTTGCAGAAAATGCATTTAAAGTTTTCAATCGACCCCAACAAAATAGTTGAAATAAGTGGAATGAAATAAGGACATAATCTCTTCTCACACGAAAAGTATGTATGATATCAATATGAAATTTTTACACAATGTACAGTTTTTTATAACGAATAAATCTGCATTATTAACTCAAAAAACCCATTTTTTGAGTTATGACACTCTTCATGTAAATGAGCGATATATGTACTTTATAAGGTCTACGAACGCCTCCATTTGCAGAGGTTATGAAAATTTAACGTTTTTATATTCTGTACCGAAGGTATAATAATTTTTAGCAAATACCCAAATACCCCTTTTCGTATTATGCCCATTTGAAACATAACTCTATTAGTATGAAGGCAAACACGATTATAAAGTGTCATAGCATTCATGTACTCCGAAAGGGTATAAATGCAGCTGCGCCTGCGCGCAAAAGCAAAGCAAATAAGATTAAAATAAAACTCAGCAAAGAAGAAACAAAGTCTGCAAATAGAGTGGACGAAACAAACGCAGCTCAGAAAGCATTTTGGCCTCTAAAAGAATCTTCGCCTCTCTCTATTTTATACTAAATTAATTTTAGCAGAGACTATAAGTTTATTCCAAGTAGCGCTGTGCACAAGGGTGGACGTTAGCGATAAGACAATTACTTTGAAAATGTAGCGCTTTAAAGATATTTGTGAGTGGATTGTCCGGAGAGACGGACAGACTGACGCATATATGTATCTATTTAAATTTATTTTTACCTCCTAACCATTTTATCTATAACTTTAGGAGTCTTCGGCATCTGCTTCGCTATGATTCATATACGAAGAAAAAATCAATAATTTCGAAATTCAGAAGCAAGCATTTTGCGTGTAAGCAAACGCGGCATGATCAAAGATTTAGAAGGTCACGCGTGCAATTTGTAGACCCCTTAGTTCAATTTTTAGTTGGTTCAATTTTTGTATGGTAGCTATTTGAAATAGTGCACCGATTTTGATCAACTTTCACACAAATACTTAGAATAATACAAAACGCATAAAGACACAAAAAAATGGTAAACAAAATAAACCAAATTGTATGAACCATTCCCAAAAAAAAAAAAAAAAAAACACCATCCTGTTCTTAATTGGCCATTAAAAGCCCTTATAGTTGTACAGCCTGACCTAGACCGTCTCTCTCTCTCGGCGCCACTACTTAGCGCAGGCATATTCAAGCCCATGATACCAAATAAGACCCGGACTTCCCCTTTGCCGAGTGCTACAAGAGACGCACTATAAACCAGAATGTGAGTCCGATAAACAATGCAACGTTGACCAAAAACAACAACCCTGCCCAGTGGTTTTTTTTTTCCAAAAGTATGTGTAGGACATCCCGCTGACGGTAACCGGCCCAACTGATGCACATTTGTTTTTTCCGTCAGCCACTGCATAAATAGCTGTTTATAGCACAGGATCAACAAGCATAGGACTTTGATTGCTTTTGAGGCTTGGTCAGCCACGCAACAACAACAACTCAATGACCGAGCCTATAAATTAAGAAAAAAAAACTCCCCAACTGGAATGTTCCATGTTTTTGGCAAATGAAGTTGGTCAGACGCTTGGCACAGACAATAAATGTGCCTCAAGTCAACGACACACATGCACGCCATGTAGCTCTATGCAATTTGCATAGCATTTGAGGAGCGGCAGTGCTGCATGGACTAGGCCTTGCCAAGACCTGTCCGGTTTGAGCTGTTTTGAGTCCACGTGCGCTTTGCGGTTAAATTAAGTCAAACAAAAGCGACTGGTCTAAGCTGTGGGCAGGTAAAATTCTCAGATTACACTATGGGCACGTTGCTGCAAGCCGAGTCCATAGATACTCATCCAGTTGTGCCCACTTGCACTCCAGCCACTTTAACCATGCAGTTGAAAAGCATGTCAGCCAGCTTGACGAGCTACCATCAAATGGCTAAGTGAGCAAGAGTGCGACTAGTGCTGCAAAGGACTGGGAATCCTTGTTGAAGGAGCAGTGTAAAATGAAAACATGTGCGTCTGTGTTACCAACACACACTCAGACATAAAATGGAATCTCCAAAGCTAAATGTAAATAGGCTTTTCAAAATGAATATTAAATTGCAACTTGAGCTGTTCTAAAAACGTCGGCGTGTTTCAGTCTGGATATACCGACTGTGATATACTCTTTTAGCTATTGAATTGTTACAGTCTACATTAGATTTTGAAACATATGCATTAGGTTTCGACTTTGTTTTGTACTATCTAGAAGAGAACTTGTAGGATCTCGGAAGGCAACAAAACAAATAGACTTAGTCGTTCGGTGATCTAGTTCTTTCAGGAGTTTCTATGCACACTATTCACTATATGTATATGTAAGACGTTACAAGAGATGGTCAGCTTAACGCCGGTGTCGGCAGTAACGCTGCAGAGAGAACGGCAGAGCGGCTGGGCAAGTTTGAGAGAGTAGTAGTTGAGAGATTCTGCTCTGCGGTAGCGGGCTGTTTTGTGCTGATAAACAATCTAACCAAGGACTTAAATTATTACTACTGGACAGATTTTGATGAGCTATGATTTGTTGTATGCGTCTACGCCCCCAATAGCAGAATAACTATTCAAATGTCGGGAACATTCACATGAAAAGAAATAAACAGCGAAATTCTCTTACGGGGCAATAAATACTATAAATAAATAAAAAAACCCTTACAAGACGTCATATCGGAAATAAGGGAGACAGTCAAGGTTATTATATAAGCCTAGTATCTTATGAAATAAAATCAGCTCTAAATCGGAGCTCAAAAACGCGCTTTATTCAACGCGGAGCGAACAAATTAATAAAAAGTTCATTTGGTTCTTCGAGAATTCTGTTGATTTTTTCCCAACAGTGTTA
Source organism: Chymomyza costata (assembly GCA_018150985.1). Taxonomy (NCBI): domain Eukaryota; kingdom Metazoa; phylum Arthropoda; class Insecta; order Diptera; family Drosophilidae; genus Chymomyza; species Chymomyza costata. Next base: position 27,886,048 of record JAECWU010000127.1, on the reverse strand, counting down.
AGAGAAACAGAACTAAACCAAAATCTTAAAGATTCTGACGTAAAAAGAAGTCAAGCTGCTGCCTCACCTGTAGTAAGAAAGAGAGTATTATGACGAAAACGATTAATCATCGATTAGAATTAATAAGTATTGTCAAACGGTAACATAAGAACCATGTGACAATAAGAAGAAGCATAAATTTCACTTCTGTTCCAAAATACGCATGCCAATGAGCTTTCACACATACGAGAAAAGAGCTTTTTACAGTAATATCGGTCATATTTTATGACCGCAATAAAAAAACGAACAGGAACGAGAGGTCACAAGAAGTGACCCTAAAAGATGGTGTCAGATAGCGTTCCCTGGACGTTTCTGGACGGCCATGCAATGCAAAGGCATCCCAAACAAGATCATCAACCTGGTGAAGGGTCTTTACGCTAATGCCCATTGTTCAGTGCGGGATGCATTAGCAATCAAATAACTTTCAAGTCTGGTGTGCGCCAAGGCTGCATCCTTTCACAATTATTGTTCAATCTTGTCCTCGATGCAGTCATGTCAGAATCAATTGAAACTGGACAGGGCATCGCGTTTGGACTGCAGAATAAACTCAGCGATCTTGACTTTGCGGACGACATCTGCCTGCTATCACACGGCGTTGCGCAGATACAAGGGTCACTAGATAAATTCGATATAGGCTTGCTAAGTTCTACCAAGCCACTACCTTCTAGAAATAGAAACCTTCACGATTGGAACAACAACAATTGGGACCATGTGCTCTGATTTAAAAGGCACAGCTGCCTGCGAATACATGTATCACCATTTCCGGTACATAAGAAAGGAACTACAAACAGAAAACAAGATGTTCAAAAAAACTCGACCGCGAAGATCACCTCTCGACATTGAAGCCAACATTGCCCGCAGTCTATTTGAAGTATTAGACACAACCTATGCAAAAACAAAGATACAAGGAAACGAACAATATTTGTTAAATCTGCTAAAAAACCAAACGTCAATTATCGACTCAACAATAAATATTTTGAAACGTGACGAAAAATTTATTTCGAAGCGAATTAAACAGATGCAGAAACAATTGATTGAAATACATATATACTAAAAAGGCTGAATACAAGGTTTTCCAATGGTTCATAAAACTTTCAGCACAACTTACCATACATACTCTCATTGCAACAATCCTGCAACGAATGGACATTAGGGTGGCCGCCGCTGGTATAGAGGATTTTTAAATCGTCGATATCAATAACGCCACCCCCTAAAAAGTTTTCTTTTTACCTGCATATAGCGCCTGTAAAATTTAAAAACGATCTGAATGTATTTGATGGTCCCGGGAATAAGTCAAAGGTCATAACTTGCACTTTTTCCGTTTTTGACTGTGTTGAGGAACGAATGCCGCATTGCGCGCAGTTGGTCGTTGCTGCATATCGATTGCAGTATTCCTCTAATTTTTGTTTGTTTCTTTACAAGTTTTACTAATCGATAGTTTTAAGAGCAAATGTTATCAACATACTAACCATCACCATTCTTGTACAACACATTGATATTAAAGTGACATTGGTTCGAGCAACACACAATTTTTAATACAGTCCACTGCACGGCTCCGGCTTATTTCTAATCAGACTGTATTGTTCGACATAAACTTTAAAATCTTATTTCCAATGAGACAAATGATGGGTCAAAAAGTCTCATATCAATTTAAACATAACTTAAAAAGAATATTGAGTCGGCCTGAATAAATTTGGTAAGCTCTTAAACTCCAATAAAGACCTTATGTCAAATATGTTTAGAGGCCCAGATATCAATGAATATCCATGCAGCCAACGCGTGGGAACCATCAGCGAAGCCAAAACATTAACAATGGATCATTAGTTATTAGACAGTACAGTTTAAGACTAGATATGAACAAGTATCTTATAGTCCGTGTATTCATACGTTAGTGTAAGATTAAATTTTGAATAAAGATTAAGTTAATTTACTTTCTTCACTTTCTTTATTATATATATGTATATATATAATTGTATTGAGGAGTTTTTCTTGGAATCAATTGCAACCCATACATATATGGTCACGTTGAACGGGCTCTGTTGCTACATTGCTATATGGACAAGGAGCAAAAGTCCCATTGATGTATGAAGGCGTAAGAGGGATGGCAAGCATGCACACTGGTCTAACGGAACTATTCCAGCACATTCCATTGTAGTTTTTCACTAGCTGCTTTGTGCCTTTGTTCACATGTAGTTAGTCGTTTTTGAATAGTCGACGAGTGTGCGCGCATATCATAAATATAATATTATAATACTGAGACTTTTATTTAACTATTGTTCTGGAGCAATCTTTTATTAATATAAACAATAAGCCATAATAAAAAATCACGTTATATTTAAGATAAGGTAATACTGCCGATTATATTCGTCGAGTACTTGGAACTATATAAAATCACACTGATTCCACTCATCGTTTCTCATAGGATGACCGTGATCTTCTATTAACTCATTTCCTTCTATATTAAATCTTTAAAACTGGCGAAAAGGACTTAATCTGATCGTAAATTTCTCAAAAGAACCCCAGGAGTCTACGCAGCGAATAAGAGGAAGACCCACAGAATGTTTGGATGAGTGTTCAAATTTTACTCGAAAGAGAAAACTTGCCGATGCCACAGTCCATATAGCCATGGATCATCTATCGGAGGCTCTATCAATAAAGTACAGGAAGGACAATGAAAAAATAAGCTCGCATATTACAAAAGCGGTTGCTGAAGCCAGCCCTTTGCGACTTAAAAGCATAAAGGATAGAATCCCCAAATCACCAAATTCACTACCAATGGAGTATAGCGCTGGAGAGGCTTTGGCGTTGCTTATGGATTTGAATCTTTAAAAGGAAAAATATATAAAATTGCGGGATTCCTTAAACCGGCATAATGTAGGGTACATTAAGCGCTGGTAAAAAGAACTTAACGATCTGTTCACGCATGAACATATTACCTACTGCATGCAAACATAGAAATGATTAAGAAACTAAAAATTGTAAACACGTAAAGATAAGAAAGATATTATCACTATCACATAATTTATGACTATAATAAAAAACGAACAGAAACGTGCTTGTGACCCAAAGGATGGTGTCAGGTAGCGATCCCTTCCGGGTTGCATTACCTTCAGCTGCAAATAACAAACAAATGCAGCTACTAAGATAAGCTAGGCTAAGAAATTTTGTGCTATATAAGCTAGGATTTTAAGAACTAAAAATCAGTTCTGAAAAAGGAGCTCAAGAGTGCGTTTGGTATTTTTTAACGCGGTTGGCACCATTAATACCAAACATTTGGTCCTTCGAGCATCTGTTGTTTTCCCCCACCAGTGGTAAGAGACACAGATTAAACCAGCACCTTAAAGATTCTGTCGTGCAAAAGACACGCAGCTAAAGGTCGCTAAAAATAAATTACTTGTCTTTTCCCCCACAAGAGGTAAGAGAGACAGTATAAAAAATAAAACACGCTAACAAAGGATAAAAAAAAAAAAAATCCTCCCTGTTAGCAAAAGGTTTAATACATTAAAAATTAAACAAAAAGGCGTTTGTTTCGAGGCCCACATCGAAAAGTGAGTTAAAAAAAAAAAAGTGGTAAACGACCAGGCAAAAACCTATTTGCCAAGAAGTACATCTACATCGACGTCTACGTCTGCATCTACATCGCCAGCTGCATCTACATCGCCAGCTGCATCTACATCAACATCTGCATCTACATCTTCAGCTGCATCTACATCTACATCTGCATCGGGTATATGTGAACCTATAGAAGAACCTATCACCGGCTCCAGTAGCGATAAGATACAGATAAGTGAATAATACCTATATTGTAATTTAAGAATAATAGATTGTACTAATGTTGTCTGAAACGTGCATTGCGCTGCTAAAGAGGCAGTCGGAATTGGTGGTGGAGGTTAGGAATATAGAGGTCGGAAAAGAGGTTGATTTAGTTAGATTGGATAACTTAAAAAAGGAATTTCAGGCAAATCATGCCGCGTTGTTGAAAATTGGAGTGGTCGACCATGAGTATTTCAATTCTAGACAGCACGAGGTGATAGTAGGGGTTATTGAAAAAATTAAAGAGAAGAAAGAAAATTCCCAAAAAGTTGCAAGGGCCACAGAAGGTGGCCAAAAAGTATCAGCAGGAAAATCTAAAGAGGAAATGAAAATAGAGGAGTTTGAATTTCTGGTTGATGATTTAAAAAAATATCTATTAGAAACACAGGAGGAAATAAATAAAAAAAATTCGGAATTATTCTCATTGAGAAGGGATAAGATTTTATTCCTTTGGGAAGAAGTTGAAAATATGTTAAAAGAGCTAATAGAAAAATATGAAAGTAATGAAACTTTCAATAGAGAAGTAAGGACGTTGAAATTTGACATGCAAAGTGTCGTAAAGATATTAGAAGAAAAAATAAAAGGAAACGTCCATCAAAAGATGTCGGAAAAATTGGATGAATTTCCAGCACTTCCAAAAATACAGGTACCCAACTTTTTTGGGGATTCCAATGAGTGGGACCTGTTTTCTAATCTGTTTTATGAATTGATTCAATCAAGGGAGGATCTGAGTCCATCCCTTAAATTCAATTATTTAAAAGCCGCATTAAAAGGAGAGGCTAGAAACATGGTTTCTCACTTGCTTGTTGGCTCTGCAGATAATTTTAATTCCACTTGGGAATTATTAACAAAAAGGTATGAGAATAGACGGAACATATTCTCTAACCAGCTGAATCGTTTATTGGACTTGCCATATTTAAAAAACGATTCAGCAAATAATGTTAAACTGTTCATTAATACAATAAATGAATCAATCCACTTAATTAAAATAAAAAGTAAATTATCAAATGAAATCGATATTGTTTTTGCTCACATGATTCTGAGAAAATTTGACAGAGAAACGTTACAACTATATGAAAATCATGTGAGAGGAACAAAAGAAATTCAGAGGTTGGCCGATGTTATGGAATTTCTGGAACAACGGCTTAACGCTTTAGGGTCGTTGAAGGTCGGGGAGAAAAAATTTACAAAAAAAGAAAATGATATAGGAGAAAATTGTCCGATATGCAAAATGGTGGGACATAATATAATGCAATGTTATAAATTTAGGGGAATGAGCCCATGGGAAAGATCTGAAATAGCAAAACGAATGGAGATGTGCTTAAGATGTTTAAAACATTCACGAAACAAGAGGTGCATGAGTGAAAATATGTGTTCAAAATGCAATAAACCTCATCATGCCATGATTCACTTAGACAAGAAAGAAAAAGTGAACACGTGCGTTACACAAAATCAGGCGTTGTTAGCAACAGCACTTGTCAATGTAAAATCAGGTGATGGATGCTATGACCAATTGAGAGCACTAATTGATAATGGTTCCCAAAGTACAATTATTTCTGAGGAAGCCGCGCAAAGTCTTAGATTACCCAGAATAAGAGCTCATACGAGAATAAGTGGTGTTTCATCAACGGAGTCAAGCATTTCAAAATTTGAAGTGAAGTTATACATAAAAACAAGAGATTCTAACAAAAAACCACTAGAAGTAAAAGCAATTGTATTGCCCAAACTTATGAAGGCGCTACCAATCAAGTCTGTGGACATCGATAAGTCCAAATGGAATGGCTATGTGTTAGCTGATCCCCAATTTAATATGCCAAGTCGGGTGGATATGGTTATAGGGACAGATTTGTACTCGCATATTGTGAAAGATGGGTTAACAAAAATCGATGGTCTTTTGGGTCAAAATACCGAGTTTGGGTGGATTGTCTCGGGTTGTACCAAATCAAATGGAAAAGGAACCATTGTGGCCACAACTATAGAAATTAAAGATTTAGAGAGGTTTTGGGAGTTGGAAAAAGAAGATAAGGCAGATTTAGAAAGTGAAGTATGTGAGAAAAATTTTGTAAACTCGACAACAAAAGATTCAAGCGGGAGATACGTGGTATCTATTCCGTTTAAAGAAGAGAAAGAATTGGGAGAGTCTAAACCACAAGCTGTAGCAAGGTTTCATGGTTTGGAAAAGAAATTTCATAAGAACATTAATCTCAAGGAAGATTACATAAATTTTATGAATGAATATTTAGAGTTAGGTCATATGATCGAAGCAAAAGAAGAGGGAAAATATTACTTGCCTCATCAAGCAGTTGTTAGGGACTCCAGTTTAACCACCAAATTAAGAGTTGTATTTGACGCTTCAGCAAAAACCACTAATAATAAAAGTTTAAATGATGTCATGTGGGTTGGTCCAAGAGTCCAAAAAGATATATTTGACATAATGTTAAAATGGCGTAAATGGGAGTTTGTTGTATCAGCAGACATAGAAAAAATGTATAGACAAATTAATATGGATAAAAAAGATCAACAATATTTGCACATTTTATGGCGAAAGTCCCCAAAAGAAAAATTAAAAAATTATAAACTAACAACAGTTACGTATGGGACAGCATCAGCACCTTATTTGGCTACAAGGGTATTAGTGGATATAGCTCATAACTGCAAAGATAAATATATTGGAGAAATTATAAAAGAAGATTTCTATATGGACGATTTAATGTCAGGAGCAGAATCGATAAGAGAAGCTAAAGAAATAATAAGTCAGCTTTGCAGTGAATTAAGCAAATCAGGATTTAATTTAAGAAAATGGATATCAAACAAACCAGAAATTATTGATTCGGTAGACGATAGTGGAGAAAATAAGGTGTTGAGTATTGAAGAAACTGAGTCAGTAAAAACCTTAGGGCTTCAATGGGAACCTCTGCAAGATAAATTTAAATTTAAAGTAAATATTGAAAATTCAGTAAAGATTAACAAGAGACAAGTATTATCCACGTTGGCAAAAATTTATGACCCACTAGGTTGGTTATCACCAGTTATAATAACTGGAAAACTATTTATGCAAAGGCTATGGTTAACTGAACATAATTGGGATGAGGAATTGTCTGTAAAAGAGTCTAACGAATGGAAATCATACAGAGATAATTTAGCCTTATTAGAAGAAATTAGAGTACCAAGATGGATTAAGACAAAAACTAAGTTACAAGTTCAGCTGCATGGATTTGCTGATGCATCAGAAAAAGCATATGCAGCAGTAGTATATGCCAAAGTGGGTAATTCAGTTACTATAATTGCGAGCAAAACTAAGGTAAACCCGAAGAAAAATAGGAAAACTATACCTAAATTGGAATTATGCGCAGCTCATCTCTTAGTCAAATTAATGAAAAGAATAAATGAATCCATAACAACAACAAAGGAATTACATGCATGGAGTGATTCGACTATTACTTTAGCTTGGATTCAAAATGGAACCAACAGAGACAAATTTATAAGACGAAGAACAGATGAGATAAGAACACATAAGCATATCGTTTGGAAACATGTAAGATCTGAAGATAATCCAGCAGATGTAGCTTCAAGAGGAATCTGTCCGAGCAAATTAAAAAATTGTCCGATTTGGTGGGAGGGACCCGAGTGGCTATCAAAAAATGAAGAAGATTGGCCCAAGGAAAAAATATCTGAAGATAACACTATAGTTAATACACTAGTAATAGTCTCTGAAAATAACACGTTGCAAATTTTAACACAAAAATATTCTTGCATACAAAAATTAGAAAGGATAGTGGCTTATATATTGAGATTTATAGAAATAAAAGTGTATAAAAAAGTCTTCCCACCACACTTGACAATTAATGAACTTAAAAAAGCGAATTTATTGATAATTAAGCATGAACAAGCTAACCAATTTACAACTGAAATAAGGTGTTTGATTCAGGCAAAAGAAATTGGAACTAAAAGCAAGATATTGGGGCTAAATCCATTTTTGGATAATCATGGTATATTAAGAGTAGGGGGTAGATTACAAAACTCAAATGCGGAATTCCATGTAAAGCATCCAATCATTCTAAACAAAGGTCACATATCGTCTTTAATAATAAAGAAGGCGCATAGTGAAACCTTGCATGGGAGTATTAACCTAATGAGAAATCATATTCAAAGGAAATACTGGATATTTGGATTGAAAAATTCATTAAAAAAATACATAAAAGAATGTGTTGTATGTGCGAGATATAGACGAAACACAGCAGAACAAATAATGGGAAATCTGCCAAAGTATAGAATAACAATGTCATTTCCATTTTTAAATACGGGGGTGGATTATGCGGGACCATATCACATTAAATGTTCAAAGTATCGGGGAATAAAAACGTATAAAGGATATATAGCAGTATTCATATGTATGGCCACGAAAGCATTACATTTAGAATTGGTCAGTGATCTTACTACAGACGCATTTTTGGCCTCTCTTAAAAGATTTATAGCGAGACGTGGAAGATGCGCCCATATTTATTCCGATAATGGAACCAATTTCGTGGGTGCCTCAAGAAAATTAGATGAAGAATTTGTTAGAGCAATTCAAAACAATAATAAAATTGCCGCAACCCTAGAAAAAGACAAAATTCAATGGCATTTTATCCCGCCGGCAGGACCTCATTTTGGAGGTATTTGGGAAGCCGGAGTTAAGTCCGTAAAATATCACCTAAAAAGGGTTATAGGTGATAATAATTTGACATACGAAGAAATGACAACATTGCTGTATCAAATTGAAGCAGTTTTAAACTCACGTCCTTTATATACACATTCGGATGACATGGACGATAATGAAGTATTGACGCCGGCACACTTTTTGATTGGTAGACCTACATTGGATGCTGTGGAGGCGGACTCACAGGAAAAAATAGGCAATTTAGACCGATGGAAATTAATTCAAAGAATGAAAAAAGAATTTTGGGTAAAATGGAAAGAAGATTATCTGCATACATTACAGCAAAGAAATAAATGGAAGAAAGAAGCAAAAAATATAGAAAAAGGTCAAATAGTAATACAGAAGGATGAAAGTTGTCACCCAGCAAGGTGGCCGTTGGGAAAAGTTGAAGAGATCCATAAAGGAAAAGACAACAAAGTTAGAGTAGTAAAATTGAAACTACAGGACGGATTTACCACAAGACCAATTAGTAAAATATGTCCTCTGGTCGGAATACAGGCATATGAGGAAAGGGAAAGTAATCGGGAAGTGGAAAAGAAAAAAGGAAGTAGTTGGAAGGCTCCCAGTATCTCAAAACTAGGAATCGTGATGGTTATGATGGTATTAATGCTATGTTGTCAAGTATCACACACTGCCAAATTAGGAGAAGAAAAACAGAAATGGTTAATAGAAAAAATGAACAGCACCTCGGCAATTTATTTAGATCCAATGGGCGAAGTCGAAGTAGTGTCGTCGTCTTGGGACCTGGTTATATTCTATAATATGGAACCATATTTTGAAATGCTAAGCAAGGGCAGTAAGCTGGTACAAAAGATGAGGCACGTTTGTGAAAAAACTTCATAGCTTTGAAGACCAATGTAATTTGGTTCTTAACAATACGCAAAGACAAATTGCAGAATTAGAAGAAAATAACGAACTATTCATGAATCAAAAACAAATGCGACATAAGCGTTCACCTTTTGAATTCATTGGGTCATTGTATCATATTTTGTTTGGTATTATGGACACAGATGATAGGGAACAAATAGAAAATAATATGAAAATATTACTACAGAATCAACATAATTTAGACAAGTTACAGAAAAAACAGACATCAGTAGTCGACTCAACAGCAAACATTCTAAAAAGAACTAACGATGATATAAGCATGAATTTTAAGGTTATGAATCAGAGAATAGAAAATATGACCGAATTAATCAAAGAGAGTTATTTTGTATATAAAGAATCTATAAACTTCTTTATGATAACAGCACAGCTTAAGTCGTTGATTGATGAATGCGAAAAAATACAAGCAGGAGTTCTTAACTTATTAATCGATATCAATCATGGGCGACTCAATCTAAACATTCTTAAGCCAAGTCAATTAAATAATGAAGTCTCTAGGATAAAAGAAAGTCTATCTGAAAACTTACTTCTTCCAGGAAAGAGAACCAATACAGAGTTAAAGGAAATATATTCTCTATTGAAAGTAAGGGGAATGTTTTTGGATAAGAAATTGATTATAAATGCCAAAATTCCGTTGTTTGGCAGGTACCCATCACAATTATTTAAAATTATACCCGTACCAATTGAAAAAGACGGACATATGATAATGATTCATTTAAGATCAGAATACTTAGTATATAACTTCGGGATGGACTCATATCACGTAATGATTGAATCAACTTTAAATAAATGTCAAAAATGGCAGGCAAACAAAAGAGTATGTGAAGGAAGTTGGCCATGGAGTAGTGCTAACGATAACTCTTGTGAAACGTCACCTTTCAAACCAAACAGACCATCAAATTGTGTCTATAGAACTACAGTAAATACTAAGACATATTGGATAGAATTGGAAGGTAGAAGTAGCTGGTTATTCAAAAATCTTCATAATTCAACAGCACGAATTCATTGTGAGGGAATCCCAACAGAAATAGTTAACTTACCAGAACAAGGAATATTGACTATTGGGTCTGATTGTACTGCTAGAACTGAAGATAAATTGTTGGTTGCTCATCATGAGATCCACACAGAAAGACAAGAAAAAATAGCTTCTTCATATATAGGGGAAATTGGTAGGGTTCCCAATATAGTATGGGACCCGTTAACAACAACAAAAGTTAATCATTCTGAAGAAATCAGAAGGTTATTAGAAGAAATCAAACAACTAAAAGAGCATCACGTTGAGTTAACAGAATTAAACTTTCATCACCTTTCCGGACATACCTCATTAATACTTGTTTTAATATTGGTTGTAATCATAGCGATATATTTGATAAGAAAAATAAATGTAACAAGACGCCTGCAGGCCATTACCTTTGCCGGCCCTTTGCAGAATGTTCACGCATGAACATATTACCTACTGCATGCAAACATAGAAATGATTAAGAAACTAAAAATTGTAAACACGTAAAGATAAGAAAGATATTATCACTATCACATAATTTATGACTATAATAAAAAACGAACAGAAACGTGCTTGTGACCCAAAGGATGGTGTCAGGTAGCGATCCCTTCCGGGTTGCATTACCTTCAGCTGCAAATAACAAACAAATGCAGCTACTAAGATAAGCTAGGCTAAGAAATTTTGTGCTATATAAGCTAGGATTTTAAGAAATAAAAATCAGTTCTGAAAAGGGAGCTCAAGAGTGCGTTTGGTATTTTTTAACGCGGTTGGCACCATTAATACCAAACACGATCCGTATACGACCAAGGTTCTTTATTCTGCTCTCGCCCAGGACTGGATTACTGTTCCTTTGTCTGGTGCCCCCAGTACAAAAAATATCAAGCACAAATTAAATCTGTTTAAAAACAGTTTCTTCTTCTTGCTCGAAGTAACTTCAATTGGGACCCCAATATCCGATTGCCTTCTTATGCCAGTAGACTTCTTCTAAATAATCTTCCTTCATTGGAAAATCGTAGGATTGCCTTGATTGCTATTTTTTTTCATTAGCTCATAACGAGTTATATTGATTCCCCTTTCCTACTTCGGCAGCTTTTGTTTAACACTCCTAGACGCTCCTCTAGGAATTTTGTACCCTTATCTCTTAAGAGATGCACTACCAATTATGCTTAACATGAGCCATTTAGAGTTTTATGTTCGAATTACAATGACTTGGCGCGTATCTTCTCAAGTGAACTTTCTCCTTCCTGTTTGAAGAGAGCTGTTTTAAACCACCTTGGCTCCAACTAAGATCTTCGAACACTCTTTCTGTGGGTAGGGGCACAGCTATCCTGACCATAACGGGTCAGTAGCAAACGACCTAATATTAAATACATATATTGTTTATGGTTTCTTTTGTATTATCTTTTTTAAATTAATCAACTGTTTCCATTGTATGTTGATCTTACAAATAAATTGTTCTCGCTTGAACATATAACCTACTGCATGCAAACATGGAAATGATTAAGAAACTAAAAATTGTAAACACGTAAAGATAAGATAGATATTATCACTATCACATAATTTATGACTATGAACAGAAACGTGCTTGTGACCCAGAGGATGGTGTTAGGTAGCGATCCCTTCCGGGTTGCATGACATTCAGCTGCAAATAACAAACAAATGCTGCAACTAAGATAAGCTAGGCTAAGAAATTTTGTGCTATATAAGCTAGGATTTTAAGAAATAAAGATCAGTTCTGAAAAAGGAGCTCAAGAGTGCGTTTTGTATTTTTAACGCGGTTTGCACAATTAACACAAAACACTTGAGTCATTAAATTTTGGTGACCCCGACTCTGGTCAACTAGGCGACCACTCATACAGATAGCATTTCCACATCACCAAATTCACTACCAATGGAGTAGAGCTCTTAAGAGGCTTTGGCGTTGTTTATGGATTTGAATCTGTCTAAGGGAAAATATTTAATATTGCGGGATTTCCTAGTCCGGCATAATGTTAATATTCTTCATGGAGGCAATAGAAATGGATCGGCTAAGCAGAGCGCAGTAGCGCAACCCACTATAGTGATGGAAGTCTCAGCAGAGGTGAAACTTCAAGACCTGATGGATCACACTGCAAAACATCTTATTGAAAGCTTACCTGAAAATCAGATGGAAACTATTCCACAAAGTCCCACTTTAATCAGCAAATGGGGCTGCGATGGATCTTCTGCCAAAGTGCTGACAAGCAAACAATAGCCACACACAATGAAAGTGTCGTAAGAAAAACAAAAAAAAAAAATCATCTGTTCTCTATGGTCACCAAATATTGCTGAAATACGCCAAAGAATCTCCGGAAATAATCAGGTCTACAGTAACCGATATTAAGAAGCAGATGAATGATAAAAGGCCTGTATTATTAGAAAGGCGGCAAGGTTCTCAAGGAACTTACAAACCCAAAATCGAAACGGATTTTCAAAACTTGGAAAATTTCTTAATTGAAAATGAAAATCTGCCAGAATTGAATGCAGGGAGTTCATTTTAAAACATGCATATACCCTGCCGCAAATTAAAGAATCTTCTGAAGACAACACACTAGACAAAGAAAAACAAAAAAAATTCAAGACGATTCATTTACTGGACTTGGGCTGAGGGTCGACGGCCCCAAATATGGATATGGTAGCTCAAACGATGAAAACTCATTCCCAATTCTTTGCACAAAACAAAATTACATCAGGAATAACTGGAGTGGATGATGAAATTATCAGAAGATTGGGTGTTATTTGAAATATTTTGAGCTACAGCAAATTTGATAAATGCCACTAAGACTGCAGAGCTGTTAATGGAAAAATATGCGGGAAAGAAACTGACTCCCACAAGTCACACAATTTTGGCCAATCTTTATTGAATATCAATTCTCATTACTCATTGGGAAGATGAAAGAAGAAGCCCAGGAATCGAGAAACAAGGAGTATAGAAAATTACAAAAAAATAATGAGTACATGGAAAATATCATGATCAAGGAAAAAAGAGCATATTTTTAATATGTTGGCAGCTAATAGATGGCCTTAGCCATGTGAGAGCCGTGTGAGATCCAATCCAATGGTTATTCAATAGAAATGTTGTCTTTTAGATATTCCTTCAAATAAAATATGGATGATTGTTTTACAAAAAAAACTGCTAATAAGACAAATTATGTAACATATTAAAATAAAATATATTGTAAGATTAAATTTATTAACTAAAATATAAAATTATGTAAGAAAAAAATAAATGATGAAACTCTCTTTATTTTTATATGTAAAAAACATATACATATATAGTAACATATCCATATTGAGAACTCCACTCAAACAATCAACTTATCAATATGAATATATTTACGTCTCCAACATAAACCTCATCTCAAGTAACTTTACGACTCCAATAAAGATCTTATGTCAAATATGTTTGGAAAACCGATATCGAATATGTTTAAGACTCCAAAAGAAATGTCAACCCTAATATTTTTACGACTCCGCGCAACAAAAATAATAATAATAAATTTAGCGGCAGCGTTAGATAACGCTGCGTACTTGAAACTCCAGCGACACACCATGGCTCAAGTACTCCAATGGAGGTCGTATTTCGTCCGTTTGAACTCCAAGATCGTTATCGACCCCAAGAGGTCAAGATATAAATAAATATCCATGCAGCCAACGCGTGGGAAGCCAAAAACCGAGGCTTCATTAACAATGGAGCATTAGTTATTAGTCAGTTCAGTTTAAGACTTAATCATAAGTTGGTGAATTCAAATTGTGTGCGTATTTTAAAGTTTAATAAAGATTTTTTTTACTTTGAAATCAACTACACGTATTTAATTGGCGCAGTCGGTAGGATCTTGTCGCATAAGTTTTCAAAAAAAAAGTTGTACGGTACTGACCAGTGAACGATATAACTAAACGACTAGTTTTATCAAGGTCAGCGAATAACTAATTTTAAAAAAAATTAATTGTCAACAGGATCCGCAAAAGAACTTTCGCGATCAAACAAAAAAAAAGCGATTGTGAAATTCTTAAATAAATGAAAATCCTATACGGTCGGTCTCACAAAAAAAAGTGAAAAACCGCAAATCAAATTAAAATTAAAGAACGAAATTAAAAATTAAATTAACAACGAAAAATAAAAATTTTAACGACAAATCAAAATTTAAAAATAATATTAAAAGTCACAGTTTCTTGATTGATTAATTGTGCAAATTTAAATAAAAAAAAAAATTTATTATAAAAATAAAAACAAAGAAGCAAATTAATAAAACAAAAAAAACGCAGCAAAGAAGAAAAAATGGCAAACCCAAGAGTCCTAGCGGCGATACACTTAAACCAGGCGCTACAACAAATCAGGCAAGTCCCTATCTACGATGGAGCACCGGAGTTGCTGAGTTCCTTTATAAAAAGAGCGGAATTTATCCAACAATTGTACCCGACGGAGGTCGCGAGACAAATCCAAATATTATATGGAGCAACCGAGTTGCAGGTGTCTGGAGAGGCGTCGAGAGTGGTGCAGATGTCACAAGCTGTTGGATGGAACGAAATGAAGCAGGCCCTTATTAGTGAGTTCAAAAACCACACGCCGTACGAGGAGCCAATTCGTCAGGTGTATAACACACGTAACAACGGAAGTCTCCATAAGTTCATAGAAGATTTAGAGAAAAAATCATTTATTATTATTAATAAGCTAGCTTTAGAGGAAAATAATGAAAACAACATTGTTCACGCATGAACATATTACCTACTGCATGCAAACATAGAAATGATTAAGAAACTAAAAATTGTAAACACGTAAAGATAAGAAAGATATTATCACTATCACATAATTTATGACTATAATAAAAAACGAACAGAAACGTGCTTGTGACCCAAAGGATGGTGTCAGGTAGCGATCCCTTCCGGGTTGCATTACCTTCAGCTGCAAATAACAAACAAATGCAGCTACTAAGATAAGCTAGGCTAAGAAATTTTGTGCTATATAAGCTAGGATTTTAAGAAATAAAGATCAGTTCTGAAAAAGGAGCTCAAGAGTGCGTTTGGTATTTTTAACGCGGTTGGCACCATTAATACTAAACATTTGGTCCTTCGAGCATCTGTTGTTTTCCCCCACCAGTGGTAAGAGACACAGATTAAACCAGCACCTTAAAGATTCTGTCGTGCAAAAGACACGCAGCTAAAGGTCGCTAAAAATAAATTACTTGTCTTTTCCCCCACAAGAGGTAAGAGAGACAGTATAAAAAATAAAACACGCTAACAAAGGATAAAAAAAAAAAAAAATCCTCCCTGTTAGCAAAAGGTTTAATACATTAAAAATTAAACAAAAAGGCGTTTGTTTCGAGGCCCACATCGAAAAGTGAGTTAAAAAAAAAAAAAAAAAGTGGTAAACGACCAGGCAAAAACCTATTTGCCAAGAAGTACATCTACATCGACGTCTACGTCTGCATCTACATCGCCAGCTGCATCTACATCGCCAGCTGCATCTACATCAACATCTGCATCTACATCTTCAGCTGCATCTACATCTACATCTGCATCGGGTATATGTGAACCTATAGAAGAACCTATCACCGGCTCCAGTAGCGATAAGATACAGATAAGTGAATAATACCTATATTGTAATTTAAGAATAATAGATTGTACTAATGTTGTCTGAAACGTGCATTGCGCTGCTAAAGAGGCAGTCGGAATTGGTGGTGGAGGTTAGGAATATAGAGGTCGGAAAAGAGGTTGATTTAGTTAGATTGGATGACTTAAAAAAGGAATTTCAGGCAAATCATGCCGCGTTGTTGAAAATTGGAGTGGTCGACCATGAGTATTTCAATTCTAGACAGCACGAGGTGATAGTAGGGGTTATTGAAAAAATTAAAGAGAAGAAAGAAAATTCCCAAAAAGTTGCAAGGGCCACAGAAGGTGGCCAAAAAGTATCAGCAGGAAAATCTAAAGAGGAAATGAAAATAGAGGAGTTTGAATTTCTGGTTGATGATTTAAAAAAATATCTATTAGAAACACAGGAGGAAATAAATAAAAAAAATTCGGAATTATTCTCATTGAGAAGGGATAAGATTTTATTCCTTTGGGAAGAAGTTGAAAATATGTTAAAAGAGCTAATAGAAAAATATGAAAGTAATGAAACTTTCAATAGAGAAGTAAGGACGTTGAAATTTGACATGCAAAGTGTCGTAAAGATATTAGAAGAAAAAATAAAAGGAAACGTCCATCAAAAGATGTCGGAAAAATTGGATGAATTTCCAGCACTTCCAAAAATACAGGTACCCAACTTTTTTGGGGATTCCAATGAGTGGGACCTGTTTTCTAATCTGTTTTATGAATTGATTCAATCAAGGGAGGATCTGAGTCCATCCCTTAAATTCAATTATTTAAAAGCCGCATTAAAAGGAGAGGCTAGAAACATGGTTTCTCACTTGCTTGTTGGCTCTGCAGATAATTTTAATTCCACTTGGGAATTATTAACAAAAAGGTATGAGAATAGACGGAACATATTCTCTAACCAGCTGAATCGTTTATTGGACTTGCCATATTTAAAAAACGATTCAGCAAATAATGTTAAACTGTTCATTAATACAATAAATGAATCAATCCACTTAATTAAAATAAAAAGTAAATTATCAAATGAAATCGATATTGTTTTTGCTCACATGATTCTGAGAAAATTTGACAGAGAAACGTTACAACTATATGAAAATCATGTGAGAAGAACAAAAGAAATTCAGAGGTTGGCCGATGTTATGGAATTTCTGGAACAACGGCTTAATGCTTTAGGGTCGTTGAAGGTCGGGGAGAAAAAATTTACAAAAAAGAAAAATGATATAGGAGAAAATTGTCCGATATGCAAAATGGTGGGACATAATATAATGCAATGTTATAAATTTAGGGGAATGAGCCCATGGGAAAGATCTGAAATAGCAAAACGAATGGAGATGTGCTTAAGATGTTTAAAACATTCACGAAACAAGAGGTGCATGAGTGAAAATATGTGTTCAAAATGCAATAAACCTCATCATGCCATGATTCACTTAGACAAGAAAGAAAAAGTGAACACGTGCGTTACACAAAATCAGGCGTTGTTAGCAACAGCACTTGTCAATGTAAAATCAGGTGATGGATGCTATGACCAATTGAGAGCACTAATTGATAATGGTTCCCAAAGTACAATTATATCTGAGGAAGCCGCGCAAAGTCTTAGATTACCAAGAATAAGAGCTCATACGAGAATAAGTGGTGTTTCATCAACGGAGTCAAGCATTTCAAAATTTGAAGTGAAGTTATACATAAAAACAAGAGATTCTAACAAAAAACCACTAGAAGTAAAAGCAATTGTATTGCCCAAACTTATGAAGGCGCTACCAATCAAGTCTGTGGACATCGATAAGTCCAAATGGAATGGCTATGTGTTAGCTGATCCCCAATTTAATATGCCAAGTCGGGTGGATATGGTTATAGGGACAGATTTGTACTCGCATATTGTGAAAGATGGGTTAACAAAAATCGATGGTCTTTTAGGTCAAAATACCGAGTTTGGGTGGATTGTCTCGGGTTGTACCAAATCAAATGGAAAAGGAACCATTGTGGCCACAACTATAGAAATTAAAGATTTAGAGAGGTTTTGGGAGTTGGAAAAAGAAGATAAGGCAGATTTAGAAAGTGAAGTATGTGAGAAAAATTTTGTAAACTCGACAACAAAAGATTCAAACGGGAGATACGTGGTATCTATTCCGTTTAAAGAAGAGAAAGAATTGGGAGAGTCTAAACCACAAGCTGTAGCAAGGTTTCATGGTTTGGAAAAGAAATTTCATAAGAACATTAATCTCAAGGAAGATTACATAAATTTTATGAATGAATATTTAGAGTTAGGTCACATGATCGAAGCAAAAGAAGAGGGAAAATATTACTTGCCTCATCAAGCAGTTGTTAGGGACTCCAGTTTAACCACCAAATTAAGAGTTGTATTTGACGCTTCAGCAAAAACCACTAATAATAAAAGTTTAAATGATGTCATGTGGGTTGGTCCAAGAGTCCAAAAAGATATATTTGACATAATGTTAAAATGGCGTAAATGGGAGTTTGTTGTATCAGCAGACATAGAAAAAATGTATAGACAAATTAATATGGATAAAAAAGATCAACAATATTTGCACATTTTATGGCGAAAGTCCCCAAAAGAAAAATTAAAAAATTATAAACTAACAACAGTTACGTATGGGACAGCATCAGCACCTTATTTGGCTACAAGGGTATTAGTGGATATAGCTCATAACTGCAAAGATAAATATATTGGAGAAATTATAAAAGAAGATTTCTATATGGACGATTTAATGTCAGGAGCAGAATCGATAAGAGAAGCTAAAGAAATAATAAGTCAGCTTTGCAGTGAATTAAGCAAATCAGGATTTAATTTAAGAAAATGGATATCAAACAAACCAGAAATTATTGATTCGGTAGACGATAGTGGAGAAAATAAGGTGTTGAGTATTGAAGAAACTGAGTCAGTAAAAACCTTAGGGCTTCAATGGGAACCTCTGCAAGATAAATTTAAATTTAAAGTAAATATTGAAAATTCAGTAAAGATTAACAAGAGACAAGTATTATCCACGTTGGCAAAAATTTATGACCCACTAGGTTGGTTATCACCAGTTATAATAACTGGAAAACTATTTATGCAAAGGCTATGGTTAACTGAACATAATTGGGATGAGGAATTGTCTGTAAAAGAGTCTAACGAATGGAAATCATACAGAGATAATTTAGCCTTATTAGAAGAAATTAGAGTACCAAGATGGATTAAGACAAAAACTAAGTTACAAGTTCAGCTGCATGGATTTGCTGATGCATCAGAAAAAGCATATGCAGCAGTAGTATATGCCAAAGTGGGTAATTCAGTTACTATAATTGCGAGCAAAACTAAGGTAAACCCAAAGAAAAATAGGAAAACTATACCTAAATTGGAATTATGCGCAGCTCATCTCTTAGTCAAATTAATGAAAAGAATAAATGAATCCATAACAACAACAAAGGAATTACATGCATGGAGTGATTCGACTATTACTTTAGCTTGGATTCAAAATGGAACCAACAGAGACAAATTTATAAGACGAAGAACAGATGAGATAAGAACACATAAGCATATCGTTTGGAAACATGTAAGATCTGAAGATAATCCAGCAGATGTAGCTTCAAGAGGAATCTGTCCGAGCAAATTAAAAAATTGTCCGATTTGGTGGGAGGGACCCGAGTGGCTATCAAAAAATGAAGAAGATTGGCCCAAGGAAAAAATATCTGAAGATAACACTATAGTTAATACACTAGTAATAGTCTCTGAAAATAACACGTTGCAAATTTTAACACAAAAATATTCTTGCATACAAAAATTAGAAAGGATAGTGGCTTATATATTGAGATTTATAGAAATAAAAGTGTATAAAAAAGTCTTCCCACCACACTTGACAATTAATGAACTTAAAAAAGCGAATTTATTGATAATTAAGCATGAACAATCTAACCAATTTACAACTGAAATAAGGTGTTTGATTCAGGCAAAAGAAATTGGAACTAAAAGCAAGATATTGGGGCTAAATCCATTTTTGGATAATCATGGTATATTAAGAGTAGGGGGTAGATTACAAAACTCAAATGCGGAATTCCATGTAAAGCATCCAATCATTCTAAACAAAGGTCACATATCGTCTTTAATAATAAAGAAGGCGCATAGTGAAACCTTGCATGGGAGTATTAACCTAATGAGAAATCATATTCAAAGGAAATACTGGATATTTGGATTGAAAAATTCATTAAAGAAATACATAAAAGAATGTGTTGTATGTGCGAGATATAGACGAAACACAGCAGAACAAATAATGGGAAATCTGCCAAAGTATAGAATAACAATGTCATTTCCATTTTTAAATACGGGGGTGGATTATGCGGGACCATATCACATTAAATGTTCAAAGTATCGGGGAATAAAAACGTATAAAGGATATATAGCAGTATTCATATGTATGGCCACGAAAGCATTACATTTGGAATTGGTCAGTGATCTTACTACAGACGCATTTTTAGCCTCTCTTAAAAGATTTATAGCGAGACGTGGAAGATGCGCCCATATTTATTCCGATAATGGAACCAATTTCGTGGGTGCCTCAAGAAAATTAGATGAAGAATTTGTTAGAGCAATTCAAAACAATAATAAAATTGCCGCAACCCTAGAAAAAGACAAAATTCAATGGCATTTTATCCCGCCGGCAGGACCTCATTTTGGAGGTATTTGGGAAGCCGGAGTTAAGTCCGTAAAATATCACCTAAAAAGGGTTATAGGTGATAATAATTTGACATACGAAGAAATGACAACATTGCTGTATCAAATTGAAGCAGTTTTAAACTCACGTCCTTTATATACACATTCGGATGACATGGACGATAATGAAGTATTGACGCCGGCACACTTTTTGATTGGTAGACCTACATTGGATGCTGTGGAGGCGGACTCACAGGAAAAAATAGGCAATTTAGACCGATGGAAATTAATTCAAAGAATGAAAAAAGAATTTTGGGTAAAATGGAAAGAAGATTATCTGCATACATTACAGCAAAGAAATAAATGGAAGAAAGAAGCAAAAAATATAGAAAAAGGTCAAATAGTAATACTGAAGGATGAAAGTTGTCACCCAGCAAGGTGGCCGTTGGGAAAAGTTGAAGAGATCCATAAAGGAAAAGACAACAAAGTTAGAGTAGTAAAATTGAAACTACAGGACGGATTTACCACAAGACCAATTAGTAAAATATGTCCTCTGGTCGGAATACAGGCATATGAGGAAAGGGAAAGTAATCGGGAAGTGGAAAAGAAAAAAGGAAGTAGTTGGAAGGGTCCCAGTATCTCAAAACTAGGAATCGTGATGGTTATGATGGTATTAATGCTATGTTGTCAAGTATCACACACTGCCAAATTAGGAGAAGAAAAACAGAAATGGTTAATAGAAAAAATGAACAGCACCTCGGCAATTTATTTGGATCCAATGGGCGAAGTCGAAGTAGTGTCGTCGTCTTGGGACCTGGTTATATTCTATAATATGGAACCATATTTTGAAATGCTAAGCAAGGGCAGTAAGCTGGTACAAAAGATGAGGCACGTTTGTGAAAAACTTCATAGCTTTGAAGACCAATGTAATTTGGTTCTTAACAATACGCAAAGACAAATTGCAGAATTAGAAGAAAATAACGAACTATTCATGAATCAAAAACAAATGCGACATAAGCGTTCACCTTTTGAATTCATTGGGTCATTGTATCATATTTTGTTTGGTATTATGGACACAGATGATAGGGAACAAATAGAAAATAATATGAAAATATTACTACAGAATCAACATAATTTAGACAAGTTACAGAAAAAACAGACATCAGTAGTCGACTCAACAGCAAACATTCTAAAAAGAACTAACGATGATATAAACATGAATTTTAAGGTTATGAATCAGAGAATAGAAAATATGACCGAATTACTCAAAGAGAGTTATTTTGTATATAAAGAATCTATAAACTTCTTTATGATAACAGCACAGCTTAAGTCGTTGATTGATGAATGCGAAAAAATACAAGCAGGAGTTCTTAACTTATTAATCGATATCAATCATGGGCGACTCAATCTAAACATTCTTAAGCCAAGTCAATTAAATAATGAAGTCTCTAGGATAAAAGAAAGTCTATCTGAAAACTTACTTCTTCCAGGAAAGAGAACCAATACAGAGTTAAAGGAAATATATTCTCTATTGAAAGTAAGGGGAATGTTTTTGGATAAGAAATTGATTATAAATGCCAAAATTCCGTTGTTTGGCAGGTACCCATCACAATTATTTAAAATTATACCCGTACCAATTGAAAAAGACGGACATATGATAATGATTCATTTAAGATCAGAATACTTAGTATATAACTTCGGGATGGACTCATATCACGTAATGATTGAATCAACTTTAAATAAATGTCAAAAATGGCAGGCAAACAAAAGAGTATGTGAAGGAAGTTGGCCATGGAGTAGTGCTAACGATAACTCTTGTGAAACGTCACCTTTCAAACCAAACAGACCATCAAATTGTGTCTATAGAACTACAGTAAATACTAAGACATATTGGATAGAATTGGAAGGTAGAAGTAGCTGGTTATTCAAAAATCTTCATAATTCAACAGCACGAATTCATTGTGAGGGAATCCCAACAGAAATAGTTAACTTACCAGAACAAGGAATATTGACTATTGGGTCTGATTGTACTGCTAGAACTGAAGATAAATTGTTGGTTGCTCATCATGAGATCCACACAGAAAGACAAGAAAAAATAGCTTCTTCATATATAGGGGAAATTGGTAGGGTTCCCAATATAGTATGGGACCCGTTAACAACAACAAAAGTTAATCATTCTGAAGAAATCAGAAGGTTATTAGAAGAAATCAAACAACTAAAAGAGCATCACGTTGAGTTAACAGAATTAAACTTTCATCACCTTTCCGGACATACCTCATTAATACTTGTTTTAATATTGGTTGTAATCATAGCGATATATTTGATAAGAAAAATAAATGTAACAAGACGCCTGCAGGCCATTACCTTTGCCGGCCCTTTGCAGAATGTTCACGCATGAACATATTACCTACTGCATGCAAACATAGAAATGATTAAGAAACTAAAAATTGTAAACACGTAAAGATAAGAAAGATATTATCACTATCACATAATTTATGACTATAATAAAAAACGAACAGAAACGTGCTTGTGACCCAAAGGATGGTGTCAGGTAGCGATCCCTTCCGGGTTGCATTACCTTCAGCTGCAAATAACAAACAAATGCAGCTACTAAGATAAGCTAGGCTAAGAAATTTTGTGCTATATAAGCTAGGATTTTAAGAAATAAAGATCAGTTCTGAAAAAGGAGCTCAAGAGTGCGTTTGGTATTTTTAACGCGGTTGGCACCATTAATATCAAACAACATTGTACTAATCTATAATAACGCTTTAAAGCTGACAATTAAAGATGTAATCAACAAAAAATTGCCCGATAGAATTTTTATGACTCAAGCTAGGTATGACATAACAAATTGTCAAAATCTAAAACGAGCAGCTCAGGAAGAGGGAATTTATGAGAATGAACATTTTGAAAAACCGAGAGAAAATTTAAATAAGAATAACCAAAGAACAAACCGCTTTAATAATGCCAACCAAAATATGGGACATTACCCAAGAAATGATTATAATCAGCAAAATCAGAATCAGTATGTGCAAGATAATAATTTTAGAGGAAACAATAATGCTTACAATCAAAATAGTTTCTATCGTTCGAATACGAATAATGCATACAATCAGATTAATTCCTTTCCTAATTGATATGTGCACGATTGACTTCAAGTAATCTCCACCCAGCAATATATCGTTATAGTCGGAAAAATCCTCGGCTCCTGTTATATTAAACAACTTTTCACACTTGCTAGTTGGCTCCGCGAATAATTTTAATTCCACTTGGGAATTGTTAACAAAAAGGTATGAGAATAATCGGAACATATTCTCTAGCTAGCTGAATCGTTTATTGGACTTGCCATATTTAAAAAACGATTCAGCAAATAACATTAAAATGTTCATCAATACTATAAATGAATCAGTCCATTTAATTAAAAAAAAAAGAAGTTAATTGTCTTATAAAACCGATATTGTTGTTGCTCACATGACTTTGAGAAAACTTGACAGGGAAACGTTACAACTGTGTGAAAATCATGTGAGACGAATAAAAGAGATTCAGGAGTTGTCCGATGTCATGGAATTTCAGGAGCAACGGCTTAACGGTCCTAAAGTTCCTAAAGTTGAGGATCGTTGAAGGTCGGGCAGAAAAAATGTAAAAAGAAAGAAATCGAGATAGGAGAAAATTGTCCAAATTGTGTGTCCAATGTGGGCTATAAATTTAGGAGAATGAACCCATGGGAGGGATCGGAGTTAGCTAAAAGATTGGAAATTTGCTTAAGATGTTTAAAACACTCAAGAAATAAGAGGTGCATTAATAAAAATGTGTGCTCAAAGTGCAATAAACCTCATCATGCAATGATTCACTTTGACAAAAAAGAAAAAGTGAACGCACGCGTTATCCAAAAACAAGTTAAAAATCAGTTCTGAAACGGAGCTCAAGAGTGCGTTTTGTATTTTCTAGCACGGGTTGCACCAATAAAATACAAAACATTGGTCCTTCGAGCCGTCTGTTGTTTTCCCCCACCAGTGTTAAGAGACACGGACTTAAACCAGCACCTTAAAGGTACTGTCATGCAATAAGACACGCAGCTAAAGGTTACTCGTCTCCTCCCCCACCAGTGGTAAGAGTGACAGTATTGTAAAATGTAACAGCTGCACGCACATACCTGTTAATCTGCATGCGCATTCAACGGTCAGCAAACACCGATATGACCTGCTACTTATCAGCGGTCCACCAACAACGAGATGACCGGCGACTTATCAGCTGTTAACAAACACTGATATGACCTGCGACCTAAATAAATAGTTTTATCATCGCAATTACTATATATTTAGTCAAGATAATTCTAATTAATGTATTTTAGTCTAGCAATTTTGTACATAAACTTATTTTGCAACTATAAGAAGTTAGTAAGAATAAAGTATTCAAATGCGTCAGATATAGCCTCTTTGGTCTTATTTTTCACTCACCTCTCCGTACTTAAATAGGTTCAAGTACCTATTGCAGCGACCACCACTTCTGATTTTGTATCTGAGCGGCCAAACATATAAAACAATCAAAACCCTAGACTTGAGCTTGCCTCAAGTCATTACATTTTGGTGACCCCAACTCAGTTCAACTAGGCGACCACTCATCGATTTTGGTAACCCTACTCTGGTCAACTAGGCGACCACTCATACAGATAGCATTTCCACATCACCAAATTCACTACCAATGGAGTATAGCTCTTAAGAGGCTTTGGCGTTGTTTATGGATTTGAATCTGTCTTAGGGAAAATATTTAATATTGCGGGATTCCCTAATCCGGCATAATGTTAATATTCTTCATGGAGACAATAGAATAGAATAGAAATGGATCGGCTAAACAGAGCGCAGTAGCGCAACCCACTATAGTGACGGAAGTCTCAGCAGAGGTGAAACTTCAAGACCTGATGGATCACACTGCAAAACGTCTCATTGAAAGCTTACCTGAAAATCAGATGGAAACTATTCCACAAAGTCCCACTTTAATCAGCAAATGGGGCTGCGATGGATCTTCTGCCAAAGTGCTGACAAGCAAACAATAGCCACACATGATGAAAGTGTCGTAAAAAAAAAAAAATCATCTGTTCTCTATGGTCGCCAAATACGCCAAAGAATCTCCGGAAATAATCAGGTCTACAGTAACCGATATTAAGAAGCAGATTGAAGATATAAGTCCTGCATTATTACAAATCAAGGAAGGAACAACCATTGCTGTGAAATATGAATTCCTCCTAACAATGGTAGACGGCAAGGCTCTCAAGCTTTGAAGCTTGCATATACCCTTCCGCATGTTAACGAATCCTTTAAAGACAACACACCAGACAAAGAAAAACTAAATATCAAGCAAAACAAAATACAAGAAGATTTCTTTACTCGACATGGGCTGAGTGTCGACTACCCCAAATATGGATTTGGTAACACAAATGATGGAAACTCATCCCGAAAATTCTTTGCAGAAATAAAAATAACATCTTAAAAAACTGGAGTGAATGATAAAATTATCAAAAGATTGGGTGCAATTTTAAATATTTTGAACTGCAAGGAAAACATGAGCGGCAGCAAATTTAATTAACTAATTTAGTTAAAGGAAAAATATTAAGGAAAAAAACTGACTCCCACGCTGCAGAAAATTTTGGCACATGGCCAAACTATAATTTAATATCATTGCCTCCCCTTTGGGGAGATGTCAGAAGAAGTCCAGGAATCGAGAAACAAGAATTATAAAAAATTCAGAACTATGAATATATGTAAAATATCACGATCAAGGAAATATGAGGATCTTTTTAATACGTTATCAGCCTCTTCAGATCCACTTGTTGCATCCCTTAGACAAGTGAGATCCAATACAGAATTAACAAGTAGTTATTCAAAAAAAATGTTAAGTCTTTTAGATATTCCTTCAAATGTAAATGTAGATGATTATTTTACAAAAAACTACTAATAAGACAAATTATGTAACATATTATAATAAAAAAGCATTATAAAAAATATAAATTTATTGACTGAAATTTCTTTATAAATGAAAAAAAAAAAAATGTTTAGGTACATATTTTTGCACAGGCAACAAAATCCAACTTCCACAACATATTGCCCAGCTCTCGGATATCGTGTTGCGATGCATGGGTACTTATTTTAAAGCCTGAACATATTTCTTTCAACTACAATTTAATTCATAAAAATATCGCCATTGGTTGAGAAAATATGATTTTTGCAACGCTTTTTCGGCTTCCGTGCCACTGTGCGTCGTTTGCGCCTAGAACGAACAGACCGTCATGTCGCCTCTGCCGTTCTGGGTACGGACGGCAGCGGAAAACAAGGGCCTATTGCTGTTCCTGTAACAATCCAGTATGTGCAGAGCATTCAACACTTATGCATCGATGCTACACCTGCACACAAAATATGTTGGATGAGGGACAATCTAAAAAAATGCATATTATTAAAAAAAAAAAAATTACTTTCTAAAATTCATTATAAATTTATGATTAGTAAATAATTTAAAAAAAAACCAAAAAATAATTTCAAAAAAAATTTTTGATACAAAATTCAATACAAATAGAAATAGGTCCCTGCGGGCCTTGTACCTCGTATAAGGCCAACGGATATATATAAGATAAGTAGAAGCAGAAGCCCAAAAACTCAACTCGTAAACTAACAAAAAGGGTGTTCACGCTTAAGCCAGTTGAGTTTATTTGCAACTGTTCAACAGCTAGTGTGACTAGCATTTGATTTACCTAATAATATTATTTCCCTGACTGACTACTTTGTCAGTCGCCCCTGGGGGGAGCGAAATGGACTTGCAACCAAATTTAAGCAAATGCTTGAGCGATCTTGTCCAGTGCAATGACTTGGTTAAGGATATAGCTGCGAGTGCAGCACGTCTAAAAGCACCGCCTGGATTTCCACAGCGCTCACAAAATTTAAAAAAAAAAAAAAAACGCTTAATTTTCGTCGAAAACTTTTTATTAATAAATAATGCAATAAATAAATATGCAATTAATAACTGTTCAAAGGGAACAGGGACCGACAGTTTAAAGCCGAATCCGAACGGTGGTGTATCTTGCATTAATAGAGATTTTCTTGGACAAATAGCGTCTTTGAGCTAGGGCTAGGAAAATGCACCAGTGCTACTGCGGGGATTCGAAGCACCGACCCCCGGGTTGCAAAGCTACCACTACGCTACCGACGGCCACACTTGATTTACTTGACCAATATCAAAAGATGGAAAGATTATAAAACATAAAATAGTACTAAGCAGTCTTAAAGCCAATGTACAAAAAAAAAAACATAAGTCGTATTCATGGTACTTCATCAGTTGATTTTTGCTTAAAAAACAATAATAAGCTTAAAATGTCGCACACATGCCTCATTCGGCTCTTTCTTAGCGACTGTAATCAGATTTGCGTTTAGCAGAGCTATTTAAGCTCTCAGAGCGGCGTCTGCCAGCGTCAAAGCTTATTTATGCTTCTTTTGCGTATGCTTCGTCTCTCTCTCCCAGCTAGCAGCGAGCGATCATGCTACGTTCATGTGTGTGTGCTTGTTGAGCTCCATAATAACTGTTGTTACCGCTCTTCTGCTTTGAAGATGCTCTCACACATAATTCAACAAACCGTTAAACGTGTCTCTTTGAATAAGAGAGCGCGTCAGTTTGAATAGCGATTCAAAAGAGCCCTGTTGCCAACTTAGATTAAACAAAAAAGTTGTTAAAAAATATTCAGTTGCTTAGTCACAAATAAATAAAAATGAAAAACACTTTTTTTTTAATGAAGCCGTAACGCGTTAAGTTTAAAAACTGAAATTTTGTGAACCATTTTTTTTTGCCTTTTGAATCGACTACATTACTTTACAAAAAATTAGTTTTCAAAAAAATTAAAAACCTTACATTCTTGTAGCATTTAATAGAATTGTTTTCCTGTTAGTTTATATGATGAAAGTAAATATTAATAAATTTAAAGTGTCTCAACGTACGATTTTTTTATTATTTGCTTTAAATCATATAATTTAAATGAAAATATATCCAGCTCCGGACAAATTTAAAAAAATTTACCATTTGCAATGTAAGAAATGTTAAGTTTTGTATATTTACACTAATTCAATTAATTAAAAAAAAAAAAACAACCCTGCAACACCGTTGCAATAAGTTTTTTAAAGCAACGTCTAAAATTCTTTGTAGGTTTATTTTACTGTATTACACTAGTTTACAAATTTAAGGGTCTTCGAGTGAACCTTCATAAAAAAGTGTTTTTTAAGGTAATTTGGGGTCGAGAAACACGAAAATGGCAACTTTTTTTTTTTTTCTTAAGCACCGTTTTCGAGATATTTTCGAAAAACATGTTTTTGGGCACTTATTTCAGTTGTTTTTCAATATCTCGTGAACAAAATTTGGTATCGACATGAAAGACAATTATATCGAAAGGTATTGATTTGTTCTTTACAGTGATATTATGTACATATTAAGTCAAAATTATAGAAGTTATAAGCAACCAAAGTCGAAAAAAAGTGTAGTTTTCGACCAATTTTCAAAATTACAAATTTTCGGCTTGCTTGTTATTAACGAAAAAAAAATTTTAAAAATTATGTTAAGCTTTAAACTGAAAGAGATTTCTTTAACGAACATTTCGAGTCTAAGATCTTTAAAATCGGGTAAGAAATATAGATGTTATGGAACCATATACGAAAGTTCCAATCTTCACTCATTCACACTTTCCTATGAAAAAAAAATTTTTCGCTCAAAGTTTTTCATTTGCGTTCATTTATGTCTTCATGCATTTGTATGCAGCTGTAGTCGGGTTTTTTCATTCATGGCTCATTATCATCTACAATTCTTACCCGATTTTAAAGATCTTAGACTCGAAATGTTCGTAAATTCTCTTTCAGATTAAGGCTTAACATATTTTTTAAATATTTTTTTTCGTAAATAAAAAGCAATCCAAAAGTTTGTAATTTTGAAAAATGGTAAAAATTTTCGACTTTGGTTGATTGTAACTTCTATAATTTTGACTTAATCTGTACATAATTATATATCACTGTAAAGAGCAAATCAATACCTTTCGATCTAATCGAAGTAATTTTGTACACGAGATATTGAAAAACAACTGAAATAAGTGCCCAAAAACGAAAATATCTCGAAAACGGTGCTTAAGAAAAAAAAAGGTTGCCATTTTCGTGTTTCTCGACCCCAAATTACCCTAAAAAACACTTTTTTACGAAGGTTCATTTTTCGTGTAAACTAGTGTTATTTAAGCCTAGACACACAATGTTTTTTCTGATTGTGCAGTGCATAAACTTTTTTTTTTGTCGAAACAAATAAAATGTTTAAAAAAACACAAAAGCTTAAATTATTTGTTAATTCTTTTTTTTTTCAAAAGAATGAAGTAATTAAATTTTTTTAATATTGTTGCACCAAATTGATTTGATTAATATTTAAAACATATAAAGATTGGGTAGAAAGTCTTGTTTAAAAAAAATGTAATATTTTTTAAGAAAAATTTCATATTTAAAAAAAAAAAATGCATTGTTAACAAAAAATTTAAAAATTAAACAGTTCTACTCACAACTTATGTAGTAGTGAAAACATTTTTTTTTTAATTACGCAATAATGCGTTTAGTTTGAACTGATTTACATTTTTGTTTGTATAAGCTAAAAATGTTTGCTTCAATTAACAGAAACAAATTATTTTGCATAGCATGTGCACACTATGTACAAAAAATTACAATGTCTGATCAAATTTTGTCAGCTCCGTCTACGGAGAGGAGTAATGCGATACAAAGCTTACTTGTAACTCTTAAATGAGAGATTCAAATTGATTGGTTTCTTCATGCACTCTTGCAGCAAGAGTCCTGCTCTTTAAGCCACGCCCAGCTACAAAAGCTCCGCTTATACAAAACTAACGGCTTTTAAAGCACAGACAGAAGAGCGAGCACAACAGTTAACTAATAATTATCATAGAGAACACACACACACATAGACGCAGCTTAGATCGCTCTCTGCTGGCTGCGAGAGAGACGAAACAAATTCAAAGCAAACATAAATAAGCTTCGGCGCTTCGCGACGTTGGCGAGGCAGAGACCGTTCTCCCAGCTTAAACAGCCCCGCTATACGCCAATCATATTACAGTAAACAAATTTGGCGTTAAAAACTTTTTTTAAGTTCCCAAGCTTCGGCAATCCAAAGATGTTGGGAGTTTTTTTTAGCATTATTCTTATTGGGTAAAATCCGGAATTTTTACAGTCAGCACTCATTTTATTCGGACACCAAAAAAATTTCTGTTTAAAAGCGAATACATATATCAGGTTTATGTTTCAAAAATAAAACATAAAAAATCATAATTGTTATAGAAACAAGCAACAAAACCAAAAAAAAAACCCATTCTTATGCAAATAAATTATTCAGACACTTGTTTTTGTTAGAAAAAAATGTGTTTTTTTTTAACTTTTTATGTTTAATAGGTCTGCCTTTGCTTTAAGGCTTTAAAAAAAGTCTTTCAAGCGATGTCTTCTATTTTTGCCAAACATTTTGTTCCTTTTGACAAAAATGAACATTTTTTAATTTAAAATTTTTCGGCCCAAATATTATTTATCTACGTGCCCAATTACAGAAAAGCATTTGTTGGTATTCAACTCAAAGGGTCTAGCAAGAAAAGTTGACAAAGACTGCAACAGTTTCTTAAACTAATAAGGCCAAACGATTTATTGGTAAACTTTTTTATATGAAGTTTTGTCATTCCGTGCGAAATTTTTCGAACTGCGTATGGGCCTTAAGCAATAATATTATTTTTGAAGCTTTTTTTAATATGATTTTTTTTGCAAGCAATGAAGTAAGAAAATGTTTCTTAAAAAAAAATGTGAAATTTTATAATTTTTTTTTAAGAATTATCCACTTTTTTATTTTTATTATTCACCTTTGGGTGCCCGGACACGAAAGACCCGAAGGCAACAAAAAGGCGGACCTTTACGTCAAAAAGGGGGCGTAAAAGCCATTTATAGGCCCTACTCCCTTTTTCGGCTTTAACAAGAACAATATGAAACATGAGCCCAAGAAATGGACTCAACAAAAAATCAAGAAATATTGGAATGGCATAGAAGGCCTCAACCATTGCAAGAAATTCCTAAATTTCGACGCCAAAAGAGCGAACACTACTCTCTCACTAAACAGGAAAAGTCTGAAGATACTCTCTGAAGCACTAACAGGCCCCTTCGACTGCAAAAAATCAGATTCAAATACATGCAGATTCTGCTGTGACGAGGAAGAGTCCATGAAACACCTGATCACAAATTGGGAAGCACTAGGCCACAGGAGATACAAAATTTTAGGTGCACACCTACTAGAAGATGTAAACCTACAAAAGCTTCCTGTGAAGGAGCAGGTCAATTTCCTCGACATACTAAATGTCTAAATGTAAAGGGGTGCACAATAGATCATATTGGTCGCAGTGCGTATAGGCCTATGCCTAACCCACAAGCAATTACAATTACAATAATGCACCTTGAATAGTCAAGCTACATGCGCTGTAACTCCAACTATTTGCACCCCGCTTTTCGTCTTCCCGTTCAGCTCCAATGTTTTGTCACATAGCGCCTCTTGGTGTAGAAGGTAGTGATAAAAGGGTGCATCAGTTTTGCGTAACTTAAGCTGCCCGTAAAGACCTCTGATGTTGCCGCGCATGCTTCTTGCTCCATCGTCGCAAATCGAGCAAAGTTTTTCAAATCCACCGATTTCCTGGACAGATATTTCAATTGCTCGAGTTATGTCTTCCCCTGTGGTACTTGCGTGCAACAGAACTAGGTTCAGAAGGTCCGTCCCGCGAACAGTTTGGATGGTTGTATGTTGTTTGGGTAAACTTTTAACTTTAATTCACAAATTTTTTCAAATTTATAATTTAGAAGCGTTATGGTATGTTTTGGGAGAAAGACGTACCTGTAAGTACGAACGATTTTTTTAAGGAGAGCTTCCCGATAGAGCGAAGTACATTTTCAATGCTGGTGGACAGGCTGAAGGTATTGGAAAAAAAGGATACAAATTGGCGGAGCGCAATTCCCCTTCAGAAGCGAATTGCCATTGCTATATATACCCTAGGCTCTCCTTCAGAGTACAGGGCAGTAGGACGGCTGTTTAAAAATTATAAAAATAAAGCAAAGGAACTAAGTTATATTATTTTTACTTATTATTTTTTAGGAAATCCATAACTGCCTTGTGGAAGTTTTTTTGATTTTCAATCAGTTGCCCTAAGAGCTCTTCCGTTTTTTCTGCCCGGTTCCGAGCCACTTCGACCAGCTCGCCTAAATAATCTCTTTTTTTTCCTTTTTGGGTTGAATCTTCATTGACCTCCACGCAATCGTTAGCTGTTACTTCCGAAGCGGCTGTAATACCATTAAAATTAATTAGTTATTTATTTTGATTATGTTTAATTGAAAATACTTACATTCATTTTTGACGGTGACCTCCTGAATATTATTAATTGTGAAGTTTCCAAGAATTTCATGTACTTTTTGGAAGTGAATCCACTGTGAGGGTGCTCCGCCGCTGAGCTCTATTTTTCTTTTTTCTTCTCTGAAAATACATAAACATATTAAGAATTAATTGATTTAATTGGGTTTTAACTTACATATTTTTCCTTGTCATGTTGTCAATCTTGGTCCGCACGTCGGATTAAGTGCCTTTGAATCCACTTGCCCTGAGGGTTTCCGCCATCTCCGCATAAACATGCGAATTCTTTCGCACACCTCTTAGTTGTGCTATCTTCTCCAGCCACATATCCAAGAGGTGTAACTCCATCTCATTGCTCCAATGGGTTCTCTGCGCGGTTGCTTTTCTGCAAGCTGCTGCTACAATTTAAAAACGTTTTATTACAATGTTAATTAAATAAACAATTTATATTTTTACTTAAAAATACTTGGCGGTTCTATTTTGTTTTTGTATTTAAAAGTTGCCAGTCTTTTTTGTTGACATTTTCGCAGCGAATGACAAAAACAAGAGATGCACAGAAAAATAATCGAGTAGTTTCTCATTGGGACGCAATAAGATAGGAACATTTCCACAAGATGTTGAAATGATGTGGATATTTTCGGAACGGCAAATTCATACGTAAAATCTTCGACAAAATTTGTTAGATGTTAGATGTGCCCCAGTGTGAATAGGCTATAAGTGTGTTTATTCGTCTCGTTACTGTTCGCCGCGATAGTAGCACTTGCAATACAATTTCACACATTTCATAACCTTTATTGCCGAAACACTCCAGCATATCAATGCAAGTTGATTTAAAAAACTCCCCATCCTGAAGTGGCTTTTGCGCTTTGGCCAGATTGTAGCTGACAATAAAGGAAGCATGCAGATGATTTTTTGAAGAATCTTCTACTTTTTTTTTAGAGAGAGACAGATATGCCCACCGCTGCTCATAGCCCATAATAAACAAATGTTCCTTTTCTACATTTAGCGATCTAAAAGGCAGACAAGGAAAGTAGCTGTTGCTGATGCAAAGGGCAGCAGCAGAGCACCTGGAGATCACAGCGAAAATGCCGAAAGTTGACGACGAGGCCAGCGCATATTCCTACGCATGGGCCCATATGTTTCGAAATATGAACCAGCAGCAACAGCTCCTGGCCAAAGGAACTATTGACGACGTAACCAATTGACGAGCCGCAAGGTGAAAAATATAAGCCACATTCTGGAAAGCATTCCGGATTCCATAGTGTGTCGTAGTGCTGGAGAAAACATCGATGATCGAAGTTTAAAATCTCTATATATCGATGTTGGCCAACAGAGAGATCTAGCACTACTGCTAGAGAAACATCTCTGTTGGCCAACATCGATATATAGCGATTTTTCGATTTTTCCAAAAAACTCGAAAACGGTTCTTATTATTTCACCATGAGTTTATTTTGATAAGTAGAAAAATTTGTGACAATATACGCTTTTGTACAGTTCCTAAATATACTTATAACAATTTGTAGATATTAATTAATCTTAAGTTTATTTTGATAAGTAGAAAAAATTAAATTAAAATAAAGAATTTATTATACTATCAAATTTTTCGTAACTTTGATTCGCAAAATGTTTCCCCCTTTTGTTTGGCCTTGTAAGACGAATTTCTATTTTGTGTTGTTTCCATTCCGGTTAAGACCCCAGGGCTTTCAATATCGTCGATGCTACAATTTGATTGCCGACGCAAATAATTGTGCAAATAGCAACATGCCAGAACTACTGAAGTCGCCTTCTCTGCGCATAAATTTATGCAATTTCGAAGTATTCGAAAGCTAGAAGCCTTTATTCCAAAGGCATTCTCAACTTTCAACCTGCCCGAGCTCAGCGTTTTGTTGAACAGCAACTCCTCAGCTGTCAAATTGGCATAACCAAATGGCTTCATTATCTTCTTTCGTAGGGCAAACGCTGCATCTGAAACAAAAACATAGGGCAATGGTTCTTGTCCTGTCAGAGCAGCTTTTGGATTTGGCAAATTCAGCTTATCGTTATCCAGTTTCTCGAAGAACTTTGTATTTGCAAAAACGCCACCGTCTGAAATTCTGCCGTTCACGCCTACGTCTACCACCAAAAAATCGCTGTTGCTATTCACTATAGCCAACAAAACGATGCTGAATGTCTTTTTATTGCGACATTTATCCATTCCATGGAGTGTCAGGAATCTAAAAGTAAAGAATTTTTTAGACAATACATTATCAGACTTACTTTTATGACTAACCATAATATCGTCATCATCATCATTTCCTTTATCTCCCACTGGAGCATAGGGCCTCTTGAGGTTTCTGCTATATTTGAACTAGTGTTAAGGTAACATGAATTTTGCACCTCCAAATCCGATGTGCAGGCTGCCGGAGCAGGGGGATTTCTCGTGGTACGATTACCCCTTGGAGACTTTCCAATGTTGACGTTTTGATCCATGCACATGTTAACTCGTTATTCAAGATGGTAGATTTCCCGCGATAGGTATAAACACAAGGCAGGAGCTTAGCAGGAACTACCGTCCTTTTATGACTAAGCACAAAGTGGCAGTAAACTTCCTGGAAATCTGTGGACGCTACCGTTGACTCGTTTAGAGCTCCTCCGCTACCGCTCCTTCAACATGAGCCTACCGACTCATGTAGGGGGTGACTATGCATTAAAACATAAGTAGTTAGCATGAATGGTTATTGAATGGCGCCAAAACACCCGCCATGTCGCTAGGAGGATCAAAGACACTCAGGATTTATGAGGAAATCGGCGCAGCCCGAAAACCTCTCTGAGACTCTCCCCTCCTAGCCGCTGAACGCTGTCCGGGACTGCTTATTGGTTATTCGCAGCTAGCCTTTATATCTAAAGGCATTTCACTATCCGCAACCTGTGACCCGTCCGATTGCCTGCAGCTCGGCTCGCAGAATACCCCTTATTCCGCGATTGTCGGACCATAATATAAGGTTTCAAAACTTTGATGATGGCCTCGCAAGTCTCAATAACAATTTTCCCAATAGACTGAGAAAATACGGCCGCTGAAATCTTTAGTTCCTCATATGAACACCCTGTTTCCAAAAAACGCTTCTGTTATTGCCAAATGATGATTGGCAGATATTGCGTCTCGCATCATATTGTCTTGTTTGGTTATGAACACTGACACTTTTCCTTCCAGTTCAGCAAATGTCTCATCTGGCATGCGCGTATAATTTCTTTAGTCGTTTGGTTCACTTTATTGCAATTTTTTTATAAGCTTTGTGTTTGAATATTTTTCTTTTTAGAAGAGCCATTCCTTTGACCATTTTTGAATATTGAA
The DNA here is from genome assembly GCA_018150985.1 of Chymomyza costata. NCBI lineage: Eukaryota > Metazoa > Arthropoda > Insecta > Diptera > Drosophilidae > Chymomyza > Chymomyza costata. Next base: position 27,849,591 of record JAECWU010000127.1, on the reverse strand, counting down.
TTGAATATTTTTCTTTTTAGAAGAGCCATTCCTTTGACCACTTCCTTTTGACTCCTGACCTTTGGTTTTGCTCCTCCTCTTCATCATATTGGTCAAACACCTCGTCAATTAAAGCTTATGCATTATATATATATGTAGTGCCTGGGTAGCCGTAGTGATATTTAAACAACACTTTATTCTCTTGTCATGGTATACTTCATAGTTTTATTCACAAATTGTCTTATCACTTAATTCTATTTAAAATATAGTTTTTACTTCATAGTTTATTCTCTTTATTAATTTTATAACTCAAAATGCCAACATGGCCTCGTTTATTCATTTTCGCGCAACACACCTCTGACTCATACGCTGCCAAACTCTACACTCCTCTTCTTACTCTAATCCTGCCAACTCGCTCACTCGCTATTACTCTGCCAACTCGCTTACTTATAATTATCAGTTGGTCAGCTGATGGGCTGCCAACTGCCATTCCTACATATATATATTATATTATTTTTGACATTATAAAATGCGGTTGTACTGTCTGCTGTATCGTGTGTATGTCATTTGTACGTCGTATAGTGTATGGCTTGGGTAAGAAAGCCTCGAAATTAATATAGAAAACCGTATATAGTTTGAAGCAAGCAGCGGGCGAAACCCCCTAGTTTGTTTAAGCAAAATGTAACATAACATTTACCGCTGCAGTTATCATCTCATTTGATTGTTTCTTAAGCTCAGAGAGCGGCTTCGGCCTCAGCCAAAGTTCAAGTCAGTTTACGTTCGCTTTGCATCGCTCTCTCAACAAGCAGAGAGCGATCTTTGCTGCTTTTATGTGTGTGTGTGTGTTTGCCTGTTCTCTATAATAACCGTTGTGCTCGCTCTTTTGCTTGTGCTTTAATAGCCGTTAGTTTTGCATACGCTGTGCTTTTGTAGTTGGGTGTGACTTAAGCCATGGTGGAATAATAAGGTGATGTCGTGCGAACGCTCACTCTCTCGTTTAGCGCCCTTATTGTCAGTGCAAAATTTGCTGTGAACGAGTAAGGTTGGTTGCGGACGAAATTTTTAGCACTGTGCTGCATACAATAAGGGATAGCTTTTACTGACGATACCACCTTATATTATTCCACCATGGCCCAAACGGGCACTTTTTGTCCAGCTCTGCTTAAACAACAGAGAATCTTTTTCTCTGCTGGTTGAGAAATAGACGAGCCCATGGTAGAATAAACAAGGTATGCTATTCACTGCACTGAAACCTTAATTTTAGTCTGAGCGAAAAAGTGAGAGAGCGAAACCACCCCCATTGCTGTTGTTGTGCGTAGGCTAGCATATTAAAAATTTTTTTTTTGTGCTGCTGGTTGCAACTAGAGTGGCTTATTTTTTACCGCTGCACAAAATTACGGTAAATGCTGAAAAACTATGCGCGGAAACAACCTTTCTCGTGAAAAATATCAACGAAACTAAAATAAGGTTTGAGTTGCGAAAATTTTTCGGGAATAGCATACCTTGTTTATTCTACCATGGACGAGCCGCTTGGCTGAGGCAGAGTACGTTCTCAGAGCTTAAATAGACGCTTAATGCGAATTTAGTTGCAGTCACAAAGAATTAGTCAAATGTAACACGAGATTCTTTTTGAAGCGGCTGCCGTCGTGTTTAAAATATACCTTGTATGTACCAATTAAAAGTTAATATTTCAATTTGTTTTAATTTAAAGAACTTTTATTAATTACTTTCACTAAATCTAACTTAAAACTATTGCACAAATCGACTTAAAACTGGGGACAGACTGCCTTGCTCGATCGGCTACCATTGGTATTTATATAAGACGTGTGTTGACGCCGCTGTCTGATGTTGCCGTTGGCTGCGCTGCTTTGACGAGATCAAACGTTTGCGACGCTCGGTGTCCTGTTCAAGCATGTGCGTACATGTGTCCTATTGAAGTAGGGTCGTCTGGTGAAGTATGGGCTGATTGTGTTGTATTGAAGTATGGGCTGATTGATACGGGTCAATCGGCGGCCTTTGATTTTACTTACTCGACATAAATCAATCTGTTATGACTCTAGTCAAGTTGCTTGTATTGGGTTACTACGGAGTGGTGAGTGAAGTGGGTGGTTTGTATTTAGAAATACAATGTGTGTCGTTAACTTACCTTATGTACTTATGTTTACCTACTCCTGAATTTTTTATTTAATATTTTTTTAATTTAATATTAGGTAACAAATATTTTGATTCAAATATCTTAGTTGTAAAGCTGAAAAGGCTAAACTCTATATATGTTTTGTAATTAATCAGTAAATATGTAAAATATTAGGGTAAACAAATAAATAAATAAATAAATAATTTTTGTTTTTACTTTTTCTAAGACTTTTCAATTGGCAGTAATATTTGATTAAAAATTGAGCCAACTTTTTTTTGAGAGTTAGCTTCTGGGCGGATTTTTAATTAATTTTAAACCTTTCAAAGTGACTAACTTTTGTTGTCATTTCGTTTTGCTCAAAGAATCTCTGGGTTGAGTTTCTATATGGGTTAGACATTTAACATTATTTGCGTATAGGTTATACGTAGTAAATGCTTGCCTAGCTTGGTACGGTTAGTATTGTTAGTTAGTATAGTAAGAGCAGAAAATGATGTAGTACTATACTGGCGCACTACAGTACACGTTGCATGCTGGTTTGGTGCTGATCCCACTCTTGTGAATGGTCTTCTATTTATTCAATATTTATCTCTTTTTTTTTCATTGTTATTATAGCGACTTCCGCCGCCCCGGTAGCCACCTCTATTGTAGCCACCTCGTTGGTTTCTATCGCGGAAGTTTCCTCCGCTTTGATAGAATCTAATATTTTGGGGGTTGTCACTCATTTCTGTGGCACAGTGTGTTTACTCACGGCATCATTTAGTGATACAAAATTTCCTGCCTCTAGAATTGTACGACTTTTTGCGTTGTCACAATTCTTTACTACGGCAGTTATGGCTCTGCATTATTTGCATCAAGACCACCATCAATATAGGCTACCTCAAGGGACTTGCGTAGGCTTTCTATTTCATTTGTTTATTGAGTTGACGTCTTTCCGTGCTGTTTAGAACTAAACAGTTTCGCCTTTTACTACCTGTTGTAGCTGTGAAATTATGCCCTTAATTGTGGATACATTCTTTACTCTATACAGAGTGGGGCCCAGAATTTTTGACTTTATGATCTCAACTGCCAGACTTTCCTGAGTTCCCTTTGTAAGATCAGTTATTTTTAAAGCCGTCACAAATCTTTGCAAATTGGCTTTTTTTCCTTCATATTCTGGAATAGAGACGCGCAGCTCTTTGACATATTATCGGGAATGTGTCACTTCTTCTTCCATATTTATTTTTTTTATAACTCTGGGACTTGGTTGTGGTATTGTCTGCTTCACTTCAATATCTGATTCACTGTTTTCTTCTTCAGACTCCTCTTTTTGATCTGATTCCTCTTCTTACTCTTCTTCGGACAGATCTAACTCAATCCTTTCTAGGGTACTATAATCCAAAGTTCCTAATTTATACCTCCGGAACGACCTCTGAGTCTGCTGTTTAAAACTAAAGTAAACCTTTTCCATCTGTTTTCTATGACTCTGCGTCAATTTCTGGCCAAATTCTTGGTGTACATCGTATACACAATTTAAAGCATTTATTATTTTTCTGAAATGCTTACGAAAAGTTACTGACTTAACATCTTCCTTTTTGTTTATGCATTTTGAAGCCTTTCTCACTGTTTCAATTTCTAATTTTAGTTTATCTTCTATCTGCTGCCATGTATTCATTTATGCTTTGCTTTTGAATATACAAAAAAAATGCTTATGGTTCTTAATTTAAGTTTAATATTTTGTATCTTATAATTAATTATACATTTGTTTGTAATATTTTTGTCAAATAGTAAGTCCGGGAAATTATTATTATATTAATGTGTATAGGTATATATTTTTATATTGTTAAAGGTAGTTAATAAAACTTATCTTTGTCGTTTGGTTGGCTTTATTCGACTGTTTTAAGTTTTACAAATTTGTTCTTAATGTAAACTTCAATAGTACATTGGATTGATATTTGAATCCATGCATATACAACTTGGCTTGGTCAGCATGTTTATATAAGTGGTTGCGCTGCACTTGAGTCGCATACACACTTAAGAATGGTTTGCCGTGGGAACTGCTTGCGCTGCATTCTTAGACATTGTATATACATGCACTCATTGATATTTATATGACACACTACACTAAGTTACATTACACAGTAGAAATAGTCACATACCAACTATAATGCGCACTGCAAGGGTTCCCAAGTAATGTCCCATGTTCATGTCTGAACATTCTCCCCGCGGCAAAAGTGACATCCAGTAGTTGTTACATATTATCTAAACGAGAAGAGCGCTGCTCACCAACATTCCTTTCATCCGATCATGGTTTTTTAAAATAAAAAAAAAAAATGTATCCTTTTTTCGTAATGTCCTTTCAAAAAAATTATATGTTGCTGCATGGACTTTCATATAAATCACTTTTTTCGCTTTGATTTTTTGCATCACCATAACTCTTATTTGTGCTCCCTGATCAGTTGAGATCGCGGCACTGCATTTGCTTGCTCCAAGCCCCTTTCCCCTTTCCCCCTTCCCATTTTATTTTTAGTTTCTTATAAATTTAATTCATACAAACTAAAAGAAACAAATTGCATATGGCACCAAGTATATTGCATATTGGTGCATTTGGCCTTTCATCAGATATTTTAGATGGTTCGGGCAATCCTTGGTCAGCAACTTTGACCTTGGTCAGCGACTTTTTATAGGTCCTGTTTTAATTGATTATCGGCTCGAATATAATCGTTTTGACGGCTGAGTTGTCATGAGCCGATTAAGATCATTGTGTTTCTTCACTTTTTCCCACATGCGCACATTAGTTCACAATAAAGATCGCAAAGGACTCCTCAAAGGACCCAAGGTTTAAAAAGCCAGCACACTTAGGCCTAGACTGGCACGTTTTAAAACCGCACGGCTCTTTATTTCTTTCCTTCTCCTGGATAGCATTCTTCAAAGAAGTCCCAGCCTGTTGCTGCGATATAGTTTGCAATCCTCCTCAGACACATAGACTCTCGCTCTGCTAGGTTGTAAAGGCAGTAGTTTCACAGATAATTTTTGCTGCGTCTACTTAGAGCTTCAGAGGAATAGAAGAAGTGCTCTACTGACTCTACCTCTTCCTCATCTTTACAGCTTCTACAAAGGTCATTATTCGGAGCATTCATTCTGATCGCGTGTGCTCCGACAAGCCAGTTTTCGGTGAGCGTTTTGGGTCCACTTTGGCCATATTTCGTGGCTGATTCTACAATGGGTTGTGCTGTTCCACAGCCTTAGTGCGTAAGAACTAAATTTTTCCCTTGTCCGTAGCTTAAAAGTGACGGCCGGCATACGAACATAAGGATATCTAGGAGGAGTGTCTGGTCAGTTCGTCTGCTATTTCATTGCCTGTTATATTTTGGTGCACTGGGACCCAAATAAGGCTTATAGGAAACTGCTGTCCCATCTCTTCAATAGATGTGCGGCAGTTGTTGACTGTCAACGAATTGAAGGCCAACGCTCGTAGTGACTTTATGGCTACCTAGCTATCAAAGTATATGTTGATCGCACCGGTTTCGTAGAACTCAAAAATGTTTAAGATGTTATAAGCAACAGATCAGTCACGTTTGATCTTGTTTTTGTTGTTAATCGCACTAATAGCGCGATCCGTCTCAAAGCACCAAAAATGTATGGGTTATACACGAAATATTACTTGCTTTGCGTATCGATTATATGTTAGCTTGTTACAGGTCAAATTCTACTGAAAAATGGGAAGGTACTTGGTCTTGCGGTTTTTAACATCGATCCGTTCAATCCAATCGCCATGACGCTACCTCAGCGCTGTTGTACTTTGATCGATAATCACAGTTCTTAAAACATCGATTACAACCACGCAGGGTTGTAACATGAAGTTAAAATATAATCCTTATTCTTGGCTGCTTGTAAGAGTTCACCAAATTTTTGCATTGGACTATAGGAGTACTTTTTTCAATCCCAATGTGGTAGTGCCTCCTTCAAAGTGTGTAACATATCGAACTGGACTTTTAATGTACTTTTATTTGAGGGAAACCCAAACTTAATTGTATCATCTTTACAAAAAGTTGCTGCATCAAGTGATTCCTATAGAGTCAAAAGCCTTACTAAAGTCATAAAACTTTGAAATGCTAAGAATGTAAACTCAAGAAGGTTTGTTGTGGTAGAACGACGCTTTCATAAAACCATTCAGTGATGCTGCAGATGAGCGACTCAGATTACCTCAAACAATTTTAGAATCAATTATGCAATGCCATGATAATAAGAAACTTCAGATCGGATCGGTGAAATAAAAGAAGATTTCCAAATGGTAGGAAAAGAAGACAAAAAAGTAACAAAAATCAAAATGTTTTTCCATATTTTCCAAATAGAACCGATTAATTAATTGTTCAGAAACAATGATTTGTTCCCTTTTCTCTCGAAGAATTGTCTGATTTCTTGTTTTCTTCTGCTCTTGTTAAAATTATTTAATAGTTTTAGCAGAACACATTGGCAATGGTGAGTTTTGGTTTCCCAATTTTTATACATTGCCGCATCAGCCTAATGGATGGTCGTTAAAACTTTTTTGTATCCACCTATTTTTGCAGGTAAATCCTAAAAAAACACACTGTTGAGTAGACGCTATTTTTGACGCATCGACATAAATCAATCTGTTTCTGACTCGAGTCAAGTTGCTTGTGTTGGGTGGCTTACTGCTTACTGAAATAATATAAATTCGACACGCATTCAACTGCACAATTGCGCTGCCAAGCTTGGACTGACTTTTACATTTCGAATTTATTTAGCGGAAGCGCTTAAGCTGAGCTTTGAAAAACATTAGAAACACCCTATGTGCATGAAGAGCGCAAGTCATAAGTTTTTTTTTTTCTCTCTCCCATGCTCAAACCTACTCATTGCTCTTAGCGCCAAAAATACTAACAGCATAATCACATGATCTAAGAGCGGTCGTTGACCCCTTAAGAGCGCACTTCTTAACTACGCGAGCTTTTACGGTTCTTTAAGCTCGCCAAAGCTCAACTTTTATGCCTTTTTTAAAAATATCAACGTGTAACGACTTTTTTTTGGATCGTATCACTTGATGGGATATACATACATACCTACATGGCCACTACAGTGGATACAGCTTGAAGCGCTGGGATATTGTCTTCCTGTAGCAATACGAGTGATCCCATCTGTGGATTTGCTGACGATCCTCAACTTTTTTGTTTTTGTTGCAAATATTCACAGGACCATTGAGTCCAAAATCTGCGGACTAACCACTTTGTTTCTTGTTGCAGTATGCTGTCAGCTTCGACAATTAAAGCTTCTCCAATTTGGATATGTCCAGGTGTGAGAGCCGAAAGATCGTTAGGATCACTTGACATTGGCCTGTGATGGGGCGAGAATTCAAAATAGCTTATATTTCGGCTCTCACTGTTGTTAACTCTTCAAGCGTAAGGAAAGCTGCTTCTCGCAGTCCGCCAAAGTGAGGTCTACGTGGCGGAATAAAATAAAATGGAATGTCCTTATTGTTGCAAAAGTTTGTGATTGTGGCTTTCTTTGAGAATATCTACTCATTCAGTCCCTTTAATTGGTTTTTTGCTTATACGAAGTTTGTGGCATTGTCGCAATGAAGATTTAAAATTTTTCCACGTCGGGTGAAAAACCTTTTAAGTGTTCCTATGAAGGCTTGTATAGTTAGAAACTGCAAAATACGGCAAAATATGATTTTTAAAGCAGACAAAATATAAGTTTTAGTTTAGTACAATGAATAATTTAGAATCTTAAACATTATAGATACAAAATACAAAAACTACTTTCGCTAAGTCGTGAACTATACAATTTGCCATCAAATTGTATGAAAAGTCGACTTACTTGTTATCAATCCCAAACTGTTCCTTGTCGTGATTTGTAGCTTTTGTATTATTCATGTCGCCTGGGTCAACATATATTTTTTATTTTTTTTTTGTACTTCTTTGTTGGGAAGTTCTGCTCAGCTGTAGCGGGAAAACTTTTAACTTAAGAACCCAACTTACCTCAACTTTTGCTGTTGTTAAAATTTGTTAACTTTAGTAGTGCTGTCGAGTGGTGAACTAGTTGGCTACACTGAAAAAAAAAAATAAAGTTATTTTTTGGCTTTTGACGAAGTTTTTATTTTGAAACATATATGTTACTTTTTGTAGCTTCATGCGTAGATCGCTGTTGATCGATTATATTAGTTATCAGCCAAGGCATACACTATACGACGTGTTGTACGAAACGGCATACAAACAATACGACAGACCGTACAATCGAATTTTACAATTTAATTTGTAAACAAATCACTCATTCAAATCATCATTAACAAGGTGTTGGACCAATATGATGAAGAAGCGGAAGAAAACCAAAGATCAGTGGTATAAACAGAGCAATGATAATGTAATATTTGAAAAATAAACAATTTGTTGGTATTGTCAATAATAGTGTCACGCTAAATCTGACACCATTTTTATTACCAAAATGCAAAATTTAAATAATAGGGTATGATGCGGCAAATCCGACCTAGCTATTGGTTTTGGGCATAAAATCCTTTCTTGAAATCGGATCGACTCGTCCGATATATCAAATTAAAGGTGACGCTTTGCTACAACATTCTAGAACTACCGATTTCTTTAGAACATTATTTATTTTTGAGATAGAGGCAAGTGAGGTGAATCCGGAAACGCAGCGTTACGCATTTCTGAGTTGACATTTGAGTATGAAACCAAGTGTCAAATAAACGTCATGGCCGACGCTAGTTTTTGATAATACTCCGACTTGACTACATGTGCTTTTTTGATCAGTACAATTTTTCTTCAAAGAATTGCTACCATGAAAGTTTTATTTTTAGATTTTGTGTCGCTAAAATTTCAAGATTTTCTCAAGCAAAATCAAATGTACCTAAGTATATCCATAATATTATTTAGACTCTATACTTCAAAAATGCTTAGGGATTCGTTTCGATTTTTGCAAGCCAACAGAATGACGCTACTCGTTTTGAAAAAGTTGATTTGGGGTGTATCCGGAAGTGTTGAAATGAGCCAAATAATTATTTTGAATATAAATTCAGCACGGATTTCAGCATTTTTTGTGCCAAAATGCTAAGGTCTTACAAAAAAAAAACGAAACGAATCCCCGAAAATCGGTTCCAAGTTCTGATGATTTGTTGAAAATGCTGAAGGCAATGAAAATCGACAAAAGGTGTGCTCTTACAGGCGATTTCACTCTTTTAAAAAAAAACCATTTTTCATGTCATTTCACTAGACAACAATTTTTGTTTTCCACATTCATTCATTTCAATGTATTATTCAACCTTTTTTTGTCCCGGACGACTTTGGCATACCCTGTACCACTGCTAGCAATAAAATCCAGTATATTGCTTAAGAACACCAAAAGACATTTGATTGCCAAATTAGATTACGATACCTTCATAAACACCCAAAAACAGACGAATTTTGAGTTACAAATTTTTTTTTGACCGATCGTTCCTATAGGAGCTATATGATATAGTCAACCGATTTTGGCCAAATTTGGTATAGTGCTTGGGTACTCTAAAAAACTTTATGCCAAATTTGGTTACAATATCTTCATAAACAAACGATTTATGCATCTAAAACTTTTGTTTTTTTTTTTTTCGAGGTCCTCTGAAACACCCCTATGGGAGCTATATAATACATATAACCCCGATATCGAAAAAGTTAAATAAACTTGTCTCCCCTGACATATCTACGCATCTAATCTAAAAATTTGGTCGCTCTAGCCCTTACCATCTCTGAGATCTAGGCGTTCATACGGACAGACGGACATGGGTTTATCGAGTTCTCTAGTCACCCTGATCATACTTTAGGTAACTTTGGGGGGTCTCCGATGTTTCCTTCCGTTTGTTACATATTATTATTATATACACGAACTTCGCATATTTTGCTCAGCGATCAATCTACATAACAAAAAATCTTCGTATCGATCTGCAATTTTGACGCATTGAACGACAAGTTTTTCAATATTGAAAAAAAAGTATTTTGTCACACCAAAAAAACAACGAAAAAATTCTACCGAATTCACCCTACTTGCCTTTATGACTATTTTTCAAAAAGTTCATATTTACACCCAAGGGCTGAACTTAATTCAAGTTCAAATTCGCTTAAAACCAGTTTATTTCCGTCTAGATTTTAAACAAAATTTCTGTTCTTAATTTTTTTTTTGTAAAGTCCTGTACGCAGCACTGAAAATCACAATCGTACGTAAGATGGCGCCACCAAGTTCAATAGATGGCGCCAGCAGCTACCAACGTTTGCCATTCGTGTTCCAAGCAAAAAGCAGCTGATTGTAGCATGACCATTTGCAACTAAACCCAAAGTACTGCAACAATATTGCGTTGAATACCATAAAAATATACCAGAATACGACAAAAAATACCACTTTGCGTTTATATGCACGCATTAAGGCAGTAATTAATATTTTTTGGAGCAGAACTTTAATAAGAAACATTTTTTATACGTACAACATAAGTTGGACTTTTTTCTCACAGTGTATGGGCATCATGTGCTGCTGCTGAAACTTTCATGGCAACAAAGTTGAAGTAATTGATGCACTTAAATCAAAGTTGAAGTTAAACACTTTGCAGTGTACGTCACATAATTTTTGGTTAGAATAGAAAATAAAGCGTTTTAATTGATATCGACAAGTTAAGATTAAATTGAAATTTGGAATTTAATTAGATTTCAATAAAAGAGCATATTTAAGGCATACCTACTGCCTGAAATATTTAGTGAAGAGCTGCCGCTGCAAAATTAAAGTGTTAAAATTTCATTTGGCATTTGCAACAAAATTCTATTACTCATACGACAAGTTGTGCATGTGAGTTTCAATTAAAAATTAAGATATTTGATGCTGTCAAAGAACTTTTGTGCTTTTTGTGTGTCTGTGTGTGTGAAACCATATAAACCAAAATCTAGGAAGAAATGAACATGGAAGCTAAGGAACCCCAGATGAAACTCAAATACTAAAAGACAAGCGACAAATGGACAGCCTACAAAGTAAAGCAAAGCAAAGCAGTGCAAAAGCACAGAAAATGAAAACCAAAGCGCACATGAATAAATTTGGAAGCATTTGAAATGCTGAAGAATGAATTCTGAAACTTTTTGTTATGTTTTGCGTTTGTTTTTTTTTTCGGGTGTACTGCTGCATTCAGTTCAAAATGAGTACTGTCAAAGTTACAGCCATTATATGTGTGTGTGTGTGTGTGTGTGTGTGTGTCTGTGTGGTTGTGGCATGTTACTTGCTGCATTGTTTTGGGGTAACTATCTGTATATATGAGTATGCTATGCATAGGGTACAAAGTTTTCAGCCTTGCCTTAACTTTTGCCAAAAACCCACAAAAATAAGTAAGACGACAAGGACTACTACGACAAGGACGACAAAGTATTGCAACAATGCATAACTTTGTATCTTCTCTACAATATTGTGTTTGTGTGAAAATAAAGAAACACAAAAAAAAAAGGGGTAGGAAAATTAGAACCGCAAATCATTTTGAAAACAATGCATATGCCATGTCATATGAGTTAACAGCAACATCAACAACAATAATACCAACATTGGTAACAATGTAAATGGCTCTAAAATACCAGAACGAATTTTCTCTTCTTGCAACAATTTTCGACAAAAGTTACAAAAAAAAAAAAGAAAGAAATTTGCTCTTTTCAGCTGCTTCCACTTTAACTAGAAAGCATTTTACTCTAGCGTGACAAATGAGGCATTTAGGATTGGTTTGGTTTTAGTGGCATATCCTGCCTACTGCTCATAAGAAACTTTCTAAGAAGTTTGATTATCTTGTGTCTAAAAATCTACAAAATCCAAGCGTTCATATAGACGCATGAATTTCTGCGCTTTTGAGCACTTTATTGAAGTTACCCTGTCAGCTGATCATTTAAGCTAGAAGCTTTGATATAACAATCAAAAGACCTTTAAACTATTTAAACATCATAAAATTAGCATAACCTAGTTTTTCTGAACCATCAACCACTTTTGAGAGCGAAGTTGTTTAACTGGAAAACTATTAGTCGTAGAAAAGTGATTGAGGACTTATTAAACCCTGTATTGTATGGTTCAAAGAGTATATTAAGTTTGTGCAAGCCGAAAATGTATGTAACATACAGAAGGAAACGTCGGAGACCCCCCAAAGTTACCTAAAGTATGATCAGGGTGACTAGAGAAGTCCATATGCCCATGTCCGTCTGTCCGTCTGTATGAACGCCTAGATCTCAGAGATGGTAAGAACTAGAGCAACCAAACTTTCAGATTAGATCCCTTATTATTCCATAGAAGACAAATCTATTTTATTTTTTCGATATCGATATATTCTATAGCTCCTATAGGGTTGTTTCAGAGGACCTCGAAAAAAGCAAAAGTTTTAGATGGATAATTCGTTTGTTTATGAAGATATCGTAACCAAATTTGGCATTCGCAATTTTTTTGGAGTACCCAAGCACTGTACCAAATTTGATCAAAATCGGTTGACTATATCATATAGCTTCTATAGGACAAAAAGGTCACAAAAACGTTTCTTGTACAAAATTCGTTGTGTTTCGTTTGTTTTTGAAGATAATTTAACTAAATTTGGCGTTCAGAAGATTTTTAGAGTACCCAAGCACTGTATCAAATTTGATCAAAATTGGTTGACTATATCATATAACTCCCATAGGACCAATCGGTCAAAAGAACGTTTTTTGAACTAAGTTCGTTGTATTTCGTTTGTTTATGAATATATCATAGCCAAATTTGGTGTTTGTCAGTTTTTTTAAGTTACTAAGTTTTAAGTTGACTATATCATATAGTTCCCATAGGACCGTTCTGGCAAAAAACATTTTTTTTAACAAAATTCGTTGTATTTTGTTTGTTTATGAAGAAATCGTAGTCAAAACTCACATTCGAAATTTTTTTTATAGTTCCCAAGCACTGTACCAATTTTGATCCAAATAGGTTAACTTTATCATATAGCCCCAATAGGACCGATCGGTCAAAAAATGTATTTAAAGCTTAATTCGTTTTGTTTCGTGTATTTATAAAGATGTCGTTACCAAATTTGGCAAATAAAAACCTTTTAGACTTCTGAAGCAATATACCGGATTTGATTGCAATGTGGTGCTACATTTTTTCTATTTAATCATGTATATCATGTCGTAAAGAAAATTAAAGTTTTCGAACTTAACAAAATTTTACTTAACGAGTAATCAAAATATTGAAAAAATGTCAAGCTTCTCGAGTCGAAACAATCCGACTTTAATACACTTTAAACTTCGTGAAGCTGGTAATAAGTTTTTGTTTAAAATAATCATTATTATTTTTCAAAGCAAAGATTTGGTTATAAAGAGTCAATCATACTTAAGTTAAGAGAGGTGGCAAGAGTTTTCCAAGAGGAAAAAAAAAACTCAAAATTTTTTGGTGAAGCTTCTAAGATTCGTTTTTCCGAAACTGGCCGATAAATTAAACAAAAAAATATTTGAATTTTCAAGAATTTTCAAATGTTAATTCATTTTGTGCACTATATAGATCTAGTAGGCTTTCATTAAAACTTTACTTATTCAGCTGCACGCTTCATAAAAATATTATTCCAGAGAAAACATTAAATAAGTATATTTTCTAACGTAAAACAGACAATTAAAAAAATAAACCATGGATATCGATGGTCAAGTATATAAGAAGATATCGAAGCTAGTTGCCAAGTAAGTGCCCACAAATTTGCATACAGCCATGAAGTATCTAATTTGTTGCTTATGTATATGTATACCTATATACACAGAACATCTGAGCAAATACAGGACATATGTGATGAGCCGCAGTCTTCATCTACCTCACATAATGTTAGTTCCCAAGCTACATCAGGCGCTGGCGCTTCCCCATGCAAGGACTTGATTAATAAAATTTATGACTTACAAATTCAGGCTTATGATAAATCATTGACGTTGATGCAGGAGCAGAAGCAACTAATGATTCTTCGCAATCAGGCCAAGTTGGCACTGCAGGAGCAAATATTAGTTCTCATGAAGCAATTGGAGCAGGAGCCCCAGCCCGTTTTGGAAGGGGATAAGAACTTGTAGATGTGGACAATTAAGTTTGAAAGATTTCGTTGTTACCAAATTGTTAAGCGTTAAATGTTTTGTTAGACCAGTTTAAGCCCGATATCTTTAGTAGGGTTTTTCAAGGCATTCGAAATGTGTAATAAACTAATGAAGCATGTACTGCTGGCATAGACCATAGACTCCTTTTTTTTATTCGTGAGTCTACAGAAATCAAAATCGTAGTAAATTTGAGATGATAGTTTGGATATAAGGTTGTATAAAATTATACAAGATGTTGATTTAATTTTTTATGTTAAAAATCTTTTCATAAATTTTTCATTTTAATTGATGTGTATTCAAAAACCAATTCAACTGCAGAATTTTCCTTAGTGTACTTCTATTGCAGTATTGTACTTATGGGAACAGTGTGCAACCATTTTCGTGCTAGGCTGTGTCTGACAAATATTTTCATGTTGAAATTTTCCGACTTGCTATGTCCAACCCACAGCTCTGACGTGTAAGTCTTTTGCATGAAAATGCTGACCATATGCAAATGTTTTGGGTTTCCTTTGTTTAACCGCAAATCATTTACGTTTATTTAATTTGGTAAAGTCTTTCAACTGCAGAAATCCATGAGTGCTCATAATTTTCAGGCTAGCAGTAACATATAGGAACAAAATTATAATGTTATTTAGATATTTGTAATGTGGAATCAGTTTCATGTACATAAGTAAAATCGAATAAAAAATTCGAAAGCTTTACGGGAACACCAGAAAATTAATGCACCCACTAAAAGCTTATTTCGCGGAGTTGATGCTCGTGGTCTTTAATTTTAATAACTATACTGTATAAACGTTTCAAGTCAAAGTCTGCAACTTGAATATTTGAGACAAATCGGCTTTTCGTGAAAAACCATAAAACATATAGGTACGAAAATCAAAATCCCATTTACCATGCATTGTCGAAGACTCATAAAACTTAAGCACATGGCCTAGCTTATGATATGAAATGTAATTGGATTGTTGCAACCAAACGTATCTATATAAAAGTTGATCTAGTCGATGTAGATATGTCCATAAAACTGCCATGTGAATAAAATTTAATACGCGCCCACAAAGTGAAGCACAAGTGACCGCCGCACCTTCGAACAGAGGCCAAGTGACCAAGTGGGAATTGGTCATATGTGCTGCAAATCTAATGTTCAGGTCACATTCCACGGTCCATCGTTGGCCTCCAGTCTCTACGTGTAATATCAATAAAATTAAGCGGTGTTGCACTCGCCATGTGGACTCCCTCTGACCCTGTTTCGCTTCTCACTCAGCGCTGTTAGGCCATAAGCCCAAATCCTAAGCCGGTACCCGCAGGCCCAATGCTTCGTGCGTGTCGTGCTGCGGACGCAGGCAATCATAAAAAAAAAATAAAAAAATAAAATACAATGCCAAACAATAAGCTGGAAGCCTCTTATGTGTATTTTTATGTGCCGTGTGCTGGGCTCCCTGCCTTAGCCTCTAATGCGACTTGAAAAGTCAACGACATCCGCCGGCAGCGCCAGAGTAGAGCGGAAGTGAGCGCCATGCTAAATGTGGCGCGTCATTGTTTTCCCGATGCCGCTACTCTCTCTTATTCACATACACAAGCGTGCACGGACACATGTACAAACTCACGTACGCACACACATGAGCGCATAACCCAGTTGACCAAAAATAGAGAATGTACATTTTTTTTTTATTTCAAATCAATATCTTTTCTCGTTAAAGCGTTGGAGTGACGTAACGCCAGAAATTATGTTTGGCGTTATGATAGTTTATAAAACTGCTTCAAATTTGTCAAAGGAACATAGTGTGACCATCTCTTCCAATTACGCAGGATATGCCACGGAAAGTCGCCGAATCATACCAAAAAGTCTAGACTGCTGCGAGAACTCTTCTTAATTTTATTTTGAATAACTACTTTCGCAGTTTGGCTTAATTTCATATTTTAGTGCTTAATATACAAAAACGGAATGCAAATTCTGCGAACGAAAATGATGAAGTAAGCAATTTGACGTGGTCAACACGAGAAAATATAGAGAATATGTTCAAAAGTCGTGCAGAAATGCAAAACTGCCCAAACAATAAACAACTTTTTATTTTTTTTTGTATTTTAGCTTCTTATAATTTTAATTTATACAAGCTAAAAGAAACAAATCTCTCTCATCTCTTTATCGACAATTGTGATATCGAGATCTCTATGCAGGTCACAGTCACGGACGTACCATGGAGCATTTGTGATTGCCCTAAGCACAATATTTTGAAATCTTTGAATAATCTGCCGATTTTTGGTTGAAGTGCAACCCTATAGTTGGGCTCCATATGACCAGATAGGCGTAAGGACTTGCTTGTATAGAATGATTTTGTCAGGAATTGAGAGTGTGGACCTTCTTCTGTGGTTTCTGTGGTTTCCAATTCGGATTCTCGAAGGTGGCTATCTTTGTGTTGCTTGGACTCGGCAAATCGCTTGCGTAAATTATATTGTATATAAAAGCGGTCCCAGAACGCTGCCTTGGGAGACACCAGCCTTTATTGGATATTACTTACTTACTTAGGTGGCCTTTACAACCCGTTACCGGGTTACAGCCGACCTCAAGAGCTCACGCCAGGAGCCTCTGCTTCTAGCGCGTCTTCTCCAATTTATAACACCAAGTGTAGACAGGTTCTCCTCCACTTAGTCCTTCCATCGAAGACGCGGTCTCCCTCTTCGTCGTCCAACGTTGAGTCTCGTTTCGAACACCTTTTTCGCTGGAGCTTCTTCGTCCATACGAACGACATGTCCGAGCCAGTGCAAACGTTGTATTGTTATGCGCTGGACGACATCGATGTCGCCGTAGAGCTCATACCATTCGTGGTTCATTCTTATGCGATAGTCGCTCCCAATACGGACGGGACCGAAGATTTTGCGAAGAATTTTTCTCTCGAACACTCCAAGCGCTGCTGCATCCGTCTGCAACACAAACCAAGCTTCTGCGCCGTAAAGAAGCACGGGTAAGATGAGTGTCTTGTAGAGTGTAAGTTTTGTCTGTCGAGAGAGCGCTCCGCTAAACATTTGCTTACTGAGCCCAAAGTAACACCTATTGGCAAGTGTGATCCTTCGCTTAATCTCCAGGCTGATATCATTTTCAATGTTGATGGCGTTGCCAAGGTATATGAATTCCTTGACAACTTCAAAAGTATATTGGTCCGCTACAACGTGGGATCTTAGACGCCGCGTATCCCTGTGCGTAACCAGTATATACTTCGTCTTGCCCTCATTCACCGCCAAACCCACTTTTGCTGACTCCTTTTAGATTGCAGCAGCAGTGACATCTCGCATGCAACGTCCAACAATATCAATATCATCAGCGTATGCAAGGAGCTGGACACTTTTGTAGAAATATTTATTGGATATAATTCAGAATAACTACTGCCTTGTTTAGTTCTAAAGAATCTGTTGCTCAAATAGGACTCAAGTATCTCTGAGTAACTTTCCGGTAATATAGTTTTTATTTTATGTATTAGACCTTCATGCCAAACTTTATCGAACGGCTGTGCTACATCAAGAAATACTACTGAGCAGACTTCCTTTTTCTCCAGAGAGTTTTCAATTATATTGGATATGCGGTGAACCTGGTCAATAGTAGAGTGATTAGCTGTGAATCCAAACTGATGACTTGGTAACAGACTACTCCGCTCTATTTATAGCATTATCTTTCTGATTAACAATTTTTCAAATATTTTTGACATCATAGGAAGCAACCGAGCAACAACAAGCAGCTGTTGTCATAGGCGCTGTTTGTTTTTATTAAGAAAAGTGCTTGTAAGAAAAATGCCAAGTTTTAAATATTGCTCGGCGCTATATTTGCTGTATAAAAATATTTGTAGCTGCCAGTGCAATTCAATCAATAAAAAAAATGGGTTTTCTGTGCTATGCTGCGCCTAGGAGCGATTTCTTGACGAAAATCAGCGTCACGTAGTTTATGGATAGTCCCCACTTTGACTTTTTAATTTCACAAAATTCAAAAAGTGGAGTTAATCGAAATGGCAGTTGAGCCATTCGTTTAATATTAAGCTTAATATTAACTTAAGACTAGCTTCGTCTTCGATGAGAAAAAAATATTTTTCAGTGCGTTTAATTTTTTTATCTAAAATGATAGAGTGAACTATTCGACGTGGTCAACACGCAATTATAAAATATCCAGAATATGTTCAAGTTCAAAAGTCGTGCAGAAATGCAGAAGTGCCCGACTTCACAGTGCTTTGTTTATGTTGAGAGTAATTTTTTTCAAAAGTTTGCATTTTAAAGGCATTTAAGATAAAGTTTCTAACATTTCTCCAAAAATTTATATTTTCGTATCTTGAAATCCAAGGAACTTACAACAAAAATTAAAAAAAAAAAGTATACTGGCTTTAAATACTTTTGATGGTTGTTGACAAACATAATATGTACCTTTGTATGTACTAAAAAAAATAGTAAAAAAAATTGTCTATATAGATTACTTTAATCGCGCTGCTTATAATTTGGATAACTTTGGAGAATCTTTGACGTCTCCTTCTCTATTTTACATAAGGTACAGGATAGAAAAACAAGTCGATCCAATAAAAAGGTCGTTTTCATACTAACTTTTAATACCAGATTACTTAAAAAATACCAAAGTAATCTTAATAAAATTTTCGCTTATGCTGGATGTTTTGTTTGCTGGGTATCCTTGTACGTCAGCAAGCATCAAATGCCAATAGCAACACTAACACTAATGCCAACGCACTCCAGGGCTGGATTCAGGACCCGTTCATTTATTGTGATAAATAAGATATTCTTGGAATAAAATTAAACATAGAATTAAATAAAAAATAACAATAATAAAAAATGTAATACAGTCGAGGCGGTGCCCGACAGTGTAATACCCTGTACCTTTTTTTCTCAAAAAAAGATTTATTCCTGCATATTCTTACTAAGAATTTCTAATTGGAACATTTTTTTGTTGGTGCAAAACTATATTGATACCTATAAGTTCCGCAAATTTTAACCGATTTTTATGAAAATTTACGTCAAAGGAGTTATTTAAAGTATATGGGGTAAGTTTCAAGGGGATATGTTGAAGGGGGTGGGAGAAAACACGGTAAATCGATTGCGGGAATTGGGGGGGCTGCATTGATAAAATTTGGTTGTGGATTTGTTTATTAGAGGCACATGAATCAGCTTACCAAAATTGGTGGTTCAAGGTCATTTGTTACTATTATTACGTAGAGTCAAATATTGACGCAGTTTATAGTCAAGGGGAGGTGAAATTTTTACATTTTAGGCTATAACTTTAGTTGTAATTGTCCGATTTTATTTATTTTTGACACACAGATGCATGTAACCACAACGCATCGCTCTGTTAAGTTTCAGATTAAAATATTAAACGGTTTAGCTAAAAACCGCGAACTCTGCTACGGGGGAACGGGGAAAGATATTGACATGATTCAACAAACTTGATCTTCTGAGGAAATATGCGCATCAGGTAAAGTTTCGTATCCCTAGCTCTTATAGTCTCCGAGATCTAGGTGTTCATACAGACGAACAGACAGACATGGCTCAATCGCTACCCGAGGTTATGATAAGCATTTTGGTATAAAGGACTTGGGGTCTGCCACGCCTCCTTCTTGCCGTTACATACATTGCACAAATCTAGTATACCCTTTGTACCTATAGGTACAGGGTATAAAAATTCAAGAAATAATGCATAAATTAAATAAACTACTACTATTTATTAAATTTTTGTTACTAGTTTTTACTTTAGTTCTTTCTTTTAATTAAAAAAAAAAAAAAAATTTAAATAAAATCTACTAAAAATGTATTCAAAGTTAAATTGTTTTAATTTGAGCTCTATATACAAATGATCAAGGAAATCATTAAAAAAATTTAATTCTTCTCCTAACGATAACTTTTTTTAAACTATCGAATACACAGCAGACTGAGCAAACAACTGAGCCAGATGATCACCTTCAATTCTAACACCTGTAGTTTCTTCGGCAGTGAGTTGGAATTCTCGCAGCACATTGTTATTGAGTATGAGGCCCTTTTTGGCAGAAACAGAATCTCGCTCTCAATGTCACCCAAAAAAATTGCTACAGTAATTGGACTGGCATAGGAGCCCTAGCTCTAGCCATGGACACAATGGAATCTTTAGGTTGCAAGAACAGCTTATTCAACAATATCATTATTATAAGTATTTCTCTTTATCGAAAATATATATTTTAACGAAAAATCCCATTCCCTCCGAGCACTACCAACCACAATTGACATCATCCATCAGATAGATATCGAATGGATGCGATAAAATTGTTTGGGTTAGGTCAGGTTAGTCAGACCAAGATAAAGCAGAGACATCGAGAGAAAGAAAGTAAAAAAAATTGCTTAAAGCGCAGAGGGAGGAGAGGGGGACTTATGGTAGCTCTCCAATGGATGTCTTTATGGCACTCCTTGCTCTCTTTAGATAAGAAGAGCCTGGTCCGCTCTGGGTAATTTTGCCAGACAGCCGAGCTCTTCGCAAAAAGGCTTTCCCAGACACTGTTTGCATTTTCTAATAAGTATGGAGCAGTCACTTTCTATCTCTTCTTGATGTAGAACCTGCATGCTCTCGGCCTTGAGACTTATACAACTTCTGTCACCATGCCGCTCCTCTTCTTGTGGCAGTTACTTACTTTTTGACACTTTTTTCACTTTTCATATTATAATTGTATTAAAATATTTTTTATTAATTATTTTAAAATGAAAAAGTTTCGGGTCAATGGTTCCGCTGGCTGGCACCTTCGTCAAGCTGGCACTGCCAATGCGCAACAATGATGGCGTCATAATCCTTCTACTGCTATTGTATGTGTGCATGTTCGTGTTTGAGCGTGTATGTGATATATGTATGTGAGTTGTTATTGTTGTTGCTGTTGTCGCTCAAGTGCTGCTTAAATATGAAAAACTAACTCATAGCTGCTTTTCACATTTTCCTGCACTTGACACTAAATTCACTTTGGCCAAGTAGGTGCTCCGTGCGCTTCAAGCTTCAAGCGCACTTGCTCTTTCGCTTATTGCAGCAACAGTAACAACAACAAGGCAGCAACACTTGATGCAAACACACAGATACACACACACACACTCACTGACATACGTGTGTCTGTGTGTGTCTAGCATGCAGGTGCTTGCCGTGTGCATATATTTATTTTATTACTTAAATAAATTACAAAATGGTAGTCGGTTAACCATGGCCAAATGGCCCGCCAGGCAGCTTACCATAGTTTGACTGAGTGCTCCAGTTGGCTTAGCTTGGGTCATAATGCAGGCTTATATGCAAATGTTTATGCACAGATACACACGCACCCAGGCCAACCAGCATGGGTACATATAAGTATCTCAGCCAACTTAATAACTACGAGGGCGGGTTGTTAAGTCATCGGCTTAGGAAGGCAACTGTGATACTTTCAGCCAGCTGAGTAGTGTTTGGCGGACGTTGATCATCAAGATATGTAACCATTACACAAACAAATAGACTAAATCCACGACAAGGTATTAGACAGCGGATGAGGGAAGGAGCCCAAGATTTTCGTAGCCACTATTTATTCCACCAATATTTACATACTGGTCCAGTTAAGTAAAAACCTGATTTTGTAAATTCAAAAGATCATTTCAAGATCGTAATAAGATCACGCCGCTTCACACCAATCCACCAAGACCTAAAATCTTAAATTTTACCCTAGACCTGCCCTTGGGGCACTGGTGCTCCAGATGAATTTCAAATTTAATTATTTTTTTATTTTTTCCATACCAAATACACTACGGGGCACTGAGTGCCCCAATGACGGGTAAGGTAAAGGACAGGTCTAGGTTTAGGCAATATGTTCTAAGAGCGTATACCTGAAGTACAACAAATCCATTAATAAACGCAGCACGATGGCAACCCTGAAATTTTTATACCTAAGCTTGAAAACTCACATGGGCAATGTAGCTTTATATGGAAGATAAAGATAGGCGCGTCCAGATCTGTCAAAAATGTTGTGCAAATGCTCTCATTATCACATCCATTCTGATTCGAATTGTTTTTGCAATTTGCAGGATTTGGTCCATACTAAGCCCCACAATTTTTCCCAAAAGTGTTAAAAAATTTCCTTAAAATTTCCTTCTGTAAAATGAGAAGCTTGATAATTAAAATTTGTTCTAGTATTTAGTTATGAGAATTTACATAATTTTTTTAATTGAAGTGCTTTCTTCTCTTTAACGCCAACTACTTACCAGTCTGCCCTCGCATTAGTATTTTTCATTTGCCTTTATTCTATCATTCGAATTAAGAGCTATATTTAGGGTGCTTATAATTAAAATTAATAAAATTTTGTTTCTGAAATTTATATTTTTGTCCATGGTGCATGGTTTATGGACCAATTAATAAATAGTTTGGAAACAGGCCATTCAGGTGTTCCGAAATAAAACCTGACGTAGGTATCGTTAAATCTGTATAACGTTTAGCTTTAAGGAGTACGTTAAGTTTATCATTTCAGCTTTGCCGAGTCGATATAGACTCTAATACCTTTGCAGATAGAGCAAGTAGAATTAAATCTTTAACAGCTTTTCTTCTTACAGGGTATAACTTTGCGGTTAAGTAGCAGACGCCCAGGATCCCCAGCTAAATCCTGGAAGAGATCAATCGAAAGAGACCTTCGGACAGCCAATTATTCCTGTAACGACATCTATACCAATGTTCACAATATAGTTAGATTTTTGTTGATAGTTGAGACTCTATGCTACACTTAGCAGAAAATAAATAAATCATCATCATCTGATCTGAAACTGATAAAGCGCTGCTCTTGATAATCATTAAGGTTTGGACAACTTAAGCTTCAAGCTTAAGAGACAGGCTTTCCCGAAAGCTGCAATGGAATTTAGAAGTTGACTGACGTTGTTCTAATCAGTAGAACTCTGAAACTTACCACGTTGAGGACACATCCGAGATGTCATTGGAATTGATGAAGCTGCAGATCCAAATAACTTAAAGTAAAAATAATACCCTTGCGAGGACCTCTTGGATAACAGAACGCTTAGAGTAACAATCCATAGAAGTTGAGCTATACAGACCAAACAGTCTTCTCCCTAAAGATGCTACTAAGCCGAATACCCCATCTCGAAAACAAACGAATTCGAATACGGCAGTTGGGTTTATGACAAAAATCGCGGCACTCCGGAACAACTTTACCGTGTTGTCAACTTCGGGTTGGGTGCCATGGAGCAGTGGCTTTGTTCGTGGGCATTCGACAAGCCTTCGACAGGGTGAACTGCTCAGCCTATTAAGAAGCCTTCTGAAATGTTTCAGCTCTTCAGCAGCTCCTCAATGGGCAGATGCTTTTGTTTCATTGTCGATGGAGTGAAAGCAACACAGCGACCAAACTGCGCAAGCGTACCCCAAGGCTAGGTGAAACTAAGATAATTTATATTGCAGATATGGACATGGGCCAGCGCAGCTACAAGAGTTATTGAGGATATCGTTTACGTTGACGGCACTGCAGTGCTTAATAGAAGCTCAAAAATGACAGGACGTTGACGTTGCCACAAAATGTGTGTAGATTCGAAAAGTGGGCCCAAGATTGGAATATATGCAACAACGGCAGTAAATGTACATGCGTCACAAATATTAAAACATCATGGTCATATCCAGGTATTATGGCGCTGAGATCAAGTGTCAAGCATGAGCCTGCTCTTAAATACCTGTAATCTTGTAAAGAAGCCTTATGTGACTGTGGACCAGCGATCAAGCTAGGAGAATGGTATGGATGCTTTCTCCCGAAAATATATTGCCTTTCTCCATAGGGCAGTATGCAATGCAAACCGAAAAATCTTATTGAAACATAATAAGGGTGGCTCAAAGCAAGATACTTAGAATAATTCTTAGTCCATGAGTCGTTGAGGATCAGGAATTTAAGAGAAGCTTTAGAACAACTAAAGTTGGCGATGTTTTGATATATGGTCACATACATAGAAATACATGGAACGCCTTGAGTTTCATCCAAATGCGCCAGCAAGGGTGACCTTGAGAGGACTTTGAGAGCTATAAAGGGCAAAATGAAAGGGTGCCATCCAGAGGAACTGCCTAAGGGAATTCTCTAAATCAAATGTATTAATATAAAATCAATTTGTATAATATTTGTAGAATAATTTTATTTATTTATTTATAATAGGTATTATTATATAAAAAAATATTTTGATTTTGTGTGTTAGATAAAAATATCTAATTGTAATTAGTTAGTAAATGAATGTTTTAAATTTAAATGTGAGGGTAGATAAATAAATTGAAATTTAAATTTATTAAGTATATATGTATCCTTGTAAAAAATGTGTCAATTTATGTTTGTATGAAGAACACTTTGGTCATAATTTGTTTTTTAATCCTTTTACTTAAAACTAAATGAAGCTATTAAAATCACGTAATAGGTAACTTGTTAGTAATATATTTACCCAATAATAAAAAAACTTTATTGTAAATAAAAAAATTTTAAAAATATTTTGTATATCGCATAGT
Source organism: Chymomyza costata (assembly GCA_018150985.1). NCBI lineage: Eukaryota > Metazoa > Arthropoda > Insecta > Diptera > Drosophilidae > Chymomyza > Chymomyza costata. The sequence continues at coordinate 27,824,915 of JAECWU010000127.1, read as the reverse complement.
TTTTTAATACATTATATAATATTTTTTTAAATGAATACTTTGTAAACAACGATCAAAAGTAGCAGGTTGAAGATAATGACCAGATATGGGACTCCTGATGGGGGCCACCCTGTCGTAGTACGCCTAATACAAATATCTTCAGCTCAACAGGCTGGATTCGCGTTTCAAGATAAAAAAATTCAATTCATAAAAATATATTTATTTTTGAAAATTTCGTAAAATATAAACCATTTTTTTAATTAGTAATGTTGAAGTAATGTTGTAATGAGAACATATGTATCTACTCGGACAGCCAGGCGGCTATTATGTCCCTCGCCTCGTTGACTTCGTGCATGAAATCAGTGAACAACTGCCGCTTGTCTCTGGAGGAGATGGCCGAGCAGTTTTCAATTAACCTCATATGGGTCCCAGGACATAGGGATATCGAGGGCAACTGTATTGCGGATGAACTGGCTAAAAGAGGAACTACCAGTATCCTCCTTTAAGACAAGGAGGGCCTGGGTATACCTATGGCCAGCTGCAAACTGAGAATACGAAACTACTTCGATCTCTTCGCAAACCAAACGTGGAATCGGATATCGAACACGTGTAGGATATCTCGGCAAACTTGACCGACTTACTGCAAGAAAAGAACTAGAGAGCTTTGCCGTCTAAATAGAGCCCAATGCTCGACCGTCATCCGTGCTATAAACGGACATTGGCTGGTGGGAATTCATGCACACAGGCTTAACGCTCCTTATCATGACTTCTGTAGAAGTTGTGTAATGAGGAGGAGCTAGAGACAGTAGAACACCTTTTCTGTCACTGCCCTGGACTGTGCAGGACAAGATTCTGCTTTCTAAAGTCACACTTCCTTGATGACTTGTCCCAGCTCTCGGAGCAGAGTCCAAAAAGGACTCAGGCTGGATGGCTGTGACTTATCTCATACAGGAGACCTCGTGAGTGGGGAAGAATGGTGAATGGTTCACCGTAGCGGTATCACAACGGGCCAATTCTTGGCCTATGTGAGTTGGGACTATAAGTCCCAACTGCCACCATAACCTAACCTAACCTAATGTTTATATAGATTATATTTGTCTCTAATTTTAAATACAAATTTTATATACATTTTATAATATACCAACCATTTAATAATAATTTAATTTTATAATGTTGTTAAATTGTTATTTTGTTAAAAATTTCTAATAAATATTTATTCAAAAATATTAAAAGAAATTTGAATTTTTTTTATTTATTATTAGTTTTTTTTATAAAAAAATATGCACAGGAAAGTGTAAAAACTAAAACAAAAACAATTTAATTTTCAAACAAGTTGGGTACTTTATTTTGAAGATTTACTGATGGCATTTATGTGTAAAAAATGATTTCCGACATATGTTCAGCACAGCAGACGTCGACCCGATGCTCAAAATTTTCGATATAGGGATGTTTCAATTTCAAATGCAATATGTTTCAGCTCCTAAATGCCCTCAATATTGGAGTATAGCCTCGTCTGCTAAAAGGTTGATTGCCAAAAAATAACTTAAAAAATTCACGTAGACTTTGCTCTAAAAAGATTCTATAAAATCAAGACTAACGATTTACCTATAATGTTGATTCACAATTTTCTTTTTTTTTTAGATTATTTTATATATAATGCCAATAATCGAAATTGCAAATATTTTTTTTTGATTAAAACTTTGCATATATATACACAATTTCAAATGAATAAATTTTATGCTTGTAAAAAATGAATCAATTTTCCTTGAAAAAGAATAAATAAACATAACTTTTTATATACAAAAAATAGCGGTTAAAAAATATATAAAATATTTTAATTATTAATCAATTTGTAATATAAAATATTTATATATTTTTATTTAATTTTAAAAATATTTTCACAACATTCTAAAGCAATGATAAAATATTTTAATTATTAATTTTTAAAATAAAATATTTATATATTTCCTTATTTAATTTTTAAAATATTTTAACAATATTCAAAAGCAATGATTTTTATAAGTAAACTATAAAACGTCTTACAACGGAATTCGTCTAATAAAAAAAAAAAAATTTTTGGCAAAAATGGTCTTGAAAACATCTCGCCTTGAAGTTCAGCTACCAGGCGAACAGAAATGCTTCAAACACAGTAGGCAACTTTAAATTAGCAACTAAAAGTATGCTACAAATTTTTTACATAAAAATTACGAAATTTTTGCTTTCATTAAAAACTGTTGCATACTTTTAGTGACAAATTTAGTAAAATTTTTATTCTGCAGCTGCTTGCTTATTATTTCTGTTCGCCTGGTAGCTGAAATCCAAGTCTGACTCAAAATTGAGCGAAAATTGTTTTAAAAATATTTTTTTTTTTAGCCAAATCACGCAAATGAATTCTTTTTGGAATTTGACAATGAAATAAAGCGCTGATTTATCACATATTTTATTTTATTTTTTTAATTGGTTTTCAACAAAAGAGAGTGCTTGATAATTTTTTGATTTTTTAGATCCGAAAGTAGAGTTTTTTTTAATCAAAAATGTTATGAATCGCAATTTTTCTAATTTTTGAATGCCAATCCAGCCTGAGATTAGTACTCATCAGAAGGCCGAGAATTGGTCAACATTGACGGACATCTTATGGTAGAGCTCTAGTTCATATCAATTTGAATCAGGTTTTAAAGCTTCTATTTTGGAGCCTTTTTTTTTTTTGAATACTTATTAGGAAGCGGAGCCCTTTGGCAGCCTGTTGCGGTGACTTTTGAGTCAATGGTCTCCAGCTTGAGGTCATGCTCCAAAAGTAGGGTAGACAATAATTTTGATGAATGCGAAATTTCGAATAGCAATCGAATAGTCTTTTACCAAAGCAGCCATATTGCACTTACCATAAGTCTTGATCTGAAATTCAGTTAAAAATATTCCTAAATAAAAATCAAAGTCTTTGTTTTTCAAATATTTTTCTTATTTTATTTTATTTATTTTTCTGTTCTCTGTCTATTATTTACAAATCATGTAATTGTAGTTGTTTGTAGTTTATATTTTACCAAAAAAAAAATATATTTGTTTTTCTTGTTTGCTTCAAATTAAGACCAATTACTATGTATCGAATTGTATATATAGTTTTTGCTGTCTGTATTTTTATATATTTAAGCTATATGTTTATATATAATTTTATATGTGTATGTATTGTATATTGTTCTTTTAAGTTTACATTCAAAAAAAAAATTTCCACATTTGATTATATGCCATAGTTAATTAATTAATAAGAAACAAAAAATAATTATAAGAAAACTACAGCAATTTTTGCGCTAAGGGCTAAAGGGAATAGTTAAGTTGAAGAAAAAAAAAAATGCAGCAAGTTACATGCGGCGTATGCTTGATGCTTTAACCATAGTAGGGCGCTTGTGTGGGATAGCTTTTGGAGCCAGCAGTGGAAGAGGAGCCAGCATCGCTGCTGCTGCCGCCACGCGAAGAGGGATTCTCGCTGAAGAGTCCACCAATGTTTTTGGAGCCAAAGATTTCGCTGAGTGCGCCACCGCCACGATTGCCGCCAGCAGAGGCACCACCACCAGCACCACCGCCGCTTAAGAGGCTGCCCAGAAAACTGCTAGCACCGCCGCCGCCAGCGCCAGAGTTGCCATTAGCGCCGCCACCAGCTAGCACAGAGCCGAGCAGACCGCCCAAAATGTTGCTGCCTGAAGAGCCACCGCCGCCGCCGTTACCATAACCACCACCGCCGCCATAGCCGCCACCGCCGCCGCCGCCACCATAACCGCCACTGGGCTGATAGCCGCCGCCGCCGTTGTTGCCACCGCCGCCAGCAGCGCCACCGCCTTGCAGCGACTTGGCTATTTGGCCTGCAATGATACCGGAAACCGCTTGACTCACCGCCGGACTTGAAAAGAAGTTTGAAAAGAAGCCGCCGCCCTCCTTGTCCTTGGGCTTGTGACTGCCGCCGCCGCCATTGTCATAGCCAGGCGCGGGTGGCGTATAGCCGGGCACAGGTCTGTAGCCGCCACCGGGAGCCGGCTGATAGGCACCGCCAGCTGCAGGCTGATAGCCGCCTGGTGCTGGTTGATAGCCGCCTGGAGCTGGCTGATAGCCGCCAGCTGGTTGATAGCCGCCACCAGCAGCAGGTGCTTGTGGATTGTAGCCGCCATAGGGATTATAAGCGCCAGCACCACCATTATTGTTGTTGTTGTTGCCATTATCGCCCGTATTGGGAAGCGAGGGATAGAGACCATGACCGCCAGCCGAAAAGCCACCACCATATCCACCGTTGCCGCCGCCGCCACCACCACCATAGCCAGCAGCGCCGCCATTGCCCTCAGGCTGCGGTGCGCTTGGATTGTACGAGTTGTGTGTATTGCCAGTGCTCACTGTAGTGCAGCAGGCAGCAGGCAGTAGGCAGCAGGCATTGGGCAATAATGTTAGCCACAAAAGCATTTTGCATAAATGAAATGAAAACAAAAAAAGGAAAAGGAAAAGGAAGAAGAACATAAAATACATTTAGCAATGAAAACATAAACAAGAACGTACACAAAACAAATAAAAGCTAAAAGATAAGCAAAACGTAGATGAGAAAAATTTTTGATATACATTTTGTTGCTGCTGCTTGGTTTGACTAACATTTTTAGTTGGTTTGATTGTTTGATTGAACAAACATCAATCAACAATCAATTAAATGCAAAATACTGTTAAATATTTTTGCCGCCTATTTTGTTTATCTTTTTGCGATTTTATTTTTACGATTATTATTATTAATTTACTATTTCTACACAACTTTGAGTTTACTTTTTTTTGCTTTTTGTTTTTTTTTTACTTGCTTAGTTTATAAGTCTTCTCTGCTTTATTGCGCTTTATGTTTTGTTATTAATAATTTACTATAAATAATTAGTTATGTGGTAGATTTTTTTTTTTTTTTTTATATATATGTTCTATGTACAATACCAGCCAAATATAGTATATGTATATATTAATACTAGTCCCAGTTATATGTTTTAATTTTTTTTTAACGTCTTGCTAGCAAAAAAAAAAAAAAAAAAAACTTTTTTTAAAAATGAACACAGTCTAAATTATTATTATTATTATTATTAATTTTTTTAGTTTTAGTTTTTTACCACATGCATTTATTTTGTTGCCCATTTGTAAATGTTTAGTAAACTTTATTTTAATTAGTATAGTCAATGTGCTTTTTTTTTATGTATAAGTATACTAAAACTTATTATTAATTTTATTATTTTTTAGTTGCATGCCTCAGAAATGCGCATTTGGGTTAGTTTGGTTTTCAGTTTTTTTTTTTTTTGTTTTTATTTTATAAAATGTAAAATGCGGCTGGGATTTAATTTGTGGTTTTTGTCTTTAGTTAATACTGTTTATAATTACTTTAAAAAATTTTTGAAATATTTTTTTATTAGCTGCACGTAATACCAGTTTTTTTTTTTTTTTAAGGCTCATACGCAGTTCGAAATAACATTCCGTGCGTAAATTTTCGAACTGCGTATGGGCCTTTAACAAAAACTGTTTAGTATTTTCATTTGAAAGAACTTAAGACTTTTAAAGTTAGGAAGTTATGTGTGTTGAGCTGCTTTTTAAAGAAATTTTGTTGTCAAAGTTTTGAAACTTTTTATGTAATGAACGGACGGAGTAAACATTTTTTTTTATTGTGTTTTTTATGTACGTTTATTTGTTTGAAGAACAATGCAAAAGTTGTTAAAAAACTATTAAATCAAAATCAAAAATTATTATTCTATTTTTTTTGTGACAAATTTCTTGTATATTGCTTTACATTTTTAGCAGCGCTGCTTATATAAAAAACTACGCTTATGTACTTTTACATTTATGTTTTAATAGTTATATATGTTTATATATAAACTTTATTTTTTTTTTTGAAAACCTCTTGAAAACTTTTGCCAATTTCTGTTGTATAACTTTGGCCTGGCTATATGTTTATTTTATTTTTATTTCAAATTTTATTTTTATAGCAATTACATTTCTAAATTGATTTTGAGGGCTGCTAAGAACTACATTACTTTTATTTTTTTTTTATATTTTTGAAATGCATGCAATCTTTCTTTTTTGTCTTAACAAAAAATGTCAGCCAGTTTTTAAAAAACGCTGCCCTTTAAAACATTTTGATATTAGTTTTAAAATTTCGTATTTTTTTTTTGTATACATTTATATAGCTTATTAAGTAATTATATTGTTTAAAAAAAATTAACTTTTTTTTTATTTTTAATTTTTTCAGTTGTCATATTTAGTTTTTTGCGCAATTTTTTATTTTTTTTTTATTTTTTAATTTTTAATTTTTTTAACTATTATTAGGATTTTAGTTTTTGATTTAACAGTATTCAAATTGTAAAATGTTTTTAGCTTGCTTTTAAGTATTTTGATTGACTTGCCTATCTACAACTTTGGAATCTGATTTTTTTTCAAAATGGCCGACAGTTGTGCAACAACAACAACAAAGAGCGAGATAGAACGCTAGCTTTCATGTTAACCGCAAATTCGTTGCATCAACAAAAATGAAATTAACATCAAGCAACATAACATCAAAGCTGGTCAAAAAACAGTCGACTATACGTTCAACAAGCCAACCAGCTATGTAGCTATGTATCTATATGTTCATGTGTGTAACTGTGTATCTGTGTGTGCGTGTGTGGCATGCCTCACGAATGCCCTGTGTGAGCATTGTCTGCTTGCTAAGCCCGAAATTAAATTCCAATTTAATTGAGCTACAAAAAAAAAAAGCAAAAAAAAATGGAGTCGGCAGAGCATGCAGTCCTGGCTAGGATATTGAAGCAGCTACACTCAGACGCACACACACACTCACTTACTCACACACACTCACTCACACACACTCAGTGACTGATGGTTAAACCGCACAAATGAACTGACAGACAGACTCTTACACACATACAGCTACATGCTCTGCAGTGCTTAACCCATATGTGCGCGCTTGGCTACAAAATGCCCGTCACTTACTAACCCAAGAAATTAATTATTTACGCAACGTTTTTTAATTATGGAGTAGAGAATTGTAGATGGGGGCTGAATGAGTGTTAGATAGCATTAAGAATTGATACACTTTGATATTTCAGTTGAACATGGTTTAAACGCTAACCGCGCTGTTGCTAAGCATTTTGGTATGAAACATTTTTTGCTTTCTTCTGAAAAACCCAACTTATAAGCTTTTTACACACTGAAAAAAAAAACTACCTTAACTTAAGATTATTTCACTCTAGAATTTATCATTTTATTCTTAATTTTACTTTAATTAAGCATAAAATAAAATGAAACATTCTTACACTGAGCACGAAATGCTCTTTAAGAATACTTCTGCTTCTTAATCATACTATACTCTCAAAATAAAAATTTCGCTCTTAGAAGCTGTTCAAAATAAAATCCTTTTGTACAATCTCAAATTAAAAATTTTTGTCTGCAAAAAAAGCTTTTAAAATAAGAATTGCTTGTTTTAAGAACAAAGCGCCAAATTCTTCATTTTTTTTCTCAGTGTAGGATCCTAGCTTAAGCTGTGCAGTCATTTGAAAATATTTTTGCTTAAAAGATGAAAGCTGTCAATTTATAGTAAATTCGGAAAAGAATTTTGCGTTAAGAGGTAGTGCTTGAGAAAATATGGATGTTATATCGATGCATCGATGTATCGAAGTTTAAAATATCTATATATCGATGTTGGCCAACAGAGATGTTTCTCCAGCACTTCTGCACGCATCATATGGGTGTTTAGTAGTGTTGGAGAAACATCTCTGTTGGCCAACATCGACATATAGATATTTTAAACTTCTTGCACGCTAGATCATTTTCTTGCTCACATGTTCACAGCTGTTCCGAAATTACATTTGGGCAGAATGAAGACCAGTTAGGATGCACTAAATGCCTATATCGTTACGTAACCGCATTATCTTTGCCCATACCCTCCCATCTCTCGCCCACTTAGGCAAAAAAATACCGTCCAGCTACAGGTTAAAAGTCAGACAATATGAAATTGAAATTACGTATACGTCGTGTGTGCTTATGATGTAGCTGCCAAAAGAAGTCTGTATACAAGCGAGAGAACAAGAGGCACATAATTTAAAAGAGACCGAGGCTGTCTCCTGATGAGCTCATCTGTGTGAGTATGAGTGTGTGTGTGTGTGCGTGTGTATCTTGTATCTGTGTAATTGACTTTATGCTCTAAAGGTGCGCGTTATAGATATTTAAACAAGTTTTTTTTGTTGTTGCTGTTGCCTTTCTTGCCCACTTCATTTTAAATTTCTAGCTGAAACGAATTATGGCTGAAACTTAAACGGAAACTAAATAAAACTCAAAATAAAATTAAAAAAAAACACAAAACTTAAAAAAATGCCAATTCGAGTTCGTTTTTTTTTTTTGTTGGTTTATCGTAACGTGGTGGTTTTGCCTGCTGCAACCGCATCTTATTACGTGCTGGTGGCAACATGCTGCTGAAAATTGACGTTGAGCAGCAGCAAGGACACCAGGCATAATATCATCATATAGTTAAGAGCCGCAGTGCCAATGATGCGCGCAGCCGCTGAGGGATGTGACTGCGTCTGCCGATTGTATGGATTCTGCTGGTTTTGATTTTGATACTGTGGCGGCGGCTTGTTGTACATGTTTGGATTCTGATAGCCGCCAAAGTTGCCATTATAGTTGCTGCCATATGGCGCTAGGCCGCCACCGCTGCCGCCTAGAATGCCCGCACTGCCACCAGGTGGTCCGCCAGTGCCGGAGGGCGAGTTATAGTACGGCGACTGACCGAATACAAATGGTGGATTGTACGGATTCACTGGCTGCAGGCCATGCATGGGATAGCCGGGATTCAGAACGCTACCTGGATGATTGGGTTGTGGAAATTGTTGAAACGAGGGCGCTGACGTGGGGGAATTATACGGGAATATGGGCATATTGGGTATGACGGGCATATGGTGTTTGGCTCCGAAAACATAGTGCGGATCAATGCCGGCAGCTGAGCCGGCGGCGCCTGTAGCAATGCCTGGTACACCTTCGGCAGCGCTGCCGCCATTATTCGAACTGCCGCCGGCAGTGTTACCATTATTGCCATTACTGCCAGCGGCAGAGCCTAGACCAAAACCCAGACCCAGATTAGTGCGTCCATTAGCATTGTTAGAGCCGCCATTTTGTGCGCCATTTTGATTGCTTTGCTGATGATGCTGATGTTGATTCTGATTTTGATGTTGATTCTGATTCTGATTCTGGTTGTTGTTGTTGTGATTGAAGTAAGTATGTGTATTAAGTGTGGGATTCGATGAGGCTGGCGCGAATACGTTATTCTCGGGCCCAGTATTTAAGCTTGATCCTGTTAGTGCAATGTGGTGCATAATGTGTGTGTGTGAGAGAGAGAGAGAGAAAGAGAGAGAGAGAGGTCGACATATATTGTTAGGATGCCGCTCATTAGTTAAGACTATTTTATTCACTTTGCATGCAGGGAGCAGCCTTGAAGCAGGCTTTTGCTACATATTTCTTGGTCAAGTGACGTATGAGGCGATGTATGAGTGGTCGAAAGATATAGATAGATAGATAGCTAGCTAGAGCGAGCGAGTAGGAGCGCGGCAACATAAATATTAAGTAAGCACAAAATACAAAAAAAAAACGACACAAAAAAAAAACACTTAAAGATACATTTAAAATTCGCCTAAGACAAAAAGCAGTTTTTTTTCAGTGTATGTGTATATATAATCGTATGTACGTGTGTGTGTGTTTGTTTAAATGGTGTGCCAAAGCCATTAGTATTTAGATACATATGTCAAAGTGTTTTTAGCTATTTGGTTTGCTTTTTTTTTTGGTTTTGTAATTCTGTTGCAAGTTGCTTAACTAGGAACTAAATAAACAATAGAAAAAATAAAAATTTTACTAAAAGTCTTTTACGCTTTGTACCACAACTTTTGAAAAATAAAAAGCATTATTGAAGTACTTTAGCACAAAGAGAAATAAAGTATGGAAGTCCAAAATATACTAAGCTCAACATTATGTCTAACCAACGCCAGGAACGATAGCCGATATCTAACATTAAATATCTTTATAAAATAATTATATACACTTGTCCAGCTCAACAAATCTGTAAAGCTCCTGAGATTATTTTATCAACAAGTCATAAAGATCTGAGCAGTAGAACCTATTTTATCGCTATAGCATACATATAACTAAGCTAAAACATATTGATATTGAATTCTATACTTATAATAAGTAAACTGTTTTTTATCAGTGTAGCTAACTGGAAGTGCACTTTGCGCTCTCAGTGCACTGATATATTCAGCACTATTTAAGCTTTTTGTAAACCATATATGAATATTGAATAAATGCGTTGGCATGAAGCCACTTGAAAGCAAACCATCAAACGCGGCAGAGGTACTAGTTCATTTAAATCCTTAATTGGAGTACAATCAAGCGCTTTTAATAGCGCGTCACCTTCAAGCATGTGACGTCAGCTGCATTATTTGAATGCGAATTAAATTTTAAAACTAAAAACTTTAAAAATATGTGAAACTACAGTCGTAAAACAATAAACCCAAACACTGTTGAGATTTTAAAACCTGCGCTACTGCATCGTAAATCTCTAGCTCTAAACTTTTAACAAAAAAAAAACACCCTTTAAATGCACATACCAGCAAAGCTGTAATCAAGTAACTGACCAATCCACCAACACACTCCAAACTTAAGCAGCTGTCAAGTTCTGTCCCAGTTGCTGCATCTGGCTGCCAAGCCAAGACACAGACTTGGATACATAGCTGTAGCCAGGTCGGCGCCCAGCCAGTCAAAGTCAATTTATAAAACTTTCAAATATGAACGTCGACTAAGCTACTCCAACTGCGGCTGCTAGAGATGGGGCAGTTGCTGCACCTGCTGGCAGAGCTGCGCTGATGCGCTGCCAAAATCAAAACTCAAATGTTTTACTTAACTGCACGCCACAAAGTTGCGCCTAGCAACCAACTTGCAACCTGCAACTTGCAACTTGGGGCAGAAAAAGTTCAAGACACTGCCAAAATAAAAAAAATAAACCCACTACGCTTAGATACAAAACACAAAACAAAAAAGTAAACGAAGATACAAAAAAGTAACACTAAGAACTTAAGCAAAGAAGGCCAAACGAAAGCAAAAAGTAATCAAAAAAAAAAAAAAAAAACACAAACAAAAAAATAAGAGCAATAAAAATAAATAAAATAAATACCTGACGGATTAACAGACGACGTTTGAGTTGAGCTCGAGGCGCCAATCTTGCGCTTGCAGGTTGGATAATTGCCACAATCCTTGCCATCCCTCTGACTGAAGCTGCAGGAGTCGCTGCTGATGATGCACTCCTCGGTGGGCAGGCAGCCAATATCGCCACAGCCGCGTCCATACTCTGTGTGTGGTTATGTATGTGTGAGTGTGGCAGGTGTGTGTGTGTGTGTGTGTGTGTGTGTGTGTGTGTGGTAGGTGTCAGTGCGAGCAGACGGGACGCAGGCGACGTTTGTTTTGGTTTTTATATATATGTATATATAAACAATTACATAGCATGTATATAATTGTTATAAATAAATTTGGCACAATACATTGGGAAAGGAACAAAATGAAAAGTAAATAATAAGGATTTATAAATAAAAGTTGTTTTTTTTTTTTTTAAATCGTAGTAGTTAAAGGAGTTTGTTGATGAGATGATAATATGATATTAAACTTATATATTAGAGTTGAACAGTTTAAATATGCAAACATATGGTACACACACACGCATACATACAAAACTAGCAATAAGAACTTGGCCAATAATTCAACACTCATACACACTAAACAAAACATTCGTGGGCAATTCTTTAGGTGCGAAATTTTATTTCGTTTTAAGGCCCATACGAAGTTCGAAATATTTCGCACGGAATGACAAAACTTCGCATAAAATAAAATTCCCAAATGGGATTTTTTTTTTTTAATATGAAGTTTTGTCATTCCGTGCGAAATATTTCGAACTGCGTATTGGCCTTTACATTAAAAAAGAAAAAATAATAAAAAAAATATTCTACACGTATTTTGCAGCATTTTTTTAAGCGTTACATAGCTTTAAACTTTAAAAATTAAAAAAAAAAAATAGGTTACAAATAATTTTGCTCTAGAGCTTAAAAGTCTTATTTGCTGTACATTCTCGCAATTGAATTAATTTTGAACTTTAATTACATCCTACCAAATATCCAAGGGTCACCAAAAGATAGAAGGCACACGTTGAGCAAAAGTAAAAAAGTTGCTCTCTTAGATGCCGCAAAGATATGCAGCCCTCTCTCTACTTTCTTTGAGATGCTAGAGGGATATTTACAGAATGATAAGTCTGAAGGTACGCCATCTAGATCTGTAGTATGGCGGCTCACTCGAATTGCTTGCGCATCCCAAAGCTACAAAAAGGACTTTCTTATGACGTATGGTGATTTATGATATTAAAAAAATGGCGGAGCTACAATGGCCGCCAAAGCAAAGCAACTTCATAATCTCTATTTCTAATCTTCATCTTCTTGCTATTGAGCTATTCAGAAACTTTAAAGTTAGCTGATTATGAATAACTTATTAGTTTTTCAAAATGGTGAATCGAAGATGGCCGCCGAAAAGCAGAAGTATAATTTTTGTGATTATAACACAAGTTGGGTATGCAAAAATGGGTTTTCGTGGTCGCTGATTACGAATCTGGGGCTACAATTTGAAAAAATACAAAATGGCGGCGCCAAGATGGTCGCCGAAACATATAGACTAGATGACGAAAATTTTAAATTTAATTTTAATTTTAATGTTCAAACGCTGATTTGACAGAGCATAACCCATATATATATTCTTATATATTTTGTACCCATATACCCATAATATACCGGTGCTGATATGTGCCTTTGTCTTATATATATGAAACCAAGAAGCTTAATGTCTTATAAATGCATGCAATTTAACATTTTCGAAATATGAAGCTTTGATGTGAAAAATCTTTTATTAACCCATGTTAACTTAAAAGCTAAAGTTAATGCTTGTTCAATTCCTTAAAAATTACATCAATAACAATTTAAAGCGCAGATATTGTATCTAAAGTAACATGCTCGAGTGACTCTCAAAAATTATTTTGAAAAATTCTGAAACACGTGTAGACAATTTTTGAACAAACAACTTTCAAAACAAAAAATGATTTTTTCCGTTTCAATAAGTTAGATCGTGTATATAGTATTTAATATATACGAGCTCCCAAAAACCACTTTAAAAACTTTCAAAAAAGCTGTCATCATTGAGAATGCGCTCAATTTGTAAAAGAATTGCCCACATATAACAACAAAAATAAGATAGTACAATTTTCACTGCAACATATATTACGTATACGTACTGGAGTAGGCGTCAACTAGAGGTCCGCCATTGCCGCCCAAGCTCACCAGAAGCAGCGCTGTCAGCACCAGCATCGATGCGGCGCCACGTGTGACGCTTGCCACGCCCATTCTCAATGGCCCACTAGTTTGTTGCAGTTGCGTGCAGATATTTGGTCCTTGACTGCTTTTTGGCTTAGCTAGTCCAAAGGCTGATGATGCTTATTGTTGCTGTTCTTGGCCACCACAAAAGAAATCTGCAATGGCAAAAAATAAAAAAAAGATACATTTGAGTTGAATTGCATTGAAAATTGCGCAACACTGAGATTTATAAGTGCAAAACAACGGCTGCAACGAAAATTATATTATTTATTTGCTGCAGCATGCTAGCTAGAGGGTTGGGGGCGTATTGCAGCATGTGTTGCCAAGAATCGTCTGCCAGACTAAAGTTTATTTATCACATTGACAGCTGCCTCAAGTTCATTGTGGCTAGCTCTATGTCATTGGACATCAAGAGCACAGTCAACACACATGTGTCACACACAGAGATGGCATTTGTAACGTGAAAACCAAAACCAAAATGGACACATGCTACAAATGACATTGCAATTTTTTGCAGCGCATTCAAGCAGTGTCTAGCATAATTGTGTTCCATGCATTGACCTCTACTTGCCACATTGCAGTCAAAAAAAAAAGCGATCAATACTTTAATAAAAGCTGAATAGAAACATTTAAGCACAAAATAATAATGCCTCTACATTTAAAAACCAAGCTTTCTCAATTTTTAAACTGGCCTAACCTCAGCAAGACTTTTGGCGGACATTGCGAGTCACAGTTCCATGACCAAATATATTTACAATGCGCCTGACATAATTAGTATAGATCGTTTGCTTGGAAAGTAACAGGCTGCTTAAGACAAAAAACACAAAAAAAGGCTTATAAAAAAAAAATGTTTTTACAGACAAATTATGCTTTCGCAAATAAAAAGTGAATATAATAGAATATGCAAAAAGATGCGATACTGCCATCCTCGACAAAACAAAGTATTTTGCAAAAATATTATACAACTTACACGCAGCCCTCACAAGCGCAAAATCGCGCATTTCTTTACGTCACCTTGTAAATGCCATTCTGTTCCGATTTGCTCCGCTTTCATTGCTTTCGCAATCAAAGCGACAAAATAAACTTCAACTGCAACTATTGACCGTATTTCACTTACTCAGCTTATAATTCACAACTGGTTAAAGCAGTTGATGAAAATTCGTTTTATTTGCAATATATACAAATATTCATTGCTTTCGCGATCAAACCGACAAAATAAACTACAACTGCAACTATTAACCCTATTTCACTTACTCAGCTTATAATTCACAACTGGTTAAAGCAGTAATAGTAGATGAAAATTTGTTATTTGCCATATATATAGTAACTACAGTAAAAATAGACAAAAAAAAAAAGGGTTGACCAGGAAAATATTGATTGCTGGAATTTCTCTTGCTTATTGTACCATCCAAAAAGTCTAAAACCAAAATGGTGACCTCCTCCCCCCGTTTTCCGTTTTTTTGACATATGTTTAAGCCCATTTATCTCGAATTCTATAAGTCGTACACAAAAGCTTCCAAGGAAAAAAATTTTCAAAATTGAACTAGAATGTTATACCCAGAAGTTCATATTTTAGGCGGTAGAAGGCGCCAAAGTTACTACAACGCAGTTTTTCGTATTTTTACCCACCCCCATGCCCTTTTTTGTTTTTGGTGTGTATTTGTAGATCTCAAAAAAATACACAAGACTGGTTTTAGAATCGTGTTAGTATCTCTAGTAGTTCCCAAGCTATAACGCTTTAAATTCTGTCCGTGCCTTGGACATGCAAGCGCTGCGGCTATCTATAAACATATTGAACGACAGGGGGCGCTAAAGTGCTGATCGTAGCGCAGCGCTGGCTTCAAATTCCTTTATACAATAAGCAAGAGAATTACTTCAATTATTATAATTTTAGGTTATTCAAATGTTTTCAGAAGTTATTTTTTAAGGGAGCTTTTCATTTGATTGAGTATACGTTAAAAAAAAAAAAATATTTTAAATACGTTGCCACATAAAAGGTTTTTGAAGGTTTAAGCAGCAGATAAAAAGCAACGCAAATATAAATATAAAAAAAAACAAGTTTTAACATATTCCAACAAAATAAATTCAACGCATTTGAAGACTTGAGCCAATCTTTTGAATACCTAAATAAATAACACAATGTAATAACTTTTTTTCGTTACTTCTTCTTAAGCCCGCAAACTTTTAAATATGTAAAAGAATATTGTGTATTAGTATAAATATGCATCTTAACATTCCCAGCTGCTTTTCCAACTTTTTATGCACTGCAATTAAGGCTGCCAGGACTCCGTTGAGGACGTTGTGCCAACAACCAAGGGACTTTGCTTAGAGTTTGTCAGTCTTGCTCAAGGGCAGCTTGTAAATCAATTGCTTTGCTATGCAAACATAATGAGAAACATGAAAAAATTTCAATATTGCCTTAACTGCCGCACGTTTTCTCTAGATTTCTTTGTTCATAGTAATATATATGTATATACATATTATATATATATATTTATATACATCCCAAACTCTATTAGCAAAACTCAGCCGGGCGTAGAGCACATTTTAATATGAAACAATTTGAAGCACTTTTCATAATTTGCCCAATTCATGCATAAATTATGCCGAGACCAACCCTCAGAATATGCTCGGAATTTGTTGCTTTTTACAAAAAAAAAAAAAAAAAAATTCCTTTAAATGACGCAGCAGCTTCTTTTTGGCTTAAATTATGAATTAAGTAAATTGCAAACATACTTTTTCAATACAGTACTAAATTTTTAATTGTACATTTTTTTTTAAATACAGCGTCCAATATGTTCAATAGATACAAAAAAAAAAACTTGTACAAATTTTTGTTAGTTGCAGGAAATGAAAAATGTTCAATGGTCAACCAAGCGCACGGTTATGCATGGAAAGGTGACGTAGCTATGCACTGAGAAAATGAAATAAAAAACCAGAAAAGCTGAGGATTTGTTTAAATAGCGACAGTGCAAGTACTTATCTGAAGGCAGAATTTTGCCAACATTTATTTTAATTGTAAATATGACGAGGTAGGGTTCTGTAGTTGCTATGACACTAAAAGCTTGAATCTCAAAGAAGTACGTGAGTATAGAAAGGGCATTTTGAGTAATCTGAGTACTCTTTGACACAGCTTGAAAAACTGGCTAAGAAATGCAAAAGTGCTTGATTAACGACATGTGCTACAGCAAACCATCTGAAAACCACTAAAAACTAAGTTCTTTAATGTCTTAAATACTAAAAATGTTCACTTTGTCGCTCAGAAATGTAAAAGTGTTCGACTAAGGACCCTAACAACGATGCAGAAATGCAAAAGTGCCTGACTAAAGACAAGATCTACAACAAACTATCAGAAATCCATAAACAAATAAGTTCCGAAAAATATAAAATACTAAAAATGTTCACTTTTTAGCTCTGAAATGCAGAAGTCTTCGAGTACGGACCCTAACAAAGATGCAGAAATGCAAATGTGCATGACTTAAGATATGAGCTACAACAAACCATCACAAAAACATTAAAAAAATAAGTTCTTAAATGGATTAAATACCAAAAATGTTCACTTTGTAGCGCAGAAATGCATAAGTGCTTAACTAATGTCCCTTACAACGCTGCAGAAATGTAAAAGTGCCCGACTAAAGATATGAGCTAAAACAAACCATCAGAAAACCCCTAAAAAGTAAGTTCTTAAATGTCTTAAATACTAAAAATTTTCACTTTGTCGCTTAGAAATGTAAAAGTGTTCGACTAAGGACCCTAACAACGATGAAGAAATGCAAAAGTGCCTGACTAAAGACAAGATCTATAACAAACTATCAGAAATCCACAAACAAATAAGATCTTAAAAATATAAAATACTAAAAATGTTCACTTTGTAGCTCTGAAATGTAGAAGTCTTTGACTTTGGACCCTAACAACGATGCAGAAATGCAAAAGTGCCCGACTAAAGACATGAGCTACAACAAACCATCAACTGCTTGCAAGTGTTTGTTTTTGTTATGAAAAGTTTTTTGTGTAATTGCATAAAAGCTGATATGCTAATATATGTCACTAAAATATAAAAAAATTTCACTGCAAAAAAATTACAACTTTAATTATTATAAAACAAAAATTTATTTTTTATATTTTGGCGCTAGCCTAGAAGCAGCTTATTAGGTTATCAGTGAAAATACTAAATATAATGTGTACATACTGGCAGTTATTGGCGCTAAACAGTGTTGGGCAAAAATGCCCTAGGGTCTAGGTCGAGCACAACTGCACTTTTTTTATTAGTGTCTCTATTTTGTATAATTTCAGCATTTTACTAGTAATTTATAATTCTTACATTTACTGGGTTCAAAGAATTTTCAATTAGTGTTTTCACAGCTTTAAATAATATCCAGAATTAATCTTGAATGATGATATCAAAAACCAATAACCCTAAAAAAAATTGTACACACTGGCAGCTATTGGCGCTTTTAACAATACAATTTTGGGCAAAAGTGCGCAAGGAACTAAGTCGGGCACAACTGCCCAATTTTTTCTGCTATTATGCATAATTTCAACTGTTTGTTTGTTATTTTTAATTAGTTCGTCTACTGAGTTCAAGGAATTTTCAATTTCAGTTTGCACAGCTTTTAATGATATCCAGAATTAATCTTAATTAATGCATGAATATAAAAAACCCATAACGCTAAATAAAAAATTTACACACTGGCAGAAGTTTTTTTCTTGGGCAGAAGTGCCCAACTAGGTCGGGCACAACTGCACTTGTTTTGCACATTTCGTTGGCAATTTATTATTATTTCATCTTTTGGGATCAAAGAATTTTCAAAATGTTTTTCAAAATTAATCTTAAATGAGGCATGAAAAAAGCAGCCAAGTTCTCCAGTCAAGGTGCCCCATACATTTCCTTAAAAACTTATATGCCTATATGGAAATAGTTGTTATAATGTATTTTTATTTTAGAAACCATTTTAATTAAATTTCGTTATTATTATTTCGTTAAAAATATATTATATTTTAAGCCATATATTTTCCTCTAAAAAATATTTTAAAGTTTCGTTAAAAATCTTGCTCTTATATCTTAAAAGTACAATAAGCTGTAAAGCCCGACAGGCTTTATAAATTTTTAAAAAACAAATTACTTACAAAAAAAAAAAATGCAAGTATGCAAAAGTTATAAATTATAAATGCACTTTTTTTTTGCTCAGTGTGACCATATTTTGTTTGTGTTGTTGTTGTTGTTGGTCGAGACCATGTCCGAAAATGAAAACGCATAAATTGGAGTCTGTCTATGATTTGTGTGCTGCTTCATTTGTCCCACAGAATGGCAGTGACTCTGCAGCAAACGACTACTGACTGAATGTATAAATGAATGAATGAATGAACATGAGTATGAGTCCTGAGTATGAGTATATAAGCTCGAATGGGCGACTGAGTGAGTGAATGAACGCAAAAGGCATATAGCACTGATATGCAGAGAAGGCTATCATAGCTTGAAAAAAACTGACACAAAAATGTTTGGCTTCGTTATTTCAATGTTTTTTTTCTTTTTTTTGCTTTGCTTTTGTCTTGTTTCTTTTATTTTCGTGCCTCTTTTTATACACTGTACTTTATAGGGTCAAGGGTATTATAGATATGTGCAATATATGTATGGCACAGGCTGAACAAGGCGTGACAGATCATAAGGGTTGTCAACTTAGCTCAAATATCTTGACAAAAAATGCGCATAATTCAACTTTAGTTGATGTTTTGTAAAATTAAGTCGATAAAAGGTAACCCTTTGCCTAGAAGAATTTTGCGGCTTTTAAGACTTGCTTCCAATTCTATTAAGTTTCAGGCTTCTAGCTCTGTTGCTTTTCTAGAAACAGGCAATACGTAGAAACGAACATGGCTACATCGACTCGAGGTAGCACTGCTTGTTAAACTACAACAAGCAGTTTAGATTTGCTATAGAGTTGCCAACGAAAAAAAAATCTTAGTGTATGATCACTGTCGTTCACCGTTACAACCGATTCACATTTTTTGTTGTTGTTTTTGTTAACTTGCTTTGCAGCAAAACGCGCACACATCATTTTAACGTGCTTCACTCAGTTCAACTCCACTCAGCTCAGTTCAGCTCTGCTCAGTTTGACTCGACTCGACTCGACCGCTGTCTGTCAAGATTTGGTGACAAAGGGGCGCCACATTGGAGCTGGTAGGGTCATTATATATTGCAATGTGGAACATACTCCACTGCCTCCACACGCCTGTCTCTGTCCAGCTGTCTCTATACATTTGTCTGTGCGGGCCACGTCCCGGTCGACGGAAGCCAAAAGTGGAAATGCATGATAAATGACACAAGGTTTTGTTGCTTGCTTTCTTTCTTTCTTGCTACCATTTTGTTTTTTTTTTTTTGTCATTCTCTGCTTACTTTTTCTCTGCGTTTTTCACATGCTTTATTCAGCCTCTGGAGCGCGAGGAGTGCGGCAGATGGTGCAACAATAACAAAAAACACCAACAACACACAAAACATCACAATTTTTATTTCAAGATACAAATACAAGCAGTCTGGCCGTGTTTGCTGGTATGCTCCATGAAAATTGCGAAACGATGACGTCGTAAATGTTTTGTTGCAACATTCCTGTTGCAACTTGCAAAAGTAAAAAAATCGGCGAGTCAGTCGGGAGTAAGCACGACATGGCGAATACCCTGTATACAATGTAAAGCAAAAAAATACTGCAGCATTGCCAAGTTGAATTAATGTTAAAGAATACTGCTTCTTTGGACTTTTTTAAAAATGCTCTAATTTATTCTTCAAAATGGGACCGTGGTCAAGATATTTAAGTAATTGGCTTAACATCAACTTAGGTTGGGTTAGGTTGGTCGATTAAGCTGCTCAGTCAATAATTGAAATCGCTCGGAGACCATGAGGTCCACTTGTGTAGAGCAAGAAAAAAGTATGAAAAAGAAATTGGGGAAGGGCTGGAAGTGGGGGAAGGGCTGGAAGTGGGGGAAGGGTTTATTTCGAAAGTCAAAGTTGTTGGGCATTCCTAGTCAGATCCTTTCCTTGCAGAGCCATTTTGACGAATGTGACCAGATCCGCTATGGGCACCTTTGCCAGACTGCCCAGGTCTTCAAAGAATGGTTTACTCAGAAGATGGGTGCGTTTCCTACGTGCATCCTCTCAGCCATTAGGCCTATGTTGCAGTGCCCCGTTCTTGTGAAAACGCAGGAGTTCAGATGTTCGCTACGGATTGTACCGTGGTCAAAGTGCTCGGCATATGTGACAACCGGACACAACACAACTCCACTAATTTGCGATAAGACGTCTTGGAAGGTTTTTTTTTTTTTATATCCGTAACCGCTCAGGTCTTCAAAGTATGGTTTACCGAGAAGATGGGTGCATTTCCTATGTACATCCTCTCAGCCATTAGGCCTAGGGAGCAGTGCCGCGTTACAACTCCTACCACCATGTTGGTCCTGTTCTTAACAAAACGCAGGAGTTCAGATGTTCGCTACGGATTGTTCCATGGTCAGAGAGATGTGACAATCGGGCAGTGTGTCCCATTCTCTTTCCGCCTGAGCTCTGACTGCTCCACTAATTTGCGATAAGATGTCTTGAAAGGGTCTTCTTATATCCTTAACCACAAAGTTAGCTGGCAGTGCTGAGCCGTTCCCAACAGAGGATGATTGAATGCTTGTGGATACGATAAGGAGCCAGCAGCGAGTCACGGATAAGCTTGCTCTTCATGGTATGTAATGACAGAGCCTTGATTGCTGCCTGGCTATCGACAAGAATAAGAACGTTCCGTAGACTTCAGTCCAAGGTGTCTGCAAGTCTAACCGCTTGCCAGACTGCGTACATCTAGGCCTGAAAAACGTTACACCAGCCGAGAAGACGGAATGAAAGCTCCGTCGAGAGCTCTTCGAAGAAGACGCCCACTCCTGTGCCTACTTCCATCTTCGAACCATCAGTGTAAATTGTTAGCTCGTTCCCCATAAAAGGAGTGTTTTGCTTCCAAACTTCCCTCTCCGGCACAAAAACCACGACAAACATCGACTTCGTACGCTTAAGTCTTTTGGTGAACTTTGGTGTCTCTAGCTTTTATTATCTTTAAGATCTAGGTGTTCATATAGACGCAATGATTACCCTAGCCTCGCTTCTAGCTGTTACATACAGTATCCAAATCTAGAATACCCATGACAGAGTATAAACTGCAAAGCAAACTGTCCGCGAAACGGAAGCTTAAATAAAACAACAAATAGGGGTGGCCAGACACCCAATGGCTTCCCCAACCAGCTGGTCATTCATATACTATGATAACGCATATTATATGCGTCTGCTGCAGCTATGGGGTTTGTAGCAATACGCTACCTTAGAGTCCAAAAGTAGCACAAGTTAAAGTTCCGGTGATGATATTATATTTTATGCGGATGTTTTTTTTGAAAATATATGTTTGTTGCTTGCAATTTCACCAAAACGAATGATCTGAATCCGGCTACTTTTTTTGCAAGTGAAACCAAATCAAAAAGTCAAAAATGGTTCACAAATGAACGTAATTAAAAGTAAAACAATTTTTGAAATATTCTTCGATTCTTTTCTGTCAATTTCAAGATGGAGATTTATTAAAAATTATTATATTTTGAATTATTTTTTTTCTAAACCATGCACAACTCAAAGAGAATATTTGGCACTTGGTTCATGTCTTCAATAAAAAAATTTTCCTGCCATGCCTAAATGGTTAATTTCTTGCATAAAAAAATGTTCGCTTATAAACAAGCATAACTTAGTCGTGCTTAATTTCAATCAAAAGGTGTGCTTGATTAGATAACGTCAGCAAAAAATGTGAACTTGGGAGCAAGCAAAACCGAAAACGAACAAAATTTTTACGGTTTTCGTTTTTCGGAGCACGGCTAGAATCTGCAAGTATTGTGAATAGGTGTACAAATCCTTCAAATAGTTTAAAATATGTTTTTGCGTATTTTTTTTTTTTTTCGTGATGTGAACCAACTCAAAGGACTTGTTCATTAGTTCACTAGTTCATTTTTTCCAAATATTTCTGAGCAAGTGAAAAATTAGTCATTTTGGTGAAATAAAATTTGAGCAAATAATAAAAAATTCAAAACAATATCGATTCATAAACACAAAATATGAATGCTGTAATAATATAAAAAAAAATTATAACCATATTTTTTTGCGTTTTGAAAAGAAAAACATGTTTTATATAATCAAAGAAAAAATAAGTAAAAAAAAAAAATCGTTTTATTTTTCAACATTGTTGTAGTAGCTTTGGATGTACTAGATAATTTTGACTTTTTTTTTTTTAAATTTATGTGGCAAGTGAAAAATGAATTATTTTAGAAAAATACGATTTGAGCAAATAATAAAAAATACAAAATTAAAAAAAAAAAACGTTGTATAAAATGCTTCGAGATTTTTTATAAGTGGAAATTTTTATAAAAATTTTTATAAAATTAAAAAATTATCTTTATTACGAGATTTTTAAATGAAAATTGCAAAAGTAAGAGTTATTTTTCCAATTTGATCAATAAGTAATTGTTATTTTTGTTTTATGATTTGCATATTAAATAAATGTTATTAATATTTATGAAAATTGGGATTCCTGATTTATAGCATTTCACCGTCAAAGTTTTCATAGTACTTTTGTAGCCCGTTAGTTTCTGCAAAGGAGTATTCTTCTACAACTTATGCTCTAGTGCGCCCATTTTATCTTTGACGCCCATGTAAACAGGACATAATATCCAAGTTGAAATATTTTCACAAACTCGAAAATAAAGATTGATAATGCACTGTATTTTAATTTCCAACGTCATTAATTTCATTTGAATTATAACAAGTTGGCATGCCTGCTATGCTTATATATTATGTGCATGCCCAGAGTTTTTGTGTGTAGTGTGCAACACTTGACTGTGTGTTGTGGGGGAAGGAGTTTGGGAGTGTGCGCAGCCATAGTCACTGCGGCGGCTTGCAAGGCATAAACCGAAAATTCACACTTGGTTACTTCCTTCATGACTTTGGATATTATTGTGGTTTATGTTAGTGCTGTCACTTGCTGTTCTGCCCACTACTAGCTACCCGCTGCATACTTTCCACTAGCCTCAACCCCCACAAATTCGTCGGTACAGTTGGGAAAATTTTACATGCCACGTCGCCTGCTGTGTTGTTGTTGTTGTTTTTGTTGCTGCTGCTGTGTGATGTATGACTCCATGAAATGCGATATATTCATGTTAAATTATTTTGAACAAAAAAAAAAAAAAATGAAAACACAAACAACAAATATAACTACATAATAAAAATAAAGCCAAAACGTAAAGAAAGCTAAACGAAATGAAAAGAAAATGCCAACAACAGTGACAACGAGTACAAGATGAAGTACAAAAACAAAAAGAACAAAAAGTGAGCAATGAGGCGACATTAAACACTTTAAGCCAACTTTAAGTTTCAAACAAAATTCATGACATGGTCAAACTGTTTTTGTCGTCTTTGCTGCTGTTGTTGTTGTAGTTGCCACAGTTGAGAATGTTGCCAGAGTTGCCAGACACTGGCACATGGCGCCAGTTAGTTGCAATTGAACAAACAATTAAAAGTTTTAAATATTGTGACAGCATTTTCACAGTTAATTGCACACTCGGACATTGCCAGAAAGCAGCCAACTTTTCATTCATTACTTTCAATTCATTTTCCACAAAAGCACAACTAAAAAACAACAAATGAAAAGAAAACAAGTCAAATTGGAAAAACTTGTTCAGCCGTAGGTGCAAAAAATAAAGTTAGCACAGTATATACATATGTACTATATAGTATATAGTATTACTCTATGGTATGTCGCATGTATGTATAGTAGATATGCACTATTGTTATACCCTACTTATTGGGTATATGTAGAAGACTAGCCAACTTTATAAAGTATTTTGTGACGTATTAATTATTAGAATGCCTGACCTATGACGAACTTCCCTAAGATAAACATTTCCCTAGAATAAAGATTTTCCTAAAAGATTCTGTGCAGTTCGGGCTTTTTAAAAAGAATACAGTGCAACTTCCCTATGACGAAATTTTCCCAAGAACAAAGCTTTTTCGTAGAAGATTCTGTTCATTTCGGGCTTCTTAAAACTTATATGTGGATTCGGAATATTCCTATCTTCTCAAAACGAATACAGTCGAACTTTCCTACGACTAACTTTTCTCAGAATACAGCTTTTCCTAAAATGTTCTGCTCCTTAAAATTAATAGAGTGAAACTTCCATTTGATAAACTTTTCCCTAGAACAAAGCTTTTTCTTAATAGATGCGTATTTCAAGCTTATCAAAACAAATGCATTGGAACTTTCCTATTTTCAAAATTTTCCTTAGAACAAAGTTATTTCCTAATAGATTCCGTTTGTTTGGAGCCCCTTAAAACGAATACAGTGGAACTTCCCTATGACGAACTTTTCCTTAGAATATAGCTTTTTTCTAAAAGATTCTGCGTATTTCGAGCTTCTTAAAACGAGCACAGTGGAACTTTCATATGACGAACTTTTCCCAGGAACAAAGCTTTTTCTTAAAAGATTATGGTTATTTCGAGCTACTTAAAACAAATTTAGTGCAACTTCTCTATGACGAACTTGTCCCTAGAGTATAGTTTTTGTCTTACAGATTCTACGTATTTCGAGCTTCTTAAAACGAATACACAGGAACTTCCCTATGACGAACTTATCCCTAGAATATGGCTTGTTCCTAAAAGATTATGATGTCGAGCTTCTTAAAACTAATACAGTGGAACTTCCACATGATAACTTTTCCCTAGAACAAAGCTTTTTCCTAAAATATTCTGCTTCTTAAAACGAATATAGTGGAACTTTCTTATGACTAACTTTTCCCTCGAACACAGTTTTTTCCTAAAAGATTCTGTACAATACGAGCTTGTCAAAACGTATAGCTTTTTTCCAAAATTCTCGAAAAAAAAGTTGTGTGATTTATTGAAGTTAGCTTCACAAAAAACAAAAACGATTTCCAAGTTCAGAGGCCAGAATATGTTTGTTTATATGCTTTTGGGGTCTCTGAATCCTAATCAGGGGTAAAAAAAGGACAGCACGTCAGGGCTTTGACATATCTGCAAAAAGCCCCACAAAACGAGGTATTTCGGAAGTTATTTCAGAAGGTCTTTTTGACTTCGGAATCGAGTTCAGTGATGCCAAAAAACATTGCCGGGCAAGCGGTCACGAAAAATATTTGGTAGGTTTTGAGGTTAGGATAGAGCCTAGGTCAATTCTTGTGAATGGATTCGTATTCATGGCTTGTCCCGAGATCACGACATTTCTTTTTGTTTAGCTGTTTTAACTTCTGCACTTTCCAAATCTTCCATCACAATCTTGTATATTTGCGTGCTTACAATAAAAATGACATCAATTTGTATATACAACTTTTTTATTCCTCATCAATTTCCAGGCGTTAAAGCTTGCCGATCCTTGAGGTAATATGCATGTTGGGCAAGAACAAGAAAAGATTTCCTACATGACGGTATCCCCATATCCCCACACAGAGCCTAAAGAGCATCTAAACTGCGGCTCTGCCCAAAAGTCAGCGATATTTTTTTTTTTTTCGTTAGCTCATCTCTGTCTTTCGATCTCTTCATGGACTTTTCCAGCTCCTGCCTGGCATACGAGCTGCCATTCTTTTGCTGCTACTAGTTTGGGGCCATCCAATTGTTAAGTGGCAATTGGCATAGCAGAGCAGCTGCGACCGGCGACAGCTTTGACAAACTGACAGTCATTTGTCAATGAAAGTGGACGTTGGCGGGGGTACGAGGTGAAAAACGGTGGGTACGAAGGGAACGCGCCATGTGCTTTTAACATTTGACAAAAAACGTTTAATTAGCAAAACTCGCCAACGTGGCAGACGGCGTTGCCAGAGTTGCTGCTGATTTTTCAATTTTAGTTTTTCATTTTAGCGGCAACATTTTTTTGGCTTATTAAATTCCAGCAGACGGGCGAATTTGTGTATGCAACGGGGGGTGGCAGTAGAGAGTAAAGAGCGCGAGTTAGAGGGGGTAATGCAGAAAGGGTTTTGACATTTTTGCAGAGTGCGCAAAATGAAAAGCGAAATCTTTGTAAGGCAGTTAATTAAAAACTTCAATGGAAGAGCGAGCATATGTGCATGTGAGTGTGTGGTAGTGTGTAGATATGCATGAAATTTACGTGTGTGTGTGTGCAAAATTTGACAAAAGATGTGAAAGACAAAGCAAAGCAACGATCTGAAAAGGCAAAATCCAAAAGCAGTCATCCAAAATTTACTCTCTACACCGCTTGCTCTCCAACTCGCGCGCTTCCCTTTATTCCCACATTTAGTGAAACAGTGCGTTTGAGTGTATGAGACTGTGCTCAAACACAAACTCAATTAATGTGTCTGTGTGTGTGTCTTCGCCACACCCACTCCCGCGTTGTCAATGCACTGAACCAAGCCAATAAAGCGCTCAACTGTTAACTAAATATAATGCATAAAACAACAGCAAGTCAAAAATAAAGGGCAGCTATAAACGCAAAACAAAACAAAAATTATCTCACAGACACATACTTCGTTTGGTAGAATGTAATTAAATTGAAATAAATCAAATTAAATGTTCAATTGGGCGTATACGTGATTTTAATCAATAAAGCTGGCACATCAAATATTTATGCAACACGCTTGTATACAAATTACAAACCAAAAAGTATGCAATTAATTTTAACAGCTGATACTATGTACAACATGTAATATATATTATGTACATAGTACATATATAGATTATATACTTGTGTAAACATTCCAAAGCTTCATTTGATTTTTTACAAAGCGAATAGCTTGGAGCCTAAAAATATTAAAAAAAACGTTGTACTAAGTGCAGAGTAATAAAATTTCAAAAATTTCAAAAATCTCAAAAAATTACGTATACGCAATTGCGCCTAATATAAAGCTCTAATCTAATCAAAGTCAGCATTTTCATTGAAAACTTCCTATGACTGAAACAAACAAGATTAAGCTTGCTATCAATCATATAGCAGTGGGTTAAAAAAAAAACCCCTACCGCGTTCTCTATATGCCGTCTGCTTTATCGAATAACTTGCACAAAAGCCAACGAAGAAAACAAAGAACACTGTACCATGTATAAGCCTTTAAAAAGTAAGTAATATAATACGTTGACAAATGTGACAGAACATAAATTTCACTTAAACTCTGGCAACGCCAAAGCATATGGAAAACATTGCACTCTCCAAAAGAGTTGCCAACTGTGCAGTCGAGCAAATATAAAGTATACGAATAAATGCAAACAGCAACAAACAAGTAAATAAAATGAAATGAGATGAAAATAAAAGCGAAACAGAATGGCAACGGGAATGTGTAGGTGAATGAGAAAAACAGAAATACGATCGAATGATGAATTACTACACGTTCGCATTTGATGTTTCCAAATGCTTTGAAACGTGCCAGCAGCTTTCCGTGGGAGCTCCAACATGTGCGACAGTTCCAACAGTTTCCAACAGTTGCGACGGTTTGGACAGGGACTAAGTAACGGTAGAATGTTTGACAGCGACAATAACGGTACACACACACACACACAAACACATAGAGTTGCAATGGCCCAGCATCTCAGGTTTCTCTTGATGATGATTGATTTTATTTAATTTAGTTGAAATTCACATGAAAATGCAATCGAAATGGCATGAAAAATGTAAGAGTACAATGCTTTTTTAAATAACAAAACAAATTTTGAACATAACAATTATGAAATTTTTTAAATGTAGCTAAGGTTTATAAAATTGAATTCAATTTTTAATTATTTGGAGAACTGCTTCGTAAAAGCGAGCGTATTTAGTTTGACTAAGGCTCAAGCCAAGCAGGCATACGGCACACTCTACCTAGTTTGGAGATCGCCTAACATCTCGACTTATACAAAAGTGCAGCTCTTTAATACCAACAATAAGTATATTGTCCTCTATGGCAGTGAAAGTTGGAACATCTCCACCAGTCACGGGAGGCGACTACAAGCGTTCGTAAATCGTTGCCTCCGGCGCATATTGGGAGTATTCTGGCCGAACACCATATCAAATAGTCATCTCTGGCTTAGAACGCGGCAACCTTCTGTCACAGACGAAATTTTCTACCGTAAATTCAAAAGGCTAGAACACACGTTGAGGAAACGTGGATACGGATGTCGCGAAGTTAATTTTGGATTTTAATCCCCAAGGCAGTCGGAGACCAGGGCGCCCGCGAAATACTTGGAAAAGACAATTTATTTCAGAAATAAGAAAATGCGGAAAAAATTGGATTAAAGCTAAGCAACTACTTTTTAAAAATTGTTTTTATTTTGTTTTTTGTCACGCTATAGAGGAAACGCATGTTGGAGCCGAAGTTGATGTTTTTCTTGAGCTCAAAATTATTAATACAAATTTTGTAATAGAAATTTGAGTAACGTCACGCCAAATACTATTGCTAACAAAGAAAAAACGAGAAAGATTTTTTGTTTTTTTTTACTAAAATGCAAAATAATCTAAAATTATTTCAAATCGTACTAAAAAAAGCTTAATACCAAAAGACTTGCCCAACTCGCAGTCCAAGTCAAAACATATATTTATATTTTGTAACGTAACGCTATGCAAAGTTTGGCTTAGATCGTTTAATCGTTTAATACGATTGTTGTAATTTTTTTTACCAAATATCGTGCTATTTTATTGAGGCTTTTTGCTCCAACTAGGAACCTAATCTTGGACACTAACTAATTGCTACATAAGCATAAGAAAATACTTTTAAAAATATTTCATTATTTTGGATATTTTTTATATGTTTTTGTACAAACGTAGCAACACGCTAGACTGAAAACGCATTTATTTTCGATATTTAATATATTTTTTTGTAGAAATGTAACATCACGCTATAGTGGAAATGCATTTTGGAGCCAAAGTTGATGTTTTTCTTGTGCTAAATATTATTTTTATAATTTTGATGAACATTTAAGTAACGTCACGCCAGATACTACGGTTACTAAATTGCAGAATTGAATAATTTTATTTGAAATTTTACAAAAAAAAAGTTTAATATCAAGGACCCAGTTCGTAAGCCAATTCAAAGACTATTGCTTTTTTTTTGTAACGTAACGCTATGCGTTACATACAAAAGTGACTATATACCAAACGCTGATTGCACCAGTCTTAATGTATGCCAGTGAAACATGGACACTGTCTAAGGCAGATGAAAATAAAATAAGTATCTATGAAAGAAAAGATCTTCGAACCATTTTTGGAGGCGTATGTGAAAATGGAGTATGGAGAAGGAGATACAACCACGAGCTTGAAAGACTACACAATGGGGCCAATATAATAACGCAGATAAAAGTGAATAGATTATGATGGGCCGGGCACTTAATAAGAGCAGATGACACCTATTCTCCGAAAAAAATCCTAATTGGCAAATGCCGCGAAAACAGATCAAGAGGACGCCCAAAACTAAGATGGATTGATGGAGTCGACCAAGATGCGCAAGATCTTGGTATTCGGTCTTGGAGAGCAAGGGCGCGAGACAGATCAAGTTGGAGACTCATGCTGAAGCAGGCGAAGACTCGACAAGAGTTGTAGAGCCAACTATGATGATGATGATGATGAAGAACGCTATGCGTAGTTTTGCTTAGATTTTCTAATCGATAAGAGATTTGTTTCACTAAGTATAAGAAATTACTAGATAAGAATGTTTCTTAACTGCATAATGGTCTACTATTAGAGCCATTTGAAGTCCATACGGGAGTGCGATTGGGATGTATTTTGTCGCCACACTTATTCATCCTCTGCCTAGACGAAATTTTGCGTGCTTCAATACCGTTCACACATCTTGAAGATCTCGAATACGCAGACGATTATGCTTATTAAGTCATAAATTAAACGATCTGGAAACAAACTTCAATCAACTAGTGATCAATAGCAAAACCGCTGGCTTGGAAATTAACGCCAAGAAAACAAAAATGGCTACTGCTCCACACAATGCCTAGTGCTTAAGCTGGGCGAAGAAAGCCTAGAGTGCGTGGAAAACTTTGTGTACTTGGGAAGTGTACCCACAGCTTAAAGTGGCGCTGATGAGGATGTCGCTATACGCGTCAACAAAGCAAACTCTACCTTCGGTATGCCAAGAAACATATGGATATCGAGCCTAATATCACAAAAAATGAAGCTCCGTATTTCGAATCAAATACAAAATCTGTACTCTTTTATGGTTGTGAAACTTGGAAAGGCTCCAACCGCATCGAGTCAAAAAAACAAACCTTTAAAAACAAATGTTTGCGCAGAATACTTGGAAACTGTTCCGGTTCAGATAAGTCGGCGGAAATGGCGATGGATTGGTCACACGCTTCGTAGACCTGCAAGCCATATTGCAAGAGCAGCACTCAGGTGGAACCCCCAAGGCTCTAGAAGGCCTGGTGCACCAGCACAAACTTGGCGCAGAACTATAGACAGGGAACTCAATAATACAAACTATAATTGGAACTATATATGCCGCAAAGTACCTAATAGAGTTAGGCTTAGATCTATGGTAGAGGCCCTATGCTCCACGAGGAGAAGAAGACAACAGTAGTAGTTGTAATGTTTCTTTGTTTTGGTTTTCTTATACATATTTTTTTGTACAAACGTAACGTCACGCTATAATGAAAATGCAAAATTTTTATAAAAAACGTTTTAATTTTGAAATCGAAGCCCCCACCACAGCGCTATCCAAAATACCATGTTTTTGAGGTTATGTCAGAACCCTGACACACTGGGATGTTTTAGATCTCAATAAAATATTGAAATGTTCAAGAACGGTTTTTCTGCAATAGTTTTTCTGTTTTTTAAAAGTCCCTTAATCTGTATCTGAGGTCAGAAAAAAAATAAACCCAGCAATTTGGGCTTCTAAGAGAGCCTTCAATATCCTCTCAATATATACAATAAAATGTAGCATAAAAATAAATAAAATTATTATTTAAATTTATAAAATCGATACAATAATTTTTAAGTAAATATTATATATAATGCTTGCCTTTTTCAGCTTTACTGCACCCAATATATAATAATAAAAATAAATCCCATTTTTAAAGCTTTTAAGTATTTCAAATCTAATACTATTATTTATTATGTCACTTTTTAGCAGCCCAACTTAGTCAAACCACAATTTAAGCTTTTTAATTGCTACCAAATTTTTGCCAATATAAAATTTTTAATTAAAACAAAACATATACAGACCAAATTTTTTTAATTTTTTTGTTAAATACCATAATAAAATGTTGAATATTTTTCAAAACCGCAAAATGTTTGCTTCTGTTCTTAGTGCTTTGGTAATTGTTGTAATTTTTGTTGTAAAAACACGTAAAAAAATAATTGTATACAACATATTGACACTTGTTGGTGTTGCATTTGTTGTACTAGAAGTTGTTGTTGTTTTTTGTGTCATACTTTTATTGGTTTACTATGGGGCCACATATTTGAGTGTACAAGTTTTTGGGAAAATTCATTCTGCGGTTGATGTGGCAAAGTTGGTCGGCTTGTTGGGTTGATGCTTCGGGCTCAACCCCAACTTCGAGCCCCAAATGAACGAATATGTGTAGTCGGAACAGAAACGAGTGTATGGCACTACTATTTGCATATGTATTCAGTTATTTGCCAACATATTTTTATATACTGTACTCATTGTATTGAGAGTATTAAAGATTTGTGGAACGTTGTAATATTTCGTAGAAGCCGGATCCGACCAAAAGTTCTTTATCCAAAAATTTTGAATTTAAATTAAAAAAAACCAAGCACCTGGGTCCCAGAATTTAAAAAAATGCACATTATCTGTCAGCTGGCTTATGTACCATTTGCAAGTGGGAAATTTTTTTCAGCAAAATATACTAAGGATCTCAATTAAAATATCCATCTTTCAACCAACACTCAACTTTTATGGAGTTTATTTCAGAAGTATCTATGCCATGAAATCTCAGCTTGGTTAAATCTGCGATCATGGGTGATCAGCACGTCTACAGAGCTTTTTTTAGTAGGACTATTTGGTGCGTCTTGAGGAGTATCATGGTGGTCATGGTAGCTACCGGTTGACTGCAGAAAAATGTCTTCAATTGGTACTTGCGCGCCTTTTTTCCCAAAACGCAATTCATTTGGGAAATTCGATCCTTTCTTTTCTTGTGGAAAATTTTTTTTCAAAAGGCAATTCATTTGGGAAATTCAATCTTTCTTTTCCTTGCGAAATTGTTTTTAACCAAAAGGCAATTTGCCTTTCGATACTTTCTTTTCCTTGTAGAAAATTTTTTCCAAAAGGCAATTCGTTTGGGAAATTCAATGCTTCGTTTTCCTTGCGGAATTGTTTTACTCCAAAAGACAATTCATTTGGGATATTCAATGCTTGCCTTTTCTTGCGGAAATTTTTTTTCCCAAAAGGCAATTTGCTTGGGAAATTCAATACTTACTTTTCTTGTGGAAAATTTTTTTCCAAAAGGCAATTCGTTTGGGAAATTCAATGCTTCGTTTTCCTTGCGGAATTGTTTTACTCCAAAAGACAATTCATTTGGGATATTCAATGCTTGCCTTTTCTTGCGGAAATTTTTTTTCCCAAAAGGCAATTTGCTTGGGAAATTCAATACTTACTTTTCTTGTGGAAAATTTTTTTCCAAAAGGCAATTCGTTTGGGAAATTCAATGCTTCGTTTTCCTTGCGGAATTGTTTTACTCCGAAAGGCAATTAGTTTCAGATATTCAATGCTTCCCTTTTCTTGCGGAATTTTTTTTTCCCAAAAGGCAATTTGCTTGGGAAATTCAATACTTACTTTTCCTTGCGGAAATATTTTTTCCCAAAGGGTAATTCGTTTACGAAATTCATTGCTTCCTTTTCCTTGCGGAAATTTTTTTTCCCAAAAGGTAATTCGTTTGGGAAATTCAATGCTTTAATTTCCTAACGGACATTTTTTTTTCCAAGTGGCACTTCGTTTGGTAAATGTAATCCTTCCTTTTCCTTGCGAAAATTTGTTTTCCCAAACGGCAATTCTTCTTTTAAATTCGTTTGGGAAATTCAATGCTTCCTTGTAAATATTAAATAAACACCGGAAACCCATGTTGTATCTAAGCCACTTCCACCGTGCGCCCAAACATATTCAAGCTTAAGTTTGACGTCAACAATTATTTTATTTTGGAAAAGTCAAGACAGGGTATTCTATATTCGTATAATGAACCCACACTGACTCATATTTTTTCCATTTGCTCACTGTAATATATGTTTTGAAGCAATGCTGCAAGGGATTGTTGAAAATGCATAAAAAATGTTGCAACAAAGTATGGCATTCCATTTTTACACATTCGAGTTTCAGATTTCTTTTTTTAATAAGCAAAAAATTTAATGTTTTTATATTTTAAATTTATATTTCATAGGAAACACTTTAAAGCTAAGGACTTAAATGTCTGTTTGCATTCTTATTTCTGGTTTAACTTACATTTATTTAAATTTGCGCATTTTCTCTTAAGAATTTTCTCAAGTTATAGGCGTTGTCTGCATAGCATAAAGTTAGAGCAAATAGCTTTTTAAGGCTGGGTATTAGTCTTATTAAGCTTATACGATGTAAAATCAAAAATTATACGACTTTTAACTAAAATAACGTATACGCAATGTATACTATGCGACTTCTAACTAAAAATTACGTATACGCAATGTAGCTATTAATAAACGGTTAACAGTTGAACAATAAAAAATTATGCGACTGCTAACTAAAATGACGTATACGCAATGTAGGCTTCTATGCATGCTAAAAATGTATGCAATCAAAAACTATGGAACTTCTAAAAAAAAAAATAACGTATACGCAATGTAGCTTTTAATGGACGGCTAACAGTTGGGCAATCAAAAATTATAAGACATCTTATTTAAATTACGTATACGCAATGTAGGCTCAATATAGCAATCAAAAATTATGCGACTGCTAACTAAAATGATGTATACGCAATGTAGGCTTCTAAGCATGCTAAAAATGTATGCAATCAAAAACTATACGACTTCGAACTAAAAATAACGTATACGCAATGTAGTTTTTAATGTACGCTTAACAGTTGGGCAATCAAAAATTATAAGACTTCTTATTAAAATTACGTATACGCAATGTAGCTTTTAATGAACTTTAAGTGCAGACGCGGACAGAACGTTCAAAAATTTTGCTCAAATGTTTAACGCAATATCAAGTTTAAATATATCAAGTTTCAGCTCTACACAAGCCTTACTCGAGTTTATGCTAATTAATTAATGTTTTAGAACAGTGCGCATAGGCATGATCGCTTTTTCGATTTTTTCCATTTAATCTAAGCTAAACTAAGTTTTTTATTAATTTTGTTTAAAAATAGAAATCGAAACAAGCCTGATGAAGCAAATCTATTAGTTCCAAATAACTTATAAAGTCATAAACTTTTTTGGCTTTTGCCAAAGCCCAACTGTGACTAAAAGAGAGCAAAGCTAGTTTTGGCCTTATTGTTAACTTAATAAAAGGCAGTTTATTAGTAAATAAAATGCTATAAAATGCAAACAAGTCGAAGCTTGGCCTTTGACCAGCCTGAACTGGAACTGAATTTTGTGCGGCAAGTCAAGTAAATGGATGTTGTTGCTGCTGCTGTTGTTGTTGTTGTTCTATTGTGACATTATGCAAATCGAAAGGTTCCTTCAGCTGCACAAAATGTCTGCACACTCAATGACAATGCCCTGCACTTTATGCATAAACAGCCAAAGCAACAAGAATGTAAATAGAAGGGCGGGGTGTGCATTGGGGTTGAAAAGGGCCAAAGCCAAAGGATTTAAGTGGATTACAACGGCAACTTGTTGGCAGCAAGAAAGCACACACAAACACATACACACAAGTATGCAAAAAAAAGGAGGGAGCAAAAAAAAAAATGAGAATGCAAAATACCCAAAGCAAAGTTCAATAGTTGTCTGATTTTCGATATGGCAACGCCATAAGAGGCAGCAGCGGAAGCAACGGCAGCACATATATTCACACACACACACAGACACACAAACGCAGAGCACACAGTGACAAGCTTACACACACACACACATAAATGTAATCAGCCGCAGTGTGTCTCATTTCGAGTTCGTTGTCTGCTTGAGTGCGCGAGAAGCAGCCAAAGCTTCTTCTTCACTTCTTCGTTTTCGTCTTCTGCGTCTACTTTTTCCCCCCTGCTTCTCATTGCCAATTTATGGATTTTCTATTTACTACACAACAGTGGCGTAGTTAAAGTTTTATTGCAGTGGATCTAGTGTATATGCATTACTAAATTTAACTTCAAAATTACACTGAAAACAAGTACTAAAAAAAAAAGTACAATGAAATTTAGAATTTAGCATTCAAAAAGTTTTTGCTTATTGTAATAAACAAAAAATAATAACTTTTTAGTAAGCAGTATATACAAAATGTACATAAATTTTTGTTAACACTATCAACATTTTTTTTTGGGATAAAAATCTAAATTGATACTCTAAATTACCCTCTCTGCACACCACTGCTGCACAAAATCACACACATAGTACATACTACACATACACACACACACACAAATAGGCACTTGAACGCCCTGACTCTTAAGATTTGTGTTCGCTGATATGCTAAAAGAAGGCAATTGAATGCCAGCAACATGGCGTATGCGTAATCAATGTGCGTCTAAATGTAAGTCGCCAAAAATCTCATTTAAGCCAACTAAAAGCAGTTAACCAAAGCCGCTTATGAGCTCATGCCCTCTCACTTTATCTCTCTAGCAAGTCAAAGCTATGCAATAAATTACGCATACGCCACCCTGTACAGGAAAACTGCAAACCAAAACGAAAAAAAAAAACTTATTTATTTTTGCGTTGCGCTTCAATTAGCCAAGTTGCAAAACTGAAAGAGATAAACTAGCCACTGTGCTACAAGAATTTTTTTTTTTTTTGCTACTAGACGCAAATGATTTAAAACTCAACGAGAAGTGCAATTTAAACTTTGTTCGTTTTACAAGGCGTCGCCAACGTAAACTAAAATTGTTTTTGCTTGGCAGTTTTTCTTGATATTATTTTCTCTGCACTTTTTTACAGTATTTTATTTCTTATACACTGTACACAAAGCGTGAGAGTTGTATGAAGTTTGTGGAAAACAAAATGTTGTGTGCTGGAAACTGATAAGATCCCTTAAAGTGTACTCTCAAATGATCAGCACGACAAATTATTTATATGCGTTTGTCTGTTTGGAGCATTGACCACATTATACGAATGACAAGCGAAAGCATTCAAAAGAAGGAGTTTACTCTACGTCCCATAGGAGAAAGAAAAATAGGCCGACCAAGAAGGCGATGGCTTGATGACGTCGAAGCAGACTTGAAGACGATGAAAATTCGCGATTGGAGAGATGAAGCGAGCGGGAGAGTGAGCTGGAGAAAGATTGTTGATGAAGCTATGGTCACACCGGACTGTGAAGCTAAGAAGAAGAAGTGAAGTCTGTTTGGCGCAGCTATTTATCGAAAACCAATAAAACCATAGGAATAAAGTATATATCAATAGGTCAATCAAATATGGGAAGTATGCATTAGTCCTTTTTTTTTAAAGCATGCTTCTTGTGCAAAATAATCTTAATTTGACCAACTGCTATAAAAAAATAGAGTGTATACCAGCGTCGTAACGACCCCCACGTAAGCGTTCCTTCTATTTTATGTAGTTTTGTCTGCTTGGCTTTATATCTTTTTTTTTTTGCCTTTAGTTTGTTCCATGGCAAATAATAATAACTTCCGCTTGCCTGCTGCTTTGACTAAGAAATGAAATGATTACAAAGCTACCAAATGCTATTCGTAGTTGCTTGCTTCCTGCTACTTGGCTCTAAAGCCCGAGGCTAAATATTGCCTTTTGTGCCAAAAGAAATTAGTCTCGCACTTTTGCAAAAGTTTATTAGAAGTTTTCTGTTCAGGTTGTGTTCACAACACACCAACAAACTGCAATGCTCCGCTGCTCCAATGCCCCAATGCATTTGCAGCGCCAAAAAGTATGCTACACAAAAGTATCGCTGAAAGCAGCAAACACCAAGTACTTTTAATAGTAACTTGAACAAATAATACAAAAGCTGCTGCAATGATCATTATAATGATCATAATCATAATCTTGATGACGTAGACAATGATGGCTGCAATGATGAACTAAACTTGAGTTTGTATTTTCATCATACTTTTTGGTTTTTTGCTCTTTCCGCTGCATTTGTTACTATACTCTATCTCTCTATTCCTCTTACACGTTTTATCGCTTCAGTGTCGTCAATGAAGCGAGGCAAATATAGTGTGCTTCAACTTATTTTTATTTTTTTGTAATTTTGCTTAAATTGCCCAAAAACAACAACAATATAAAGTGAAAAAATACAATAAAAAGAAGTTAAAAACAGAAATATAAATAAAACAAGTGGGGTGTATACAGTCGAACCATACCGACTGCAGCATGCTCTTTATTTATGAAAGGCACGCTAACAGATTGGGGGTGTCTCATTTTGACTACTGCAGAAGCTGTCAGGAAGAAGAAGAGGAGGAAACAGTGGAGCATCGCCTGTGTGGATGCATGGCACTATGCAGGAGAAGACTGAACACACTGGGTTCCGAACTTTTTGGGAATGTTACTGAATTTGCAGGAATCAGAATAAATAAGATTAATTCGTTTATTAAATCGACAGGTTGGTTCAGAGAGGATCCAGGAGAGTAGAGAGACTATCCCTAGTGGCATCACAACGGGCCTTTTACAGGCCTAGGTGTGTCGTAAGGCAACCACTTCTACCTACCTACCTACCTATGAAAGGCCTATCAAAAAAAAAAAAGGGACAAAGGTATCATATGTAAAAAATCTACAAAATATTGTTAATTTTTTTTATATTTTGTATTAAATCCATTATTGCGCAATGTTAATTTTTTAATATTTACCAACAAAATAAATGAATTATTTTTATTATATGTAGGTATAATAAATATGTACTCAATTCCATATAACAAATTATCAATTTTCACGTTTTTTGACAAGAAATTATTATTTTTAAAATTAAAAAAAAAAATATATATAAATTTAATTTTTTTTTTCAAAATTAATTTCATATTTTTTTTTTAACTTGTTGAACCAAATGGATTCAATTCACATTGACACAATATAAGATTGGCATACAAGGACTTGTTAAAAAATTGTAATTCGTAAATCTAAGAAAAAACCTTAAAAAA
Source organism: Chymomyza costata (assembly GCA_018150985.1). NCBI lineage: Eukaryota > Metazoa > Arthropoda > Insecta > Diptera > Drosophilidae > Chymomyza > Chymomyza costata. The sequence goes on along the minus strand of JAECWU010000127.1, from coordinate 27,786,317 downwards.
AAAAAAAATAAAATAATATAAAAAATTTACTTATTTTTTTTAGGAAAATTTGTTGGGTTAAAAAATACAATTTTTTTTAATTTCGCAACTTAAAAAAAAAATTGTTAAAAAAATATTGGGCAGCTTATTTAAATTTATTTAATACACAATTTTAATTAATAAAAAGTAAACAAAATTGAAATTTTGCAGATTGTTTTTTTTTTTTGCTTTTTTATATTTTATATAAACACAACAGTAGGTTTTAATGGAAACTTTCTGTTTTACTTATAATTTTTTTTTTTTATTATTATTTAGTACATATACTTATTGTCCAGCAAAGACAGATTGTAAATAAAATATGAAGAAAAAAATAAAATATTTTATATATATAAATTTTAATTAAAAATTTATTTTCTTAGTTTGATCGTTTATCTAATCTATTTTTATTTATCTTTTGACAGCACGTGGAAAAAGCGTTAAATTAATTTAAAAAACAAAATAAACTAGCTTGTATTACTTAATTAAAAAAACAAAATAAACTAGCTTGTATTACTTAATTAAAAAAATAATTTTTAGTTGGAGTTTACTATACATTTTTTATTTCAAATTCACAAAATAGCTTTTATTTTTGAATTTCGATAATATAATTTGATCACAAAAAATACAATTTTTATTTTTATTATGCCGAACTTTTTATTTAAATAATTAAATTTTAAATATTTTTTTAACTAAGGGGCATATATATTTCATTCAGCCTGAAGGCCTATCTATGTTGTTCCGGCTTTAAAACTACTTTTGTTCCCTAGAAATAATTTTAAGTTACAATATTAAATAAATTAAATAAAAAAAATATTTCATTCATACACTAGCTTGCCTTGTAGGATCAAAAATAAGGATGCAGCGTTTGTAGAAAATTGTACAAAATATAGCGCTTTGAAATAATTTGGGGCAAAGCAAATTAAAATAAAATTTAATGTTTTAATTCAATAAAATTTGTTTAAATTTATATATTTATTTTTGATCTGCCTGCGCATGTAAGGAGTCCACATTAGCCTAGCCCATATAGTCTCCAAGATCTAGTCTTTCATACAAACAGACAGACATTTTTACATAAATTTCTTATATCTCCCTGACCTTACTGCAAGTAAATTTTTTTCCCTTTTTCTCAATGACACATACATTTGCATAAACTTAATATGCCCTTTTACTTTAAGTTAGTGCAGGTATAAACAGGCGCTTGAAAAATTATTGCCGCTTGTTTTTTCTCTGTTCGCGTAAATATTTTGCACAAATAAACAAAAGTTTTACCAAATGCTCTCAAAATGCATGAAGAATGCTTGTAAATGTTGCTAGGCTGTCTAAGTAATATAATCCGTTTGGGGAAGGGGAAGTTAGACAGTACGCTGGGGCAGGGGCAGGGGAATTAAGTACGTGGGTATATAGCGCATAATAAAAGTGAAGAGCCAATGCAGCAAATCAATAATTACTTAAATCAGGCAGCGCTGCTTCCTGCAGGCTCTGGCGATTGAGATAAATGTTCCTCAATGCCATAGATCTAACATTTTCTTAAAATAATATATAATACTATGACTTTTGTTTTTGAATAATATAAATAGATATGCTACAACTAAACTTTACCTAGAAACACACTTGTTTTCAATATTTTTGTGGCGCTATTTTAAATTGGGAAGCTGCTAAATAAAGTTGCGTATACGTACGACAGCCTTATAAGGACGGAGAGCATAGGCGTTGCTCGATGAGTCAATAAGCAGCTTAAGCAAGTTAGTTTTAGCTCTGCTAAAGCTTTTCTTCAATTTATTTCAAAATATTGGGTAATTTATGAAGCATTTAAAAAAAATACGTATACGCAATATGGCCTTATAAAGTCGACAAGGGTAGGCGTTACACGAATTATTTTATCCAGTTTTAACAAGTAAGTTTTAGCTCTGTAAAGGCTTTTCTAGATTTTATACAAAAAAATTTGGTAATTTATGAATTACAAATAAAAAAATACGTATACGCACGATAGCCTTATAAGGACGGAGAGCGTAGTCGTTGCACGATGAGTTCATTAGCAGCTTAAGCAAGAAAGTTTTAGCTCTGCAAAAGCTTTTCTTGAATTTATAAAAGTATATTAGGTAATTTATAAAGTATTTAAAAAAAATACGTATACGCAATACCACAGCCTTAAAAGGACGGTAAAGGTAGGTGCTGCACGATCGGTTAATAACTTTATGCAGTTTAAGCAAGTCAGTTGAAGCTCTGTAAAAGCTGTTCTTGAATATGGTATTTTAAAAAGCTTTTCAAAAAATTAAATATACGTAAAGCAGAGCCTTATAATGACGGTAAAGGTAGGCGTTGCACGATAGATCAATAATTACAGCTTCAACAAGTAAGTTTTCGCTCTGTAAGGTTGATCTTGAATTTATTTAAAAAATTTTGTAGTTTATGAAGCTTTTAAAAAAATTACGTATGCGCAAAAGGCTAACAAGGACGGTAAGTGTAGACGTTGCACGAATTATATTATGCAGTCTTAGCAAGTTAGTAAAAGCTTTTCTTGAATTTGGTATTTTACAAAACCTTTCTAAACATTACGTATACGAAACACAGTCTTATAAGGACGGTAAAGGTAGGAGCTGCACGATCGTTTAATAACTTTATGCAGCTTAAGCAAGTAAGTTTAAGCTCTGTAAAAGCTTTTCTTGAATATAGTATTTTATAAAGCTATTCAAAAAATTAAGTATACGTAATACAGAGTCTTACAATGACGGTAAAGGTAAGCGTTGCACGATAGATCAATAATTTTATGCAGTTTCAACAAGCAAGTTTTCGCTCTGTAAAGTTTATCTTGAATTTATTTTAAAACTTGTGTAGCTTATGAAGCTTTTAAAAATATTACGTATACGCAAAAGGCTTACAAGAACGGTAAGTGTTAGCGTTTCACGAATTATTTTATGCAGTTTTAGCAAGTAAGTAAAAGCTTTTCTGGAATTTGGTATTTAACAAAACTTTTTAAAAAATTACGTATACGCAACACAGCCTTAAAGGGACGGTAAAGTTAGGTGTTGCGCAATTGGACAATATGCTTATGCAGCATTGTGCTTCTTATATATAACAAATATATATGTACAAGCTTTTCTTGATTTTACTTTAAAATTTGATAAACTAGCCCAGTGTGCATCATGGGTAAGCTTAGGCGAGTCATTCTAGTTATTGAACCTGTAAGCAATTAATAGTACAAAGCGCATACAACGAGTATATAGAGCTTATAATTCGATTAAAAAAATAAAATAAAGTTATTTAATTTGTAGCGAAAACTCCAAAGTTTATAAGAATATTGCTTGAGTCTTCTCAGGGTATCTGTTTAAATCAATATTTCTTTTGGCTATATGTGACTGCAGTATGGGCTGACGTTGCCAGCTGTCATGTCAACAAACTTCAAGTCACTCAAAATAGGATGCAACTAAAATGATTTTAAGTTCATCAATACTCGACTGTTGCTCCTTAGCACAGATCAAATACTGAACCTATAAGCGAAAAAGTAGCTTGAGCTTTACAACCAAATGAGCTTCAACTTTTTGCATATAAATAGCTTAGCACAATCCTTCTAGCATTAAGTTGGTTCTAATGTTCGTTAATAGTCATTACCTATTAAGTGTTTTTGTTCATTTTTTGCCCAACAAACTATGCTGGCAACGCTGGTTCACTTTAATTTGTTACAAATATAATTACTATTCTAAGCAGCGTAAAGCCCTAAACTCTATGTCTTTAAATTGAACACAGATACCAAAAGTTGAATTTTAGCATAATAATAATTAAATTTATTATTATTAATTATAATAAGAGCAGCTTAAAAGTTGGGTTTAGCTGCAGCTGCAGCTAGTAAAATTTATTCAGGCGTTAAAATGTGCAGCGGAAATGACTGCAGCAGAGCACATACACATATACAGAGTGTTTATATAAATATCTCTCTCTCTCTCTATATATATATATATTAGTTGGGGTAACAGAAAATTAATTAAGTTGAGAAAATGTCAACGCTGCCTGCCATGTTTGCCGGCTGTGGTTGGCGTCGCTGCCTGCCACATTTATGTTTGTTTATTTATTTTTTTTTAATTTTTTGCTGCTTTTAGTTGTTTCTTTTTTTCATTTTATTTCGAAGCAACAGCGGCAGCCATTTTGTGCAGCCTTTTGTGTATGTGTGTGCAGTTTTTGCTTTTGTTAAGTTTTACAATCCAATACATATACACACAAACGGATACACTCACATTTATGCTCAGGTGAGAAACAGCTGGCGCTTTGGGACTGTGATTTAATACCGTTAGCTGAGAAGTGAGCGAAAATGGGCGCACACCCGCCGAGGTACCAAAAATTTGTGGTTTGAATAGCAGCTAACTTTATTTTATGATAAGTTTATAATGCTCACACATACATACAAAACCAAACACACACACATATACACACATACATACATACATACAAAGGCAAACTCATAAACAGAACAAATGGGAATTGCATGGCACAAAGCCCCAAGCAAAAGCCAGAACCAGAGCCAGAGAGAGAGAGTGTGAGCGCCAGATCCAAAGCCATATCATAAAAGCCAGCTCACGTGAATGCACGGTAAAAAGCGTCGAGGGTTTCGGGCGCTGATTTAGATCTTTGAGTTTGGGTTTGGGTTTGGTTTTGCTCTTGTCTGATTAGGGTATGAGTTTTGGTCCTTTTCGGTTTTAACTTTGGATGTTGTAAAATTTGTTAAAATTGCACTAAAATGCAGTAGCAGTAAGCAGTAAGTAGAGAGAGAGAGAGAGAGGCGTGGCAGAAAGGAGGTATAAATTGTGCGCCAGCGTGGAAATGTCTCTGAATGTGCCGTGTGAAAGGAAATTATATTAGAAATTGTTTGCGCAGTGCAGTGGGAGAGGGGTGGTGAGTGCATAAAAGCGTTAAAGTGCCGCACGTCCATGTCAATGATGATGACGATAGCTGTGTGAGCGCGCCATTATTGAATTTCCGCAGCAACCCTCTTTAAAAAGCGCGCAGTGTAAAATAAACATAGCATACTTTTTAGCTGCGCCCATTTTATTGCCTTAACTCTTCTTTTATTTTTATGCAAGACGCTTTAACACTTGCCAAACAATTCAAACTTAAACGGTCCCAAAAAGGTCACAAAAAAACAGAAGACTGATAACTGGCTTATGGCCGGACCACCATACACACAAAGTTAAATGTCCTGACCGGAACGAGCATTTTTGATGTCTCTGCGCTCACTTCCTCACTAGACAAACATGAAGTGAAAATTTTCAATTTTGTATGCAAAACTGTGACACAGCTCGATAGTCACGCACCAAGTTGGGCGTACCAACGGCAATGATGATGTTGCTCCGCTTTTTGACTCCGTGACTGTGACTGGAACTGTCGTGGGTCGTGCTACTTTTTGCTGATTTTGTGTGCTGATAGGCACAAAAAGTCAAATTGTGGCAGCCAATTAACAGCGACAAGGCTAACGCCCCCGGAACGAAAGATACAAATGTTGGCTGTGGGTTTTGGGGCAAGACAGTGCTCAGTAGACGTAGCAAGACCACAGCGTGCCTCAAGTCCTACAAACAGTGCCAAAGTGCGCGCACACAATGACCGTAACAAAAGACATATAGCAGTTAAGGAGTAAAAGGTATAAGGACTATACCAGACGCAAACTAAAGGATTTAAGCGGCATGTTGGATTTTTTGTGTAGGAGTGGGCGTACTGACTCTAGCCGTGTGCCTCTGCACACGACAGTTTATAAAGTTGACAAAAACAGTTTGGCGATAATAATCTGGCAGTTTTGCGCTATCAGCGACACCAAAATTCAACCAGGCGTTGAAACTGTGCAAGCATCCTAGGCCCAGCCAAGCAAATCGTCTGAATGGTGCTCTATTTGTTGTTGGGCTTGGGATGCAGCAAGTGTGAACAGTGCACGCACTGCTAGCTCAACACTTTTTCTTTTGTGTCCAAAAAAAAAGCACGACGTAACATACAAAACACAATAAAGCTACGTACCAAAGAGGAAATACGAGTATTGCAAATGAAAAAGCGCTCTCTCGCTAAATTCTTACAACTTTAAAAAAAAAACTAAAATTGCATTTAAAACTATTTTTCCCACACGGCAGACTTGCCAAGTTAGCAAATTGCACTAAATTCAGTCTAGAGCGGCAGCAGCTCCTTGGCAAGCAACAAAAAGCTGCATTGTGGGATCGCAAATCTGGCTTTTGGGGCCACACACACACACACACACATACAGACATCAAAGGATATGCCTTGCAATAGGCACAAGGCCGTTTAAAGGCTTCCAAACAAAAGTCAAAGCAGGCAAAGCAATGGCTCATTATGTAGGCATTAATGGAACTGAAGCCACAACGTCGCCGCATTATAACAATGTGCTCTCTGCTTCGCTCTGCTGCTATCTGCGTACTACTTGCACTCTTAACTGGGCTAAAAGAGACTGGGGCAGCAAGCCACAAACAGCTAATAATAAATAAAAGAAAAAAGGGTCAAAACTGCGCAGTGTAGCTTTAACTTTATATAGGGTGTTTTTTTTTTGTAACTTGAATTTAAACTCATAAAGTGCAGTAGACTTTTTTTGAGTGCTAAATGAAGTTCTTCTGTCGTGTTGGGAGTATTTTGTTGGGAGTATTAACGCTTTTTTTAAACTTACAGACAGGGTATAACAAAATGTAACTCATAGCGCAGTTTTGTCTGGAAAATCTTTCTTATTTATTAAACAGTTCAACCTTACTAAAATTATGTCTGTTTTTTAGTTATTTGTGCTAAGTTTGCTCAAATCGATCCACTATATCATATAGTTTCAAAAACTGTTTAAAATATGCACCAGTGTCATTTTTTATAAGCTTACTCTCAAAGTAACAAGAAATGGAACTGCTCGCTGTATGATCTTGAAATTAATGCATAGGAACAGTGTTCATCCTTATTGCATTCTTGAAAACTATATTCCAATGTATTCAATGGCAAAAAAATATATAATTTTTAAGGTTTAGGGAACCTCACTAAAAGGTGCTTTAATGGGGTCGCCTCGATATTATGAAGATAGCTTGTGGGAACTCATGAATTATTAGAAAACCCAGCAAGGGTGCAATGAGCTTTACCTAATTTATATTTTCACTTTTCGAAAGAGTTGTGGTCTGTTAATGATTAAGGTGCAAACAATCTTTGCCCACAACAGCTAAAACTCTAAAAAAAACACCCTATATAAAATTTGTATTTTACATAGAACTTTCAAAATAATTTAAGAACACTTAATGAGCTTAAAAATGAGGGGTAATTATTAAAGTAATTGTTATGAAAACATTGTATGGGCCATTTTTAAACCAAAGTGATAAGTGATTAGACAAATAAAAACGAATAATTTCGCAGAACACACACTAATTGGAGTTAAGAGTGTTTCTGAAAACCCAGAATAGTCTATCTTGGAATTTGTAGGCAATTTCGTTCAAAGATCTTTGCAGCGTTTGCTGGTTAAAAAACCAGAGCCAAACTAAACCGTCTAGGACAATGAAACAAAATCTCCCTGATAACGAAATAGCTCATATGCTCGCGGGGAACGTTGCGGCCTGAGCTCTTCTGTGGCATCGGCAGACAAACCATTCAATATAAGTGAAGAGTAGAGATCCAGGCGAGACTTCGACTGGATGAGCATAGCTGATCTGTGGCAGGCCTTAGTTGCTAAGTGCAGAGTAGAGATCCAGGCAAGACTTCGACTGGATCGACATAGTTATCCTGTAGCAGCTCAAGCAATTGCAAGATTCCTATAATTTGAATAGGTACAATAAAATTTCTCACCTAAGCAAGTATTCCCTTAGAATACTGACTGGGTCACTTCCGAAAAACTGCAGGCTCAGCAGACACCCAAGCAAAATGGGCTTTACGGAGTCTAAAATCTGTGGGCTCTGTTGTGTTCAGCTGGAATTCTCTCAACACTGAATCATCACGCTCTAGCGAGAAGAAGGGCTTGGACCTGAACCATCTTAAATAGTCCAGTTGGTCGCGTATATTGCAGTAGCTGAGCAGCTCTAGAGCTGAAAATGAGCACAACAGATCTCTATTAAAAAACCATTCTTAAGTTTCTTATTTTTCGAATTTATATATTTCAGCGTGACGTCATACTCAGCTACCAAGAGGCGTAGAGAGCTCTAAAGAAATATTGGAGGCATAATTTCATACACAGCAAATAACGCTATAAGTGCCTTTGATTCACTTTTTTTTCTCGAAAATTAGACTGGTTCTGCCGCACAAAGGACTTAGGGATGGTATCGTTTTGTTAAGGTGACGTCACGCAGCAGCTTAATTTCCATTCCCCGCACAAAAATTTTTGGTCTTATTACATTGTTAATGCTCAAAGATGTTAACTAGCAATAAAGTGACATAATTATATGAAAATTTAAAACATTCCAACAAAAACAAAAACCATCTGTTATCAAAGTCAAGGTCTTCTTTTTGAGTTTCGAAAAAAAAGTACTAAGCGTTTTTGATTTAAATTAAAATTAAACCATTTTTAAGAGCAGCAAATTATTTGATTTACGATTTGATGAAGTCCTAAAAATAATACTAGATATAACCAATATATGCATTTTTTCGTATGAACAGAGTGGCTAATATTGGGCTGGGAATAGAATGTGTCTGAAAGATAATGATTATTTCCTATGTAGCATATAATAATAATACATGCGCGTAAAAATATGGAAATATAGACTGGTTGACTTTTATAGTGTGACCTAGTGCTAGAGAAAACATCGATGATCGAAGCTTAAAAGCTCTATATATCGATGTTGGCCAACAGAGATGTTTCTCCAGCACTACTAAACACCCATTTGATGAGTGCAGAAGTGCTGGAGAAACATCTCTGTTGGGCAACATCGATTTATAGAGATTTTGAGCTTCGATAATCGATGTTTTCTCCAGCACTAGTGTGACCGTATAACGAAAATTTCTTCTTTTGGAGAACGGAAAACGAAAACGAGAAGCGATAATGCGCCAGTTTTGTTAAGTTTTGGTAATTCTAGCTCTACGACAAAAATGATCCCTAGGGCGCTGCTCATCTCATTGCAGTGTATCTTTAGTAGATCAAAGCCAACTAGAGATTTAAATATTATTATTTTGGTGCTTATTTTAAACAATTTATATTATTGCATTGTTCATATATCTAGGCCATTGCAATCTTTTGTTTTTATTGCTTTATGGGTCAACAAAGACAATAATAATATGCACATAGAGATGGCTTCCCGCAGGCTACACTCTTATGTACAATATAAAAAACACACACACACACACGCACAAAATGAGCATCCATCAGTGTGCATAAATGTCAGAGGAGCTGGGATGTTATAGAGGGGGTTTCTGCAGGCGTTTAGTTTTGCCTGTAGTTGACAGCATGTCGTTGATTAAAACTTATTTAAAAAAGAGAGTAATAAAATATATAAAAAATAAAAAATAGAAAAGAAAAGCAGCAAATTGCAGCCGCAAATCAAAAGTGGTTAGGGGGAATGGACAAAGGCAGCTCGATGGGAGGGGTAAGGGGCACAAATGACTCTGCTCAGCTTGGAGCAAAAATTTAATTTGCGCAAAGTATAAACAAAACACGCACATACATATGCATATAAACGAGGGCAGTTTGTAAAGTTGGCAATAACTTATAGTAACGATATCTGGAAGTTAAAGGTGGTGCAAGTTTTTGCAGGTTTTTCGAGCGTTGAACGTTTTACCAGTTTGCAGGTTATCTATGCGCATGTATTCGAAAATGATTTTTGGAGCTGACAGAACTCCCAGACATGCGTTTTTTTATGCAAGTTACTCTGATTGCTTTTTGGCTTCTGATATGTTGAAATGGAAGAACATTGTCTAAATATAAATTCTTAAAGAACGTGTTAGATAACCATGGAAGCGCCATTTGGTTCAAAAGATGCTTGAAATTAATTCAAATTTTAAAATTTTGAATTAAATTTCTGGAATAACTTTAATTGGAATTTTTTGAAAAAAATTTACTAATAATTTATATTAAATAAAAATTTAAAAATAAAGTTTTTTCTTGATTTTTCTATTAAAATTGGTATTCAACTTTTATTCACAATTTTTAATTTTAGTTCAAAGAAAGATTTGTTTTTTTTTTGTTATTTAATAAAAAAAAAAAATTATAAATTAATTATAATAATAATTTTTTTTAAATTCTTTTTTTGTGGATAATCACTTAGCTGCTACTGTATATAACTCTAAGCAAATGCTAATATTCAGAGGCAGTATTTTATTGCATTTAAATATATTAAAGTTGACTTCTCAGACTGCCCTCGTTTATATTGCATATAGATAAACATATACATATATATAGTGAATGACAAAATGATGAAGCAGTGGTAGACGACGTTGAAGATACAACAAATTGAAATATATACAAAGCGACTTTGTGTGTGTGTGTGTGTGCCAAAGCAAAACAAAAAGACGCGCAACAAAAAAGAGCAACCAATTTTTCCTTAGAATTCGAGTCATATATCTTTTTGTCAACAGCAGGCAACAGCAGCAGCAGCAGAGGCAACAACTAGAGCTCAACAGTCAGCAGCTTGAAGGGATGCTGGATGGATCAGATCAGTTTTGGAGGAGTAGTAGTTGGCAGTTGGCTGGCATACAAAAAGCGTCGTCATTCCTTCTCGTTGTCGCAATTAAATGAACGCACAAAAGTATGCAATGCAAATGGCGAATGCTGTTGCTGTAAATAAAACGACACACACACACACATCCGCATACAGAGACAAAAACTCAAACTTAAACTGAAACTGAAAGAGAGTGGGTAGTGCAAAGAGACTGCAAAAGGGAGAGAGAGAGCAAACAAACAAACAAGCAAGCAAACAAACAGCATGGCGGACAAAAATTAAACAGATAAGATTTAAATGCAGAGCAAGACAGTATGACAGCATGGCGGGCACAAAGAGAGTGTGTGTGTGTGTATGTGTGTGTGTGTGTTGGCGTATATATATGCTTATGAGAGAGGGGCTAGAGAGCCAGGGAATGCTAGTGCATGGAATGGTTAATGACAGCAGCTGTAAAGCAAAGATCTAGCCAAGCACGTGGCTAAGTAAAAAACGATGCCAGCCACAAACACACACGCACACACACAACTAGACATACGCACACACAAATACATATTTAAAAATGGAACATGCCATGTGGCACGTGGAACACATAAAAGCAGCTATGGCTGCCACCAAGAAACGTCAAAAGCGACGCTTAAGCTTGCTACGTGCACTCAACACCTGCTCGCTGCCACTCTCTCTCTCTCTCTCTTCACTCTCTCAATCTGTGTTACTCTTGTAACGTTCTTGTGCGGCAATTGCAATTGAAAGTGATAATTTTATTGCATGCATTCAGTTGATGCCACCCGCAGCTCACCCACTCTCCCACACTGCCTCTCTCAATGTGCTGTTGTCATCTCTTTGTGCTTGCACGTGCATGCACAAATCATTTGAAGGCAGATGAGAGTTGGCCACACTACGTTTGCCAACCAATTGGGGTCATAATCGCTTTGCAAATGAGTTGTAAGCAGCTTTCATTCGACTAGATGTTGACGTAGTATGTATCTATAAGATATATCTATGGCTTTGTTTATGCAAGCTCAATGATTACAATTTACAAATCGTGTTTTTTTGTGTGGAGAATGCAAGTACAATCTGTTTTGAGAGTTAAATTGTAAAATAAAAACAGATAAAGTTTCAAGCTTGCCACATTTCAATAAAAGTTTGTTAGATGTTCTCATGTTCGAGAATTCCAACTAATTTCATGATGTGTGGGTTAGGTAAGGCAATATATATATTATATATATATACAAAATAAAATGTTTACCTTACCAAGTAGTAAAAGTGAGTGATTACAATGCAATCTCGTCTCTTGGGACAATTAGTAAGGCAGTATCAATTTAGCCGAGCTTACCTGTAATGAGAAAGATAAAAAAAAGAATTGTTATAAAGTACGTATATACTTGATTGAAAAATGAATATTTAAGACACATAATAATATGCCAATTTGAGCTATTTATTTATATACCTATTTAATAAAGCTTAATAAACTTAACCAAACTGAATTTATCTTACAATTTGTTTTACGAGAGCTTTTTGTATTATTTAAAGCAGCTTAAAAATTATATGTCATCCAAAAAGTGAGACAACAATTGACAGAGGGATCCTCCAAGACGAATCACTTCCAACAAAAGTTTCTCGCGGGCGAACACTTTGAAGCAAATGGTCGACTGTTTCTTCGGAATAACCGGTCATGGAGCCACTGTATCAATTGAGGTTGGTCAATTTTTGGCAGAAGTGTTCCCAGTGTTCCCAGTACTGTGTTCAATGATTTAATCAAAAATAAGCTCCATGTTCAACGTTTTTCTAACTCCCAGAAAGCTGTCGATGCGTTCCAAATGTGGGTTTTGTAGATAACTCAATCAGAGTGGAGGGGTTGCTCTATTATCCTGAGCAAGGAAGTAAGATACCTTTGAGTCTACCTCACTGCAAAATGACATCGAGAAAGTATTGAGGCTAGCCTGTGTATGTGTGATAGATGTCGTGAGAACCTGTCCTACAGCAGCACTGGAAGTCTTTAGGGAAATAACACCGCCCCATATAATTATAAGGCTGCAGATGAAAGCACCACTGCTTAAAATGTTAGCCATGGGAATCGGTTAAGGACATATTATTAATGCTAGAGACGGCGATGAACTTGAAAAAGTTGTCACCTTAATTCTACTACCAAGAGATGAGATGACCACAGAGTACAGCTACAAAAAAAACTTTAGCGCTGTTACGAGTAGGAACAGTAAGCGGGTTTTCAACAATAGGAGGCATAGGAAACGGTGCTGCAAGTATGTTAATAGAGCCTGAACCCTTGTGTGGTACAGGCAGAGAGACCAATAAACAAAAGAGAAAAGATTTAGACACAACTCGCACTGGATTTGTACGACTAGTTGACGACAGTCCAAGTAGCTCCTCGGTTAGTATGATATGAAGAGGCTGCCAATTGGGCAAGTATTCCCTTAGTATACTATAGGGGTTACTTAAGAGACACTGCAGACTCAGAAACATCTGAGCAAGATGGGCATCATCGATTCTAATACCCGTAGATTCTGTGAGATTAAGCAAGAATCCGCTCAATTTAAATTTACGGAGTGTGACGCTCTTGTCAGAAGAAGGGCAACCCAATTTAATGTTCAAAGAATTTTGATGCTTGATGTCTTATCTCTGGAAATGGTCTAGCTGAGAAGCTCTGGAGCTAAGATCGTACGGGTCGTAGTGTCGTTTTAAATTATTAGTAGCGAGCGGAAACCACTATACAAAAAGAAAAACGCACCGAATGCTCTAGCTGTATGGAAATTATGTAAATGCTTTTGTTACTCAACACATCCGCGCCAAATGTGGGGCTGTGGTTAGCGTGCAAAGCAGACAGGGTGCAGAGCCCCCTATTAATAGATAAAGTGAAGCAACTATTGCAACGCATGATTTGCTGGAAATATCTTTAAGAGTGTCAAAATTGTATTACTTAAGCTTTTGGCTGCTGAATTTTTTAAAAAAAATCTAGACCTAATGCTCAAGATCTAGAGATAACTGCCACAATCACCTTAAAGCGAAAACAACCTCAATTTGCAACTCACGAATTTAAAGAGTTATGCATTGATTGTTGCCATAAACTGAGAACATATGCTTATTGAGATTAATGCTGAGAGTTAACTTTAAGCCATGCTGCAGCATGCATCATGTGGCAAGCTCAATCACATGCTGTTAAACCAGTCAAGCATTCACGCACCCATTCATTCATTCATTCATTCATTCGTTCGTTCATTCATTCATTCTCATTTATTCTCTTAGTCAACGCAAATATTTGCTTAAAAATTACATGAAAATATTGCCGCTTTGTTGGCGGCGTTAATTTGTTATTTGATGTGCGCTCTAACACACACACATTGCCAGTAAACATTGCCACACACTGGGGCACACTCAGACAGTCATTCGTTGCACAGTGGCGACTCTCATAATGAGCCCCCCGCGACCAACATGTTAATCCAAGCAGCAGAGCCAGAGTAAGAGTCACTCTCAAAAATGCTCAGCTTTCAGCATCATTCAACATGAATCGCAATACTTCCGCTTACACTGCCACAGATCTCATCCGACTACCCCTCTAACCACAGCCTGCCCCATCATAATCCCATAACCCTCTTTGGCTCTACTGCACTGCTTGCCAATGTTGCCCCAATGGCACAACGGTATAAATGTGTGTGTGTGTGTGTTGCAAGTTTATGTATGTATTTGTGCTTGGTGCGCATTGCGTTGCAAACGGATTTTTGTGTTTTAATTGCCTGGCATTATTTTTAAGTCAGTTCTGCGCCTTTGGGGTATGCTACACTTTTCTTGTTTGTTTTTGTTTTGTTATTTGTTGCAGCCATTTCAGAGAGCGAAATTCAGTGGGACTCTGAGACACTGAATTCTGAGAGTTGCGACAACGGAGAACTTTCTGCGCCGATGAGCCATATAGCAATGTGCATAAATCAAGTTGCTGCTACAGTAGATGCGAGCAGTCAACACCCACGTCAATTTACAATCAACTATAATTCAATGCCCAGCATCTAATGCTCAGACTGGTCACACTGGTCGGTGATGGTCAATGTTTGGTCACATGTGTCTGCTGTTGGCTGAGAATACATTGTTAATGGCCCAACTTAGCTGAATTCCGTAAAAAAAAAAAAACGAACTTACGCCTTGGTGGCATAAAACTGAAATGAACTACAACACTGGAAAAAATCATGCCAACAAAATCAAAGACAATGTTTTTATGAAAGTTGCCATATTTCGAAATTTTTGGGCGTTCAATATTAAGAATATGAATAATGCTAATATTGATTGTAACAAGAAGAAAAAGGCGGAGAGTCCACAAAAATCTTATTTCTAGATTGAGATTTCTTGCTGTCCCGACCAGGAAATGGTTACTTCCCTCGAGAAAACAATATAAGACCATTGAGTGAAGATCTATAAAATAAACAAGAAAGCTGTCTTTCAGCTAAGCGCCATAGAGAACAAGCGTCATAGGCTTAATATTTCAAAGTTTTATTTGGCACAGGAGCTACACAGAAGAAAGCCTCAACTGCTTCTTCTCCATTTGAATTGACTTAAACAAGGCCGTAAAATTTTATTCGGAGGCCCTTTGAGATGAGGCCGTCTCGTTGGTCTATAAGCGTCGCAGGAAAATGAATCGGAGTGGGATCTTAAGCGATCAGCGTAATGGCCGCTCGGTTTATTTATTATGTCATCTACGAACGAAAAATTAAGTTAGTTAAAAAATGCACTAAATCTTATCAAATAGACTCAAAGCCAAGAATCTACTGATGACTGCACAATTTGTTTCCCTTACCAAAAAGGGAATAGATATGAGGCTGAGTAGAGTCTGTTCAGAACAAGTAACTCTAGTCAGTGCACTGTGACTGCCCGGGGTAACGAAAAGTTGTTTAAATGATCTCCTGTCAAACCTTTTTATGACACTGTCTCTTTTACTAGTCTAGTCTTTTCTTTAGGAAAATTTCTCAAGAAATTTATAAAAAATCTGAATTTTTATGCGGTGTTGTACCTTCTAAAAGAAAAAAGCGGATGACATAAAGTCAATTTATTTGTTTGGTAATATTGGTAGAACTGCCTTTGAAGTATCCACGCCATGTAGATTCTTTTTGGCAAAAACCAACTTCGAATCTCTTTTTTTCCAATTTTACAAGGGGTGCAAAAGTTTATTTCGTTTACGAAAAGTATCAGTATTTAAGTCACAAAAAAAGATGTCAGATAAAGCATTCTGCATAAATCATGCTAACCTCGAGGATTGTCTGAAAGTAGACGTGTTCGCAGGACAGCCGTTTTAGCCGAAAACTTGGAAAATCCAATAAAAAGTAAAAGATAGTTTCAATATATAGCCTTTTCTACGAAGAATAAGTGTATAATATCCTTTAAGAACACAAATATTTATGTGCTCAGTGTAGAAGAGAGCAAAGTCCGCCCTATGCTAAAACTTTATGGTCAACAAAAACAACTAGGAAAACAACAACTACTAAGCGGAAACAGCAATGAAAACTGCCCACAATGACGACACACACACACATACACAAGGACACACATGTCGTAAAAGAGGCTAGAAAACTATTGGCCATCATGCGTTGTTGCAGCTCTTTCCACACCGCTTCATCTATTTGGCAGGCATATCCAGGCATGTCCAGGCATGGATCGGTCTTTGGGGTAAAATAAATTACCATAATTTAAGCGTAATTCAGTGCGAGCAACAACACAAAAAACAAGAGAGCACTAACCAAGCAACCCAAAAAAGAAGGCCAGCAAAAAAACAACAAAATGAAACGAGAAACAAGAAACAAGTGAGAAAGGCTGCGGGCTTTACTGAGTTAAGCCAAGTGGACTGGGTTGAGAGTGGTTAAGAGTGGTTTTGGGTGGTGAAACGAGTGCCATGGGCAGGGGGCGTTGGCGGGATAGCGCTGCTTTAAAGCATCATATGTATTGCAGTGACAAGGCAAAATGGCTGCCACTATCTTGTGTGTGTGTTTGTTGATGTTTAAGCTTTTGATAAACTGCGGCGCTCAGCCAAGCTCCGCACATAAACATAAAATAGTCGTAGCATACTTTCAGGCATTACGTAGAATATTCATACAATAAACATCCATAGATGAGATTGTTTACAATTTTACGAGTTTCTTGGTCAGCGGTCAGCCAAAACTAATGCAAATTGATTTACTTTTGGCAAAACGCTCAAAAATATGTCGAAAGAGGCAAAAACTACAAGGCTAATAAAGTTCAATAGCCAAGTCGACGCCTGCGAAATGTGCGCACAGCTCATTTAATGCACATTATCGTGTTTTTCAGCCGTGCCACTTTAGAATTTCCTTTTGCCGATGTACCCCCACTCCCTGCCCTCCCCCGCCCTACACTGTCGCGCTTTTGAACGTCTGCCAAGCTGGAAAAAAAAAAGAAACGCTGGCAAGAGCATAAAAATCAAGTAAAATGAAAACATTTACAATGTTGGTAGCTTATTTGGGCCACTGCCTGTTGGCTAGGTTTGGGCTGGGCAGTACATACATATATATATATATATCAAATAGTAAAAAAAATAAAAAAATATGTTCATGTTGTTTTGAGCATTGAACTGAGGCTGATGCTGGCGCCTGCAAATTGGTTGCCATGAATTGAATGAATTGAATTGAAAGCAAATGAAATGTACCAAAAACAAGCCAAATGCTTGGCCAGCCGAATCGTTGTCGTTGAAGCGCATGGCAATCAGTATGATGACAATGATGACGTCGCTGCTGATGATGATGATGATGATGTTGCTGCTGATGATGTTGGCGAGTAACGTCAATGACGGTCAAGACGACGACGACGACGACGACGAATTTTATTGTGAATGAAATTGAATTCAATTGTGGAAAATCGAATGCGAGCAGCGACGCCAACGTCAGCGGCAGCAGCGACAGCAGCAGCTTCAGCGAAGCGCAATAATTGCGCAACTTATCAACGTCGCAAGGCGCACTTGACGCAGAAGATGAAGACCCAGGCTCAGGTCCAGGCACAGGCCCAGCAAGAAAGAAGCAAAGGTGGCACAGCTAAAGAGCAGCGCAATGGAGAGCAGCCAGAATCAACGTCATATACATATATAATGCGGCTGGATTAAGCACTCAATCAGGTGCTGATGCTGCCGCTTTACTGCTCTTTTGCTCCAGCCTCAGCTACGGATGATAATCATGATGATGATGAAAATGATGGCGCTAAGTGGGCGCGGTCAAGGGCCAACAAGCATTGCTTTGTAGACATAGCAGCATGGCCAAGAATTTTGCGCAATTGTTGGAAATTGTATCGCAATGAAACTGACACTTAATTCAGGCGTTAAATGAGCAATCAAATACAAGTAAAAGTCATACAACAAAAAAAAAGCCTGCATATAAATTGGGAACTAATATTAATTGCTCAAGAGTATAAAAATAAAAAAAAATTTATTATGGCCCATGAGGGGATCGAACCCGCGACCTTCGCGTTATTAGCACGACGCTCTAACCAACTGAGCTAATGGGCCATTTTGTTGCGATCGTTGCACAAAGAGAATATGACATACTCTCTTTTCTTGGCTATAAATAGCACAAAGCACACAAAACGTTTGCAGCAATCAATTTTAAAGCGCTCAAATTTAGTTTGCTCCTACACTCTCATACTATAAATAGCAACATATATAAATAGTAGTCATTGTTTTGTATTAAGTTAAGGAGGGGAAAGTAGCATTCCAAATCACTTTCTCTTCGTTTTTCTCGATTTATATAGAAAATTTTTAAAATGGTAACAATTGCATTTATAAAATAGTCGAAAAAATAAAAAGTTTCATAATTCGTAGAATTTTGTGTAACATTCTAAATGTAATAATAGTTTTGAAAGCTTCTTTTTTCGTCTCTTTTCTGTTGGACTAGTAAATCTTTAGAATTCACCACTTGAAGAGATAGATAACATGGCATTATCTGCCATTACTTTGATAAAAAACTCACTTTTAATAAACATATTGAATTCATAGTTATCAAAATTATTAAAGCCATTTGCACGCTATAGCTAGCCACTTATACCTACATCAAAAGTCCAAGTTATCAATTTTTGGTAAGCTAATTATCTTTAAAACCATCTTCACTTTATCAAAATATTAAAAAACTCACCGTAGACGGAAGGTGTACGAACTCTTTATCATTCTATAAACATTAAGTATTTATTATTGTTAATATAGGGAGGGCCATCTGTTGGTTTGTTTGTTAATTACATTTTATTCGTATATTTCTTAACAAAATTGAGTAAAAGTAATTACCAAATGCAAGTTTGAAACCCAAATGGCCCGAATGTGAACATCATAAATTTCGTTGACTTTTTTTGACGAAAACTCATCTGGCTGTTCTCCCAGTCATTGAACGAATAAGCGACGCTGATAAATCTAGTTTACACGAAAAATGTACCTACGTAAAAAATGTAATACAGTCGAGGCGGTGCCCGACAGTGTAATACCCTGTACCTTTTTTTCTCGAAAAAAGTTTTATTCCTGCATATTCTTTCTATGAACTTTCCAATTGGAATATTTTATTTGTTGGTGCAAAACGATATTTATACCTATAAGTTCCGCAAATTTTAACCGATTTTGATGAAAATCGAAATTTACGTCAAAGAAGTTATTTAAAGTATATGAGGAAAGTTTTAAGGGGATGTGTTGAGGGGTGTGGGAGAAAACACGATAAATCGATTGCGGGGGGTGGGGGGCCTGCATTGATAAAATTTTGATGTAGATTGGTTCATTAGAGCCACATGAATCAGCTTACCAAAAATTGTGATTCTAGTCCATTTGTTACTATAATTACGTAGAGTCAAATATTGACGCAATTTATAGGGAAGGGGTAGTGAAATTTGTACATTTTAGGCTATAACTTTTGTTGTATTTGTCCGATTTTGTTTATTTTTGACATACAGATGCATGCAACCACAATGCATCGCTCTGTTTCAGACTAAAATATTAAACGGTGTAGTCAAAAACCGCGAAACTCTGCTACGGGGAAACGGGGAAAGATATGGACATGATTCAACAAACTTGATCTTCTCAGGAAATATGCGCATCAGCTGGTAAAGTTTCGTATCTCTAGCTCTTATAGTCTCCGAGATCTAGGTGTTCATACAGACAGCCAGACGGACAGACGGACATGGCTCATTCGCTACCCGAGGTTATGATAAGCATTTTGGTATAAAGGACTTGGGGTCTGCCACGCCTCCTTCTTGCCGTTACATACATTGCACAAATCTAGTATACCCTTTGTACCTATAGGTACAGGGTATAAAAAGTGTTTTTTTAGGGTAATTTTAGATCGAGAAACACGAAAATGACAACCTTTTTTTTTTCTTAAGCACCGTTTTCGAGCTTTTTTCAAAAAACGTGTTTTTGGGCACTTTTTTCACTTCTTCGTGAATATCTCGTGAGTCTAAGATCTCCGAAATCGAATAGGAACTGTAGATGTTATAGAACCATTAACGAAAAATTACGACTACTGAAGTTTGGAACTTCCGTACATGGCTCGATAGCATCTACAGTTCTTACCCGATTTTAAAGATCTTAGACTCGAAATGTTCGTAAAAAAATATTCTTTCAGCTTTTAGCTTTATATAATTTTTTTCGTTACTAAAAAGCAAACCGAAAATATGTAATTTTGAAAAATGGTCGAAAATTTCACTTTTTTCGATTTTGGTTGCTTGTAACTTCAATAACACGGGCATGTCAGTTGTTGGAAAGCTTTGAGTCATTTTCGATGTAATTTGCTGCGTTAAATTCGGGTAAATAACCTCAAATATCTCAAAATCCTGACGTGATAGGCCAATTCTGGCCCCGGATTCGGATTCCACGCAGCAAATTACTTCGAAAATTACCCATAGCTTTCCAACAACTGACATGCCCGATGCCATCACTGATCACATTAATACCTTTCGATCGTCTTTCATGTCGATACAAAATTTTGTTCACGAGATTTTGACGCATAACTAAAAAAATCTCGAAAATGGTGCTTAAAAAAAAAGGTTGTCATTTTCATGTTTTGTACATATGCTCCAAATAGGAGTTAAAGGAACATATATATATTTTCATGTTTCTCGACCCAAAATTAACCAAAAAAACACTTTTATACGAAGGTTCACTCGATGACCCTTAAATTTGTAAGCCAGTAATAGTCCGAGGGCTTGTTGCGTCATTTAAATCTGGTAAGCGTGTAAATGCAGATCCGCGGGCAAAATTCGACGCAAAATGTTGCTAGCAAGTTGTAATTCTTGCGAACAACGGCGCGTCGATGTTTCCGGCGACTCGTTGACACTGGCCTCAACTATGTTTTTTTTATAGAACAACCATTTTTATATTACGTCTGTACATGACTAAAATGGAGTAACTTTGAACATGAATTATGTCGAAGAGCATTCACTTTGCACGGATCTGTGCCACATTATGAGTGTTTAACAACCACTGCAGCAGATGGCCCACCCTGCACGTAGTCTTAAGCAGTTTTTTAAATCATCTAAATGCAGTTATTTAGAGTTCAGAGTGAAAAGTTTTCTTTCTTTTTTTTCTATAGTACTTCCTCGAGATACATACATACATATGTATACATATAAGGTATACAATAACATAATGTATATCCACTGAAATGTATACATACAACTGCTTATCTCTGTCATATTTAAATAATGTACCATTGGCTTTTGTGAAAATATCGTACTATATATTATTATTTATTAATTTTTTATTCTCTATAAAACAGAAATAAATAAATAAAAGAGTTTCACTATACCTGTATTTTTTTTGCACACATTTTTTGACAGAATCAAAAATATATTTTTTTTTTTTCACAAATTACAAACATTCTTCGTGTACTCACACAAACACTGTCGCAACACTGTCATATCTCTCACTACACCAAAACATTTACTTTTAAGACTTTGCTCTCAATATATTTGCCTGCTTTAAAATTTCGCTCTCATGTTTTGAATGTTGTTTATTGTGGTTTGCTAATGCGGGTGGGGGGGGGGGGGCTGCTTTTGCAGTTCATTGCGCAAAAAGCCTATTAATTAATGAGTGCGCCAACTTGCCAGATTAATTAATGTTAACGACGTCTTGCTACCTACATGTCGTCGGCTTTATGCGTCTCCTTGCTTTTTGCTAGTCATTAACTTCTCTCACTCGCTCTCTGCTACGTCACAGTTACACACTCACACACACAAAAGAGCTTAGCGGAAGCTGCCTTACAAACATGTTTGTTACAAAGAGCTGCTAGCAATGTTTTTTTGTGCCGGCAATGAGAAACACCTTAACCCGAGCATACTCTCCACCACTTCCTGCTTCACCTGCTCGTACACACACACACAGTTACAGACCTAGACAGCACACGCATACATTCGTACATTACAAGGCATTTTATGCATTTCTTTGTCATTTCATTTCATTTTTCATACACTTTAATTATGCTGGCAAGGAGTATATTAAGCGAGAGTAGAGCATTGCCATTCGTGTTTAAGTTCTTTTCTATTATTGAGAGTAAAATTTTTATGTCGAGTGGAAAGCATTACCATTCATGCTTGAATTCTTTTCTATTATTGTTAGTTGAATTATTATTTCAAGTAGAAAGCATTACCAGCTCAAATTTTTTTCTAAATTATTATTTCAAGAGCGATTTTTTGTATACAGCAATTTTTGAATTAAAGTGTGTTCATTTAATTGAAGTTAGCTTCTAAAGTAAAAATTTTTAATTTTTAGACTGTTAAGAATGATTTTAGAAAATATTGCTCTCAAAAAGCATTTTGTTAGTACTTATTATTGTTGCACATTTAATTCTTAGCTCTGAGATTGAGAGTAAAAAAAGGCGAAAAATTTATTCGACAAGTGAAGAGAAGCCGCAGTCAAGATTGAGAGTATTTTGTTCTTATAATTTCTAGAAACTAACTTATTTTGAATAAATTTAAATTATAATTACAATAAAATAAATTTAAATAACAGCAAAAATAAAAAGAGGCTACTGCAAACAATTATTGTTCATTGTTGAGATCGTGTCGTGATTGTTTCTGTCAAAAACTAAGAAAAAGTCCCAGCAGTGGATTTATAAATGGACAGTAAAGAACCAAGACACATCTATGATTCATATTAAGTTCTTTGGTTTGCACCTGGTAGAATTCATTACTTTGAAAAACTGAGTACCAAACCAGGAATTTGTATTCGCAGCTATTGTACCACGTCTAAGCAGATTTCAAGCAAAAAACGCCAAAAAAAAAAGTTCTAATCCACCCATACAGGAATCCGAATTCCTCTCCACTAAATTTCCCATATTTCACACCTGTAACTATTGTCTTTGGTGGGAAGCGATTTTCTTTGAAGGATATGATCATCCGTAAAAATCATGTTAATTTTTCGTGTAGAAAAAAATGTATGATGTCTACATTATTGTATCTCTTTTAAAGCAGATGCTTATTTTTTTTAAAGCAAATTTTAAAATATCAGCTCCTGTAAAATTTTAACAGCGTCGATAAAAATTTCCCTTACTAAATCCATTTACAAAAAAATTTCCCACACACCCACTAAAGAGTACTTGAAAGTCGTTCTAGCCCAACTTTATAGTTGGCGGTTATTTTTTTCTTTTTTTAAAATATTTTTTTTTTTGCTACATATGCATGTATGCGACGTGCCCGCTAGTCTCTCATTTGTCCAGCAGCTGCTGCATTGTTCTTAGCCCTGATTCTCATGTTTGTAAGTGTCTGTGTGTTAGTGTGAGTATCTGTGTGTATATGTGTGTATCTGTTCATTAGAGCGTCGCTTAATTAGCACAAGGCTTTGTCTTTGCACTTCCTGCTTACTTGGTTGCCCGTCACAAACTGCATGAGCGTACCACACCAATGGCCAAAATCCCCCTCTTTCATTTACCACAATACATAGACACCAAGATATACTGCATGACGTAGACCACGTGTCCTAATGAATATAAGTCCTCGGACTTGGGCTGGGTGTATTGCAATTTCGACTACATTCGCGGTTGTCTTTGTATTTTTGTAATGCGAGTATCTTTGCATTGTCAAGTGCGTGAGTGTGTGTGTGTGTTGGCCATCTAGAATTTGGCTTGTTAAATGTGTAAAGCCCGAGGATGGATACAGTAGAGCAGCAAGAAGCAGAAGAAATATCGAATCTCGAAAATCTCATTTTGTTTTGCTTTTTTTTTCTTTTGCGTCAATACTGCGACGCACTTTCGTTTCATTTATTACAAATGCAGGATAAAGTTAAGAGTGCAAAAAATATTATATAATGGTGACCGACTTGGGGATACACTGTAACCCAGTTGGTTGCACTAAAATGTCCTTTTTTTTGAGTACAAGCTTTTATATATTGTAGAGTT
Organism: Chymomyza costata; assembly: GCA_018150985.1. Taxonomy (NCBI): domain Eukaryota; kingdom Metazoa; phylum Arthropoda; class Insecta; order Diptera; family Drosophilidae; genus Chymomyza; species Chymomyza costata. The sequence goes on along the minus strand of JAECWU010000127.1, from coordinate 27,762,352 downwards.
GGGCTTTTACCCATTCCAAGTGAGTTTTTTTTTTTTTTTTGCAGACTGGACGTCTTAAGCTTATTGATGCTCTAGATCTTCCTGATAGATTTTTAGCATAAATTATGTCAGCAATATTTTTGTATGCATAACATAATTTTTTTATGAGCCAAAATATTTGCTATTATTCAAAAATAGATTAAATTAAATCGTGACATAACTTACGATATTAGGAATTACTCGATCGAGCAGAATTTATCGTAGATTTGGTTTAGAACTTCGAAATTTCTGTGAAATATTGGAGAAACACCCTTTAAACGAAAGCACTATGGGTTTGCTATCTGTCTGTAAAAGAATCTCGGAGCATTTAATCTTCGTGACATAAATCACGATATTGAGAAATATACATTATTGCTCATGCTGTTATCGTTACTCGATTGAGAAGAATTTATCGTAGTTTTGGTTAAGAATTTCAAAATTTCAGATAGATTTTGGAGAAAGACCCTTTGAATGAAAGCCCATAGAGCTCTCTCTCTCTGCCTTTAAAGGGAAATCGTAGAATTTTATCTTTTTACTTCGTGACTTAAATCACGATATTAAGAAATATACTTCATTGTTCATGCTGTACTCGTTCGAGAAGAATTTATCGTAGTTTTGGTTTAGAGTTTCGAAATTTCAGTGAGATTTTGAAGAAAGGTCTGGTTGGTTGTGTCTCTGTCTATAAAATGATCTCGGAGAATTTAGTCTTCGTGACATAAATCACGATATTAAGAAATATACGTCATTGCTCATACTCTTCTCGTTACTCGAACGTGAAGAATTTATCGTAGTTTGGCCCAGAATATAAAAATTTCGGCGAGATTTTGGAGAAAGACCCTTTAAACGAAAGCTCTATGAGGTGTCTCTCTGTCACTATAAGGATCTCCGAGAATTTAATCTTCCTGAAAAAAATCACGATATTCAGAAATATACGTCATTGCTCATACTCTTCTCGTTACTCGATCAAGATAAATTTATTGTAGTTTTGGTGCGGTATACCGAAATTTCTGTGAGATTCTGGAAACAGATACTATAAACGTATTTTGTATTCCCAATTTATGTAGTCTTCGAGCTTTACGTACAGACGCACAATATGCGAGTCCTGGTCTCTAATATGCTGCATCCCTTGTAAGCTACAGTGTATAAAAAGCAACGAAAGACAAAAGCAAAGGCGACGCCGACAAAGAAAAACAAGTGCAAAACGGAAGAGCAATAAAAAGTGTTGCACAGCAGAAACATCATTATTCAATTTCTTTAACGTTTTTCTTTCTTTTTTTCAACTGGATGCATGCGTTAGTCTGTCTCTGCACGGCATTCAGTCAGTGAGTCATGCATTCAGTCTTTCATTCATTATATTGTCATGCATTCATTCAGTCGGTTCAGCTAGCATTCATTGAAGCAGTTGCTCGCCCAAATTTGCAGCAATTAATTTCTATGCCAACAACTCGATTTATTTACGTCCTTGCTTTATGCTTATCAAGTCCACGATCCTTAATACTATGTCCTTGTCGTCCAGCGCAGGCCATATCTATATGTGTGTGTCTAGTACTTGGCTTAATCCACAAGTTGACAAGTTTGTCGCGTTGGCTTTAATTAATTTCTTAAGCGAGTCTTTGTTTCTATTTTTGCACAAAATTAATTGCAATTAATTATGCTCTATGCGAAAGTGTATTATGCAGACAACTAAGGTGAGGGCATCAAATAAAAGGACAATTAAACTTTTTGCACTTACCCAACCTGGCACTGACTGACCCGTTCCCCCGACACTCTGCTGCAAGCATCCTCTTATCAACAAATGGCAACTTTTTGGGAACTAAAACTTTGGTGTACGCTGCGTTTAGCAAACGAAAAATGTTTGCCACAAAAGCAACGACACCTTTTACCTTCACACCTACTCTCTCTTGTCTGTCTGGTAGTCTGTTGAACTGCTCCTCCCACTCTCAAATCACACCGTTCACTGCGTCCATGCTTAGCACAGCAAAAGTTTCCATAGGTTGCCATTGTTCAGACGCGGACAGCTCCTTTGTTCCGTTTCCTGTTACAGTTCTCAAAGCCCTGCCAGCCCCCACCGCCGCCCAACTTGCTTCCTTTGTCATTTGCTTCTCTTTGCGGTCGCAACTTACCGATAAGCATTTAATTGCTGGTGAGAGGTCATCTGGTCTTAACTGGTCATTGGGTTCGGGTCCGGGTGCGTATGCGGCTCCTGCTAGCCAGCCAACGCATTGTGCGACAGAGAGTTACCTGACAGCGCAGACAAAGGTTGGCACAGGTTACGTATACGCAATATGCGTTGCGCATACGCCGCCCTGTCAGCCGCATTGCGGAAATGTTGAAAAATTTTAAGCGGATGTTAAATGTCGATTGTCAGCGGCATATTTTATTTTATGGTTTTTACATAATTTATTTGTATTTAAAAAAAAGCTTAATTTATATATTTTTATTTTTATCATAGCTTTGAGTGCGTTCATTTTGCTAGTACTTTAAACTCTGCTTCACAAAATAATTTAAGCAATTTAAGGGTAACGTTCACCAAGTGAGTCAAGTGGTTTGAGATAATAAAATTTGAAAAAAGCCGAAAGAGCACAGTTGAGCAAATGTGTGACTCACAATTCTGAATTGATTAAGGATGCTCGAAGAGAAAGAGTTCTGTGCGATCAGTAAGAACGATATATGGCTCTATCGGAATAAGATGGCAGTCGGATGTTTCAATCCCAATTTAAGCCCCGAATTGCAAAAAGAAGAAATTGCTTTTATAACGACTCTATACTATCCTGATAGAGACCGAACTGAGGGCTCAAAACACAGGAGCAGTATTCCAAAGTATAATGGACGAGAGTAATATAAAGAAAGTTGTTCGTATAAGGGTCCAACGCTTGAGTAATATGAAAATCCCTCTAGACTTCGATTATTAAATTTAAAACTATAAGCAAAAGAAACTACTGGGAGAAAACAGATGTGTACTAGGGTAGAGTTGAGTAAAGGAAATACAGCCAAATGAAGCACAGGGCGATAATTTGTCATAATTTTTTTAAGAAACAGTTGATCAAGATCATTCTGAAGCAGTAAATTGGATTATCCGAAGAGATTACTTGTAGAGATTATTAATAAATAGAATGGAAAAAAAACAAAAGGACTAGATAGTTACCTTAAGGTATCCTTACGTGACCCTTAATACACTAGACCAATGGTCGGCAAGAAATACCCTCTCATTTTATCTTACATTTGTGAGAGTGGCACCGTGACGTCACGACGCGTCGACAGAGCCATCGGTAATGCGGATTCGTGTCTATTGCTGCGCACACAAGTGCACGAGACGTCTACGTGTTCTGTACATGTGTTCGCAGACTAAAAAACTAACTTTTGCATATGCTTAGATATAGCATAGGAAGAGATCCAAGACGAAAAACCAAAATAAATGGTTAGTAGAACTGGACAGACTTAGCTATATACGAAGACCCATATTAAAGGACCACAGTAGTGCTACATTTGTGAAGAATTCAAGAAAGCTTCTCGAGACTTGCAGCTTTTTTAATGAATAGGAATTACAAATGATTCGTTCAAGATAGCCAGAAGGCAAGAATTCTTAAAAGAGAGGCGGAAGAAAATGTATGAGGGCAGCTAGAGGGCGCAAAAGCAAAGCATCGGGGCCTGGAGAAAAAGATGGTTTCATAAACATGGGGGATTGTAGGACATCGTCTTCTTTAAGGGCAGCATGTACAATGAGAACCAATATTTATATTCGGCCGTGCTCCGGAAATCGAACAATTGTATGCGGACTCGTTTTTTCGTGCTTTGAATTCCACATTTTTGGCTGTCGCCATCTAATTACATTTCATTTGCTCTTTGTAAGCACAGATACAGCTTTCGAGCAACATTTTACCGACTATGTTATTCTTATTACAGGGAAATTTTGTTTCTGCTAGACATGAACCATTTAAGCATTCAGAAATTCGCTTTGATCAAATTGGCAGCACCAAATATGTGGTTTCAAAACGAAACCGAATAAAATGTGCGGACTCGGAGTCTATTTGTCAAGTCTTTGCCTTCAAGTTGCTATGAACAGCAGTTTTGAATTCTTTGGTCTAGCTACATTAAATTTAAATAGAAAATGCAATGGGATAAATTTCCAAAAAGTTTTCTAGTAGCCAGATGAAAATTTACCAAAATTATAATTTTTAACTTTGTGCGAGGGTGAAGCAGTACCTCCCGACTACTCTCTGTCGTTTGTGAAGTTGAGTTTTTTTTTTGGGAAATTATTATTATTATGAATGTTTGGCTGGGAATGAAATGTTTTGTCAACTTGCTGTCAAAACAGCTCCAACATAATGACATGCTAAGAGGCGCCTCCACACACTCACACATATACAAATAGTCAGCAGAGTCAGCAAACAAACAAACAAACATTTGCGCAATTTTGCTGCAATATCAAAAAGTTTGTTTTTTGTTGATATGTGTATATATATGCCTTACACATGCTTTTATTTATATATATATATATATACTGTTTGTTTTTTTCTAGAGCTTTAGTTGGAGCCGGAGTCAAGTTGAGTTGTAGTCGAGGAAAGCGAAAAAAAAAAAAAGTTTCACATCAACTTTGTTTTATGCTCATTTTCCTGCACGAAAAACTTGCACACACGCATATGAAGCTCTCCTTGATGTCTGTGTGTGTGTGTGTCAGTGTTGGTTAATGAAAGGCACAGATTGTTAAGAAATTAGGCGAAACAGAGACGCTTTAATTTGTTTGTTCGCAGTTGGAGAAAACTTTTATGTTTCATCTGAAATAAAGTACAATGGTAATTAAAACTAACTTGCATAGGTTTTCCACTAGAAAAGCTGATGTTTTTAAGTATTTAGAAATTTGCAGGTAGTACTTGAATGCTTTAGCTTGATTATCCGAAATTGTTCTAGTCAGGTATTATCATGCATCAATATTCTATGCCCTCCAAGAAGGGATTTCCTTCTTCTGGCAAGGGCATCACACTCTGCAAGTATGTGCTGGGAGGTTTCCTCCTCGGTTTCACAAAACCTGCATGTGCTTGAATTCAAGATGCCAATAGTATACAGGTGTTTCCTGAGTCTGCAATGTCCCTTTAGTAACCCCGTCACTATCCTTAGGGAATTCTTGCCAAATTAGGACATTTTCTTGAACCTTATTAAGTTGTAAGAACCAAGAAGTTGCTTGGCCTGCCGTAAGCCGTCCATGCCAGCCTAGACAGTTTCCCGACTGGACCTTTCTTCATCTCTTAGCAGCTGCTTGGTAGTGTGTCTGACAATGCCACAGTAAGGTTCAGGCCCTATTAGTGGTTTCGCAGCACCATTCCTCGCCAGTTCGTCAGCTGCTTCATGTCCGGGGATGTTCGTGTGTCCCGGGATCCATCTAACGAAGTAGTTTAGCCATAAAAGAAATGTCGGCTGCGTTCCGCAAAACGAATATCAACAAATTTTATTCGGATTCGTTTTTGGGTGCTCCCAATTCCACATCTTTTGCTGTCGACAATTTCCCATATCTACCATACTCATTGTTAGCACGTCTGCGAACCTTTCGATTGAAATTTACCACGACTAAGCTATTCTTATAACAAGGGAAATTTTTTTATGCAAGACATGAACCATGTGAACGTATGCCAATGATATCCGCAAAAAGTCTTCGGATTCGTTTTCGAAGCACTATGTATGCTTGAATTTGATTTCGAACTTATATTTTTATTTATTTCTTATTTATTCCCTTTAATTATAAATTAGTGAATGTAAGTTAAGGAGCATCTCCTGTGTGAATGCATGGCACTATGCAGGAGGAGACTGAACACACTGGGTTCCGAAACTATTTGGAATACTACTGAATTTACAGGAATCAGAATAAATAAGATTAATTCGTTCATCAAATCGACAGGTTGGTTCATAGAGAATACAGGAGAGTAAGGACTAGCTTAAGTGGCATCACAAAGGGCCTTTAGCAGGCCTAGGTGTGTCGGAAGACCACCACTTCTACCTACCTACCTACCTAAGTTAAGCTAATAACTTCTAGATCGATCACTTTGATTTTTAGAAGTTTTACATATATGTATAATAGAGTTACTTGCTAATATTTACCATCTACATTTTTTGTTGCAAAATGGCGATTATTCAACGACAACCACATATTGAAGAGTCTATCTTAATCTCTTCTTTTTTAATGATTTATCTTTCATGGCACCAAAGGAAAAATTTTAAGCTTCCAGACATTTTAGTTTTTTTTCGTTTTTGTTTGAATGATTTATCTTTCATGGGACAGTGGGAAAATTTAGAGCTCCCAGCCACATTTTTGATACATTTATTCCAATAAGTATTTGAAATTTGAAACTTTATGAACCAAAGTCAAAATAAATCAAAATTTAAACATGCTTTGGTAATATATCTTAGAGAAAGCTCGCATTACATTGTCCTGAGAAAATTGTTCACCTGTTAAATAATCAGCCGACATAAACTTTTCAAGCAAAGCTAAAGAATAAAGCTTTTCATTTGGTCTAGCAAAAGTGCCCGAGTAACGACGTGAACAAGCCTAACAACAAGGCATAAGTGCAAAAGTGCCCGACGTATGAAGTGAGCTTAAAAATCAGCTGTTCACAAGCTTCATATGGCATGGTTTGCTTGCTTTAAGAAAAACTTGTTTTTTTAGCTCAGTTGAGCTTAAATTATATAATAGAAAAAGTAAATATATTGAAAAATAAAAAACGAGAAAGAAATATATATGAACTAATACGCGTCACTAGCCCAATGGGTGAACTTTTGAACGATATGCACAGACTCACATCAAGAACTGGGCAAAGGTTACGATTTGAAGATACTAATATTTTTGTTCTTGGGCAAAAATGCACTACTTTTCGTAGTGAAGGCTCTCAGACGGGCACAAATGCCCATTATTAAACGTACACTAAATATAAAAACGTTCGTAGAAGAGCAAATTCAAAACATAACATTCATAAACAAAACCTATATTTGGCCAGAGCTGCAAATATATATAAGGCCATCCTTGCGTAAACACATGTTAACGATTTATTTATTTATTTACCAAAGCACACACATCAAGCAACTGTACGCCTTAAAATTATTCCTTTGCCCTGCTTGAATTTTTTATTTGCCTTTTGAAATTTGATTTGAACGTAGGCGCAAAAATCAAATATTTATGTATATGTTAAATTTATGACAACGGCATAAAATAAGATTTTTATATTTATTTATTATTTTTTTTTTTCAGTGTGCAGCAACCGCAAGTTATAAAAGTGCGTCAAAATTCTTGCGTGCAGCTGCGACTTGGCTCGACGTAGCTGCCCCACCCGCTTCTATGTGAACCCATCCAGCAGCCTAGATGTGCGACTACGCCTATGGCCGGGCCGAAGAAAAGTTTCCTTTGACTTTGAAGACGCTTTATGTGCCACTTGAGCAATTTGACAGCTGTAAAGTTGAGTGAGTGAAAATAAAAAGCCATCAAAATGCATTTATCAAAGGCAGTTCGTCCGACTTGTTGCCCTCAATCTGTATATACATATATATGTACATTGGCATGGAATGGCAATGTCAGGAACGGCAAATGGGCGCTTGGGCCATAAGACGTACGGGCTTAGACATTGCAAAAGAGCTGAAGCAATTTGATTGACTGACTCAATATTTCATTTATCAAATAAGGAAAAAAAAAAAACAGAAATCAAACAAAGTTACGACGTTTATGCGAATTGCTTCGATTTGCGTTCACAATTACACTAGTTCGTGTATTTTAGCAACTTTGAAAATCACTTTTTTGGCTTCCTCACTTATCGTGAATATCTGAAGTAGTACTCAACCGATTTCGAATTTTTTTTTATCTTATATTTAGTTTTTTTTTTAAACTTTGACGGTTTGGCCGACTTTTATGTATTTTCTTCAAATTTTTATCTACTTTTTTTTTAGCGGATAGTAGATAAAAGTAAAATTACAAATAAATAAATTTAAAATTAAATTAAAATTTTAAATTAAAATTTTTTTTATCTTTTAAATTGTAAATTTAATTCAAATTAAAAACTAAAGATTTTATTCTTTAGAATTGTAAATTGAATTTAAAAATAAAATTTTTTTTTTTTTAATATTTTAATTTGAAAATTTTGTTTTTTTTTTAAATTTAACTTCTTTTAATGATTTTTTAGAAAGACGTCCGCCTTTTAAGCATTTACCTTAAATTTTTCCACTTTTTAGGAAATAAAAAAAAAATGTATTTTACTGTAAATTCCTTATAGAAAAAATTTAAAAATTTGTAGATTTATAGTTTAGAGTAAAGTAAAATTTTGTTCATTTAAAATTGTTTATAAATTAAGAATTAAAATATCCATTCTTTTAAATTTAAAATTGAATTTAAACTAAAAATATTTTTAATTCACTTTAAAATTTAAAATATTTTTAATTCACTTTAAAGTTTAAAATATTTTTTTATATTTTTTTTTAACTTTACTTCTTTTATGGATGTTTTAGAACGAAAATGTGTCTGTTAACCAAAATCGATAAAAGAAAATGTTTGATTTTGAAATAATTCGGTTTTTTTTTTAAATTTAACTTCTTTTAAGGAGTTTTTAGAAAGACGTCCGCCTTTTAAGCATTTACCTTAAATTTTTACCTTTTTTTAGTAAAAAAAAAAAAAAAAAAAAATTTGTTTCACTGTAAATTCCTTATAGAACCAATTAAAAAATTTGTAGATTTTAAATTTAAAGTAAAGTAAAATTTATTTAATTTGAAATTGAACTTAAATATAAAACTAAGATACATATTTATTCCATTAAATTTGAAATTGAATGAAACAAAATTTTTTTTTTTTAATCACTTTAAAATTTAAAATATTTTTTTATATTTTTTTAAACTTTACTTCTTTTATGGATGTTTTCGAACGAAAATGTGTCTTTGTTTACCAAAATCGTTAAATTAATACAAAATCATCACGTAACGAAATAAGTTATTATTTACATAGGTAAGTGAGAGCATCGAGTAGACTTCAAACCAGTGCTGAAAAACATTGATATATTGAATTTTAAATTAAGATGCGGTCAAAATTTTCGTCTTTTTAAGCTTTGAGGCGAAAATTCTGGCCGGAACAGTATATTTATTGCTCATATTATTGTTACTTAACTTCTATTAATCGATATAACAATGTTTTCCAGCTAAAAGCATCGAAAAACTCCAAAGTTTTTCCAGAAGTGCTTCAAACAATCCAACTTTTAAGTTGGCTGAAGTCCCAGCTTCATTTCATTGAAGAAAAATTCGACTTTTACTTTTTGTAATTTTTTGTACATTGTGATGGGATATCCCTTTTGGGACTTTTTTTATATGAAGTTTTGTCATTCCGCGCGAAATTTTTCGAACTGCGTATAGGCCTTAAAAAAAAAAAGTATTTTCTTTTGGGAAGTTCCGCTTCAGTTCCCCATTAAAGTCTTCAGTAGTCAAAAAATTAAGTAGAAGATACATTTAATTGCAACAGTGGCATCTCTTTAGTCTACCCCTAATCATCAAATATCTCACATTATTTTGACTTTTTTCATGATTCGATTTCAAGATCTCAGCCACTCCTATAAACACCATAATAAGCCACAAAAAAAAAAAAAAATGCCTACGAGGGTAAGACAGAGAGCTGAAAATTGAATGAGTGCTGCTCAAGTCAGTTATTATTGTTGTTTGTTTATTTGTTTGTTGTCCATTTGTTTGTTTGTAGTCGCTTTGTGTTTGTTTATTTGTTTACTTCCAGTTTGATGTTGTTGCCTTTTTTCTGAAGTTTCATTTCACTTAGTTGCGCTCAACAATTTGTTGATAAATTAGCTACACGGCCACTGACTTGTCTAGCTCCACTCCACTCCACTTCACAGCGCTCCACACTCCATGCGGCTCCAGACACTGAGCAACTGCACTAGCACTCCATGAACAATTTTATTGAGTCCAATGTTGTCAGTACGGGGGGGGGAGGCAGGAGCAATAAGAGCGAGGTACAATGGCGTCGGCTTACAACTTTTTAACATGGCCTTAGCAATGACATTTAATTTTTCAACGCAAAATATTTTGTTAGGGCGCTTCTGGACGTACTGTGAGCGGCCAGCTAGCTAGTTGGTCGGCCATTTTGTATTATTTTTGTGTCTGTCTATATGTGTATGTGTGTGTGTGTGTGTTCTTATGTCTATGTATTTTGCATGCATGCAACCAAGTCAAGCTGCAAACAAAGCAAGCAACATGCAACACAGACCGTGAGGCAAATATGCAAATTAAGTTTTAATGCAGATTTATAGCCTCAAATATAGATATATGCATATGTATGTATATACTATATACAAGTGTGTACTATGTACTAGTACATCATAGCATAAAAACTTTGTTAAGTTGATTGGCTAACAACAACAGCAACAACAATTATCGTTTAAAAATATAAATCATTTTGTCTGTTATTATATAAGGCTAACAATAGCTGCTTTAAAATATAATTAAATCCTAGTAAATTCGAACTATAAAGTATATAAGTTTTAAGTCCAAACAAGTGAACACAGATAAATGATGTTGCTTAACGTAAGATGGCGCCACCAAAGTCAAATAGATGGCGCCAGCAGTAACAACAGCTGTTCTGACTGGCCTTCAACCGCTTATACAAGGCAAGCTAGCATTTGAACAGCAAACTCAAAACAAGTTGGCATTAAACTTACATAAATCTTATATCCATCTAGCATATTTAAATGCCTTCTCATACACTTAATAATATTTTCAACTAGAAATTAATTTAATTAAGTACTTGACGATATGTTTTGGCTGCTTAACAAAATCAATGCACATTTTAGTTAATTAAAACACAATAAAATATGCAAATGCCTTGGAAAATGAACACTGAGCCTGTGGCAAGTGGCAGTAACCGCAACCAGCCTGCCAACCGCATTCAAAGAAACAACACTCTCTCGCTCTCTCTTTCTCTCTCTCTCTCTCTCCCGCTGGCAAATATTTGGCCGTAGCTGAGCAGCTTGTAATGCAATTTTCATTTGCCAAATGAAGTTTGATATGCCAAAGTCAAAGTCAAGTGCACAGTGCTGCAAAAAAGTATGCTTACCAATTGAGACAGCAAAATCGTGCGAATGAAATACACAAATTTTTATATTTGTTTGCGTGTGTATATGTGTGTGTGAGAGAGCTGCCAACTGCATTTATGTTGGCAAGGCTCTGGCAAGGGCTGGCTGTATTATGGGCACTGTTTGGGCCAGACCAAACCGCAGGCAACTCAATTAACCGCATTTTCACTAGCCAAGATGATGCCAACGAACGAAGCTCAGATTAATTTATTCATTATTTTATTTTTTATTTTTTTTTTTTGTATTTAATTCATTTCCAAAAACAAAAGCCGGAACTACAATAACTAGTACACTGACAAAAATGAATTGTATAGAACAGCTAGATGACAAAATACAACTGAAGTGTAGTTAAAGGACACGCCTCACGATCCCATGCACCAAGCTGCATATATGATAGAGGTACTAGCCAATATAAACCATATAATTTTTTTTTCAATATCCCGACTATTTATTGAGCTATTGAGCTATACAGAACATTTTGATTTATGACTTTAGACGTTCCTTTGAAAAACCGTATCTCCCAAGCGAATAAAATTATTGGAAAAATTTATCTAGCAATAAATGATAAAATTTTGTGTTAAAAACGATATTTTTTTTTTAGATTTTTCTTGTACAAAAACATGGCTAGCCTCAAAGTACTTGTTATTAGTGCTGAATTTCTCACAGTGTATGCACTTTAAAGTGCATTCTCTCTTTGTGCTTTAATTTTACTAACATTTTTTTTTTTTTTGTGCCATGTGTTGCACAGTGGTTGAAGCTTGTTGTTGGTTGCAGCTTGTTGGCCATATAAACAGGCTACAAAAAAAAAGCTTTTAAGAGCCAGCTGCCGCCGAACCAGGGCCATGTGGGAAAGGCATTTTTAAAGTTTAAGTGGCTAGGCAAACATTTTAATGGCTGCCATTTGCAAATTTCTGGGCGGGATGTGTGGGCTTGGCAGCAGTTGCTGCGGCATCAATAGGTAATAAGATTGAAGTCGAAATGTTGGCAATTATGCAGTAGATGGACAAATTAATAACACTGTGCGACAAACTTGATACTTTTTGTGTAGAAATTTTTTAGAAAAAAAATATATTTTAAGGACGCTCTGAAACAAAGAACTTTATTTCCGTTTCAATTTTTGTTTTCAAAATAATTGCCTTAACTTTTAATTTTATGCCATAATTAATAGCTAATTAAAATATTTAAAGATTCTTTGCTAAAGAAAATCACCTCCATCATCATCATCATCTTTTATTTTATTTATTTTTTGTATATAAATCACAAAGAGCAGCATAATTATGATATGACTGGCCATTTAAGCTGGCCAAAAAGTTTTCCTCAACTAAACGAAAAAGTTGCCAAGTTATGAACAACCCTCATCTGTGGCAAGAACAACAGAAATAACCAAAAAAACACACGAACAATAAACCATGAGACTTGAATTTATTGTATTCATTCAACTTCGACTTGGCCAAAAAATAAAATAAATACATAAATAAAAAAACAGTTCACAACTCAAATACAGTGGAAAATCTCGTGGAAAACCCAAGAAGTGTGGGTAGGGGTGCAGCAACGAGAATTTCAGAGAAAACCATAAATTTTATTTCATAGCTGAATTGCCGGGCCATATTTACATAAATTAAATTGTTTATTATTGTTTTAGTTAAATGGAAAATGCTTGAGGGCATTCACAAAATATTAATAAATATGTGGTTGAGTAAAGAACCAAATGCCAAAGGACAAAATAAGAAGAAGAATACGAAGGATACGAAAAGCGAACAAAACCGCGACAAATCATTTTTGCGGTCAACGAGGGAAAGATAGTCAAGAAATGAAAAAAGACAAATAAAAAACAAAGTAAAAGGGATGGCAGTGGGTATGGGGGAATGTGGAAAGTGGAAGAAAAAGCAAGCACAAAGTAAATTAAAAGGTCAAGAAGCAAAATATCTTATGAACTATTTATTAGCCAAGAGATAAAATCTTGGCTAGTAAACTTTAATGTTGAAATGTGAGTGTATGGGATCGTTAGATATGTGAAAAAGTTTTGGACTATAAAATATAATGTACGCTTTGGAAAAGTGTAAGCTTTGTAAATTATACAGCCACACAAAAAAATATTTTTGCATTTAAAAAAAAAAATGGCGTAAAGTTTTGCGAGTTTATGTTCGAACCCTGACGTGCTGTGGAACTTTTGAATTTAGATTCGCGATCCAAATGTTAGGCTCAATATTTTTATAGTCTTAAGCGCAAAAAGATTGACGTAAGCAATTGGAAAGGTATGCTAAAAATTTTGTAAGCATTGTAACAAAAAACTACAAATTATTTTGTGAGCAAACAGTGATGCCCGTTTTTGGATCCCAAATATTAGGCCGTCAGCCATCAGGTATATTAGGGGATCACCATGTAACACTTCTGTGTACGTGCCGCAATAGTATACACTGGTGGTAGAAACAGTCTCTAGAAGGGATCTCCTTCTTGTAGGCTGGCTTATTGTAGACGGGCGAGAGATCAAAAACTCTCTTAAATCAAAGCTAGCATATGTCATTCCTCAGACAATAAAAAGGTTGCGTTGGGCTGGTAGCCCAACCGTAAAACTTATATAACCCAAGAAAGCCCCGGATATAACAGAAATTCCACGATGACGAACTTTAGCTTTTTCTCACGGACACGACTCGGAGCTTGGAGTGTTCGATCTCTCTCTGAACCTGCGAGACTGGCAGAAGTTTGCAAAGATATGGAACGCTATAGAATAAGCATCCTCAGACTCGCCGAAGTAAGATGGAAAAAGGTAAATGGTGTGGGCATCCTCATAGAAAGACGTACAAGACGCTCACTGATGTGCTTCAATCCAGTAACTGAACGCATTATCACGGCCAGGTTTAAAACTAGATTCCGTAATTTTACCTTCGTACAATGCTACGCTCCAACCGAGCCTGACTTGGACGATGCAAAGGATGATTTTTACAGCCTACTAAGCCGCACCATATCCGCTTCTCCAAGTGGCGACATAATATGCGTTTAAGGAGATTTTAACGCCAAAATTGGCACCGATAACGTGAATCTGGAGAAGATTATGGGACGACATGCTCTTTCTCCACTGAGGAACAATTACGGTGACCGCCTGATCGATCTGTGTGCAAGCCATCAGCTGTTCATTGGTGGGTCAAGATTTCCTCACCGCGACATCCATAAATAAACATGGGAATCCCCCGACGGCCGAACTCGCAATCAAATTGACCAAATGCTAATTAGCAGAAAATACCACAACTCTCTGCTGGATGTTCGTAGCCGCAGAGGTGCGGATGTCTTCAGCGATCACAATCTCGTTGTTGGTACAATACGCCTTCGAACACAGGGAATCAGTTCCGACACCCGTAGGACAAGAAAACTGGATGTTGACAGAGATTTAGCCAGGAAAACATAAAGCAGCAGTATCAACAAACGCTGGAGCAATGCCTATCGCGTATTGACAGCACACCCAGTTGGACGCAGACTGGGGACACATGTCACAAGGCAGGAGCAGACACTCTTGACTATCGGAAGCATAAAAATCCGCCCTGTGCTCCGGCTAGGAGCGATACAACTGTCAAGAATTTTTATTTTGTATCAAGGAATTAAAAACAAAAAAAAAAAATTTGATTAGCCCTCCATTTTCCATATTATAGCTATTTTTTGTTCTTTTATAAAGTTTGTGTTTAAACAAAGTAGATGCTGTTACTGCTGGCGCCATCTATATGTCCCCAAAAAATTGGCAGCACTGTAGGTCAACAAGGCTGCGTACCAGAGAGCGAAATTCTTCTTTATATGAAGTTTTGCTTTCTTTTAGCGCTTTTTACTTTGCTGCGTACTGACCGTAATAATGCATAGCTGTTTGCTTTATTATTTTTATTATTATTTTCAGTCTAAGTCTCAGCTACTATTGCTATATTTGCTATTTGGAGCAACAATTACCAAAATTGTACAAAAGTGCATACACATCATCAAGCATTTTTAATAACCAGTACTTTATATATTTGCCTGACCTTCTTTGTCCGCACTTGGCTGAAAAAAATAACCTAACTCGCTTATAAAAGCCATTCCAACCTAGTTTTTCAATGCGGTTCGAAATCGACATAAAACGTTTCGTTTACTTTTTGTCTTTTTTTCAATTTTTTTTTTTTGCTACATTTTTCATGAATTAACCGCTGGGTCCAAGAAGAAAAAACCTTACACAGTGCCAGGAGAAAAGAATTTTTGCTGAATGGAGGGCGGTTTGTGGAACGTTTTTGGATGGGCGTTGTTGAGGCAATTATTGTAAGCGGCTTTCATCTCGCAATGATTACACTTACACACTTTGAGCCGAAATGGCGCGCAAGAAAAGCCAGAGAATAGTGGGAGCAAGCGAAAAAAAAAAATGGAATCAGTCGCGACGCTGGCCGATAGTGGAATACACTGCAAACACTTTTCACTAAATAAGTAAGTATACGTTTGGAAGGTGTAGTCTTAAAGAGGATATTTTTTTGGTCCTATATCTATTGAAGTTTTTTTTCGATCTTACCTCTGCGTTCTTGGCTGCTACGTGGTAACTCCTAGCTAAAATCTTCTTGACAGATGCACATGGTTTATTCGCAACCCAAGATTATATCACGCCTTCCCATGCCTGCTACCTGCTACATGCTAAAAATCTATAATACCCTTATTCCAATGTATACAGTGTATTAAAATGCAAACACAAACCAGAGAGGAACCAGTGAGTGGAGCCATAAATGTGCGCTACCTACTTACATTTGGCGGTTAAAACGTTCTGAATGGGGGCTTCCAGCCAATGAAGGAACATTTTTAGCTAGAAAACAAAATTTCTAAAATCGCATTCGCCTTGTTGTTGCTCTGGATGTTTCTCTTTCTGGCCATGTTTGTTGGCCTAATTAGTGTTGTGCATTTTTATGGCATAATTTTCGGTGTTGTAAGCGTTTTGCTGCCATAAAAATGTACAACATGGAAATATTACATTAAAATTTATGTAGCTGACGTAGTAGCTGAGCAATGGGGTTCCGGAGCTGCTGGAGACGCCACGGCGTAGGGCAATGCATATAAAATAAAGCGGTTACATTACCAAGTAAGTAGTGGAAATGGGTGGCTGGATACGCTCTGATTCAGTACAATCTCAGTTCTGTCTCGGCGGGCAATTAGTAAAGTATTTGCAGTTTTGATTTAGTTCAGCTTACCTGCAATTGAATGAGAGTAAACAAAAAAAAAAAAACAAATAAATATAAATTGTTCATAGTACATAAGTATTAAAGATATAAGATTCAATTTATTTCCTCACAAGTCATTCTCGCCTGATTGCCCTAGTCGTCAAAACTACGTCAAGATCAGAGAACGTGCTAATCCTAGACGCCACCGCTTTTCGATTTGGATGCGTTCCCGAGGATTCCTAACTACAAAGCGCCGACACCACAGCCCGCTTGTAAAATCCCATCTTGCCCTGGGGCTAAAAGCGATGAACTTTTCTCTTTAGATGAAATACAAAATCTTACGTTTGATTTAATTTATAATCTCAGAAACTGCAAAACTAAAGCAGATCAGTTCGGGGTCATTACCTCATTAGCTTTTAAATTTTTATATTAATGTCCCATTTTCTAAAAATAATTACTTGGAATGCCAGAGGCATCAACAGCAAAAAAGAAGAATTATTCGATCTCTTATCTGAGGAGCTCATCGACATTTGCTTACTCAATGAAACCTGGCTTAATAGCTCCCTATCGATTAAACACCCTAATTATCGATGCTATTAGTTCGACCGGCCTAATTCTAGGGGTGGAGGAGTAGCCATTCTTATAAAAAAATCAATTCGCCATATATTGTTACAACTCCCGCAAACTAGTATCATCGAAGTAATCGGCATCCAAACCTTTCACTTCGGTAGGCCAACTAATATTTACTCTTGTTATTTTCCTGGTGGCCTTTTTTGCTGATTTGCTGATGATATTCGGAAGCTTACAAATATAAACGAAATCTACATCTTAGGTGGTGATTTTAATAGTAGACACTGGGATTGGGGTTGCCACCGCGCGAATTGTTGGGGAAACATTTCACACGAAAAATTAACGTCATTCAATATAAGTATGTCCTACCCTGAATGCCACACTTTAGACCCGGCCAGTGCTAGATGTCAAGGCTCGACATTAGATATTGTCCTCTGTAACTGTGCGCCGGTCCTATCTCATGCCGCTGATTAAACTGGATGAGCTCGGATCATCTTCCTGTACAAATTATTTTCTACAATCGACCAGTAAAAACCATAAAAAAACCCATTGGACTCTTTTCGCTGGCTACGTTAAACGAAACTTACAACCAACTCTCCTAAGGTCTTCTTCAAACAGAACAGATTGATTCTATGATTGACAAATTCACGACAGTTATCCAAGAGGCCAAAAATATTAGTATTCCTAAAGTAAATAGCCAGTTTGTTGCGAAGCCTCTTCCACCTCATATCAAGTTATTAATATTACTCAGAAATAGCCGCCGTCGTAATTGGCAAAGATCCAGAGATTTATGTCAACTTGCAGCTGTCGGATGGTTAAACCACTGCATTGAAACCGGAATCAAAACTCACCGCAATAAGTCTTGGAATACGTTCTTGTCCACTCTGGATAAAGGCTCCTCACCTTTTTGGAAAGTTGCCAAAATAATAAGGAAAAAGCCTACATGCATCCCAACTCTTGTTGTTGGTCAAGATCATTCTTCCACTGCTGAACAAAAATGTGAGTTACTTGCCCAGACATTCTTGACAAACCACAGTAGTACGAACTATTCTAGTTTTCCTGACACTGAATTTGGTGTTCAAAACTGTGTCAATTTACTTAATATTACGGAACTGAGTCGTAATGAAAACAACCTAACTAATACTCAAACTTTAATCACATTAACCAATTGTTATGTTAACATAGATATATATATTTTTTTTTCTTTTAGTTTTAAGTTTTTATTCTAAAAAGTATGGGTTATAATAAGCACGTAGTCTTAGAACAATAATAATTTCAATTTTTACAACAAAGTAGAAAAAGACTGGGGTCTTGATCTCTTAAAAAATATGTATATTAATAGCATAAGCCTTATAAAACAATAGGAAAATGCAATAAATTGAATTGATTGAAATTATTTTGTTAATTTATTAATAAATGTAAACGAAAAAGTATCATGTGGACTTTGATATATTCCCAAGATAAATAATTCTGTTAATAGGTTGGAAATAGTATAAACATATATATAACATATGATCCCGTACCTTAGCTATCTTTTCAATAAAACCTCTCATAATAAATATGTATAAAATCAAATAAAGCAGAAAAAAAAGATTAAATTATGTTGCATTTACAAAACAACAAGCCAGCTAATACTGATTTTGCTTTAACGAGCTGTGAATTGTAAGCAAAAAAAGTTAAATACAACCAATAGCAGCTTGACAAGCTAGCAACATTTTAAACTATAAATGCCACACTGCTGCTCCTTAGCCCCACCTCTTTACAAGCCCAAATCATTCATTCTGTTCAAGTTATGATTAAGCCATTGATATAAAGAAAAAATAAGATAAGAAATCAGCTTTTACCAATAAGTAAACATGTAACCACTTTTGAAACATGAAACGCTTTTTGGAAGCCATTAATATAACCTTTCAATGCAAAATTGATATAAATTTGTAAACTTCATTGGCTGCGCCGTCAGAGTTAGGCAAGCCTTTCTAGACCAGTTTTACAATATGGCAGTCAATATCTTTTGCATTTCAATAGTTCATATATTTAGTTCTTTTTGGTAAGAACCTAGTGCAGACGGCATTGATATAAAAATGCATTCCATGCGCGAAACATAACTTGGCTCAATACATTTTACTTTTGCCGCATTTAACGACTTCACACAGCCCCATAAACTGAGACTGCCAGACCAGGACCAGGACGTAGACGTAGCCATATAGACAGGCATTCCCATACAACTGCAATGCAATGGTGTTAGACCACAATGAGCTCAATTTACGCCAATGATTGGCAGCGGCATAGCAAGTCAAACGCTGCTGCGGCTTCTATTTCTACTACTTTAACCATCTTCAACTACACTGCGAGAAATGTAAGGTAAAGAAAATGAGTTGGAGGTGGTCTGGAAGAAGCACTTACATGACAAACTATCCATTCGCTGTGCTGGCTAAACCATTTTGAGGATTCGAAAAACAAAGAGAGCTCTCTCATTGCAGAATCCAAGGCAGCGCACTGACCTTCTATTTTCTTTTCATAACCACAGCTGTGACGGAAAATCATGCTGGAAAACGTGCAGTGTTCGGCGATTACTACTGTTATAAGCCTAGTTCATGAGTCCCGATGCTCATTTTGAATCATATCGTGGCCAGCGTGACATCCAAATGTGTTCTGTGTTACAGCTCAAAGATCAAACAAAATCATCTGAAGTGGTCTTTGTATGATATGGAACGTATATGCCGCTGGTCGCGCTGATTCGTTCCCATCACAATTGCCTGCTCCCTACATGTTAGTGATGAGCTAAAATTATCTCCTAGTTTTTTTTTTTTATCTCTTACAGAGAGAGAGAGAGAGAGAGAGCACTGCGACCTGAAGATCTAACATACCCATGTTTAGGACTAGAGACCATATGCTTTCCGTATAAATAGACGTAAGTCTTCTCTTGGCACTCGGCGTAGCTGGAACAGGGTGATCTGTTCAGCTCCCAAATGTGTGACTTTGTACCACACTATTGCTGGACAGTCACACAAGATGTGTTGATGTGTTTGGTCATCTCGTCATCTTCAAAACAAAGCATACACTCTGAAGAGTCCCATAGACTCATTTTAAGTAAAAGATATCTTACAGTATGGTGCCCAGATAAATAAGCTATAGTTCTGTTTGCATCCGAAGGTGTTACAAGCACTTTAGCTTGTCTTAGCTTCGGTAAGGAGAACCAGTGTCTCCTGTGTTCACGTAATGCCCATTTGCTGACTATTATCTCCTAGTTAGAGTAACATGATAAATGAGCTGACTCTTTAGAGCTTATGCAAAATAAGGTGATCCTGATTGATTTCCTCATGGAAGTATGGTCTTAAATATATAACATAGTTGCAAACCCACATCCCTATAAAATAAGAACTTCTATAGTGGGCTATGTCATCAACTACCTGCTCAGAAGAAGTCTTCTGAGCCGGTGTTCCTTATGAGCACGCAGATTTCGATGACCGCTGTGGCTAGAGGCTCAAAAATGTAGCATGGAGCTTCTTCAGCTCAAGTTTGTTATATTATGTCAATTTTTTGTTCCGATTCCGTGCTTTTTACCAAGATGTTCAATATTTTTACCAAACATAATAAAAAACTTTATTTTATATTTGTAGATACCTATTTGTTGTAGCTTAGTCATAAAGTAAGCGGCTTTGAAAAAACCTCGCAATGAGTTGGGACTACTTGATCTCCTTTCCAAGCTCAGCTTTAACCAAATAGTTAATATAATTATCGTGCGACTGCACAGGATTTTCGAAAGTTTATTTCTCACAGTGTGTACCAGGCAGTTTTAGTGTTTGTTAAAAAAGTTTCTTGTTTGCATTAACCTCCTACAAGTTGTACCCCCCGCTCCACTAACGAAACAGTTGGGCTTCCAGACAAGCAGTTTTGTAGCTCTGGCAGACGTTAAATATCGCGTGCAGACAGGAACAGTTGAACCAGCAAACTGCAACCGGCAGTCAGCACCGGTCTGGCAGTCAAACTCGACGTCATCGTCATCGCCTTTAGACGACGGCGACGGCGGTCGTCCTAGTCGTCCTTTTGGACTGGTGAAAAAGTCGCAGACATGAAAATTGCTCTGAACTCGAGAACGACCAAAACGCCCCTGGTGCACTACGAAAGTCACAATTGCAGTCGCAATCGCAGTCGGAGGCGCATTCAAACCGGCATAGCAATAACTCTTTAATAAAATATACTACTATGTGTTGTATGGGATGGGGTTGTGGTAAAATTTTTGGAGTAAGATGGTGCAAGCTGAATGCCTGAGGTCTGGGCAGGATTACTTGTTACACGTAACGAACGAATTGCAAGTGCATATTTGTTGCTGCCTGGCATTTGATTGTAATGTGTGATATTTCGATTTCGATGTTTTGTTTTTTTTTTTTTTTTGTATTTCTTTTAAATAACTAACAACTAAGTAACAGTTAAATTACTGGTTCATATAGTTATACTGTTTCTTTTCCCGCTAATCGATTGTGCAATACCAATTTAAAAATAAAAAATCCTAAAGAATTTTGCAGTTGCTCCGTTTATCTTATTTAGTTCTAGTTATATAAAAAATATAAACAATATGATTATGAATAAAATTCTGCTTTGGATTTCAAAATATTTTAACTGCAAAAGAAGCCATCAAAGGTACATTGTGGACACGTCTAATTTTTTTGCAGCGATTTTTTAGCTTCGCACAGCTTAGAAACTATTGCAGGAATACGGTCCAACTCCTCCAAAAGCTTCAACTCCTCGGAGCTTTTGTTTACCTGCAAATCCATCAATTTGCCTATTAGCGGATGAATTACTTCACAGCTAATGGCTTCATTCATGTTAAGGCCAACTGCGTGAGGACGTGCTTCTTGTTTCTTCTTTTGTGACTTCCGTGTCATTTTGTTAGGGTTTGTCTCTGGCGGCTTCTTCGAATTGACCTTCAGGAGACTTTCAATCAATAGCGAATTTTCTTCCATCACATTTCTCTTAACCTTTCTGTCATTGCTATATATGCATTCCCAAGTATTAGTGATAAGGCACTGATCTTGGATTTGCTTGAGCACCAAATCGCTCAAATCTTTGGCGTTCCTTAAATAACTAATGCTGGAACGACGCACCGCTGAACTGCAGCTTAATTGGTCACTATTGTCCACATTTATTCCAGATATATGCGATATGCTCAGGCTTAAAGGTGGAAGTAAGACTTTGTTGCTAAATTCCTCACGAATGTTTGAAGTTGTTGAAGGCGAACGACTATACTTTTTCGAGATGGCAGACAGCAGTGTCTCATGGTTGATGTCACCCTTAATCACGTCATCTTTTAAATCTTGTATAGATTCAATAGAATTGTTTGTATAGTCACGCCCATGATCCTCAAAACTGCACGAGATGTTGCTTGGTTTGCTCTGCTTCGAGGATAGACTCCTGGTCGACAGTGCCTTAAGGTTGATGTCACCCTTAATCACTTCATCTTTTAATTCTTCTAAAGATTCAATAGAATTATCTATATAGTCACCCTCATGATTCTTAAAACTGAAATTTTTCGAGATGTTGCTTGGTCTGCTCCGCTCCGAGGATAGACTCCTGGTAGACAGTGCTTCATGGTTGATGTCACCCTCAATCATGTAATCATTTGAATCTACTAAGCGTTCAGTATAATTCTTTTTTAAGTCACCCACACAGTTCTCAATACTGTATTTTTTTGAGATGTTGCTTGGTTTGCTCTGCTCCGAGGATAGACTCCTGGCAGACAGTGCTTTATGGTTGATGTCACCCTCAATCATGTAATCTTTTAAATCTTCTAAAGATTCAATGGAATTCTTAATATAGTCACTCCCACGATCCTCAATACTGCACATTTCCGAGATGTTGCTTGGTTTGCTCTGCTCCGGGGATAGACTCCTGGCTGACAGTGCCTCATGGTTGGTGCCACCCTCAATCACCTTGTCTCTTTTATCTTCTAATGATTCAACGGAATTCTTTATACAGTCACTCTCAAGATCCTCAATACTGCACTCTTTCCGCATGTTGCTTGGCGTGCCCTGCTCCGAGGACACACTCAAGGCTGACAGTGCCTCATGGTTGATGCCACCCTCAATCACCTTGTCTCTTTTATCTTCTAAAGATTCAACGGAATTCTTTATACAGTCACTCTCACAATCCTCAATAGTACACTTTTTGGAAATGTTGCTTGGCTTGCCCTGCTCCGAGGATACACTCAAGGCTGACAGTGCCTCATTGTTGATGCCACCCTCAATCACCTTGTCACTTATATCTTCTAATGATTCAACGGAATTCTTTATACAGTCACTCTCAAGATCCTCAATACTCTTAAAACTTTGTAGCGACGAATCTTTTGACATGTCGGACGTGAGGCGAGATGCGTTCTTCCTGCCATTGCTATTAGCGCGGATGGCACTCGATTCAGGACGTGTAACCAATGCACAATCGCCACCATCTTTCTCCTGTTGCTCTCCATTAAGCCACTGCAAAATGTGGTGATTGCCACTCGAATGACGGCCCTCATGTCCGAACTCCGTGTTGATGTTTGACGCAATACCTGAGCAGAAAAGCTTCTTGCCAGGCTGTGATACTTGGCTTACGAATTTCCCACAACAGCTTACACTGGTTAGTGACAAGCGACTATGCATTTTTGAGTTTTTGCTTGGTTCGCATTTCGAGCAATATTGATGCAGCCCAGTCCGGGCGTCCTGGTTACCAGCTGGATAAACTTTACCATAGTTGTCTTCATTTTCGCACCTCACATTTAAATAGCCAGCTCTTTCCTCCTCGACACCATAACCTGTTCTCTGTCCCATATTTCCATAATGACGTGCATGCTCGGCCTCCCGTTGGTATTGTGTGTTGTGCTGTTGGCTTGACTTATCTGATACGGAAAGATTTAATGAGGGTAGTGATCCTTGGTAACTGAACTCCACCATACCATTGTTTTCTTCAATACCGTTGGTCGCAATTAAATGATCAGCTAGTCCCTCTTCGACATGATTAGCGGTTCTCTGTTCCACATGACGCTGGTATTGCGTGTAATGCTGTTGGCTTGACTGATCATCGGAATCAGTGAGACCTAATGAAGGCAATGATCCCTGATTACTGAACTCCCCACTGTAGCTCACACTGTTGGCTGGTGAGCGAGTATATTTTTCTGACTGTCTATGAAGACGCGCATACTCGGCCTCACGTTGGTATTGTGCGATCTGGTTTTGGCTTGACTTATCTGATACGGAAAGATTTAATGAGGGTAGTGATCCTTGGTAACTGAACTCCACCATACCATTGTTATCTTCAATACCGTTGGTCGCAATTAAATGATCAGCTCGTCCCTCTTCGACATGATTAGCGGTTCTCTGTTCCACATGACGCTGGTATTGCATGTAATGCTGTTGGCTTGACTGATCATCGGAATCAGTGAGACCTAATGAAGGCAATGATCCCTGATTACTGAACTCCCCACTATAGCTCACACTGTTTGCTGGTGACCGACAATATTGTTCTGACTGTCTATGATGACGCGCATACTCGGCCCCACGTTGGTATTGTGGGATCTGGTTTTGGCTTGACTTATCTGATACGGAAAGATTTAATGAGGGTAGTGATCCTTGGTTAGTGAGCTCCACCATACCATTGTTATCTACAATATCGTTTTTCGCAGTTAAATGATCAGCTCGTCCTTCTTCAACATGATTAGCGGTTCTCTGTTCGACATGACGCTGGTATTGTGTGTTATGCTGTTGGCTTGACTGATCATCCGAATCAGTGAGACCTAATGAAGGCAATGATCCCTGATTACTGAACTCCCCACTGTAGCTCACACTGTTTGCTGGCGAGCGACTATATTCAGACTGTTTGCCTGGATGGCTCTTCGAGCAAGATTGCTGCAGCACAGTGCGAGGGTCACGGTTATCAGCTGGATATGCCAGCATACCATTGTTATCGTTGGTCACAATCAAATGGCCAGCTCTTCTCTCTTCGATACGATAAGCCGTTCTCTGTCCCAGTTGCCGCTGAGGTATGTGTTGATGATGACGCGCATATTCAACCTCCCTTTGGTATTGTGCATTCTTTTGTTGGCTTGACTGATCGTCTGAGTCGGAAAGGCTTAATGAAGGCAGTGATCCTTGGCTAATGTTCATTTGCCGGTGAGGAATATTTCCATGATGAAGCGCATGCTCGGAACGATTATCTGACTCGCTGGATTGACTAAGTGCAGGCAATGAGCCTTGGTTACTCAAATCCCCACTGCATCTGCTCAGTTTTGCCGAGCCATTGCTGGGTTGGTTTTGCCATCGATGATGATGATGATGATGGTTACCAAAACCAGGCGAATGAGCTTCGTGATGCATGGGAGACGAATGTTGGAGCACGTTTTGTGTGTCTTGGCCCTTATAATTATTGTGTGCATTGGAACTTTGTTGAGAATCGGCCATTAACTGGTTGGCACCCTGGGATCTTGGGCCTTGATTGTTTTGATTGGGTTCTTTGCACCATTGTTGACAACGGCCCATACAATTGTCTGGTACTGGTGATTTTTCATGACCACAATGGCCTTTCCGCGAATGGACATCTTGCAGTTCTGTTGTACCTGAACCTACCGGTAGAGGTCCTCGGGAAGAAGGCTTAATTGAATGGTCTTTGTTACTAAGCCTAGGGGTATAGCTTTCTACATAGTCCACGTTTTCACTCTTTTGATTGCTTGTACTGTGAGCGTTCTTGCACTGAGAATCAAGAAATCAAATATAAAGATTGAGAAAACTGCGAATAAAATTGTAGGAAAACTGTAGAAAATGGGCAGGGAACTGGGTATATAATAGTCGGAATATCCCGACTGCACACACGTTTTGAAGTTTCTTCTAATCGCCGTAGTCACTTACCATTGAATTCTTGGGAAGCATTTTACTTGAGCAATGCTCAGGAACATCTTTTGTATACTCTGTTTTATCCATTGTATGAAAAGCTTGACTAATTCTTTTATTATGAAAAAGTCAGTCCGAATAACATAAATACTTTTGGTGAAGTGACAATAATTTCAAAAGGTTAATGATTTCAAAACAAAACTCGGAGAAATGTCTTTTAATGACAGGATAAGGTTGCTACGATGGTAAAACTAAAAAAAAATCCCTAATAATCTGTACTAACTTTACAACCATTTATTAAAAAGAAGCCAAGGCTTTAATCCTCTTAGCGTAGAATTTGAATAATTTGGCTGATAATGATTGTCAGTATCAAAGCAGAACAAGAATGTCAGTTGTGACGACCCTCGAGCGCTCTGGGCAAAGTACAATCAATACGAACTGTTGCGATTTCATAAAAGAAGGAGCAGGTTGGTGACAGGAGTTGCAACGGCCAAGAGGATGCACGGTTCCTCCCAACGACTTCTGAAAGCAGCTGCGTAGAGGAGCAGCAGATAGAATGCATACAATTTTTTTGCGATTGTGAAATGGAAAAACCATTCTTTGAAGATCTGAGCTGCTAGGCAAATCTGCCCATAGCAATCTAGACTTTTTTATGCAATGCTCAAAATGAAGTAGAGCAATGAAGCCGAAAAGAGAGCGCCTACCAGCTGTACCATCAAACAGTACCTAGCAGCGACACTCACTCTTTCCACCACAGGGTCTCTGGGCGACCACCCAACTATTTAACCCGAAAGAACTAGACGGACGCACTGTTGGTAACGGTGTATAAGGCGTAGATTCCCAAGAAGGCACAGTTCACTTACCGAAGTTTTGTTATCCATCATATTACTAGATAAATTGTCACAAGGCGCTGGTAAATTTATCTTTCTCTCCATTGTAATAAGTAATGTATACTGCTTGTCTAGCTTAAATATATACTTTGAATGAAGCAACAACAATTTCAAAGCAGGAATGATTTGAAATATTTAAATTATACATATGAAGCAATGCAGATTGGATGAGTAACAGGAATTTCTGAAAGTGCGATAACCGATACATAACTACCATCAACAATAATTGGAATCGGGTTTGAAAATTTTATTTAGTGTTTTGTGCATTCCTTAAATGGACACATAACATTCCTCGAATGGACGACAATGATACATTGCGTTTTACACCATATGCCAGATTGCCAGCAGGATGCATGACTACATTGAGGAGGCATAGATAAAAAGATGCATCCTGTACCCCGAAAAAACCATTCGAAAGCAAAATAGCTCGAAAGATATTTGAGCAAACTCTAGCAGCTTAACTACCCTTATATTATACGCAACCTTTGGGTTGTAGGCTTTCTGAAATTAGTGAGGAAACTTTTCTACTCACAGAGTATATGCGTTGAGCAACCAGGAAATATCAAAAAAGTTTCAGTTTTAATAGTTTCATTCGGTTATTGATCTGATCGAGAAACTCTACATCTTGTATAGAGCACAATCGATCCAGTAGCAGTGAAGCTTCCCAATACATTATTATTATAGAGCTCATCTGTCCGTATGCACACTTATATCTCGAAAACCAAAAGTCTTAGCTATACCAAATTTTAACAAAAGACTTATTGATACATGCAAAAGAATATTGCGTGTTTCATGCATTTATTATTAAATCAAAATTTAGCAGCGGTATACATTTTGTTGCTAAAAATTGTTAAGCAAAAATTATAAAAGTCGTCTAAAAATCTCATAAAAGTTATGACCCATCTTTTCTAGCAATTTTCCTAATGTGTTTGTTCCTTAATTGAAAAAAAGGAAACAAAACGTTGGTTCTGTCCTTAGAAGCGCAGAAAATTTATTTCGCCTTACCCATACAAATACAACATTTTTGCGTTTTTCCTTACCGAAAGAGACAAATCCGTCTTGACTAAGAAGATTGAAACATTTCAATCTCGCAAAAATTGGGAATTGACCAAAGCCAAGTTAAGCTCTCAACAGCTGCACTAAATGCTTATGTCCTATAAGTGGCTTTTGTTTAATAACCATCAATTAGAGCACTAAAGCCAGCAGCAACAACAAGAACAACAACGATTATAATAATAATGATCACGATGATGAGCAGCAAATGTACCGCTAAAGTTACAGTTACCGTAACTGTTACCGTTGCCGTTGTTGCCACCGCCATTTGCTATTATGATAATCTTTTTGAAAGGCTTGCCACAAGTTCTCGTAGCAGACAAAAGGATTTAAATTATGCCGCTAAGCGGTTTATACAGCCAGCCACAGCAGCAACAATATACGCTTGTGATACCCTATACACATTTGAGTATATAGGCTTTTAGAGAGAGTTGTGTAACAGGCAGAAGTAGAGACTATAATGTCTGTGCGAATGTCTTTATTAATACCTAATACGTCAAGACCACTTCAAGGTAGTAACTTAAAATCGTACCAAAAGATGCTCAAAGTTCGCTTTAGGTAGTTTTTTAAATTGGGTCGATATCTGCTCTAATTTTCACACTACTCCTAAAGAATTATGAATATGAAAAAGTCATATCTTGGTTCTTAAGTCTCGAACAATAGCAGTTATCTTATTACGAGACCATGTACTGCAATTGTGATCTGGATTCACATTATTGACCCTATTTCAGGCAAACAATTTTGGAAAACCTTAAAATAAAGACATTCTAAAAAAATACTAACTATAAGAGTCATAAAAAAAAGTTGTAAATGGCTTGGCTCTTGGCGACTTCTTTGTTCAATTATTCCTTCTTTTCCATCATTATAGGCAAGTCCATACAGCTGCTAAGGTGGGAGACGTGTTTTTCGTTAGACAAAGCTAAGTGCACCGCATTTAAAAACAAAGCTGATTATGCACAAGTTCATGCACAAGGGTTTTTCACGATGTTAGCCTTGTACCTTTGCACGTCTTTTTGGGTCTGAAAGATTACAGAGTATTCCAATGTCTGTAGCAACTGTTTTGGTTGTTGTTGGCTGGCAAGTGATTCAAAGTTAACACTCAACCAGCTTTTCTGCCAACATTTTTTTAATAGCCCTAGCAAGCAATGGGTAAGAGAGCTGGATTAGGAAGGGTAGCGCTGGGATAGGGTATGGTTATGGCAACAAAAACGTTAACAGAACTCATCAGCAGCCAAGCATCACTTTTTGAGATAAACATAAAGCTCACCTAATGTCTGTCCCGCACTCTCTCTCTCTTGATCCCTCCTGTGAGTGGCTGTGTGTGTGTGTGTGTGTGTGGGGTCCCGCAGCAAAGACACAAGCATTTATGATGCTAATGTGTGTGTGTGTGTGTGCGTATGATTTGTTTGTGCTGTTGACTTTGGATAATGTCGTTTGTTGCATGCCTGGCTCTCTCAGCCGGTTCCACCAACCCCACCTTAACTTTCTCACAACCAACGCTTTGTGCGTTTGTTTGTTTGTTTGACTGATTGTCTGTCATTTTGTATGATTGTGCGCCTATTAGTATACAAATGAATGAATAAGTGCGACACCGCCTGCCACCTACGGGATCCTCATCAGCATTGCCATACCCATACCCATACCCCGCTACTTATTCCTGTCACAATTCCCATTGAGCTGCTTGGCAAGTCCCAGCTTATGCACAGCGTGTGTCATTTTCGTTGATTGAATGTGCTGAACCAACCGCCGCTGCTCTTAACTCTGGGTCTCCGAGTGTCAGACTTACCATAGTAGTTAATTCCGAGATCCGCTGCTAACCGCTCATGAAAGGAAATGCGCTTTATTCAATTGGCAATGAGATTACTTGTGCTCTAAGCCTTTAAGCCATTGTTAGACAATTTGCCGTCAACTGACATGACAAGCGGGTGAAACAAAAAAAAAAAACTTAGAGCATTTGGTGTAGCGAATTTTTTGCACACTATAGTCAAATAGAAGATTTAGACGCAACTCTATAAAGCAATTTTTTCGTGTATATAGTAAGTAGCTGAAAGTCTTTCTCTTCGTATAATCAATTTAACTTAGGCTCCATCTTCATTCTGTTAGTGAGCATGTCCCACAGGAACTGAAGAGTTGATCTGGAAAGCGTCTGCTGGATCTCTCTGCTTCTTTAGATAAGTTTGTTTAGCTTGAAGCTGTAAGATGCTTAACAGCAGATTTTGCTCCTGAGTAAGAGTGCATGGTCAAGTTTGTCTTAGGTGTTGGGTTTCCCGAACTAGTTCAGCGATTAATTTATTTTCTGTTAAAGTGTTCATCACGAAATGGTTGTGTCTTAATTCATTCATCGAAGGAAGATGTTACAAAGATGTTGAAAAAGTAATAAGCAGCTCGCTTGAGAAAGGGTATAAGAGACAAAAAAAAAACCACCTAAATGTGTAAATGTATGTTAGCTCTTAATTGTTGTAATGCGATTTACATCGTTTCACGTGTTAGTTCTCGGACTTAGTAATTTAGTCATTCAATCAGTACGTCAGTTATTCACTCAGTCAGGCCTGTACGCTCTAAAGACTCTTTTTTGTCAGCTCTTGTCATTTGGTATGTTGGCCTATTAGCTTGTTGGCTTATTGCTCTAAGCGGATAGCTTCGAAAGCTTATGTAGTTATTTTCGCAATTGTGCTTTAGATTCGTTTATGACCAAAGTTGGTATAAAAAACGCAGACATCAGATAAATTTTAAGTGCACTACAAATTAATTTTCTGCTCTCAACGTTCTACGCAATTGGTCCTCTTGAGACTTGGATCTTTTGAAAAAACAGATTAACACATTTCAGTCGTTTGAAAATAGAATAATTTTTTGGAAAAAACCCTAAAACTTAAAAATGAAATATATTTTTTTTATTTTTAGAAATTATTGCTATTTTCTTTCTACAGATAACTCTATAATAAATTTGGCTAGATAATGAATAATCAGCCATGCTCCGAAAAAAAATAGGTGTCCAGAAAATTTGTCTATAAATAGATTAAAATGTAGAGTATTTTTTTCTAGTATTAATAAATCTCAAGGGCGTAAAGAAATATATAAAAAAAAAATTTTGCTCTAATAAAATTTCCACTGAATTGATGATTAAGGTGAAATGGGAAGCAACACACATGTGGTTTTAAAACGAATTCGTATAAAATATTCGGATTCGTTTTTCGCAACACGGCCGATGATTTTATATTTGAATGGTTCACAAGCCAAATTGATTAACTCCATAAACACTGGCGAAGCGTCACGATCATATGGAAAATCTTCAAAAATATTCCGTCACAAGGGGGTGCTGGCGGGGGTCTATTTTGACGAAAATCAGCGTCACGTAGTTTATGGATGATCCTCAAGTACTTTGACTTTTAATTTCGCAAAATTCAAAAAGTGGAGTTCATCGATTTGGCAGCTGAGCCATTCATTTATCGATAGACAACAAATAAATGAATTTTCGTAAACAAACATTCCGTATAAATGCATTAATATCTAGAGAGTTTTTATGCAATACTATCATATCTCAACATATCTAACTAAAAGAAGGTTCACATAAATTAATTCAAATAAATAAAATAAATTAATAATTATCGATAACTCCCGAAAAACAAGCCCAATTTGGCATCAAAAAATGTGCATAAGCGAATATTAAAAAATATTGTATATAAGGGGTGCGCCATTTCTTATGTGGCATGTAAACATTGAATAACTTAAAAAAAAACAACCAATTTCTGTATATAAGGTATTTTCATTTAACTTGGTGCTTTGCAATTTATTTTGACCAGCTTTTGAACACAACATCAATCAAGTGGCCACAACAAAATATGCCCTTTTTGCTGCGTTTTCCATTACTTTTTCGAGCATCTCGGGTGGTATAGCGATGATTTCGGCAAGAATGTTTTCCTTAAGCTCTTCAATGGTCTGCGGCTTGCTGGCGAACACTTTGCTTTTCAAATAACCCCACAACAATAAGTCCAGAGGGGTCAAATCTGTGGAGCTGGGTGGCCATTCAATGTCGCCTCTTTTTGACATCAGACGTCCAGGGAATTTTCGTTGCAGAAACTGGACTGTTGGCAGTGTGACATGTCGGACCATCTTGTTGAAGCCAGTAATCTTCAAGACCTTTTTCGCGCATTTGTGGGCAGACATAGTGAGCCAACATCCACCGATATCGGTTTCCATCGACCGTTTGGTTCTCTTTGGAAAAATAAAGCCCAATGATGGTTTTGGCGCAAACGCTGTCCCAAACAGTAACTTTTGGGTCATGTAATGCGTTTCATAGATTCTGCGTTCCCCAAATACGGCAATTTTGCTTATAGACGCCACCAGAGAGTTGTTAGACGGTGCCTGTTTGCCTTGATATTTTCGACGATATGCACGTTGAGTTAACACAACTGAACGACTGTTTTCAATGTACAAAGTAACTACTTCGGCGCGTTCTTTTGGTATGAAGCGATATATGGTTAAAATTCTACTGAAATGACGTTTCCAAAACATGTAAAGTCAAGTCAATCGGTTGTCAAATGTTTAAGTTATTCAATGTTACAATACCGACATAAGAAATGGCGCACCCTGTAGAAGAGATCGAATTTAAAAACTGTTTTCAATACTAAAGTCCTCGACTCGATTAATATTGAAAACATGTACATAAAGTTTTATATGCATAAAATGAGCTTAACTTATATACTCTGTCTTCCTGTCAGCTTCAAGGTTCATTAAGCATTTTGGCAAGGGGCCCTTGTTAATTGATAGTTAAATCTGTCAAAGGGTGTCAAATAAAGGAAACGGATGGATTGATTTCGGTACGCAAAATTAGTCAAATACAAACAAGCTTGTATGTATATCTCACTATATACATGTATTTACTAAATTACATAGAGACTGTGCAGACCATTACATTGTATAAGTAATTATGAGCTGAAGAACTAATTGTGATTGATTACAAGAAGTTTAGCGAACTGTTTCAATGTCCGCTTTTATCTACTATTACTATTATTATTATGTATAGCAACTACATAAGTACTTGTAATTATTATTATTATTGTTGTTGCTCTTCACACATTTTTGTTGGCTAATTAGGGCTAAATATACAATGGATTTGGTTTACAGTCCTAGTCTAGAGTCACTTCAACTTGAAGTAATATGAGCGCTCTGCTGTTGATATGTCTAATTGAAAACAGCAGAGACAATAACAGTGCTTGCTATAAGTATTGTCCTTACAATAATGGCCAACAATCGATTGTATTATAGCTTAGAGTCTACAGTTGACTTACGTACACTGAGAAGAATTTTTATTACATTAGCTATTTATTATCTTATGTTCAGACCAATAACACTAGTTTACACAAAAAATGAACCTTCCTAAAAAGAAAGCTCTTTTACGAAAATGTCGATACAAAAATTGTTCACGAGATATTGAGAAATAACTGAAAAAAGTGCCCAAAAACTTGTTTTTCGAAAATATCTCGAAAACGGTGCTTAAGAAAAAAAAAGGCTGACATTTTCGTGTTTCTCAACCCCAAATTATCCTAAAAAACACTTCTTTAGGAAGTTTCACTCGATGAGCCTTAAATTTGTAATCTAGTGTAATGTTTTTTTAACTTTCGTTCTAGTACCTTAATACTTCTTTTATTTCAATGACCGATTAAAAGGCCGATTCTGAGATTTCATCTGTTGGAATCCAGGAAAATTCAGCAATCTAGTCAACGAGCTTTTTGATTTTTATATGTATATCCTTCCCCAAAATGAATTCTTAAAAATTCAAAAAAAATTCCTTAAAAATTTAAATTTAATTTCTTGTTACTCTTAAAGTTTTCTAAATTGTTTGTTAGTTAGTTATTATTATATCATTATTATATGTATGTATATGCATTTTCTCATTACTTCTGTAGTTTTTTTTTATTTCCCATATGAAAAATTTGTATATTCGATTTTATTCTTATAAAACATGCTTTACCTTCGGTATTTTTGCTCTCAGTGTATAGCTGTCATTAGGACAGGCAAAGGCGAACGCAGTACACACAAAAGCCGCTTGACTGTACCGATGTGTCAATTAATAATTTGCGCGCACTGTTTATGGGTCCATGGAGGATTTTAGTAGCTGCAACAGCAACAGCAGCAACAACAACAACAAGAACCAAATCATAGATGATGTGGCTGTTGATTGCCACACTGTTTATGCGACCAGAGAGAGTGCTTTAGTCCTTATATATATATACACACACCATATATGTATGTACTCGTATATATATGTAAATGTGTAGTATATATATGTATGTATATATGAGTTTGTTTGTATTGTGGTTATGGCAGACAATTTATGTGCGACGCTTGCATCATTAGCGACAACAAGAACAACAACAACAAAACAACAAAAAAACAACTGCGGCAGTGTCAGGAACTAAATTCACTCAATTTGTTTGTTTTCATTTATATTTAAGTGACTCGAGTACTCATTAAAGCAAACACACTCACAATTGACGCAAATGAGTTTCATTTTGCAAATGAGCCTACAATTGAGATGCTGCTTCTGCAGCTTCTTTATCTTTGGCATCATCTTTATCATCATCTTTCTCTATGCCATCTCTATTCAGACTTTTTCATGTTGCTATTGCGCGCTTTAAAATGCTTTGACATTTAGTTCATGGCAGTGCCGGACTTAAAGCATGCGAGTAATCACATGATGCTATATTTTTTATTATTTTTTTAAATGGGATTAGTTCAAAAAAGATATTTCATTATAAAGTACTAGTATTTGAAAGTATTATTGTAATAGTAGGTATTAATTTCATTTTATACGCAGAAATTGCATTAAATTTAGACTGTGTTTGTGCGCCCTCATTTCCAACGGCCTTGTACCTGCACATATTCAAATCCGCTACTGTTTGATGGCAAGTTGTATAAATGATTGTACTACATAGTACTCATTCTTTACACTTTATACCATAATATAGTACATAGTATGTAGTTTATATGCTATGATCTAAGTCATTTTATTATACATAGTTCTTGTTGTTGTTGATGGTGTTTTCTTGATGTCTAGGTTTATTGGCTTAAGTGAAAAATTGCAACTCATTTACATTGTGAATGTGTTGAGAATTTGTTTTTGTAGCCATGTGTGTGTGCGTGCGTATCTGTATCTCGCTATGTAATTTCAACTAGAAGTAAATACTTTATATAAAACAGAATCTTTGTCTTTGGGGCTTTAACTAAGTTTTATGACATATATAAAAGTTGAGCTTATGTTACTTGTGTATATAGAATGCACTACGAATTGGGATCAGGATATAGATAGAATGAAGTGGGAGTTATGCGTCCAGTTATGATTGAAGACCATTTAGTTAGAGCTTTATTTCATTGCCTCTTAAAACGTCGTGTTGACACTAAAAATTGTTAAGAATATTTGAACACCAAAGTATATACTCGCAAAATACTGATAATGTTAATCAGAAAACTTTAAAGCTTACGACAGCACTGCTTTGTGCAGAAGTGCACTACTTTCCGTAGTTAATGGTCTGCCTTGAGCAAGCAGTGCAAAATTTTAAAACACTTGTGCATTTCTGCAACGATGCACAGTTTTGTGAAGCTTTTAAAAGCAAAACGCTTTGGTTTCTTTTTCGCTTAATTCTTAGTATTTTGCTCAGTGTTAAAAAGCTTCCAAACTAAGTGAATCAAGAAGGCTGCAACTGTTGTAAACTGTTTAATTAAATAATACATATAATAAGCATAATAACCAACATGGCTGGCATGTGCGTTAGTATGTATTTGTTTTAATGAAATTGCTTTGAGTACTAATCTATTAAAACCATTTTAATTCAAGTTCCAAGAGACTTTGGCATTCCATTGAATTTTGCTCATTTCAATAACTTATGTGTGTGTGTGTGTAAGTGAGTACATACTGCATTCGTTGTTAATTTCAGTCGAAAATTCGAATGCATTCAATTTGCAACGAACAATTTTATTAGGCTGTGTACACGCCTGACATGTCAAAATTGCCTTTGACATAAATTGCATTTGCTGTGAAACTGCAGTTCGAGTTACATTTGCATTTAAATGCATTTCACAGATACACACACACAGAGAGAGAGAGAGAGTGAGGAAAGATAGGCAGCCAGTGTAATATAATCACGCAAACACGCACAATGCAATGCAATTTATCAAGTATATCAAATAAATTAGTTAAATATTATGTTATCAAATTAAGTGCATCGCCCACTCAGCGACAGATAGACAGACAGACTAAAGCACATTGCAGGAACGCAAGCAGAACCTAGTCTCAGTCCCTATTCCACTTGCAATGCCTAAACCTCTCCCGGTCCAGGCACGCAATGCAATGTCAGCATAAATTTCACTTAACATTTGATATGACAACAATAAACTCAAGTCCCTGTCTCAGTCCCAGTCTCAGTCAGGCACTGCCAGTGGCAGTCTCGAGTTCCAAAGCTCAAGTTCCGTCTGCCGTCTTCCGATTCTGGATTCCCGGCTCTCAAGTCTACGTACAGTCAAATAACGACTATAGCATCAAATTGTCAGCGACGCCCCGCGTCGACTCTCATCTTGTGCAAAGGAGTTTGGGAAGTACGAGCATAGGAGTACGAGTATGTACATTCGTTGTACGAGTATGTTCAAATGCTAATCACCACATGACATTCATTGTCTGTGAAACAATTGGAATCAGCTAACACACTGAAATCAGTATGAATTGGATTACGTGTCCGCGGCAAGGCTTCAGTTTCAGCTTTAGCTTTGTTTTGCTCTCCAACGAACATGACCGTATAAAATGGTCGTTCCGACGGGGGCAATCCCCGAAACTGCCACCACACACAACCAAATACATTTATCTCTAACCAATTGCATATACATTTGTGTCTGTGTGTGTGAGTTTGGTGTGCTCGTAGAGAAACTGAAACGTGACCATTGCCTTTATTATGCGTTGGAAATTGCATTGAAATCAATGATAAGCGACCTTGTCTCTAAAGTATCAAGGCGATTAAGGCTTAGTTACACTACAATTCCTATTCGAAGGAATTACAGCTGAAAAGTGCCCTCAACTAATTTAAAAAAGCTGGTAGCTGTCATACCGTTCGGATCTCAATTTTAACCCACTTCTCCAGGTAAGTGTTCTTAAAGGCAGTCCCAAGCCTGTTGCTGCGATATAGCTTGCAATCATTCTCGGATAGATAGAATCTAGCTCCTCTAGGTTATTGAGGAAATAATTTCCGAGGAGCTTCACAGGAACAGAAGCAGTGCTCTACTGTTTCTACCTCTTCCTCGTCTCTGCAGCTTCTGCAGAAGTCATTACTCAAAGCTTTCATTATGTTCGCATGTGCTTCGACAAATATCTGTGCTAAATCAGCCAAAAAAATAGGCGGTCGGATTTACCCCACCATTTTTGAAAATGTCAAAAATTGACTTTTTAAGACTGGAAATATCTCAAAAATTAGTTCTAGAAAGTTGCGGCAAAGCGTTAGCTTTAATTTGATATATCGCGCGAGTTGATCCGATGTCAAATAAGCCAAATTCATTTACTAGGTCGGATTTGCCACACCTTACCACAAATATTAAAAAAAAAAAAGGTATTTATTTATTTGTATCGAAAAACAATTATTTTCTTTTCAAAATATAGGTACACAATATATAAAAATTTAAAAAAAAATAATAGATTTTTAACCATCACATTTCCTTAAAAAAAGAAGTTGTAATTATTTCTTGTTCTTTTTTAAGTATCTTCTCTACGGTTTTTGGGCCCTTCATATTGGGTCGCTCACTAAGTTATTTCGTTTTTTTTAGTGCAATTTAAATACGATTTTTTTATTGTGTAAAACATTTTATGAAATTATATATTCTCCATTTTAATCCAATACCTTTTGCCATCTTTCGGGCAAGAGATTGATTCCACGCTCATAAAATTTTTGATCCTTGCAGGCAAAAAACTGGTCCTAGTGGTTTTTGACATCCTGATTTGAGGTGAAGGTTCTCCCATCCAAAAAATTTTGCAGAGACCGGAACAAGTGATAGTCCGATGGTGCCAAGTCTGGAGAATATGTTGGGTGTGGTAGCACATCCCGTTCAAGCTGCAAAAGCTTTTGGCGAGTCATCAAACTTGTATGAGGTCTCGCATTATCCTGGTGGAACACTACACCTTTTCTGTTTAAAAAAGCTCAAAATAAACGATCCCTTTGAAATCCCACCAAACAGACAAGATAACCTTTTTTTGCTGAATATCGGCCTTCGAATTGGTTTGAGCTGGTTCATCCTTTTAAGACCATGATCTCTTGCGCTTTACATTCTTGTAAGCAACCCACTTTTCGTCGCCAGTAACAATGCGCTTCAAAAATGGATCACTTTTTTGACGTTTGATAAGCAAATCACAGTCGTTAATGCGACGAAGCAAATTTCGTTCTGTAAGAACATGAGGAACACATAAGTCAAGCTTCGAAATTAATCCTAGACGTTTCATGTGCTTGTGAACGGTTACGTTAGAAAAATTTAATCTTTCAGCAATCTCTCGAATTGTTATTCGACGATTTGCATCGACCAACGACTTTATTTTATCCACATCGGCTTCAAGAGGCCTTCCAGGACGTGGTGCATCCTCAAGATCGAAATTGCCGGAACGAAATTTCGCAAACCAATTTTGGCATCGGCGTTCGGTCAACACATCTTCTCCGTACACATCACATAATTTTCCCCTTGCATGAACTGCATTTTTACCCTTTTGATAGTAAAACAGTAAAATATGCCGAAAATGTTGTTTTCGATCTTCCATCTTCGATAGGGCACCAAACAAAAACTATTCCAAAAAATTTAACAAAATTTTTTACAAAAAAGCCTTACTATATCGGCTATTCAAATATATAAAGGTAAAGCGGTTAAGTGTGAAGTTGGCTGCGAAAAAATTCAATAAGATCAGCTGTTGTGATCAAACGAAATTACTTAGTGAACGACCCAATATATTGTAAATAGGAAAAAAATCTAAAAAATAAATTTTAAGTCCACTATATTTTAATTACAATTATAATTATAATTATCAATTTTTAATCATATTACATATATTTTTTTTTTAATCTTACAAATAATTTTTTTTTTTAAGATTTCTAGTTTTTTATAACAATTTTTACAAATATTTTATTATTCAAAATATATACTCATACTTATGTAAAGAATTTAAATTGCTTAATTTTGTAAATAAATATAAAAAAATAAACATTGCTCAATAAAACATTTTTTTTTACTATTTGCATAATCGATATACGTGTCGATGATGTTTATTTTTGCCAGGCTTCCTTAATTCGGCCCAAGTACGTACCTATAGTTAAAATGCATTAAAATCTATTCCTAGCTTATTTAATTATTTGCTTCCTTTATTCAGCTTTAATTTTTTTTTAAGCAAAACTTTTCTTTTCAACGCTAGAAATCTTAATAGACAAATTTTCACGCTTTTTATCAATTTTGTTTGCTCTAGCTTAAATTTGAAATCATTGCTGCAATGAAAACAAGAACCGCATTTCATTTTGGGTGGATTCATTTCGATATTTGCATATTCCACAGAGTAGAGGTTCGGGTTTTAGGGTTTTGGGTGTTTTGTTTGGTCATGGGTACGTCTCGTTGGCGTGTTGATTTCCGCTTGCTTGCTGCTACATACCTATATATACAAGTACATATGTATATATGTTTATATTCGTGTGTAGTTGTGTGTTTCGATTCCTGTTGTTTCTGGTGAGTAATGTTCGTTTGTCGCTTCATGTACTATGTTATTTGTACCACAACTCTCCTTTAGTCAACAGAATGTCAGAGTATTTGTGGCAAGCAATTGTCCACTCTCAGTCGCATTCCCCGCCATCTACCTCTCTGACACTCAGCACTGATTTTGCATTTCATGTTATCTCATGGATGTAAAATACGCGGGTTGCTCACTTACTTGACGACTTTTGGAAGCGACAAGACAGCTTAAACAAGTTGTGAATTGTAAGCTCTAACAAGTTAATTAAAGTCAATAGCTCAAGCTCAAGAAGTGCTGCCGCACTGCTTCTGTCCAATATTTGAAATATAATTTTAAAGTTGAAGCAGACAGCTTCGAGAATTTTGACAAAAGTGGAAAAAGTTGATTTTTCGTAACAAAGACATCAAGGAAATCAAGGAAAATCATGAATATTTCTATTGGGACTCTGCACCATAAATTTGAATGGTTAGAAAGTGGTCGTACTTCGTAGTTTAAGTTCAATTCAAAGATTTTGTTGCATCACAAAACGTCGATTAAGTCCATGGAAAAAAAATAAACGAGCAGAGAATGAAAGTCGATAATCTGGCTGAAGCTTTTAGCATCTATGGATATTTGAAGAGCTACTCCTGCTATGGATGGAGCCATACTTCATAGTAGTGGGCGAAACATGGATCTATAACATCATAAAAGAGATCATATATTGTATACGCAGTTCATCTTTGCTGGGAAACGCATACCAAGAAGGACCTACTTGGGTCTGATAACTAGCAAGGTTATGACAGTGGCTTGAAAAAGATAAGAAGTTTACCGAAGCATGTATACATACATACATGGACTTCACCAGGTACATGAGTGCCAAGGAAGATGGGTCTGTCTGTGCAAGAAGCAAATGGCGAAAGATTTTTGGAATGCAGCCGGTATAACTTTGATTACCTTAAATGAGCGA
Source organism: Chymomyza costata (assembly GCA_018150985.1). Classification (NCBI taxonomy): domain Eukaryota; kingdom Metazoa; phylum Arthropoda; class Insecta; order Diptera; family Drosophilidae; genus Chymomyza; species Chymomyza costata. The sequence continues at coordinate 27,722,034 of JAECWU010000127.1, read as the reverse complement.
AAAAGTATTCCTCAGCAGGGCAAAAAAATATGAATTGGATTACTGATACTCTGCTCAGCATATTCTACTGATTATGCCGCCAGCAACTAAGCATGTTGTATGCAGGTATGCTCTTTCTTCTTTGACGAAACGGCTCGAAGTTAAGAGAGTGGGATTCAAACAAATTTACTTTCGATATTTGGAAGGCATACGCTTAACTGAAATGCTTTCTTTTTCTCATCAAACTGCCCTCGTAACCACACACACTAGGTGTGTGGCTTTGTTTTTATTTTCAGTGCTGCCAACTTTGACCAACTATGTTGCGTCATTATGTTGAACTGCTGAGCGCAGCAAATTAGCATGCAGCAAACATGTGTAGCTGTCACTCGACTCGACCTATCGAGTATATATACATAAGTACATGAGTATATGAGTGAGTATGAGTGTGTATGAGTGTGTGTGTGAGTGCAGAATGTGCTCTTCCAAGTTAAGTATGTCACATTAAATGATACGCAACACTTGACACCAAAATGGGCGTGTTCTAGAATGGGTGAGGCAGGCAAAAAAAAAAAGGGGAGCCCCAACTAAACCAAAGTCTGAATTATGGATTGGCAGAGTGGCAAGAAGGCGGTATAGCCGACGGCAGCTATGGCAATTGAGTTCGGCCAAAGCACAGTACAGGGGCGTTGATAGCTTCTTGTGAGGGGGGTCACCATCATGGAAGTTCATGGGATATTGTGTGGCAGAAAGTAACTTTAAGAATCTCAAGTCAAAATAGAAAGTTTTTCTGATTGCCGAAACCGCAAGCACATCTGGGTTCTGATACAATCTCAAAAATTCTCACAAAAAGAGGTATTTTGGAGTTTATCTAAGAAAACTGACGTGCTGGGTTTTTTTTTAGTCCGCATTCCAATGTAGCAACCCCAAAAACAACCGGTCTTGTCAAAAATGCTGTGAGATTTTTGAGATAAGGATGCAATCGAGACCATTGGAACAATTTTATAAGCAGAACAAACTCATCGCGGACTCGAAATACATAAGAAAATATAAGCCTCGTCCTCCGACCACAGAATTTTTAGATGAAGTGAACTCCTAATATAATGTATTATATACTCATCTTAAGCCCTTCTCCTAAACGGAGTGATATACAATTAAAAATGGGGTTCCGAAAACATTATAATTTATTGTTTCTAGCTTAGAGCCTTCGGAATAGGCTTTTCAAGATTTCATATTGGTACCCACGGAGGCTTTTCGGGTCCGGACCCCCCGCAAAAGTTGGAAAAATGAGTTAACAGTCTTTTGCGAGCTCTGATATATACACTTCGAAGTGAAGAACCCCCCTAGGACCCAATTCCGGATTCTAATACACACACTAGATATACACTTGGAGACGAAAAACCCCACCTAAGGCCAAATCCTAAATGCGCACCTAGTTCCCACTCAAACCCCCAACTACGTCACTGGCATGCCCACCCACACACAAATAAATGCATATGTGTGCAAAAAGTAGGCAACGTAGAACAACAAAGTCAAACAAGAAATTTACTTTATTAATGACTCGTTAGCGGCGCTCCCTTATTATGTGCTGTTCCGGTTCTTGTTCTTGTTGCTGTTGTTGCAGCTAAAGCTGCAACACACACACACACAATCATAGAAACAAAAGAAAATCGATAATGCGTAGAGCTACTTTAAACATGTGAAGTACTAACAAAAATAATATATATAAAGTAAACCAACATTGCGTATACGCAATGGGAGGCGAACTGCGAAAATGCCTGCTTTGGTTGTGTCTGTGTGGGTGCATGCAAATGGCAACAGCATTGGAAATCCTAAAAAAACAAACGAAAGTTTATTTTAAAGTTGCTCCCCTCCAGGCAAAGTTTAAAAAATGTGCATCAGTCAGAGCGCCATGCTCGAAAGTTGAACACACTGCAACCAGTTTTGGAGCTGGAGGCAAAGTTAATCTTTCTTTGTTAATTGGGTTACATAGATCTACAAACAATACAATATTATCTCATATTTTTTGTTTGTAAGCTCTAAAGTCGTAAATGATGTAGCTTCGAAAGTTTTAAAATGTTGCACAGTGCGTTTACTCTATTTGGACTTATAAGCTAAGCAGTGAAAATACTTATTATCTTTTATGCGCCATTTGTCAGAGATGAGTTAAAAAGAGTTGAAAAATATAATCTGAAAGTATAGATCTTTTTGAAATTAAATACTAGACGCCTTCAACGCCTTCAAATTTGAGGTACAAGATATACGGCATATATGTATTTATACACTATAGCTTTAGGCATAAGGAGTATACAAGATTTGTGCTATGTATGTATATAAAGAACAGATGAAGTAAGCGTCGCAGACACCAATTTCTTTATACCAAAATACTTAACATAACCTAGCGTAGCGATTGAGCCATGTTCGCACTTCCGTCTGTATGAACACCTAGATTCCGCAGACCATAAGAGTTAGAGACCCGCAGCTTTATCAGCTGATAACGCCTGCTTTCACCATAGTTTTTATTAGAAAAACTTTTTTGTTTTTTCAAAATATCGCAACCAAATTAATGTCAGTTTAGTTGAGTCTTCATATTTGTGTGCAGTTTGGCCAAAATTGGTTCACTATTTCATATAGCTACCATACAAAAATTGAACCAGTGCGGAGTGAACCGAGTGAACGGCGCTTAATTGGTAAAATTTTGTATCCTTGGAATATAGTATCTAAGACGTTGCGAAGCATCTCTAGTGCCCTTGACTGTGAAGGTTTAAGGGTATAAAATTTACGTATAAAATCGTGTGGGAAAGAGTGCAAACAGCAAGAGACAGCGACTGTCCAAACGCAGAAAGCAGCAAAGAAATGTAGCATTAAGAATAAACAAATAAAAAGCATGAAATAAGGCAAAGGTAAATGGCAGCAGAATAGAGAAAAAAAAAATGCAAAACGAAAGAAACCAAGCGACAAACATTCAAAATATGCCAACAATTGTTGTTGCTGGTGTTGTTTGGGACCACCATTGTCGTCTGGTATTTGAACTTGTAACCTCGAAGCCATGTCAAAAGTAAAAGGTAACAGGAAGCGGATGTAGACAGCAAAACGTGTTTAAGTTCGTTTGTCAGCATCAAAGTGCAATGGTGAGTGTGTGTGTGCTAAAGTGTTTATGTGTGTTCAAGTCAACACTTTACGCAATCAGAAAAAAATTTAGAAAAAAAACAAGCTTTGACTAAACTGTCATACTAGCTGCCAATTTGAATCCAAATTTAAATAAACAAACACACAGAAGTTTGCAAAAATTTATACAGTAAAATATTTCTGATATTTGAAACATTTCTTAAAATGGCTAAAAAAAGCAAGTTGCCAACACCTAGCGAAAAGATCAAGTATTTGGACAGAATAAAGCGAGACTTAATGTCGCCAAAATATCAAAATATTTTAAAGTCCAAGTCAAAACGTGGCAAAAAGCCAAAAACCTTAGCAATTGGTCGTACTAGCTTTGTCACGGTCAAGCATAAAATGTTGAACAAGTTCAAACGCAAACCAGGTAAAGCTGGAAAAGCTGGAAAAGCTGGAAAAGCTAGCAAGCCATTGGGCAAGTGCATGAACGATAGTCATGTAACTCAGCCGGCAGCCGTCAAGGTAAGCAAGCTTTAACTTCAAGTTGTTCGCGCGCCAGCTGAAATTACGCAATTTTTTTTCTCCACAGCATGTGTTACCAACAACGTCTGCTCAAAAAACGATCAACCTGGGCTTGCCAAAGTATTTAACACGTCGCCGAGAGCAGCTGCTCAAGCAGCGGGAAAAGCTGCTCAATGCAACATTTGATTATTCCGATTCCATACTACAGCCACGTGCCGAGTTGTCAGCTGTAGCCATGGACTTTTTTAAAAATATGGGCCAAAAAGGTTTTGACTCAATACCAAAGAAGCAGCCCTTCTTAACCAAAAAGAAGACCGAGCAGCAGCGTGAAACGGCGATACCATTGAGCGGTCGCTTGGAACTCATCGACTATATCTCTACGCAGGACTTTGCTAATATGTGCAGGCCCAGAAAACAGGACAGGTATAATTGGTAACTAGCTCCAGGAAAGCTGTTTAAATGCTGGATGCGACGGAAGCTTGACTTTAAAAGAAGCTCTGGAATGCGGCTACTTTGTGAACAAATTTAACGTGCATTGGAATATTTCTTGTTTGGCCTTTTGATGGTGTTGAAATACATAGATGAAAATTTGGGCAAAACTTTTCTTTCTATATATTTTTTTGTTTTCTCGCTTGCTGGTACAAATTATCTGCGCCGCGTTTATTTTAGAGAAAAACCAAAAAAGAACAAAAACCAATAGGAATAGATAAAGTAGTAGTGGGCAGTGGCGGATTGAAGCAAGCAGTGGCCTAAGCCCCGTGGTATGCTATTACAATTACCTATAAAGGGTCATCAATCTTGAGGTTTTTTTTGTTAAATGCAAAAAAAATACAAAAATTTCAGTTGTATTGGATAATCTTTATTATCTATAGAAAGAACTATTCTTGCCATTCACTTTTAAAACATAATCCCTTTCAAATGTTGTTGATCGTCGATGACGCGTGCGAGCATTATCGGCGGCATCTCGCGAATAACACGGGTAATGCTTCAATCGTAGCTGGCTTATCCACAAAAACTTTACACTTCACGTAGCCCCAAAGGAAAAAGCCTAATGGTTTCATATCACACGATCTTTGTGGCCAATTCACCAGTCCGGAGCGTGAATTCAATTCAAGTTCATCGAGTTGGTTCCATAAAATGGCTTAAGCGCGTGAAAAACATTCATTACAGAACGTGAATTTTCGTAACAAAATTGTACGATTTGTAAACGTTGTTCGGGTGTAAGTCTTTCCATGATGAAATGGCGATACAAACTGAATAAAAAACATATGGCAACTTGACAGTACCCATGCGTGATTTAAAAAAAAACACTATCGAAAAAAAAACCTCAAGATTGTAGATCCTTTATATACAATTTAAAGCGATCTATTTCAATTAACTACTGCTTTAATAATTAGCTATTACTTTAGTGCAGTGGTTGGCAGCGCCCTTACAATTTTTCAGCGCGGCCCCAACGCCAGCGCCCATGCTAAGTCCAGCCCTGTTTGCCGAAAAAATCAAATGAAACGAAAACGAAAATACAAAACCAAACCAAAAAACAAATTCTAGCAGCGCGAAAACAAATCGCAAAACTTTTACAGACGGCTCCGTTGAACCCCCTGAACCGGTAGAGAGTCGTGCAACATCCCGTCACCCCGTCATCGCGTCTTGACGCAGCTGTAAAACTTTGGCGTCAGTTTGGAAAAACTTTGCTGCAAAATCTTTGCGTATGCGAATTCGACTTCGTAAGTCGTAAGGCAAAATGAAGAAATGGCCAAATGCACTGGAATCTGTTGGAGCAATTTACGGCTTTTCTTTTTCTCTAGCAAACCAACTTCAAATGCAGACGCCTTCTGACTGGACAGGCTCAGTTGCAGCAGGGGTAGGGCATTGAGTAATACCCCGGGTTCAAGTCGAGGCAATTGAACTAGCGTGCAAAAGTATGCAGCATGAATTTGTTGTTCTAAGTTTTTCGGGAGGGTGGCGGTGGCTTGTTTTCATTTTCATGTTGAAGCAGAATTTGCATTTCCACTGGCTTGGTCTATAGTGCCAACTACCACAGCTTCAACTTCAACTCCAACAACAATAATATGCTGAACTATGCGGCAGCTGCGGCTTTTAACCGCAAACCAAACGGAAATTGAGATTCATTTAATTCATTGTGCTCCGCTGTGGCAGTGTCCTGTGAGCAACGCAGGGAATTTACGTCTAAGCAAATGGTGGGCAGTAATATTCCAAAGCATTTTTGGGCTCCCAACCAACCAACGTTGATGTCAACTTCTAAGGGAATAACATAATAAGCAGCAAGGCAACAGTTCCAACTGCAAAAACATTCAAATGTCAGTAACAAATTTAAATAACTTGAGGCGGTTACGCCCATTTGGCCACACGCCCACTTATTATATGAAACCATATTTACTTATGCCTTGGATTTATAACATTGTTTTAAAAGACCAAACAAATTCCAATTGCGGGTTTTGGAGCTAACTTTGTTGTAGGTTAACTGCAGCAAAAGTTCTTGAGAGCACATTAGGCGCCTTTGGTTATGAGGCTAGAGAAACTAGACAGACTTGGATAGTTTTTAAGATCGCATAAGCCTGAAAAGCTATAAGAATTAGTTAGTAAATCTGGAGCTTACAAAAGCAGAGATAAGCTGCAGCACAAGTTATTTTTGCCTTAAAATGGTCTAATGTTCCATCTTTTGTTGCTAGATTGGGGTTTGAGGAAATACCTTTGTCACAAGTAGTCTTTTAGAAGCTGCCAAGATCTTCTCGATAAAATGCCTGAAAGTCCGGACTTTTGGACAATGTGTTCACGTGGAACGAGACTCAAATGTCCGAGTATAACACTAAGATCAAACGGCGAAGAGCAGAGTGAAACACTCAGATGTCTTCAAGCCAGAATACTCATGACACAATGTGATGAGGAAACTTACAAAGCTTGCCGAGACATTCGATCTACACTTTTCTATAAATTAGAGTTTATCAGTTTCTTTCCAATTTTTGCTTAGACCCTAATCTACAAGTACCAGGCGGGAAAATCTTAACCAGTCCGTCGGCCCTCTTGGAAAGTCAATCGTACCAGTCGATGGACGGACTCTGTATGCTACACAATCGTCGTGCGTAAAGCTAGAGACTTTTTATATGCACTACATTTGTCTGATAATCTTTCCAAGCGTCGTTATCTTAAGACCAAGAAAAAGATGGCGTACGTTAAAGCCGGGCGCAGACGACTTTGGGATACCCTGAACCACCCACCACATTGCAATCAAATAAAATCCGATTTTCCAAATTTGGTAACGATATTTTCATAAACATACCACACTTTTTTTCGACCGATCGATCGGTCCTATGGGAGCTATATGATATAGTCAACCGATTAGGATCAAATTGGGGGCAGAACTTGGGAACTCTTAAAAACCTTACGAATGCCATACTTGGTTATGATACCTTCATAAACAAACGATTCATCTAAAACTTTTGGTTTTTTTCGAATCCCCCTGATCATACTTTAGGTTACTTTGGGGGTTCTCCGATGTCTCCTTCTGTATGTGACATTCAGGGTACAGGGTATAAATAGCATACAGTGACTTACAAGCCTTTATTGTAAAAGGTCATAACAAGGTAAGGATAATGGAAGAAGCAATTTATCCTAGAAACTGTCTTAGTTATTTTTCGAAGCATTCTCCATTAAATCACTAATCTTTTGCAATTCCGAAAGTTCTGAAAGTACAAAAGAAGGCCCTGTATGAGGCCCATTCACTCCGCTATCGAATGTGCCATAGATCATCTCAAGTTCGAAGATCAAGAGCAATCTAGTTTTACTTGGTCGATTTATGTTATTATTAGAGCCCGTTTACTCTTTGGAGAACTGTGAGCCTTACAACCACATCAAAGAAGTTATTCGATGGAACACTCTATGCTGCCAAATTTCCATATCATCAATGTACTAAAAAATTCGCGATTAAAAATTAATTAATTATAATTTAATAAACCGTAACAAAATTCAACTTTCTCCAGATATTTTATTAACTTTATAGGCTTAAGCCATACGAATTTGCATAAAGATTTATGTGAGTTGAATAAACGAAAATATGTGACTTTTTCTCTACAACAATCATTCAGCTATCCCTTTAAAATTTGTGTGCAACTTTTAAATGCAAATTTTTGCAGATTATGTTTTAAAAGAAAATATTAACTACTGAAACAAAAACAAAAATAAAAAGGTTATAGTTTTGAAAACACAAATTCAGCTTTCCGAAATTCGGCAATTTTGTAGATTAACTTCTCCAGTATTGTGTATAATAATAGATATACATTTTGTATATAATAATAATGTATAAGAAATGATTTTTAATTTACCAAATAGTATTGAGAAATAGTTGATAGATACACTCAAGCTCAGTATTATCTCTATGGGCAATTCGTGGATAATTTCGTGGTTTTTATTTAGTCGAGCTTACCTGTAATTAAACGAGAGAACAAAAAAAAAATTATAATAAGGTTTATATATAATTATGGTTATATTAGAAAAACAAAGAACAATAAACTGTCTAGATATTTCGACAAATATATCACCGGCTTGCAGGCCTATGGGGTGCCAGAGCTCACTCTTATGCCAAATATGGCTCAAGAAGAGCATGCCCGAAGATTAAGAGCTCGTTCTTCCTTGTACTTGAAAGGCTTTAACGACACTTTAAAAAAAAAAGGCTGGATTATTTCACTGCATGAGCTTCGTCTTTATTGTTGATGATTTTTTCAACTCTTTTAGGTGTTCACTTCCGGCTAGTTTCGACCAAAATATATAACCCCAAACTTTTTTTAAATATTATCCTATAAATGATTTTTATCAAGCCATATCGTCTGTTAAACCTCTCGTTTAATTTTCCACCAGAGGTTGTCCTTAGAATATAGTTCGGGGAATCAAAAAAAAAAGTCAGAAAAGAATGAATTAATCATAGACTTTATTACTCCAGAAGATAAAGCTGAAATTTTTATGCTCCCATCATCCAAAGCAACAGTGATTCTTCCTATTCAAATTTGCGGCAATCAAATTTTTCGGAAAAGCCTAACTATTAGCTTTGATTTGTCGCTATGATTCTACAATATTTCCAAATTCACTAGAAACTTTTCAGGATATGTAATGCGGAAACCTTTTAGCATGTGAAATTATATAATTTTCGCATACTGAAGCTTTTTTTCGTGATGTTCCAAGTGATTAATGGATTTGTACCGCCAGTTTTGAGACTGTCCTACTAATACTTATGTTAACAAATCGTTTAGTCTTTTCTTCATTTTGTAGCCGCAGAACAAGCTAAGAACAAGTTTTTCATCTGTATTGAACTCAGGCCTGCAACCCATCTTAACTTACATTTTGCTAATAAGTTATTAAATTAAATTTATTTACTTACAATTTGAAAAATGAATCAATATTCAAAAAACCATTTTTCAAATAAGGTAACACTGATTCAAATTTTAAAAATTATTACGGCTCAGAGCTGAAAAATTAAAGACACGTGCGTTTGTTTATTTAATCTCTCACACTTGCAAAAAGTTTTCTTGATTACTGATTGATTTCTTATTTTTGGAGGATTTAAAAACCTTCCTGCTACTTTTTCAATGAGGTAACATATTTATGTATGTAGAGAGCTTGATTGTCAAAAAAATTGTCATTGCTCTCAGAGAGCGTCTTTACTACTTCCCTCTCTTATATCACAACTACGTCACAAATGAAAGTGTTTGAAAAATGCTTAGTCCCAAGTCTATAAAACATATTCATGCTGGCTGACTAAACGCCTTAAAATACCTTTGACACTGTAGACATAGTAACCTTAATACTTTACGACCCCTGATCTTTAACGTACTATCTCTTAAAGCGTCTAAATACATCTATTAGCATATAAAATCCATGTAATCAAATCGAACACTTAAAGACTTCTTTCTCCTGAAATTTTCACGACAAACTCCCACTTTTGCATTACGTCGCATTTCAGTGCTCTTTCCTTTAACGCCAGTGTAGTTGCAAGTTTGTCCATTACTTTTGCACTGAGCCATCCATATCCTGCTTTGGCCCAGCAATTTGAACGTTTCTATTGAAGCACATGCCGGCTCTAGCTGCAGTGGCGGCCATTTTGCTGCCATTTAAAGTATTTGGTGTGCAAATTTTTGGTTATTCGCACGATTTCATTTTGAATTTCGCATAAATTAAGCATTGCCAATGGTTAAATTTGTGGCTGGCCTGCAATTGTCATTGGAGATGGTGCTGGCTAGTGTTGGAATAGTCTTGGCCAGACGTTGGCATTAGTTTGGACTAAAAGTATTCCTATGAAAACTTAATTATGCATTCAGGCACACCCACACACACACAGTCGCGATATGCTGAATATAATATGCTCTGTAATTGACTTAATTTTACGATTTACAAAAAAATTAAAGTTCTAAAGAAAAAAAAGGTGAGATTCGTACATCTTAAAACATTTCCTCATAATATATAGATAGGAAGCACGAGCTATTATAGCGATTTAGATTCTATGACGACTTGGTGGAGACGTTTTAGTCGTTTTCGCGGTCTATGACCAGGGGATGTTAAGGGATCCACGTAACGGTCGCTTAGTTTATTTAACAAGTCACCCACAAAAGGGATACCTAGATCCTTGTGAAGGTTGCGAAAAAAAATTGTTACTAGTAAGCAGAGCTTACATCAAGATATCGTGGCCAATTGCAGGGCAGATGAGTTAGCCAGGCGAGGTACAACGTTACCACTTCAGTCTAACAAGGCGATGGTACATATGCCGCTAGCAACTTGCAAACTATTAATCGATAGAAATATCACTAATAATGCGAATCACAGATGGGTTCAAACTGAAACCTGTCTAACTAGCAGGAAAACCTGGCCACAATGGAGCTTAAATAGAACCAAGCAACTTTTAAAACTCAGCACACAGGACGTAAGAGCAACGATAGGGGTTCTCACTGGATACTGTCTTATTGGTAGGCACGCTTGGGGGTGCCTCATTTTGACTACTGCAGAAGTTGTCAGGAAGGAGGAAACAGTGGAGCATCTCCTGTGTGGATGCATGGCACTATGCAGGTGAAGACTGAACACACTGGGTTCCGAACTTATTGGGAACGTTACTGAATTCGCAGGAATCAGGATAAATAAGATTAATTCGTTTATTAAATCGACAGGTTGGTTCAGAGAGGATCCAGGGGAGTAGAGAGATAATCCCAAGTGGCATCACAACGGGCCTTTTACAGGCCTAGGTGTATCGTAAGGCAACCACTTCCACCTACCTACCTATCAGAGCTTAATGAAGCAATTGAAAGAGAGGACTAACAGCTGCTTGATTGCAGAAGAAAAATTCCGCCATCTCGATATCCATAACAGTGAGTTGATGGATGAGCTGTTGCAATCAGAGGCCGCACGCCAAAATTACAATGAAGATCTACAAGTTGCCTTGACGGAATTGGAGGAGCACAAGAAAATACTGCGTGAGCATCGCAAACTGAAGACTGACGTTATTGACTTGCAGTTGCGCTTAGACTCCCAATACGAGGCCAAGTTACAAGATACCCTGGCTGACTTGCGAGATCAACATGAGAAAAAAATTCGGCTGAATACCAAATTATCAAATCAAGACGAATTTCGTTTGTCGTTGGCGTTTTTTGTCTGTCGTGACGTCACTAATTTCATTTTAGGCTAATTTGTATGCAGCCGTGCAAAAAAATGGATAAACTTTTGTATTTATTAAAGTAGCGCAACCAAATTTATGTTAGATTTTTTGGTTTGTCATGTACCTATGTACAATTTATAGCACCAATAACCAGCAGACGTTCAAGACGCTTCCAACTATATCTTAAATGTTAAATTATGTAAAGCGGCGTTGAAGCTATGAGGGAACAGATGCACATACATAAACTGTTGCAATAAACTGCTTGTTAGACACAACACCCAATATGGCAGGGTATAAAGAGAGCGAGAAAGAGCAAACAAGTAAACGAAAAAGGTATAAAAGCGCGCGCTTAGAGCTAAATACTCTCACAAAATGCAACTTAATAATTGTAATGGGACAGCAAAGAGAAACGCACACAGACAGTGAGCACGAGAGAGTGAAAGAGCGGGGTTTGAGAGCAGCAATTGATTTCCCAATTATGCAACAAATATGGCAGACCCCATAAGTGACACTTTAGTGTGAGTGTGCGAGTGTGTGCATGTGTGGGTGCGTGTATAGCCGTGTGCGTGTGTTGACCTGCTTATTGAACGCAATTACCTGACACAGTTCCGCCATGTTGGCAACAAAACGGTAAACTGCATACGTTATGTACAAACGGTAAATAGGGTAACCGTTATGTCTGTTCGTTTTTGCATAAAAGTTTGCCAACTTTTTGTTTCAAGTGCCTACAGTGAAGCTATCGACTTTTGTTAATTAGGCAACAGCTCTGGCAATTGACCCACAAAGAAATAAAAATCGAAAACAAAAAAATTACAAATAAATGAAATAAGTTCAACACACTCACACAGATACAAAGCGCGTATGTGAGCTACTTTTAGTTAAAGTTTAACATATATTGCCAGCAACAAAGCAAAACAATGGGCTGGGGTACGAGGGGGGCAAGCAACGTTGACAAGAGAGGTCAAAAGTGCAAAAATCGAAAAGGCAAAATGCGAATACGCCGGCTATCCGTGTACCCCAAAAAGCGGGACAATGGACAAGCGCAAAAGGCATTTTGCAGCGACCTCGACCCAGTGCAGCATCAGGCTATAACTTTGTTTTTTGTTTTCCTCTTTGCTGTTTTTTTTTTTGTTGCTTGTTACTTTTTTTATGTTGTTTTTTTTTATCGAGATTTCGATTTGAACGCCTGTTGTTGTTGTTGTTGTCTGTTTCGGGGCGCCAGTTATCGCAATCGCAATTGCTATCCATTTCATTTACCGCAGGACAAATTTTTATTGCAGACAACGCCCCCGAACGACCGTCCAATGGACGGACTGGCTCGCTTCCGTTCATGGCTTTCGCCTCGGCTGCTGCTGCTGCTGCTGACCCAAGCAACTGGCACTAGCAACCAACCATCAACAACATGGCATTGTTTCAATAAAATTGCCGGAAAGTTGTTGCAATTGTCCTCATTTTCTGTTAAGGACAATTTTATTGTTGTTTTCACTCACGGCGCTTTCGTTTAACCTCTTTTATTTACAGTTATGCTTGTTGTTTTTTTTGTGTTGTTTTTTTTTTTATTATTTTGCATTTCATTTGTTGTTTTGTTTTATTTTTTCATCTTGTTGCGCGTTGTGCATCATACTCATTCGTTGATGATGTTGATGATGCTGCTAATGATCATCAACACATTTATTATTGTTGCAACATATTTTGCATGCAACAGTGGCAACAATAACAATCATTTATAAGAACAGTTCGTACTCATGTCCGTTATGACAGTCAAGTGCATTGTGCACTTTGGCAAACAATTTTCATTTGTCCTTAGTCAAGGGCACTTGAAACCCACTATCCGCCTTCAAGTATGTTGATAAGTGTATGCAACACTTACCACAAGCCACAAAAAGCACGTTGCATTAATTCACATTGAATGCGGCACACGGCAATTCGAGCGCACTTAGGAATATTTAAATTAATTGCATTTTAAACTAAGCTCGCTTTTTTGAATTTTAAAGTATCTATCAGTATGGATGAGCTAAGAAAATTAGCCAAGAACACAACAACTCACATGATTGGGTCTGACAAATTTGGATGCAGCGATCCCAAACAAGACAGACTCTTATAATCTGTATATTCTGAATATAATATATACTGTACGCTTCTAGTTTTCAATAAAGTTATCAAATGTTGACACGCATTTTGCACTGTTGGAAAATCTTATTATGGCCAGCAAACCCATAGAAAAATTTTCAAAAGTTTTTGGTAACAAATCTATATAAATTACCCTAAAGTTGAAAATAATTTCCGCAATGCGGAAGTAGACATTTTTGCAGACGAGTTTGAAAGATTCATGTATTCCAGAAATATGTACAGGCAAGTGGGGTGAATCCGGAAACGCAACCTAAACGACTTCTGAGTTGACATTTGAGTATGAAACCAAGTGTCAAATAAACGTCATGACCGTTGCTAGTTTTTGATATAACTCCAACTCGAGTACACATGTTTTGCTGTTCAGTATAATTTTTCATGCAGGCAAAAGCGCTCAACTTATGCCGTGACGTCATAAAGCATACAGCTGCTTAAAGTCATCAAAGATTAAGCAAAAATGCACGTCTTTTCCTACAAGTTCCCCGATGTTCAACACTTTGCCTTTCAAATAGTATTTTTTTTTATTCGCTTAGTCACGTTTTAAAAATATTTTAAAATAAGTGAGGTGTTCACTTTGTCAGGAATAATGGCTGTTGAATGTTTGCGCAACGTTTGTACTACTTAACTCAACAGCAAGCGTGAATACCTTTATTACATCGAAAAAAAGTTCAAACTGGCAATGCCTTGACTAAATCAATATAGCATTGACTTTTTACTTGTCACTTGGCTTCAAACATTTATTTAATATACATACGCGTGCGTTTCCGAGCAGTACTTGAGAAAAACAAGAAAATATATTTTTAGTAAAAGTAAGAACGCGAGAAAAAGTCTTTTTTTTTTCTTATTTTTTGAAGCTTTGGTATTTTTACGCGCTTGGTTTTGTGTTCAAAAGTAGCCCAGCATTTTATTTGCTAAAACCGGCAAAAACTCATTGGAACTGCCGTCCAACTTAGCTGTTGTAGTTGTAAGTGTTATAAATTAGGAACAACATGTATTTAATATATATAAAGACTATATCTATATAAGACGTTCAAGCATCCCACCATGGACTTCAATAGCATATATTTGTATATGGAAGAGCTTGGTACGCCCGTTACCAAAAAAGAACTTGCTGAGTATATGTCGTATATGTGCTACATGCCGCTAGCTCAGGCCCTTGAGCGCGTCTCTATTTGTTTAGCTTATTTGGACTCGAACCAGTTGGTTTTGCGCATCGGATCACGCTATCAGGTTGTGGGATTATCTCAGGAAATAAATGCGAATAACAGCGTTGATTCAAAGCCTGTTGAGCATCATCAAGGCGCTGATGAGGAACAGCATAATGTAGGTGACTTAAAGTTTCTTATCCAGTTGCAAGCTTATTTGATTTATTTACAGAAAGAACACGCCTAATTCTTGGTAAACATAATGATTATAATGATCTTCTTGACGAAATGGCACTTAATTGGAATTTATTTTTGATTTTTTTTTTGGTTTTGGAATAAAAAGCTCAAAGAGCAAAAATTAAATGTAATATAATAAATTAGACTTGTGTAATTATTCTATGCATCAATTTCAATTTAGTGCCATTTCGTCAAGAAGTTCATTATTATTATAAGGAACAAGAAATGAGCGTGTTCCTTCTGTAAATAAAACAAATAAGCCTTGATGATGCTCGACAGGCTCTGAATCAACGCTGTCATGCGGATTTATTTGCTGTGAAAGTCCCACAACCTGATAGCGTGATCCAATGCGCAAATCCAACTGGTTCGACTCCAAATAAGCTAAACAATGACAGACCCGCTCAAGCTCCTGATCTAGCGGCATGGAGCTAATATACGACATATACTCAGCCAATTTTTTTTTTTTTGGTGGCGGGCGTACCATGCTCTTCCATATACAAATATATGCTATTGAAGCCCATACTGAGATGCTTCAACGTCTTATATAAATTGTCTATATATATTATATAGAAAATAAATGTTGTGCCTTATTTACAACTGCAACAGCTAAGTAAGACAGCAATTCCAATGAGTGTTTGGCAGTTTTTACAAATATACTGAAGCGCTACTTTTGAAAACAAAACCAATCACGTAAAAATACCGAAGCTTCAAAATATACTAAAAAAGACTTTTTCTCGCTAAATATATATATATTTTTTTTTTCCAGTTCCTTTCGTAAACGCATACGTATGTACGGCTGGTGGCTATTGTCCTCCAGTAAGTACTTACATCGTTTGTCACAGGTAGCTACCTACTTAGTAATGCGCGTTGTAAACGGTCGACGAACGAAATATGACAAACAACCAACGCAAAAAGAATAAAGAAGAAAAAAAAAGCAATTCGCCTGCTTTTCTTAATACGGGAATATAAAGTAAGGCAATTTTTTCGCTATTCTTTTTGTATGTATTCTGCGTATTCGCCGCGTCTATAATTTACACAAACAAATGTAAGACAACTCCTGAATGTTCTGGAATTTTGTTTATTTTCGTTTGGACTGCCGTCAAGTTTGCACTGCTTGCAAGGAAACGAAAGCAGTCCAAAAGTCTATGAAGCAATAATCGGTCAGCTTATTAAAGCTCTCAATAAATAATATATTCAGCGCTAAAATTAAAGTTTTATAATTTCAGTTGCAATTGGAAGTGGAGCTGGACGGTCAGAATTCAACCTTAAAAAGCTACAAAAAAAAAACGCGTCTTCAAAAGAAACAAGCGTATTAAACAAAAAAAAAATATAAATGTTGATGAAAATAATTCTGAAATAATATGAAATAATATTAAATATGTTGTTTTTAATTTTAAAGAATTCAGTAGGTATAAAATTTTGGCGACTACTACGCTGTCTACTAGTGTACGACAGCGTAAGTAGCGATGCCGCTGTCTACTGGTAAACGGGGTGGTGGCGATTGCCTACCGCCTATGTCATTTGTTAATAAGATGGAAATGAAGAGGTTAATAGCAAGTTAAGTACGGGTCACTACCTAGTGCCTACTGAAATCGCTAGTACTGCACTACCCACCCGTACTAGAGGGAAATAAATTTTTAAGCCAAGTGACAAGTAAAAACTCAATGCTATATTGATTTAGTCAAGGTATTGCCAGGTTGTTTTTTTTTTCGGTTTTTTTTTTTTTTTGTTCTAAGGGGTGTTCACGCTTGCTGTTGAGCTGAGTAGTTAGAACTAGAAAAACTCAAGGTGAACACGCCTCTTATTTTAAAATGTTTAAGAAATATTTTTAAAGCTTGACTTAGCGAATCACGGAATTATTTCACATTAAGATCTCTTTTCCCAAGTCGGGAAACTTGGGTTCAAGGCAGCCCCTATGGAAACCTCCGGTGACAACAATGGTTCACGGATGGATTCAAAGCTGAGCAGGGTGTAGGTGTTGGAATCGCTGGACCCATAACCAAAATCTCTAATGCAATGGGTATTCGGTTCAGCGTCTTTCAAGCAGAGATTCTTTCAAGTAGAGATCTGCGCCCACAGTATCCTTCACAAAGGAACTAGTGGAGCAAACATTTTTATTTATGCAGATAGCCAAGCTGCTATCAAGGCACTATCATCATAGTATCACCTACAGGATGGTTAAAGAATGCCATAATTACCTCCAACTTCTGTCTTCCCTTAACAGAGTCGTGTTGTGTTGGGTACCTGAACATTCAGGAGTGGACTACATCTACTGCTCCCTTCTGTGGTATTAAGACCATGGTAAACAAATGGGCTGCAGGAGAACATAGGAGATAATGGCTCTTCTTACCGGAGCTGCGACAAACGAAAACACTTGTCAAACCTCAAGAGAAAAGGTCTTGGCAGAGCGGACTTAAAAGTCCTGCTAGCATACCTATCTGGGCAACACACTGTAAGACACCATCTACAGAAAATAGGCCCATCGGTTTCTTCAGAATGTACACTCTGTCTCGAACACGATGAAACCACAAGACCCTGCGCTGGTGTGGGACGAAGCCTGTCATATGCCAAAGGAACGGATCAGTTCTTTCCATCTTAGGTCAATACAAACAGAAGACCTACTGCTATACATGCGGAAAGCGGAAAGTCTTTTGCGTTAATATGTGGGTACGGTACAAAAGATCTTCTAGTCGCAGTGCCCCACCTCTTTGTGAGGAACCCATGATAGCATTTAAAAAACTTTTAAGTGTATTAAAGCAAAAGTGTCGAACATCGGCAACTTTTGCACGAAAAGTTGCGCATTTTTGACCAAACTCTTATGACTGTCAGCAGCTGCATTTTTTATGACGTCACGGCATTGGTTGCGCCCTTTTGCCTGCATGCCTCATGCTTATGGCTCTACACATTGTTAGTTGTGCACTTTTGCCTTTATGCATTTGTTGACAACAAATTGTAAGTAAAGTAGACTGCTACTTAGTTGTTGGAATTTTTTAAAATTTTGACACATTAAATCAACTCAAAATATGTATTATTCCAAGAACAACAATGTCCAGCTACATAGTTGTTCATTTCGCGAACTAATCTATGTGCTGAATACCTCCGCAACTAGAGTAAGTTATATAATAAGACTTGGCTAAAATTAATGTACATAAATGCATTTCAAGGGGCTCAGTACCAGAGCGGCAAGAAAACGTTTCAACGCACATGGTCCCAATCAATTCACTGTGCCCAAAAGTCAAGCCACATTGACCAAGTATATACATCATTGCTTCATGGGTTTTGGCCCAATCATATTCCTGAGCAGCATATTATGTCTGATTTATTACAACTATCAGCATCAGTTACAAGAATCACCGGATTGCAGTTATCTTGTAGCCGGCTTGCTGCTCATTAGCATATTCTTCTTCTCGGGTTCGTTACGTTTTCTGCAATCCAATCAGGATCATCATGTGGGTAGCGCATTTTCAAGTCTGCTGCCAAAACATTGCACCGTCCTCAGAGATGGCAAAAGAAGGTTGCTTCTCGTCAGCGATCTGGTCATTGGCGATGTGGTGCTGCTCGATGCGGGTCATCGTGTGCCGGCGGATTTGCGCATATTTCAATGCGAAGAACTTAAGATCAATGCCATAGCACTAACTGGCATCTCTAGACCCATGAGCATACATTGGAAACTTAAGCATACGGACATACATTTAGCCGGCAATATAGTCTTTGCCGGCACGCATGTCATAAACGGGCAGGGTCAGGGCATAGTCATTGCTTGTGGTGATCAGACGCTAGCTGGCGGCATGGCACAGCTGAGCATGGAAAAACGTCCACGTACCAGAGTGCGCAAATATATTTTACAGCTGACATTTGTCACCATCGGCGTCGCCATATTTTTAGTTTTATGCCTGTATGCCATGGTGGAGCTGTCCGGGCTAGGCGCGGCCTTGACTTTTGAGTTTATTATTGCCTTGGCCATAGCTTCGACGCCGCTCTACCTGCCCTTGTTTATATATTTGGGTCTCAAGCTGTCAAAGAATCGTCTACAGCGTAAGAATTGTTATGTCAAAAATTTGGAAGCTGGTTGCACACTAGGTCTAACCACCGTCATATGCAGTGATATGGTGGGCACCATGACCCTAAATAGCATGCGTGTTACCGAGTACTATTGTAATGCGGAACTACATTTGGTCGAGGATTTGAACACGCTTGGCTTAACAGAGCGCTTTAAGGAGCTGATGCGCGTGGCGGTCTTATGCAATCAGGCCATGTACGCACCCGGTTCAGCAGCTGAGCCCATTTCGAATAAGCTATTGTCTGGCAATGAGTATGATATAGCCATGCTTAAGCTTGGCTTGACCATGATTGAGGATACCGATGTGTTGCTGCGACATAATCCCTTGGTTAGCAAGTGGCCCTATACAAACTTTGATTCGTTGCATGTTACCATACACAAAACGCTCAATGATCAGAATATGCTCATCTATGTAATGCTCATCAAAGGCAACTATCTTAAGGTGCTGGAACGTTGCACCACCTATGCCTTATACGATGAGGAACTGCCGCTTGATGAGGAACTACGCAACTCCATAAATGATATGGTAGCTAAGCTAACCAAGGCTGGCCGTGAAGTATTCGCCTTTGGCTACAAGGAGCTCATAGATTTTGATCTAAACAGTTATTCGAAGGATTTATTCCATGAGGTCGAAGCATTTTACAGCTTGCACATGTTAAATCTGCGTTTTTTGGGCTTATTGGCGCTCTACGATCCACCGCGTGAAAATATCAGCGATGCTGTGAGTCAATGTCGGTCGGCGGGCATTAAACTGATACTTATTACGCGTAAGGCACCCCATATAGCACGTGCCGTGGCCAAGCAATCTGGTGTTTTGAGTGACAATCATGAAACTCTGGAAGAAGTGGCTGCACGCTTAAAAATTAGCGAATCCGAGGTTTTGCCCAAATTCGTAACTGCAGCTGTTGTCAATTTGAAAGATATGTGTAATTTGGAGCCACGTTGTCTGCATATGGAGCTATCCCAGCTTTTGCTCTCCAAAGCCGATATGGTCTTTGCTGGTGCTACGCTGGAGCAACGTCTTTTGATTGTACAAATATGTCAACAGTTGGGTGCTCAGGTGACGGTCATCGGTAGTAATGTTTACGATACTCCAGCCTTACGTGTTGCCAATGTGGGTGTAGCCAAAGGTATTTCAGCCTCCTCAACTGCCAGACACTGTGCGGATATCATTCTAAAGGATGACGAACTGGCAACTTTGGTTGTGGCCATTAAAGAAAGTCGTTTATATTTTGAAAATTTAAAAAAAACATTTGCCTATGCATTGCCAACTGTAGTGCCACAATATCTAGCGCTATTCGCATTTTTACTTGTGCAAATTCCAATAACGATTTATATACAAATGTCCTTTTTCATACAAATACTGATCTGCGCTGTAAGTATGTACTAGTTGATGCTGCTAAACTATGAAACATTTTCTAAAAAATTGTAACTTTTATTGATCTCCAAGGCGGCGGGGCTGCCAACCTATGAAATATTTTCGAACCAACTTTTACTTTTATGGAGCTCCAAAAAATTTGATCTTATTTTTTTTAACATCCCATCCCAATTTCTAATGGAACATATCGAGTTTATGGTGGGGATTATTATATCAAAATTTATAATTATTTTAGCTCATTGTAGCAGCTTCATAGGGCTCATCCTCGTCATCATTTATTAACAGGCAATAGATGGCGCCACCAAGTTGTAGCATATTTGTCTTCATTCATTATTCATTAGGTAACCATGACAACCCGTCGTCCCCTTCGTCTCCCTTCGTCGGCTTATTTGTCATATATGCCTTATAGTATTAAATATATAATTTTAAGTTGATACAAATATAAAAAAAATCTTAAACAGTTTGTCATTAGTCTCTAAAATAATATCAAAGCGATTATTTAGCCGACATATTAATAAATACAATTTTTTCGTTTGCGATTTTTCTTAAATGCGTTTCCTATATTCACAACAGTACAAGAACTAAAAATTAGCTACTGCTGTTACGACCAGTGTGTACATATAAACACAAAATGGTATTTTTTGGCGAATTCTGTTTTTTTTTTCGTGGTATTTATGACAATTTTGTTGCGCAACTTTTTTTCAAATCAAAATATCTCTTATGTCTAATATTTACTTCTAGTAATTTTTGTTATCAACGCCACATTAGTTACATACAATTTCTATGAAAATATTGTGTTTTGAAATGATAAACGTTGCTATATGCTAAATCAAACCAACAAAAAATAACATGAATTAACGTCATTAATAATTCAATAATTTTTGTAATCAACGCCACATAAGTTACATACAATATTTACGAAAATGTTGTGGCAACACCGAATTAGTAATGCCAATAGGTGATAGTGCCATAAACTTCTCGTGTTGTTGCCATCGGCACGAGCCATTTACCGAAGCGTCAAAGTCAGCATAAATAAAGTATTAAGTTTATTATTAGCGTTCAATGCGTTTGATAAAATGTTGTTACTGCTGGCGCCATCTAGTGCACTTACGCTGGCGCCATCTTACGTTAGTAAAATCATAGGGCAACACTGCTTTGTTTGTTTAACTGCTTACACTATCCGTACGCGTTTAGACTTAAAATTTCGCGATTTTTTTTTTTTGTTTTAATTTGTTCTATTGTGGTTGTGATTTTTGAGGCTCTTAATCTTAGCAATTTATAATATTGTACATAAATATAAAATACGCTTTTTACTTTTACTAAATATTTTCAAATTAAGAATCTCAAGACTCAGCTCGGAAGAATTGTGTACTCAAAAATAAAAAAGGGCGCTTCTGTCGTTCTCTTGTTCAAAGCGTAAAATTTAAGCTAAATTCTCAAGCTTATCCTTAATTCCCAAAAGCATTCCATTTTATACAAATTCGTTTGGCAGCCCTGTTACAAACTTTTCTTTTGAGTATAAAAATTTCAAAATTTTACAGATACCCGCAATGACGCTGATCTTAGAGAAGCCTGAGGAAGATCTTTTAAACCATCGGCCTAAGGTACACGATGACTATATTGTCAACAGACGGTAAGTCTAAATTGCTATAAAACTTAAAACTTTTTAATTTTTTTATTTTTTTTCATGACACCTAGCATTGTATTTGTGGCCTTTTTTCAAGTTGGCATTATCGAGGCCAGTGCTGCTCTATTTTCTTATTTTTGTGTCATGGGTCATCATGGCTTCTTACCAAAAACTTTAATTGGGCTCAATTCTATATGGTTCGAGCCATCTATTAATGACATAACTGATTCCTATGGCCAAGAATGGGTTTGTTCGCCATAACGCTCTATTTAACTTTTTTTCTATAATTAAACCTATAATAGACCTACGTAGCACGCACACATCTGGAACTCTGTGCCACAACAAGCTTTTTTCTATCCATTATCATTTTGCAGGCCTTTAATCTTATGATTGTTAGAACCGCACGTGCAAGCATATTAAAACATGGCTTTGGAAATTATTATTTAACAATTGCCTCACTTGGATTGATCCCTATGGGTTTTTTTTTAAGCCTTATAGATATACCTAAATTTACGCGTATTATAGCCATTGAGTCGTAAGTATTTAGAAATTATAAACTTAACTATTTTTGCATAATTTGTTTATTTTGCAGCTTTGATTTTTTATGGTATTTGGTGCCCTTTGTTATATTATTACTACTATGCGAATATATCCGACGATTTTTGATACGAAGTTTTCCTGGCGGTTGGCTTGAACAGGAAACACATTATTAAATGTACCAAAAGAATTGCTACAAAGTTAAGTATTAAAGATTTTGTATTGCCAGCAAAGAGCTTATTTTTGTTCAAAATTTGTTGTGGCAACACTGTCTACATACATTTTATAAATTCTTATTTAAAGTTTTAAATTACCTAGTCTTACAATTTGATAACATTTTCATTTTTACCTGCAACACTAAACACCTGAAGTAACGTCTGTAAGTGCAACCCAATTAAAACAGATTTAACATCTGACACTTTAAACCTCTTATCAATAGCCACATAGCCACAAAGCCATGGCAACCTTAAGTCCTGCCTAGTTGGCAGCAGCTTTAAAAGGAATTTTAAGCTTTCCATAGAAATAAGTTCAAAGCTGCTGACATTTTGTAAAGTCTTCCATTTGCCGTTACCGTTGCCGGTTTCACATTTCCGGCTTCTCATCGTTACCTGTTACCCGCCCCAGCCCTACCCCATGCCATGTCATTATCAACGCATTCTGCATATGGAACGCATTTTCCAAAACCATCAGCCAATCGTGCAGTAAAACTTTGTTGTGTTGGCAATGCTGAGCCGCTGCTGCCCGTCAGTGCGCCAAATACGATTTGTATATACCATGTGTTAATGCAGCGTATATATGTATATATATATATACCGTACATACTACCCATACCATGTAGCTAGGTGTCCTGGTGTGAACAACATAACCAACTTGCAGCAAACGTGCCCAAGGCTTCAGTTTTACACCAGCTCTCTCATACGAGCTTACCGTGGTACGCAGCCATTATTTCTTGAAATTTACTATAATAATTTTATTTAAAAGCTCTTGCAAAAAAAAAAAAGATTTGGTTTTTTGGGGCAAATGGCATCTAATTTAAAGCACACTAAGTAAATCTCCATATAAAGCCAAACATTTGGCTGCAAAGTGTTGCCACATTGTTTTTTGTGGAAAAATATTAACAGCTGTTGTTTGAAAATACGACGTTTAGCAAAAATCATTGTGAAACTTTTATCGCAAAGCCATTTATTATGCATAATATATTGTGAGCCGCTTAGGGATCAATTGGCTTTCCAAAAATTTCGACAAAAAATTAAATTAATTACTATTTGCCGTTCTATGATTTTTTTTTTTTATAATTTGGCAACATTATCGCATTGTTTGCAATAATTAATGCTGCAAACAGACATTGACAATAATTCATGTTGTTTTCTAAGTTTTTAATTTATCACTTAACACACAACAAAAACCTATTGTAAACAAAAAGCAGCTGATTTTATTGTGATATAAATGATGAAAAAAATATAACAATACTTTTCCATTAATTTACGATTTTTATAACTTTCTTATATTCTATCAAATAACGAATTTTAAACATAAATATATAAGTATACCATAATTTTTTTAGACGCTCATTAAATTCAACTCAAAGCTTATTTCATGCAGCAAGCTTTTCTTACCACCAACTATATGTATACTCAAATATTTGTATATCTTTAAACCATGGTCTTTAGGATTGCATTCGACAAAGAGCTAAGCAGTCTGCCTTGAAGTATTTTATATGAACAGATGCAGTTTTTCAATGCCTCCGATATCATTGCTGTCATTTCAATAGAGTCAAAAATGTTTACTGAAATTTGTTTATTTATAAAGACGCTTAAAATTATGTTGAAGCTTTTCACAGCTTAAAATATTGGACCTTGTCGATTTCTGTTTTCAAAAGTAAAAAGTACTAATGAGAATAAAAATGAACCAAACGATGTTTATCGGAAATCAGCATCATATTTTTTAGCGTATCATAACTTTATAGTTTTGGCAGCTGGATTTAAATTTATTAAGGATCTCCAAGACCCTTTCGTGACAAAATTCACGGAATTCCTGGGCGATAGACTTGGGTAGATGATTGTATTTGTTGAAACAAAAAGCTTGACAGCTAATAATCACGCGATAATTACGCGAACACCACGTGATAGTCTTATGATAATCACTTGATATTCACGTAATAATTACGCGATAAGCACGTGATAGTCTAATGATAGTCTCGTGATATTCACGTGATTATTACGCGATATTCATGTAAAAATCTCGTGATATTCACATTAGAATTACGCGATAAGCACGTGATAGTCTTATGATAATCTCGTGATGGTCCCGTCATAGTCACGTCATAGTTGCGTCATAGTCACGTCATAGTCGCGTCATAATCACGTCACAGTCACGTAACAGTCACGTAACAGTCACGTCATAGTCGCGTCATAGTCGCGTCATATTCACGTCATAGTCGCGTCACAGTCACATTGTAGTCACGTCACAGTCACGTCATAGTCACGTTATAGTCACGTCGTAGTCACATTATAGCCACGTAATAGTCCCGTGATGATCAAGTGATATACACATAATAGCCAACTGATAGCCACGTGATAGTCACATGATGGCCACATGATACTCACGTGTTAGTGGTATTTAACAGTGACCGGGAAATAATAATAGTTTTCCCTGACTGACAATTTTTGTCAGTTGCCCCTGGGCGGGATATTGGGATCTCTATTAATAACTGTTCAAAGAGAACAAGGACCTACAGTTTATAGCCGAATTCGAACGGCGGTGTCTTGAATTAATAGAGACTTTCTTGGGCAAATAGCGTCTTTGAGCTAGCGATGTCAGTGCTGGCAAATATACCAGTGCTACTGCGGGGATTCGAACCACCGACCTTCAGTTTGTAAAGCGAGTACGCTACCGCTACGCTACCGACGGCCATAGTCAGGCAATAGTCTTCTAGAAATTTGCTGCAGATTTAAAGTAGAAAAGAAGACAATGAACAATTTTGTCACACAATGAAAATCACGTGATAATCGCGTGATAGACGTTTGATAGTCTCATGATAATAATAGTCACTTGGTAGTCACGTTATAATCACGTGATCATCACGTGGTAGTCACGTTATAATCTCTTGATCATCACGTGATTCGTCATGTGATATACATATGATAGCCACCTGATAGCCGTGTTTTATCACATGATGGCCTAGTGATACTCACGTGTTAGTGGAATTTAACGGTGACCGGGATATAGTCTTCTAGAAATTCGCTGCAGATTTTAAGCAAAAAAGAGCACTAAACGATTTCGCCACGAATCGGTTTTGGTGCCACGTGACTTTTCTGCTTCTACAAACTTAAAGCAATGCCTAATAGAAAGATGCGCTTTAATACTAAGCCCATTTTAGTGAGCCTAGTTTTTGGAATCAAACTATCGTTTGAAACACGCCAAGCTGTATAGACTCAATACAATGGTCAGAGCAAATAAATAACTTCAAGCCGTGTGGTTTATTTGATTTGAAAATGGCATAAAAAAGCACCCTTTATTAGTATTGTGTAACTGTGTGTGTGGTGTCTGTCTTTGTTTTGTAAATTTTGCCGAAACTTTTGCAAGCTGCCAAAGCAAACAATACAACAAAAACAACAAAATTACAAAAGAACAAAGAAATACCTTGGTAGCTCTACCAAGCAAAGCAACAATAACTGGGAAAATATTTCGAAAATCGGCAAACAATAGCAAAATGCTGTTTTCCGCTTAAGCACATCGTTAAGTTTTCCATGGCTCAGAGCTGCCATTGCCGCAGACAACAAGAAAAGTAACACATACATACGCACACTATCCAAGGACCTCTTGTTGCTGGCCTTAACCAGAAATCCAATAGAAGAAAGCTGGCAAGAAGCAAGACGTAGACGCGTATTTGTTTTATTTTAGCCGCAAAATGTTGCAGCCAAAGCAACAGTGAACAGCAGCAACAACAACGAGAAGAGCAAGTGCGGCAGAAAACCTCAACGAGCTGCATTGTCGAAAAAAAAGTTTAAAAAATTAAAATCCGTCAAGGAGTTATACGACAATGGGATACTCTCTCACCCCATAGCACACAAAGTAATTTGTAATTCACATTGATATGTTGAGGAGAAATTGTTAACAATATTTGCTTATTAGACTCACATGAATCAGAAGAAAATGGCTGCAGAGGCGGATTAAAACATATGGAGGACCAAGCAGCTAGTGTTGTAAAATTATCCTTTTTTTTTAATTTTCGATTTGCAGAGATTAATTAATAACCATCGGAATCGAGCTCGCGGATTATATATCTTTCAAGTCAGAGAAGCATCAATATGAATAGGTCGATCTGATATTGTACTTAGACTTAATCTGATAAATCAGATAAATAGACTATTGTATCAACTGATAGCTAGTATCTGGCTAACAACCGGACCAGATGGAAATGCTTTACTGAGGACCTGCTCCAATGAGAGATCATCTGCTTAGTTTAAACGATAGGTTTTTTGATTGAATTCGTTGCCAACGCAACTGACGTCACTGAGCATCAGCCTACGCCCTAATCCGTTCCTGACTTTAACAAATAATCAAAATGGTTTCTGTTCCGCCTGTCACAAACATTGGCAAAAATCTAAAATACTCCACCCTTTTGAGTCTACAGGGTATAAATAAAAAAGCGGCAAGCCAAAACAAAAACAAAAACAGAAACAGAAATGTGCACACGCTTCGTTGCATGGAGTGCGCCATTTTGCACCTACGGGATTTCATGACTCACACACACACACACACACACACACACACACACACACATAGTATATAGTATAGTATATAGCATACAGAGATGCAAAACAGTGAAAATCCATTCGAAATCAGTCAACGCGCCAAGGCTTTCATTCAGTTAGACAGCGCCAGGGCCCAGCGCCAACTTGGCTGAAGTGCTCTGGTAGCCAGAGATGAAGAAGCAGCAAAGGATTGGGCGGGAGGGACGAGCTCTAGGCAGCAATGTTGCACGTTTGGGGCTCAAGGGCATGTTGCAATGTGTTCGTGCGCGCCAAAAAGTATGCACTGCAAAATATTGCATGCAGCCTCCTTGAAATACATATACATTTATATACCCACACAGGCACACACAGCATATACATGTGAGTGCAACAAATTCAAGCGAAGCTTGAAGCGGAAGTGCGGCTTGATTTACTCAACTCGTTTGCTCGCTCGTTTGTTTCCGGCTGTGCAATATTTTTGCTGTCTGCTCTCACGTGCGCTCGCTCTCTCACTCTCTCTCCACGCTCTTCTGCACTCTCTTGCTCATACTCTCAGTGCACTTAAATATTTATTAGCTTTAAAGCAGAGAGCAGAGTGTTTTTATTGCATTTAGCTGCATGTCATCAAGATTTAAACAAACGCCCATAAATAGGCAACAAAAAATGTTTACTATTTGTTACCCGCTGCTAGCCGAGCCAGCCCCTCATCCACAACTCGTTTATTGGTTGTTCAGCTTTATGAATGCTCTTTTTATACCTTGTATACCCAACAGGATACTGGATTTTATAGATTTGTGCAGCTGTACATTAGCTAATGCCAGAGAACTTGGGCTGCATGAAAGCGTTTGGTAAATGGAAAAAGGTTTTCAAATTTTATGATAGTTTGAAAAGTTTTTAGTTGGTGTTTGAAATAAAAAATGCAAATAGAACTAAATCAAAACTTCCTATTTGCTTTATTGTCATAAAATATAAATTATAGTGGCTCAAAGCAGTAAATCGGGAAGAATAAGCTATGCTTGCGGGTAAATGTGCAGAGGGGACCTTAGCCTACCTTTTACCCAAATGTTATAAGAGATTGGAGCTGGGAAAAACTGATCATGTTTATCGCTCCCTTCAGCAACTGCTAAAATTGAGGATTATTAAAGATATGTCAGACTGGTTTTTGTTTTTGAAATATCAATTTGAGTTTATAGGCATAGCAAATATGCCACTTAAAAAAAAAAGCCTGCTGTTGAACAAAAACAAAAATTATAGCATATTATAATGAACTATAAAAACGAAAAATTTATATTAAAGGGAAACTTTTTAATACGCAGATGAGCTTCATTTTGTTTAGTCAAAGGAAAACGAGCTTAATCTTTAATTATTCGTTTCTTTTCTAACAGATACCTTAATAAATCTTTGCAATACTTATGGCACTTCAATTTGTTTAAACAATTTAGCATAATTTCCAATGTCTTTAGCTTAAAATGTGGGATTGGCAATTTTAAAGAAGAAAACTGCAATTCACAAAAATAATGGATTTTCGAAAATTTTGCAAAATTGAATCAAAAAAATAAATTAATTTCAAAAAAAGTATTATCACAAGTTTTAAAATTTTTTGTATTGTAGTATTTTTTAATTTTTTTCAAATATTGTTTGGTCATGCCACTGCATATAACAGAACGAATTTATAGAAAATTTTTTATTTCAAAATGCTTATCATCACCTCCGATAGCGATTAAGCCATGATCATTTGTCCGTCAATCTATTCATTGGAAAAGTTCTAGATGTCAGAATCCATTATCACAAATTTTACTATAAGGTGGGAATTACACAATACAAAACCGACTCTTTCTGTTTAGATATCGTTTACAACTTTGGTCACACTTATGCGATAGTGCGTAAAAACATATTATCTCAAACAAACTGCATCATTATGAATAATTTTTTGAAATAAGAGTTGATCACGATTTGTTGTTCAAATAAGAGATAAGACTACAAACACGCAAAGTCTTTTACTCAACTAGCACTATCAACCAGAAATGATGTCTTGCATCGTTTCCTCGTAAAAGAGTTTCATAACTTATGGCCACACTACTGCCAAATTATAAGATCTTAAAAAAGCTTCAAGAGACTGCTATACAGCTTTTAAGATCTAGACTCCGTGTCCGCGCTCCGAAAAACGAAAAAACCTAACGAAATAATTTTATTCGGATTCGCTTTTGCGAACTCCAAAAAACGTTTTTTTTTTTTTTTGTCGTTATTTCCCGTTTTAGTTTCGATAAATTCGTGCATTTCCCTTATTTTACCGATAAATTCATCTATTTTCGTTTGATACAAAACAGCTGACATGGTTGCCGCTGCTCTGCACTCTTTTATTACTATATGCTGATTACATTTCATTTTCATGAAAATATAGCTAGTTCTTTATTATTCTGTCTTTTAAATAAAATTATACAAAAATATTACTTTACCAACATAATGTATTGAAATAAAACACGACTCAGCTATTCTTGTTACAAGGGAAATTATGTTTGTGTAACGCGGCAACCCTTTCGCACTTATCGTCATGTGTTCGTGTATAATATGTGCAAATGCACGAACACAACAAAAAATTCGTTTGGGCTGAGTCATAAATAATACATATATATGTACGCATTTAAGTACGCATAAATATAATCTAAGAATATCAAAGAATATTTAAAAATTGATTTCAGTATAAAATTCGTCTTAATTCAATAGCAACAAAACATTCGTTTTCAAACCACACAAAAGAATCCGTTTGGTGGATTTGAGAGCACCAAACATTCGGAATTCGAATAAAATGTTGTCACCAAATCTGATTAACCATGTGAATCTAATAAACAACAAAACGTTTACATTTTTGCATAGCATCCAAGTGCACCCTTCTGCTGACTACACCTACAATGCTCTTTTTTTGGGGATAAACGCTTACAGTGTATCCCGCTGTCGGCTTATGCCACAACTTACTCACAATTTGTTCTTGCTGTTACTACCACCTACCCAAGTGTATTCTCTTGGACTATGCAAAACTGACAAGCGACCAAATGGGCCGGAAATGTCCAAATAAAAAACTCCAAACACATACTATCAAGCACATAAGACAGCAAGATGGAGTATGAGCAGGACGAGTATATGGCATGTTTATTAAAGCAGTTCTTACGCATCATTTGTTGCTTTTCAAAATGGCTGCACAAAGGCACAAGCTCAGCAACTAGTTGGAGTTCGAGAGAAAAGAAAGCACTTTTTAGAAGAAAGAAAATAACTAAAAAAAGACAAAAAAATTTTAAATAAATACTCAGCATAAACTTCTTTAAACTCAATACTTATTTTTTTTAGATGTAGATGAATAGAAGAGACAGAATGTATATGACTTTTAAAGTACTCAAAGTTGATATTCATTTTATAGATGACCATTTTATAGTAAGAAAATCTAATATCAAAGATGATGTATTTAAGACAACGTGAGATAAGAGCTGACGATTTCTGCCTTAATTAAATATTTCATTCAAAATGCACAAACTTATTAAATCAACTGCCAAATCAAAAGAAGCAAATAAAAATGCTATACAAAATTTTTTCAAATACTTTTGTGTACAAAGAAATCTTTCAATTACCCAACTTTAAGTTTTGGCAGCCTAATTGAAAGCAGCTTATAACCTTCTTATGGCCAATTAAAGCCATATAGAGTGCAAAAACCAATAATGAAAATGTTACCAAGCTGATCCATCAAAGCCACAGCAAGGCCTAAGCCATTTGTAACATTTCCAGACCAAAAGTCTAAGGCTCTTAAAGAGCTACATATTGCAAAAGTCACGCATATTGGCTTATTGAGGCATAATCAAGAAGTTATTTAAGCCAACTATGCTCAAACCGAATCTCAAATACGCTTCACTAGGCAAATCCATTGGAATTTTGGGAAATTTTTCAAAAAGTTACAGACTACTGTGTATACTCGAATTGATTCCCAAATCCGATACGGATGTGCTAGAACTGAATTTGAGTGCTAAAAAAGTGGGAGGTAGGAGTTATACCGCAAAATAAAAAAAAAAAGAGTAGACATATCCTTACAAACTGATTTTGGTAACTGCAGCTTTTTTACAAATAGATGGTCAAAAAATTTTAACGAAATAGCAGCCCCAAGATGGCTAAAAGAAAGATAAACATCTTCGACTTCGAAAAATTTGAAACGCATATAATGGGAAGCAAGTTTCAAAAGAAGTTCATAATCATATAGGTTTTTTTGGGTCTCAAGAAAATAGACTCACGTAGAGACGGACATTTTTTTTGGTGTTTCTTCCTTTTTAATATTTATGTTATAGTAAAATTATTCATTAAATTATGTAAATTAATATAAAATAATATTATTTATTTTTTTTTCGTAAATATTAGAAATATTCGAAAGTTATTGGAAAAAACTTTAACAACTTCAAGAGCTTAATAGAACAGAAATGGCTCTCAAGAATTTTCAACAATTTTTTATCTTAAGTCTAAAGCGGATCAGTTTTTTTTTTCATTTCTATTACAAAATTTCGCACCTCTATATTAAAAAAAAAAACTATAGATAATTACCTGCACCTAAAAAAAAAGTATTCTGTGTGCTTATGGCGATTAATCAATCTACAATCGACACCAAGCATATCGGCTTCAATTGCTTTGCGGATCCACCCGATTTTGAAGATCTTAGGCTCGAAATGTTCGTAAAAGAATTCTATTTCAGCTTAAAGGCCCATACGCAGCATGCAACAAAAAAATCGCACTATTTTTTTATATGATGTATTATCATTCCGTGCGAAATTTTTGCATGCTACGTATAGGCCTTAGAGCTTAAAAGAAATTTGGGATATCCCATTTGGGATTTTTTTTTTATATGATGTTTAGTCATTCCGTGCGAAATTTTTCGAACTGCGTTTGGGCCTTAATAAAAAGCTAACTGAAAATTTGTAATTTTGAAAAATTGTCGACAATGTCACATTTTTTCGACTTTAACTTCAATCATTTTTACTCAATCTTCACATATCGTATAACAACGTATATACAATGCCTTTTATGCCGGTAAAACATTTTGTTCACGAGATATCCACGAATAACTAAAAACAGTACCCAAAAACATGTATTTCGAAAAAATCTCAAAAACGGCTCTTAAGAAAAAAATTAATGCCATTTGTGTGTTTCTCGACCCAAAATTACCCTAAAAATCACTTTTATACGAAGGTTCATTTTTCGTGTAAACTAGTGTAATCAGCTTTGTGTAAAGAGACTTATCCATGGTGATCACTTATCCATGGTGATCACTGTAGTCAAAGATTTACTAAAGGCTTGAGCTAATATTTATTTTAAGGTTAAATTTTGTTATTTATTATCTTATGATAATCGGCAAATTTTAAAAATATATGAAAGGCAGGATTGTTGCAATTATCGACTAAGAGGGTCCAAAATATGAAATAGTTTCAGACGTCTAGAAGGTTTTTGGCCAGTAAGTTTTCAGTGTTAGACAGACATCTGCAATATGTTTTGCTTAGTTGATCTCTTAAGTAAGAAACAGCTAAGTCATTGTAAGTTTCTTGACTGTTTCTTTCTAAGTGTTACAGATTGATATCTTTCGAGAATTTTTATTGATTTCTGCATAACTTCAAGTATACAAAAGTTTATAGTTTTCGTTTAGAAAGCGTTTGATATATATATATTTTTTTTAAATTTATGTATGCACTTAAAATTAAATTCACTACTTAGTCTTTAGACAGCTGTTTAACAGTGTTGCAAAATGCGCAAACTAGGCCTAAGGTACTGTATTAGTGCAGTGTATAAAAATTCAGACTAACCAAGTGAAACAAATAGTCAAACCAAGCGCAAAACCGGTTCAGCTAGTCCCGGACAGAAGCCAGCTTAATTGCCAACACAAATGTGCCGCAAACAAGAGGGAAATGCGAAAAACCACAAGAAAAAAAAAATACATATATATAGAAATCTCCACAAGAAACAAAAGAAATTAAGTAAATCACCAAATTAATTGTTCTTTCAAATAGCACAATGAGCGTCTAAATGGGATGGAGCAACAGCCAGATGTCGCAAGGGTAAATCAGAGTGAGAGAGAGAGAGAGAGTATGCCAAATATAGGGTGTGCCGCTGCGGAGCAGCACTGTAGAACAGAGCATACAATGGCAGGTCAATGGACGAAACGACGTGGCAAGAAAATAAAATGAAAACACAAGGGAAAACCACGGAGGGACAATAGCGACAACAACAAAAACAGCAAGAAAAGAAAAGAAAACTAAACAAACGCGTAAACTGAAAAAAAGTCAATAAGCGACTAACACACACACACACACATACCCAAAAAAAGAGTGTCGCAAATGAAGGCATAAAAGTGAAAAAATAAAGACAACTAAAGTCTACAATTTCTGGAAACAATCATTGAGTTTGAAACAGTGGCGTAGATATGGGGGCTTTGAAGCAGTAAGTTAAGGGTATCCATTAGTGCTGGAGAAAACTTCGATGATCGAAGTTTAAAATCTCTATATATCGATGTTGGCCAACAGAGATGTTTCTCCAGCACTTCTGCTCTCATCAAATGGGTGTTTAACTTCGATTATCGACTAGTATCCATGACATTAGAGTTGAACAAAAAATTCTAATTGGCATTTTTGGTACCAGATATAAAATGTAATTAGCGCAGTTGATAAGAAGCTGATGCACTGAAAACAAAAACAAGTATTTTGGGCTTTGGCGATTAAAGCGACGTTTAAGGTATGATCGTAGTAAAATGCTTAGGGCATTAACAGCTTTTCACGTGTTTCCAAAATCTGATATAAGGGTTGAAAAGAACTTCTGAAAATGCAATTAGCGCAGTTTTCAAGATTTGTTTGTACCAAAATAAAAAAAAGAAAGTTCATGCTTCAAAGTGATCCTTAGTCCATAAACAAAAATTTACGTTGTTTAAAATATATCAAGAGTGATGTTTCTTTTATTTAGTGTCAAGTATTATACAAAAAGCAGCAAAATAGGAAGTTGTTTCCGGCTGACTTTAATTTATATAGGGTAAAGTGGGGCAAATCCGACAGTATGGATAAATCCGACCTCGCACCGTTTCTCAAAAAGCGCAACACCCACCATTATTGAAAATGACAAAATGGACTTATTTTAAAAAATGCTTATATCTCTAAAATTAATAATGCTCTGAAGAAATCGGAAGTTGCGGCGAAGCGTTAGATTTTATATCGTATTTTGGACGAGTTGATCCGATGTCAAATAAGCAATTTATAGCAAAAACCATATACTAGGTCGGATTTGCCCCACCTAACCTTACCCTAAATATATCAAAATTGGAAAATCAATAACTCTGTGCTACCGTATCACCAGTTTGGATTTCGTGCTGCTCACGGCACTGTTGAACAGGTGCACAGAATGGCGCGTCATTTACTTCAGGCTTGCGATGACCGTGAATACTGCAATTTGATTTTCATAAACATGCAACAACCATTCGTTCGGATCTGACACGTCGGTCTTCTTTGCAAGCTTAAGCAGCTGCTCCCATAACCTTATTTATCTCTCCTTAGGTGCTACCTGGAGGGGTTATGATACGGGATACCTGATGTCCCGCAAGGCAGTGTTCTTGTTCCGCTGCTCTACTTGCTTTACACTGCCGATCTACCCATGCCAGACGATATTCACATGGAGGCTCCCTTGCAGACTCTTCTTGCGACTTACGCAGATGATGTCGCTGTTCTCTACAGCTCAAATTGTCGACTTGAGACGGCAGGCGTCCTCCAAAGGTACCACGACACACTAACTGATTGCTGCAGGAGATGGAACTTAAAGGTCAATCCAGCAAAGATGACCAACCCGTGCTTCACCCTAAAGAGGACAATTACCCCAAGGAAGACGATCAGCCCATGCTTCCGCTTAAATACAAAAATAGCTTGACACCACACTGGATAAGCGACTTACTTTTAGGCCACCCCTGAAATGATGCAGCAATTGCGGTGTCTGCTAAACAGGAAGAGTACTCTGCCACTTTGATTTAAGAGAGCAGTGTACGTCCAGTGTGTCGCCTCGAGCTGGCTCTACGGACTACAGAATGGTAACCTAAGGCAAATAACTAGTTTCCCCTGGACGTGTGCAACGCGACGCTGCACCGTGAACTTAATCCACATACAGTAGAAGAGCAGATTGGAAGGTACACCAATAGATACAGTGACAGATAGACTCAGGAGTCGTTGCAGTCAACTCGCAAAAAGACTACTTTCCGCTAGGCCTCTAAGGCGGTTTTATAAAAACCAGGATACGCCAAGATGATTGCACAACCGTAACGTTTCTCCGCTACAGAATTCTTCCAGAATGCTTGCAATAAACCCAAACATTTTGATTTTCAACTTTAAATCTTCAATAGAAGCTACAACTCCAAGTGATGCTTCCACTGCTTTCTAAACAATTTAATATTGTTCCATCATATTGAAATATATGTATATGAAATTGAATATAAAGCCATAAGCCTAACATTTTCCCCTCTTATCTACCACACTGTATGTGTGTGTGTGTGTGTGTCTGCGTGTGTGTGTGTGAAAATTAGCACTGCTTTTGTTGGCCCACAAAAGTTGGCAGTGTGAATTTGTTTTGCTTTCAACGCATTTGTTGACAATATGCTACAAGTGTAGCATACATAAGTGAGGTAGACGGGGAGTGTGCGATGCTCATAAAAGGCCATCGTATTGTATATAAGTCAATATGAAAAACAATACTAATACCATTACGCTGCTCTATGGGTAAGGTGTGCCCTGTTAAGTAGGCAATAGAAATGATGGCGCCCAGTTGGTGGCATATGCGTCAATCAATGGTCGCCCTCAAAAGCCATCATCAACTACCGTGCCGTACCGTGCCGTGCGAGCAAATCAAGTTTAATTGAAGCATTTACTAATTCAAACGCACACACATGCAGTTACACACAGATACTTACAAATACATGCACATATGCACATTTACCCGCGACCACATCCAGTTGACATGTATGCGCAATTTGATAAGCTCAATGCTACTCCCACATACAGTGCCCAGGATACAGCTGCTGCTACTCCTACATCAGCTCCCTTTTTTTTTTTTTTTGGGCTAGCAGCATAAACTAAACCCACTCAGTCCAGCCCTGTCTACGTCATCTCGTCTTTACCCATCATTAGTTTTGTACTTTGTGCCTTTTTTGTGCTCAGTGCTGCTCAGTTCCACATCCATTTCTCTGTCCTACTGTCAGTCTCTTTTTTCTCACTCTCTTGCTTGCTTGCAGCTCCCTTTCGAACAACATTTGCCACAAATTTCGGTGTACAGTTTTTTCTCGTTGTGCGTGTGTATTTGTGCAATATGATAACCAAAAATGGGCATCCATTGGTATGTTGCACGACTCTGGAATACCCTTTACCCACAGCATCAACATTTCGTTGTTGTTTAGATTCACATGAGACTACATATTAAACTCTCTCTGCTTTCCTATATTCATCTTTTAAGATTTCTTTCCTGCATGTAAATTAGAACGCTTCAAGATATCCACGATATTGTTCATCTTTTGGCAAAATTTCTTTAGCTTTTGTAATCTCTGTTATCTAGCTATCAAGGTAGTCCTTTTGCCTGTTACAAACACTATCCGCATCTATAGTATGCTTAACCCCACAAGGCTACAGTGTATATAAGGTCCAGCAGTCCAGCTGTAGCGTTCCGCTCTACACTCTATACATCCGCTGCCCCCTTGCTCTCATCATTTTCATCACCATGCACTGGAAATGACATTTTCACATCATTTGCTGATGTGGCAAATGTGTGTTAAAGTGTGTTGGTGGATGAGGATGTGGCTCACTCTGTGTGTGTGTGTGTGTGTGACGGTCAATCGCCAACTGGCTCCATCGTTTTTGGCAAACTGTCATGGATGTTAGTGCCATGATGATGCTTTGGCCAAACAGCATTTCCAGCGCTCTCGTTTGTCCGTCTTTATTCAGTTTAGTACAGTCAGCGTTAGCCTTCTACTACTTCGCTTATCCTCTTACACTCTTTACTTTTTTTCATTTTTTAGCTGCTGCTTTTTGGTCATTTCCGTTGTAAAATTTTGGATTGTTCCCATGTGCTGCTGTATTCCCCACAAATATTCAGCAAAGCAGCGGTTCCGAAACTAATTTCTTATTAGAAATCGCTAATCATCTAGTAGGCCGTTGGAAACACGCCGGAAACTAAACAATGCGAAATGGTTTACTCGTCAACAAGGCTGCAAAAAATTCTAAATCTCGCATAAATTGTACTCATTTTGAGAAAAATATTTCTAGATTGGCTCTTTGACGACCCAACTTTCTGATGAAATTCTAATTCTATTCAAAGCCGAGTTTTGGACTTTTATCAAATCCTTATCCATAAAAGTGTTTATGAAAAATTCAAAACTTTTATGAGAATGTTCCCAAATTTTAAATCGTATTTTTCGATTTCAAGCAAATCCCCAAATTATACACAAACACAAATACTCATATAATCAAAGTTGAAAAATCGCAGCAGAAAATTATTAAAAATAAATTATGGCAGAATTAAAACCAAACATAACCAAAAAATAAAAAATCACATATGTTGTGAAAAGTACTTATGAGTAGATATATCGACAGAGTGCATGACCAGTCAAAGTGTAAAGTGAAAAGTTCACTCGTCGTTGAGTAGCTTAAGTGAAAAACTTGCAAGCAAGTCCAATTGGTAAAGGAAAATTCTAGGGAAAATGCATAATCAAAATTGTGCAGCAAAACGAAGTTGAACTGAACACCAACTTGAAGAAGGGGCAAGTGCAGCTTATTGATGGACAGACAGTTCATTTCAATGGCACTGTGGGTGCAGTTTATGCCACATGCGTCTGCAACCTCGTCAAGTGTATTCAAAGGAGCACAAAGGGAGCAGAAAAGACGAAAAAAGATTATGAACAATGCCAAATGGGTTTGTCGGCACCAAGGCACAGTGGTCAAAGTTGTCGAAAGCAGCTGGCAAATATTGCAAAATTCAAAAAATTTATAGGCGTGAAAAAGTTCTTTGTTTCCAATAGGCTGATGATGACAGCGATATTTAAGGCTGTATTAAGTTAGAAGATAATTATCAAATGTCGCAACAATAATTTCTAGACGGATGAGGTGCATAGATTTGCATAATAGCAAAAAGCCGTTTTTCGGGTACATAACCTCAAATATCTCAAGATCCTGCCGTGATGGGCCAATTCTGGCCCCGGATTCGGATTCTAGCAAATTACCTCAAAAATGACCCTTAGCTTTCCAACAACTGACATGACCCCGGTATTTGTAGGCCAGTGTTATTATTTCCCAATTAATATTCTACAATATATTTTTCAGTTTTTTGGATTGCAGCGCTTTGAGAGAATATTTTAAGAATTATGAAGCTTCGACAGTACCATGCACCAAAAGCTCTCGGTAAAATGGAGTATAAACGAAAAAGACATATCTACTAAAAAACAATAATGGCAATACAAAAAAAATTGTTTTCTTCAATTTTAGCTATTTTTTATAAATTAAAAAAAAAAAAGTCAGCTTTAGTTAGCTCAAACTTTTTGTATAATTTTGCAGCCATTTCCGACCACTGTGCTAGGCTGCAAAAAAAACTTCGTACCCAAAGC
Source organism: Chymomyza costata (assembly GCA_018150985.1). Lineage (NCBI taxonomy): Eukaryota > Metazoa > Arthropoda > Insecta > Diptera > Drosophilidae > Chymomyza > Chymomyza costata. The sequence goes on along the minus strand of JAECWU010000127.1, from coordinate 27,683,292 downwards.
GTTCCCAACTCAAGTCTGAAAGACTCTTTGAAGCATATGAATTGAAACACAAGTTGAAAAGATTTTAATTTGGCTTCTTTTTGCAGAAACTGCAAAATTTTTTTTATTTTATAAAGCAGATAAACTAAAAGATTAACCTCAAAGGCAACAGTCAACAAAAAACGCAGACGAGTAGTCTTATGGTATAATTATAAACTTCAAAAATTTATATAAATGTATTTTTTTTTAAGGGATTGTATTGAGATAACTATAAGATAGAATTCTAGCCAAATCAAGAGAGGCCTACTGAGTGCAAAAATATACATTTTTAAGATAATCATAAAAACGTACTTAAAGCACGCAGACCTCTCAGACCAAGACCAAGTCAATGAACTAGAATTCTTCTGAAGAATCAAAGCACAAACAAGCTTTGACTAATTCTTGCGCCTAAAAGTATTGCCGCCATTTTATTTGGGATAAAGATATAGCTCGCTGCGAACATTAGCTCCAAATTTTAAGAGATGATTGAAAAGTTGGGTGTCAGCCCTCGCAGAGCAAGGCCAAGTCAAAGAACTAGAATTCTTCTGAAGAAAAAACAAACTTTGACTATTTCTTGCGCCCAAAAAGTATTGTCGTCATTTTATTTGGGATGAAGGTAAAGCTCGCTGCGACCATTAGCTCCAGATTTTAAAAGATGATTGAAAAGTTGGGTTTCAGCCCACGCAGACCAAACCCAAGGCCAAGTCAAAGAACTAGAATTCTTCCAAAGAATCAAAGCACAAGCATTTGGTAAAAAATAAAACTCGCTGCGACCATTAACTCCGAATTTCAAAAGATGATTGAAAAGTTGAATTTCAGCCCTCGCAGACCAAACCCAAGGCCAAGTCAAAGAACTAGAATTCTTCTAAAGAATCAAAGCACAAGCATTTGTTAAAAAGATGTAGCTCGCTGCGACCATCAACTCAGAATTTTAAAAGATGCTTGAAAAGTTGGGTTTTAGCCCACGCAGACCAAAACCAAGGCCAAGTCAAAGAACTAAAATTCTTCTAAAGAATCAAAGCACAAGCATTTGGGAAGAAGATGAAGCTCGCTGCGACCATTAACTCAGAATTTTAAAAGATGCTTGAAAAGTTGGGTTTCAGCCCACGCAGACCAAACCCAAGGCCAAGTCAAAGAACTAGAATTCTTCTAAAGAATCAAAGCACAAGCATTTGGGAAAAAGATGAAGCTCGCTACCATCATTAGCTTCAAATTTTAAAAGATGATTAAAAAGTTGGATTTAATAATGATTATTCGGTACCTATATATATTTATAGTAGCTTTAAAGAGAATTGTGATTTGATCTTTAAAGTTCAATTTTCCTTTCGGTTTTATTTATTGTTTTGTTTTTGTGCTTTTAACTCTCTAATGCATTTTTCTTTTGTTTCAACTACTCGAAGTTATTTTTCTTCTATGAACTGCATTTTTTTTTTTTAAATTTTTTTTTATTGCTATTGCCTTCGATTCTTTTGGGATTGCCGTAAAGAAAAATAACAAATATTTTCTTATGATGGATACTTTTTAGCTTCATATTCTTTTATCATCATAAGCGGCGTTGCTACGAAAAACGAATAGAGCTTTAAGTCGGACGCAATTTGTAATTATGATACAAACACTTGCAATTAAATTAGACGACTTTCAGGTACCCTGTACCAGGCCAGCAAACAAATAAAGGAAGCGTTTTCGATTCAATTACGAATAGTGCTTAGATACTTCAAAAAACCTTAAATTACCCAATTTGGTTATGATGTCTTCATGCCCCAGAAACTATTTTTCAACCAATCTTTCGTATGATACAGTCAACCAATTCTAATAAAATTTGGTAAAGTGCTTGGGAACTAAAAAAAACTTTCGAAAGCCAAATTTGGTTACGATAACTTAATAAACAAAAAAGCTATGCTTTTAAAGCTTTTAGTTTTTTTTCAGTTGCTATCTTAACTTGTTTCGAAAATATAATGCTCTAGCTTTAACCATTTAAAATTCCAAATTTCGTAACTATAGGTCTCATAGTTTTTGAGATCTCAGCAAAAAGCTACGAGGAAACGCATGTCCAAATTGATATGAGTATTCATGCTGGTCCAGAGTATATGATTTTTGATTATTTTTATATATTAAAAAAAAATTACACTTACACAGACCCTCAAAAAAAGTGTTACGAACCTGAAATGTGATAGGGCTAACCATATGGTTTTTAGGCCGCCGAATCCGAGTTCCAAAAAACGCCAGTACCCAATTACTTCAAATTTATTTTCGATTTATGGTTTTGGAATACGAGGCCCAAAAACCTTCAGAGATAACCTCCCAAATACCTTTTTTTTTTAAATTATTACAGAACCCTGACGTAATGGAATTTTTTAGGCTTCGTATTTTTGGATTATGAAAGACCTTTGAAATACCTCTATTTTCAGGTTTTGTCAGAACCCTGACTTAATGGGGGCCCAAAAGCAATGTTTATTCATTTCAATTTTTTTGTATCTCAAAAGTAAAGTATTTTCTCGATTCCCCTCAAAACAAAGAATGCTCATGTTTTTGCTGGCACATCCATTGCCTAATAAAAGTAAGTGTAAATTTTTGTAATGAAAGTATATTAAACAAAAATTTTTCAGTTTCTTAAAAACATTAGGTGTGCATGGGTAATGGAATTCCTTTTTGTTTAATCCTGACTATATCACGGTTTTTCTCAACAAAAAAAATTAATTCTCCGTTCTATGAAACTATAACTTTAGAACTTTTCATATAAGTGCAAACTGCTTGTAAGCAGTCTTGTACTGTTTATATAGGGCTTTCCAACAAGAGGTGTTATTTTGAATCCACGGTATTTCGGTAGCTGTCACTTTTAAAGCTTTTATGCTTTGACACTTGACAAGAAGAAACTACGCCATTACTAAAAATGGAACGATACACGCTTCAACAATGCAATGAAATTATTAAAATTCACTACAAAAATGGTGAAAATCTTTTATCGAAAAATCATCTTGACTGATGAGGCCCATTTCGACCTCGGTGGCTACGTCAACAAGCAAAATTGTCGCATCTGGGGCTCGGAAAACCCAAGAGTCATTGTTGAGAAGCCTCTCCATCCTCAACGTGTGGCTGTTTGGTGCGGTTTATGGTCCGGCGGGGTCATTGGACCTATCGAGGACATAGGTCAGCCACTTTGCGACTTAGTTATGGAAAGGATATGGTCCTGTAAGCGTGGTCGTGGTGGCCATTTGGCTGATGTTGTTTTTCATTATTAACGGCATACCTTACTCTTTATTATGAAATAAACATCCGATCATTTATCTCAAAAAATTGAATTTTTCTTTGAATACCAAAATAACACCTCTTATTGGAAAACCCTATATTATGTTAGTCACAACAGTCTTGCAAGCAGTTTGCAGTGGCGTATACTTAATTTTATTGAATTTTTCCCCGATTTCAAAGGTTTTTAAAAATATGTTTCGTGTAAAGAAGAAAGTATTTTTTTCCCTATAGTAAAGAAATATTGCATTTGTAAAAACTAGTTTTTTAACACTGTTTCTTCTTTTGCTTTGCTGATTACATTTAATTTTGTTTTCACATTTTTTTCTTCTTATGCTGCACTTTTAGTCACGTTGCAGTCCCTTGCTTATCTCCTAATCACTATAAACTCTAATTTTCAACAGCTTTCTGCTTCTAGCTGCGGATTGTGCTTTTCATTTCCTTTAACTTGATGCTCTCAAGTTTAGTCCAAGTCTAAAACAACTAGCACAAAAAAACATTAATGCCTAGTTTTTCTTGATTTTCTTGTTCAATGTTTGTTTTTTGTGGTGGTCACAGCTGCCAAAAGTCCAGCCACTTCTTCCAAAGCGCTCACAACTTTGTCAATCTTGTAGCAACCAACCAAGTCAGCCAGCACATACCCCAGTCCTGTACCCCATTACCTAATCCCACACTCAATCCAGCCAAAGGCCAACTTGCGAGCAAATACCAAATAAGAAAAGAGAAAAAAAAACTTAAGCATAATCTCAGGCGTTGACGTAAACGGTTCCCGCTTGCTGCTTGTTGTCGTCGTTGTCTGCCTCGTTGTCGTCGTCGTTGTCGTCACCATTGTCGTTGTCTTAGAGTTCCCGGTCCTGGTCGTCTTGGAAGTCGTCGCAGCTGTCTTAGCGCTTAAGTGCGCTGGCATTAAGCTATTAGCATAATTTTTGTGCATTATCATTATGCCAAGGCAGCAGAAAAACGAACGTGGCCCACGATACTGGCTCACTGACTTAGTCACATCTAAACAAGTCAGACATGCTCTATAATTGTCAATGCGCGCAACTAGGGTATACACTAAGAATGATCTCATCCGAAAGTTTTTGAAAAAAAATTCCACACGACAGCGAATTCTTTTTCCATCAATGCATTAATTTTTAAATTAGCAACTATAGTCAAAACAAAACAAGTGCTTTACATGAAAGTACAAGCCAAAAACAAAAAAAATTCTCGTCATGATTTAATTTTCTGTTCGGCGTGGCCGCTAGATGGCGCAAGCAAGTTGTTGCAGCTTTACCCGAATGAAGGTATTCACGCAGTTCGTTGAGTTAAGCAGTCGAGGAATAATTTGAAAAAATAAACTGTGCCAGTGTGGGGCTCAACTGGACTAAAAAAAATGTCGCTCAAACTAAACAAATTTCATAAAAATAGCAGGAGGTAGCTGAGCTAAGCAAGCAGTTTGAGAATCCCCATAACACTACGTCTTATCCGAAAAAAATTCGTTCCCTGGGTGCACATTCCGTAACAACTAAATCCTTATGCCTCCTAAAAACTGCCAAGTTTTTGAAATTAGAAATTAAAACTTATCCTACATTTCAGTCCTTAAGTCAGTTGCAAACTTAAGCATACAGCAAGTATACCCCCTTACGCGTTTTATGGCACAGGGTATTAACACAGTACAATATATATGCAAGTTGTATAAGAAATAAGTGTTCACTGTATTATACATAATACTATGTACTATATAGAAGTAAGCAGTATATGTGTGTGTGTCTATGGTTTTTCTACAAAGGACCTGCAAAGATTATGCCATTTATCATTGACATATTTGCTTGTTTCCTGTGCCGAAATGCTCTGGCACTTTTTCGCCTACCCATTCACCTTCCCCTCCTTCCGTAGTTCTTCCTCTTAGCATTTCTGCTTTGAAACGCATAAAAATTTTCCGACTTACTTAGTGAGTATGAACTGGAAAACTTTTTGTGTTGTTTGCCTGCCAAAACAAGCTGCACTCACCTGCAATGAGAAAATGAAAAAAAAAAAAGATAGAAAGTGAGTTGAAGCTTTACATATAGATAAAAAGTATATTCATATATACATATATATATGTATAGTTGTAGTTGGAAAAGCGACATTACGACTTTTAATGCACTTAAGTTTAGTAGAAATTGTTATAATGGCAAATGTTGGGCACTTCCACCCAGACATTGTTTATTTTTACAATGGGAATAATTTTTTTTGTGTTTCTTCTGGTGAAAGATTTTTCTGTAAACAAGAAGCACGAAATAATTTGATTGATTTTTTTTTCGCTCAAAAAGCAATCAACTTTCAGATGATTTAAACTATTGGTACTTATGTTTTTGGCAAATGGAAACAGACAGCTCTTAAATTATGCAACTCAAATCAAGCAGTGCAGCTTTTAAAATATTTAATATAATAAAATACGTGTAAAAATACGTGAAATAGGTAACTTTTAGAAACGATTTTATTAAAAGAATATTATGTATAAAGATTCGTCTAATCGACGTAACGTTGTTTTTTACGTCATTAAAGAATGTTCATGATGAAAATGTTGACAGCAGTGAAGAAAATTGCTTTGAATGATCTTAGAATTGCTATACCTGATAAGATAATATATAGTTTTTTGTCATGTAAAAATAAAGATTCGTCTAAGCGACGTATGTTGATTTTTACGTTCGCAAAGAACATTAATGATAAAAATGTTGAAGGTAGTAAAGAAATTGTTAGGAATGAGCTTCGAATAGCTATACTTGGTAAGATAATATTCTTTTGCCAAGTAAAAATAAAGATTCGTCATAGCGACGTACGTAGATTTTTACGTCCTTAAAGAACATTGAGGATGCAAATGTAGACAGCAGTGACGAAAATTGCTATGGATTATCTTTGAATCGTTATGCCCTTCTTATTTTATTTGTATGCCATGTAAAAATATAGATTCGTCTAAGCGACGAACGTTGTTTTTTATGTCCTTAATGAACATTTATGATGAAAATGTTGACGGCAGTAAAGAAACTTACTGTGGATAATCTTCGAATCGCTATCCCTGGTAAGATTATATTTTTTGCCATGTAAAAATAACGCTACGTCTGAGCGTCGTACGTAGATTTTTACTTCCTTAAAGAACATTGATGATGATAAAGTAGACTTTACTAAAAACTGCTTTTCGAACTCATATATGTTACTTCAACTTAAACAAAAATTATTAATTTTGTACTTCAATAATTTTAATTTATACTACCTTCGAAATATTTGGGTCGAAAAAATAAGCTCAAATATGTTCTATGAACAAGAGTTTCAAAGTAGATTATTGTGTTCGCCACATAAAGTATTTTGAACATAGGACGAATTATTGTAAGATTAATGGCCTAGTATTGGCGTTTTTTTTTTTTGGTGCGCTAATCCCAACTACCTTCAAGACTTGTATAGCAGATCAAGTAATCTTATTGTTGTCCAAGCTTAGGCTTGGCTTGAAGGCCCTATGCTCCTCAAGGAGTTTAGGGAATAAAAGAAGGCTTGGCAAAGAACTTTAAAGTATGCTCTTTGATTTAAAGGCTTTTTATTCTAAGACTTTCTGATGATTATATTACGCGTACTATCACATATTCCCATAGGCCACTTTCTAGAAAACAACATCAAGGAGCGTGTATTTTCTAAGAAGTTCATTTCGCTTTCAAACATATTTCTTTGGTAGTATAGGGTTTTCCAACAAGAGGTGTTATTTTGAATCACCCGGTATTTCGGTAGCTGTCACTTTTGAAGCTTTTATTCTTTGACATTTGACAAGCAGAAACTACGCCATTACTAAAAATGGAACGATACACGCTTCAACAATGCATTGAAATTATTAAACTTCACTAAAAAAATGGTAAAAATCTTCCATCGAAAAATCATCTTGACTGATGAGGCCCTTTTCTACCTCGGTGGCTACGTCAACAAGCAAAATTGTCGCGTCTGGGGCTCGGAAAACCCAAGATTTATTGTTGAGAAGCCTATCCATCCTCAACGTGTGACTGTTTGGTACGGCTTATGGTCCGGCGGGGTAATTGGACCTATCGAGGACATAGGGCTGCCACTTTGCGATTTGGTTATGGAAAATTTCATGAAAAGGATATGGTCCTGTAAGCGTGGTCGTGGTGGCCATTTGGCTGATGTTGTTTTTCATTATTAACGGCATACCTTACTCTTTATTATGAAATAAACATCCGATCATTTATCTCAACAAATTGAATTTTTCATTGAATATTACACCTCTTATTGGAAAACCCTATATTTGCTGTCCCGATCTAATGATATAATCGCTCCTAGTAAACCAGCAGTTTGTGTGTCGTCTAAGCTGGTTTTTCCGACCTTATTTTCAACTAAAAAAAAAATACAAAAAAAAAATCACACAAAGTATAACGATACGTCTTTGCGACGTACACTTTGTGTATTTCACAGCGCTGCGATCAATTACTAAGCAACTAAGCACACAGAGAGAGAGAGAGAGAGAAGTACGCGAAACAGAGAGTAACAGAATGAAAATGCCTACGTCACGCACGTACGTCATCGCTCCAGATCTATTAGAGAATTTACTGATGAAGACGGCATATCGTGTTAAGGCACCAAACTTTGATTCGAAGTTTGTAAATTTAAGCAAAACCGTTTCATAAGCATTGCGACGGAATTATTAAATGACGTCAATAACAATCCAGGTTTGCTCAAAAGGGTCGTTTGCTTACGTAGTCGAAACCACAGACAAATCCTATCAATCGTTGCAGTCAGAGGAACCAAGATATGAGATATTCAGATACCGACAAAAGTTATAGATAGTATAGATAATCAGAATTTCGCAAAACAAGAAAAAAGGTGAATTGGCAAAATCGTGAAATTCAAGCAGATCGATTTTAAAAGTAACCCGATACAAAAAATAATTACTTGAATCATTTTGGAAAACCGATGTGTTATAATATACTGGAGACAAATACAGAAGTTTAAAAATGGTCGATATCGATTAAATGGATTTTAGAAGCAGCCCACTTCCAATTTGCATAAATTCGACAAAACAAGAGCAGCCGTAGCTTTTAAAGTGCCAGAAGTATATTTTTTTGTGAAATAAATGCACAGATTATTCCACTGTCTCGTACAGAGCCTAGACTGTATCACTTTTAGATTTTAGCATAGATAGCATTTTTCTTTTACGTGGAAATACATATTTGTTTTGTCGGAAAGCCATCCGCCAAATATCATTTAATTTTTAATTTTCAAATGGATGCCAAAAGTTTCGTAATGGATATTTTTGTTTTTTTTTTTTTCATTGCTACTGTTGTAGTTGATGCCAGTTATTGTTGTTGTTTTCAGTGGCAAGTTACGCTTGATCGCAGGCGTTTCGGATGTTTCAGTTTGTTTGCACAGCTGCTGCGTCTCTATCCATATTGCAAGTGGAACGTGCAACGCGCAACGTCGAAGCCGGCAAAAACTGAAACGCCGCCGAGCCAAAGCTCTCGAGTGTTAAATCCAATCCCTTCGGCATCCTAAAACCATAGTCATGGCATGCCACTCGAAACTTGATGTGCAAACTGCCCAATTTTGTTGCATGGTGAAAAATACTATGCAGTAGAACTTTAATTCAGAATATTTCAATTTTTTTTTTTTTAAATCTAAGAATTGACAATGGACTTTTGCAATGTATGGGGTACATCACATCATCAATTTGGCTACCTGTTGTCAACTTTAAATCTCTTTCAAATAAAGCTCATTGGCAGCTGCAGCTGCACTGGGCATAAGCCCATATTTTCGTCTATATGAACACCTAGATCTCAGAGACCCTAAAATTATGGACACTATGAAGAATGCAGCTTATTCCTAAAAAGTTGTTGTAGCAACTCTCTAAACGCCCTCTTCCCTACAAACTGCACTATTTCACTTTGTTTCATAGATAAATAAGCTGGAGCCTATTTAAGCTTATGTAAGCCTAATAAACAACAGAGTGTTGATGTTTTCATAATTCTATTTGTTCTTGTAACATCAATAAAACATTGACCGTTCATAATTATATAAAAAAAATGTCCAACCTTAACGTCACAATCATCAATTACTTTTTTGGTTGTTGTTATATTTGACCGCTAGATGGCGCCAGCAAACTGTTGCATTGTTCCCAATATCATTAAGTTCAATCAAGGTAATATTTTATATAACAAAATATATGAAAAAGCAAAGGTAGAGTATGCTGATCAAGCCAGCAGGTGGCAAAGCCCCTTATTTGCATAAATAGTAGATTTTACAATTTTGAAAACTTGCCCAAAAAAACTTGATTAAAGTAAACAAAACAAAAATTTTAAATAAGAGGCTTTAAGTTAAAAAAAAATATATATATATATATATAAATAAGTGACAAAAATTTTAATTTCCATTGAAAAAAATTAAAAAAAATGATTTTTGCGAAGTTTATTTCGTATCTAGAATGTTTTTTATCTTCAAAAATCTAAAAGATAATAATGTGCAAGTTTAAAACAATAATGGAAAAAGTTTAAAATCCTGAGCAATATGTTTTAATATTATATTAAGCAGCTTAAGTCTTTATTTTAAAGAACAAAATTTATAAATGCTGAAAATCGTAATTTAATTTAATTTATTTCAATTTCTGTTTAAAGACTTTAAATATTTTATTATTTATTTTGAATAAAAATCTTTATTTTAGATTTTGTCATTGAAAACTTTTAATGTAATATTAGAATATTATTATTATCATTATTTTTGTTCTAATTTAAGAATTTTTGGTCTTGTTTGAAATTTATAAATTTTTTTTAAATAATAATAATTTGAGAATTTCTGTTCTTTGTTTAAAGCGTTTTTTTCATAACTCAAGAATTTTAATTTAAATTCAACATTATAGGGTCATATTTTAAGACTTGAAGACTAGTGAATATCAATGCGGTTTCCGTCCAAATAGATCAACCATAGATCAGTGTTTTACAATATGTCAAATATTCGAAAAGTTCTATGAATACGATATTGATATACATTGTTTATTCATAGACTTCCAACAAGCCTTTGACAAAATATACCGATCAAAAATTAAGCTCGCGCTTTTAAAGAGTGGAATTCCAATAAAACTTACAAACCTAATTATACTAACGCCTCAGAATACAACAAGTAAAGTACTCGTTCAAGGTGAATTTACAGACCCCTTCAGGGTTCAATCAGGAGTCAAACAAGGTGATGCACTTTCTTCCCTAATATTCAATTTGCTGCTTAACAGTGTACTTTCGGAAATGGACGTCGATAAAAGCCTCTTTAACAGCGACATCCAAATTTGTGGCTACGCCGACGATATTACTATATTGGCTAGAAGCGCCAACGCTTTAATATCGTCGTTTAGAAAACTCGAGAGCGCCACCTCAAAAATTGGACTTAAAGTCAACCACCAAAAAAACAAAATATATGCTGAGGTCAAAATCCAAAATCTGTAGAAACCAGATCAATATCGACAGTACTAGCTTTGAAGCGGTGCCAGAGTTCAAATACCTTGGAGTAGTACTGAGTTCTAAAGAAGACATATCAGCTGCGATACAAGATAGAATTCAGGCAGCAAATAAGACATGCTTTATACATATAAAACTTTTTAAATCTAAAATCTTATCGAGACAACAAAAGCTCCGTATGGATAAATGCCTAATTAGATCGGTTCTGACGTACGGCTGTGAGGCTTGGACACTCAAAGCATACGAAACATGCCAACTACCCCACGAACGGAAAGTGCTGAGAAAGATTTTTGGTCCAATACGTTTAGATGACGGCACATATCGTATTCGCTACAACCATGAATTAGAAAACGCCATCGACAAGCAGAACGTAATACGATACAAAAAATCACAACGACTAAGATGGTTAGGACACGTTCAACGTATGACTCAGGAACGATCAGCAAAACAAGCGCTTGTGAGAAACCTAATTGGATCTCGAAGAAGAGGTAGGCCCAGAAAGAGTTGGCTAGATGACATTGAAGATGACTTAAGATGGCTGCGCGTGAGAGATTGGAAAAACTTGGCATCTGATAGAATCAGATGGCAAAAATTGGTTGAGGAAGCACTGGTCCACCCAGGACTGTTATGCTAAGAAAGAAGAAGAGATTTTAAGACTTATAGTCTTGTTTTAAAAATTTGGAATCTTGATTTTTAAGAATAAGTTTATAAACGCAAAAAAATCGTAGTTTAATTTATTTAAATTTCTTGATTAAAGACTTTAATATTTTATTATTTATTTTTACTAAAAATTTTCATTTGACTTAAGATTGTTTTAAAATAGGCATTGCAGATAGTGGACTATGTCGCTTCTGTAGCATGGAGGAAGAAACTTCGGTACATGTACTATGCATTGCACTCATCACCAAAAGAAACAAGCTTTTGGGCATGTACGTTCTCTTACCGGAGATCGTTGTTACCCTAAGTCTAATCAAAATACTGGATTTTATGCAGGCCATTGGACTTCTGGGAGAGCTATAAGCCGTGAAGGGGGTACAATAGATCCGCTTGGGTCGCAGTACATCTTGATACCCATTAATAATAATAATAAGATTGTTTTAATTTATTTTATTTTTTTCTATTAATATTTTATTTTCTCTTTTTAGTTTATGACTTTTAATCTTATAATAAGAATTTTTGTTAAATTTTAGAATTTTTGCTCTTGTTTGTAGTAAATTATACTTTTTTTTTATACAAAAATTTCAATTTTATTTCAAGACTATTGAATTAATTTAGGAATTTTCGTCCTAACTTAAAGAAGATAAATTTAGATTTTTTTTTTTCAGTGTATAGAAGATTTAAAAAATATGCTTAATTTTTCTTCTTTGATGCAGTCAGAGAATACTTTTTTTTCCAAAATACTGGCCATATGTTGCGCCAATTCGGAAACTACGAATACTATACCTAATTTTTTCAAGTGTATGTTGGCATTCTTTTAATTAACAGCCCAAAATCGCTTTACAAACTTTTATCTTAAATTTATCCTTATTTTTTTTGGGAGGTGTGCGTGTTTGAGCAATTTTCTTGCCTCGTATTTCAATGCGGATCTTGAGTTATGCGCACGCCACAGTCTAAGCCACAGGACTCCAGGACTCAGGATTGAGTTAGTTGTACTAGTTTTGGCCCTTAAACGACAACGACCATGGTACAGATAACTTGCTAAGCCGCAAAACGGTCAGTCCGGCCAACTAATCCGCCTCAAATTTATTTGCTTAATTTCATTTGTTGGCCACGTTTTTCCATTGCCAACACTGTTGCAGCATGGCTGCCATGTTGCCCCACACAACAACAGCAACAACAACTACAACAACAATGGAAACTATTCCATTCGGGTTTTTGCCATTGCTCGCTTTGTTTTTATCGTTTAATTTGAACAAAATAAAGCCTGGACAAGAAATGGCTGAACATTTGCTTCCTGGTCACATACAGGCATTAAGTAGAGGTTAGAGCATGCTGCGGCCAGGATACGAGTTGAACTCAGTTGAGTGGGCGTAGTTAGTGCAACACTTTTTTTTTTTTGATTCTGGAGGGCGTGCGGTAATGTTATATTAAGCTCTCACTTTTGCCACTATGCAACACTGACGGCAATGAGTTGATTAGTTGCATGCAGCAAATCTTTTTCAAAATTTTGGCTAGTAAAGTGCAAGGCTCGATGATTGGAAAATTGGCAACATGTGTATGTGCTCAGCTCACCTTGTTGCAGCGACATAAAGCGTGTTTTGTTAATTAAACTAATTAATACTAAAACTTAAAATAGTTACTACATTAAAAATGCAAGAAAAAAAAAAAATGGAAAAAAGCTTTGAACGTGTCCGAGTCCATCTGCATCTGCTGGATGCAATTTTTTTCAGTATGAAAAGCTGTAAGAATTGCATATATTCTTTGGATTTGGCATCCTCAGATATGGCTTCGTGGATAAATGTTCTTTAAATTCAGCGATTATTATGAGAACATTATGCTTTTTAAAAGTCAAAGTGATATTGAAATACTATTCGAAAAAAGTTGCCTCTTCTTGGCAATAAGGCAAATTATTTTTCGTATGGAAATAGAAGCTCCTGCTAAAAAGAGCAGAGAAGACCTTGCCAGCACTGAAAAAAAAACCTAACACCTAGAACGGGTTGTTAAGGCCAGGTCTAGTAGGCAAACCCTACTACTCTGGTTGGCAGTGAAGTAGCTAGGGAGGCTATTGAGTAATATTTATACCCAGTAGACAGAAGGAGGCGTGGCAGACCCCAAATCCGTTTTGCTAAAATGCTTATCATAACCTCGGGTAGCGATTTAGCCTTGTCCGTCCGTCCGTCTGTCCGTCCGTCCGTCCGTCCGTCCGTCCGTTGTCCGTATGTCCGTCCGTCTGATCGTCTGTATGAACACCTAGATTTCGGAGACTATAAGAGCTATAGAAACTTTGCCAGCTGGTGCGCATATTTCCTGAGAAGATGAAGTTTGTTGAATCATGTCAATATCTTCCCCCGTTCCCCCATAGTAGATTTTTGCGGTTTTTAGCCATGCCGCTTAATATTTTTCTTTGAAGTTTAACAGAGCGATGCGTTGTGGTGTCAAAAATTAACAACATCGGACGAAAACGACAAAAGTTTTAGCCAAAAATGTACAAATTTCACCTCCCCTTGCCAATAAACTGCGTCAATATTTGACTCTACGTAATTCTGGTAACGAGTGCCCCAGAATCACAATTTCCTGTTAGCTGATTCATGTGGCTCTAACTAACAAATCCACATCCAAATTATATCGATGCAGACCACCCACCCCCCGCAATCAATTAACCGTATTTTCTCCCACATCCCTCAATATATCAACCTGAAACTTGCCCCATATACTTAAATAGCTTCTTTGACGTAACTTTCGATTTTCATCAAAATCGGTGAAAATGCACGGAACTTATAGGTATAAATATCGTTTTGCAACAAAAAAAAAAAAATGTTACAATTGGAAAGTTCTTAGAAGGACTAAGAAGGAATAAAATTTTTTCCCAAAAAAAAGGTAAAGGGTATTACACTGTCGGGCACCGCATCGACTGTAATACATTTTTTTTAAAATCATCTTTTAGTTATACTATTCGTCCTTCAAATGCTCTACAAGAAAAGTTTGATGAAATCGAGACGTGAACTAGGAGCATTTTGAGACTGACTTAAGACAGAAATGTTAGAGTATACAGATAATTCAAAAGAGAGCAGATGATAAAGACTATTTAAGTCAGAGCATAAATGACGAAAAGGATCATGCAAAATTGACCAAGAAAATAAACAAAAAACACAAAAACCATAACGAATTTAAATGGTTTGTTTTCGTTTTTCAGAGCATGGCCGATTATCTCAACTTTTTTTTTAAAGGGTGTACACACTTTTTACCCTTGCTTCGTTCAATTGTTAGTTGTCACGAAAAGTTGTAGTTCAGTGTCTGAAACCATTTAAGACTGGCTTGCAAAGCGAATTACTGCAGACAACATAAAATAATTAATACAAAAAAATACTCGCTATATCTAGAAAAATTTAACTTTATGCAAAAGAATGAAGTTTATTTATTCAAATAAACTCTTACTTTGAAGAGCAATTAAAATTCGTTCAGCTAAAAAAAAAAAGAACTATAAACCAAAGCTGAACGGTAAGGGTAAGCATGATTAGATCGGTCACAAATTTTGTGAAAATTCCAGCAAGTTTCAGCTTGTCTCGATTTTATGCAAAAAATTTGGCAATTTATCCCAGTATGCCATGGTAGGAGTACCTGCAAAATACCACAAGAGACCCCCTTAGATCCCAACCAAATTCGCCCTTTTAAGCAAAGCTTAATAATAATAGTGTTGAAAAAACTGCTCTGCGAGCGATCCAAGGGATCAAACTATGCTACCTTTCAGGCTTAGAGCTTCTCAGCTAGTTCAAAGTTTAATTCATACCATTTATATATCTTAAACTTATTTTCGTTTGCCTTATTTTATAAATAATTTGTTTATTAAATAATTTTTTTGTTTAAGGGGTAACAACTGTGAAGAATCTGCAAAAATCGGTTTTTTTTAATCGTAATTGGTAGACAATTATGTAAGAAATGATATTCCGAAGTGATTTAAAAAAAAATAGATGTTTCCCCCACTTATAAGCGTAGAGCACATGGTGGATTTAAAACTTTAAGCGCGTTTTTCTCAGCACCATTTTTTTTCGAATGGCTTCACGAACAACTCAGTCAATTTTTATCCGATCGATGAAAAATTTTGACGCAATCTTTTTGACATAATTTTCTAGTGAACCACTTAGGATTTTGACAACATAATGAAAACTTTCTGTTTTACAAATTTTTTTTCATGATTTTTTTTTAACGAAATTAAAAATTTGTTTTCAAACTTATGCCAATTTTTTAAAATTGATATTTTTGAAAGCCCCTACGTGGTGCACTTGCTTTTGGTCCATAGATTAAGAGGAAAACTATTTTTTTATGTTTTAGATCACTGGCGACGTCAAAAAACTGCTGGCGTTTTCGAACGTTATTCATGCACTCGTAGCTCTCTACGGGCGCCATTTTGTTTTTTATTACTTTGAGAAAAATTTATTTTTATAGCTCTAAATATGTATAATATCGTCACGTATTTGGATTTTATATATAAAATAAAATTATTTGCAAAAAAAATCGAAAAATGCTCCACACTGGTGTTACCCCTGAAATAAACATGCCAACGAATATGCATAAAATGATCTTCCCTTCAAAAATTTATAAAAAAAAAAATAAAATCTCGACAAAAAAAGATATAACTGCCATAATTAATTTTTATACAAATAATTAATTAAACAATTAAGTGCGAAAGCAAAATTTTTAGCTTATTTTGAAAAAGTCAAAATTTTTGTAAACGAATATCGTAATCTTAGCTGAATTTTGAAAAATTAAGCACAAAATTAAAACTCAGCTTTAAAAAAAAATATTTTGGCATGAAAAATTTCATTAAAAATGATAAAGATAATGATATGTAGGTATATACGATCACCGCATAATATTTGTTTAATTATTTTTGTGTTCGTCTACGGGAGTTGCAAACTTTGCCCAAATACTCCTATAGAGTATCTTTCACCCAATTGGATCTAATCTTTAATTATGTCAAAAATTCTTTAAATTGTCTTCTTACTATAGAGAAAAATTCCGCTCATTGTAAAAAAATAAATTTTTATTTTAATGAATATATATGACTACGCCAAATGTATCATTATAATAAATAAATATATTTAAACTGTGCAAAAATTCTGTTTAAATATCAGTTTAAGCTAGTAAGGCTGCTCGGTACAAGGCCGAGACCACCCGGAGACCTTACGGCCCATTGTGTTGCCTATATAGCTACTACTACTACTACTATGTATTCTTGACTACTAAGTGAAGCCAATATAACTGGGAAATACAATCTTTCAATATAAAAACTCATTTATTTTAAAGTTTTAGTGTACAATGCAAAATTATGGCACTTTAAAAAATATATATATTACGTATACGTAATGTTATGGTACAAGGCCGAGATCACACAAAGAGCTTACGATCCATTGTGATGCGTATAAAAAAGGGAAGTATCACGTTTTTATATAAAACGTCATTTATTTTAAAAAGTTCTGGCTTACAATCAAAATAAAGATACTTTTAAAATTTATATAATATAATACGTATACGCAATGTTGCTTGCATATGCGCTGTAGGCCAGATCGGAAAACAATTTTTGACAAATGTTGTGCATATTGTCATTTTTCACAAAGTTCAGCTGCTTTTTTTGCAAAAATAATTTGCCAAAAGTAATTTCTATACACACTACGTATACGTAATTTCATCTGTCTACAAATTTGTATGTATTTCTGTGTTATAGTCTTTTACTCAACAAAATCACTTTCAATAGATACCCCCACTTTAATATACCCCCTACTTTGCTTAAATCCCATAATCCCCACTTTCATGTGATTTTCACACATTTTAAGGCATGTGTTAAAATCGATTATATTATTATTTGCATAAAATGCTCTAAGCCGATTTTGATAAAGTTTGCACACACGAATGACAAATGAAAAAAACGAAAATATCTCTTTTAATAAAATACATACTAATCGATGAAAGGGATTTTGTATCCTTATACCCAAGTAAAGCGTATTAATTGTAAAAATAATGTATACTATCCCAAAGTATAAACGGCTGTTTTTCTTTAAAATAAAATTGAAAAAAAAACCATTTGCCAGCATTGTTCTTTGAGCAGCCAATAATATGTTTTACATACATATCTATATAAAATAATCGGCAATGAGTGTAAATTACAATTTCCGTTAACGAGAAATTTCCATTTCATTTCAATGGCATCATCTTAGTATTGCCCCCTCATGACAGCGGCAACAACAATGGCGACAACAACAAAAACCAGGCGAAATCTAAAAGTATCCCAACAACGTCAACATCGCATCTTCATTATTTCATTTTGCGCTTTTCACGCTGCACGCTGCCAGCAAGGGCAGCAGGGGCAGAGGGCCAAAAGCAGCAGCAGCAGCAGCAAGAAGCCTGAAAAGCAGCCAGCCTTGTGAAGGCGACGGATGTGGGTGCGGCAGTCAAATGCTGAAGGCAACCCAAATAGGACTTACGTTGTAAGTCTCGCAAAATTCCTTCCTTCATTTCAATTAATTTCCGCGACATTGATGCACGTCTTCGTCTTTGTCGTCGTCGTCGACGTCGACGTCTACGTCATCATCTTCATCGTCATGTTGTGTGTGTGTGTGTGTGTGCGCGCGTTGGGAAAACATTGCTCCACTCCGTTAACCCCTGCTCCAAAGCGTTTGTTGTCAACGCAAGCTTAAAACATTTTTGCATGCGCTTTTTAATTAATTTAAAGTTATTTTACTTGTCGCCGCCGGCTGCACTGCAGCGCCGCCCCCTTTGCGCTTTTCGCAGCACACCCACAAATACACCCCCCCACAACCGCACACCCACACATGCACACAGCAGCGATACTGCGGCTTTATTAAATCTGGCTGCATTGCGTTTTAATTGTAGCCATGCTGTTGCTTAATAAATTTACATATACGTATAAATATTACGTATACGTATATGTACCATAGCATATACAGAAATATGAATATATTAATTTAATAAACATAAAAGCAACAAGACATTTTGATGTCATTTGATAGCACATAAATTCAATTAGTTGCTTTGATTAGTTACAGGTTTTGACTTTAATCAAGCTTTTACTTTGATTTGGTTTTTGTTTACGTTTTAAACTAAAGCAACTAGTCGAAACATCACGACTGCTATATACACTGTTTTTTTTGCTTAAATTTTGTTTATATGGCCATTTTTTTTCTGCTTATCATTTGATTTTCTTCAACATATTCTTGCATTGAGAATTTTTTTAAAGAATTCTTAATAATGCCTTTGCTTAAAAATTGCATATATTATATGCAATTTATATATATAAATTATAATTGACAAGCTGTCACTAATTTTGTGAGGAGGCGAATTGCCACCTCACAACACGTTCCCCAAAATTCCTACAGGGTAGTTGTTGAGTGAGAGTAGCGAAGAAAGCGCGCGGTTTTCACTCTTAACAACACCGACTTACGTATAACAGCCTCAGAGTTGGCGCGCTGCTAATGCATCTGTGTTAGCGTATACGTAAGGGTGGAGAGTAGGTGATAGGGATATTGTAGGTTACGGTGGACTCTCTTTCATCTATAAGGATAGGTATCTAGATAAACAGAGTACCGTTTATGTTTCAGCTGTATAAGTTTGGGCGGGAATTTAGGGATTTGGCGGCGATCAAGGCCTATATAAGGCGTTCAGCAGCCAAATCGGGAGCGATTAAGAGAGTCAGTGCAGTGGAGGCAAGTCAGTCAAGAAAGTGAGTGCAGTTGAGTGAAACTTAGTGTCGTGAGTCGGAGCACAGCCGTGTTAAATGGTGATAGTGCAATAACGACGATGGCGGGGAACGAGATCCGAGAAACAAGTCCAACATCCGGAAGGTGTTCATTAGGTGGCAGAGGATACGCCTAGTCGAATAGTACGCGGCATTGGGCGACGTTGTGGCGCCCGGACTACTCGTGAGCGGCACCGTCGAGGCAGGCAATGGCCAAATCCAAGGGATTGGCATTGATGCGCTCGGGTCGGCCCAGATACAGTAGCGGGAAGCCGACAACTGTAGACCCAACGTTAGCGGATACCCAGACAGTGCGATAGTCTGGCCGGTGAAGGCCTTGGGTGAGAATGACTGGAGAACCGGTGAGTCAGCCAAACTAATATTAAGAACATAAACTGTTTAGTGGGCGAGAAACTGCGGCCCTATAAGTATGACGAGAATATATGTATACGTGCAATAAGCCGAGAAAGGTGAATAATAAAGACAATAAGAACAAAACTAAAAAGCAAGCCCGGCGTTCTCAATCTTATTACAGAGTCTCAGCGAATATAAATTCGTTGTGACATTTACCCTGGGCATAGATGAGCTATCCCAGCCGTTGTTCCGGACAAACCGGAGGTCGTTACAATTTAAAAACTGCACAAATTCACATTCGATAACATTTTCACAAAATTTTCGATCGATCTGGCCAAGCCTACGGTTACTATCAATATAAGCCTACATTACGTATACTTATTTTTTTTTTTTTAATGTGTTTTTATTTATATTTAAAATAAACTTTAACAATATTTCTTTATTATTTGTATTATTATTATTATATAATTGTCATCGCAATATATATTTATTTTAAATATAGATACGTATTTGCATTAAGATAGATTATTACCGATACAGAGGGTCAAAAATCAATAATTTGCCTTACAATTTTTGTTTTGACCAAGAATTCGGGAAAGTATTATTAAAGTCTCTTTTTTTTGTTTTTGAGACAGACGGACAGGCTTCATAGATAATGAAATTTTATTTATCGTACTTATCAATTTAATGTCCAGGATGTTGTGTTCATGCTTGTTTGTATTCAGCACCCCAAAGTAAAGGGTGACTTTTTAAGCGTTTGGTAAAAAAAAAAATTTATAAAATTTGTATTTGAAGTTGTAAATCAATCCTTGCCATTTACTTTTTAAAGATTACTTCATGTAAATGTTGACCGCGACTACGCTTCAAGTGGTCCATCCGGAAAGTCAAATTTTGGAATTTTTTTTTTTGGTCCAATGATGCCACTGGCCCATAAACCACACCAAACAGTACATTCTTGTGGATGCATTGGCAGCTCTTGCAATGCTTTTGGTTGCTCTTAACTCCAAATATGGCAATTTTGTTTGTTCACGTATCTATTCAACCAGAAATAAGCTTCGTCGCTGAACACAATTTTTCGATAAAAAAGCGGATTTTCATTGAGCATTTCCAAAGCCTATTCCCCGAACACGCGACATTGTGGCAGATCGCCCGGCTTCAGTTCTTGCACCAACTGTATTTTGTATGGTTTTAAACCAAGATTCTTGCGTAAAATGTTCCATGTGGTCGAATAACCCATGCCCAACTGCTGCGAACGACACCGAATAGACATTTCACGGTCTTCATTAGCACTGGCTGCTACAGCAGCAATATTCTCTTCAGTACGCACTCTACGTAGACAATTTGGTGGTTGAAGATCGAACAAAGTAAAATTGGTGCGAAATTTGGTAACAAGAGCTTGAATAGCCTGCTCAGAAGGTCGATTATGACGACCGTAAAATGGACGCAGTGCTCCAAACACATTTTTTGCTGAGCACGATTTTTGGTAATAAAATTCAATTATTTGTAAACGTTGTTCGGGCTGAGTATTTTTGACTTTGACATATGTCATGAACCACGCGTGCGCTGTCAGAAATAGCAAAAAAATCACCCTTTACATACGAAAAATTCCATTGATTTAAATTCAAAAATAATAGTTCATAGTCTTTAGACAGTTTAAATTGCCAATAAATACAAAAACATGCACATACAAGGCGTATGCGTGATTTCTTTCGGCTTAAGACCTTGTGGTACACTTTATTCATGGTGTGTTACTTAGCAAGCAGCTTTCGTTCAGCTATACGTAAGCTGTCAAAGAGTGCTCTGGCAATCATTATTTTCCAAAGGGTTTTGCTGAACCTATTTAGTCACTGCTAACCACGTGAATACGTGATTTATAAAAATCTTGCCCATTAATATTGCACGCAGAGTCTCGTAGCTGAATTTGTACCAAAGCTTGACTCTCTTGGACTTGCCATATGTCACTGTCAAGTGCCTTAGGTTAACATTTGGCCATATTAAGTAGTGCTAGGACAACATTTTTTATCTTTGTGGCACACATGCTTTGTGCCTTTTCTGAGATTTTTTTTTTTTTTTTCAAAATAATATATCTGATATTTTTTTTTTATAAACAAGTCGAAAATAAACTTAATTTTATGCTTAATCTTTTGCTCTTGGTTGCCGTTTTGTTAAAATCCCAAAACATAAAGTATCTGTAACAAGTTTCTCAACGCCTTTCTGCATTTTTTTCGTTTGAAACCTTTGCTGCCAAAACATTTAATTCTATTAATACTACGAATTTCCCAGAGCTGTTATCTCTAAGAAAATCTTAATTACTTATCCGAAAAAGCTAAAGCAATTCTATTGCTTTAGATTAATCAATATTAGCTAATAAACAACGTCACAAATACATTAAAGCTAATAAATTGCGCATACGTCTAGTAATAAGCTATTTATGAGCAAGTCATAAAAACTGTCAACATAAATTTCTCTATATTACCCGCATTATTCAGAATACTTACCAATAACGAGCCAATAATTATCTTGCGGCCAAACAGCTATCGCATAAAAGATTAATTTAATTAAGCATAAGAAGAAAATGCAAATTTCTAATCAAGTTTTATTAAGGAAACTTGCTAAGCTTTTAGTGCTGTATCAATAACTTATAATTGAAATTATAATGTAAGTAAAAAATTATGCTGTTGGGGTGAACTAAGTCACATATAGCCCATGAAGAGTTGTTAGTGTTGCTTTCCTATGATAGATAATATAATAATAATAAAAAAACATACTAAAGGATTTAGTTTCTTAAAAGCCCCAAAGATTTTGTATATTATTGATAAGTTAGACCATCGGGCTTCAGTTTAGTTCAATGTTATTTAACTAGCTTTCTTAATTTCTCTAAATGTATTAAAAAATTATATTTTTTGTATGTGTATGTTAAACTATTAAAAAAAATATAACTCCTCTCTCCTTTGAACCAAATCAATTTGTTGAAACAATGTATAATACACTCCCCGAAATACAATTAAGAACACCTGTTTTTGTTTAAAAATATTAAGTTTTAAGTTATTTAAAAAGCATTTGTGACTCAAAATATATCTTTAGCGTTAATTTATTCTGAATGAACTAAAAACTTATCCTAAATAACCAAAAAAACCCATTCTTCGGTAACTGTCCTGCGTAGCTCCTACACCGCTTGAAAATTGCGTCCGCCAGCCTAGACACGACGGGACAGGTTCCCCCACATGTTCTCAATGAGGTTCAAGTCCGGCGATCGATATTTTTGTCCTGTAACCAACCACGACTGGCCGTTCAGACGTGGATCGGAGCGCTATCATGCAGAAAATTAGCATTTTGGTCAACTTGGTGCTCCAGAACGTCAATAAAAACGTCATCCAATAATTTTATGTAGCTTTCCGAGTTCATACGGGTGGTGATTTTGCAGATGTGCGTCCTATTCTGGTAGTTAAAAGCCGCCCATCTAAGAACCACCACCAAAGTTACGTCTGGTGGAAAAGCGTTCCGGACTGTTTATGTCATGCCAATAATAATTTAAAACGTCCGGACAATCTAGGCTAAACTCCTTTTGATCGGAAACACCATATTTTCTCACTCATTAGTCCAGGACATGTGGTGTTTTGCGAAGTCTAACTTGGCCATTTTGTACGATGGAGCCAATGCTGGTTACGACTTCATTTTCTTTCAAGTTAGTCGGTTACTGCCAGACAAAATATGTTGCACGCAACGGGCACACACTGGTTACTCCACATCTGCCTTAATTTTTGTTGCAGTTGCACCAAAATGCTATTTTTCTGCAAGATAATGGTCCAATCCAAGTCTGAACGGCCAGTCGTGGTTGGTTTCAGGACAAAAACATCGATCGCTGGACTTGAACCTCATTGAGAACATGTGACGGAACCTCTCCCGTCGTGTCTAGGCTGGCGGACGCAAATTTCAGGCGGTGCAGGAGCTACGCAGACAGTTACCGAAGAATGGGCTCAAATCCCAATATCAGATTTTCAGGAGGTGGATCCTTGGATGCCAACCCGAATTTTCGAGGCTATAAGTAAGTCGGGTGCCTGGACTAACTATTAACTCTGTGTTTTTCCCTTCTTTTTTTACAAAACATTTAATTTTTGTTACTTTTTAGAAAGTGTTCTTAATTGAATTTCGCAGTATAAATTTATTTTTTTAATCCTTCAAGCGTTTTTTTGGTTATTTAGGATAAGTTTTTAGTTCATTCGGAATAAATTAACGCTAAAAATATATTTTGAGTCACAAATGCTTTTTAAATAACTTAAAACTTAATATTTTTAAATAAAAACAGGTGTTCTTAATTGAATTTCGGGGAGTGTATATTTCTATTGATATTTTAAATTTGATTGGCGCTTTATAATCGCGATGTTTGCGGTGACAGTTGACAGCAACTTATGTCTCTCTTTTGGAGCTATTCCTTAAAAGTACGTGTGGAGCAAAACAAAACCAGTTCTACATTTTAAGAAATTAATAAGCTATATATTGAGGCACAGAATTCGAACTTGAATTTTTTTATTTTTGGCCTTTGGCAGCAACCACTGTGCCACGCCTTGAAAAACAAGCAAGCGCTGCGCTACGTTAAGCACTTTAGCGCCCCTGCCGTTCAATATGTTTATAGATTGGCGCTGCGCTTGTTTTTCAAGTTACGGAATGACTTTAAAGCGTTATAACGAGGAAACTACTTAACTTTAATGCACACCAAAAACCAAAAGGAGCAAGGGGATGGGTACAAATACGAAAAACTGCGATGTTGTAACTTTGGCGCCCTCTGCCGCCTTAAATATGAACTTCTGGATATACCTTTTATCTATATACACCTAATTCTGTTTTTACACGGTAGATAGGTTCCAGAAAAAACCGTGTAAAAAAAAACCGTGTAAAAAAAGTATGCATTGTAAATTAAATGTATGACAAGTTCAGAAACTAAAAACAATTATGTATGTATGTAAAACAGCTATGTTGTTAACAAAAAGAATAGGTTATTCAATTTTTAAGGTAAAAAGAATTATTTATTTGTGTTGTGTTATTTTGAATCGTGTTAAATGGCATAAAATCGTGTAAAAAAATTGAAAAATTTTTATTTTTAAACCGTGTTAAATCAAAACCGTGTAAAAAAAGACCGTGTAAAAACAGAATTAGGGTATATAAAAATGAATGTATGTTTGTACGATGCTTATAGAATCCACTTTATTGCAGTGTGATTGTGTTCATATTTACAGGCTATGTTTGGTATGTTGTCGTGAAGGTTTACAACATAAATATGGACAACTTTCGACAGGTGGCGCTGAGTACTGAGCATAGTTTTCAAACGCAACGAAAAAAACACAGTGTCCATTCAATTCAAATTTGACAGACGAACATTTTGAATTGCAAGCTCATTGCTAATGATAAAGAAAACACTTACTGGAGTCAAAATTCACATAATTAAAATAAAAAAGGATTAATTATTAATAAGACAAAACATCGGACGAAATACACGTAAAAATCAACAAAATAGAGTTGCAAGAAATAATTTGATTGAAGAACAGCGCAGACAACGTAATGAATCAGAAGGATTACGCATCGCACAATTCACAACATTCATCGCGAATTGCAAGTGTCCGCTTGAGAAAGAGAGAAATTCGAAACGACAAATCAGATTATAATCAAGACATTTCAAATAATCGGATACGAATCCAATCACGTCGTCTACAAAATCAATCGGATTGCATTTGAATACGATAATGTTTTCAATTATGGTTCACATGCATTTGTTGCTGTCGGACCAATGAACAAAGTTTGTAGGCATTGTAATGCATTGAAATTCCAGAAAGAAAGGCCAGGAATATGCTGTGCAAATGGAAAAGTGAATTTGCCAGCATTGCAGTCTCCACCCGAACCATTATTTAGTATCCGGTATTACGCCAGAATCGAAGCATTTTTTGGCCAATATTCGAAAATACAATGCATGCTTCCAGATGACATCATTCGTGACGACTAGTATCGTACATAATAATTTCATGCCGACATTCAAGGCTCAAGGCCAAATTTACCATCATGTTGGCTCTCATTTCCCATTACCAGATCACAAATTTCTTCAAATATATTTCATGAGAAATATAGATGAGCATGTTAATCAACGTTGTTCATACAATAGAGGAACAAGACGAGAGATTGTCGCATCATTACAAACTTTCTTTCATCAACGATATAAGTATTTCTTTAAATTTAGTAAGCGGCACAGCAAGGCGTGACGGGTTATAGCTAGTTACAAATAAAATTTTAAATTCAATTTTTAAAATTTTTTGCCTTGGAAGTTTTTGTGTACGACTTATAGAATTCGTGCTGCATTGGCGATTCTAAAGCTGATGCCATGGCAAATGAAGATTTTCAAGGGATGCCTCCTTACAGGTTACATCCCAGAGGGTTGGAGAGAGGTGAGAGTGACTTTCATTCCCAAGGCTGGGAAGATAAATCACAACTCTCCAAAAGACTACTGACCCATTAGTCTATCCTCGTTTTTACTGAAAACGATGGAACGACTCCTGGATCTTCACATCAGAAGTAAGCTTACTCCCCATATGTTCAGCGGTTCACAACACGCCTATCTTAAGGGTAGGGAGCATCGAAAAGGCTTTGCAGGAGAAAGAGTTTGCGTTGGCGGCTTTCCTTGATATTGAGGGAGCTTTCAACAACGTCAGAACCGAATCGATAACGGCAGCACTTGCTAAAATAGGTTCACTCCCGATGGTAACCCACTGGCTTAGTAGCATGCTCAGCAGCCGGGTTATCAACTCCGAACTTTGTGCAGGGGTGGTTAGAAAGAGAGTTATGAGGGGCACTCCACAAGGAGGTGTCATTTCGTCGCTTTTGTGGAACCTGGTCCTTAACGACCTTCTCGTAACTCTCGAGCAGACAGGATGCAGGGTGACTGCCTATGCGGATGACGTGGTTCTTATGATAACGGGCAAATTTCTGCCAACTTTCAGTGAGCTACTGGAGTCCGCTCTTGGCGTCACCCTAAGATGGGCACAACAGAACGGTCTTGGAGTCAATCCTCAGAAGACTCAACTGGTGTTCACTAGGAATGAGTTTATACCGCCGTCCCTCGGTGGATCACAACTTAAAAGATCTATGGAAGCTAAGTATCTGGGTATCATTCTGGATTCCAAACTCTCTTGGAAGAGAAACTCAGAAGAAAGAATGAAAAAAGCGTTAGGTGCTTACTACACCTGCAAGAAGACGTTTGGTAGGAAATGGGGAATGCAACCGTATATCATTCATTGGCTATACACAGCAGTTGTCAGACCTATCTTAACTTATGGGGCGTTGGTATGGTGGAAGGCGGCTAACAGCAAATCTCACCTTCACAACCTTCAGAGGGCTCAAAGGGCAGCCTGCCTAGGCATCACCGGGTCCTTGAGATCCACTCCTCAGGCAGCCCTGGATGTAATTCTTAACCTGGATCCAGTGGGCATTTTCCTGAAGTCGGTGGCTGCGAGAAGCGCAGCGAGACTCCGGGCACTTAATCTTCTCACGCCATCAACCTGTGGTCACAGTAGTATCCTACTTGAGTTAGGCATACCTGCTGGGGGGACCGGGGATAGTGATTACTGCTCCACGGTTCAGAAATGGAACGACAAATTTGTCGCAGTTTTCCCGGAGAGAAATGAATGGAAGCAAAAAACCCCTTTAACAGGGAACGAGCTGACCATATATACGGACGGTTCGAAGATGGATGAGGGCACAGGAGCAGGCATCTTCTCTGAAGAGCTTGCGACAAAGCTCTCATTCCGTCTTCCTGACTGGTGTAGCGTTTTTCAGGCCGAGATTTATGCAATCTGGCAAGCGGCTAGACTTATTGATACCGTGGGCGTAAGTCCAAGGAACGTTATATTTCTGGTCGATAGTCAGGCTGCAATCAAGGCTCTGTCATCGCATACCTTAAAGAGCAAACTGATCAGTAAGACGGCGCTTGCGCTCAACCGTATCCAACACCACTCAATCACCCTCTGCTGGGTACCGGGACACTCAGGCGTCCCTGGTAACGAGGAGGCTGATGAGTGTGCCAGGAACGGATCAGCGCTGGCTGCTAACCTTGCGGTCACGGACATAGAAAGACCATTACAGGACGTTGGTTCGCAAATCAGGGAGACGGCCAGAGCTCTGGCGAGAAGAGAATGGGACACGGTGTCCGGTTGTCGCATCTCTCGAGCTCTGTAGCCTAGGTATAACTCAAAGCGCACAGCTGAACTCCTGCGTTTACACAAAAACAGGACTAGGATGGTGGTAGGAGTTGTAAGGGGGCACTGCACCATTGGCCAAATGGCTGAGAGGCAGAATGTTCCCCATCACGACTTCTGCCGAAGCTACGGGGACGAGGAGGAGACAGAAAGCATCCAACACCTGCTGTGTGACTGCCCTGCGCTTCAAAGAAGACGAACCCAGTTTCTGGGTAAACCGTTCTTTGAAGATCTGGGTAGTTTGGCTCATGTGCCCATTGCGGATCTGGCTGCGTTTGTCGAATCCTCAAAATGGTTTTGTAATAGGAGAGACTTAGGCGATTAGGGATGTCCTACAGTGCCGATCCTCCTCCCTTCCCTTCTCCACCCTTTCTCCAACTTCTTTCTTTAACTCTCAAATTAGGCAACACAATGGACCTCATGGTCTCTGGGTGATCTCAGTTTACTGAGCTGCCTATTTAACCTAACCAAACCTATAGAATTCGAGATAAATGGGCCGACACAAATGTCAAAATAACGAAAAACCCCAGGGGGGCAGTAGGTCACCATTTTAGTTTTAGACTTTTTGGATGGTCCTTAATACAATAGGCAAGAGAAAGTCCAGCAATCAATTATTACCTGGTTAACCCCTTTTTTTGTCTATTTTTACTGTAATATAAGAGTTTTTTAAATTTATACTTTTTATCGCATATAATTCACAAGCACTTAAAACCTTGCATGGGTTAAGACGGCAGGCTAACGACCATATAAATATACCTTTTCATTTATTTTTTATTTATTTTTAGAACAATAGCTTATATATTTATTTGTGTATTACAATTTAATACCTGTTTAATTTATAAAAGGCTTTCCTAATATTCTTTCAAGTTATTTGAAGTTGATAAAAAAATGAGTCGTTAAAGTAGTTGGCACGATTAGATGCAATATCCAATGAATGTAAACTTTTTAGAAGAAATAAATAGGTTTCTTAGTTGTTAACCGTAACATTTTCAATAGTAACCATATCTATGACGCTTGAGCATATAAAACAAGTATTCTATGTCAAACAATGAAGTCAAAAAGATTTTTTTTTTTATAAAAATAAAAGTTTATGCTTAAGGCCCATACGCAGCATGCAAAAATTCCGCACGAAATGTTAGAACTTCATATAAAAAAATTCCCGTTTTTGGGATTTTTTTTTTTATATGAAGTTTTGACATTTCGTGCGGAATTTTTGCATGCTGCGTATGGGCCATTAATCCGGATAGTCCTTGCAAAAATATGATACGCTGTGGCTGGCACTTTCATTCAAAGCACTTTTTTAAGCTTTGATTTTTTCAACACCATAGCTATCCCTGGAATATATGTAATGTAAAATTAAAAATAAATAAGACTTGAATAAAATTGTTGACTTGGTATCAAAAACTCCAAGTAAATAATTAATTTCAATTACCCCCAGGCATTAGGGCACATAGATGAGACTTTTGAATTAAAATAAAATTACGTATACACAATGTAGCCTCATATAGTGAGTAACAGAAATCGTGCCCACATCACTCCAAAATTTCACAAAATTTGCAACTTAGTCCACTGTGCAGTCCCCACAACAGTTTTCAACTCTTGCTTCATAGAAAGTTGAAACTTAAAGCGACCAAGAACCATTTTTATAGCCTGTCCCGTAGTGCTCGAGAAAACATGCACGATCGAAGTTTAAAATATCTGTATAACGATGTTGGCCGACAGAGATGTTTCTCCAGAACTTCTGCACTCATCAAATGGGTGTTTAGCCGTGCTGGAGAAACATCTATATTGGCCAACATCGAAATATAAATATTTTAAACTTCGATCATCGATGTTTTCTCCAGCACTACTGTCCCGTATGGTACAAAGAGTATATTAAGTTTATTCAAGCCGAAAATGTATGTAACATACAGAAGGAGACGTCGGAGACCCCCCAAAGTTACCTAAAGTATGATCAGGGTGACAAGAGAAGTCGATATACCCATGTCCGTCTGTCGGTATGAACGCCTAGATCTCAGAGATTGTAAGAGCTAGAGCGACCAAATTTTCAGTTTAGATGCGTAATTATGTCAAGGGTGAGTTTATTTTTTCGATATCGGGGCTGTATTATATAGCTCCCATAGGGGTGTCTCCGAGGACCTCGAAAAAAACCAAAAGTTTAAGATGGATAATTCGTTTGCTTATGAAGCACTCGGAAGTTTTTTAGAGTTCCCAAGCACTGTACCATATTTGATCAAAATCGGTTGACTATATCATATAGCTCCCATAGGACCAATCGGTCAAAAAATCGTTTTTTCTACAAAATTTGTTGCGTTTCGTTTGTTTGTAACGATATTGTTAGCAAATTTGGCATTAAGAAGTTTTTTAGAGTACCCAAGCACTGCACCAAGTTTGATCAAAATCGGTTGACTATATCATATAGCTCCTATAGGAACGATCGGTCAAAAAAACGCTTTTTTTTTACAAAATTCGTTGTGTTTCGTTTGGTTTTGAAGATATCGGAACCAAATTTGGCAGTCTTAAGTTTTTTATAGTTCCCAATCAGTGTACTAAATTCGATAAAAATCGGTCGACTATATCATATAGTCCCTATAGGACCGATCGGTCAAAAAAATTTTTTGGTGCAAAATTCGACTGATTTCTTTTTTTTTATGAAAATATCGTAACCAAATTTGCCGAATAAAATATCTTTTGGAGGTTTTAAGCAATGTGTCGGACTTAATTGCAATGTGGTGGTACAGGGTATCCCAAAGTCGTCTGCGCCCGACTTTAACGTACGCCATCTTTTTTATATGAAGTTTTGACATTTCGTGCGGAATTTTCGCATGCTGCGTATGGGCCTTAATAAAGTAACTTACTAACTATTATGATAAGCAAAATAATATTAAAATATAAACAAAACTATTCTAACAAATCAAAAACTGATTAAAGCAAAATTGATTTGTTGTATTTTCTTTAAACTGATATAAAAGAATAAGAACTCAACAGTTAGCTGTACAGCAAATCTGTATTTTTTAAAATGGTTTTGGTTTCGGTTTCGAAACTTTTTTATGTCTTTATTTCTAGACTCAGCAGTTTCTTCGGATAGCTCTCCAATTGACACTAGAGCATTTTCTATTATGTCAGGAGCGTGAATTAATTTTTTATGCACTGTAGCTGGGAGATAATACCAAGAATATTCTTTAATTTCTTATTACTAATTCTACATTTTTTAACGTTAATACGATATCCTGAAGATTTTTTCGTGGATCGGAGCGTTATCTTGCTGAAAATTAGCATTTTGGTCAGCTTGGTGCTCCAGAAAGTCAATAAAAACGTCATCCAATAATTTAATGTAGCTTTCCGAGCTCATACGGGTGGTGATTTTGCAGATGTGTGTCATATTCTGGTAGTTAAAAGCCGCCCAAACCATCTAAGAACCACCACCAAAGTTACGTCTGGTGGAAAAGCATTCCGGACTGTTTATGTCATGCCAATAATAATTTAAAACGTCTGGACAATCCAGGCAAACTCCTTTTCATCGGAAACACCATATTTTCTCACTCATTAGTCCAGGACATGTGGTGTTTTGCGAAGTCTAACTTGGCCATTTTGTGCGATGGAGCCAATGCTGGTTACGACTTCATTTTCTTCCAAGTTAGTCGGTTACTGCCAGACAAAATTTGTTGCACGCAACGGGCACACACTGGTTACTCCACATCTGCCTTAATTTTTATTGCAGTTGCACCAAAATGCTATTTTTCTGCAAGATAATGCTCCAATCCACGTCTGTACGACCAGTCGTGGGTGGTTCCAGGACAAAAACATCGATCGCCGGACTTGAAACTCATTGAGAACATGTAGGGGAACCTGTCCCGTCATGTCTAGGCTGGCGCACGCAAATTTCAGACGGTGCAGGAGCTACGCAGGACAGTTACCGAAGAATGGGCTCAAATCCCAATTTCAGATTTTCTGGAGGTGGATCCTTGGATGCCAACCCGAATTTTCGATGTTATAAATAAGTCGAGTGTCTGGACTAACTATTAACTTTGTGTTTTTGCCTTCTTTTTTTACAAAACATTTAATTTTTGTTCCTTTTTAGAAAGTGTACTTAATTGAATTTCGCAGTATAAATTTAAATTTTTAATCCTTTTTAAAGGTTCAAGCGTTTTTTTGGTTATTTAGGATAAGTTTTTAGTTCATTCGGAATAAGTTAACGCTAAAAATATATTTTGAGACAAAATGCTTTTTAAATAACATAAAACTTAATATTTTCAAATAAAAACAGGTGTTCTTAATTGAATTTCGGGGAGTGTATAATTTATTATTACTAGGCGTATGCGTAATGTCAAAAATAATAATAACTCTTGGTTATATTACGAAAATAAATGTTTTATTTTGTAGCTAAATATAATATTAAAAAAAATCGTACATTGCCAATGGATAATTTAATGAATTTTTTGTTTTTTAAATAAATTTTTATTGAAATTAAATTATTTTAAAAATCGTTTTCTAAGCAATGTAAATATTTTTAAATCCGTCCGCATAGGCGCAAATTTGTTTGGATTTGTAAAATATTGTACCTTCTTGATTTATTTCAGTGATAATAGAATGTAGGTCAAGATTAAAGAGCAAAGTAGAAAGCGCATCCCCTTGCTTTACGCCTGAGACTAATTCAAAGGTTTCTATAGTGTTATCCTGGACCATTACTTATGCACGTCTGTTTGCTAATGTCATGCTAATAAGTCTCACTAGTTTCAGGGCGATAGCTAACATTTTCAGGTGGTATTCAATATGCTTTCTGCCAAAAGCTTGTTTGAGATATATAAAGAGGCAACGTAGGGAGATGTTGAATTCATGACATTTTTCAAAAATTTGCGATATTGTAAACTAGTGGTCATTTGTTGATCTCCCTGATCTAAGCCCGCCTTGGTAGTCTTCGAGAATCTTTTCTGCGTAGACATTAAGTTTTTTATACAGGATGTTTGATGTTTTCGTCGATTTCGAACGGGCCTTCGACACAGTTAATAGAGACAGGGTGTGGAATACGCTTCTATGCAAAGGTATCCCTGAGAAAATAGTCGGTCTCATACGCGTACTTTACACAAACTCTGAGTGCACAGTCCGTTTTTGTGGAAAAGAAAGCCAACCATTTACAACAACAGCTGGGGTGAGGCAGGGCTGCGTATTATCACCAACATTGTTCCTTATAATCCTGGACACCGTCTTGGAGGCGACTAGCCTCAAAGAGCCGATAGGGATCCGCTGGGGCTTATACGAATATCTTGGTGACATGGACTATGCAGACGATATATGCTTCATGGCGAACAGCTTTGATCATATTAATGCCAAGCTGGATCATATTAATGCCAGCTAGAGATACGGAGACGCAAATGGACATGGATTGGTCATGTTTTAGGCCGGCCTGTCGGTGACATTGCACGATCAGTCCTAGATTTAAACCCGCAAGGGCAGCAAAGTCGTGGTCGCCCAAGAAATAGCTGGTTTCGGTGCACAAAACAGGAAATAAATCTGGCCCACATTTCGTGGATTCAAGCAAAAACTCTGGCCAGAAACAGAGCAAGATGGAAAGAGATTGTCGATGCCCAATGTTCACTTTGAATGTTTTTGCTTAAGTTATCGTTATTATTTATTTAATACCAGTAACTTTTAGCAAAATAAAGGACATATATATATGCATATGTTTGAAAGTATTTTGTAGCTGGTACTTAGTAGGGAAATTACTACTACTAATTTGGCCATTACAACCGGTTTTCGGTCTTGGCCGCAGAAATTATCCTACGCCAGCGGTTTCTGTCCTGTGCTTGCTGGCGCCAATTGGCAATCCCAAGGCTACGAAGATCCTCCGTTGGCTGCTCTTCCCATTGCAGAGGCGGGCGTCCCTGTCGTCGTCGACCTTCCAGTGTTTTCCGCTTTTCAGCCTTCTTGGCTGGAGCATTTTCATCCATTCGTGCAACATGACCTAGCCAGCGCAGACGTTGTAGCTGTATGCGCCGAACTAAATCAGTGTCGCCGTACAGCTCATACAGCTCGTGGTTCATTCGAATACGAAAATCACCTTCCACATTTATCGGTCCAAGGATACGTCGGAGGATTTTTCTCTCAAAAGCCCCTAAAATCGCCTTATCGGATGAAGACAATGTCCATGCTTCAGCGCCGTAGAGAAGCACGGGTATGATGAGGGATTTGTAGAGTGTTAGTTTCGTATGCCGAGAGAGGGCTTTACTCTTGAGTTCCTTACTTAGCCCAAAGTAACACCGGTTAGCAAGATTAATCCGTCGACGTATTTCCATGCTGACGTCATTTTTTGTGTCGCTAATACTGGTGCCCAAGTACACGAAATCCTTTACAACTTCAAAGTTGTAGCTATCTATTCCCCGTGGTGTCGTTTCCTTACTTGTAGATAGCAGGTTTTTCGTCTTGTCCAGATTTACAGCCAGACCCATGTTTTTCGACTCTTTTTCAATTTTAGAGAA
The DNA here is from genome assembly GCA_018150985.1 of Chymomyza costata. Taxonomy (NCBI): domain Eukaryota; kingdom Metazoa; phylum Arthropoda; class Insecta; order Diptera; family Drosophilidae; genus Chymomyza; species Chymomyza costata. Next base: position 27,649,097 of record JAECWU010000127.1, on the reverse strand, counting down.
GGCTCCGCTTACTGCACGTATGTTAGTGCCAATAATGTCAATGTCGTCGGCATACGCCAGCAGCATGACACTCTTATAAAAGATAGTGCCTGACCTGTTCACATCGGCACGTCGCAGGATAGCTTCCAGTAGTAAATTGAAAAAGTCGCATGATAGTGTATCATCCTGCCTGAAACCTCGTTTGGTATCAAATGGTTCGGAGAGGTCTTTTCCTATCAAGACGGAACTGCAGGAGTTACTCAACGTCATCATGCAAAGCCGAACTAGCTTTGCAGGGATACCAAACTCAGACATGGCGACGAAAAACTTCTCTCTATCAGGCGTGTCAAAAGCAGCTTTGAAATCGACGAATAGGTGGTGTGTGTTGGTTTGCTTTTCACGAGTCTTCTTCAGAATTTGTCGCAATGTAAATATCTGGTCTATCGTAGACTTTCCAGGCCTGAAACCACACTGATAGGGTCCAATCAGTTCTTTCATTAGTAGGGAAATACCTCTGTAGTTTTTACAATTGGCTTTGTCGCCTTTTTTGTGTATCGGTACGATTAGACACTCTTCCCATCGAGTTGGCATCCGTTCGGTAGACCATATTTTTATCATCAGCCGATGTATATCTTTATAAAGCTCTGTTCCACCATATTTTATTAGTTCGGAATTGATTGCTTCATTACCGCAACGTTTATCATTTTTAAGCTTGGAGCGAGGGACTCTCCATAATATTTTCAGCAGTGTAGACTTCACGATCTAGCCAAATATCATTGTTATCGTTCAGTACTTCGCTAAAATAATCTTTCCAGACATCCAATATTTTGTTTTTGTCGCTTATTACGTTCCCATGCTTGTCTTCACAGATATTAGTTTTAGGTTGAAATCCTTTAGCATGCTTCTTAATTCTTTGGTATATGTTTCTTATATTGTTATTTTCAAAATCTTTTTCAATTTTCTCAACTTCTAGGTTAAGGTACTCTTTCTTTTTCTTCCGTATTATCTTTTTGCCATGTCTTCTCTCACTTTGGTATTTTAATAGATTTTGTCGAGTGGATCAGCTCAAGTATGTTTTGCGTGCACAGATTTTTCGGATCAGTAAGATCCGACTATGGCCGGTTCTCTTGTTTCTTCACTGAACTTTTTAAAAAATACTATAATATGGTAGCTCTACAAATCTAAAATTTCCATCCTCAATACTTTGAATTGATTTCTTTAAAAAACCTAGCTAAAGAAATAATTTTCTTTGCAATAGATTCTGAAAATATAAAATTTTTTTAACCAAAAAAACATGAAGAATTTTTCAAAATATAGATAGTAAATTATCACCTTTCGTTTGTTCAACATTTTTTTCAACACATTTATCGATATTTTAGCATTTATAAAAAATTTTGCATCATTCATAGCTAATTTATAAAATATAAATTTAACTATAAAATATTTGTAGCAACTAAATTTTAACTTTAATTTATTCGAGGTTATTTGGGTTTCAACGATTCCTTTATCAAAATCGTAAAGAAAGTTGAGCACACCTATTATGCACTGTAAGTTGTCGAAAACCCACCAAATTAGCTCCATAATGAGCAGAAGAACAACAAAAATCGATATTGACATGTCTGTCTGAATACCTAGATCTTGGTGATTATAATTTCGCAACTTTTCCAAGAAATTCGTAATTTTTCTCTAAAAAGAAGTAAAAAAAATGGCAAAATATGCATAAAACGCCCTCTGGCGGCAATCATAAGTTAAGATAAATATCAAAAATGAATTCCTTCACCCCCAAAACTCTCCATATACACATAAAAAATAACAAATTTTGGTTTAAAAATCCAAATATGAAATTAAAATGTTACATTTTGTCGTTATTGGTAAAAACATATTTTTAAAAATCTGAAGACTTGAAATTCAATTCAATTTCTTTGGCAAAGTTGCTTAGAATTGCGCGTAGAATACTCCTAGTGGGTGCCGCGAATCGATTTTTGCGGTTTTTTTTCTTCCACCCATTTTGGGTCCGCCATTAAGAAACTTTGGAAGTTCTAGTCCTAGCTTCTTGATTAGCGACGCCGAACATCCATATTTGCATACTCAACTTGTGTTTTAAGCACAAAAATGATTTTTCTGCTTTGGGCGGCCATCTTGGACTCGCCATTTTGAAATAATCAGCTACCTAAGTATATGAAAAGCATATAACAGAGGTTGCCATAATTTTTTGCTGAGAATTGGATTAAAAATAGAGATTAAAATGACGGACAGTGTAGCACCGCCATTTTAAAATATCAAAAATTGCCAAACGGCTTCAAAAAGTAGACGAGATGATGAAAATTTTAAGCAAATTGAAGTGTGCAGGCAGGCTGACTGATTTGACAGAGTATAACCCATATGCAGATTTGTTGTTACAGTGTGGCTCAAAGTCGGTCAAGCCCAACTTTTGTTTTCCGTTGTTACTATGTTCATTATTTCTCTTCAAACTGGAATTAAAGACTGAAGTGTGTGAAAATTTCATCAGCTCATGGAGAGCCTTGCAACATGGAAGGCATTACATTGGCAGTACTTTGAATAGAAACGAAATCTTTATTTGCTCTTAACTGGCAACTGTTTATACAATTTTCTTTTGTTTTTATTATTGTTCACTGAGCATATATGTATATAGTTTGTGTAATGTATATAGTGTTGTATGTATACATATATTATGTGTAGTGAATTTGTTTGTTTCTTTGTCTGTTTGTTTGTTTAGTTGTTTGTTTGATGTCAACATTCTAGGCATATGAGCAGCATTTACAACAACAACAACAACAAAAGCTGCAATGTCACGCTTTGCATGCCAACTTGCAGCAGCAGCAACACCAACAACAGCAATACACGTGTATCTGTGTTAGTGTGTGTGTGTGTATCTGTGTTTTTGTGTCCAAATGTCAAGCCTAGCCTACGCTGCTTTGCCTTGGCTTGCCTTCATTAGCCTTTGGCTGTAAGTCAGAGTCACTCAATGTTTGTATATATATATATACGTGTGTGTGTGTGTGTGTATCTGTTTGTTGTATTTGTATTTGTGTTTGTTTAACAAAGAGCCTTTTGTAGTACACGAATGGAACATAACAGCTAACATGGCATTGACTTTTGCCTGTTTTCTCATCTACAAACATACAGACATGCATAGTATATATGTACATACACATATGTGCATATATAAAACGCTTGCCCAAGGCGGTCGGGTCAGTTGTTTGAAGCTGCTTAAAGCGCTTTGCGGAAGCTGCTGCAAACTAAACCGCAAAAAAAAACAAAAAAAATGCAGACTAGCACAAACTCAAAATATTGATTGCCTAAATGAAATTGAAGCCAAGGCAAGACAAGGCGAGGCAACTTATTTTAATAACTGCCACTTGGCCATGCAATATGACAACCAAAGGCAACATAATGCACATACCACACATGTACACAAGCTGGTACATATGTATGCGTGTGTGTGTTTACATTAAAGCAATCCAATTTGAGTGAGGCCAAAATGTCTGCAACAGCGGCACATGCGGCATCAAATGATGATGTGGCAAGGCATGCCATGTTCTATCATGCTGACTTCTTCTAGCCTGCCGCACATGTCGCTCAAATTTCTACTGAAGCTGCGCGCTTTTGGAGCTGGCGCTGTCAAAGCCAAAGCAAACGATGCCATGGCGCACACGTTTAAACATAATAATTCTCAATTTCGTCAGCGATATCAATGGCACTTGGCGGCGACAGCGACTGCGACTGCGACGTCAACAGCGCGCGACAGGAAAAGCATGCAGACATCAACATAAACTGACGGCTTGTACTACCCTCCACAGCCATGGCACACACACAAAAAAAATATACTACATACTATGCACATATATGTTTAAACATATATATAAGCCAAAAACGGGCAAGAAATGTGCAGACAAAGTGCGCAAAGGGGGAAAAAAAAAATAAAGAAAATGAAGAAAAATCCAAACGACATACGGAAATCATGTCAGTTGAAGCAGCAACGGCAGCGGCAGCGGCAGCTGCAGTAGCAGCAGGCGGCCCTAAGAAAAAAAAAAAAATCCAACATGGCAGCATTTGTAATGCACACACATACACATATGCCGCTGCTGCATGTGGACAGGCGCATGTTGAAAGGAAACGGAAAGAGTTGTACATGTTGAGAGCGCAGCAGCCGCCTAACATCGTCGCCATTGCTGCCGCCATCGCTGCTGCTGTTGCCGCCATTGCTTTCGTTGCTAAATTCGGCGTACAGTGTGACAAATGCATAACTCTTAATTCGAAATCACGAAACTTCTCGGATTTTCCGATCATTCAAAACGTTTTGAAATAAAATAAATGTGCTCCATAATGTGTTCTAAATAATTTCAAATGCCAAATTAATGGAACCAGTTGAAATTCTCACTCAATGGTACTTGACCCAGACAACTAACCAATCTATATATATTTATCTTTTAAATATGAACTATTGACGATTTTTGCATTTAGTTTTGGTAAGCACTACGCTGGAAGTTTGAGATTTCCGAAAATTTCGACTATAAATTAAGAAAATGGCCGCTCAAAGTTGCTATGGAAAGAATTTTTTTTATCAAATCGGCTTTGCACATTACTAAAACTTTGCGATAATTTGCTCACAGAAAATGAAAATCGGAGGAAAATATGTTTTATTCGTATTTCACAAGAAAAGCGTGAAATGGATGTGCCCAAAGTGTAGGAGCGCATGTAGAGTCTTTTTTTTTTTGTGACTGTTTACATTAATTTTTAATGTTATACACTTAACATATATACAATTAAATATAATTTTAAGCAAAAATAAACGCTACAAAAAGTAGGTGAGCACTAAGCAAGAGCTTTGGATATTTTCGCTTTCAAGTAGAGAAAGGTATTGGCTAATGTGATCTATTTAAGGATTAAAGAAACAACTTTCATAGTTTTAATTAGTTCGATCACAGCTCCCAAGTGTGGAAAAATGGTGAGTCAAAGTTTTTAGTTATTTATTTATCAAATAAACTTGGCACATATGCACTTTTCAAGTATTTCGAAAAAACGCACCGAATTCTTTATCTCAATAGTTGTGAGGAAATGATGAAAGGAAGGGGTAAAGATTTAGGTATATATATATATCCGCCTAAAATGGTTCGGAGCTATAAGCCGTACACTGAGAAAAAAAAAATAAAGATATCTTCTAAGACAGCACTTTTTAATTTTAAAATGTTTCGAATAATATTGAGCAAGTACTCACAAAGAGCATTTCGTACTTGTGGACATATTCGTATAATATTATAAGGCGTTAAGCTGAGGCTGAGAGTATTTTGGTCTTAATTAAAGAAAAATTGAAAACGAAAAATTATTAAAAATTGTAAATTAAAACAATTTTTTTTTGAGCATATGCAAACTTAAACCCTAGTAACCCGCTTTTCTGTTAAGACAATATGCGATCAACCCAATTAAAGCATTATGCGCATTTTTTGATAAAATTTAGTATTCCCACTCCGAGATCTGAAAGTCCAAACAGACAAACTGAGTGCACATCAAAAATCACTTAAGCTAATTTAATTTCTATATAACAATAACACAGAACACTGTTTGGTTTCATATCCAATCAAATGGTCCCACTGTGCACGCAGCTGCCGTTGTCCACATTATTTGCACTCGTTTGGTGCTTCAGCAGTAAGTGAATGGTAATGTTTAAAATAAAAACAAATTGGCCGGTCTTAGTCGAAAAAACACGACTACAAAATACGCTAACCACTTTCAAATTTGTGATTTTTAAGTTTTCTTTTGATTATTATGTTGCTTGCGTCAAGTCTTACATTTCTTAAGTAAAAAGTTAAGGGGTGAAACAAGGCCGTAATATTCCCAATAAATACAACGATTTTTCGTATATCATTCGAGTAAAAAGCGCGATTTAGTGGCTGTAACTTTTTTATAAATGGATGAAAAAAAGCGTGATTGTTTTTAGCTGCTAAGAGCATATGTGAGCATATGACAAAAATTCTTTTTGTAGTTATGCTTGCTATTTTTTGGCTAGATATCTAAAAAAAAAAAATAATTAAATTAAGTATTTAAATTAGAAAAAATAAATTATCAATAAATTTCTAAGTTAAAATTGGCATAAGTAGAATCTAAAAATATCCAAGAATATTTTTAAAAAATATTACAGTTCCGATTCCGCACTTTTGAAACTATTTTGCCAATTCGATTTGATTTCACTTGCAACAAAGTAGCTGAAACCACACAAAAAACTCGTTTTGGTGAAATTAGGAGTTCAAACATATGGTTTCAAATCGAATTCGAACAAAATGTCCGGATTCGTTTTCCATAGCTCGGCCGAGTAAGAAATTTCAGCGCGTTTTATTTTATTATGCATAAACACAGAAATTGGCTTTAATATAAAAATTTAAGTAGAAAACAAAATCACATCTGGTCACACTTAAATTAGCCAAATCTGACTCGTATAATAATTCTAGACTCGTACTCGTATCAACTGTGTCAAATCCGGCTGTCCTTTCGTATAGGCACCATATTTTACTAAAAGAAGCGTTGAGAAAAAAATATCCCAAAAAAGTGAATTTTTTTTTATATGAAGTTTTGACATATCTCGTTGATACATTTTTATACAAAAGGCCCGTACGCAGCATGCAAAAATTCCGCGCGAAATGTCAAAACTTCATATAAAAAAAAATTCCCTTTTTTGGGATTTTTTTTTATATGAAGTTTTGACATTTCGTGCGGAATTTTTGCATGCTGCGTATGGGCCTCAACTCTAAACAATATCCGCTCGAATATTGGCACATTTAGTAAAAATACTTTGCTACCAAAATATCTAAGCCTTAAAAATTCAAAGGCGACTGGCATTTAATTTCATATCCCTTGCTCTAAAAACTGAAAAAAAATAAAAACTAATCTTATTCCCAGAACATTTGTGTCTTAAGGGCCATACGCAGCATGCAAAAAAAAAAAAAAATCCGCACGAAATGTCAAAACTTCATATATAGAGTTTTCCAACAAGAGGTGTTATTTTGAATCACCCGGTATTTCGGTATCTGTCACTTTTGAAGCTTTTATTCTTTGACATTTGACAAGTAGAAACTACGCCATTACTAAAAATGGAACGATATACGCTTCAACAACGCATTAAAATTATTAAAATTCACTACAAAAATGTTGAAAGTCTTTCATCGAAAAATCATCTTGACTGATGAGGCCCATTTCCACCTCGGTGGCTACGTCAACAAGCAAAATTGTCGCATCTGGGGCTCGGAAAACCCAAGAGTTATTGTTGAGAAGCCTCTCCATCCTCAAGGTGTGACTGTTTGGTGCGGTTTATGGTCCGGCGGGGTCATTGGACCTATCGAGGACATAGGGCAGCCACTTTGCGATTGGGTTATGGAAAATTTCATGAAAAGGATATGGTCATGTAGGCGTGGTCGTGGTGGCCATTTGGCTGATGTTGTACCTTCCTCTTTATTATGAAACACACATCCGAACATTTATCTCAAAAAATGGCATTTTTCTTTGAATACCAAAATAACAGCTCTTATTGGAAAACCCTATAAAAAAAAAATCCCAAAAAAGGGAATTTTTTTTTCATATGAAGTTTTAACATTTCGTGCGGAATTTTTGCATGCTGCGTATGGGCCTTTAACAAAAAATTTTGATATTTATCTGAAACAAACATTTATCTCTTCTCTGGGAAAAGGTCATAAACCTGCTGCCCCTAATACTCTTCAACCAACTTATCAATGCAAATTATCACAGATCTTAACTTTTGAGCAAAAAAATATTTGGTGCTTAAGGCCCATACGCAGCATGCAAAAATTCCGCACGAAATGTCAAAACTTCATATACAAAAAAAAATTCCCTTTTTTGGTATATTTTTTTTGTTGACATTTCGTGCGGAATTTTTGCATGCTGCGTATGGGCCTTTAATCAACTAAAAAATCATTCGAAATTGTTTGCATAGCATAAGCATCAAAGATTTTTATATTTCCCACATTTTAAGAATAGAGCGCTTTAGAGCTTTGAGCAGGTGAAATGAGAAAAAAAAAAAGTAATCTAGCTAGACACATAAGAAGTCCAAATGTCAAATTTGACTATCCAAGTTCTTATAGTCTCCATACAAACGCACGAACGAATATGTCTAGTTTAATTTCATTTGTCCTCCTGACCATAATGGAGTTAACTTTAAAGAGTCTGCTGCATCTCCTTCTCTTTGTTACATGCATTTGCACTAACTTAGTATACCCCTTACCTTTGGGTACAGTATTCAAAATTGGTGAACTAGATGCACATAGTATTATCTCTGTTCATCTCTTTGGACAATCGGTGAAGTACCTGAGGTATTAGTCGTGCTTACCTGTAATTGAACGAGAGAATAGAAAAAATAAATTAATAATACGTTAATACATAGTAGTACAAAAATATTATATGAAATAAAATTTTTGTTATATTTCTGTAAATATAAAGACAGTCTGCCTAAGGTCCATGGATTAACTCTTTAAACAAAGAGAGAGATAGAGACCCCTTACGCTTTGGATGCAGTGTATAAGAAGAGGCGTGATGCATAATATCCAAAAAAAATACAAAAATACAAAAACCGGCAGACAACTTCTTGCGATAGGGGCAACAAAAGCGTTGCCATATCAATTTTCAATTTGGAACTGCAAGTTGCAGACGCTACAACGCGTCCCAGTCTGGGACAGAGTTCGAGTAGAACCAACTTTTAAATCAAAACAGTTTAGACGCACAACAGTTGTGTATATGTGTGTATGTGTGTGTACTAAGTATCTATGCAATTTGGCATATGTAGCTAACATTTGGGCAGATTGTATTGTCAACTCATTTGTTTTCGTTTGTCCTAATTTTAAGTTTGATTTATGTCTAAAGTATTTTAATTTTATTGGCATGCACTTGAAGGCCGTACATGTTGCAAGGTGACAGCTGCAACAGACGTGGGGCAGGTGAGTCAAGTTGCGCCTGTATGTATGCTTTTGAAAATTTTTGGCTAGCTCGCTGCTTGTTAACCCAGATAGTTGAGCACCAAATGCCATGACCTGCATGAACACAGCTAGATTCACACATAGATACACACATATACACAAACACCTGTCTGTCTATCTTTGTGCATTGTTTTGCCAGCTAGCCTTAGGATATTTTAAAAATATCTTATAGTCTGGCATAAATTTTAATTTAAATTCTTAAGCCTTATCGTTTTTTATGCACTGTACTGCTAGGGTCAAGGGTATGCAAGTTTAGTGCAGCATAGAGTAACAATTGAGACAACTTGATGTATCTAACTAGAGGCAATAGTATCTTGTGACGTCACAAAAAATTGTATATTTATGTACGCATATAAAGTTCGGCATTTCATATTAGGATCGCTTGAAAACTTCTTAAGAGAAAAGACCCTATCTTTAGTTGGAACTTGCTGAAAGTATGATTGTTTCTTTCTAAGGCTTATACTTTATTTTTTTGGATATCCATTTTTCTTAAGGCAGAAAATGCTTAATTATAGAATAGAAATATAGAAATATAGAATTATAGAAATTCTAGACCCCCTTATAAACAAACCACATCCACCTTTATTGTTGTTGAAGATTCATCTGACAACCCACAAAGCCGTAAACTAGTTGGCAACCTTGCCATCAATATCGATATCGATTGCTGTCTCTCGACTTTACTTCAATATTGTAACCCGCGTCGTTCTAAATAAACATTATAATTACCAACTATTAAAAAAAAGAAAACTAAAATATCTCCCTGCCCAGTAAACCACTGATCTTGAATACGCCTACAATCCTCACACTCCGACTGTTTGACATAATATAAAAAATTAAATTCTTCTCTAAATTTTAGTTTTTAAACTTTACGCAATTTGGCTTAACTTAAAAAAAATAATTTTTTGCTTTTTATTTGATTGTCATGAAAAATTGTTGAATATTTTTGAATCAACTTTTTTTAAAAAAAAAAAATTAAATTTATTAATTCTTTTTTTTTTGTTAATTTTAATTGACTACACAGGCCTACAAATACCGGGGTAATGCCAGTTGTAGGAAAGCTATGGGTCATTTCCGAAGTAATTTGCTGCGTAGAATCCGAGTCCGGAGCCAGAATTGGCCCATCACGTCAGGATCTTGAGATATTTGAGGTTACGTACCCGAAAAACGGTCTTTTTTCAAATATCTCACAATCCTGACGTGGCCCATCGGACCCCGGATTCAGATTCTACGCAACAAATTACTTTGGAAATGACCCATAGCTTGCCAACAACTAAACCATGTTGGTCTGTGTTATGACTCAAAATTTTAAACTATTTTTGAACCAATATATTTTTTTTAACCGACTAATTTCCTTAAAACAAACTACATAATCTTCCTATTTATTTTTAAAATATTTTCCTTAAATATCAATCACATTTTTTTTATTAAACACGTCTTTTTACCCTACCTTTATATGATGGAAATATGAATTTAATCGATTTGATTTTTTTTTTTTTTTTAATTCCTTGAACTTCATCTTTCATATCACGATTTGATACATGTTTAAAAAAACCAACATTTTTTTTTTTTCAAAATATGTCAAAAATTCTAATACTAATTTTTTAATATTTAGTAAATACATCTCTCTTGTTTATATGATCAAAAAATTGATTCATTTTGTAGATGAATCTAAAAATATTAATATCGCGCAAAAAACGATTCTTTAGCTCCACGCACAAATCTTTAAAATTTTTGATTGTGCGAGAACAGGTTATAAGACAGTAGCTACAAAACATCTTTTTTGTTCAAGACGATAGAACGATTATTAATTATTTGAAATAATCGGCATGTTCGTGGCAAATATGCGAGTTATCGACAACAAACAAAATATACAATTCGAAGCAGGCAAAAACGAAAACGAACAAAATTTGTCCGTTTTCGTTTTTCGGTTTTCAAAGCACGGCCGAATATCTCCATTTCTTAGTTTTTTAATGCCTACTGAAAAGCAACCTTTCTTTAACCATCGATATATCTTGTAGATTATGACGGAGCCCTGAGGTTGTTTTGACCTTGGACTCGGATTTAGTCGTATAATCGGTTTCGAAAAAATTTAGTGATTTTTTTGAGTTTATGTTAAAACAGTTTTAGAGATCAAGAAAATCGATTTTTCTTTTTTGTGTGTGGAACTGAATAAATATTTTAATATTGCCTTTTGAGATTGTGCCAGAGCGCTGATGTACTGACGCTGTTTTGAACTTGGATGCGGAATAAATCGGAAATGCTAGCTCGAAAAAAAATGTATTGTTTTCTCAAAAACAAAAGATTTAGCGATTCCGAATAACAAATTTAAATGGAGTTTTTTGAGTTTATGTCAGAACCAGATGTGCTAGAGTTTTTTTTGTAGCTCGGCTTTGGATTCAGCGACCTCAAAAACATGTTCGAATCACCAAAATCAATTTTTCTTTTATTGAAATAATCAACTTCTTTTTATTGCAGTGTATTCCACTGTCGCATCGATTCGTATTTTTCTTGTTCCTTTCTGTCTTACATCATAGAAAATACTGTAATCATAGCTTTTCCTTGAATTTTGTCCTATTTCGTTTGTTTTGCTGTTAATTAAACGCTTCGCAGCTCAGGCGTAAATCCTTCTGATATTACTTACATTTTTTTTATTATTATTATTTATATTTTTTTCATTATCATTTTTTATCTACAATAGTTTGTTAAAGGTTTTTGCTGTTTGTTGTCTGTACTGCAAGCAAATAGCTGCAGCAGTTTGTTGCTCTGTAATTACTTTTTGGATTGTCTGGAGCCCGAATCCTATTATCTCAGGTTTGCATTTCTAGTATGGCTTGGGCGGTTTTTAAATATTTTACATTTTATTAACGATTTACCATGGCTTTCTTGTATTTAATTAAAAGTACGAATGCATGACATAACTAAATGTTAAAGACTTGAGGCAACTTGCAATTTGGAAATCTTTTGTAACAACAGAAAATTTTTGCATTTTGCTTGTTTTTTTTTCAGTCAACAAATGTTAAAGATTTTTAAATTTACTTCAACTTCGATACATCGATGTTTCGATACATCGAAGTACATGTGGCTGCCATTTTTTGCATGCTTCAATAAATTCAGAGTGGGCCATCTGCTTGTTTTTTTATATATAAGTATTTTCAAATAATAAAATGGAATTAACAAACAAACCAAGAGATAACTATATTTCATAATATACATTTCAAAATTGGTTATATTAAAAATAAGCAAAGATATAATAAATAACAATCGAAAAGTTTATACAACGAAAACAAAAGATAATACAGGCCACAAAAAAAAATTGGTGTAAACTTAACAGGTGACAGAGGCATCCCTTATGGATTTTGAGCAGCTGAATCCAAAGTCCAACAAAACTTCTTCACACATGGGTTATGGACAATGGAATTTAAGTTTTCAACATTAAAATATTGTCGAAGTGTCAAAATTGAGTCAACCCTACAATTTCGGATCTTTTGAGGTTTGTTTTTTTCTAAAAAAGCGCAAAGTGTCTGCGACGTGGATGTCGTTGTTTGCCCATATTTTGTCTGTAATGGGATTTGGTCGATAGTCGAAAATCGAAAAAAAAATTTCGATGATCAGTAAAACATCGATGCATCGATATAACATCGATGTTACTTCCAGCACTACTTCTTTCTATACACTATTTACAAATCTTTCAGAATTTTTTACAGATTTAATTATTTTAAATGTTGACACAGTTGACTGAGCACAAATGAAACATTAAACAACTTTTTTTTAAATTGTTCGCATATGTTAACAATTTAAAATAAAAATTTTTGTAATGTAAAATCAAATAATTGATTTTTGTTGAAAAAAAATTACAAGTGACTTATTTAACGTGATGCCGAGAAAGCCAATCCGTACAGAAAATTAGCTAAAGATCGCTGATCTTAAGCTAGACCCCAAGCCCTACATCACGCAAATTTTACTATTGGGTCGTTCACTAAGTAATTTCGTTTTTTTTCAAGTGCAATGTAAACACGATTTTTGTTATTGTGTAAAACATTTTATGAAATTATGTATTCTCCATTTTGATCCAATAACTTTTGCCATCTTTCGGGCAAGAGATTGATTCCACGCTCATAAAATTTTTGATCCTTGCAGGCAAAAAACTGGTCCAAGTGGTTTTTGACGTCCTGATTTAAGGTGAAGGTTCTCCCATCAAAAAAATTTTGTAGAGACCGGAACAAGTAATAGTCCGAAGGTGCCAAGTCTGGAGAATATGGTGGGTGTGGTAGCACATCCCATTCAAGCTGCAAAAGCTTTTGGCGAGTCATCAAACTTGTATGAGGTCTCGCATTATCCTGGTGGAACACTACACCTTTTCTGTTTAAAAAAGTTTAAAATAAACGATCCCTTTGAAATCCCACCAAACAGACAACATAACCTTTTTTTGGTGACTATCGGCCTTCGAAGTGGTTTGAGCTGGTTCATCCTTTTTAGACCATGATCTCTTGCGCTTTACATTCTTGTAAGCAACCCACTTTTCGTCGCCAGTAACAATGCGCTTCAAAAATGGATCACTTCTTTGACGTTTGATAAGCAAATCACAGTCGTTAATGCGACGAAGCAAATTTCGTTCTGTAAGAACATGAGGAACCCATATGTCAAGCTTCGAAATTAATCCTAGACGTTTCATGTGCTTGTGAACGGTCGCGTTAGACAAATTTAATCTTCCAGCAATCTTTCGATTTGTTATTCGACGATTTGCATTGACCAACGACTTTATTTTATCCACATCGCCTTCAAGAGGCCTTCCAGGACGTGGTGCATCCTCAAGATCGAAATTGCCGGAACGAAATTTTGCAAACCAATTTTGGCATTGGCGTTCGGTCAACACACCTTCTCCGTACACATCACATAATTTTCGCCTTGCATGAACTGCATTTTTACCCTTTTGATAGTAAAACAGTAAAATATGCCGAAAATATTGTTTTCGATCTTCCATCTTCGATAGGGTACCATGGGATGGGAGAACCTTCACCTCAAGTCAGGACGTCAAAAACCACTTGGACCAGTTTTTTGCCTGCAAGGATCAAAACTTTTATGTGCGTGGAATCAATCTCTTGCCCGAAAGATGGCAAAAGGTATTGGATCAAAATGGAGAATACATAATTTCATAAAATGTTTTACACAATATAAAAAATTGTGTTTACATTGCACTAAAAAAAACGAAATTACTTAGTGAACGACCCAATATATTAAATATAAAAACACATTTGCTTTTGAAACTTCCAACAAAACTGAATCAGATGTTTGCTGCTAAAGCAACTACAGTATATAATATAGCGCCGATATTTAACAAAAAAAAAATTTTAAATGCTTTCTGTAATATAATAAAGGATCCAGCTCAACTTATCTGGTCACCCTGCTGATGCTTTAGTTGACTTTGGTAGCTTAGGTAATCTTCGTATCTTAAGTTACAGGGTATAAAAACAAAAGTTTCTCTTTCTTCGAGTGTGCACTGTATGTGTACTTAGTACTTGTATTTATATATAGTTAATTAATATGCAAAACAAAATTAATTAGTCTATGCCAACAACAACAATGCACTTCAATTAATCATCTCAAGTCAATGCAGCCGGCACAAACACTTAAGACCCACTAGAGAACCATCAGCAATAATCGGGGCATCCCAACTAACCAATACCCTTACAAATTTTCACAAATCGGTTAATACTATTATTTTATAGCTTGCAAAAAGTTAAGATACTCTTTTTTTGCAAAGGCATATGATATTATTGCAGTGTGACCGTATTTAGCTAAATTCGTGTTTTTTTTAAGGCCTATACGCAGAATGAAAAATTTCGCAAGGAATGACAAAGCATCATATAAAAAAAAAACCTCAAATGGGATATTTCAAATGGGATTTTTTTTTAATTGTTCTTAAAATGACTCAAGGTAGCAAAATGTATAGACATGCGAGAGACGGCGGCCATAATTGCCAACCAGGGCTGGCTGGCTCATTAGTGCCGGAATCAGCTAATACATTGACACACTTAGATAATGTCAGCACACATATGTGTGTGTATGGGAGCAAGGGTGTGTGTGCGTGTGTGAGTGTAATTAACGTCTAATTAACCCAGTAATGTCATTTATAGCCAAGGCGCTAATTAACCTCAAAAAAAGCGAAATGAAATTTAAAATAAGTATTAAAAATAAAAAAAGAGTAAAAGACGCAAAGGAAGTGGAAAGAGAGAAAGAAGAGCAAAAGTGCCTGCGGAAAAGGTCAAAGCATAAATCAGGGCGCGGGTGACACAAAAAACTGCATTAGTGTATAAGTGCGCCCGCCGCAAAAGCTGGCTACAATTGCATGGCATACTTTTCAGCGTTTTCCCACACTGCTGGGGGAGCAAAGGCAAGCAAAAGAGCGACACAATAAATTCAAGCCCAGCATTTTTTGGGGCCAACTAAATCTAACCTCATATTAGTCAACAACAGCAGCAGCAACTCTGGTGCTGCCGCTGCTGTCTTTGACTGGCCCTGGCCTGGCCTGTCTCCTGTCTCCTGGTCGAGCCGAGTGTAGCCATAGCCGCAGCATGCTCGGAGTTTGTGACACAATTTCTAGTCGATGCGCTCTCTCTCTCTCTACGCTGGGCAACTACAATGCCATTTCAAGTGAAGCGAGTGCAAATAAAATTAAAGAAAAGAAAAGAACAAAAACAGAAAAAATTAACAACGAAAACGAAAAAACGACACAGAACTAGAAACAGCAAACAAACAAACAACAGACAAAAAAAAATATGGCAACGCTGTCCTAATTTTGCAAACTGCTAAGAGAGAGCGAGAGCATGGATGCCAAGGAAGGTGGTGATGGCCTGCCAAGCGGCTAGGCAGCTTTTGGTTAAGTTCCGAGTCCAAAAACGGACGCGAACAGCAGCAGCAGCCACTTGGATGTTGTAAGCTGTCTGCTTTATACACTAACTAAAGCGGCGCACATAAGTAAATGGATTTTCAATTTTGATACACTGTAATTATTTTTTTTTATATCCTTGATATTATGTATGCATACAAGATATCGCTCCTAGTCAGAGCATTGGCAGAAATATACCCTGTAATAATATATAGCTAAGGGAATTTCAGAAGCAGTCGGAAATTTTCTGAAAAAAATACTCTATCTCTTTGTAATAAAAAATATAAAAAGAAGAAAAATAGCTATGAACTATACCGCGTCTCAAAAGCGTTGGATGCACTTTTATAATGCAGTGGCTAGCGACTAGGATTCACAAAACCAAAGTTGGAAAAAAGAAGAGAAGATGCAAATCAAGAGGATTCAAGGTAGACGTAATAGAGAGCGCAAAACAAATCGATAGTGTAGAAATAACATATAAAGAATATTGTAGCTTGAACATACGGTACAGTAAGGATAAGAAAATTTCGTTCAATAGACCGAGTTTGAGTTTGTGCAGGAATATGCTTTATAAGGCGGAATCTGTAAGAATAAGGTGGCAGTCGGATATTTAGATGCCGGGAAGTGCAATGCTATAACGAGGTAAGGCGATGAGGCGCACCATTTCGTAACATAGGTTAGGTTAGGTTGAACCGGTTGACCCCTGGGGGAGTCACACATAGACTAAATAGTCCTTAGTGGTACCGGAAGTAGCGGCTGGTGTACAATACACGTTAGTCGTCGAGTATGCGCGTGTGCTTGGTGAACGCCAGAAGCTTTTGAGGTGCCCTGTCGGCTGCCTCTTCCAGTGAGGTAAGCCAGGGTTTTTTTAGATATTTGTATCTCGATGTACAGAGGGCGGGGCAGCGGCAAATGAGGTGCTCCAGAGTCTTTCGTAACATAAAAATAAAGCAATTTTTCGATTTGATTGAAAGCATCATTTAAGCACTTTTTCTAATATTATGACACGATGGACTTTCATGCGGCATTGAAAAAATTCAGCTTTAAGATAATTCTCAAAAAAATTAATGGAGAGTTTCTCTTCTTTCGCGATATCTGGGAACGAATACTAAGAATTGATCGCCTCACAAGAGCCTGGTAAACAAAGAAGAGATCGTTGGAAAAAATAAAGGAAATTGTATTTAATTTTATAATAATTTAATTTTATGCGTATCGTGAGCTTTGAAAGCTCCGAACCAATTTTAATGAAGCAGTCTCATATATGGCTTATAAGATTTTGCTAGATCAAGGATTGCTAACAATAGGCAATAGAAATTAAAAAAAAAAATGTCGCCCAAGTCCAAGAAAGAAGAAAAGATTAAAGATTGCATTTGTATGAGGAAGAAGATGATGAACCAAAAATTACAGGAAAGAAAAAATTTGAAGCAGTTGATACCTTTGTCCAAAAAAAAATGAAGATATGAAAATTTGATAGAAATTCCTAAGGACTCTTTTCTGGAGAAACCTTGCTTTCCATGAATAAAATTTAATTTTAAATGAGAGCAACTTACTTAGCAATGAAATATGAAGAGATACAAATGCAATAGAATTCATGGACGAGATTTTGGATTTTGAAAATACGGCACTCTCAATTTTGACTGGCCACTTTGGGTTATTCCAACTTATTGCAATCTTAAAAAATTGTACCCTAATGTTGAGATTTCACGCAGGATCTGCTGACGACCCCTCTAGTTATAGCCATCCATAAACGCAGGCGGATGGTGTTGGTGGCAGGGGCAGGAAAAGCTTATTAGGGCTCTGGCGTAGTTCATGTTGGTATTGAGAGCTCCAAAGGTTAGAGCAGGTTTCTAAAATTGAACGCACGAGAGAAATATGACGAAATTTAGTAGTTTAAGGATCTTATAAATTTATAGCTCATATACTGCAGCCAAAGTCCGCACAAAACGAACTATAGTCAGGCGCTCTTACACTCACGACCAGTGCTGGAAAACAACGATGTTTTTAATGCTTTTAAGTGGAAAACATCGATGTATCGAAGTTTAAATATAGATAATATCAGGAATGAATATTCCAGTTCCAGACAGAATTTTCGTATTAAATGTAAGGGGGGCCCCCCGGGCCCGGAATTTTTTCAGGTGCCCGGTGTAATTACTGTCGCACTGACTTGATTCAAGCTAAAGGTGTAATAGAGGGGCCGGTACATTTTCCCCCCGGGCCCGGATTTTCTCTCTACGGCCCTGTATGTGTATGTTAAAAAAAGCAGTGTTCAAACTGGTTATTTTTGCTTGCTGCATTAATTTATTTATTTATTTTTTATTAGTAAAACTTTTTTTTTATTTAAAAAAATTAAATCTGTTAGTTAATACTCAACAAAATATGAATTCAACGAACACTAGCTACTCGGACCTTCGACTCGTTATTTGTAATCATATTATTATCATCTTTAAGTTAAGAGTCAAGGTTTACCAAAAGACCTACAATTTTTTGTTTTGATACCCTAAGCCCATTGGCTATTATAGACTTATGCAATAGTCGTGATAAGACATTAGTTGTTCTCAACCAAATGTTCAACATTGATTCTTTTCACATTGATTTGGTTCGTTTTAAGAACACTGTTCTTGATTTAGGAATTTTTTGAATAATGGTGAAAATTTTTGATTGAAGAGTTTTGTTGTTTTGCCAGATGGGTGAATTTTAGAAAAAAAAAAGACTGCAGGGTATTTCACTATCGGACATCGCCCCAACAGATACCAATTTTTTGTTGTTGTTGGCAATGCCTCGTTTATAGCACTGTTACAATTTTGGAATTTTTTTTTGTTGTTTGGATGATTCCAATAGTGGCTAGTAACGCTCGGTAAGCATAGTAAATTTGTAAAAGGATGTTCTTTAAAAATCATAAAATAAAGACGTACCCCATCACGAAAAATGCTTTTACGGATGTAACTGCTACACAAACTACTGATATGAAATAAATGATGAAGAGTCATGTGAGCTTAATAAACAAAAAACGTTGACTGCGAACATTTTGCATCGAAAACAAACATAGCTGCCAAAGTATGAATGTATAAAAGTATTTCTTTTGGAATTTAAGTGTAGCGTATTCCACTCTCAGTCATCAACACAACAAATGCGAGTTTATTTTTATACCCTATACCAAAGATACAAAGGTATATCAAAATGGCATGGCATGAACAGCCTCAAAGGCTACATAAATATGTATGTGCCACCTCGAATATCTATCTATGGTTAACAAGTATAACTTATGTTAGTTGGACAGCCGTGAGTTTCTATTGATAAAGAGGTAACAATTTCTAGTAAGGAAATTTGCTTTATCAAAAGTGCACACTACAAGGACATCAAAATTTACTTTTATGTCTAAAACAGCTTCCATGTAGCAAATCTTTATTTTCCAAGAGATGCCAGCTTCATTTGGTAGCAATAAATACAAAAATAAATAGCCTTGTGATCAACATACCTGTATCCTCAAAGATAGATTGGGCTTGCAAAGTTTATAGAGACGCTTGGGAGAGGCAGCAACCAACGCTTGGCAATATTTTGATTAGTTCAGAGGGAAAATTAAGAGCTGATATCTTAAATATGACTCCCTTATGCCAAACGGCAACGAAAGCTGCTTTAATATCCATCAGTATCATCTAAGTGGATTTCTTTAATATGATTAAAGTTTTGTTTAACGCCCTTAAGTTTCAAATTGGTGGATGTATTTTGATGCGCTCCTTACTACTCCCGAACTACTACTTCATTAGGAAGTAGATGGGCATCGTAGACAAAAGCTGAAAGCTTTTTTTTTTTGATAATATGTTCTAGGACGTTATGGAGAAGCAGACCTGGAAGGCTTATTCAATTTTTTTTAATAAAATAGATTTTTGTCAATAAGCTATCTTTTTAAACTATGGGCAGATTATCTCCAAGTTTACCCCAAGAGTTTTTTGAAGAAAGTACAGTGTAGCTTAAACACGGAATGTTCTACTGTTTGTTTTTTTTTTTTTTGCTTTAAGTAGAGGCTGCCGAGACTTGACAACTAACATATAAAAATTCATATCCAGAAGAAGAAGAAGACAACGTAGGAGTTTTTTACTGGTTACTGTCTGATGAACACTGCCAAAATTGGGGATAGTATAGGGTATCTTAAAGTCGGGATATCCTACTATACATTTCAATCGGACGTTTGCAACACTTGGCGACTTAATGGTAAAAATTCTTTTAGCGCTACAAGCAGATCATCTCCAAATCTTTTGCAAGTTTTTTTTTGGAGGATAGTAAAGTGTATCTTAAAGTCGGCATGGCCTACTATCTTATTTTTTTGTTGTTTTAGTTGGACGTTGCTAACACTTGGCGACTAACATATAAAAATTCTTTTTATGCTACTGGCAGATCATCCCCCAGTCTTTCGAAAACGTTTTTTGAGCATAATAAAGTGTATTTTAAAGTCGGCATGACCTACTATCTTTTTTTGTTTTTTGTTGGACATTGCCAACACTTGGCGACTAAAATAAAAAAATTCTTTTTCAAGCGTTTTTGAAGGATAGTAAAGTGTATCTTAAAGTCGGCATGAGCTACTATCTACTTTTTTGTCGTTTTAGTTGGACGTTGCTAACACTTGGCGACCTCTGCCATTGTAGCCGCTGCTTTTGGCGTTGTCATTTTGTCATTGTTCCTATTTTGCACTTTTTGTTGCTTTTTTTTGTTTATTTGTTGGTTCTTCAGAACAAAACAAGGCAAGAGGAACAACGCTAAACAACGTAAAAACAATAAAGGCGAAAGTTTTGCAAGGGGCACACATTTTTATAAGGCATTTTTGAAGGCAGAGTGAATAACAATGGCTGCGGTAACGTCCACGACATTTGTTTGAAATATTCTTTCAGAGTAGAGTTCATATTTTGCATATATTAAGCATATAAAGTAGACAAGCATACAGAGAGCCTAGTATATAATATATACATGTGTTGGCACCTGCTGTCAAGGACGAATGTCATTTATGTCAAAAGTCTTTGGCTTAAACTTTACTTTTTTTTTTGTGTTTTTTTGGATGCATTAAAAATGGTTTTTGTGGCTTTGGCGCATCTGGCAAAGAAGAAGCTGAGCCGCCTTTTGTGGTTTTAAAAGTATATAATAGCTTATATACATATTTACATATGTAGCTGCTGCACATATGTGTATATGTGTGTGTGTGTGTGCTGCTGGCAGCGGAAGTTGTGCAAAATTTAAAACGGAAGTCAATTGTCAGAGAGCAGCGCCGGAAGCAGCAGCTGCTCTTGCTGCAGCATTGGCCGCCATTTTGGTCATAACCATGTCACACATATACACACACATACCGACACACACTTGTGCAGTGTCTCTTATGTTGTATTTGTACACGTTGTTTGTTGTTGTTTTTGTGTTAACGCTTTTGTTGTTGTTGTTGGTTTCTGTGTTTTTTGTTCATTGTATTTTTTTTATTGAGCTATTGGCGCATTCATTTGCCATATCCTCGTGCGTCCCACAAGATTTATGTTCGGCATGTGTCAAGTGCTAAAAACCTACAACAACAACAGCAACATCAGCCACAATGCCAACAATAATAACCAGAAGCCGCTATTGAAATTGTTTTTAAAAGCATTGTCAACTTTGCGGCACAAATATGTTGCAAGCATATCACACTCACAGATACAGAAAGGGAAACCAAGCTGCATACCCATAGTAGAAATGACTCGATTTGTTTGTATCTTTATACAATTGCCTTGGCACTGAAATGCATAACAACAAATTTGTTGTTTGGTATATGATATGAAGACCCTATAAAACATATCCAAGACGCAGGACAAGCTGTTGGCTCCCATAAGCTGATAGTTCAAGCCAAGAGCCAAAGACAAAATTCGGGCTACTCAGACACAAGCCAAAGTCAAGAGTTTTTTTACTAAAATATATATATTTTTGTATTGTATTTAAGAATTTTAAGCTTAATTTATATACTTGGTACTGTTGTAAGTTTGAAATTGTCAACTTATTTAATTTTAATTGAATTCATTTAACGTAATTCTAGTCTTTTACTCACTCACTTGTCATCGAAACTTTTGGTGTTCGTAGAAGTTCGATTATTTTTATCAAAAAATTTAAGACCTCAAAAAAGTACACAAGACTGGTTTTTAATCATATAAGTATCTTTAGTAGTTTTCCCGCGCCTTGAAAAAAAATGTAATACAGTCGACAGACGGACAGACAGACGGACATGGCTCAATCGCTACCCGAGGTTATGATAAGCATTTTGGTATAAAGGACTTGGGGTCTGCCACGCCTCCTTCTTGCCGTTACATACATTGCACAAATCTAGTATACCCTTTGTACCTATAGGTACAGGGTATAAAAAGCAAGCGCTGTGCTACGTTCAACACTTTAGCGCCCCCTGTCGTTCATGTTTATGTATAAATGTTTATACATTGGCGCTGCGCTTGCATGTTTTTCAAGGCACGGGCAGAACTCAAAGCGTTATTACGTGGAAACTACCAGAGATATTTACATGATTCAAAAACCAGTCTTGTGTACTTTTTTGAGATCTACAATGTTATGATACACACCAAAAACAAAAAAGGGCAAGGAGGTGGGTAAAAATACGAAAAACTGCGTTGTAGTAACTTTGGCGCGCTCTACCGCCTTAGATATGAACTTCTGGGTATACCTTCCAATACAAATAAAACTCGAAATTCTATTTTGATAATTTTTTGGCTTCAAAGTTTTTGTGTACGACTTATAGAATTCTAGATAAATGGGCTCAAACATATGTCAAAATAACGGTAAACCCTACGGGGGGAGGAGGTCACCTTTTTGGTTTTAGATTTTTTGGTTGGTCCTTAATACAATAAGCAAGAGAAATTCCAGCAATCAATTTTTTCCTGGTACTAATACGCAGCATGCAAAAATTTCGCACGGAATGACAAAACTTCATATTACTTGGTTTTTCCATTCCGTGCGAAATTTTTGTATGCTGCGTATTGGCCTTTAAAAAGAAAATATAATTAATAAAAAAAAAGGATTTTTATTAAAAAACAAAATAAATAATCATTACTTAAGATTTTCTTTAATTTAATTAAATTTAAGACTTCTAATAATTTAACTAATTCTTAATAGTTTGGGCTAACATGGGTATAATTGCATGGTACTGTGTTCAAACAGTCAAAAACGTAAAAATTTGTTTAAGAGCTGCCATTACTTAAAATTTATTTTTATCCAAAAAAGAGTATATTTTTTTTAGTGAAATTAGATAGGCTTTCCGAACAACAGTGCCTCTTATATAAAAACGTTTTTGACGTCGTCTGCATCGACGTTATATTTTTGCTTGTGATAAGTGTGGCCGCTAGATGGCGCTCCATTTTGTTTTTACAATAATCATCATTTAAATATAATTAAAATAAATATTTTATAGAGCAAAATAAAATAAAAAGACCGCTGTAGCAGTTGGTGGGCAAAGCAAACAGGGAGCGAGTACCCTTAGCTCAAAAATCTATCTACTTTAGCTCCAATTCGAGTTATGTACAACATATTCTAAGATACTTTTTGCATGTAAACGTTAAAAGTTGTGAAACTTTTTTATATTTTTTGTGAAAGATAGTATATATAAATTAGGGTGGGTCAAATTTTTTTTAAATCTGCAGGCTCGAAATTCAAGATAGACATATGATTTCTTTGGCTTAGAATTTTCCGCAGAATAATCCTAGGGGGCGCCGCGAATCAACTCTTTCGGCTCCATACAAATTGACCAACCCTAATATACATATATATATATTTTTTTTTTGTATCTTTATTCTTATATTTTTGTGGTCCTCTTGCCTCGAGAAGATTTGAACTCTTTTTTTTTTTTTTTTTTTTTGACAAAAAAATTATTTTTCTATGAAATACATTTTTTGAGAACCCATCATTTAGATACGTCAAGTCTTTATGCTTCAAATTCAAAATGTCAAATTCTAGGTTTTTTTCAAGAAAAAAATCGGTTGAAATTCTTTTAGTATTGCAAAAAATTTTAAACGATGTTATTTTTTTTTAAGTCAAAAATTTTTGCAATGTATGGATATCATACAAAAATGTACTCGTATTCAGCACGCAGTTTTAGAACTATAAAAATTTCCATATTTTTCGCTCGATTTAATTTAAAAAATATTTTGGTAGGTATGAAAATATCACGTAGTTTTCACCATATATATAGTATATGATATTTAAAGAAATCGTAAAACATTTAATACGCTACAGACTTAGTTCATAAGCTCGATATAATCGTAAAGACGTGATCTCAGATGGATTTCTTAAATACCAAGCTATTCATATAGTACTAATAATCCGACTGGACTCGTACGCTGAATAAAACATTATTATGTAAACTCAAGCGTAACTTTTTGTAATTGGTTTTACGGTTCAGTAAACAAAGAAAATATATTTTTAAAATTTGAATCATATCGATAAACATAGTATATTAAAATAATAGCAATATTTACAAATAACAACTCGTTTAAAAATGCATTACTTGCAGGCAATTAAATAAACATTAAATTGCGTTCATTATTTATTTATTTTGTTTTTAATCTTCATATTTCGTGCTTTTGCTACGTTTTTTATATAAAAGCTCTTTTACTAATGACCCTGCTGATGATCATATATTAAAAATGAAGGAAATTGAGTTGAATTTATGAATCTGTGTAATTTTATTCGTGTGTGTCAGTGTGTGTGTGGGTGTGTGGGTGTTGTGTGTGTGTACTTTAGTTGACAAATGATTTTTGCTGTTTCGACAAGAAATTCCAAATCCCAGCAACCAAATGTATCTATAAAGTTATGTATCTGTGCGTGAGTGTGTGTGTGTGGGCAGCGTGTTAAACCACAATTGAGCATAAATTTATATTTAATTATGAATAAATTTTGCAATATAATGCAATATAAATTTCATATTTTCAACTCATCAACAGTATGACAGCGTGCTGGCTAAAGGACAAGAGTGGAAAATCAGCGTACAAAATGTTCCAGGACTGCTAGAGCGGAGTATGAGTAGACAGCAACGATGGCAATAATGGACATCACGTTCACACGCACGCACATATGGCCATATGCAGACGAAGAGACAAAGGGACAGACCGAGACAGATATACACGCGTGCAGTAAATCAACAGATAAAATACACGCACGGATATGCATCAAACGCAAGTTAGAGATGAGCGCGTGACTTTTTTTTACAACACGCACGTTAAGGTATGAGGTTTGCTATTGAAAAAGGTGGGCTTATTGTTTTTGATCCTGAGGTATCAATGTGGATTAATGCTTTAGTTATTGCTCTGAAAAATGCTGACAAACAAATGCTTTTATATCTTGCAAAGTACAACTGCGTAAGTAAGTTGTAGTCGTAGTTAGAGATGAGCGCGTGACTTTTTTATTTGCTAGTTCTGGCCTAGAAATAACACGCACTTTAAGGTATTAGGTTTATTATTGGCATATATTTATAGAAACAACAAAAGCGATAATTGAAATATGTTTATGAAAATATGCTCCGTGATCCTGAGGGACAATTAATGCTTTAGCTATTGCTCTGAAAAATTCTGGCTAACAAATGCTTTTATATCTTTCATAGTACAACTTCGTAAGTTACTCCAATGAAATAGTTGTAGTAGCAGTAAGTAGTGCTGGAGAAAACATCGATAATCGAAGTTTAAAATATCTATATATCGTTGTTGGCCAACAGTGATGTTTCTCCAGCACTTCTGCACTCATCAAATGGGTGTTTAGTAGTGCTGGAGAAACATGCTGTTCTCTGTTAGCCAACATCGATGTATAGATATTTTAAACTTCGATCATCGATGTTTTCTACAGCACTAGTACTAAGAGATGAGCGCGTGACTTTTTTATTTGCAAGTTCTGGCCTAGAAATATCACGCACGTTAAGGTACGAGGTTCGCTATTGGCATATATTTAAATGAACAGAAAAGTTTCATCGAAAAAGAGACATTGCTTTTGGAAATATTTTACGTGATAATGAATATCAATTTTTCATGCCTAAAATGAGAACTATTAAAGCTTTACTTATTTCTCTGAAAAAATCTGGCAAACGCATGCTTATATACCTTTCAGAATTCACCTTGCCATGTTGCTCCAATGAAATAGTTGCCATATGCATATGCATCATACGCAAGTTAGAGATGAGCGTGTGACTTTTTTCCATTTCTGGCCTAGAAATATCACGCGCAATAAGGTACGAGGGTTGTTCTTTATATTATTTTGTTCATAAGAACAAAAATGTTTTATTAAAAAGGGTGTTTATTATTTTTAGAAATATGCTCTGTGATCCTGAAAAACTCTAGCCAGAATATTTTTCAGAATGCACCTTCCTGAGTTATTCCTATGAAATAGTTGCCCCAGGGCCAACTTTCCAAAAAACTAGTGACCATTTTCTTTGGGCAGCAAACATATTTGTGCAGTTCTTCTGGTTTTGGAACATCTATTTGGTCGACTGCTATTCTGATCCAGACTCATGTGCATGGATCTATGATTTATTATCCGTTTTGATGTCATAAACTTGTTTTGGATACCTCATAATATCATGCATAACATAAGTACAAAATTTTCTTTCAAACTGGCCTGTCCTAACTTTACCGTCCATATGACAACAACCCTTATACATAATTTCTTTCTTAAAAAATAATTAAAAATATTTGTCAATGAAAATTCCATTTGAAGTTCACATAAGTAGAATCTAAGAATATCAAAGAATATTTAAAAAATTGTTTAAGTATAAAATTCATGCTTTTTTAAACCTATTTTTGGTGGACATTATCTTCATCCGATAAGGCGATTTAAGGGGCTTTCGAGAGAAAAATCCTCCGACGTATCCTTGGACCGATAAATGTGGAAGGTGATTTTCGTATTCGAATGAACCACGAGCTGTATGAGCTATACGGCGACATTGATCTAGTTCGGTGCATACAGCTACAACGTCTGCGCTGGCTAGGTCATGTTGCACAATGCCAGCCAAGAAGGTATTCGAGCGGAAAACACTGGAAGGTCGACGACGACAGGGACGCCCGCCACTGCGATGGGAAGAGCAGCCAACGGAGGATCTTCGTAGCCTTGGGATTGCCAATTGGCGCCAGCAAGCATAGGACAGAAACTGCTGGCGTAGGATAAATTCTGCGGCCAGGACCGATACCCGGTTGTAATGGCCAAATTAGTAGTAGTAGTAGTATGGACTAAAAGTGTTAACAACAATTACTTTGAATACTTTTTTGACAAAAATACATGTGGAAAGAAATTGCTTCGAATTGGGCCAAACAATTGTGTTGCTTTTAACCTAAAAACTTTGAGTTTTCTAGCTCTAAGCATAATACAAAAATAATTTCCAATAAAAGCTTCTAACAAATATTAAACGATTACTTTATATTATTTTCCATACCAACATCTATATTTTCTATACTTTGCTAAATTAACCTGTTTACTCGAAATCTTTTTTTCCCATTTTAAAGATAAGTTGAGTTTTACTGCTTTTTTACGCAAAAGAATAATCAGAGTTTACAAATTTATTAAAATTTCAGGGTTGCCATTACACTTTTTTTATAAACAGAATAGCACTCCAGAAAAGGGAATACAAAAAATCGATCTTAGAAGAAAAAAATAAGGGCTAAGAATAAGCTAGGCTAAAAATATAAATATATAAATGTTAGAAGTAGAGTTGGCAGTAGCCACCTCAAGTTGCCTAGGGACGAGTTGGCAGTCCTGAAGCAGCAGCAATGAGCGTCAGCGAGAAGAAGTCAGTCACGAAAAGCCGTCGTAAGCAGCAGTCGAGTCGAGTCGCAAGTTTAAAGTCATTTACATAAAGTTGTCAGTTGCTCACATAGACTAAAGATCTTACTCATAATACTATATCAATAAACCTTTATAATAAACAATCTTATACATATAAATATAAATAGCAACCCTCGTTGTATAGTTGACTTGTTCAGACTTTAAAGCGCTCACAATTAAGTGAAGAAAATCATCTAAAAACGAACTTTCTAGCTTCAAGCTCAAATTCTAAAAACAAACCGATTACTAAATTGCAACACGAAAAATGCACACCACTAAAATATGAGCACACATTATGTACTGTAGTAAATATATGTATGTATGTGTTATAGTATTTACCATACATACGTATTATACATAAAGCCAGTCTGCCTGATATTGGCTTGAACAATTTACAATTCGTTGAATGTGAATGCAGTGCAAATTTATTTATGACGTCATGCAAATACTTACATCAGGGAAAACAATAAACGACATTGACGAGCAAAACTTTTAATGCTGCAAAAAGTTGATGAGCTTTAAAATACGATATTGACTGAGCCTTTTTTTTTTTTGGTTGTTATTTTGGTAAAGTTTTATTTACACTCTGAACCATCGACTACGTCATCAAGTAGCTTGGAGATCAATATAAGCGTAGACTTGAAACATTTAACTGCACAGCAAATTATTTTAAATCAGCTTTAATTACTAAACTGGTTTATAATTAACCAAGTATTTCTGGCAGTTATATGTACCCTAACAATACATACCTATATATACATGAAAAAAAGCTGGAATACTTGTTCGCGGAATTTTAAAGCGATACTTAAAGCTCAAGTTCATAATAAATGAATGCCTTGCGAAGTGCTAATTATCTCTAAAATAAATTGTATTTTAAGCACTTGAGAGCAATTAGTTTGAATTGATAAAAATATCAGAAACTAGCAGTCAGTGTTGGGCATGATCTGTATACTTAAACCAAACTGAGTGGCTAACCAGATGCTACCAAAAATTAAAGTCAATCTTAAAGCTACAAGCTGAAATTTTTCGTAATTTCAGAGTTGCATTTGAAGCTTGCGAAAAAATATATCAAAGTATCTGATTTAACTGCCAACAGCTTTACAGGACCTAATCGTCTGTCAACTTTTAATACCTTTTTATAGAACGGACACAGATATTAGCCACGTTGATGTCTAATGCAGATTTGAATAGCTGATAAGAAAAAAAAAAAGGCATTTCCAGAGCAAACACACACACAGCCAAGCACACACACAATAAACCTTAATATTAACAAGAAATAGCTGCGTCTAATCAGCGTCATCAGCAATAACAACAACAACAGCAAAACCAGCATTAACAGCAACATCATCATCATCTGGAAAGATTCACAGCATTATCATGAACATGCTATGCTCATAATTTGCCAGGACTGTCCAATAATTTTTTCTCTTTCAGCTCCTAAGGCGTTAAGCTGCTGAAGTGTAAATGATGTGAAAAGTGAGCGACTCATGAAGGCGGGATAGAAAACGGTCCATGTTTTGCCTTTTGAAGGCGACAACGCATAAAAATTTATATGCCTGCACACACATAAATATATGTTATATATATATATATACAATATATATACAATATAATTTATATTTTATGTGCTGCAAGTGTGGCATCGGCGAGGGGACCAATTTGTGCGCCACCAAGCCTGACAAATTGTGCATAAAAAGCACCTACTACCTAACACCACACACATTTATACCACGAGGGTAGGCTAAAAAGTAAGTGTTCAAGCCAAGAAAATACATTAATAAGCATTACTTTTACTTTTTATTTTTAAGCCACTGCGCCACACACTGTACTAGTGCTGGAGAAAACATCGATGTTATATCGATGTATCGAAGTTTAAAATATCTATATATCGATGTTGGCAAACAGAGATGTTTCTCCAGCACTTCTGCACTCATCAAATGGGTGTTTCGTAGTGCTGGAGAAACAACTCTGTTGGCCAACATCGATATATAGATATTTTAAACTTCGATACATCGATGCATCGATATAACATCGATATTTTCTCCAGCATTACAGTGTACAGTCGGCACAACCTGACTTTCCTTATTTTTTTGCGGACTATTTCGAAAATATTTTTTTTTTATTCGCATTAACTTTGAACTAGTTAAGAGAAAAAACTTGCTAGTAAGTATAAAAAAAACTCTGGCGTGGAACTCGAGTTGGTATGTTTTCACTCTGTGCTGGAGAAACAACGATATTTTCGATACTTTTAACTGAAAAACACTGATGTACCGATAAATCGAAATTAAAATAATATATGGAATGTTGTTGCCAGAGTTTCCCTCGTCTTTTTTAATTGTAAGACGAAAATACTGGCCGGAACTGATTCTCACAATTTAAAAAGACGGAAATTCTTGCCGGAACAGAATATTCATTCCATACATTATCTGAATTTAAACTTCGATACAACGATGTTTTGGAGTTAAAGTCATCGAAAGCTGTGATATATTTTCAGCACTGTCCTGTTACTTAAGGCAAGAAGTTGTGCTGGAGAAAACATCGATGATCGAAGTTTAAAATATCTATATATCGAAGTTGGCCGACAGAGATGTTTCTCCAGCACTACTAAACACCCATTTGATGACTGCACAAGTGCTGGAAAAACATCTCTGTTGGCCAACATCGTTATTAAGAACTTTTAAACTTCGATCATCGATGTTTTCTACAGCACTAGTAAGAATTATATCAAGACTAGCATGACAAACGAACTTATCATAGATATGTCCGTTCGTGCGTCTTTCTGAAAGCCTGATTCTTGGAGACTATCAGATCTAGGATAACCAAGCTTGATATTTGAAGTAGTTTATTTTATTTATTTTTTTGACCATAAATATCGGTTGTGATACTATTTGAAAGAAGGGAGTTTGAACGGTTGCAGCAGCAAAAATATGTGAAAGGGTAGCTGAGTTGTTAGAGTGTTAGCCTCAGAACTTTACGTTGAGATAACCCGTTTCCCGATCGAAACTTTTTTTTTTGTAAGTGCTATTTTTATGCTATTAAAAATAATAATTTTCCCTTACTTAACTATTTGGCAGTCGCCCCTAGGTGGAGCATGGAGATCTCTATTAATAATTGTTCGAAGAGAACAGGGACCAAGCTGCAGTTTTTATGCTATTACATACATATAAATATAATGGAACAGGGTTGCTCAAAGTCGTCCGAGGCTGACTTTTTATTTATTCATAAAACGTGATTTTTTAGCAACTTTCTTTTTGGCAACACTGGTCAGCTCAGCTGTTTTTGTGTGTTGTGTTACTGTCAAATATGTTCAGTTTGGTCTATAATTTAACCATAAATCGACTTACAAACGAACAACGCTTGCAGATTATTGAATTTTATCATCAAAAGTCATGCTCGGTTAAGAAAGTGCATCGTGCACTCCTTCCATTTTATGGTCAGTTTGGGCAACCTTCTGAGGCGGCTATTCGGAATGTTGTGACAAAATTTCGCACTAAATTTACATTATTGGACATTAAACCACCAACACGCATACGTAGAGTGCGGACAAAGGAAAATATCGCAGCTGTATCCGCCAGTGTTGTTGATGACCGTGAAATATCGATTCGGCGCCGTTCGCAGCACTTTGGCCTTTGCGGAAGGATTTGGGAGTAAAATCTTTTAAAATACAGCTCGTGCAAGAATTAAAGCCACACGATCTACCACAACGGCCAACTTTTGGTGAATGGGCGCTGGCAAAGTTGGATGAAGATCCACTTTTTTATCGGAAAATTGTGTTCAGCGACGAAGCTCATTTCTGGTTGAATGTATACGTGAACAAGCTAAATTTCCGTATTTGGTGTGAAGAGCAGCCAGAAGCATTGCAAGAACTGCCAATGCATCCCCAAAAACTCACTGTATGGTGTGGATTATGGGCCGGCGGCATCATTGGAGCGTACTTTTTCAAAGACGATATTACTGTGAATGGCGAGCGCTACCGTACGATGATTGCAAACTTTTTTTTGCCCAAAATGGAAGAGCTGGACTTGGCTGACATGTGGTTTTAACAAGACGGTGCCACATGCCATACAGCACACGAAACAATGGCCCAATTGAGGGGCGTGTTCGGTTTACACTTTATTTCACGTTTGGGGCCGGTCAATTCGCCGCCTAGATCGTGCGATTTAACGCCTTTAGACCATTTTTTGTGGGCCTATGTTAAGGCTTATGTCTATAGCAACAAGCCCGCAACGGTTGAAGCACTAGAAGCCAATATTGAAGAATTTATTCGTGAGATACCAGCCGAAATGTTGGAGAGAGTATGCCAGCGAATGAACCATTTGAGGCGCAGCCGCGGTCAACATTAACATGAAATCAACTTTAAAAATTAAATTATATAGATATATAGATCGTTTTATCGACTCAAATAAAGATGTCAGACATTTTTCTGAAATTAATGTTTTTTTTTTAATAAAGTCAGAAAGCTCTTAAAAAATCACCCTTTACATTTATATATTTATTTTTTTTTTGGGTTTTTTTTTTTTTGCTATTTCAAACAGTCAATTTTAATGGTACCAGGCTGCTCAAATACGTCCGAGTAAGAATTTTAGCTCTACAATTTTTTTCATATTAACTCATGTGAATAATTAAACCGATTTTGGTCAATGTACCTTTTCTCAAAAAGTTTTATTATACCAAAATTTCAAGATCCAACCTCTTTGGGTTTTCAAGAAACAGGCACTACGGCCAGACATATGGACAGACATGGCCAAATCGATGAAACCATTAAAGGCAATGATTTGTAAAAAATGATTTACACAGTTTTTCTATGACAAATAAAAATGTATCTACCAAAGCTGGACAATGCGCCGTCTCAGCCAAAAGACTTAAGCAACCCATCTGACCAAGTAAAAGTAGAGTATCTACCAAATTCTCAAAACAATTGATAGATCTATTTGCAATATCAAAAATCATGGCGTAGCAAATTTGCATCTGGTCTATTTTCTAAAAAATCCAACGCATTTGTGTCAAGCACAAAAAAAAATTAAATGTAAATTATTTTAATTGCATCTATCTAAGCAAAGCCGTAAGATTTAACAATACAAATATTTTCGTAATTTGCTGCTTAAGCCCTTTCGTTGTATACCCAAGATAACATCAATAAACAAAAATTTTATTTAGTTCATAACTCTATGAGCTCTAGAGGGTGCCATATAAAATTTGTTATAACTTTACATAGCCTATAACCAGCGGACGAACAAGGCGCTTCCAACGATACCTCATTTGACAACTTATGCCAAGCGGTTTAGAACTTAGGCGCGAACAGATGAACATACAAAGAGTTCAAACAAATCATCCTGCTTTGCTGTAGTCAGGTAATAATAAACTACTCTTTAAATTTTATATGCATATAATAATTATTTTTGTTGCTTTACGCCCAACTTATGTGGAACGATCTAAGAGCAAAAAACAAATTATTGTTGTATGCTCAGGTGCGCAGCAAATCTCCGGAAAGACCATAGAGTACATCTGTAACCAAAATAAGTTTATGTTTAGACATAAAATGTACTTTTAAGTAATTCCTACTTTTAGGCCTACCCTCGTTCCTTGCAGAACAGTACATACATACACTACTTAATATATATATACTTCCTTTATATAAATTTATTTATGATGACGATTAACAATAGAGCGCGACAAACGCGCGGTAGGTAGCGAAAAAAAAAAAAAATGTAAAAAAAATGGATCGCAAAAGAAAGCATCAAATTATGGGCACTTAAAAAGTTTGCGCAACTTTTGGGGCCAAAGGTGTGGTGACCATCGTTAACCAATTCTGGACTACTCCTTCGTTGAGTTGGGTATAGAAGAAGCAAGAAGAAGAATAAGAAAAA
Source organism: Chymomyza costata (assembly GCA_018150985.1). NCBI lineage: Eukaryota > Metazoa > Arthropoda > Insecta > Diptera > Drosophilidae > Chymomyza > Chymomyza costata. The sequence goes on along the minus strand of JAECWU010000127.1, from coordinate 27,615,564 downwards.
AGAAAATATATAATAATAAAATTGAGCGCTTGTAATTTTCATAAATCAACATGGGCTTTTCAATTGAATTTTCCTTTGGTTGGGTGTGTGTGTGTGTGTGTGATTGTGTGTGTGCGTGTTATTGGCGTGCACGGCAGATGTTGGACTAAGAGCATTTTTATAATTAAATAATAAATTATGTCAGCTCAATAGCCGTACGATTATTATATTTTTGGATTTCCTTTTTTAGGAAAGAAAAATCGAAAGCAGTGCAACGAAAACGATAAACTTGTTTTTCAAACTTTTTTTGCTGGATTTAAATTATGACAAACTCAAGGCAATAGCAATATTTTTCGTGTTGGTCTTAATCTCTGGAGAGAGAAACTTATTTTTTACGAGTTTAATGACTTAAGCCTTTGGAGCTAGCTGTACTACAACAGTTCAAACAAAATCTGAAGATATTGAGCTGCTTTGCTCTTTCCTTTTGTGTCTAAATATAGCACTGCTGTCTGAGTGCTGCACTGAAAGCGACGTCACCTAGCAGTCAGTAAGACCATTTTGATGCATTAAGTTAATCCTCTCTTTATAGGAATACAAGTATAAAAAGAATAGCAATGGCTTAGCATTGTCAGCAGATCTGTCGAAAGGGCGCATGCATATAACGAGAGGATTGCTCACGTGCTCGAAGCTATCTATAGCGACCCTAGTTTTGAAAAAGAAAAAATATACATATATATAGACGATTTTTTTTTAATTTATTCAAAACTAGAATACGATTTTAATGCAGACTGGTACATATATTGAGATTAATTGTTCGAAAAAAATAAATACGCTAAGAGCAACTCGAGAGCCATTTTAGAATTTTTTAAAATTAATTCAGCTCTAGCATACGATTTTAATGAAGGCTGATTAGACGAATTTTTCTGGGTTCTATTTTAAGGCCTATACGCAGTTCGAAAAATTTCGCGCGTAATTTTTCGAACTGCATACCCCTTTACGGAAAAAAAAACGCTAAAGCTCTTCAAGAGCGGATTTCGAATTTCTTTAAATTTATTCAACACTGGAACAAGTTTTTATTGCAGGCTGGTAACACTTGTTTTTCTGGCTTAAATTCTTCGAAAAAAAGAAATAAGCTTAGGGCCTGACGAGAGTCATTTTTGAATTTCTTTTAATTTGTTCATATAAATGAAAGCTGGTTACACTTATTTTTTCTGTTTTCTTATTCTTCGCATAAAAGAATTGTAATAAGGGCTCTTCGAAAGTAATTTTCGAATTTCTTTACATTGATTCAAAACTATAACACGATTTTATTGAAGGCTGTTTATAAGTATTTTTTGTGGATCACCACCGGTACTTTCTAGTAGTGCTGGAGAAAACATCGATGTTATATCGATGCATCGATGTATCGAAGTTTAAAATATCTATATATCGTTGTTGGCCAACAGAAATGTTTCTCCAGCACTTCTGCACTCATCAAATGGGTTTTTCGTAGTGCTGGAGAAACATCTCTGTTGGCCAACATCGATATATAGATATTTTAAACTTCGATACATCGATGCATCGATATAACATCGATGTTTTTCCCAGCACTAATACCTTCTTTTCTCCCGGCAGCAAGCTCATTTCTGGATCGCTATGTTTTGAGAGTACCCCCGTACTGAAATGCAGGGAGGCTGATATTTCGGCCAGCTTCTTTTTATGGCAGTAAGAACCGATAATTCTGCCGGTACACAGCTAGTGTCTTTTTTTCGGAATGCATTGTTGCTTCATTGAATGCATTGGTCTTATCATACCAATTGCGGAAATCTTGTTAAAGTAATACCTATAAACTACTTTTTTCAATCTGAAAAAAGATTTTAAGTACAGGGTGGGCCATCTACATGTGACCTATATAAACTCTTAAAACTTTGACAAACGTCACACCACAGTTGATGCGTCACTTCAAGAAGTTTTTAACACTTCGCTTGAACGCGCTAAAGTTATTCAGCTATCCAACAAAAAAAATTTCTCAATCGTGGCTACTCAGCGTGCGTTTCGTTTAAAAAATAAATGTTTATCTGTTCTCTTATAACTTTGAAAATGTTTTTCATAATTTAACAAATGAAATATTGTCAGCAGCGTTTTGATTGTCCGTAGGTTATAGGTTATGGTAGTTCTGAATAAATTAAATATTGCGGCTTCTACGGCTTGAAGAAGTCATAAACAACAACAACAAAATATTTTCTGTGTTGAATATCAATCCGATATCCGATTTTGATAAACAACTACTCATTTTCTTCGTAATCGATCAAACTTTAGGAGCCATGAAAAAAACTGTATGAAAAATTTTTGTTTTAAATTTACGTTCGAAATAGAATTTTTTCAAAAATTTGCTTAAAATTACGAAAAATTTCATACGAATGGACTATTAACGACCAAACCGTAAATTTGACAAAATTATGTTCCAAGTATAATCGGTAGATAATTCAATTATAATTTTTTTAAAGAAAAAGCTCAACACTAAGCTCAAAAGTTATAGAAACTTAAATTAAATTTTCAAATCGCAAAATTTAAGAGCAAGAAAGGACACGACATGCTTAAAACTTTCAAGCATACTTAATCAAGTGCATAAAAGGTCATAAAAAGCCATTAACATTTTAAAGCTTTGGGATGCATCATCAATCTTTGTTTATGGATTTGCGTGGAGCACAGCTTTAATAGAAAGCATACAAATGTTCTCCCTTTTTGGCAAACTTTAAGTTTTCCAATTTGCCAGCGCATCCAGCTAAGGCACTAATCAAATTGAAATGCAATGTGACTAGCCTTGAAGTACTTCAATGACAACCAAGTCGAAATCTATGAGAGCAGCCAGCAGAATCCAAGCCGAAAAGCCGCTGGCATGACAAAAATTTCTTCTTTGCAACTAAATGTTGAAAAGTTGCAGTTGCAGCTACAGTTATGGCTGAAGCTGTAGCTGTAGCTACAAGCTACAGTTATATAGCTTCAGTTACAGTTAGTCCCCAACTACAGAACGCTGACAATTCAATTGTCACATCCGTTTATAAAGTTGGCAGCCATGAGCCATTTCAAGGTTAACTTTTTACCTTCTGCTCATCGCACTTCTTCTATGTATATAGATTTTCTTGCTTCTTCTTTTTTTTGGCTGCCATTGCAGACAATTTCCAATTCTGGAACGAGAACTGAAACTGGTTCGATGGCGGCAAGGAGCAGCTCCAACTGCTGCCGCTGTGTCAGGCTGTTTCCTGTCAGAACGGTTTTTTAATTTGGCACTGTCAATTTCACAGACGTTGCACACCCCGCTCTTGGAGCTGCTGTACCACTGCGTTAAAGTTGGGGCAGCCACAAATTGAAATACTCTACAATACATTTATATAGATACATAAATATATAAATACACACATATGTATATGTAAGTGCTATGTTTGTACATATATATATATTGAATTTTTCATATGCAAGTTTTTGACATATAGTGGGTTGTACTAGAGTTCAAGTTGCTGCTTTTTGCAGCATATTACATACATCTACACGCACTACGAGGGCTGCTTGAAAACTTGTTGGCCTACTCATTCTGTTGATTTCGTTTTTTTAAGCATTTTCTATGAGCTGATTGAGTACAAGTAATTTTTATTTAAATATACGGTTTTCCAACAAGAGGTGTTATTTTGAATCACCCGGTATTTCGGTAGCTGTCACTTTTAAAGCTTTTATTCTTTGACATTTGACAAGTAGAAACTACGCCATCACTAAAAATGGAACAATACACGCTTCAACAACGCATTGAAATTATTAAAATTCACTACAAGAATGGTGAAAATCTTGCAGTCACAGTTCGCAAAACTAAAGCATTTTTGATGAGGCCCATTTCCACCTCGGTGGCAACGTCAACAAGCAAAATTGTCGCATCTGGGGCTCGGAAAACCCAAGAGTTATTGTTGAGAAGCCTCTCCATCCTCAACGCGTGACTGTTTGGTGCGGTTTATGGTCCGGCGGGGTCACTGGACCTATCGAGGACATAGGGCAGCCACTTTGCGGTTATGAAAAATTTCATGAAAAGGATATGGTCCTGTAGGCATGGTCGTGGTGGCCATTTGGCTGATGTTGTTTTTCATTATTGCCTTCCTCTTTATTATGAAATAAACATCCGATCATTTATCTTAAAAAAATTGAATTTTTCTTTGAATACCAAAATAACACCTCTTATTGGAAAACCCTATCTATACCTTCTGCAAAAGGAAGTAGTATAATTTTTATGTTGATATATGAGAACGTTCATCTGTTCACACATAACTTCTGAATTGCTTAACGTAATTTGATGCAAGAGGTATCGTTGCAAGCGTCTTGATCGTCCGCAGGTTATAGACTATGTTTGGTCAGCCTAAATTGAATATGGCTCTAGTTCACATAAAGTCAAGCTCGCGAACGACGAATCTTAAATAATTTATGCATGAAAATATCAGAGTAAATTATTTACGTGTTTCATACTTTTCGAGATTAAGCTTTTTGAACTTATTTGAACTTACACTTTAAAAATCGACTTTCAATAAGATTAAAAGCATATTAAACAATGTAAATGAGAACTGTGTTCAGGCCAACTAAGGCCAGGTTCAGGTCATCACCCTTAAAAAAACCACTAGTTTACACGAAAAATGAACCTTCTTAAAAAAGTGTTTTTTAGGGGAATTTAGGGTCGAAAAACACGAAAATGGAAACCTTTTTTTTTCTTAACGGTGCGTTTTTGAGTTATTTTCGAAAAACATGTTTTTGGGCACTTAATTCAGTTATTCGTCAAAATTTTGTATCGACATGAAAGATGATTAGTTCCAAAGGTTTTCATGTGCTCCTTACAGTGATATATAATTATGTACAGATTAAGTAAAAATTATATTATATTATTATTATATTATATTAAAAAAAATTGTAATTTTCGAGCATTTTTCAAAATTACAAATTCACGGTTTGCTTTTTATTAACGAAAAAAAATTTGTGAAAAATGTCAATTTGTTTTAAAAACCAAAAGTTTCAAATGAATAATTCGTTTGTTTTTAAAGACGTCGTTACTAAATTTATCATTCGAAAGTTTTCTAGAGTTCTGTCTGGTGATGTCGAATTAGTGGACTTCATCTGCAGAAATCGACACCAAAAGAGCCAAGGTGAACCTATCGCCTAACAGGCTAATAGATATAATAGTTTTAGGTTGCCTGTACACCGTTGATCTTGTAAAAAACATTTTTTAGATGTATACTCCTGCGAGTTATGCAATCCTCTAAACTTGTAAAAATTATTAATTAAAAAACAAATTTCTTCAAGTGATGTGTTCCTTTTTGTGAAATTTTTATTATTTGCAAATAACTCTTAAAAAGCATTATTTTTTGAAATATTTTTTTTTTTTATTAATATATTTTTATTCGCAATCTGTTTGAAAACAATCAGCAAATTTTATAAGTTAAGCAAAAATGGCAGGATTGATTGTGCTCCAGTGAGTCCAATCAATATATAGCAATACTATTTGCTGAAGGTTAGTATTATACAAATCGATCTGGAAGGTTCAGAATGAGAAATCTTTCAGACGTCTAATATTCATTCCATTGTCTAGTAGGTTAATTGCCAGCGAGTTTTCATGCTTAGAAAGTCTCTCTAAATATCTTCGCGATGTTTTGCTTTTTTCATCTTTGGCGTAGTTTTGTTTTTTTTTTTTCTTTTAATATAAAATTGTAAAACTTTCAAAATTTGTAATATTTATAAATAAATCTTAAAAAATAAATCATGTTTTAAAAAAAAGACTGCTCTTCTACTAAGCCGCCAACTTTTCAGCCTGCCCTCGTAAACCTCAAGTTGCAGTTTTTTGCAAACTGGTTCACTACATTGTGATTAATGTGCGTATTTATTATTTATAAACAAGTTAAAACTATTACAAAAAAAAAAAATGCACTTGAATCAAAATGTTTTGTTGATTAAATTAAACGTGAATTTACAAACACTTTGAAATTTTAAAAACGTATAAAATTTATAGATACAAGTGCATTTTACAATTTATTTTCATAAACAATATTTTTATTATGATACAATGACTACTGCAGCTGGTGGTACATATTGTTGTCTAATAAAAACAAATTTTTTATAAAAATAGCTCAAATTGAGGACAAGTACTTAAAAACAAAAAAAAATTATTTTGGTCTTATTTAGTTTTAATTTTACTATCTTCCAACTGGATGACAGTCAACAACTGCCGCAAATCTCTTCAAGAGAGGGCACAGCAGTTTGTTATTAGCCTCATTTGGGTGCCAGGACACCAAAATATAACAGGCAATGAAATAGCAGATGAATTGGCCAGACAGGGCACGACCTCTACCCCCCTACCGGACAAGAATGATTTTCGTATGCCAATGGCCACTTTTAAGCTACAAATAAGGGAAAAATTCAGTTCCCAGGCACAAAAGATGTGGGAAAACACATCCCACTGTAGAATCAGTCGCCAAACATGGCCTAAAATTGACCCAAAACGTTCCGCCAGACTCTGTTAACTCAACCGCTCATAGTGTTCGGCAGTTGTCAGAGCGATCACAGGACACTGGCTTGTCGGGACACATGCGACCAGAATGAATGTTCCGAGTCATGACTTTTGCAGAAGCTGCAAAGACGAAGAAGAAGTTGACTCAGTTGAGCACTTCTTCTGTTCCTGTGAGGCTCTCAGTAGACGTAGAAATAAACACCTGGGAAATTACTTCCTTCATAACCTGCACATATATGTCCGAGGAGGATCGCAAGTTACGGGATGGGAATCCCTTTAGCATTACTATCTCAGGAGAAGGGTTAAAGAGAGATTCGCGGTGTCACAACGGGCCGGTCCAGGCCTAAGTGTGCTCGTTTTTCAAGCCAGCAGCCGCCCTTACCTACCTATTCCTACCTAGTTTTAATGTTCAAAAAATTTTTTACGTTAAGCCGTATGTATTGGAAACCAGCTAAGTAGTTTTAGATGACGTAACAAAAGCAGTGGAGGTCAAAAGACTAAAAGGTTGCCTGTAAACAGCTTTTTGATGGTAACTGACGTATTAATTCTAAGAGTTACGATAGATCCCTGCATAAATACATTCAAGACGCAAATAAAAAATTCGTTGAGAAAAAAAAAATATCAACCACCAAGTGTGCGATAGCAGCCTAATAAATTCGAAGTAACCAATTTTCCCAGAACAGTAATTACTTATTATAGGCGTATTTCAGAACAATGAATAGCACAGAAGTAAATTGCTGCGTAGAATCCGAGTCCACGGTCAAAATTTGCCCATCACGTTAGGATTTTGAGATATTTGAGGTTATGTCACCGAAAAACGGCGTTTTTTCCTACTTTTGAGGTTATGTACAGGGTGGTCTGTCTCTCCAATTAACTCATTTAGTATCACTCTTAGCCTTTAAATTTAAGACTTCAAGAGATCAATTACGATTGTACGCCAAGTTATGGCTATTCAAAGTTACGAAATATATCCCTTCAACGTTATTAGAATTTCACAGGTCTACAAATACCGGGGTCATATCAGTTGTTGGAAAGCTAAGGGTCATTTCCGAAGTAATTTGCTGTGTAGAATGCGAATCCGGGGTCAAAATTGGCTCATCAAAAGTATGAAAAAATTACGTTTTTCGGATACATAACCTCAAATATCTCAAAACACTGACGTGGTGTGCCATTTCTGAACCCGGATTCGGATTCTACCCACTAGTGCTAGAGAAAACATCGATGATCGAAGTTTAAAATCTCTATATATCGATGTTGGCCAACAGAGATGTTTCTCCAGCACTTCTGCACTCATCAAATGGGAGTAGTGGTGGAGAAACATCTCTGTTGGCCAGCATCGATATATAGAGATTTTAAACTTCGATCATCGATGTTTTCTCTAGCACTTCTACCCACTAAATTACTTCGGGAATGACCCTTAGCTTTTCAACAACTGACATGACCCCGGTATTTGTAGACCTGTGTAATGGAGAATTTTGAGATGATTCTACTAAGTTATTATTATAGCTCTCAAATATTGTAGCAATTTAAAGGCAAAGCTTTATATTAAGCTTTCGATTTTTCCTTAAATATTTGGAAATTTGAATCCGATTGCAATAAGCCTACAATTTTTTGCTTTAAGGTGTATTCGCTGCAGTAAACGAATGAAAATTGGTTAAATTTTAAAAAGAAAGACATGGTTGGGGCTAGTGATCAAAGACAGCAGCGGACGATTTCCTTCTAGAATTCTCATTAAAAAACTTTAAGTATTTAAAAAAATGCATTGAAAACAAACTACTTTTCTGCTTTTTACTCTCAAATTGTATTCATGTTTACAATTCACAACTGGCTAAAGCACAGGTAGCGTTAAGATGAATCTTTTTTTTTCTGCAATACATGCATATAACAATTTTTGAGTATGAAAAATCTTTAGTACTATTACTAAATACGTTAACGCATAGAAAATGGAGCGTAACACAGTTATAAATATGCATTTTAATATATAAATAATAATAACTAATAGTTTTATAATATGAAAAAATCAAGGATATTGAAAAGCAGGCGTAGAAACAACAAAATCCATGATTAAAAAAAAAAAAAGGTGTCAAAGAACATTCGTTCAGAATTAGACTACTTTCCTTCTTTTTAAGCTCAAAATGTATTTACTGTCTTTTCGTTAAAGAGTGTTTTTGGTTCGGCATCATTTTCTCTTTTTTTTTTTTGCCTAGTGTGGCCACTAGATGGCGCAATCAAATTGTTGCTTATTGTGGTATGTTTATCAAATGAATATTAAAATTTTTAGCGTCAAAGAGTTTTTTTTTTTTTTTGGTAGACATAAATTCTTAGTTTGAGAATTTTTCGCAAAATTTTAAGAAATTTATAGTGGATTGTTACAGCCAAAGGGTGTTAATGTAATGACCCCAAATAAGGTTTTATTAAATAGATAATTTCGTATCATTTAATATTTGAAAAAGATGTCTGGCATGTGACCACCACGACTACGAGTTATAAAGCGCATCCTGTGGGTCAAATTTTGTACCACACTATCGAGCATTTGGGACCGTATTTCAGTAATGACACGTTTAATGTTGATTTCCAAGTCGTCAATTGCTGCTAGCTTGTCTACATAAAACCTCAAAAACGATTTGACGTTTCCCCAAAGAAAATAATCTAAAGGGTTCAAATCACACGACCGCGGCAGCCAGTTGGTTGGCTGGCGCATTTCTTGAAATAAGTTTCTCACCGTATTGAGTTTTCAGTAAATCGATGGTTGCGGTCGCCGTATGTCACGTAGCGCCATCCTGTTGAAACCAGAACTCTTCGACATCGATGTCACGTAAATTTGGAAACAAATATTCATTGATCACCGCTCTGAATCGATCACCATTGACGGTAACAAGTTGCGAATCGATAAATTTGGACTTTTCTCTACACTGGCCTCTACAACAGCGATATTTTCTGCAGACCGTGCTGTTCTTATTCTGATTGGTGGTCAGACATCGTGGAATGTCAAATGAGTTCGTACATGATCAAGAACACGACGAATAGCGAGATTTTATGGGCGATTATTCGGTCCATAAATTGTACGAAGAGCTCTATAAGTTTTTACAACAGCACACTGATTTTGATTGTAAATCGTGAAGATTTGAAGACGTTGTTGTGGTGTAAATGTTATCATGATGAATTAGTCCTTACTGAATAAAATGGAATTTAAATTTGTCAAAATTGGTTTCAGAGATATCCCTTTCGGGAGTCCGAACGCGCTTCTTTTGACCGATCGATCCTATGGGAGCTATATGATATAGTCAACCGATTTTGATAAAATTTGCTACAGTGCTGGGTATCTCTAAAAAACTTCCGACTGCCAGATTTGGTTATGATATCTTCATAAACAAACGAATTATCCATCTAAACCTTTTGCTTTTTTTCGAGGTCCTCTGAAACAACCCTATGGGAGCTATTAATGTAATCCCGATATCAAAAAAATAAAATAAACTTGTCTCCTATGGATTAATAAGGGATCTAATCTGAAAGTTTGGTTGCTCTAGCTCTTACCATCTCTGAGATCTAGGCGTTCATACGGACAGACGGACAGACGGAAATGGGTATATCGACTTCTCTAGTCACTCTGATCATACTTTAGGTAACTTTGGGGGGTCTCCGACGTCTCCTTCTGTACGTTACATACATTTTCGGCTTGCACAAACACAATTTACCCTTTGTACCATACGGTACAGGGTATAAATATAGAATGCAAAGTCCCCATAAATACTATAGGGTCATTAATCTTGAGGTTGTTTTTTTAAATGCAAAAAAACACAAAAATTTCAAATGAATCGGAAAATCTTTATTATCAATAGAAAGAATCATTCTTGCCATTCACTTTTTAAAGATAATCCCTTTCAAATATTGGCCGCAACTGCGCCGTAACTCGTCCATGCGGAGGTTCCAATTTTCGATGACGTATTCGTGCATAATCAGATAAAACGGGTTTTGTTGGCCTCTAATGCTTCAGTCGTAGCCGGCTTATCCACAAACACTTTAGACTTCACGTAGCCCCAAAGGAAAAAGACTAACGGTGTGATATCACACGATCTTGGTGGTCAACTCATCGGTCCGGAGCGTGAGATTAATTGTTCACCGAATTGGTTCCATAAAATGGCCTAAGCGCGCGAAAAACATTCTTTACAGAACGCGAATTTTGCGTTATATAATTGTACGATTTGTAAACGTTGTTCGGGTGTAAGTCTATCCATGATGAAGTGGCAATGAAAACTGAATAAAAAAACACATGGCAACTTGATAGTTCGCACGCGTGTTTTATCAAAAAAAATCCCTATTGAAATAAAAAACCTCAAGATTGATGACCCTATAGTATTTATGGGGATTTCGCATTCTATATTTTTTATCAAAAAAAACCTTATTGAAAGAAAAAACCTCAAGATTGATGACCCTTTATATTGAAACAATATTGTTTTGAAAAAATTCTAACTTAAATTAGTTTAGCTTCCTTTGTAATCTAAAGTTAACTATGTATGTTGGTACAACTTGCGATGTATTGAGAACACCTTTTTTATATCCAAAAAATAATCTTTTCGGGCGGAAAAACATGGTTCAATCGCTTCCCATAAATCAATCCCCATAAATACTATATTGAAACAATCTTGTTTTGCAAGAATTCGAACTCAATTTATGTTCGGCTTTCTTTGTAATCTTATGCTATCTATATTGGTATAAAAAAAATCTTTCCGGGCGGAAAAACATTGTTCAATCGCTTCCCTAGCAAATGATAAGCGTTTTGGTACAAAGAACTTAAGGTCAGGCCTGTTACATAGAATGCAGCAATCTATAATATAACTGACCCTATGGGTACTGCATCCACAACGGGCTTAAAAGTTCCAAAGACTTGGAATAATAATAAAGGGTTTTCATTGCTGCAGATACTGCGTACTGTTTTGATGCAAATCTGTAAAGTACTATAATCGGCTGAATTAAGACTTTATATTTTTTTCTTGGCTTCCCCCTCAAGATGATGTCTTTGTGCAAGCTTCTATTTTTTTAAACAAGTTTCCAAATCCAAAACTTCCATATCAAGAACTTTTAGAACGATACATGACAGTTTTTTTATAGCTCAATATAATATACAATGTAATCACAACATCATTAAACCTATTTAAGAAAAAATACTCAAATTTTATTTGTAATTAAAAATATTATAATATTTGCTATATGAATAACAATAAACTATTTTATGTTTGCACTCAGGAGCTCTTAGTTAATTATTTACACTTGAGTGCATATTAAATTTTGCTTTATTCAAGTTTATTTTTATAAAATATATAAACAAAAAATCCCCTCAAAAACGTTGTTTTGGTAGAAACTCCCCCACGCAGTATAAAAATATTGTTTTACGAAATGGAATATGAAAAACCTAGCAAAAAGCTTCCACTGAAATTTTATTATACATATTATGCATTGCCTTTTTTTTCTGTTAAATTATTTTATTTTTTTAAATACAAGCTATGAGGTAATTCTATATACAACAATTTATTTATTTTTTTTACTCTTGAATTGTATTTATTCATTAATTACTGCAATTTAAAACAATAATGTATCTCAAGCTACCAAATTAACATTAATGCTAAAACGCAATTTGTTTGTAATTCGAGTATATGTGTACCACATTCATGTACCATGTATTATATAGACAATAATTTGTACATAGGCTTTGAGCAGGCGTATGTTTATAAAGCTAACAAGGGGGCGTGTTTATACCTTATGTATAGACAGTGCAGTAGTTAGATTTATTGCAACGAATTTTGCACCAAACATGTGCTGCAACTTTTCAGTTCAACGCATGCCAGATTTTAATGCCCTGCAAAAATACCCTATAATAAATTTGTTCAATGTAAACCAGAGTTTGAACAGGCTAAAATTCCGATAACAAAATATCAATGCCTCGCTAAGTCTTGGGGATGTCACCTATAACCCCTAATCAGATTAAATTTTTGGGAATCGCGTTGATATATGGCCGGCACCTTTACCCTAGACATTAAATCTATAGAGCAGTATGAAGTGACGTAATTTTTGACAACTCTTTAAAAATATTATATAATAACTTTATAGTCAAAAAAAATATTAAAAAAACATATGAGCTGCACTAAAATTTTTATTCAAATGAAGCACCATTTATGACTTTCAAGTCGGGTAAAAATTTTTTGTAAAAATTCTATGAAGAATTATTTTAGTATTTTTTAAGAAAACATTTTTTCTAACTCAAATCAAGTGCCAAATATATAATTTATAATTCCTTGAATTTTTTTTTTTAGTTCTTGCTTAACTCATTCATCGTATATAACTTTAGAGTCGGCAAGAAATTTTTTGTAAAAATTCTTTGGAGTAAATTAAATTTTTCGTTTCAGTATTTTTAAAAAAAAAATTTGTTTTCTTATTTAAATCAAGAACCAATAATGACTTGACAGTCGGCAGGAATTTTTGGTAAAAATTCTTTGGAGAAAATAAAATTTCACGTGTCGCAGTAATTTGTTTGAATTTTTTTTAAATCTCGGCAAGAATTTTTTTTGTAAAAATTGTATAAAAAAAAATTCAGTGTTTTGTTAAAAAAAAAATATTCTCTTACTTAAATCAAGAACCAATTATTATAAATTAACTTCACTTGATCAACTTTTCTAAAAACTCTTTAAATTCTGCCGCGGCAAGAAATTTTTTGTAAAATTTCTATAAAGAAAATTAAATTTAAAGTGTATGACAAATTTTTTTTATAATTCTTCTTCAAATTAAAGTCCGCAAGAATTCTTTTGCAAAAATTCTACAAAGGAAATTAAATTTCACGTTTCAGTGTTAAAACATTTTTTTTTTCGAAAAATTTTTTGAAAAAAAAAGCTTTCACGTGTTCCACATTCTTTTTTTTTATTTATTTTTTTATTCAAATCAAGAACCAATTGTGACTTTAGAGTCGGCAAGAAATTTTGTATAAAAATTCTATGAAAAAATTGATTTCATAATTTCACATTTTTTTTTCTTATTTAAATCAAGTAATAGTTATAGCTTCGGAATTCGCAACAACGCACTGTGGGCCCAGATTTTCATATTTTGGCCAAAACCCTGTCATTTCCATAATATTTTTTCTTAGAGTGATGAAATTTTACACACGTCTTCCTAAATGATTGAACTATTTTTCTGGGAAGTTTGAGCCTGCTCCGATTTTTTTGAGTTATTGATAATCCAGACCAAAATTGGAAAAAATTAAAAAAACCAAACAATTTTTTTTACTTTATTTAAAAAAAAAACGCTTAATTGGAATTGTACCATATTTCACACGGAGGCAGATACGAGCTACATTGAAAAAATAGCCTATACCCAAAATATTGAATGGTTTTGGAGTTATAGCCCCAAATTGTTTCAGCTTTCCAAGCAAATTACAAAAATACGTCAACACCAATCCATCTGGTTTTTAACTGTTATAATTTATTTTTCAAAAATCTATATTTCATTTTTACGTTTTATCGTCAAAATTTATTATTTTTACATTTTTTGATTTGCATCTTTGTAAGTATGCTAGAAAATTTTCCAATTGTACTTTTTTTGTACATTTTAGTATAAGGTTTTCCAATAAGAGGTGTTATTTTGGTATTCAAAGAAAAATGCTATTTTTTGAGATAAATGATCGGATGTTTATTTCATAATAAAGAGAAAGGTATGCCGTTAATAATGAAAAACAACATCAGCCAAATGGCCACCACGACCACACCTACAGGACCATATCCTTTTCATGAAAATTTCCATAGCCAAATCGCAAAGTGGCTGCCCTATGTCCTCGAAAGGTCCAATGACCCCGCCGGACCATAAACCGCACCAAACAGTCACACGTTGAGGATGGAGAGGCTTCTCAACAATAACTCTTGCGTTTTCCGAGCCCTATATGCGACAATTTGGCTTGTTGACGTAGCCACAGTGGTGGAAATGGGCCTCTTCAGTCAAGATGATTTTTCGATAGAAGATTTTCACCATTTTTGTAGTGAATTTTAATAATTTCAATGCGTTGTTGAAGCGTGTATCGTTCCATTTTTAGTAATGGCGTAGTTTCTACTTGTCAAATGTCAAAGAATAAAAGCCTCAAAAGTGACAGCTACCGAAATACCGAGTGATTCAAAATAACACAACTTGTTGGAAAACCCTATAAAACCTTTGTAAAACTGGTTATTGAAGCATACTTTTAGGCAGCTAAGAACTTCAAAAAATAGTAAAATTTCTTGGGGGTCAATTTTTAAAATTCAACTTTTAGATACAAAATTCAATTTCCGAAAATCGGGAGGAATTACATTTTGTTGTGTGAAGAAATTTATAAAAAAAACGATCAAATATCGTGTGGTAGTCGGAGGTACCCTTAAAGCAAAGCAGCAAAATGATAATAAAACCAACAAAATCTTTATAACTACTCGAATATATTAAAAACCAAAAAGTTGTTAAGCTCAATTTTATTTTTTCTCTGTAGTAATATTTATACATAATAAAGTGAATGAAGATTTCGTAGCTACATGTATCATGGTAAATGCAGGATTTTTTTTTCTGTAAATGTGCGCGAAAGCTCATAAAATACAAAATGTTAACTTTGATTGCCAATAACTTAAAAACCACAAATAATAATTGAAAATTTTTTTCTGCACAGGATACCTTAATATGTGCAAAATAATATTAAATTGTCATTTTGTCCAAATTTTGATTTTCATCTGGAGGGCTTTTGGCCAAAATCTGACCAGGCGGGCCCATTGTGCAACACTTCACGTGTTTTTTAGTATTTTCTTACAAATTTTTTTTTCTTATTTAAATCAAGAACCAATAATGACTTGAGCGTCGTCAAGAATTTTTTTATAAAAATTCGTTAAAAAAATGTTATTACACGTATTTCCGTATTTTTTTAGAAGACTTTTTTCTCATTTAGATTAAGAACCAGTTATAGCCTCAGAGTCAATAAAAATATTTTTACAAAAATTCTATAAGAAAAAAAAATATCCCCGGGTTTCAGTAATTTTAAAGAATATTTTTTTTATTCTATGAAAAAATGTAATTTTCTCATATTTCCGAAATTTTTTAGAATTTTTTTTTTTTTTGTATTTTAATGAAGAAGCTGTTATGCCTTCAGAATCGAGGGGAAATTTTTCAAAAAAATTTTATGTAAACAATTCATTTTGACGTGATTCAGTATTTTTTAAGAATTTTTTTTAATTTTTCGGAAATTATTGTGAAAAGCCATACATACCTATATGATATAAGATATACTTAAAATCAATTATAATATATGTAGAAA
Organism: Chymomyza costata; assembly: GCA_018150985.1. Classification (NCBI taxonomy): domain Eukaryota; kingdom Metazoa; phylum Arthropoda; class Insecta; order Diptera; family Drosophilidae; genus Chymomyza; species Chymomyza costata. Next base: position 27,599,767 of record JAECWU010000127.1, on the reverse strand, counting down.
AATATTCAGCTACAAATTTTTTTTTTTTTATCTGTTTCTTTTTATGTTGCTGTTTACAGAATTAAGCTTTAAATTTAATTATTACTCTTAAAAATTAATTAAATAAATAGTTAATAAAAACAGACACAACAGTATAAGGGTAATTAAAAAAAGCTTTAGCAGAATAGGGTTTTTGTTAATAGCTCAGAAAAAAAAATACAATAAAATATTTTAAAAATATATAAAAAATAAGTGAACAGGGCTATTGCAACCGACTTTGTAGTGTACTGTAAACTCTAAAATTTTTTATAAATTCTAAAAGTAAGGGATAAAGAGAGAATTGTGTGACCTATGACCTTGAAAATAATGGTTACTTTTTGAATGTATCAAAAAATTGCTTAATTTTTTTGTTTTTCGTTTTAAATTTGCACGCAAAAATGTAATCATTCTTATTTAAGAGCAAAGATCATTAAAAAAATATTAAAAATTGTTTTTAAGCAAATTAAAAAAAAAAAATTGTTAATCGCTTACGAGATATAGCTTGTCACTTCGTTGACAATCACTTTTTTAACTGATTACTTTTTAATTTGAGATAAAAAATAATTAAAAAAAAAAACAAGGCCTGTCGCTATAGCTTTAAAAAAAAGGAAGCTTTATACTTTTTGTAATAGTTTGTAAGCTGTATATGAATAAATAAAGAAAAAAAAATTAAAAAAAAAAAAATAACTGCTCACTTTTTAAATTGAGATAAAAATAATTAAAAAAAAAAAAAAATAGTTTAAATCAACTTTTTTTTATTAAAAAGATATCATCATATCATCATATTCCATACAAAAAATTCGTTTACGTGATAGGTCTTGTCAAAGAGTGTCCAATGTAGTTATTTAGTTATCGATAACTCGATAAATAAAAAAAAAAATCGCAAAAAAAAAAGTACAAAGTGTTAACTGTCTAATATGGACGAATCAAAAAAATCGAACAAACCGATATATATTATATCTATAAGTATTAATAACACTAGACTACACGAAAAATGAACCTTCGTAAAAAATCGAAACAGATCGATATATATTTTATTCATAAGTATTAATAACACTGGTTCAAACAATGAAAATGACTAAAAATGTTCGTAAAAGAATTCTCTTTCAGCTTAAAGCTTAACATAATTTTTGAAAAATTTTTTTCGTTTATAAAAAGCGAACCGAAAATTTGTAATTTTGAAAAATTATTAAAAATTACACTTTTTTTCGACTTTGCTTGTAACTTCTATAATTTCTACTTTATCTGTACATAATATATCACTGTAAAGAGCACATCAAAACCCTTTCAAAATAATCATCTTTTATGTCGATACAAAATTTTGTTCATGAGATATTGACGAATAACTGAAATAAGTGCCATGTTTTTCGAAAATATCTCGAAAACGGTTGCTATTTTCGTGTTTCTCGACCCCAAATTAGCTTAAAAAACACCTTTTTTACGAAGGTTCACTCGATGACCCGTAAATTTGTTGACTAGTGTAATTAACATACTTTTTTTTTGTGCGTGCTCCCACATAATAAAGTAACTCTTTTTCAGTGAGAACATTTTCAAGTGATTTATTTCAACAAGCAACATCGATATCTAGATTTTAAAAAATATCGTTCAAAATCGATAAATTTGTCCGAAAGTATCGATGCTGTGCGCAAACTATTATTGAGCTAAAGTGCATATTTATATAATCAAATTTTAAAGTCTCTAAAGCTTAGAATTGTATAAAATATAACTTGAGTATAAAACTCAATTTTCAAATCTTAATAAGCAAAACAAAAATTTATTCATTTAGAAGACTCAAAAATTCTCAACTCAAGCAATTATTCAAATTAACTTAAAACTTTATGCGACGAAAATTCTCATACTAGCTCATTTGGGTATTTACACTGCACGTTTTTCATTAGCACACAATACGAGACTTTTATATAAAAAAAATATATGTATATACATATAAGTATATAGCTAGTACTGTATAGGTATTTTTTCCAATGAAAGTTTTTGTGAAATATTCATTCAATAGGCATACATATGTACATACAATTTTAATTTGAATATGAAGGCAAAACGACAAACGCAAAGCTAAGGCCGTATCTGCCAAACTAGTAGAGAGATTATTTCTAAACAAAAAATAAAAACAATATATAAATTTATATATACACGCCAATAGACATATGTAAATGTCTATAAAAATATTCTTTCGTTTGAACAAAATACTTAATAGAATTTCTGTGCTAATAGTAGATAGTGTAGGCCAGCTGATAACCTTCTGTTTGCCTCACAAAGGTCAAGTCTAAGAGTGTGCAAACACGGCGGATGCGTGATATAGATTTATTACACAGCTACAAAAATTCATTCAATTTATATGTTTATTAAATTTAAATGGAAAATTAAATAAAATAAGACTAAGACTAAAAAAAAAACCCCTTAAGTATGCACAGTAACTAAAGTTAGTAGCAGGCAGCACAAGAAGCAAGCAGCTACTGATGCGTTTTAACAATCTAATCCAATTTGCTTTGACTTTACAACAGTGCACTGCAAAAGTTAAGAGCCATCCAAAAAATACAAGATAGAAGCTACAGCTACACAGATACAAACTTCAGCTTCAGTTTGTTAACAATTGTTTTCTGTTATTTAATTTGCTAGACTTTTGCTTTGATTTAGTTTTCGGCATATAGTGAGCTCAAAAAGTCAGCTTATACTTAAATAGCCAACCACAAGATTTGTTATAGCCATGTCTCATCTTTATGGGGTTTTTTAGGAAGAGGGACCTTGAAAATATTGCAGCACATTGTTGTAGACGTTGTTGTTGTTCTCGTTGTTGTTGTTGGTCGACCGCAGTACAAATGCGTCGCAGTCAACTTATGAGACATTTACTGGCCATATATTGTAGCATATACATACGAGGGTAGTTTAATATGTTCATGACTGCATTTTTGAGCGGTTGTTTGTTACAACTTTTGACGTGATTGATTTCAACAAGTGTACTTAAATTTGCCTTTTTCAAACGCATAAACATCAGCAACGAATGGGTCTCAGCGATGACACGATCCAGGAACGGAATGCCTGCAGACGAATGCTGAGATCGCATACCCACACCTCAGGAGGAGCATAAGCGAGTCCGAAAAGATTTAAACAAGGGTTTGGGAGAAGAAGAAGAATTTCACAGCATTTAGGTGATTTCAAGAAAAAATCGTTCAAAATCGATTTTGTCAGAAATCACCAATGAAAAAAGGCAAACTAAATTGTTACCATTAAATTATTCAGACTCGGCACAGATATATTCTTTCTGACCAGCACATAGAAATAGCAATGAAACTGAAATCAGAAAATCTAACGAGTTTGAACAATATAAAGTAAAAGTTGAACCATCTGAGAAATTGTGAAAAGCGTTCATCACCTTTAAAACTATGATGACTTCGCAGCCACAATTTCAATAGCTTAGAAGTGGTTTACCAACATATGAGACATCAAAGGTTCAGCTAGCCTTAAAAATATGACGTAACGCTTATAATCGTCGATAATCGGGATAAGAAAGTGTACGTAAGTTAAAGGCGCGTGAACAAGAACTAAGCGAGTACACACAAAATAATAGATATTGGTGTTCAAAGTCTCTATAGCTCAGAATTGATTTACTGGAAACCCATTAGCGTCATCAAACGTTAAGATAGCTTAAAAGATGACGTCACGCTCATAATCGTCGACAATCGGGAAATGCAAGTGCGTAAGCTAAAGGAGCTTGAACTGGAACTAAGCGAGTACACAAAAAACGGTATTTCGCGTTAAAATTCCAATAGCTTAGAAGTAGTTTACTGTAAGCCGACAAGTCACATGAAAGGTTAAGGTAGTAGGTAATCGTCGACAATCGGGGAATGCAAGTACATAAGTTAAAGCAGCATGAACAGGAACTAAGCGAGTACACAAAAAAAATGGATTTTCGGATTCAAATTTCAATAGCTTAGAAGAAGATTACTGTAAGCCGGAAAGGCGCATCAAAGGTTCAGGTAGCCTAAGCGATGACGTCACGACAACAATCGACGACAATCGGGAAATGGAACTACGTAACTTAAAGGAGCCTGAACAGAAAATGGGTTAAGATCTTGTTTACTTTAATAATTGTTAATGGCGTTGCAGAATGCAAATCCAAGTTCAAGAAAAAACACTAGCACGTCAAGGATCTTTTGAACATCTCACTCTATTGGGGTTTATTCTTGTGGTTATGTCGGAACCCCTGCTAAGCCAAGTTTTTTAAAACTAGACTTCAGACTCAATTTGTATGGGGTTTTTCGACACCATTTCGTTAGCGTAAAAGAAACATGAATTCATCAAAACATACCATAGAGCAAGGTACAGTCAACACGCTTGGTGGCCTTCCACTCAAAAAAGTCAGGGCGAAAAGTATTTTTTAGACTCACGCGAAGCCATTCACATTGATTACTTTGAAAAGAGTAAATCCATACTGGGTAGACTTTCGTTAGTGATTTAAAGCATTTTGGAAAGGAAAGTGAACATGCATAAATTAGATACCAAACCGCAAACTTATTCAGCGTATTCTACAGATATTGCCGCCTGCGACTATTTTCAGGTATCAAATCGAAAGAAGATTAAACATTGAGATAATCTCTTAGTTGAAAGAAATAAGAAAATAACAACAGTTTTCGGTGTCAAAAGTAGGCCAAGAGCGATTTTTATGGAGCATAAAGTAGTTTTTACAAGAACCTGGTTCTTTAGAAAGAATTTCTTAACTTGTGAATGTTTAGAATCATTTTAAAAAGTTATGCTCTCAAAGATCATTTCGTGATCATCGAAAGAATTTTTGGCCTTAGTGCTAAGATGAAAGCATTTTATTTTCGATTTATGGCAAAATGAGAACGAAAAATTCCAGCGCAATTTCGACTTTAAATTAAGATCGCCTCTCTTTTCTGAGTAGGGAAAACGCTGCTCGAAGTACATATACAATACACTTTATGGTGCAAAAAGATAGAGCCTTTTTTTGGGCAGCGACTCATCAAACTGCCCTCGTACATACGAGTATCTTTGGGCGTGTTTTTTTTTTTACAATGTATTCTTAGCGTGGTTTTTGGCAACGCATTGCACGTGCAAAATGGCGAAATGGCGACATGGCCTTTATGGCAACATGGCTGCATAGCTTTTGGGCCATGGCTCTTGCGCTTGCTCTTGCTTCTGGTTCTAGATTGTTGGCTTGGTTTGGTGTGCAATTTTTGGTTTGACAGTCAGGCAGGCAGGCAAACAAAAGTGTCCTTTGTGTGTTTTGTTTTAGCTACGCCTGGCTGCTTGGCGCTCTCTATGCTGTCTATGCGCTCTCCTCGAAATGCTCGTACTCTTTTAACTAACTAGTAACTATCGTGTACTTACTTTGTGTTTTACTTTGCCTTGGGAACATTTTGTTGCATTTTTATTATTTGCATTATTAAAATTCGTTTATGCTCACATTCCCTATTCCCTGTTTAATTTTTATGCTCCACATCCCTACCAGTAGCAGAAGCAAGGCACGTCTTAACAAGCTCTGACAAGCACAATAAATTTCAACCACAATTATCTTGTTGCGCATAACTTGCAATCGGAGTTAATTGTTTGAGCAAAAACTTTCATTTCATTTCATTTGGTTCGTTCGTTTGGTATCGTTTGGTCTTTAGCCTTTTGCGTGTGTGGTTTTTCGTTAGGAGGAGTTAGGAGCTGATATTATATGGAGAAGTTACTATAGTTGTGCCAAATAGTTTGCTAGTTAAGCTCAACCCAATACACATCAACGAAAATTAACTTTTTCCAAGCAAAGACGCAAATGGATTGCGTGTCTGCCTCTGTGTGTGTGTGTGTGGGTGTATGAAAGTCCAACAAAACTATGTATTGCAAACCATATACAAATATAAGTACATAAGTATGTTATATGAAAGCTTATTAGTGAGTCAATGCCTAAACTTTAATGAAATATAATTACGGCATTAGAAAAGTCGACTCTCGGCGTTACACTTGAGCTACAGTGCCTCCAAATGTGGCAAAACTTTCACATTTTTGCACACTCAGAATTAGCTAACTGTGTACCAGTTGAGTACCTACTTCAATTAATCCTTTTGTACTTCTCTGACGTCATCTCTTACTTCGCAAAATCCATTTTAAAGCTGGTTCTACTTAAAATACTTGTACAGAAAGCGGGCTTTTGGTGCATCAATATGAATCTTTTATGTCGAAATTTACCATCGAGTAACAAATAACATAAATATTTACGATATAAAACGTCATCTTTACCCTCCAATATATCCCTTTATACTTCAACTCTGATCTTACACAACCTTCTGACGTCATCAAATCATCAAATTTTAAAGGCGGCTCCGCAGAAAACAAATGTTTTTGGTAATTTTTTATGCTTAAAACACTCTTTAAGAGAGTTTGAGATATCACAAACATTTAACATAATAGATGGCATCAAACCCCCAGTTTCATATCCCCAAACTTGGTTCCTGCAAACAAAATGTTGGCAAAACTTCTTTTATAGATGCCGCACCGTCTCCTTTGATAGCAACTTCATAGCTGACATGTTTGTCAGTGCAAACAAGTATACTTGTGGTTAGGGCCGTAGAGATAAAATCCGGCCGCTTTATTACACCTTTAGCTTGAATCATTGTGTTTTTTAAGTACGCCAGTAATCTCACCGGGCCACTGAGAAAACCGTGGGCCCGGGGGAATCTCCCCCCCCTTACCCCTCTCTCGACGAGCCTGGCTGTTGTTAATTCCAGGGGTGTCGAAAGCACGGTACGGTTCCGGTGACGATTACCGTCGGGCTCTAAGCGCACTCTTGAAGAATTCAAACGTTTAATGCTTCTTTCAAACGTACGAGAATCCCCCGATTTTCCTTTTTGCCCCTTTTCCTCTAGACAGATCTCGTTACTTTTAAGATCCAAGTATAATAATGTTTTCGGCACAAAACTAATACAAATTGCCAAATATAAAACGGATATCAGCGTTTTGTTGGGAAGCTGTTGGTTAGTTGTTGGTCGACATCAAGTAATGCCAAAAAATATTTTAAAAAAATCAGTACAGTCAGACCATGTGCGAATCCAAGATTTGATCTTAGGGGGAGGCTCTTCAAAGTGTATATATTTCAGAGCTCGCAAAAAATTGTCAAACCGTTTTCTCAACTTTTAGGGTGGGTCCGGACTCGAAAACCCACCCGTCGATCGGCCACCGAGTCAGACTGTCTGGTCGCAATAAACACAGTTGCTGAATAAAGTCGAACTGATCCAGCTAGGAAACCGGGCTCCGATAATAGTGACTAAACCCTTCTGTGGCATTGACAGATATACCACCAAAGCTGTTTAGGGAGAGGATCCAGATAACAACCAGACTTGATCGGCATTGCAGGCCAAGCAACTTCTCGGTACATATAATTCAAAAAGGTTTAAGAAAATCTCCCAACTGGACTGTCAAAATAGGATTCTAAGTCATCATGGACGCCAGTAACTAAAAATTCCCTCCGAAACGAAGCATCTGATAAGCTAGCACGGTGGCAGCCCACTGTACAGCTTGAACCCTTTTGTGGCATTGACAGACACGGCACTAAACAGCTGCTTAGAGAGAGTATCCCGATGAGACTCAGACCATAATTCGAATAGGTTCAAGAAAATCTAACAACTGGGCAAAAATTGTCTGAGTACACTGACTTGGTTACTTATGGCACACCTCAGCAAAATGGGCATCACGGACTCCAAGACCTATAGTTTCTGTAAAATTGAGGAGAAATCCTCCCATCTAGTACGCCATCATGGAGCCCACTATATAAAAATCAGCCCGAGAACGAAGCATCTGATAAGCCGGCAAGGAACGGTGCTGCGAAACCAACAATAATGCCTGAATCCTGCTGTGGCATTCTCAGAGACATCACCAAAAACAGCTGCTAAGAGAGAGGAACCCAGAATCAGACTATATTTCAAGTAGGTTCAAGAAAATACTCCAACTGTGCAGGAATTCCTTCAGTACTATGACTGGGTTATGTACGGGAGACCCGAGCATAGTACGCATCGCGGAATCGAGGAGGAATGAACTTACTGTGTGTGATGCTCTTGTTATAAAACGAGATTCCATCTTTCGCGGTCATAGAATCTCAGTGTCACTCGACTAGAACCATCCCAAATAATTAAGTTTATCTCGGGCATTGGGCTAACTGTGGGATCTAGGACAATAAGGGATCATAATAGATTTATAGGATACACGCTGTCAATCGGCAAGCATCATATTAAATAATTAAGTTTGTCTCGGGTATTGGGCTAACTGAGGGGATCCAGGACGAAAAGAAAGCATAATAGAACCTAAGAGTTAGGCTTATGTGCTGTAATCTTCGACCAACTGCTCTTTTTCATGTATTTTAGACCTAAACAGCTTGATAATCAATTTCTGGGCAGCTGGTTGTTCAAAGTACTTAGTTTCAGAATCCAGGTATTTCTTCTGACTTTATTAGCTGACCGTTTTACAGGCTTAGTACCTGGCAGACATACTTAAACTAATCCTGAATGTTGCAATGACAAGCTAACCTTGGTATAACTTTTCCAAACATAATAATAGATCTCAAGACGAAAGTTGTTGAAAATAATCAAAAAGAAACTAAAACTTAATGTGGCCATGCATGCACAGAACCATAAACTCTATGCTGTTGGTCTCTTATATGATAGTAGAAATATAGTAACATATACTGACCTGACCTACTCTCCGGGTTTAGAAGTAAACAGCACGAGACACAGCGGCGCACGGCAAACAGCAAACAAACAAAAAAAAAATAAATGTGAAGAAAAAAAATACAAATTTTGTTATAGAAAAAAAATATTTTTTTATATGATATACATATATGGGGAACCAAAGTTCGTTCGTTCGTTGGGTTGACTACACGTCGCGCACTGTTTGAAGTCAAGATCCTGCTGAGCGGTACGAAAAACAGCGCACGGTTTCAAGAAGTACCATATGCGCTCGGGGGACGCAATTGGGAGCAAAAGTAGCGTTGAAGTAGTAACAAAAAAAAATAAAATAAAATAAAATAAAAATATTGCACACGCGAACCGAAAACGGAAAACGGGGCGCACTGGCACTGACGGACTGTTGCGTGTTTTGGAGTCAGGGACTATACGACTATGTTGTTGTGGTTCTTCTTTTATATACTATATATGCTATAAGTGTATACTTATGTATTTTCTATTGTATTATATTTTATGTGCTTTGACAAAGCACAGCCACTTAGACAACTGCTTCAAGTTTGGTTTTTGTTGTTGTTGTTGTTTATTGTTATTTAATGTTTATAGTTAGTTGGGGGTACCAATAGAGTCCAATCTTTTAGCGCGCTGCGGCAAAAGGCGTTACAAAAGGAAATTATTAGCTATAAGCCAAAGTGATCCAGACAATAAACAAATTTGTTGCTTTGTTATGGATTGTGGCTGAGTTGAGCTGATGGGTTGTTCTGGCTAGAAAAATTAGCAAAAAAAATTTGACCAGAAACGCGTAAATTGATAATAAAAGCACTTTTAGGCACTATTTAATAAGCCTGTACATATTTACTTAATACGTAGTAATTTAAGTATAAGCTGCTCGAACAGTTTGAATTTCTAGGCTGTAATTTCAAGCGATTGCAGAAAGATCACTGCTGGGCCATTGCCATGTATTAGCATATAATATACATACATAGCTGATAACGTGGACTATCAGTTAGCTTATAGCGCAGCATCCGAGTGCTCTAAAAAAAAAAAATTAAGTACACTTCTAAGGCCTTTTCGCACGTTAAGACGTTTATCATAAGATACAAAATTTGAGTCACTTTTTTTCATGCTCAAACTTGTTTGTGCTTCTATAGATTTTTTTTTTTTTTCAAAAAATACTGTCTGCCTAAAAACTCTAGACAGTTCTTGACAGCATTATCTGCCATATAAACATATTGAAATTTATGGCTAAGTGATTTCTAGCACAACACTGTTTATAAAATTTGCATGCGTCAGCAAATTAAAAATTTCCTGTCAGCTACACTACAGGATGATTTATAATTTTATTTGCATACATTGTTTTTTTTTTTTAATTAAATAAAATTATATGTTGTCTTTTGAAAACGACAGCCACAGCAACAATCGATAAAATTGACAACAACAATGCGCATTTTATATGCTAATTAAGGCAAAAAAAAAAAAAATCTACGATCAATGCTGATCATTAGCTTGCCTACTCATTCGCACTTAAGCACGTAGCAGCTTACCGAGAAAAAACAACAAAAAAAAACCCCAACAACAACTAAAACTAGTCACTACGTACATATGTATTTTAATTAAGCGCAACTTTTCTTTTATACATACATATATAACTCTTTATATTTAGCACTTTAGCTGTTAGCTGACTTAATGCACACAATTTAAGTTTTAAAAAAAATTCTCAAAAAAATTTATTTATTATTATTTTAAAACATAGCCCCTTTTATTAACACCGACACTTTAATTGTTTATAGTTATTTTTTTTTTTAATTATTTATTTTACGTTTTTGTTGTACCGCTCTAATTTCAAACGTATTGTATTGTATTGAATATAGCACGCAGAGCAGCTCTTACACATACGTCAAAAAAATATTCGCCAAATATTGCGGATATAAACGAAACGTGCGCTAAATGTGTTCTACTGCCGACACCTGGCACTCTGTCGCTGGTTAGTTTTAGACTGAAGCACAACACAGCGGCCATAAGGCCAACAAAGCTAGCGCCAAAAACCGGTCGGCATTGCCGTCGTGCCTACGACGCGTCGGCTTACCTTCGGCTCGTCGTCGCCATTGCCGCTGTCGTCGTGTTTTTTGCATTCGTATTCGTTTTGTTTTGCACGATGCGGCGCGTCATTTGTTTGCCGCAATGAAGCGCGCTCGTTTACTCGCTCGCAACCTCTCTCCTCTCACTAATGCTCAGCGGCGTTATTTTCAATGCCAAGCAAGCAGCTGTTTAGCGGTAAGTTTGTTGTTTTTTTCTTGGCTCTGAGAGCTGCCTAAATGTGTAGCTCTCGGCTTTGTCGCACTTTTGTTGCCCTTCTTCTATTGCACTGAACAAAAGCTTTGATTAAATAAAATGTGATGCAATCAAGACGTTCCACTGTATACTTTCTTATCAAATATAATACATATCTGCTTACTTTTATATTTGCGTCCAAAAATTATATTAATTAATTTTTTTGGGTCAAAATTATATTAGCACTTATTGATTCCAAACGGATTTTGATATCATTTGAAAGCTAAGTTACAAATGTTATTTAAAATATCTCTTCTAAGTTTTAAGACCATATGCTGAAAAGTAAAGGGTCATCAATCTTAAGGTTTTTTTGATAAATCACGCGTGAGTACTGTCACGTTGCCTTGTGTTTTTTTTTCAGTTTTATTTGCCATTTCTTCATGGAAAAACTTACAGCCGTACAATTAAATAACGAAAATTCGCGTACTGTAAAGAGCCAATTCGGTGAACCATTAATTTCACGCAAAGGAACGGTGAATTGGCCACCAAGATCGTGTGATATCACACCGTTAGACTTTTTCCTTTGGTGCTACGTGAAGTCAAAAGTGTTTGTGGCGTTTTATTCGATTATGCTCGAACGCCTTATCGAAAATTGGAACTTCCGCATGGACGAGCTACGGCGCAGTTGCAGCCAACATTTGAAAGGGATTATCATTAAAAAGTGAATTGCAAAAATGATTCTTTCTATTGATAATAAAGATTTTTCAATTTATTTGAAATTTTTGTGTTTTTTGGCATTTAAAAAAAAAAAAAGCCTCATGATTGATGACCCTAGCATCGCTAAAAAGTCGACATGGTTTTCTTTATTAGGCCCTCTTACTCACGACTTTTCTTTGGTGATTATAGAACGTGTATAACAATACACCTAATTCTGTTTTTACACGGTAGATACATTCCAGAAAAAACCGTGTAAAAAAAGACATTAAATAAATCCTTAAGCAGCTATGAAAATGAATAAAAAAAGGGAAATTCCGTAACTAAATTTCTAAAAGATTAGGTTAATAAAAATATATTTCTTTGAATTTTTTAAATAGCTTTTTTTTATCGTGCTAAATCGAATAAAATTTTGTAAAAAATGTTATTTCTAGACCGTGTTATTTCAAAACCGTGTAAAAAAAGACCGTGCAAAACCAAATTTTCATTGTTTTTTTGTTTATTGAAATTAATACATTTTTGAATATAACTTTTGTTGTGATCCAATTCTTTTCATATTTGCGACGTAGATGCATATAGCTGAAAATTGCAAAGCGAAAACAATGCAAAATTTTGCTAGAGGTGTACGGGTCAAGATATTGAGATAATTCAACAAACTTCATATGAAGTGGCATTAGATTTTGGCAGATTTTAAAAAAGTTTTTCTTTTCCTATTCTTGTGGTCTCCAAAAGCTAGATTTTTACAAACAATGCACACCTAGTATACACTTTACCCTATGGGAATAGTGTAAAAAAACACTCAATTTTGATTTTATTGTACACATTGTTTGCTGGAAGCGTAACCCTTTTTTTCAAGAAAAAAAATAGTTGTACATCCAATTTTAGTTAAAGAAAGCAAAAAAAAACTCTCATTTTTATTTTGAATAAAATTTATTCGTCAATTTTTTTCGTAATTTGTATTTAAATAATCGAAAAAATTGAATTAAAATATCTTTTGAACTGAACGTCGCATTACAAAGCTAGACGTAACAATGTTTTGTATAATTCAGCACCTTTCCATCCATGCCTAATATGTTCTTGAATAATGAATATCAAGGTTCCCAAAAAAAAAATTGAAACTAAATTTCTTTTGAACTAAGTTGCCTATTAGAATACGTTTATGTGATCTAAGCTATTGAGCGGAGCTCCACAATTAACTTGTCAAATTTGATTTGATTTTGGTCACTAGCTTGATGCTATCAATGTGTTATCCTTTGCTATAAAATGTTTTTTGCATGTGAATTGAATCCGAATTTCGTTAAAAAAACGCAGTGGTTTTGTTTTTTGTAAAATCGCAAAAAGGCATAAAAGGCGTTTGCAATTTAAATTTTTGCAATTTGGTACCAAACAAAACTACTTTTACATAAAAAAAAGTGTTAATAAAACTATCCAACTGTTCTAAAGAAATAGTCTAAAATTTTGTAGTATTTTGTCTCAGCTGGATATGATGATATAAGCCTTAATTTTAAAACTGAGTATATTTAAACCAATTATTTTTATATTTGAACTATCAACAAGGCTTATTGAGAAATGTGTATCATTTTATCTTTTCTTTTGAAAAACTTTAATTTTCTTGCTTTTAATAGTTTTTAAAGCTCCTTTAAGGCTAGTTTTTAAAAATGTTTTTGGCCAATTAGACTATATGGTATATTTTGGGCTTAACTTTCGAAGTTTGCATCAACGAAAAGGAAAGGAAGATTTTATTAGGGGTAGCAGGGCCAATGTCTACGCACAGAATGAATGTGAAGGACTAGACCATACAACGCACCTTGGTGAAGAATTTCTAGATTTATTGGTCGTCAAGAACAAGGCGGACGGAGAGAAAGGCAAATTGGTATATCTCACTTGACTCCCGATCGTATAAAAGATCTTATCCGCGTCTTTAAGGAGCTAAAAGTTTGCAAGTTTTTTGTAAAAGTGAAAGCTCTTCACAAATTTTCCAAAACATTAAAATTGGGAAAAAAAAATTCTATTAAACAATTTTCATCATCTTCTCGAAATAACGAAACTTTAAAAAAATTTTAAAACTTTAAAGTTAATTCATTAATTAGCGTGCTAATTTTTTGAAAGCTTAAAATTTTTTCTAATACAGATTTTACTTAGGTACGAGCGCTAGCAGGTAAAACACGTAGAATTAAATATTGTCTCACAGTAGTTAAGCTTTAGTAGAGCTGTCTTACAGGTGTTTGCAACTTTCGATACAGCCTTTGGGTTATATAAGTTTTCGGAGCAATAATGTATTGACTTGCATATTCATGCACTGTAGGCTCTGTGCCAAGACTACAAAAGAGTAATTAAAAATTTTGCAAAAAGTCAAAAATTTAAAAAAAAACTAATTTTAAAAACAATTACTTGGCAGCCATCAGCAATTTTTCCCTGCCAAACACTTTAAAACCCTTTCCCGTTCCAGAAATCTTATGTCTTGTAGTTATGGCAAACAACTAGTCAAAACCAATAAGCCCTAAAAACTTTAAGTGCGCTACACCATATGACTGGTTCAAGCAGCTCAATGAAGCTGCATTCACAATTAAAATAGCAATGTCATGTTGAACACTGGATTTTTTTGTTAAATAAATGTATCTTCAATGAGATTTAATATTATAACATAGATACTATATAGGCACTTTGTTATTATAATTTATTTAGCACAAATAAGGCTAAAAGAGTTGTTTGTGGGCCCCACATTGGGCGCTTTTAGCCGCTCAATTACGTCACAAGTTTCGCTCTCTCTCGTTTAAACTTTTCCGAACAAACCAGCATGTTCTGCATATTTGTTGATATCATAAACAAATTTTCAAGTTCAACATGTGCCTCAAAGCGTTTTTAATTCAAATAATATTATTTTTGATGAACAATTTGTTTTGTTTTAGCAAATAAATATTTGATATGCTTTGTATGATTTAAATTAAGCTTCTTTTATGTAATTTGATTGCGAATTGTTTTTTTTTTTTTTTATTGAATGTCATGTCAGTTGTTTATTCAAATTCATATTCATAGATGTATCTATGCATGTACAATAGTTATAAAACTTTATATGTTTTATATAAATACGTTACATATGCCTACACTGCTGCTCAACTGAATAGCTTCAAAAAAATGTTATTTGCATTCTCTCTTTTGTCTCTTAATTAATATTGCAGTTTTTATTGGACAATTTTTGTCTGCTCTCTTTGAATCCTTATTCGCTAAAGGAACTTAATTCTTTCGGCGAGGCGCGGATACACATTTTGGTCATAGGGGGCGTTTTTCAGAGCTCGCAAAACACTGTCAACCCATTTTTCCAACTTTTGGTGGTTTCCGAGTCCGAAAACTCCACCATCTATGGGGACCTCACTAAGATGGGCAAAAAAAACTTTAAATGCCTTTTGATTAGTAGTGTGCCTTTTTGTAAAAAAAAAGGATGAATAAGTAGATTGAATAAAGTGAAAAATATTCTTTATTTTTAAAAAAGAAAAAATATATTAATTACCATTTCCAATATATGGGGAAAAAAAAAATTTTTTAATACAAAAAAATCGATTTTTTAAGTTTTTTGTTTATACCTATCAATATGACAACACTCGGCTTTACCTTTTTAAAGATATAAGCAAAAATATGTTTGGCGTGACGTTACAAAAAATACTAGTGGATTTTGACTTCTTGTAGAAAACATTATGATTGTTTTCTGTGCTTTTAAAAGCGTTAGCAGTTGGCGTGACGTTACTAGGTGCGACGTTAATAATGATAGTGATAATAACAATAATGGTAATGTGCCTATATTTAGAGCCCGGTTTGTAGGGAGTCAAAATTTCAAGATATTAAGATAGGCACCCTACTCACAGGATTTGATTATCTTCTTAAACAACAAGTATATGGATAAGGATAACAATATTTAAGTATATTAGCTTGGAGCGCTATTCCGATAAATTATATGATCAATTGTGAAGTGAAAGCTGACTGAACCCAATATTTAAAATTTTTGTTTCTCTTATTCCCAAATACACCTATTACCTTAAAGCTAGGTAAAGTTTAGGTAGGTAAAATCAGAGTTCTATACAATTTTTTAAATATATATATTTTTTTTTGTTAAATGTTATATTGAAGCTGCGTAAAAGTAGGAATTTATTTTTAATTTTTTCTTTGAGCCACAGCACTAAATATTAAAAATAAATTAAAAACAATATCAATGAGTTTTAATAACATAAAAGAACAAAATCTCTTGCTACTGTTGAGTGGAAGCAGTGGGCAATGGCAGACTGCCCTGTATATACAATTTTCCCTGACTGACTATTTTGTCAGTCGCCCCTGGACGGAGCATGGGGATATCTATTAAGATCTCTATCTCTTCGAAGAGAACAGGGACCTACAGTTTAAAGCCGAATCCGAATTCAGACTGCCCTAAAGGGTGTCCTGTTTAAGTGACGAGGAGTGTATGTGCTTTATTGTATAAAAAAATCGACTATTTTCTCGTAAACCTTTTTATGTAGTTAAAGGCCCATACGCAGTTCGAAAATTTTCGCTTGGAATGACAAAACTTTATATAAAAAAAAAAAAATCCCAAATGGGATATCCTAAATGGTATTTTTTATGCCCTGTACCTATAGGTACAAAGGGTATACTAGATTTGTGCAATGTATGTAACGGCAAGAAGGAGGCGTGGCAGACCCCAAGTCCTTTATACCAAAATGCTTATCATAACCTCGGGTAGCGATTGAGCCATGTCCGTCTGTCCGTCTGTCCGTCTGTATGAACACCTAGATCTCGGAGACTATAAGAGCTGGAGATACGAAACTTTACCAGCTGGTGCGCATATTTCCTTAGAAGATCAAGTTTGTTGAATCATGTCAATATCTTTCCCCGTTCCCCCGTAGCAGAGTTTCGCGGTTTTTAGCTAAACCGTTTAATATTTTAATCTGAAACTTAACGGAGCGATGCGTTGTGGTTACATGCATCTGTGTGTAAAAAATAAACAAAATCGGACAATTACAACAAAAGTTATAGTCTAAAATGTAAAAATTTCACCTCCCCTTGCCTATAAACTGCGTCATTATTTGACTCTACGTAATAATAGTAATAAATGACCTAGAACCACCAATTTTGGTAAGCTGATTCATGTGCCTCTAATGAACAAATCCACATCCAAATTTTATCAATGCAGACCCCCCACCCCCCGCAATCGATTTACCGTGTTTTCTCTTACATCCTTCAACATATCCCCTTGAAACTTACCCCATATACTTTAAATAACTTCTTTAAAGTAAATTTCGATTTTCATCAAAATCGGTTAAAATTTGCGGAACTTATAGGTATCAATAGCGTTTTGCACCAACAAAAAAATGTTCCAATTGGAAATTCTTAGTAAGAATATGCAGGAATAAATCTTTTTTTGAGAAAAAAGGTACAGGGTATTCCACTGTCGGGCACCGCCTCGACTGTATTACATTTTTTTTATATGAAGTTTTGTCATTCCGTGCGAAATTTTCCGAACTGCGTATGGGCCTTAAGTTAAAAAATTCATAGAGCCAATACCATATACATAAAGAATATTATAAAACTCATCTCTGGTTTAAAAATTAGTATAATGTATAATAATAATGTAAAGGGTGTTTTTTTGACAGCATGCGGATTTCCGAAAGGGATATCTCTGAAATCAGTTGTTAATTTTGACTGATTTAAATTTCATTTTATGTAGTAAGGACTAACAATTCATCATGGTAAGAGATACACCACAACAACGTCTTCAAATCTTCGAGATTTACAATCAAAATCAGTGTGCTGTTGTAAAAACTTATAGAGCTCTTCGTACAATTTATGGACGGAATAATCGCCCATAAGAACGTGCTATTCGTCTTGTTCTTGATCCTGCACGAACTCATTTGACATTCCACAATGTCTGACCACCAATCAGAATAAGAACAGCACGGTCCGCAGAAAATATCGCTTGTGTAGAGGCCAGTGTAGAGGAAAATCCAAGTTTATCGATTCGCAACGTGTTAACGTCAATGTTAATCGATACAGAGTGATGATCAATGAATATTGACATCGATGTCGAAGAGTTCTGGTTTTGACAGGATGGCGCTTCGTGCAACACGGCGACCGCAACTATTGATTTGCCGAAAACTCAATTCGTTGAGAAAGTTATTTCAAGAAATGCGCCAACCAACCAACTGGCTGCCGCAGTCGTTGGATTTGAACCCTTTAGATTATTTTCTTTGGGGACACGTCAAGTCGTTGGCTTATGTAGATAAGCTAGCAGCAATTGACGACTTGGAAATCAACATTAAATGTGTCATTACTGAAATACGGCCCCAAATGCTCGATAATGTGGTCAAAAATTGGCCCCAAAGGATGCGCTTTGTAACTCGTAGTCGTGGTGGTCACATGCCAGACATCTTTTTCAAATATTAAATGATACGAAATTATCTATCTATTAAAACCATATTTGGGTTCATTACATGAATTTTTCTATGTTTTATTTAAGTTTGAAATCCGGACGCGCTTAAAAAAACACCCTTTATTTACTATATAATAAATTTAAAACCTGCTTGAAGGCTTATGTTGCTCTGGCTAACAAACCTTTACTAATTGATTGTTTATTTCTACTTAATAATTATATATAAATAAATAAATGCAATACGCACCTTTCATTTTTTATTATCCATCCCTATGCACTGGAAACTTTCGAAATCATAGCTGAAATAGATGGAACATATTTTAGTATTAAAAAAAAAAAAAGTTTAAATAAAAAAAAATGCTCAGCTATTAAAAAATGATTAAAAATATGTTATTCCCAGTAAAATAAAATATCTTGTATTAAATTTTATTTTACCCAACAAAATGTGATTATGGCTTCAATTAAACAGTTGCATCCATTGCACTGTGGGCCCAGATTTTCATATTTTGGCCAAAACCCTTTAATTTTCATAATATTTTTTTTAGAGTGATGAAATTTTAGACACGTGTTCCTAAATGATTGAACTATTTTTCTGGGCAGTTTGAGCCTCCTCCGATTTATTTGAGTTATTGATAATCCAGACCAAAATTGGAAGAAAATTAAAAAAACCAAACAAGTTTTTTGACTTAATTAAAAAAAAAACCGCTTAATTGGAATTGAACCATATTTCACACGGAGGCAGATAAGAGCTCCTAATACATTGAAAAAATAGCCTCTACCCGAAATATTGAATGATTTTGGAGTTATAGACTCAAGTATTTTCAGCTTTCCAAGCAAATTACAAAAAGACGACATCACCAATCCATTTGGTTTTTAACTGTTATAATTTTTTTTTTTGCATGCTTTTTTAATTTTAGAAAAAAAAATTTCAAAAATCTATATTTCATTTTTACGTTTTTTCGTCAAAATTGATAATTTTTACATTTTTTGATTTGCATCATGCATTGTTTCAAAAATCATTTTAGCTTAATTTATTTATATAATTATTTATATAATAAAAATTGCATTTGTTTTGTTTTCCAACAGAGAGAACATAGGGTAGATGTAAATTGGTCTAAAAGCAGTTTGGAAAATATCGTATTGCGTGTTTGAATTTAAGATCTTACAGCCATTAAAACACATTGATTTTGGGCTTCGCAGATCAGACCATGCTTACGTCTTCAGGTTAGCTAAGTCCGGAACCAAGCTCCATAAAATCCTAGCAAGTCAGAATTTTTGCGTAAACTCAAAAAACGGCATAAAAGCTGCCGTACGTTGCTTCATATCTATTTTTGGAACGCTGAGTTAATATCCAAATCCGAGCTCCAAAAAATCCCAGCAGGGCTCTGAGACAAACTTCAGAGCACCTCGTTTCTTGGGAAACTCAAGAAGTAAGGTCGATTAAAACGAAAAGTTGAAGAAACATTTGGATTTGGATTTTTTTAAGCGTTGAACTTATTCAGATGAGCGGGAGTATATATATATATATGTAGATAGATAACTGTGTATAATAGCAACGGCAATATAATGTTATGTTTGTTATTTAGTTCATTTGCGACAAAATGTGCGCAGCAAAAATGCCCAAACAATGTGGATGCAGAAATTGTTCGCATATTCATGACCGAATTACCCACATTCAGCGAGGACATTCACACACACACACATAAAAACACTAGTGAATCTCGGACACACACTTCACTCGCCATTTGTGAATATGGGCAACCGAAAAAACAAACAAAATCCATCGAAAGGCACGCAAATCTCTGCGTTGACCAAAATATTTGCTAAGGTTCTTGCCAAGCCAAAATCTAAAAAAAAAAAAGAATTACAGCAACAAGAAGCGCTTAGTTAAGGCAACGAAGGCTATATACACTTTACACAACTGGAAAAAAACAATTATTTAAAATAGGTAGTCTTAAATTTTTTATCGATGAAGCTATTCATCAAGATATACATTATCAGATGTCAACCCCCAAACGAATGCGAATATTTTATTTCACCAAAACGAACGTTTTAATCGACCTTACTTCTTGAGATTCCCAAGAAACGAGCTGCTCTGAATTTTGTCGCAGTACCCTGCTGGAATTTTTCGAAGCTCATCGAGATATATGTACATAGATGTAAACCCCCAAACGAATGCGAATATTTTATTTCACCAAAACGAATTTTTTATGTGGTTTAAATTCAACTAGTCTGTTAAAAGTGAAACTTAAAACAATATATTTTAAATTTAAAGTACACACATTTAAACAAATAATTTTTTAAATATTCTCTAAATTATTCTGCTGCGCTACGTTCAGCACTTTAGCGCCCCCCTGCGCGCAGCTGCGGCGATGCGCTTGCATGTTTTTTAAGGCACGGGAAGACTTTAAAGCGTCATATCGTGGAAACTTCTAGAGATATTTACATGGTTTACAAACCAGTCTTGTGTACTTTTTTGAGATCTACAAATTTTCGGATCACGCCAAAAACAAAAAAGTGCAAGGAGGTGGGTAAAAATACGAAAAACTGCGTTGTAGTAACTTTGGCGCGCTCTACCGCCTAAAATATGAACTTGTGGGTATACCTTCCAGAACAAATAAAATTTTAAATTCAATTTTGAACATTTTTTGCCTTGGAAGTTTTCATGTACAACTTATAGAATTCAAGATAAATGGGCCGACACAAATGTCAAAATAACGGAAAACCCCACGGGGGCAGGAGGTCACCATTTTGGTTTTAGACTTTTTGGATGGTCCTTAGTACAATAAGCAAGAGAAAGTCCAGCAATCAATTTTTTGCTGGTCAAAACCTATTTTTACTGTACCTACTAATAAAAAAATGTTCATGTCTTGCATAAATGGTTCATGTCTTGAGTAAAAATATTTCCCTTGTAGTAACTAATTTCAGTTATTATTGGGTCGTTCACTAAGTAATTTCGTTTTTTTTAGTGCAATGTAAACACGATTTTTGTTATTGTGTAAAACATTTTATGAAATTATATATTCTCCATTTTGATCCAATACCTTTTGCCATCTTTCGGGCAAGAGATTGATTCCATGCTCATAAAATTTTTGATCCTTGCAGGTAAAAAACTGGTTCAAGTGGTTTTTGACGTCCTGAATTGAGGTAAAGTTTCTCCCATCCAAAAAATTTTGCAGAGACCGGAACAAGTAATAGTCCGAAGGTGGCAAGTCTGGAGAATATGGTGGGTGTGGTAGCACATCCCATTCAAGCTGCAAAAGCTTTTGGCGAGTCATCAAACTTGTATGAGGTCTCGCATTATCCTGGTGGAACACTACACCTTTTCTATTGATCAATTCTGGCCTCTTCTGTTTGAGTGCATCACTCAATTTGTCCAGCTGATCACAATACACTTCAGAATTAATCGTGGTATTGTCTGGCAAAAGTTTAAAATAAACGATCCCTTTGAAAGCCCACCAAACAGACAACATAACCTTTTTTTGATGACTATCGGTCTTCTAAGTGGTTTGAGCTGGTTCATCCTTTTAAGACCATGATCTCTTGCGCTTTACATTCTTGTAAACAACCCACTTTTCGTCGCCAGTAACAATGCGCTTCAAAAATGGATCACTTCTTTGACGTTTGATAAGAAAATCACAGTCGTTAATGCGACGAAGCAAATTTCGTTCTGTAAGAACACGAGGAACCCATATGTCAAGCTTCGAAATTAATCCTAGACGTTTCATGTCGCGTTAGACCAATTTAATCTTTCAGCAATCTCTCGAGTTGTTATTCGACGATTTGCATCGACCAACGACTTTATTTTATCCACATCGGCTTCAAGAGGCCTTCCAGGACGTGGTGCATCCTCAAGATCGAAATTGCCGGAACGAAATTTTGCAAACCAATTTTGGCATTGGCGTTCGGTCAACACATCTTCTCCGTACGGATCACGTAATTTTCGCGTTGCATGAACTGCATTTTTACCCTTTTGATAGTAAAACAGTAAAATATGCCGAAAATGTTGTTTTCAATCTTCCATCTTCGATAGGACACCAAACAAAAACTATTCCAAAAAATGTAACAAAATTTTTTACAAAAAAGCCTTACTACATCAGCTGTTCAAATATATAAAGGTAAAGCGGTTAGGTGTGAAGTTGGCTGCGAAAAAATTCAATAAGATCAGCTGTTGTGATCAAACGAAATTACTTAGTGAACGACCCAATATTTTTGCTCTCTGCAACCACACTTAAGCACTTATGTAGATCTTTTAATCATTTAATTGTTATATATCTAGAAAAAAAAGAATTATGTGTATATATGTATACAAATTTTTTCACGAGCGCTCGACTAGGTACTGTGCTTAGTTTGTTTGTTAAAAATAAACGTGAAAAAAAAAATGCATAATAAATATTTTAGCTAATTAACATTAATATTAGCTAATTTACAAATTTATTTAAAAGACATACAAATATAAAGTACTAAAAACATTTTGATCAAACGAAAATGTAAATAATATGAAGAAATCGAAAGGTTCAGAGCTGTGCTAAACTGAGTAAGCGAGATATTAGATTATATCGATAGCAAAAATGTGAAATTGGGCGCACGCAAAAACGAAATGGAAAAAAAAATATTTTCGTTTTCGTTTTTTGAAGCACAGCAGTATATTTCAACGAAAGTATAGTAGCTCTATCACATATGTATGTAAAAATCATCTAAATCGCAGAGGTCGAGCACTTCACTTATTTTGGCCGATATGTATAATCAGATCTTTTGATTAAAGGCCTATACGCAGAATAGACTAAAATTCATATAAAAAAAAAATCCCAAATGTGTTATCCAAAAATTCATAAAAAAAAAAAAAAAATCCCAAATGGGATATTCAAAAGTTCATATAAAAAAAGTTCCCAAATGGGATATCCCAAATGGGATTTTTTTCTTATATGAAGTTTTGACATTTCGTGCGGAATTTTTGCTTGCTGCGTATGGGCCTTTAATACTAAACATAATTTTAATCGAACCGAAAATTTGGGAGAAATTGCCTTATAATCGAAAATAAGTGAAGCGGGCCAATATTCAAGTCGAATTCTTCGATTTTAATCATTTTTAAACATTGTTAATAAAGATGCCAGGCAATTTTTTTTTTTAAATTTCAATTAAACTAGCTTATAAAAAAGTGTTTTTTAAGGTAATTTTGGGTCGAGAAACACGAAAATGACAATAATTTTTTTTCGTAAGAACCGTTTTCGACATTTTTTCGAAAAACATGATTTTGGGCAGTTTTTTCAGTTATTCGTCAATATCTCTTAAACAAAATTTTGTATCGACATGCAAGACAATTAGATCGAAAGGTATTGATGTACTCTTTACGGTGATATACGATATGTGATGATGACGATGAGGTTCCTTTAACTCCTGTTGGAGCATAGGGCATCCACAAAGCATTTCCATCTCATTCTGTTCCTTGCAATAAGTTTAATTTCGCCCCATGATTTTCCTAATTCTTCAATTTCCTTTTGCAGGCTTCGCTTCCATGTTGTTTTGGGCCGCCCTTGCTTTCTACGGCTTTGGGGACTCCATTCAAGAGCTTCTCCGCATATTTTGCTAGAGTCTTTGCGCAGCGTGTGATCCAACCTCATTTTCGTGCTTTGATTTCTGTTGTTATCGGTCGCACCTCACATCTTCTGTAGAGATCGGCGTTTGAAATTGTATAAGGCCACCATATTTTTAGGATACTTCAAAGATATCTGTTTGCGAAGGATTGAAGCTTATTGTTTATGATATTTCGAAAAAAACACTTTTTGAAATTTAAAAAAAACTTGTCTACTTAAAAGCAAATGTCTCTGGTTGTACTAAACTGATTTTGATTAACATTTTTGTCAAATTTACGTTTTGGCTGTTATTTATGCATTTATCTGAAATTTTTCGTAATTTTCAGCAAACTTTTGAGAAAAATTCTATTTCGAACGTAAAATTAAAAATTTTTAAAAAAATTTTCATACAGTTTTATTCATGGCTCGCATAGTTCGATCGATTACAAAAAAACTGAGTGGTGCTTTATCAAAATCGGAGAAAAATTATGGAAATAACAAGAATTTTTGTAAAAAGTGAAAATTTCAATTTGTTGTAAAAACCAAAAGATTTAGATTGGTGATTCGTTTGTTTATAAAGATATCGTAACCTTTGGCATTGGAAAGTTTTTTAGAGTTCTCAAGCTCTGATTTTGCACCAAACACGATTTTTTGACCAATCGATCCTATGAGTGCTATATCAGATAGTCAACCGATTTTGATAAAATTGGGTACAGAGCTTGAGAATTCTAGAAAGCTGTCGAATTTCAAATTTAGTAGCGATGTCCTTAAAAGCAAACGAATTATTCATTTAAAACTTTTGATTTTTAAAACAAATTGACATTTTTCACTTTTTATAAAAAATCCTATTATTTCCACATTTTTTCTTCGATTTTGATAAACAACCACTCATTGTTTTCACAATCGATTGATACATTCAACATAAGTATTAAACCAAATTAACTATTTGCAATAAAAGAAAATCTACATTTTTTAAGATGTGCTTAAAACCGATGTTTTATGATACTTTTTTACCTCTGCAAAAACTTCAAATAAATGAAATTTTAACAAAAATGTTGTCATTTAAAATCAAGAAACACGAGAACTTTAATTTGCTTTATGAAATGAAATAAACTTTCAATTTTTGTCCCCCTAAGTTCTTTCTAAGTTACAAATATCAAGCCAAAGTAAATATGCCCCTACGCAGATAAAAAAAATACTTGGCTTGATGTATGTCTCTGCGAATATAGTTTGAGCCGTGCCAAAAAAAAAAAAAAAAAATAATATATATGTGTATATGTATATATGAAAACAAAAGGGACGACAGGCAAAAGCCTGGCCAAAATGGCGGAAATATTAGCCAGACAGCTCTCCCAGCCAGTCAGGCCGGCAACGGCATAAACGTCATCACTTTGGACGCAATCTTTGCGCTGCTCTGCGTCAATGACAAATTTTATTATTTTTTTGGTTTGTTTTTTTACCAAAATGAAACCAGCTAATACAAACATACACTGAGATTGAATGAGCTGTATATATGTGCTATATGCATACACTGATAAAAAAAATAAATATAATATCTTTAATTAAGATTTTAAACGTAAGTACTTGGAAAAATGCTGAAGATAAAATAAAAATTTCTTAAGTAAAGGCCCATACGCAGTTCGAAAAATTTCACGCGGATTGACAAAACTTCATATAAAAAAAAAATCCCATTTGGGATATCCCATATACGCAGAATAAAAATTTTCCCTTTTTGCAAAAAAGCTTATCATAAGATTGTCCCAAAGTAGAAAATAAGATTTTTTAGCTTCTTACAGTGAACATTATTAGCTTTCAGATTTTTTGGTCTTTTATTTTAAAAAAATGCCATTTGGGATATCCCATATACGCAGAATGAAAAATTTCGCG
Organism: Chymomyza costata; assembly: GCA_018150985.1. Classification (NCBI taxonomy): domain Eukaryota; kingdom Metazoa; phylum Arthropoda; class Insecta; order Diptera; family Drosophilidae; genus Chymomyza; species Chymomyza costata. The sequence goes on along the minus strand of JAECWU010000127.1, from coordinate 27,574,202 downwards.
CGGATTGACAAAACTTCATATAAAAAAAAAATCCCAAATGGGATATCCCAAATGGGATTTTCTTATATGAAGTTTTTTTGGGATATCCCAAATGGGATTTTTTTTTTTTATATGAAGTTTTGTCAATCCGCGCGAAATTTTTCATTCTGCGTATATGGGATATCCCAAATGGCATTTTTTTTAAATAAAAGACCAAAAAATCTTAAAGCTAATAATGTTCACTGTAAGAAGCTAAAAAATCTTATTTTCTACTTTGGGACAATCTTATGATAAGCTTTTTTGCAAAAAGGCCCATACGCAGCATGCAAAAATTTAGCACGAAATGTCAAAACTTCATATAAAAAAAAAAAATCCCAAATGGTGGGAAATTTCAAGATTTGTTGGTCTTAAGGCCCATAAGCAGCATGCAAAAATTTAGCACGAAATGTCAAAACTTCATATAAAAAAAAAAAAAATCCCAAATGGTGGGAAATTTTTTTTATATGTATGAAGTTTTGACATTTCGTGCGAAATTTCTGCATGCTGCTTATGGGCCTTAAGACCAACAAATCTTGAAAAGTTAACTTTAAACAAAATAATTTCCAAGATTATCCAAAATACGAAAATAAGCTAACTTGTAATTTTTTAGACCTTTAACAGTCTTGACGAATATTCGTTTTATAATTTTTTTTTTTTGTCTTATGAGCAGTTCTTTCATTAACAAATGATCGCCATTTTTTTTTTTAATTTAGGCCCATACGCAGCATGCAAAAATTTCGCACGAAATGTCAAAACTTCATATAATAAATATTTCCCACCATTTGGGATTTTTTTTTTTTTATGAAGTTTTGACATTTCGTGCGAAATTTTATTAACTGTAAGATTTTTTGGTCTTTTATTTTAAGGCCTATACGCAGTTCGAAATATTTCACGCGGAATGACAAAACTTCATATAAAAAAAAAATCCCATTTGGGACATCCCATTTTCGAACTGCGTAGACCCCTTTAATAACAATAGCAATCCTCAAAAAAAATCCAGAAAAATCTTCTTTAAAGTTTTTCTAAAAACCGAATTTAAGATTTTGCTTACGATTTTAGACTTCATTTTTCCGCTTATTAAGGCTTCAAAATACCTTTTTTTGTAAAATTTTTTTTTTAAACTCAATTAACGCTTTAATTCAAGTTTTTTCAAACTTCAAAATTTTGCATCAAAAATCTTAAATTCAGACTGTATCTTTTTTGTCAGTGTACATACTCATTGATACTCACACACATGTATGTACAGGAATATAATATTTATGTGCGTGCAAATATATAAGGGATGAGTGTGACTATATATAAGCACAAAAGTAAGCAAGGATGGCAAATAATATTTGCAAAGCGAAAAGTAATAAAATATATCCTTGGTCAATAAACTCAATTGATTGTAAAGAAGCCGAAAACATGCCCAGCGATAATCTTTTACATTTTATAGCAGCTATCAAAGAATACACTCACTCTAATCACTCCCAGATTTCAATTTCAAATTCAATTTGTAAAAATACAGCCAATAAATATGGAACGTGGTGCCTGAGTTTAAAAAAAAAAACAGCACACTCTTTTTGCTAAAAATCTTTATTTTAATTGTAAGGAGACTAAGTTGATGGCCTAATGCTCCACTAGGAGTAACAGGACATAGCAAGAAGAAGAAGGAGACTAAGTCCAAGTATTATTGTCCAGCTATATAAAACTTCTACAAACTGCAGCATTGTTTTCAAACCATTTTTTTTTTTGTTCTGGAGATAAACACTGAAAAAAAAATAGTCTTAATTTAAAACAATTTTTTTTCAAAGATATACACTGAAAAAAAAAATAGTCTGAATAAAAATTTTTTTTATCATGAATAACATTTTTTTTAAAAGTCTCAAAAATCTTCATTAAAAAAATTTAATACAGTCGAGACGGTGCCCGACCTTTTTTTCTTCTTGTTGAGGGGTGTAAGAGAAAACACGGTTAATCGATTGCGGGGGGTGGGGGGTCTGCATCGATAAAATTTGGATAGAGATTTGTTCGTTAGAGCCACATGAATCAGCATACCAAAATTCTAGGTCAAATATTACCAGAATTACGTAGAGTCAAATATTGACGTGTTTATTGGCAAAGGGAGGTGAAATTTGTACATTTTTGACTATAACTTTTGTTGTATTCGTCCGATTTTGGTAATTTTGGACACACAGATGCATGAAACCATGATGCGTGTCTCTATTAAGTTTCAAATAAAAATATTAAACGGTGTAGCTAAAAAGAGCGAAATTCTACTGCGGGGGAACGGGGGAAGATATCGAAATGATTTAACAAACTTCATCTGCTCAAGAAATATTCGCACCAGCTGGTAGGGTCACGTCTCTCTAGCTCTTATAGTCTCCGTGATCTAGGCGTAGATGGACGGACGGACAGACGGACGGACAGACGGACATGGCTCAATCGCTACCCGAGGTTATGATAAGCTTTTTAGTATGAAGGACTCGGGGTCTGCCACGCCTCCTTCTGTCCGTTACATACATTGCACAAATCTAGTATACCCTTTGTACCTATAGATAGAAGGTATAAAAATCTTCAAATTTAAAATAAGTCAAGAAAAAATTCAAAATTGTGTTCAAAAATCTTAATTTCGGACTTGAAGCAACATTTTCTAGAATATAAGAGCTTCTTTCAAATTCAAAAATTTTTAAAGATAAAAATGTTCAAGTTTACCATAGGGCCGTAATAAGTCTAAGGTTATGAGCAAAAAGAAGAACATTTTTTTTTTTAAATTAAAAACTTTTATTATTAAGAAACTTATTAAGAAACTCGCCTCGTTGACATTGTGCACTGCCGCTTGTCTCTGGAGGAGTTGGCTGAGCAGTTTTCAGTCAACCTCATATGGGTCCCAGAATATAGAGATATCGGGGGCAACTGTGTTGCGGATGAGCTGGCTAGACGAGAAACTTCCAGTATCCTCCTTCAAGACAAGCAGGGCCTGGGTATACCCATGGCCAGCTGCAAGCTGAAAATACGAAACTACTTCGATCTCTTTGCAAACCAAACATGGAAACGAATATCGAACACGTGTAGGACATCTCGGCAAACATGGTCGACATACTGCAAGAAAATAACTAGAAAACTTTGCCGTCTAAATAGAGCCCAATGCTCGACCGTCATCCGTGCTCTCATCGGACATTGGCTGGTGGGAATCCATGCACACAGGCTTAACGCACCTCATCATGACTTCTGTAGAAGTTTAGGCGATGAGGAGGAGCTAAAGACAGTAGAACACCTTTTCTATCACTGCCCTGGACTGTGCAGGACAAGATTCCGTCTTCTAAAGTCACACTCCCAGCTCTCGGAGTAGAGTCCAAAATGCCTTTTAAGGTTCATTCAGGCCGCCGGATGGCTGTGACTTATCTCATAGGAGACCTCGTGAGTGGAGAAGAATGGTGAACGGTCCATCGTAGCGTTTTCGCAACGGGCCAATTCTTGGCCTACGTAAGTTAGGACTGTAATTCCCAACTGCCGCCATAACCTAAACTAACCTAAGTACACCCTAGCCCTAGGCTCCACTGGGAGTTAAAGGAAATAATCATCAATCAAGTACACGGTTTTAAAACAAAACAGTCCAGAAAAAAATTTTATACACAATTTCATTTGATTTAGCACAATTTTATGTATTTTTAATAAAATTTTTTATTTTATTAAAAAAAGTTAATTCGAGTACCTAGCTGAAAATCGGAGAAAGCATTTTTTTTTTGTTCTTTGGGTGCTGTATAATATAACCTTAAATTCGAAAAAAAAATAATAATTTTATTTCCTGTGACGTAGTTAGGAATCTAGTTCGATAGTTGGGTTGCTCGATAGACAGACAGTCGAGCGGATTCTAGTTCGTTTTCTAGTGATCTGCTGCCCCTATCTGCAGTCTTCGATGTCTCCTTCTCGACAAACTGCATATACTCTCTACCTTAAGTGCAGAACATGAAAAATTAAATTAAATTTGGCTCAACTAGAAATCTTTAGTTCGGCTGAGAATCTGGGACTTGAGTCGACTTTTTGTTTTGGACTAAAACTGTACCAAGTCAATTCTTAAAAAATAGATTTATCGAAAATTTTGGGGCGGAAGAGGCGTGGCAAAAGAAAGCAAAATTAACTTAATCTGCCTAAAGGACTCGTAAGAAGTCCAAATCTAAAGTTTGGTTATAGTAGCTCCCAGATCTAGGTGCTCAAGCAGACGGAATGCCTGTGGGACAGACATATAAACAACACAGACAAACATGGATTAGTTGTTGGAAAGCTATGAATCATTTTCGAAGTAATTTGCTGCGTAGAATCCGAATCCGGGGCCAGAATTGGCCTATCACGTCAGGATTTTGAGATAATTGAGGTTATGTACCCTAAAAACGGAATTTTTTCAAATATCTCAAAATCCTGACGTGATGGGCCCATTCTGGCCCCGGATTCGAATTCTACGCAGCAAATTACTTCGAAAATGACCCTTAGCTTTCCTACAACTGACATGACCCCGGTATTTGTAGGCCTCTGTAATAGTTTCTTTTGTACAGGGTTTTCCAATAAGAGGTGTTATTTTGGTATTAAAAAAAAAATGTAATTTTTTGGGATAAATGATCGGATGTTTATTTAATAATAAAGAGGAAGGTATGCCGTTAATAATGAAAAACAACATCAGCCAAATGGCCACCACGACCATGCCTACAGGACCATATCCTTCTAATGAAATTTTTCAAAACCAAATCGGAAAGTGGCTACCCTATGTCCTCGATAGGTCCAATGACCCCGCCGCACCATAAACCGCACCAAACAGTCACACCTTGAGGATGGAGAGGCTTCTCAACAATAACTCTTGGGTTTTCCGAGCCCCAGATGCGACAACTTTGCTTGTTGACGTAGCCACCGAGGTGGAAATGGGCCTCATCAGTCAAGATGATTTTCGATGAAAGATTTTCACCATTTTTGTAGTGAATTTTAATAATATCAATGCGTTGTTGAAGCGTGTATCGTTCCATTTTTAGTAATGGCGTAGTTTCTACTTGTTAAATGTCAAAGAATAAACGCTTCAAAAGTGACAGCTACCGAAATACCGGGTGATTCAAAATAACACCTCTTGTTGGAAAACCCTATACTTCTGACTTTGTTGAAGAAAACTTTGGGGGTGCACTCCGGCCTTAATTTTTTCTAACATATATTTGAATAAATCTAAGTTATGGGAAAAATTGAAAACCAAGTTTATAATGCAAGAAATATACATAAGTATATAATAAGTTATGCACAGAAGGTGTAAAATTTTATTATTTTATTTTTATTTATATAATTATAAAGTAGAATTTAATTCTAAGTTATAAAAGGTTTGTAGCCAGAGCAACTTAGCCCTTCAAGCTGAGGTATAAAATTTGATATATATATATTAGAATTAAAGAAAATTGGTATCTTGATTACTAATAAAATAAACATAAAAAAAACGAACATTTTTTTATGAGAACATCAAAATGTTCTTTCTCAAATTAAAAAATTTCGAGTTTTTAAAGTTTAAATTTAAAGCTTTCTTTATATAGTATGATGTTTTATGACTTGATATGCTACACATAAACAGTCGTTTAAGTATGTATGTATTTATGTATGGCTTATGTAATACACTTAATATACATATAAGCATGTGTGTGCATATGTATTAGTTCAATGTATTAGTTCAATAGTAAGGCAGCGCAAAGCTTTTATTGTCATTTGTTTGCTTTAGAATGCAATAAAAATGTTATGTCAAAGGATAAATAAAACTCTCGCTCTTGCCAAAAATAAACATATCGCAAAGCACATATACATATGTACATCGGCACATACACATGTATGTGTGTGTGTGTGTGTGTTTTAATACATATGTATAAAAACCAAACGACTGAATGAACGACTAGCTGACCAAACTGAAAAGAAAATAAGCACTTAAAACGGATGTAATAACCGAAAATGCTGGAACAGAGCGTAAAAAACAAGTGAAGAAAAAATAAAGCCAAAAGGATGTAAAAAACCGATGACGTCTAGGATATGACAGAGCAGGGGTATGGGAAAAAAACAGTTAGGATACAATAAAAGAATTGTAAAAAAAAATCTTACATACAAACAGCGTGTTTTTTTTAGAGGTTCATAACTTTGAGTTGGCAACACTGCTTTATCTGACAAACCCATTTAACAGCTGATAGTTGCTTTTTGTTGAGTTTGGTTTGACATTTCACTATGGATAGACTTACAACAGAGCAACGCTTGCAAATTGTTGAAATTTTTTATCAAAATAATGGTTCCGTTCGTCAAACTTATTCAAAATTTTCTTCTACGATGAAGCCCATTTTGGTTGAATGCAGAATTGTTGCATTTGGAGTGATAATCCACAAGCTTTTGTCGAAACACCATTACATCCACAGAAAATTGCTGTCACTTGTCTACGTGGATAAACCAGAGACAATTGAGCAGCTGGAAATCAACGTTCCAGAGTTATTGGCGAAATACGGAAAGTTTGGAAAATTGGTGTTTCAGATTGCGCCTTGTACGAGCCAGCCGAAATCATATTTAAACATTATTATCATAAAATTTTCTATCCAATAAAGCCCGTTTCATTGATATATAATATATTTCTTTGTTTTATTATGATTTAAACTTGTGTAACTCTAAAAAAAACACCCTTTATATATACGGCTATTTACAAACCAACGTCAGCTCGTAATAGTATGTGCTTTAAGACATCAAATTTTGTATGTTAGTTCGCCAATGTGCTGATGTGATTAAATTTTTAATCCCTAACTCATTAAAAGAGAGCAAATGAGTTGGCGACGATGAGGCGCAACCTAGCGTGCCGGGTTAGCTTCACCTAAAACAGCTGTAACATTTTTTATTTGCAATTTTTTCAATATGGTGAAAAAAAAATAGATATAGGGTGGGCCAAAAAAATGGCACAAATAATTTTTTATTATTTTATAGTTTGTTAGATACGCTTGTGTCTAGATCAATATATCATAAGGTTGCATGATGTAGAAAAAAAAGCAAACTGCCACAGAAAACTGGTTCAATTTTTGTTTGACAGCTATAGGAAATAGTTAACCAATTTTGATCAAACTTTTCACAAATGTTTAGTCTAAAACAAAATGCAACTGACATAAATTTAATCGAAATCGGTTTACAATTTCGTATAGCTACCAAACAAAAGTTGAACCTGTTCACTCCTTTTCAGAGAGAACCGAATAACGCAGCTGCGCACATTGCGTAACCTTCCAATTGTTGGCTCATAATCAGCTTGTTGCTTTGAAATTGTTGTGACACTACTACTTGACACTTCAGGGGGTGGGGGGGGTCTGGCGAAGCGTCACGATCATATGAAAAATTTTTTAAAATATTCCGTGACTGCGTCACATGGTGGAGGGGGGGTCTATTTTGTCGAAAATCAGCGTCACGTAGTTTATGGATGATCCCTCATTACCTTTACGCAAAAAATACTCAAGCTCTAAAAAAATATATTTTCTAAGGGATAAGAAGGTCAATTTTCTTAGCACTTTTTTAGCATCTATGATGCTGTAAAAAATTCAATCAATAATAACACATACAAGTACAATTGAAACTTTATAAAAAGATGTTGCAGGTTATAGTACATATGTATACAAGAAAAGTTGTAAAAATTTTGTTTAAAACTCCGATTTTGCTCGATATGTCTTTGTCATCTTTGGGGCCATCGACAGCGTAGTGGAAGCGTACTCGCTTTATGACCCGATGCTCGGTGATTCCATTTCCCGCAGAGGCACTGGTTCCTTTGCCTAGCATCGACGCTATATGACAAGAAAATCTCTATTAATTCAAGAAACTGCCGTTCGGATTCGGCTATTATAAACTGTAGGTTCCTGTTCTCTTTGAACAGTTTTAGATAGAGATCCCTAATCTCCACCTAAGGCCGACTGACAAAAATAGTCAAGTCAGGGTAATTATATATATGTCTTTGTCAGATCATAATAAAAAATCGTCATAGTTTTACTTTTTCCCCCCTATTAAATAGAATCTCTGACACTTTGATATAACTATCAGTTCATGATATGGAATCGTTGACACTTTGATATAACTGTCAGTTCACGCACAATATATAAATTTCTATTTCGAATAGAGATTTTTTTAAATGGACGAAAAACAATACCTCATTGATCTTCGGAAGCACTTTTCTGCTAAAATACAATACAAAAATCCATTGGTAAGTGACAAATGCGATTTATTTGGATACTCTGAATACGAATCTAAAGTTCAAGAAACTTGGGGGTTCTGAAATAACCTTCAATACACATCAATTTTCGCTACTAAACACTAGCGCTGGAAGCATCGATGCATCGGTGCTTCGATGTATCGAAGTTGAAAATATCGAAAACATCGATGTTGGCCAATAGAGATATTTCTCCAGCAATACTGCACTCATCAAATGGGTGTTTAGTAGTGCTGGACATATATATATGTATATAGATATTTTTAACTTCAATACATCGATGCATCGATATAACATCGACGTTTCTCCAGCACTACTAAACACGGTTTGATCTGCAAGCCTGAGAATCGGCTTTATACCCTGCGCCTGTAAGGTACAGGCAAAGGAGACCCGACAAAGATACCAAAAGTATGTTGCGGGTAACTAAGGAACTCGGTATAAACATGTCCGTCTGCCGATCCGTATGAACACCTAGATCTCTGCGATGGTAAGAGCTTGAGCAACCAAACTTTCAGATAAGATGCCTTATGTCACAGGAGACAAGTTATTTCTTTTTTTCCATACACCCTGAACCTAGAGGTACAAAGGGTATACTAAGTTTGCGCAGGTCAAAAATGTATGTAACATGCGAAAGGAAACGTCACCCTAAAGTTACCTAAAGTACAATCAGGATAACTATTAGTGTTGTATGCAGATATCCTAATCTAATGTTGGGACTGCGAAGTTTTTAAGATCTCCCAAGCACTGTCTCTGTGATGGCTTTAAAGTAAAAAGGTGTTTAGATTAGGTTTCTTTTCCGATTTTATGGAATCAGTTTTTAAAAACGTTGTAGACTCGTTGACTCTAGGACATTACTGTCACTTCACTGAAAATATATATATTTTATTCAAACTGGTTTCTTTACAAAGAGTTTTGATTTGAAGCCCTTCTCGTGCTGACTTTTAATGGCTAAAAGAAAGTACTTGGAAGAACTCCGTGGGCACTTCTCTAAAGATAGAGAGCGCAAAAATCCAATGGTAAGAGAAGATGGCTTTTGAATCTATTAGTAATCACGCGGGTCCATTAAAATAACAGAAAGACCTATTATTCAGTTCTTCTTAAAAATTTAAAACTGAAATCTTTTTTGGTTTCTATATTAAATTTCTCAACTTTTTTATTGATTTTTTTTCAGCCACAGCATGTGATTGATAAGAGTGATCTAAAAGGTGTCCACATGCGCTCGGAGCGTTCAGCTAAGGAACCAAGCCATACACCACCTTTGTCTCCTATACGATGCGCGCTACCAAGAAAAGACTTAAAATTACACAGCGGCAATAGAAATTCACCAGTACCTAGACAGTTGACGGATGGTCATCGCAAGAAGTTACAGCATGAGCAACAACGTTCTCTTCCAATCAAATATCAGCAGCGGCATAATGCACCTAATGAAGCTGGCGAAGACCATAGTGATTTTACAGATCACGATATGAATGCAAAACTCAGGAATAATAAATGTTTGGATAGGGAAATGGAACAATTTAATTCAAAGCAACGTGAAGAGGCCATGAGCAGCAAGGAGACTGCAACAAAACAGATGATGAGTAGTTATCGAGATGAACCACAGATGATGGGTGGCCACCGAGATGAACCACAGATGATGGCAGGCTATCGAGATGAACCACAGATGATGGCAGGCTATCGAGATGAACCACAGATGATGAGCAGTTATCGAGATGAACCACAGATGATGGCAGGCTATCGAGATGAACCACAGATGATGGGTGGCCATCGAGATGAACCACAGATGATGGCAGGCTATCGAGATGAACCACAGATGAAGGCAGGCTATCGAGATGAACCACAGATGATGGCAGGTTATCGTGATGAACCACAGATGATGGCAGGCTATCCAGATGAACCACAAATGATGGGTGCCTATCGAGATGAATCACAGATGGTAGCAGGCTATCGAGATGAACCATGGATGATGGAAGGTTTTCGTGATGAACCACAGAGAGAGCAACTGCAGGAACGTCATATTTATAAAAATGATTTTGTTGGCTGCGTTGGGGGAAGAGACGAGTCTGCAGTTCGTAAAATGGATATTTACCAGCATAAGCAACATTTCCTCATGAGAGATCATCAAGCTAGTGGAGATTATCGTAATGCTACCAGAGACCGTCAACAGCAATTTAAAGATTACAATAATAAAAACAAGGATAAGGATGCTTCTGCAGTTGGTACGATGCCACGTTGTTCCCGTGAAAGAAAACTTGACAATGAACGATCTGTTGGAAATCGTTGGAGTGGTACTTATGTTGTACAAAAAGATTGTACTAAAGATCGCTATTTTGATAGGAACCCCCAATTTGATGCTTGCGATGGTAGAGATGTGCCTGCAGCTTGTAGAATGCACAAAATGGAATCTGGCGGAGATCGTCACCACTCTAAATATCATGAGTCTGCTGCGTTCTACGAGAAGAGAAAGGGCGTAATGAAACATCCGTCTGAGCTCAGTACTAGTAATAGATCTAATAAGTCACATCAGTCATCCTATTTAAAAAGTCACACGAAAGAAAAGGATTGGAATGAAATTAAAAAGCCACACATAAGTGACGTTGCCATTAAGTGTTTAGATAGCAATAAAGATATGCACGGAGATCAGCTCACAGTTGGTAGGGATCACTCACAACTTGAAGAAATTGAGCCTGTAGTCAAATCTGACAAGTCCTATCACTCGTCGCATACAAGGGCCCAGGATGACCAGGAAATAGATGAGATTAAGACACAAGGCCAGGTTATAAATAAGGCGGTAGAGAAAGAAGGTCGTCCAAAGTCAGAAAATAAATATTCATACTGCGTTGATGGGAATTACGCACAAACTATGGAACCCGTGACCAGCCCTAAGAACCGTTCCAATAAGTCTTATATCTCGTCGGTTACAAGTTCCGAGAATGACCAGGATGTAAATAAAATTAAAATGGAACGCCAGATTGATAAAGATGATTTTTATTTTAAGTATTTTGAGTGTGGCTTCAAGAGAGAGCGCATGAGGAAGGAACTGCCTGCACTTGATAAGCCAACAAATAACACTTTAGACAACGCTGATGTGGAACAATCACAGCTTGGAGAGAACGAGGAGACCGCGCTCAGTGCCACATCTGAAATAGGTTGCAAGGATTTTGATAAAAATATAATGGAATACCTGGTGGCATATGAGGCGCTGCAGGGAGCTAACAGAACAGTTGAGCAAATTCAAGATGACTTTATTGCGTTCGACGAGAAGGAAGAGGACATAATGGAAGATCCACCGACATTTAGTGATTTAGACAGCGCTGGTGAGCAACAAACACAAGTGGAAGAAAGTAGCCCCGTGTCCAGTTTTAAACACTTTGACAAGGAAGAGAGCATGGTAGAACAACTCGCCACATTTGGTAACAATTTAGACAGCTCACAACATGAAGAAAGTGGATCCGTGATCAGTACTCGGTACAAGCAGTCTACCGACTCGTTCAATAAAAATTTCAAGTATGTGAAGGACATTAAAAAAAAACAAAGTACAATTGAGTACATAGACAGCCTTATAGCAAAGGGCAAAGAAGAATCACGTTTACATTTTACAAAATCTTTTTTTGACGATTATGAGTTAAAAAAGAATTCACGGAAATCACAATATAAGGCTCGGGATTTTCAAAACATTCATAACAAGGATATTTTTGCTGACGTGGCTGGCAGTGGCTTAAGCGTTGAGGAAATTTTTACCTACAAAGTAATGACGCCTATAATGCACAAGATGCAGCGTACGTTCACAAGACATAGAGCCGATGAATTGTCTATTCTAGAAGATTTGCAGCGTTTGCCGGCCATCTTCAAGAAATTGTGCAACAAAGAAAATCCCAAAAAGCCTTAATTGAGATTATGCTATATATTTTTTAAAGTCAATAAAAAACATTATTATCATTGAGTATGCATTGTCTGTTTTAGCGCTTATTAGATACCGACTCTGTAGATAATCATGAAGGTATCGTTTACAAAAAGAAATATATCTTGCACATAAGCAGATTATATTTGATGTATTAGGTTTCTTTTTAGACTGGTTCTTCGTCATAAGATTTCTATATAAACTCTATTCTTAATAATATCTGATCGTGTTCTCTCGTAGATTATCTTATAAATTGGCTAAGACTTTTGATATTTGAAATGCATAATAGTTCTTTAGTTTTAAAATATATATTTCCAATTTTTTGCTGTATAAATTTTAGACCAGACTTAATACGAGCCCGCATGCTCACTTTTTTATACAAAATAATGCTGGAAACAAAGTTATAGTTACATAAAATATATTTTAATACAATATATTCAAAATATGCTTCTAGTGTAAATTATTAAATGCCCTTAGCGATACGCTTATCCAAATGTCTAATACTGGTGGCTTTTCACTTGGTACGATTTGTTCAGGAAAACGTATTGCCTTTGTTCTTCCAAGAAGGATTATTTTCAATATTTTACATTACGCGTTACTCCTATAGATTTGTGGCACTGACCCACTGACACTCTTACCAACTTGCACTAACTAATTTTTACTTGAGACTCTCTGCTTTCACTTGACTTTCCGAGATTGAGCGAGACTGACCCAAACATGGCGGCAAATCCGCCTTATGTAGGCTTCGATCGCCGCCAAATCCTGGAATTCCAGCCCAAACCAGCACCAATAACACCTATAACGGCTCTCAACTTATTTAGCTATCTTTCCTTAAAGATAAGACAGAGATAGCCGTACGCTACACTATCTCTGTCACCTTCTCTACACTCACACCTATGCACTAATACTAAATAATAAAGAGCGCGCAAAGCTCAAGCCCGCTATACTTTTACTAGTATTGGTGAGAATAGGCGCGCTTTCACCGCTACTTTCACCAAGCAGTTCGAGCAGTTCAAGCAGTATTGCTAGCAGTACTATTGCCCTATTGGCAAAATATGATGACTGCTGTGCTACTGCTGCTACTCACAAAATATCTCGTAAAGGTCCATACTCAGTTCGAAAATTTTCGCACGGAATGACAAAACTTAATATAAAAAAAAAATCCCATTTGGGACATCCCATTTTTCTTTTCTTGTAGACAAAGGGGAGTGAAATTAGTAAGTATATTGGCGGCTATCACTGTTTTTCTATTTGTCCGATAATTTTGGATACACAGATGCATATAAACCCGACGCACAGTGGCACGGCAGCCGAAAAAGCGTTGCAAAAATAATATTTGCTAAGCCAATAGACATGTTTTAATGAAATAAATTGTAGTTGAAAGAAAAAAGTTCAGGCTCATACATGGTGAGACGATATCTGAAAGCTGCGCAATATGGGGTGGAAGTTGGATTTTTTTTGCCTTTACAGTATTTACCATTGAAAAATATATACATATTTTTTTCATTTTTTCTAAAACAATTGAGATATTTTTATGAATTAAATTTAAATTGAAAGAAAAATGTTCAGGCTTTAAAATATGCATCGTGACACGATATCTGAGAGCTGGGCAATATGTTGTGGAAGTTGGATTTTGTTGCCTGTGCAACATTTGCCATTGAAAAATATGTACCTAAATATTTGTTTTGTTCATTTATAAAGAAATTTTGCTGATAAATGTTTTTGTTCTTTATTTTATATTTCAGTCAATAAATTTAATTTAACAATGCTTTTTATTATAATGTGTTATATAATTTGTCTTATCAGTAGTTTTTTGTAAAATAATCATCCACAGTTACATTTGAAGGAATATCTAAAAGACTTAACATTTCTTTTGAATAACTACTTGTTAATTCTGTATTGGATCTCACTTGTCTAAGGGATGCAACTAGTGGATCTGAAGAAGCTGCTAAAATATTAAAAAGATCCTCGTTTTCCCTTGATCGTGATATTTTACATGTATTCATAGCTCTGAATTTTTTATAATCCTTGTTTCTCGATTCCTGGGCTTCTTCTGACATCTCCCCAATGGATAGGCAATGATATTCAATTTTAGTTTGGCCATGTGCCAAAATTTTGTGAAGCGTGAAAGTCAGTTTCTTTCCTGGATATTTTTCCATTAACAGCTCTGCAGTCTTGGTGGCATATTCATTATTTGATGCCATTAATGTTTTCCTTGCAGTTCATAATGTTTAAAATAACACCCAATCTTTTGATAACTTCATCATCTACTCCAGTTTTTTTGTGATGTCATTTTTTTTTCTGCAAAGAATTTTCGTGATGAGTTTCCATCGTTTACATCGTTACCATATCCATATGTGTGGCTGTCGACTATCAGTCCAAGTCGATTCAAGAAATCGTCTTGAATTTAGCTTTTCCTGATATTTTGTTTTTCTTTGTCTGGTGTGTTGTCTTCAAAGGAAGGCACGCGACGTTAAGTTTCAGGTTTTCTTTAAATGTGGAAATTATAGAGATTATTTAACAAACTTGATTTGAAGAGAGATTATGCGCATCTCTTGGCAAATTTTTATATCTCTAGCTCTTGTGGTCCTCGAAATCTATGTGTTCATACAGACGGACGGACTGAAAGACAGAGGTAGCTCAATCGCTAACCGATGTTATGATTAACATTTTGGTATAAAGAACTTATGGCCTACCACGCCTCTTTCTGCCTGTTACATACATTACACAAACCTAGTATAGCCTTAACCCTATGGATACAGTGAATAAATGCTTCGCAGAATGCTCAGTTTGTCATATTATAATTAAATGGAACTCTGTATTTAATTTTAAGCCCTTTAATTCGTGACAAAACTCACGATATTAAGAAATGACTGCAATACGTTACTATGCTAAAAATCAGCGAATACAGAGACTTATCAAACTACCCTCGTCGTACGAGCATGTAAAAGTAATTTTACTTACATCTTATATCTTAAAAAATATTCAAACAAAACCTTCTTGTCTCTGCAAGCTTTTCCATTACATTAAAAGTCAGCTGATTAATTTATTTTCAACAATATAATTTATTAATTATATAAACTCACATTTCACATAATTGGTGCACAGTAATTTAACATTTATGTATGTACACTTATTTTATTTAAAGCATTGCTAATTTTACATTTACATATATTACAAATTTTTATTTTGTGCAAACAATTACAGGTACATGTAAATATTTTTGCATTTAAGTACGTAATTTGTAAAAAATAAAAAAAAAAAAATACATAAGCCAAAAATACAATTATTAAAAATAATTTTCTAAAAGTATATATATTAAAAATATTTGTTATATAAAAAAAGTAATAAAATTACAACTGAAAACCGCTTTGCATAAAATACTATTACTTCTTTGGAAACTTACTTTTAATACATTTAATATTTTACATATTTGTTGTTTCAAGTAAATATATACTACATATATCTTTATAACTATTAATTTCTCTAGCAGATCACAAGACAATAAGGCAAAGCTGTGTTTCTTTCAATTACCTTATTTTGGTTTCATTTTTCTATTTTTTTTTTTTTTTATTACTTTATTTTTTTATTTTTTTTATTTATGCTGCATAAATACATATAGATTAGAAGTAAGTATAAGAATTATTGAATAACAAGTTGTATACGTTTGTCAGCTGTAAAACATGTGCCATGCCGCTTTGAGTACGCCGTATCATTTGTGCCCACAGTTGGTAGTTTGTCTTATACATAGCTAGTAGTATATAGCAATACGTTACTAAGAATGGGGACACTCTAGTTGTTAGTCGGTAGGTTTAGGGCGGCTGCAGCTTCATTACCAAAACAGCCAAAAAACTTCCTTGGTTTCACTGTGCTGCTTACAGGTGGAATACACACAAAGTTTTAGATAGGTGCAGGTTTTCAAAACATGTACATAGTAGGTATATAAAGCCAAATACTACTGAAGTGCTACTACAAACAAATAGTACTATATAATAAATATATACTCATGATTTAAAGATTTTTAAAGGTGTTGATAGATTGAGGCAGCATGGTTACAGTATAAGTATATAAGTACTGTTATAAAAGCTAATAGATAAAAAAAGCATAGGCTAAAAGCTAAAAATTAGTCACAATAAAAATTAAAAGTTAAGTAGTTAAAAATTTCGTTAATTAGGAATAGTTTTTTTTTTTTTGTGGCAGGCGTCCAAAGGCCTTTAAATGCCTTGTATATAGGTTTAGGTGTGTGTGCGTGTATGAGCGTTTTTGTGCTTGTATGTGTGTGTATATAAAATGCAAAAAAATCTTTGCAAAAAGAGTTAGCAAAGTCGAAAACTTTTAGCTGGCTCACTTCAGGGCACGTGGATCCTCACGCTGGTATTTGGCAAACTCCAAAAATATTTCCTCCAATGTGGTCTGACTTATTGAATAGTCCTCTATATTAAGATCATCTCGCTTGCTCTCCATAAGACCAAAGATTTGCGACCACTTGATGCCCACCAGTGGAATGTAAAATGTCAGTATGCCCTGATACTCCTCCCTAAAAAGAGCAATAAACCATTAAACGACATAAACAAAATTTTTTAAAACAAAACTTACTGCAATATGGACTGTGGAAATTCGCGCTCCACAAATTCCTTAACATTGTTTATATCCTGCTGCACGATCTGCATGGGTACCGTAGGTTCATCCGCATGACGCGTAAAACTGCTGCTGCTGCTGCAAGCATATTTTATATATTTAAAATATGGCAAACGGTTACGTGTAACAACACAACAAACAAGAAAAAAATGAATGAACTGATTTGCACCGAATTCGTCAAAAAACGATACGATATCTTCAGAATTTATAATAAAAAAAGACGATATTGGGAGCAGGTGAAGCAGTCTAATAAGGATTAGTACAATTAAGTCTTGATGAACATTACAACAAAACAGCAGAGAGGGAAAAAGTGCAATGCCTTAAAATAACACTAAGGATGCAATCGAGATTACGCGAGACTTTCGAAATTCATTAGGTTAACATAATCACACTACTCACTTGCGAGATTGTTTTAGCATATCCATGTTACGGCGCACCTTAATCTTTAATATTAGACCCTTGGAGAACTTATTCTTCAAGTGTTGTGTGGAGCCAATACACTTGAACTCTCCATTTACCATAATGGCAAGACGCGTGCACAACGCCTCACACTCCTCCATGCTGTGCGATGTTAGCACAATGGATTTGCCCGAATCGCGTATGCGGCACACCATATTCCACAGCTGGCGACGTGCTGCCGGATCCATGCCCGTAGTTGGTTCATCTAGATAGATAACCGAAGGACTGCCAATAACTGCAATCGCTGTGCTCAGCTTACGCTTATTGCCACCACTATAAGCACGTGTTTGCTTGTCAATATGTTGCATAAAGCCAAACGATTTGGCCAAATCCTCGGACAGCTGATGTATGCGTGCCGGCTGCACACCGCGCAACAAACAAAAGATCTTAAGCATTTCACGACCAGTTAGATCATCTAGCAGCGCATCAAACTGCGGACAGTAACCAATCTCCTTATAAATTCTGTTCATATCAGACTCCAGATTAAGACCCTGCACATAGGCAGTACCAGAGGTAATACGCTCATCGCCGGTCATCATCTTAAAGGTGGTGGTCTTGCCAGCACCATTTACACCTAGCAGTCCAAAGCATTCAGTGCTGTAAATATTTTAAATTAATTTAAAATCTGAGTAAGGTACAATTTGCGACTCGACTCACTTTTGCACACATAAGGAAACTTGATTAACGGCCAAAAAGCGTCCATAATATTTGGTCACACGATCCAGTACCAGATTTTTGCTAGATAACTCAGTGGCGCTCATCTCCAATATGCGTTTGCGCTCTCGTTCGACATCATCGTCCAAAAAGCCATCCTCTGGCGGTGGCGCTGGCTTGCTGCAAATACATGAAAGTAAGTTAAACTTATGTTCTTTATAGATCTTAAATGTTCCGCTGTGCTCTCTCGCTCTCTCTCTCTCTCCCTCTGTAAACACGACACTTACAATGTACGACTGCGCACCATATAGATGAGCTCGTTGACTAATCCAAATTCGCGAAGCACAATTATCAAAAAGAAGACAACGCCAGTGGCCGCCATATAAACAGTTTCGGGCAATACACCTGGCTCCGCCCAAGCAAAAAACGGTTTCATACCTAGCATATACAAAAATAAAGGTTTACATAAACTATATAGAAAAATGTATTGCTGCATTCACTTACGGCAACACTTGGGCACCAGCTCACAAAGCAGAATGGGCGGCAAGGCATCAACTTTATCACAGGCATTACGCGTGGCCACGTTAATGTACATCTTGTTAAGACCCATGGCCAAAGAAAAGTGTGGAAATATACGAAACACCCAGCCCAATATATCGGCTGTATCTTTGGTGTCAAAGAACTCAAATGACATAACCACAACCACAATAAACAGCGCCATGCCAGCGAAAATGTTTACAATAGACATGCGTGCAAAACCCGTGGCGGGCTCCTTGAAAAACAAAGACATCAGATAGGTAAATGGCAGCACGGCAAATCCAAAGATTAACAGCAGCGAAAAATAGCGACCCAATTCGCTAAACTTAGTAAAGCCATCCTCCTGGAAACAGGCTATTGTTGCTACCACAATAAGTGCTGTGATCGCATATGTTACAAAATCCCATATAAGTTGCGAGCACCAAAAGGTCCAGACCTTGACGCCACCTACAAACTGTAGCAGCTTGGAGCGAGATTCGCGTTCCTTGATCAAAAACAGTATATAGAAGGCGCTAACAAAGCACATGCAGAAGCACAAATTGGTAGCCAGCTGTGTGCCCAAATTGTTGCCTGTATTTAGCTGTGTCAGTATAGTCTGTGCCGTATACGGCAGTGGCTTATTGGTTACACGTATCTGCGCTCCGCTGCCAAACAGCTGACGTGCCATGGCATTGTGCACCATGTTGACAGTTAGCGGTGCTGTATGCAGCGGTTGATTGTTCAGCCAAGCCACAATCTTGTCCTCCGCAAAAGTAGCAGCAGCTAGGTAGCGTGCATTGATGCGCACCTGTATACTCTTGCCCAATTCCAGTATATATTCGCTAAAATTTCTTGCGCCTGTGGACTGAAAGCTATAGTCCGAACCATATGATTTGGCCAGCTGCTCGTATTGAGCTGCAAATCCTGCAGCCTCAGATTCCGCTGTCAAATTTGCACGCTCCAGCACAGTTACTGCAATGGGATACTGTGTAAGACTCATGGTAATGGGCTGCAACTCTTGGAAAGTGCCCTGTGTACGTGTTATCAATATGGTGACCACCACAAAGAAAACTGGCATTATGTTCTGTATGAGCAGCAATAGTTTGTTGCGATACGTATAGAGCAGCTTCTTTAGCAACATGGCGTGCCATTGATTAGCAAAAAGCTTGCTACCTTTGAGTAGACGCCGGTTCTCGGAGAAAACGCCGTCGGCTGTAAGTGCATAAAATGTAGCTTGTGAATATTGTTTAACATGTTACAATTATTTGCAACTACTTACACTGCACAGAGTCTGCATCCTCTTCGTGATAGCCAGTGCCACCGTTCATAATAGCTCGTTGCTCCTTTTGATTGCCATCGCCATCCTTTTCGGCACCCACCTTCATAAAGACCTCCTCCATGGAGGTAATGCCCACGCCATAGCCATTTAGACAAAGCTCCTCAGAGTGATCTTCAAGTGCGCCAAACATTTCTTGAAACTTGCTGGAATAATTATCCGGCAACTGATACGACAATTCAGTACCAATATCGCTTTCAGTTTGTAAGCCAGGTATATATTCATTGAGCAATGCTGTAACCGCCTCCGGCTGGCAGCTTTCACGCTTAACACAAATCTGCAAAAATTTGAAGCATAAGTGTTTGTCAGCCAAGTTAATAATTTGTTTATAAACATACCAGTCGATAGCCGGAGCCGTACTTTTTCTTAAGAAAGAATGAGGTGCCATGACACTTGAGCTCACCATCACACATTATAGCAATACGATCACCCAGCACATCGGCCTCGTCCATAAAATGTGTGGTTAAAAGCAAAGTGCGCCCAATTTTCTCCTGTTGCAGCAAATCCCAAAGCTGCCGACGTGCCGATGGATCCATACCAGAGCTAGGCTCATCGCAGAGCACCACCTTGGTATCGCCGCAGAGTGCACAACAAACAGACAACTTGCGCTTCATTCCACCAGATAGTTTCGATGCTGCTATATCAGCTTTATCCTCTAGCTCAATCATTTTCAAATACTTGGCCACCTCGTTCTCCACAGCCTTGCCTTTTAGGCCCTTCATGCGGCTAAAGAAACGTATATGATTCGATACGCTCATCTCCTCAAAGAGCACATTATGTTGCGGACAAATGCCCAATGACATGCGTGCACCTTCAATGTTGGTACGTATATCGCTGCCATTGATAATGGCTGTACCCGCCGTGGGCGGAAACATGCCAGTTAGCATGGATATGGTTGTTGTTTTGCCAGCACCATTGTGACCAAGTAGCACAGTAATTTCATCCTCATACATATTCATTGACAGCCCCTTGACAGCCATTTTGTCAGCAAATTTCTTTTTAAGATTACGCACCTGCAAACCTATATGCTTGCTTTCCGGCTCCGCTTCAAAAGCATCGGGACTGCGATGCTCAACATGACCATTTGGCATATCCTCTATGCCAATATATTCGTTTTCGCCACACCAAAACTTGCGGGTTAAAGGAAAATTCCATTTGCGTGGCACGCCAAAGTCTCCCGGCATGATCTGCTCTACATAGAGACAGATGAGCATATAAATTACACACGAGCACAGCATCATTAACATAATAGCGCCAACAGTGAGAGTATCATCAACAGAGACAGGCGTAAACAGATTACTCCATTGCAGGCCCTCGCCAGTGCCCTCAAAACCAAGTATAAGTTTAACGCCAAAACCCATGGCCGTATTTGAGATCAGACTCCAACCCAGCTTTGTGCCCAGCGAGAGATCATCATAGGTATTAATTGTAAAAGAAAATGGTATATAGGCAATGAACCAAATAAGTCCAGTCACTGCCGCTGCGGTGCTGGCCTTGGAGAAGAGCGTTGCCATCATGAAGCAAAAACAAATACTGGCAGTGATGTATACTATGAGAAATACCAGAAGCACTGAAATGTCCGCGTATGTCAGCACGGCCACATTGTTGCTCCAGCGTATCTGAAAAGTTTCAAGAGAGTTAATTATTATCATAGTTTGGGTACAGGCTTTAAGAGGTGAATACCTTCATAAGTATAGCAATTAGTACAGCCGATATGGTGAGCATAATGAAAGACTTGACAAACCAGGCAGTCCAGTGTATCCAGTTGCTCAAACCCTGGATCTTCATGACCTCCTTAAGCTGTTTCTCCTTTTCACTTGTAATGTACTGCAAATATTAAGTATATAAGTACTAAAGCTCGCTAAGCATATTCATTTACTTACCTTTGTTATATAAGTGCAGGGATATATAAAGCTGAGCAATATAATGAGCGACATAATTGAGGCTAGACCCTCTAGCAAAGGATCAAATATATACTCAGGATATGGATAACGTTGCATAACAATCTCGGGCAATTTTTCACGCTCCGATTTTTGACGCAAATAGGCCATAGTTAGAGCATTTTGTACCGGCAGAAAACCTTCACGCAAATAACCTACGGGTATGCCGCCATCCTGAGAATCTGCATTACGCGGTCCAGTTAAATCAATAATGGGAAATAAACGCATGGTCAGCCAGGTTAAGCCAATGTTTAGAGACGTAGTGCGTGATTCGGAGGGAAAACGCAAGGCAAAGTCAAATTGATCGGGCAATTCGGTCAGATTGGACCAGGAATCATCAAATTGTATGCCAGCAAAGACATTATTCGCTACCAAACGACTCTCAAGCTCGGAGGCATTGTCGAAGCCCATAAAGCTAGACATTTCAAGACTAGTAACAGTTTCGTTGATCAATCTATCCAACATATCATTCTTCGGTGAATAGTAGAGCGAGAAGATGGGTCCATTGAAGACACTTTGGGCACCCAAGGTTTCACTGTGAATAAACGCTTTGCATTAGTAGAGTTAAGTATTATTTTTTTTTTTTTTGCCAACATTTATATGCTAAATAACTTGTGTTGAGTTAGTTGTTAGGTTTCTATTTAGTTTATATAAATATATATAGTAATTATATATATGTTAGATACATAATAACAACAAAGCTTTTTTGATTTCGCGTGCAGTTTGTAAGCGTTTACTGTGGGAGTTAGTTAGTAAATACTTGAATATATATGCAACTGATAACCATATACTAGGCGTAATATATACATATAAATATATACTTATATGTATTTGCATGCAACAGTTTTGTGTTGTTTTTGTTGTTGTAGCTTTTGTAGTTGTTGTAAATGGTAAATGGTATAGTTTACCTCTTTTTCTTCTTGGACATTAGCAGAGCTATGAGCGCGTGCATGCGACGCGAATTTTGTATAACATCTCTGAAAATGTGTGTTGTATACATAATAAGAATTGATGGATTTACATAAAGTATGATACTATATACCAACTAGAAAAAAAAAAAAAAAAACTAAAAACGTGTGATTTTCACATAAGGCGACACCATCACGATTACCTCCCACAAATTGCATTCAATGCTGTTTTCTTAATTATCCATATAGATGAAAGTGGGCCAAAATTCTAGCCAAGAACAATCTTGCCAAAAGTTGGTTGAACAAAGGAAGCAGGCTAATGGGCTGATAAGAAGCTATAGTATCTTTAGTTGGCTTATTAGAGGGATTTTGGGGAGCTGGGGGAATTTTATTTGCACGCAGGCAAGCTGATCGGCCGATAAGAAGCTATATCTGTAGCTGGCATATTTGGGGGTGCATTGGGGCCAGCTGTGCCTCTATCTACAGCCTATCTAGTAATAAATTGATCTAAGGTGGCGCAATGGTAGAAAGGTTGAGAGAGTTCAGAATATCATTCAAATCGCAATAAGTCGAATATAAAACGAGAAATGGTTTATGTGAAGCATATTCGGTTGTGCGTCTCCCGAGAGATAGAGTAACAAGATTTTTAGAAGAGCGTCTAGGAACGTTAAACATAAGTTGGTAGAGTGTTAAGGGGGGTCTATGGGGGGGGGGGGTCTATGCAGCACATTATTAATTTATGCAGAAAGATAGCATTAAAGGCAAACCAAATGAAGGAAGATCAATAAAGGAGTGAGGTGAAGTCTATGGAGGCAAAAGGTCATTGAGATCCCCCGTTTGAACCGCATAAAGCAAAGAGAAAAAAATATTTCTGTGCAGTTTCAATATGTACAATGTATTGAGGGCATCAAACGCAGAAACAGCGCTCAAATACTAGGCGGACAAGGGCAGTATTAATAAAATTGGTGATATAGGGTTCATTTAATTCCTTTGATCAAAAGTTTAAAGTTATCTATGTATATCTAGATATGAGAATTAAAGCATTTTTGGTGTCAAACAAATCACCCAAATCTGTGATAAAAATGTACACACCAAGGGAGTACCATTAATAAAGTAAGTAAGTATAAGAGTCTGATGTCGATGAAACGTCACCTCAGCAAGGTATAAAGAAACTCGAGTCAAAAGTCTAACTAAAATCGGTATATATAACATCTGTTTGGAGGTTATTTCAAAAACCTTAATGCTCGAGATGATCAAGAAGGTTTGTCGTGGAAGAACAACCTTTAGAGCACCAGCTAGCATAGAGAAATTAGCGACCCACAGTGATGCTGTAGATGAATCACTAAGATTTTTTCAAACCTTAATTAGATACCTCGTTACTATTGCCTTCCTAATGAAGAGGGATAACAGAAGATTTCCAAATAGCCCACCACAAGTGTTCAGCCAGGGAACATGAAGCGCAAGTGCATAAATTTTGATTAGACAGATGGGAAGAAGACGTTTTAAGAGAGTAATACCAGAAGTAAGCTCATCATTGCCAATAAAAAAAAAAACATTTTTTTTGTTAGTTGAAAGTCTGACATATATCACGATGGGGTCACATTCGATTTAATACCACATTACAAGTATTCAAGTTAGTTAGTTAGTTAGGTGGCCTTCACAACCCATTACCGGGTTACAGCCGACCTCAAGAGCTCTCTGCTTCTAACGCGTCTTTTCCAATTTATTACACCAAATGTAGACAGGTTTTCCTCCACTTTGTCCTTTCATCGGAGACGCGGTCTCCCTCTTCGTCGTCCGTCGTTGACTCTCGTTTCGAACACCTTTTTCGCTGGAGCTTTTTCTTTCATACGAAGGACATGTCCGAGCCAGCGCAAACGTTGTATTGTTATACGCTGGACGACATCGATGTCGCCGTAGAGCATACAGTTCGTGGTTCATTTTTATGCGATAGTCGCTCCCACTATGGACGGGAACGAAGATTTTGCGAAGAATTTTTCTCTCGAACACTCCAAGCGCTGCTGCATCCGTCTGCGACACAATTCAAGCTTCTGCGCCGTAAAGAAGCACGGGTAAGATGAGTATCTTGTAGAGTGTAAGTTTTGTCTGTCGAGAGAGGGCTCTGCTACACATTTGCTTACTGAGCCCAAAGTAACACCTATTGGCAAGTGTGATTCTTCGCTTAATCTCCAGGCTGATATCATTTTCGATGTTGATGGCGGTGCCAAGGTATATGAATTTCTTGACAACTTCAAAAGTATATTGGTCCGCTACAACGTAGGATCCTAGACGCCGCGTATCCCTGTGCGTAACAAGCATATACTTTGTCTTGCCCTCATTCACCGCCAAACCCACTTTTGCTGACTCCTTTAAGATTGCAGCAGCAGTGACATCTCGCTTGCAACGTCCAACAATATCAATATCATCAGCGTATGCAAGGAGCTGGACACTTTTGTAGAAAATATTGCCATTACGAGTTATCAAGTACTAGTAAACAATTGGTGAAGTCTTCAAATTGAGCTAGGATTTGCATTGTTGCCCTTTCAACAAACAAAATTTTCATATCTGGACCTAGGAGAATTCTCGTGAATATTAAGCAAAGCCGATGCATCCTCAAAAAGTGACTGGGTAGTGTGCACTATGGCCGAGGCGCCACATCGGGCCTTATTTTTTTCGAGAATGACGCTGGCGGCACTATTACCAACAAATGACGATATAATTCGATAATTTGTTCCCCCAATAGAATGCAGTTGACTTCTTATTTTTAAGAAGAAGATGAAACTTGCCACCCTACGCGTGTTAATTTAGCACCATTAGATTTCTTTTATGGAGTTTCTTAAAATTAACCTTACCAGACCTACAGAAGAATATTACCTATAAAATACGTACCATTGCAACGTCCCTATTGGAAAATGTCATCGAAAATTTTGACCATCGGATCAACATCTGTAAAACTAACCGTGGTAAATATTTTTCACACAGCAAGTAAATGTCTAAAACAGAGATGGACATGAACCAATAATCAGAAGGTTACGCAATGTACAGCTGCGTTATACGTTTCCCTCTTGAAAAGAGAGCACAGGTTCAATTTTTGTATGGTAGATATATAAAATGATGAACCAATTTCGATCAAATTTATGTCAGCTGTATTTTGTTTTAGACTAAACATTTGTGTGAAATTTGCTCAAAATTGCTCCACTATTTCATATAGCTACCATACAAAAGCTGAACCAGTTTTCTACGCAGCCAAACTGGCGCACTTCTTTGCGTAACCTTGTTAACTTCATTGCATCAAGGAAAGACATTTTGGTTTTTCGCAGAGTTTAACCCAACTCAGCTATAGACCGTACGAGAAACTGTTGCAGTTATTTATGCTGCTTAAAATCCGAATTTTATTTTATACAATTTGAACAAAAACTTTATTTAAATAGTTTTTCCCAAATGTAAGGCTACAGCAAAGATCAAAGATTTCATTGAGTAAGTTTTCTAATAAATGTCTTTTGAACCTATAAAACAATCAATATACAAATTAAACTGAAGTGTCTGAAATGTTTAGTGTACATAGTAGGTACAAACATATTCTTCCGTACACTATACGCAAATATATTATCATGTACATATGGTTTTATGTATTTGGTATAGCTTCAAAGGCTTTTAAAAGAAAAAAATGTGTATTAAAGAGTTAAACGATATCGATGTACGATGTACGCCAGATAACAGCTGTGCTTTTAAAAATCAAAATTATATAGTCAGTGATGTGCTTTGAAACGATTTCAAAACCGTCGGTGTGCCAGCCTATTGGATCTAACCAAGTAAATCTTGTTTGATTTACTGTGCAAAGACTTCAGATCCAAGAAAAATCATTTTAGTTTTGGAAAAATTTTTGAAATTTTGTGTTACTGATACTAATCAGCTGTTTATTGTTATTCAATAACTGCCAGCTGGCTCATCGACGTATTATTCAGTTTCAATGTCTGGCAGACCACTGAGTATAATGAAAAACTGAACAAAGGAAAGGGAAACTAAGCCTGAAACAATATAAGATAACTCTTACATTAAATTGAAATCAGGGCTGCAGTTCATGGTGTGACAGATTTTATACCCTATACCTATGTATTCCAGGTTATGCCATTAGGATCTCGCTTAGCGTTTGAGAAATATATAAACGTGCGTATGAACGCACCCAGCCCCAATTTCTCTATATTCGTTATATCATCCCTCTTCCAAATATTTTAAGCTAAAAATTGGCAGAGCTATGCGTGCTCTTCACTATTTAGTTTCTTACTATTCGTAAGATCTACCAAAGCAAACTTCAATCATAGCTTGGTACAACACCATTTTGCAGCCCTGGTTAAAATCAATTTGAATTTAAAACTCAAGACAAAACAAAAATTGAATAGTTTTTAACTTACTTGAATAACTCCAGTGTAGTTATATTCTGCTGCCTGTATTCGGTAATATCCTTTGACTCAGCGACCACAAGCGTACGCACCAAAACCAACAGAAGTGAGAATATTGCCGGTAGCATTAATTCGATAACGAGTTGCCATTTGTGACTCCATTGCAGTACCCAGTTCTTCCAAAGTAGCAGCACAAATTTGTCCCAATTCGAGACGTTTGCCATGATGATTTTAAAAACTAGGCAGTATGTTGGAATAAAATACTTAGACGTTCGCTTTGAGGTCGTCTACGGTAGGATATTATTTTTGCTGTACTGCTTCAGATAGCAGTAGCAACAACAACAACACAAAAAATACTGATAACTTAATATCACGGCATTTCAGTAATACGTCTATTCAAAAATTGCTTGGACAAGCAATTGGTCTGAGTTAACTGAAAATAAAAAAAAATTTAAAAAGTTATTTTTTGGAAAATATTGAATCTCGTAAAAAAATGTGTTAGAAATAGGTAGGCTGCGCTAAATGTTAGGGTGACCATTGTCATTGACTAGGTTGATTTTTTGCTTATCATGCCTTCCGTCTGATTGTGTGGGCGTCTGGTCATTGAGAGTCAGTTCGTACTGCCCGATCAGTGATAAGATTCTAAAGTGCAAAGAACTAAAAGTCTCGCAGTACACTATATATAGGCGTAGTACATTTGTCCGACTTTTATAGCATGACAAAAGCACTTGTCATAAAAATATGCGAAAGACTTTGATAAAAGCGACTACGTGGTCTGAAATTTCTAAAAGTTGAAATTCTTTTTTTCTTTCAGGGGACAAAGAAAAATGTTTGTCTGTCTGTAGGAACGCCCAGATCTTGGCGTTTATAAGAGCCAGGATGACCCAACTTTAAATTTGTGCTCCCTATACGTTTGGGCAGAGACCATTTTTTTGTTTTTTGCTATGCGCTACATTTCCTAGAAATTTAAAGTTACAGCTTTAATTTGCAAAAATTAAATGCTGGAAATAAAAAAATCTTTCGATTAATACCAAATTTTATTGTAATCGGACCATAGATATCGGAGATAATCGTAAGATAGTGTTGTAGAGGATAGATTTTGAATCGCCTCATTGGCAAAGGCATATATAAGAGTAGCTCTTTTGGAAGAATGTTGGCACCAAAAACTAAAGTCGGTTCAAGTCACTGTCTTGATAGAGAAAAATTGTTAAAAGTTTTAAAAATGTTATGCCCTATAATGGGCTGGCGTAAGATATCTCAAGATCGGGCCCGATTTCAATGTTCGCCATATTTGGTTTTTTTTTTTTTTTAGTTTCTTTTAGAAAAGGTTTGAGCGATGAAAATGCTGGGCGCAACTCAGTACCAATAGGTTTGTTTTTAGTGGGACGCTTGGACAAAGTTCTTTAAAAATTGTAAAATTTTGGCTTAACCTCTCTGTATATGCAACCAGTACTAATTTAATTTGTAATAAACAAAATGGCGGACCTTTAAGTCGGGCGAAGACCACTTTGAGATAGCCTCTACCATTACAAACCATTACCAATAAATAAATGAAACGAGTTCGATCTGTTACTCTAAACAGCTACCCAACGTTATCTTCATAAACAAAACGAAAAACAAACAAATTATGCTCTAAAATAGTTTTTTTTACCGATCGATCCTATGTATGTTATATATATAGTATACTCCACCGATTCTGATTTAATTTGACACAGTGCTAATTTGACGTCATGTATCTACAGCTTTTATGTTTTTGAAGTACTCTGTAATCCCTCTTTGAGAGCTATATAACATAGCCCCGATATCAATAAAATAAAACATAGTATGTGATTTTAATCGAAATTTTGGTAACTCTAGCTCTTACAATCTCTCGTATCTGGATGTTCATGCAGACAGACAGTAAGACATGTCTTGTGGGTTGAGATGAAGCTTCCCCAAACGGCATATGTATAAGAAGACTGCTTCCGGACAAAGGGTCGTGGCTGAGTAAAAAGACAATTACTTATGGGACATGACGGCTTTAAATAATATTTGCAAAAGGCTTGACAGGTTATTCATAGTCAATGACTTGATGGACATCCTACTTAGTAATATTCAAATTCTTGCGTCGGCTGAGCGCCAGCGCAACAATTCAAATCATAATCATGCCTTCTACCCCTCGTGAAGTAATATTTAGAGAGGGAAACGGAGAGTAGCTGGAAGGTTTAGTGGGTGAGGTAACACAAGCTCCACACTTTTTGGCTTCCTAGATCTATAGCAACAAAAAAAAACATGTCTTGTGGGGGTCTTGGACATCTGCTTCTCTGTGTTATTATATAGCTAGTCGGCGCTCTTCTACCCCTCGAGAAGTAATATTTAGAGAGGGAAGCGGAGGGTAGCTGGAAGGTTTAGTGGGTGAGCTAACATAACTTCCACATTTTTTGGCTACCTAGATCTATAGCAACAAAAAAAGCATGTCTTGTGGCGGTCTTGGACATCTGCTTCTCTATGTTATTATATAGCTAGTGGGCGCTCTTATAGAGCTTAATTGCTCTCATCGCCCAACAATTTTGAGAAGAAAGCCAGGTCAACTATGGGCAGATTTAAGAAGATTCTAAGAAGAGATGGACAATCACAAAGCAGGCGCTGGATGCTTTCAATCTTCTGCTTATCTCTACAGCTACGACAGAAGTGCTGAAGTCCTAGGAGTTCGGAAGCTGGGGGCTGGTATACACGAAAAACACGAAATTTGTATGCTGCAATCATGTAGACACATAATTCTACATGCCAATTTTGGTAACTAACGATGCTTCAGAAACTGAAACTCTCGAAGTATACAATCGAATTCCATTAAATTTGCACCCACTGACGATGTATACAAATAAGCAGAGGTGGGCACGAAAAATAACGGAAAGAGCACTTTTTGCTTGTGCGCCTATCTTTCGCCACAGAAAAGACATAACGGAAAGAGCACTCAGTACAAAAAACGCCTTGGACATTTTTGCACCGAGTGCTCTTTCCGTTAGGTCTTGTAAGTGGCGCCTGCCAGACGCACACGCAAAAAACCGAGAATGTTACAAAAACAAAATACACACAGTGTGCGCTTTTATGGCCCTACTCGAGCATCCTTTTTTCGACCTTTTTAGACCGTAACGGTAGTTTTTATTGGTGCTCGCGACGAAAAATTCGCACAAGTACACTGAGCACAGAAATATAGTTAATTTGGCAACTGTAAGACCCAGTAATTTTTTTGGTAAATTAAAATTGTCATATAAACTCATATGACTTTTCTGTTTCTTTGAATGTGTTGCAAAATTTTGTCAGTGTACACGCACAAGCAGATCGTCGGCGACGCGCCGAGTTTACAAAAACAAAATACACACAATGTGTGCCTTCGCTCGACGCGCCGAGTTTACAAAAACAAAATACACACAATGTGTGCCTTCGCTCGACTCGCAGAATATTACAAAAACAAAATACACACAGTGTGCGAGTTTTATGGCCCTACTCGAGCATCCCTTTTTAGACCGTAACGGTAGTTTTTATTGGTGCTCGCGGACGAAAAATTCGCACAAGTACACTGAGCACAGAAATATAGTTAATTTGGCAACTGTAAGACCCAGTAATTTTTTTGGTAAATTAAAATTGTCATATAAACTCATATGACTTTTCTGTTTCTTTGAATGTGTTGCAAAATTTTGTCAGTGTACACGCACAAGCAGATCGTCGGCGACGCGCCGAGTTTACAAAAACAAAATACACACAATGTGTGCCTTCGCTCGACTCGCAGCAACTTACAAAAACAAAATACACACAATGTGTGCCTTCGCTCGACTCGCAGAATATTACAAAAACAAAATACACACAGTGTGCGATTTTTATGGCCCTACTCGAGCATCCTTTTTTCGACCTTTTTTCTTGATGTTGTTGTAGTGCTCTTTCCGTTATTTTTCGTGCCCACCTCTGCAAATAAGTCTAGAGTTACCAAAATTGCTAAGTATGCTTTCAAAAATTATTCTTAAGATTTGATGGGAAAATTATAAAACAGCCAACTAGACCTCCAATACAAAGGTAAATGCTGATATAGGAAAACTTTTTTATGTCTTCCAAATAATGTAAACACAAGCTTTCCATTCTCCAGATAACCCATTAAGAATTTATCAAATGCACGAAAGGTACACAGATTTTAGGTATTGCCCTCGGTGTCGCAAGTTTTAAAATTTGCATATACAGATAAAGGGTGCGTTTTTTGTAAAAATCTTGAAAATGGAGGTTTTCAGAACATATGTTATATACAATTGGTTAAAGACGGTTTTGCAGAACAAAAGCTTCAAATTTTATTGCAGGGTGTTTTTTTATGTGCTTTACCCAGTGCATCAAGCGTACACTAGATTTTTACAATTTTTTGTTTAGACATAAATACTAACGTTACAACAATAAAGTATTTAGGAATATATTTTTTCGCGAAAAAGGTTACGCGGCATTCAACATAGGTATACATTTTTCTTGAACTTTAAGCAAGTTTTTCTATGTTGTAAAATAACTCTTTGCTATTACATTTCTTAATTGATTTTGTGAAATTATTTAGTTGCAGCATTTACTTTGGGCTAAGAAGTTTGCACCATGATAACACTCACGACACGTGCTCATCTCTAAAAAAAAAAAGTTATATATCATATCATATAATATAAGGTGGGGTATAACAATTGTATATTTTATTGATAAATGACTATGAGTCAGCGCGATATTACTTTTACTATACGAAACGTGTACGCAGAAATACGCACTGATACACATTTTATACCTATATAGACTTCCTACTACCTACATATGTATTTATAAAATCTAAAGTGGCAATCTATTTGTATATGAGTTAGGCACTTGTTTAGATAGATGCGTCGACTAGTTGTTGAACTTGAACCTTTTATTTTAGTGTGTAATCTTTGTCTAAGGGGTATATCTAATGTGTGCATAAAAATGAAAATTCTATGTTTAATAATTAGAAGTAAACGGTTGCAGCTCTACAAGAGCATACCAAATGGAATAGGGATAACAAGTTGTTCAGGATATCTATTTTTTTGAAATTTTGAATTTGTGCGTAGCTTGATACAGAACTTTTGGTGTAAAAAATCTTTAACGCTTTTTTTAAATATAATGCCACACAGGTCTGAGCTAACATAGGGTGGTCCGATAAGTACTTAGCCTCATGGCGCTACTATCATCATTATCAGTTGTTTTTATAGCCCAGTTCGCGCCAGAACCGCCTCAAGTTTTTGTCTCCAATGATCAGAGTCTTTGGCTACTGTTCTCCAGTTACGAATTCCAATCTTCGTAGCGTCCTCGTCGACTTCATCTATCCACCGTAACCGTGGACGTCCTCGTGCTCGTTTTCTAAAAGGTTTCGCTCTTAGTATTCTTTTGAGCGAATTATCTTCGTCCCTTCGGACAATATGCCCAGCCCATCTTAAGTGTGCTAGTTTTATGAAGGATACTACATTATGGTCGTTGTACTGCTGGTACAGTTTGTGGATATAACGAATGCGCACGAAGAAAAACGAAAATGTTGGACACGCGGTCAAAACAAAACTACGAGTCCGATTCGGCTGAAATTTCAACAGTATCCACCTACGAGAATGTACTACACGAAAGTAAATTTATTCTGCGATAGAAGCGTCATGGAGCGGTTAGCCTAAGTACTTATCGGACCAACTATATCGACATTCAACCCGGTTTTAATTACATTTACACTGTTTACGTCATCAACAATTTTGTATGATAGTTTTTAAACAATATTTTTAGCTGCCTTAAAACCGGGTTTACGAGGTTACAAGGTATATTACAGTCGGAACCTCTTATAGCACACTTGCTTTTTATATTGAATTTGTTAACTTATCACAATTACTTGTTACGTTAGTTCTGGCATTCAAATCGCTACCGATAAGATAACATATAATGGAAAAACTAATATGATTGGAATAATTGCATTTGCCCTAGACCATCAATATTTGTTAAGGTTTAACTTTTATATTCAAAAGAGCAATAGATAGCTCAATTAAAATGACATTTAACATTTTAAATAAAGCTATAATCGCATAATGCGGTTTATTTGAATGATACATGTATACCCTGTACTTTGGGTACAAGTTTATCTATATTATATTAAGTAAGTGCAAAAAAATTTGTATGCAATACCTAAAAGGGAACAAACAATACGAAGAACACGCAATGCGCTGCTGCATTATTATTGCCTTTCTGAAAAAGAGAGCGCTGGTTCAAAATTTGTATGACAGCTATACGAAATAGTGGACCAAATTTGATCAAATTTGTGTCAATGGTATTTTGTTTTAGGCCTAACATTTGTGTAAAGTTTCATCCAAATTAGTGCACTATTTCATATAGCTGTAATACAAAATTGAACCAATTTTCTGCTCAGGCATTCATTATGGCACCTTGTAAAATTCATGTTACAACAAACTGATCACTTTGACTAAAAATCGACATCTTAAGCCACACCAGTTTGTATTTATTGCTTGTTTCTCAAAGACCAAAAGAGCTAGAAGAGCACTGGTTCAATGTTTGTATGACAGCTATATGAAATAGTGAGCCAATTTTAACCAAATTTATGTATGTAGTATTTTATATTAGACCAAACACTTGTGTAAAGTTTAATCAAAATTGATACACTATTTCATATAGCTGCCCTACAAAATTGAACCAATTTCCTGCTCAGGCAAACTTGCGCACTTCATTGCGGCGACTTGTAAAATTTATTTCACAACAAACTGATCAGTTTGACTAAAGATCGACATTTTAAGCCACACCAGACCAAAAGAGCTAGGAGCATGAATAACTGCCGCAAGTTTTATGGTCTACTTATTCATACGAATTTTGATATTGGTCCCGCTTGGTAAAATTTAAACACTTTTAGCCTAGAATCCCCACTGAAAACCAGTTATATGTAGAACTGTTGTGTAGAAGCTACAGACTCCAAAAATGCTATATGGATTCATGTGGACTAATAATATATGATGAAAAAACACAACCACAAAGTCTCCTGCAAATTTTTCTACTACTAACAACCAAACTATCCTTTCTAAATAAGTAATTAGAACTCCCTAAACCAAAGCAAGTTTCAAGCAAAACTGTTCAGAACTTCGGGAGGTCTCTTTTGTTTGAAAGACTCAATCCTTTTTATTTAGCCTTCCTTTTTACCATATTCATCCGTGGATGTCATTTTTATTAACACCGCCTGGGAACTTTTGAGTTGTGGACAAAAATTGTCAAATTTAAGTTTCTTTGGAAAATTGTTTAAACACTGCGCGAACTGCGTAAGTAAGGGGTAACTTACAGTCAATCAGACCCATCTGTAACATTCTCAAATTCTTTTGGTCAGGATGTCCCGAAATTAATACAAAAGGACCTTCAGGGGTTGCTTTTTTTTATTTTAAACGAACTATGCAGTGGATTTAATATTCTTAATGCATATATTTTATGGATTGAAGCCTGAATTGTTTTTCGGAATTATCACAAATTAGAGTATTTCCGAAATGTACTTTTTTGACTATTAAGTTAATTTCGTATAGTTATAAATTAATCGGTTGAGCCCATTCCTCATATTTCTCTCAATTACATAACCTTTGTGTTGTACACTACACTCTATAATTGCTCCAAGTATTTTTAATAAGCGGCCAAAGAACACTCAATTTAATGAAAAACATCTAATTTGGATGATTCTGATGGTATTGAAAAAGAATAAAGAGACATTAGGTATAATTTTATAATAACATTTGCTTAGAACAAATCGGTTGCGGAAATCCCTTATTCTGCGATAAGTTTTTCCTAATTCATGTGGAGAAATTTTAATTTCTAACCTTGCTTCAGTCTTTTGTTTCTTCGTTTTCGTTGTAAAGTAAGACACCTCGCTTCCGTTTTATCTACTTATTATTTTTATAGGAAACTTAATGTTCTATTCTATTCTTTTCGATTCTTCTCCCTTTCCATTTTTTCGTTTTTATTTTTTATCTCTTTTTTTTGAGCCGAAGGCCTTTTGCTGCCAGCGCTTCCTTAAAAATTAAGCTAGTTTTGTTAACTTTCTTAGTTCTTAAAAAATAAATGAATAACTCTCTTTTTTTTTGACAAATTCCAAGATTGTTCGCAAGAGGGAGCAATAAAAAAAGTTAGAATCACGCTTACATTTCAAATTTTAGGCCGGATAGAACACGAAAAAAGTAAAAGTCGCATGGGAAAAATCCCTCAAATCTTCTTATAATTTCCACAGCTCGTTTTTAATTTTGATCTCTCTTTTCTTCTCATACATGCCTAAAGGTTTTCTTCCGGGAGAACACGGCAAGTTTACAAAGCAAAAAAAAGTACCAAAATTGTCACAAGAGGGATCAAAAAAGTGCTAAGTCACGCTTACTTTTAAAATTTTCCGCAAACAATGTAAGGGAAAGAGTTAAAGTTAGCTTCAATACGGTTAGGAAGTCGGTCTGTAGTTTGTACGAACGCCTGGATCCTGAAGACTATAACAGCTAGGATAACCAACACTTGACATTTGGAATTCTTGTGTCACATTGCATTTTCTTCTGCTACATAGCATTTTTTCTACGAATTTTTTTTTATTTTTTTTTTATTTTCTACAATTATAAAGCTACAACTTTAGTTTGTATATAATAAAGAATCTTTGGATTGACAACAAAAATATCCACAAAATAATTTAATATAATATAGACCAGAGTCCGAAAGGCCTTTATGTCAAAAGCACAGAAAAGTGTAGCTGCATTGGTAGAATAACTGGAGAACAAGATTCAATTTTCGGTCCAAGAAAGTTATAACACTTGCAGATACAAAATTTGCTTATAAAGTGGCTTTCTCACAGGAACGATTAGTCGAAAAAAAATATATTTTAGGAGCATTGCACTTTGAAACGTTGACACCAAAGACAAATTCATTAAGAAAAAAATAACTCATTTTGCTTCCAGATTCACTCTACAGTATACCTAGTAGCGAAATGTGAAATTTAAAGTGAAATGGTCATTATAAATCAGCTGTGTCTTGCTTACAAAAGATAAACTTTTACAATCTCTAAATAAAATAAATGCAAAAAATGATTCATCGTCAACGTCTATTGCTTGCTTTATTTTGTTTAAACAATGCTATAATGGTGACTGGCGCAATTATTTGCTTACAAAATAATTTGCTGCCAAATTCCAAAATAGTTGTGGCAACACCGAAGCATTACTGCCGATAGTGCGATAAACTCCTCGTTTTGTTACACGAGCCATTATCGAAGCGTCTATCATCGCTAACTCTCTATCGTCTCGCGCCTAAACTCAACACACTTCGACGCATCCTTTCGTTTATTATTAGTAATCAATGCGTTTGATTGCTTAACAGTTGTTACTGCTGGCGCCATCTTGCGCGAATTGCATATTTTTTCCACAAAAAAAGGGCAACACTGTTCACTTTTAAAAAAGTGTGCATCCAAACGTTGATGCGTTTTTCTTGTCTAAAAGCCTAAATAAAATATTGCTTTTAACAAACAAAAAAAATACAATTCATTTGTTTAAAAAATTTTTTGTAAAAACATTTCAAAAAGTTTTTTGAAATACATAAGAACTATGGCGAATTCGATCGAAATCGGTTCATTTATTTATTTGTCTTGTTTATTACAGAAAATTTAAAAGTTTCCAAGAACGTAGACCGTATACAATAGATTCTAAGCCCCTAACTTCCCATTTTACTTTTGCGTATTCTTAATATACCTAAGCCGATTTTTTTTGAACTTCTGTTTTATAATTAACACTTAGCACTTTGGAAATAACGTCTGCTAGAACTGCTCCATTGTTTTGAAACCGTTTCCATATATAAGTAGCAAACATTATGATAATACCAATCTAAATTGGCTGCATATGAAATCTTTACTTTGTTTTATAAACGATACTTATGAAAGAAAACCTTGAAATACAACAGACCCAATTAAACGATAATCAAATTAAATTTTAAACGTCAGCCAGCCCAGCTGCTTAGCTACTTATTTCATTGATAAAAGCAAAGCGTATTACTTGCAAAAATCCAATTCAAAGAAATAAAATAAAAGTTAACAGGAAAAAACAAAGGCGGCTGAGTAAATTTGCACTAGCCGAAATGCATGTAACCGGCTGATAAGATACTCATATAAAACTCAAGAACCAACAAATGTCACAGATGCATACTGATAACTCACTCACATTTGTTATATGATGTCGTCTCGTAAAAGTTTACATAGCAGGGGCGTTTAAAAAAAAAAAGAAAAAAAAATTTCAGCACGAGCTGGCCTAAAATTCATTTCAAGTGCGGTACGCAGCATCAAAAAAGCTGTCGCAAAAATGTTCTATGCTGCGTACTGGATAGTTAAGTTCGGCTGCATGTAAAGAAGTTTTAAGAGGTTTGCTGCTACTTGTGGCAGACAAATTCAATAAATTAAAGATCTTGAAAATCGTTGCAGCTGCACTTGATATAACTGCTCATCAATATTCTCACGCATACACACTGTTCTGTTGCCTTTATAGCCCTAGTTTCCAGTTCGATTAGTTACGTTAGGAATTTGCACATATCTCTACAATAATACCTCTTAAGACGCACTTGAAGAGAGCACAAGAGTCTAGTCGCACCAAAAAAAAAAAAACACAACAACAACAACTGCAACTTATGAAACCGAGTTAATGGAAATGCTTAAGGCGGCAACCGTTTCGCAATGCGAGCAATTCAAAACTGAGTTAAAGTGAACGCATTTGCTATATTTATCAGTAGTACAAACATTTTTACAAATAATACATACTATATAGCATATATAGCACATGTCATTTATTGTTTTTACCCATTTGAGGCGTCCTTATAATTTGAGTAGGCGTTAAAAGGCCCGAAACTGTTGACTGATTGTTGATATTAGCTAAGCGAATCGATAATGGTTTGTTCCGATAAGCTTTTAGCATTAAGTACGACTAGCCATATAGACCAATTCGACAACAACGATAAGCATTCAAATTTTTGTATACACTTGATCATATTATGTTACAAACATGACTTGCATGCCTTTCGAGTAGTCTAAATGTAATACATATTATCGTTCGTTTTATCCAATGTAATTCGGTACAAAATTATAAAAATAGTTGCTGTAGAAGTGGTAACGACCGTAAAAGTCTTATCAGCAATGTCTGAAATAAAACAAAAAAAAAAAAACAAACATTTTCATTATAGAGACCAAAAGTCACATTTAGAATGGGTTTTTTTTATAACCCTTACTGAAATTTGAGGGCGCTCTAGGCTGGCTGCAATCTATAGCAGAGTTTTGTATGGAAAATCATAAAGCATACCTTATTGTAATTACTTAGTTATGTTTCAATATCAGATTTTCATAAAAACGAGAGCATTTCCAACATTCTTATACACTATATACACGGTCGCCACACTTGTCGAGTTTTCGCATAAGCTTCTGGTGTTTTTAATACCCTATACCTATTGCTACAAAGGGTATACTAGATTTGTGCAATGCTTGTAATGGACAGAAGTAGGCATGGCAGACCCCAAGTCCTTTATACCAAAATGCTTATCATAGCCTCGGGTAGCGATTGAGCCATCTCTGTCTATCCGTCCGTATGAACAACTAAATTTCGGAGACTATAAGAGCCCGAGACACGAACCAGCTAGTGCGCATATTTCCTGAGCAGATGAAGTTTTTTAAATTATATCAAAATCTTACCCCGTTCCCACCTAGTAGAATTTCACGATTTTTAGCTACACCCTTTAATATTCTGCTGCGTCATGGTTTCATGCATCTGTCTGTCAAAGATGAACAACATTGGACAAATACAATAAAAGTTACGGAACTTATAGGTATAAATTTTAGAAGACGCCCAAAATTTGTATAATAGGCATGCGACAAGATGCTTTTACAAGACCATCAACACGGGAAAAGACGGCTTTAACCCAAGAACATACTACTGCAAAGATAGAGACGGCAATCTACTCACTGAAAAAGGAGACATACTAACCAGATGGGTAGAACACTTCGACATAACTCTAAATAATCCGTCTTTGCAACAGGAAACAATAGATGATAGGGTCTTAGCAGACAATAACGACGAAGAAAGAGTTGAGACTCCAACATATGAAGAGTTCAAGACGGCAGTTGATGATCTTAAGAATAATAAAGCAACAGGCACTGACGAAATTCCGGCAGAAGTGATAAAAAACATGGGTGAGCCAAATCTGAGAGAAATTTATAAATTAATGATAAAAATATGGGACGACGAAGTACTACCAGAGAATTTCGAACTAGGGGTCATATGTCCGATCCATAAAAAAGGCGACAAATTGTCATGTGAGAACTATCGCCCGATCACCCTGTTAAACACAATATATAAAGTTTTCTCTAGTTTACTACGCAATAAACTCCAACCATTTGCAGACAAGATAGTAGGTGACTACCAAGCTGGATTTAGAGCTGGCAAATCAACGATCGACCAAATCTTCATCGTCAAACAAATCTTAGAGAAAACTCGAGAAAACAATGTCACGACATTACAACTTTTTATTGACTTTAAAACAGCGTACGATAAAATCAGGAGAGATGGATTAGTCGCGGCGATGAAAGAGTTTTCTATCCCAACGAAGCTAATAAGATTAACAAAAGCTACCATAACAAAAGTAAGAAATGTAGTGAGAGTTAGGAATGAAAACTTCCGTGAGTTCGAAACTCACTTTGGTGTCCGTCAAGGAGATGTCCTCTCTTGCCTCCTTTTTAACCTGGCACTTGAAAAAGTCATCAGAGACTCCAAAGTAAACGTCAAAGGCACCTTCTTCTACAAATCAGTGCAATTATTAGCATATGCCGACGACATAGACATCATATCGACATCAATAAGAGACCTCAAGGAAGCCTTCAACAGCATCGAAGAAAATGCGAGAGAAATAGGTCTAATAATTAACGAAAGAAAGACCAAAGTAATGGTGTCCACAAAATCTGACACAATGAGCCATAGACTTGGCCAAAATGTTACCATCGGGGAATACAACTTTGAAGTAGTTACAGACTTCACGTACCTGGGCGTAAATATAAACAACGAGAACAAAAATGTACAAATAGATCAACGAATTCTTGCTGCAAATAGACAGTACTTCCGCCTCAATAAATTCCTGAGAAACAAGAAGCTCAACAGAAAAGTGTCTATATACCAAACGCTGATTGCACTAGTTTTGATGTACGCCAGTGAAACATGGACACTGTCTAAGGCAGATGAAAATAAAATAAGTATCTATGAAAGAAAAGTTCTTCGAACCATTTTTGGAGGCGTATACGAAAATGGAGTATGGAGAAGGAGATACAGACGACACCTATCCTCCGAAAAAAATCCTATTTGGCAAATGCCGAGAAAACAGATCAAGAGGACGCTACTAAACACCCATTTGATGAGTGTAGAAGTGCTGGAGAGACATCTCTGTTGGCCAACATCGATATATAGATATTTTAAACTTCGATACATCGATGCATCGATATAACAACGATGTTTTCTCCAGCACTAGTACAGGGTATTACACTGTCGAACACCGCCTCGACTGTATTACATTTTTTCTATTTATGATTGACTTTTGCTACAAGAAATTTTGGAAGAAGAATAAAGGAAGTAAAATATGGAATAACGAAGTAAAAATATTGTACTTAGGAAAGGTTATTGAGCAAATCGTTTTCTTGGTTCAGTCACTAAAATTAAGCAATATAAAGCCTATTAAGATCGCTTATTAGGTCCGTAGTTACCTATGTGTGTGAAATATATAGACTAATAAAGACAGAAACAAATAAGTTAGCCACTTTCGAAAGAAAAATCAGGCTCAGTCAGAGAAAGTGATGGTTCATATCAAATACGTCAGAACGAGGAAATAAATGAATTGATGAATTGAGAAACCATAGAGGTCGACCACGTAAGAGATGGGTAGACGGAGTACAGAACGATCTACGAAGAATTGGGATCACTAATGGAAAGACAGAGCGAAAGATAGAGAAGAGTGGAATTCTATTATACAAGAGGCTTAGGCCCTACACGGACTGTCAACGCGCTGGAAGTAGAAGAAAGGCTGCTAACAAATGATTTACATACGAATTCTCTGTCAGAACGTATTCCTTTGTCTTTTCTGCATATAAGACTACCACATAACTTAAAAGTAATCCTAAATAATTTTGTATCACACTTATATATAATTTTAATCTTTAACATTTTAAAGTTTACAATACAGAATCATATTTCCTGCTCCTTGACAAAATAATTATTGCAGCTGAACAACTTATTCGCAGACATCAGTTGTAATACAAAAAAAAAAGAGTATGTATATTAATTTTACTAAGAGCTGAATCGAAAATT
The DNA here is from genome assembly GCA_018150985.1 of Chymomyza costata. Classification (NCBI taxonomy): domain Eukaryota; kingdom Metazoa; phylum Arthropoda; class Insecta; order Diptera; family Drosophilidae; genus Chymomyza; species Chymomyza costata. The sequence continues at coordinate 27,532,848 of JAECWU010000127.1, read as the reverse complement.
GATGCAGCACTTTGGCTTTGTTAGCGAAGATATAATACTAATGATATGTACTAATAATACTAATAATGTATACTAAGTCTTTTGTTACTATTACGTAGCAAACAATTTTTCTAGCTATGAGTCAGGATACAATGGCGTCCCTGAATTAGCCAACCAATTTACTAAAATACAAAAATGTAAGATATTTTATTTCTCAGCGTAGTTTTCTATTAGCTCAATACACTTTTCCCAGTAATGCATAATAGCTTCCATAACCTTTTCAAAATTGGCTTTTAACCTATCATCTTTTTAGTTGCCAAATCTTTAACCACTGATACGTTGTGGCCTGATAGGAGTGGGTAGTGTCTTATGCAAAGTTACTGTCTCATTCCAAAAGTCACTGACTAAACAAGCTGCACTTGTTCCTTAAGCTATACTTACTATTTAACTAATTGCTGCTTACAATTCACAACTTGTTTAAACTGTGCAATTTGCTCTTTTATAATGTAAGGCAATTAAGCAGACTGGTTCTTTTGTTTGTGCTATTAAATATCAGAAATAAGGTTGGTGAAAATATTCAAACAATATCTTTGGGGCTTATGTTGCAGTAAACCATTTTGGTATGAATTTTTTAAATTTATATACGTACATGGCCCTAGCAGCCATGGCTTACTATAAATACAATATGTATATGAATTATTTAAACTTTAACTTTTTCATTTAATTATTAATACATTTCTGTTTTTCCAATCTATGGGAAGGCATACGGTCACTTTTGCTGACAATAGCCTATACTTTAAACGTCATTAAAACATGTAGGTAATGTTTTTTAAGCGCCATGTATCGGAATTACACAAATATGTTAATGTTAAGCAATATAAATTTTAACAGAGCGCGCAGCTGTTAATCTATCAGCTGTTAAGCACTGCTGTAGATCTCAAAGAAAGGAAGCTGCAGATCTAGCTGTATGCAAGGCTGGTAATCTAAACTTATTTATTCAAGATGACTTTGTTTAGATTTCAAAATTGTTAACCAAATGCAAAGCCAATAAAAATATCCGGTAGCGACATACTTGCTCTCATTTTGGTCAGTCGAAAACTAAAAAGGAGTCCCCTTCCAGTAGGGTTTTCTGTTATTTTGATAAATATTTAAGACTATTTTCTCGGGGTACAATAGATCTACTCGGGTCGTAGTACATTTAACACCCATTACAAATAATAATAAGACTATTTTCTCGAATTCTATCAATCGTACAAAAAAAGGTCATACAAAAAAGTAGAAAGGTACCCAGAAGTTCATATTTTGGGCGGTAGATGGCGACATTAGCAGTTTTTAGTAATTTTATCTATCTCCTTCTCCCTACTTTGGATTATTTTGCGTATAAAAAGTTCTAGATCAAGTAACTATTTCAAGTATTCCTAAATTAGCGCTGCGCTAAGATAAATATATTATTATTATTATTGGAGGAGTACAACTAAATACAGTTGACCTTATATTATACAAAAAAGTATAATATATTTTAAAAATAAGATAGAGGGAATAGATATAAACTAATCCGCGTCTCTAGCCCGGTGGGTGGACTTTTTAACGATATGCACCAACTCACATCAAGAACTGGCCAGACACTTGGATTTACAAAATTAAAGATGAAACAAGGAAACAAGATAAAAATTAAACATTATATCACAAAAAGAGCCAATAGATCATCGTTGACCAAGTGGGTGACTCTTCATATAGGGTTGTTCAATGATGCTCTAAGTGGCAAGTCAAGATGACTTAAGATAGAAGAAGTGATAGATTGAATAGACCGTTCGAAGGAGAGGAAGTTGTAAAAGTTATCATAGTTAGAGCATAAGACACGGAAAGTATCGTGCAAAGCATAATTAGAACTAAAAAATTGAAAGGCTAATGGTCTAAAATAACGAGTTACTCTAGAAGGTATGACAAAGGTAACTTTGCTAAGAAGTACATTGGAATCGATAAGACCGAGTAACAGCTTATGCAAGAATAACACGCCGTGGCATGCGATGAATTAAGGAAGGCAATCTTATAAGGCGAAGTCTATCGGAATATGGCGGCAGTCTCTATATTTCTGGTGGTCCTGAAAACATTAAACAAAACAAATTCCCGTGTGCAATTTTTCCAGGTCAAAATACATTTTTGCTGTACTATTGTATGCCTGCCAGATGAAGTTATTTTAGGACGTAGCAAGTATCTCATAATAAAAAGTATAGGTATGATCGACTGCATCATGCAAGTAAATGCTGTCGAATAATTAATTTTACACGCGTGTTCCAAAGAGCAGTAGATACATCAAATCCTCTTATTTTATCTATTTTATCCAATAAGCCTAATACCAAAAAGACTAGGCACCTACTTTTTGAAGTTTTTACTTTTCTAAAATAGATGCGTATTGTAGACATATTATTTAACATAAAAGTTTAATTCATTAATATTACAAGACTTTTCTGTTTTGTGGAAAAACAAACCTAAAAAGGCGTTGCCACACCCATTTTTCCCCAAAATTTCTTTCTTTAGTTATTATAAGCCCCAAAAAATGCACCTAAAGTGGTTGCTTCCCCATGTCGACTCGACTCGGCCAAGTTTATTCGAGCATCTGATAATCTACAACTTAAAAATTTTGGTATTCCTAGCGCTTGTGGTATTCGAGATCTAGGTATTCACGAAAATGTCAAATAAATATTCAATCTAATAAAAACTGAGTTCAGAGCAAAATTCACAACTTGTCTGTTTGTTGAGCAGATTGCACCATTGATTGCATCGTTTGTGGGGTTGTCTTATGGTTGTACGAAAAATCTAAATCTTGTAATTTTTGGATAAACAACCAAATTGTACAACCTGTCGCAACGTGCATGTCTCGGGTTCTGTCTATATGGTAACTCTAATAATGATCATTTTCTGCGAAAGCGCGAAAGTAACTCAAAAGAAAGATAATTTAATTTAAAATTAAGAAACTATATGTGAATGTGAAGACAAAATGTGGCACACACTAGACATCGGCATACTCGTAAGTAGCGGCATTATTTAAAGAGCCTATTCGAAATACTATTTAGATATGAGTAGCCAACGGCTCTTAATTTAAGTTTTAGTATTAATATCCAAGCACAATAAAATTAGTTTATTATCACAATAAACTTTATGTCACTATCGATATATTTTTATCAAAACTATAGCGAAAAGTAAAAATGAAAAATTTTAGACTTTGCACATTTTTGAAGACGGCTAGAAAATCTATTTTGCAGATCGTATCTCATCTGCTGTTTTGATGATAATAACAATTTTCTTTTTTTTATGAAATTATGTACGAATTAATCCTAAGCCAGATGCAATAAAATATACATACTATAAACATTTTTATTATAATTTATTGCAAGTTGCAAATCTTTGTAAATGCTCAAAAGTCTTTTCAGCGATAAGGCATTAGAAGCAGTTTAAGCTGGAAGCTGCGTGGAGGGCGAAGCATTGTTCCTAGTTTTTATATTCTCTACAAAAGAAGTATTATATATTAGATAATTACAAAATTATGCTATGAGTATAACAATTGCACTCAGATTTTACGCGACATAAGTATAGTAACTTCTATACTTATTACTAGTGCTGGAGAAAACATAGATGTTATATCGATGCATGGATGTATCGAAGTTTAACATATCTATATATCGATGTTGGCCAACAGAGATGTTTCTCCAGCACTTCTGCACTCGTCAAATGGGTGTTTAGTAGTGCTGGAGAAACATCCCTGTTGGCCAACATCGATATATAGATATTTAAACTTCGATACATCGAAGCATCGATACTACTTATTAACAAATTATGCATAAAAGTCCATTAAAATTGTAAGGAAACTATGAAACATACTCGGCCGTGCTCCGAAAAACGAATGTTTGATGCTGCCAATTTCACTAAACCGAATTTTTGATGTGATTTGAAACCGAATGTTTTGTTGCAAGAGGAATTAAAACACAATATGTCAATTTAAAGTTATATATTTATTGACAATTATTCTTGAGTATGATTTTTCTGACTCAAACCAAAAAATAGCATGCATTGCACATATTATACACGAACACATGACGATAAGTGCAACAGGGTTCCCTTTAACAAAAATAGCCAAGTCGTATTTAATTTCAATAAATATTGTTGCTAAAGAAGGATTTTTGTGTAATCTATATATATATTACACAAGGCCGTTTTTTGTGACATAAAAGGCTCCTAGACGGATCGCGTGATTTCAACAAATGAGGTATCAATCGAAAGCTATTTACACCTAGATGTGCAATAAGGTGTTATTTTTTCGATTAAATCTATATTTTGGTGGATATCGCTAAAATAAAATTTCAATCAAACATGGTCCAATTTCAACAAATGAGGTATCAATCGATAGCTTTTCACGTGCAGATATGTAATTAGGCTTGCTTTTTTATTAAACACATTATAATACACATTTTGCTTGCAGCTACATGCTGACCGGTGTGTGAGAACCTCTACGTTCTCTATATGAAATTCGATTAAAAATCGTTCTTGCTTTATCTACAATCTTGATATCGCTCCTCTCTATTATTAAGTTTTCACTATCTGTCAACTGTCAACTGCATAATAATTAGTGGTGAAAAAATAATTTGTAACTATGCCTAGAAGAGCCCGAACAAACATTTCTAACAGGTTAACTCGCGAAAATCGGAGAAATTATATGCGAACTCGTCGGATTTCACGGTTTTCACCATATAAAATTGCAATGAGTAATCACAAACCAGAGATGCAGCGACTTGGATGTTTGAGCAAAATGTGGAGAATCAGGTATTTGTTCATGGTCAGCTCTATGTGGCATTGAGCCGAGCCCGCTCCTTTACTGGAGTAAGAGTATTTATAGAAAAATCACCAAACCAAAGAGTCCTTCCGCAGAATGAAGGTTTCACAACTTCAAATATTGTTTATAACGAAATTTATTCATTTTACACTTTTCATTATATTGGCTTTTTTGAATAAAGACAATGTATTATTTTCTGCAAAGCTAGCCTGAAGGCCTACGTTGCTCCGGCTACAAGCCTTTTATAAATTAGAATTAAGTTCTACTTTATAATAATATTAATAAATAAAATAAATATATATTTAAGGGGAATAAAGCACAAATAAATAATAATAATAATAAAATAAATAAATTTTCTGCAAAGCTATTTGTATATTATGCAATGCATTATTTGGAGATTTTCGCCGCCGGGTTCACTAGTTCTATTTAATAGACAAAATAACAAAATACTGGCAATATTTTAATGAAAATGAAATGTAAACAACATGTAGTAATAAAAACGTAAAAAACTGCGGCACCAAAGTTCATTTTCCGGAGCACGCAAACACGAATCCGTATAAAATTGCTCGATTTGGTTTTTTCGTTTTCCGGTGCACGGCTGATTAATTGCATTTGACTCAAAAACTTCTCAAGCAACAATATTTCCTTGATTTAATTAAAATCTGTTAGGAATAATCGCACAGCTTTAGTTGTTCGGTTATATGCATATACATATGCTTCTTATATACAACTGCAGATGGCCATTGGCAATATCTTAACAGCAGAGTGAGAGAGTAATTAACAGCGATAGCTCTCAACTCTGTTCTGTTACATTCTAACATTATGCTTATACAGAACATACGTAGCTTACATTTTATATAATTTCAACAAAATGGTTAGGGAACTACGGATATTATAAGCCTCAAAAAATCTACAGTCACCAAAATTAGTATGCGCACACATTTGAAGAGAAAAAATCTGAAATTAAGAGTACATAGTAGTACAAAAACTAAAAAAATATATGATTCCTTCGAGCCGGATTTGAACCAGCGACCTATGGATAACCGCTCATCTTTGAATTGCTGCCAACTACAGTCCACCGCTCTACCAACTGAGCTATCGAAGGTGCGTTGTTTGACTTGTCAAACAAGCTCATAAATATAAAAATCTATGAAAAAAATATCTGCGTATTCAACATAATTTATACAAAAACAAAAAAAAAGTGAAAGGTGCACTACTTAAAAAGATTTACTGATACGAATTTTTTGGAACTTTTAATGCTAAAATTTTACAATGCAGCCAACCTTCGATAGCTTAGTTGGTAGAGCGATGGACTGTAGTTGGCAGCAATTCATAGATCAGCGGTTATACATAGGTTGCTGGTTCAAATCTGGCTCGAAGGATAGCAAATTAATTTGCTTAATAAATATTTTACTTATTACAAATACAATACAATACATAAGAAACTGTCAGTTTTCCCAGACAATCAATTGATTTTCTATTCAAATTTGAAGGGACATGGTTTTGTGAAACTTTCACACCTGTCCTTGTTTTGCAAGTACAATGAACAATTTGTATCCAATGAGGAAAAACCGCAGTCACGTGACGTTTATTCGTTTTCCATTTTTAGCCAAAGCTTGTGACCATCAAACTTCCATCAAGTTTTGGCCTGATAAGCTAAAATATGGCTATAAAAATTATTGGCACACGCTCCAACAGCTGCCTTTACTATTCAAGTACATACTTTAATTTTAAAGAAAATCTAATTATTAAAGTTAAACATGTGAGAAACTCATATGACAAATGTACGCTCGTGCGTTTCGAGTTATTTGGAACTTTATGATGCATAACGTTTAAAAGATTAAATGTTTAGTTGTAGATAGCAGGGCCACATGACTCACGACCAATAATACTGCTCTTGTGGCTATTAAAAATCTAGATTCGGTGCTAAGCACATGACAAGTACACTAACGAGTTCAAGCTATACATATGTTAAAATCAAAAAATGTCAATCCGGTGACACTGATAAGGTACTGACTCTTGAATTAGTATAACTTAAAGAAGTATTTACTATAATTGAATAAAAATATTGCTAAGGTTCTTTTGGTATTTCTTCTAATTTGTAATTGATTGGAGTGGACAATCCAAGACAACTTAACGGGTTTTACACTGCTTATACAGCAGGGATATAAAAAAAAATTTCATGGGATTCCCAACTTTTAGCTTTTACCATACATAATAATGATAAAAGATGGCGCATACGACTTTGGGATACCCTGTACCACCAAATTGCAGTTAAGTCGAATTTAACACCAAAAAATTTTTTTTGACCGATCGATCCTATGGGGACTATATATAATATAGTCACTAATTGGGAACTATAAGAAACTTCCGACTGCCAAATTTGGTAACGATATCTTCAAAAACAAACGAAACAACGAATTTTGTACAAAAAAGGTTTTTTTTTATGGGAGCTATATGATATAGTCAACCGATTTTGATCAAATTTGGCACAGTGCTTGGGTACTCTAAAAAACTTGCGAGTGCCAAATTTGGTTATGATATGTTCATAAACAAACGAATTATCCATCTAAAACTTTTGGTTTTTTACGAGGTCCTCTGAAACACTCCTATGGGAGCTATATAATGTAACTCCGATATCGAAAAAACTTGTAAACTTGTCTCCCCTGACATAATTACGCATCTAATCTGAAAACTTGGTCGCTCTAGCTCTTACCATCTCTGAGATCTAGGCGTTCACACAGACGGACGGACATGGATATATCAACTTCTCTTGTCACCCTGATCATACTTTAGGTAACTTTGGGGGGACTTCGACTTCTCCTTCTGTATGTTACATACATTTTCAGCTTGCACAAACTTAATATACCCTTTGTACCATACGGTGCGGGGTGTAAATAAAAACTGGTTGCTCTAGCTCATACCATTTTGGAGATCTGGGCGTACATACAAATAGACATACGAACGTGGGTATATCAACTTCTCTACTCACCCTGATCATACTTTAGGTAACTTGGGGAGGTCTCTGACGACTCCTTCTGTATGTTACATATATTTTCCACTTGCACAAACGTATATAAAAATGGGGAACGTTAACCGATTTCGAACGGATTGGGCATAGCTCTTTGGTACTCCAAAAAAATTTTGACCGCCGAATTGAGTTACGAAATATTCATAAGCTAACGAATTATTGTCTTAAAACTTTTTTCGATCGATCGGTCCTATGGTTATATACACAAGCGATAAATTTTCATAGAATGCTTAGTACAGTAAAAATAGGAATTTCTCTTGCTTAATGTATTAAGGACCATCCAAAAGGTCTAAAGCCAAATTGGAGACCTCCTCCCCCCGTAGGGTTTTCCGTTATTTTGACATATGTTTGAGCCCATTCATCTCAAAATCTATAAACCGTACACAAAAACTTCCAAGGCAGAAAATGTTTAGAATTGAATTTAAAATTTTACTTGTACTGGAAGGTATACCCAGTAGTTTACATTTTAGGCGACAGAGGGCGCCAAAGTTACTTCAACGCAGTTTTTCCTACTTTCACCCACCTCCTTGCCCTTTTTTGTTTTTGGCGTGTATCAAAAATTTGTAGATCTTAAAAAAGTGCACAAGACTGGTTTTTAAATCATGTAAGTATCTCTAGTAGTTTCCACGTTATGACGCTTTAAAATTCTTCCCGTGCCTTGAAAAACATGCAAGCGCATCGCCGCTGCTGCGCACAGGGGGCGCTAAAGTGCTGAACGTAGCACAGCGCTTGCTAGCTTTTCAAGGAGCGGGAAGACTTTAAAGCGTCATAACGTGGAAACTACTAGAGATACTTACATGATTTAAAAACCAGTCTTGTGCACTTTTTTAAGATCTACAAATTTTTGATACACACTTAAAACAAAAAAGGGCAAGGAGGTGAGTAAAAATACAAAAAACTGCGTTGCAATAACTTTGGCGCTCTCTGTCGCCTAAAATATGAACTTCTGGGTGTACCTTCCAGTACAACTAAAATTTTAAATTCAATTCTAAACATTTTCTGCCTTGGAAGTTTTTGTGTACGGTTTATAGATTTTGAGATAAATGGGCTCAAACATATGTCAAAATAACGGAAAACCCTACGGGGGGAGGAGGTCTCCAATTTGGCTTTAGACCTTTTGGATGGTCCTTAATACATTAAGCGAGAGAAATTCCAGTGTACAATTTTTTCCAGGTCAGCCCCTGTTTTGGTCTATTTTTACTGTACTAGCTTGGGAACTCTAAAAAATGCCAAGCGAGAAATTCGGTTAAAATATCTTTAAGCAAATAATACCGGCCGATCGGTTTTTTTGCGGCTATGTTATAAAGTCAACTGAAATACTTATCATACAGAGCTTGGGAAACTTTAACATCTTTAGAAATAAGCAAAAAAATTATGACAGAATGATAGACAGAAAGACGAACATGTCTAATCGCGAAATTTAAGTCGGCGGTTATCCAATACTGCATTCCTGCTATGGTCACCTCTTTTGGTCGACTGCGATTTTCATCTGCTACGCAATATTTTACTATTGAAAACGTAAGAGCAAAATCCGCTAGAGTAGAATCCAGCTTGTTACTTCCCTTTTTTTCCAGCATTTCCAACACTAGTATGTTAGGTCGCCTAGTTGTGGGATGGCCCTAAATTTGACTTTTTATGGAATAAATGAAAAATAAAAATGTATGCTTTTTGTGGTTAAAAAATATTGTATGTTGTGTAAAGTGAAAAGCCTCATTGAAAAATCAACGACAAAAAGCGATTTAAAACGAGATTGAATTCTGTCATGATCTGGAAAGATTTTTCATCATAGCATTATGAGCTTGGAGCAGAGGTTGGCGAACGTAGCGTACAAGTGTCAAAGCACAATGTAATTAAAAAAATAATTATACAGTTTTTTTTTACTTATAATCAAGCAAGTATTATTAAAAAGTATGGGCCAAAAGCTGGTTTCTGCGGTTTTTTTTTTTTTTTGCTAAACTTTTATATACTTAATTATATAATATGTATTACATTGCGTCTCATGGAAATACATATGTTTTTATAAGAATTATTATTTTGTTCTTTGGCATATTTTTATAACTCTTTCGTAGCAAATTAAAATAGTGGCATTAGATAAATATCTATGCATAATATTCATATTTTATAAAGTACATTCCTAAATCAAATCTACGAAGCTAAACTATTTTTTTTTTTGATTCCAGAAAGCTCTAATTTTAAGTATACATATGTAAATGTGTGCATACCGGTTGCATAGAATTCATTGTAAATCGTTCATTATTTTGATGGTCATAATTCTCAGATTTTCGAAACTACTACTACATTTTGATGTAAAATATGCATGAAGGACATTTCTGCATGTGACAAACTCCCAAGTTTTTAAGTGAGAGCATATTGTCGCACTAAGAAATATGTGTCAAAGGTTCTCAAGCATTTAAATAATTGAAAGTGCCGCCTACTATGGAAGCCGATTGCTTCATACAATTAAATATTAATACACAAAAAAAAATAATCACAAAGGCGAATGTCCTATTAAACGTAATTCATGCAATATCAATTATTAGTAAAGCAAAGGTCAATTGATTTACACTTACCACTTGTTCAAATTTCAACGTACTTTTGGTTTTTCCTTTGTGGTTTTGTTAATTTATTATACTGGACCAACACATGAGGTTTGCTTTAATTGCAGACACTAGTTGCATTGTTATTGACGAAGCCATCAAATGCATACGCAGCACGTTACTCATACGCACCGTATGGGCTGCCTTGTGCCGCTGACGTCACAGTGCTGACCTGACGACGTATCTGACGTTGGTCAGTCGGCGAGGTTTATTAGTTTTTCGCTTTCTTGGTTTGTACTTAATTTGTTTTTCGTGGTATTGTTATTATAGCCGTCTGGTTTAGCTTGCCTTATAATTTCGTTTATATATGTATTTGTTGGGTTGGCTATTGGCCTTCCTTGGCATTGGGCATTGCTGCAATATTAATATGAAAATAGACTTTGGCTATTTATTTGGCGTTGTTTGCTTTTTTTGCAATGTCATGATGAAAATTAAGTTAGAATTTCATAAATAAAATATGCACCTAACACATAGGACGCGCGTAGTTTTTAGTGGGGTCTACTAAAATAAGGATTAAAAAAAAAACAATTAAGTCCCGACGCGTTGTTTTTGTTTTTTGCGCCACTATACTGTATGTATGTACTTATATAAACATCAATGAATTTAGTATCTACCCATTGTAAATATCATATAAGCGGCATATATATGTGTATACATGCGCAGGAAAATGTTCCAAGTTAATATATATGTATATACATACGTATATACGTTGCTGCCGGCAACAGCAGCCAAGCAAAACAGCACATTCAATCATATATCGTATGTATGTACATATGTAGCTTTGTATGCAGTGTGCGGCATTTGGTTTAAAATCATTATTTAACCCCATGTGCATTTATATTATTGCATATATACATACATATGCATGTTTATACAAATCATAAAAAACACGCTTTTCACACTATGCGCATGTATATGCATACATATGTACATACATATGTGCAATCAGAGACTAATCACATTCTTGATTTTGTTTTGCTATTAGCTTCGCCATCTATTTGCGCAATAGCATTTTTTTTTATCAATTGCCGATTTATAGTATGTACGTATAAACATATTCTGCACTTAGTTATATAGTTTTGTACGCTCAGCGTTAATTATTATTGACACTACACGACGGCGACCTGCGCGTTTCTGTAACAAAGCACCGAACCCACAAGCTGTAAACAATTACTAAAAAAAAATAATACACAAGCACCAATATATAATTCCTGTCAATGGAAAGACAGCGGCAAACTAAACCGGACGGCAACAAGGGCACAACAGTCAACAAACAGCTGACACCATGACGTCAGCTGTGTTAGCAGAGGCTGTTCTTGCTCTGTCAGCTGTGCACACTTACGATAAATTATCGATAACGCTTAACAACTGTTTGTAAAATAAACTACTATTGGAAACAATTCAATTAGTTGAATTTCTTGCTTATAAGAGTTTTTTCTTATTTTGCTAATAGTTTATGCACAAAAATATAACAACTCAGATACAGCCATAGCAGCAACAGACAACAAATGTATATATAATCATAAGTTTTAAATTATTACACGTTTTTAAACGTGTATAAACCAATAATTTTTATTAAAAGTTTTGTCAAACATTTCTGACTTAATTAGAGTTTTTGAAGTATGTACAAGTTTTTTATTTAGGCCTGGCCGTGTCCACCAACAAGACTGTAGTAAATTGCAATTGTAAGATTAGTGAACATATAATCTGCAAACTGCAATTGGTTGACCTAATCAATATTCTTTCTGAAATTATTTATTTACAATGCTAATTATAGTTAAAAGCTTATAAGTAACATAAAAGGTAGATAGCACTGGCTACTCAGGCCGTCGGCTGTCTTGCTGAAATTATAATCTTGTTAAATGTCGCATTAGCCAGAAAACCTTCAACTTGTCTTACCGGCTTGGCATAAAATATGCCAAACTTTAATCAATATGTGCCTTAGGTGCCTGCATTAACTTACGTTGGTATTATTATTGCTATTTACAGACTTTTTGAAAATATAACTACTATACACAGGGCCGTAGAGAGAAAATACGGGCCCCGGGCGGGAAAATGTACCGGCCCCTCTATTACACCTTTTTTGAATCACGACAGTAATTAGACCGGGCTCGGGGGAGTCCCGTCGAGCCTGACTATACACAACGTTCCTATTGCAAACCATTCTCGAGACAATAGCAACATACAACTCTAAATTGAGGACCACGAAATGAGTATTTATTGAATCAATTTTCGCATTAATGTGTATCAAAAAAGAACAATATCCAAATGTTTAAAAATATAATAACGTTATATGATCAAATAAATTGTTTTGAGTATTTTTTATACAATTATTTTTGATTCGCGTGCCAGAAGCCATCTGATTCTAGTCTATAGTTTTGCTTTAGCTGATTACGCGTAGCTTGCAATTGCATGAAAATATTGTTCAGACTGGCCTGGTAAATAAAATAGTCCAATATGTTCAAACGCACCTTATTCTTTTCCAAGGCACCGTACAAAAAAGAATAGACTACATTTTGAATAGGCAGATAAAATTTGAACCAATTGTTCATCCGTCCTCTACAAAAAGAAATAAGCATTAATTAAAAATTTAATATAATTAGAGGCATTTTTCATACTTACACCAACTCCGATTTTTCATGAAGAAATGTGATAAAACGTATTAAATTGTTAACATCTTTGCGCAAACTGAAAAAAAAAAATTGAATTATTGGAAAGCTAACTCAATTCTATAGTCAAAATTCAGCGGGGAAAGAGAATCAATATAAAAAATGAATGGTAATGTAAAACAGATTTACATAAACATTTGTTGTGAAGAGTTTCAGACAAGGCGATGCTCCTTTCTGCAGCCTCTTTAACTTTGCGATGAAGAGTCATGCGGAAATCTGCAGCGCATTTGAAACAACGATAGTTTTTTTTTATAAATGTGCCCAGTTGCTTGCGTATGCTGATGATGTAGACATCATTGGTCGACCCAAACCGGATGTTACCGGAGCCTTTGCTATTAAAAATCAATCTGCCGAAGTGGGTCTAGTGGTCAGTGGAAGCAAAACGAAGTATGTATATGTTTTCGTCAAGTAGTGGGAAGCGGCTATCAGGCGATTCGATTACGGTTGAAAGCTATGCTTTTGATGTTGTCAAGATTTTCGGCTACCTTGGCACCACAGTGACAACAGCGATGTCAGCATGGAGATCAAGCTGAGAATTTTTCGATGCTACTTTGGTCTCTCGCCGGACGCAGTTAACAATGTACAAGACGCTATACTAGCCGTTTTGCTTCATGGCGCTGAAACATGGCTGATGACGCTGTCTGATCTGCTTGCAGTGCTTGAGAGGAAAGCAATCCGTAAAGTTTACAATGGGGCCGTTGTGAAAAGCAGGTGGTGACATCACTAGCTACTCACTCTACTTACTTTTCTTCGGATTCCTCTTCGGTTGCACCGTCTCGTATTAAACGCACCTCCATATAGAAACCATGACTAAATTTATAGCGCAAATACTGCGTGCTGCCAAGAGATAGCATCTCACCATCATGGTACATCATAATAAAGTCGCCTAACATCTTACACTCAATTTCTTCGTTGGTGGCACAAATAATGGTGCGACCGCAGTAACGCAAATAACGCAAAATGTTCCAGATTTCACGTTTCGCTGTAGCTGGCATACCATACGTAGGTTCATCTAATAGGAATATCTTGTTATAGGCAATCAGGGCTAAGGCCACATTGAGCTTGCGCTGCTTTTCCGGTGTTAATGTATTAACCTTGCGATTCATCCAGCCCTTCATATTTAGCATTAGGCAGATATCATTCATTTTATTAGCAATCTGTGTTTCCGGCACGCCTCTAATCATGTAAAGCAGGCGAATATGCTCACCGGGTGTCAAGTCGGTCAGTAGACCTTTAGATTGTGGACAGTAGCCAACGTAGTCGCGAATTTTTTCAATATCGAATTTATGTTCAAAACCACGTACATATATCTCACCAAACGCAAATCTGTCAATGCCAGCCAGCTGACGTATAAGATGACTTTTTCCTGAATTGCGAGGTGCATATATAACCATCATCATGTATCTGCACATATTAGATATGGTTAAAGGCTTATAAGGTAAAACAAGACTTAACTGCTTACTTGTTTAGAGCAAAAGAGACAGTTTTCACAAATTTGCCCTCTTTTGGTAATTCGGCTTCTAGCTGATCGACCAGGAATACCGACTGCTTACACTTGCTGCCCTCAGCTTCTGCTATTTTAATCTTAACATCGGCAACATCGGCATCATCGAATGGATACGAGAGTGTACGGAATTTATGGATGCTGTAAATAAAAATGTGCACGTTAGAGTTCCATCCATAACTGTAGGCATATGTTTATTATTTTAATTGGTCCAACCAAAAATTCAGTAACCTATAAGAAAGTTTCGTTTGCTAGCCCATTGAGAGATCGTGTGCCATACACGAGACCTACCAAAATGAGATGAATCAACACAGGCAGCTTCGATAAGAAACACCTGTGGTACTATATACACGTCCACATCCAAAACTCCGATGATATTGCTGGGACATACTCTACTCTAGTGTGACTTCGAAATGTTGGATCTCCGCTTAGACGGCTCTTACATTAAGCAGGGTTCTCAAATTCCCGAAACGAACATAACTATTTGATATGGATCTAGTCGGTTAACAAAGAGGCATGTCAAACTTAGTAAGTATGCGTTGGCAGGATTCATCCTCAATCTCACAGAAGCTACAGGTTTTAGAATCGGTGAGTGTCCCAAAGAATTTCGTGCCTTATTGGGAACGCAGGTGTTGCTTGAACTTGGCCAGCCGCGCTGATCCACACTGAGTTTCGTCTGCGAGAAGACTCTTAGTAGCTGCTTGGCTAGTAGAGGTGTAGGGTTCAGCTACAGACGGTGTGAAGATTCGCCTTAATACTCTATTATAGCATGTACGGGGTTAGACTACATACATATATAAGTTGTTAAGCCCACTTACTTTTTGTTGCTGATTCGATTTGTTTAAGAAATAAAGCAAAAGGATTTTTACATAACTTACTCTCTAGTTGTTGTGAAGCGGCTTTCATAGCGATGTAGCTCAATCCAAAATATTAATGCCAGCATTAAAAGTCCTACAATTATCATGCAAGTGATTGCCGGCAAAATACCCGGCTGTTCCCATTTAAAGTAGGTTCCAACTGTTTAAGTATGTACAAATAATAAGAGACTTAGTCATAAATTTATACTAATAATAATAATAATAATATAAATACTTACATTGGCAACGAGGCACCATTTCGTGCATATTTTGTGCCGTACAATTAGCCATTTGGGAGCATCTGGTATCGCATAGTTGACGCTCCACGCCCTGCGTAAAGATATTGCTAATGGCATCTAGCATTGCAAAACCAGGAAATAATGAAGCAAAATAAAAGTATATCACATTGCTGTTGGCCACATCCCAATAAAGAATGTAAAGAAAAATGCCTGTTAAGGAAAAACGCTTAAGTTGCATGAAATGTTGAATTAGGACTATATAGTGTATGGCACGCACCTGTTAGGCTATGTAGTAGCACAGAGCAGAGATATCCACGCAAAACCAAAGTATTGTACATAGATATTACATATGTTATTGGCAAGCTGGAAAACCCAAAACACAGGAAGAGAAGCAGAATAACTGAAAGAGAAATATGACTTAGTACACACTATAGAGCTAAGAATGAGGCAAAAGTTGGAGTAACTCTGAATATTTTCATAGTTTTGAGCTTAGCCTATGTTTAATACATATATATTTTTAGAGTCACTGTTCAAGATCTTAAAATAGGATTCATTGTTAACATACCCAGATTATCAGTGAGGTTAAAATCACCAATGCCGGAAATTGACACAATAAAAATTATTACTATGGAGTAGACGAAAAAGGTAATAAAATCCCAAATCAGATTGATACCCCAGTATATCTTCAATCCAATACCAGCATTAATCTGTAGTTCACGCATCTGGGTGCCCCGCTCTTCTACAAGCGGTAAAATGAAAGTGGATATTGCCATAGGCAGTATGGCACCAATAGCAATTGGCGCACTTATGTGCGAAATTTCATTGTCCAGCAGATTAATTTTCATGGATAGTGGCGTCGGCATAGGATGATTGTCCAATTGACATGCAATGCTTTGTAAAGTTGGGTACGATTGTCTGCAAAGAGTCAACAGGTTTTATTTGAAGCCACAAATGAGCAGGTATGCACTTACTTCAGTATAATGTTATGCAACAAATTCAAAGTCATAGGCGCCGAATGAAAAGTATCCTGATTTATGAAGCCGTTTAGTTTCTGCGGCCCATCAGCTTCTACGGCACCCATACTTTTTCGATCACTATTCTTTTTGTTTATATCAGCTTTATATGAACCAGATTTGCATACGAACGAGTTTTCGACAAAGGTACGTGATACGGCATTGGTTTTTTTGTATTTTTTTACCTTTGCCACCGTTCTTATATCAATATAACCACAATCTTTCAAATCAGGTATATTGTTCATAAAATCCTTACTTTCTTCGAATCCAATGTGTATGTTATTGGAGCGCTTTTCGGGTACATCAAGTGATACGGCCAGCCAAGCTAAAATCACAATCACTATGGAGCTAAGCACGATAACGCATATAGGCCAAAAATTGGGTGCCGCATGCATCATCTTCTTGTAGAACATAGCTCGCATTTGTTGTCGACGTAGCTGCTTACGACTCACCACATGGTATTTAAGGAATTGAGCTGTATAGTATAGTTTTTAGAACATAAGTTACAGTGGGTGAAGGCACCTCGCCTTGGTAGTACTTACTGACATCTGGTATCAACTGCTGCTGCAACCGAAATGAAGTGACCAACTTCATAAAGATGGTTGACAAATCAGAGCCCAGCACACGTGCATTCTCGATGCCCAACTTTTTGCGATCATTCTCCAGGTGTATGAGCACGCGTTGCAAGGTGAAGCGATGCATGTGATCAATTTTATAAGTAAGCGAGTCGCCGATTTCGTTCTCAGGTTTTATATCTGGTATAAAACGCTGCAGAAAGTCAGTTATGGGTCCCTCTGGCACATTCGGGTTTTTAATAACTATCTGAAAGCGAAAACATTATAGTGTCAGATTGTAACAATCGAAGAGGCTCTTACCAACTCCAAAGCGCTACTGAAATGACTGCGCAAAAAGAAAGGCGTGCCGCTGGCCTCTAGAAAGCCCATATTAAGTACACCAATACGATCGGCTATGCGATCGGCTTCATCAACACTGTACGTTCCTACAACGATCACACGATCATTTTTCTCTAGATTAACAATGGTCCAAAATGCTTGCGTGTAAAACGCATTCAAATTCTTCGTCGGATCTTCCAATATTAGCACAGGTGTTGCGCCTGTCAGTGCACAACAGAGGGAAAGTAGACGACGTTGACCAATGTTTAGGTTTTTAGCAAGTGTCCTTTTGTCAGAAATATATTCATTCAGATAGCCTAAATATTTACTGTACTCAAGTGGGACACGATCCTGATCGTCATCGCTTAGCTTCAATTTGGCATGATACTTTAGGGTCTGCTCAACGGTCAAATAATGAGCTAGACCATCCTCGTTGAAACGAAAATCAATCATACGCTTCCGTTTTTTACTAGGCAGTATTTCAACGCCATTCATGTACATACTTCCATATTGCGGATACTTTAGGCCTGACATAACACGCAGCAACGTAAGCTTTCCAGAGCCAAAATGGCCTAGAACCACAAAAATCTCGCCTTTATAGGTTCGCATAGATATACTCTTTAGAACCTTGCGGTCTTGATCACCATGTGCGCTGGTGCTGACAGATTTTAGGCGTAACATCTCGACGCTGCCTACATCGCCGTACTCGTAATTATTAAATTTTCGTATACGTGCAAACATCTGGGGTCTTTTGCGTTTTTCTTTCTTTGAATCTTGCTTAGGCTTGTTTGACACCACGCGGCGGCTAATAAAGCGGCCTGGCCAACGCCACTGTAAGATGACAAGCATCAGAATGTGAACGACAAGGCACAGTAGAATTGAACCGAATAGTATCCAATAATCATTGCTTTTGACATCATTGGACTTGTCGGTGAGGCGATAAAACATCTGTATGGCAAACTCCATCTGATTATTAAAAAAAACAGTCATTATAAATATCACATATAGGCCATGCACGTCCCAGTAGCGCTGTAGTAGTACGCAGAAAACGCAATAATTGAAGATCCACACGATTATACTAAAAAGTACAGCGTTTAATGTATTAGCGAACGCTTTGGCATACACGAAAGCCGTCAAAATTAGACCAATGGTGTACAGAATTATGAAAACGATCATAAGCGCCAGGGCTTGCATTGCCATGTCGGCACCACTTAAAAATATCCAAAGAAACTGTCAGTAAAAAAAAAAAAAAGAGTTTCTTAAAATCATGCTATAAAGCAAAAGCTTGTAGTGACTTACAAATATCATTAATACAATTATTAAACCAAGCACTGTCAGGCGCAGAAACAGCGGAAGAAATGCGGCAAGCCACTGTTTGGAAAACGAGTATCCATATTGCCATTGATGTACCATAACGTTGTCATTTAATTGCTGCGCAATATTCTAAAAAAGAAAGACACATCATAATTACTTGAATCGTAAAAACTAATTATATACTACACGATTAGTGCTTACCCATACTATATTCAAAAATGGAAGCAAATATAAAAAGTTATATAAAAAATCTGGCACGCTCGACACACCCATTTTGGAGCAGAGATCATCGCTTCCAAGTACACGTATATTGTGTACCTTTACGTGTGGCTCAGAATAGGAGGTGGGCAGCTCGCGGCGTAATTTGTGATACCATTCCATAAAAACTTGATGCTGTATTTGAAGAAAGCCTTCACGTATATAAATATCCTGATTTATATTATTATCATGGGTAGCGTCATGCTTGGGATGAACCACACCCGAACAACGTGTGACCCACAGACGATCTTGGGTTAAAAACGGATTGATCGAACGAAACTCACTGGGAAAGCGTATGGCTACGTTAAGCACTTTAGGTACTTGGTCGCCTTGCAGGCCTGAAAAGACGATACCAGCTAATGTCGTGCGGTCGTCAAATTGATTTTGCAGCTTTTCCATTGTCGCGAAGCCAACGGTGTCGTTCAGGTCAAGTGTCTTAGCCACGGATTTGGCCACTTCTGTGGTAAATTCTGTAATAGGTGCATAGTAAAGCACATATTTAGTTCTATCGCGCTTGGTGCTTATTAAACCGCTGCAAATTATAAATATTATTATGGCAAAAAGCACACTTGGGCACTTTAATCATTACGTGATTATGTTTAAGTTATCCAGCGAATGAGATGCAATGTCATCGTCACTTGGCAAAGAACTACTATCAAGCCACGATGAAGGCATATCTATGAGGTTTAGAAGTACCACAAGCAGGAGTACTAATGTGACGCTTGTTTCAAGAATGATACGGCGCCATTGGTTTTTCTCAATTTGCATATTACGTGAAAATAACACTCCAAAAGTTGGTGCCATTTTAAGTGCAATTGTCTGTGACTTTAAAATGGAATAGTGAACACTTTTTGTAAAATTTAGTTTTGTACCTAAATATTAAGAATTTATAATTATGACAACGCTTACTTTGGTGTTTAATAAATACATAATTTAAAAAAATGAAATACAGTCGAGGCGGTGCCCGACAGTGTTATACCCTTTACCTTTTTTCTCGAAAAAAATTGTATTCCTGCATAGTCCTTCTAAGAACTTTCCAATTGGATTTTTTTTTTTTTTTGTGCAAAACGAACAGCTTACCAAAATTGGTGATTCTATGTCAAATGTTACCAAAATTACGTAGAGTCAAATATTGACGCAGTTTATTGGCAAGGGGAGGTGAAATTTGTACATTTTTGACTATAACTTTTGTTGTATTTGTCCGATTTAGTTCGTTTTGACACACAGATGCATGTAACTATAAACAAAGAATATAGAACTACTGTAGTTCTATATTCTTTGCTATAACGCATCGCTCTTTTAAATAAGACTATTAATCGGTGTGGCTAAAAACCGCGAAAATCTACTGCGGGGGAACGGGGGAAGATATTGACATGATTCAGCCAACTTAAGCTTCTCAGGATATATGCGCACCAGCTGGTAAATTTTCGTATCTCTAGCTCTTATAGTCTCCGAAATCTAGGTGTTCATACAGACTGACAGGCGGACGGACGTACGGACATGGCTCAATCGCTACCCGAGGTTATAAGCTTTTTAGTATGAAGGACTTGGGGTCTGACACGCCTACTACTGTCCGTTACATACATTGCACAAATCTAGTTTACCCTTTGTACCTATAGGTACAGGGTATAAAAAGCGCTTATAAATAATATGGTAGTCGGCACGCAAATATACTATTACTTTACTTGCATATTTAAAAAAAATGATTTTAGCCGCCAAAACGTTAAATCTGTATGAACAAAAGATAGGAGGAAGAAAAAATAATTTTTTAGGAATAACATTTCTTTTTAGTAATGTGGCCAGATCATCATATATCAAAACGATAACAATATTTTTGAACATTAAAATCAATACCATTATTGGCAATCAATACAAACAGTTTTTTTTTAATAGATAGTGCCCTATATTTAATTACAAATTAGAATATAACAAATATAACCAAATACATGCAGCATATTTATTTTCACAACTGTTAAATACTTTTGCCAGTGTTGCGATTCGATGCGGCAACATATAACTATCGTTACTATCGATTGTTCAACAGGCAATCGCCCAGCACTAATAAATGCGG
The DNA here is from genome assembly GCA_018150985.1 of Chymomyza costata. NCBI lineage: Eukaryota > Metazoa > Arthropoda > Insecta > Diptera > Drosophilidae > Chymomyza > Chymomyza costata. The sequence goes on along the minus strand of JAECWU010000127.1, from coordinate 27,511,595 downwards.
AATTGCCGAGTCATATATAATTGAGTTTTTTGAAAGAAGTTGAGGAAAAAGACAAAAATACGTCAAAGTAAAAAAATTGTGCACTTATTGATTTGTGTGCTTCGTGCAGTGTTCGTTTGGTAGTTGACTAAGTAATACAACAAATTAAATTGAAACGATATTAACGACAACATGACTGTAACAAATCGGGTAGGTGATGCACCGAAGCATAAAAACAATGCTGCAAAAAAAATGAACTCCCTTTTATTTTTAGATGGAGGTTGAGTCCGCCTACCAAAAAGGCGAAGGCTTTCGTTCGTATTACATACAAAAAATTGAGGAATTGCAATTAATTGTAGCCGAAAAGAGTCAAAATCTGCGTCGCTTGCAGGCGCAGCGCAATGAGCTCAATGCCAAGGGTAAGCAACTATAAACGCAATTATAGGACTTTTTAAAATATCGTTTATCTGTACAGTTCGCATGTTGCGCGAGGAGCTGCAGCTACTACAGGAACAAGGTAGTTACGTAGGTGAAGTGGTCAAGCCGATGGACAAGAAGAAAGTGCTGGTAAAAGTGCACCCGGAAGGCAAATTTGTTGTTGATCTGGACAAGAATATTGATATTAACGATGTAACGCCAAATTGCCGCGTGGCTCTACGCAATGAAAGCTACACTTTGCACAAAATACTGCCCAACAAGGTTGATCCGTTGGTATCGCTTATGATGGTCGAGAAGGTGCCCGACTCCACCTACGAAATGGTCGGAGGTCTTGACAAGCAGATTAAGGAAATTAAAGAAGTCATTGAGCTGCCCGTGAAACATCCTGAACTGTTTGATGCCCTTGGCATTGCGCAGCCCAAAGGTGTGCTTCTTTATGGTCCACCAGGTACAGGCAAAACTCTGCTAGCTCGTGCTGTCGCTCATCATACTGAATGCACATTCATACGCGTCTCCGGCTCGGAGCTGGTACAAAAATTCATTGGTGAAGGCTCACGCATGGTACGTGAGCTTTTCGTAATGGCACGCGAGCATGCACCATCTATAATTTTCATGGATGAAATCGATTCTATTGGTTCCTCGCGAATTGAGTCTGGTTCGGGTGGTGACTCTGAAGTGCAGCGCACAATGTTGGAACTGCTGAATCAATTGGATGGTTTCGAGGCAACAAAGAACATCAAAGTTATTATGGCCACCAATCGCATTGATATTTTGGATCCTGCTTTGCTGCGTCCAGGCCGCATTGATCGTAAGATCGAGTTTCCTCCACCAAACGAGGAGGCACGTCTAGATATTCTAAAGATTCACTCACGTAAAATGAATCTAACTCGTGGTATAAATCTGCGCAAGATTGCTGAATTGATGCCTGGAGCTTCGGGTGCTGAGGTAAAAGGTGTTTGCACAGAAGCCGGTATGTATGCGCTGCGCGAACGCCGTGTGCACGTCACCCAAGAGGATTTCGAAATGGCTGTGGCCAAGGTGATGCAAAAAGACTCGGAGAAAAACATGTCTATCAAGAAACTATGGAAGTAAACTATTACTTATTACCCTTATATGTAAAAAAAAAAAGAACCATTAAAACTTTGTCTTTACATGCTAATTTAATATAAACAAAAAAAAAACGAAACAAAATGCAATGTTAAGCGGAGTTAGTTTGATGCTCATTTACTGCTTGGTGCAGAATGGCAGTAATTTGCTCATCATCAGCTACATCTAGGCAGCTCTGATTATCGGCATCGAGTAGCTGCAAGTCCGCCTTGTGCTTTAATAGAAACTGCAGAGCCTCCACATGACCACAACTAGCCGCATAATGTAGTGGTGTCTGCTGCTCACCATCGCGTTGATTGATATCGACGCCCTGCTGGATCAGAAACTCAAGTATTTCGACTGCGTTGCGGTCTGTGGCCCAGTGCACTAAGCCCATGCCATGTTCATCCAGCAACAATAGATCTGCTGGCACAAACATGTCACGTAAACGCGACAAATTTTGCTCCTTAGCATAATCAAAAACAGTTTTCTCATGTTCTGGCTTGAGATCCTCACTGGGCGCAGATTCAATAGAGTGTACAACCCAGCCAGTAGCAAGTCCACTTGTCTTTTTCGAATTAATGCATTCTTGCCAATTTGGCTCCAGTTTTTTTAGCTTATTAATGTAGCCAAGCTGAGCCGCAGCGGCGCTCATGTCGCCTAGCTGCTGCCAGGCATTCCACTTGGCACGTGCCTTTACTTGCAGCATAGACGGTCGTTGGCTGTTACAAGGTCCTTCTGTGGCCTGTTTATACAGTCCATAAAAATCCAATAATTCCTGTGTGGCATAAGAATTTGTTTTGCCTGTTACATGTGCGGCGGCCAGTGTAAATAATTTCTCCTCTTCCTCCTCATCATCAACAAATAATCCGAAATCCATCTCACAGTTACGGTCAGACATTGTTGGTTTTTTCGAATTATGTAGTAATTTAGTATATATATATAAAAGACTTAAAAATATATTAATGTATAGCTGTTTGAGTAGTTACTCTTTTGAACAGGTTTTATGATTTTTGTATGTTTAAATAATTGCCTTCCAAAATGTGCTTTTGTTCGTTTTCAATTTTCTCCAGTGCGGCGAGACTATTGAAACTGACAAAACCGTAGCCCTTGGAGCAGCCGGTCTTTTTGTCGAAAATAACGTTGGCCGAGACAACACGACCGAATTCTTTAAAATAGCCACGCAATTCCTGATGTCCTACTGTCCACGGTAAATTGCCCACAAATATGCGGTGAACAGCTTTACCAACTTTTGCTACTGCGTTTGCCATGTGTACGTAACTTCGTCTCTGACGCGTTCTGCATATAGAGCAAGCAATAATAATATCACCAGCATTTAATATATATATTTGTGTAAGACTTACTAGCTGCGGCTACACGTAAATGTATTGCGTAAATGTAAATTGTAGTTGTTGCTTTTACCAAATACAATTATGCCGTGAAATTAACCTCAACAAAAAAAACCCAAACGAGTGTGTGCACACTATGCAAAGCTACGCGTAGAAATGAGTACAGTGTGTACACACAATGTCATAAAGCAGTGCTGTAAAAGGCTAAAAAAAAAAAAACTGTTGACTGCTGACTGCATTTGAAAATAAACAAATTGATAAAAGAAATTTCAAAATTTTGTTGCTTTTATGTTATGTTGCATTTTATTTAAACACAATTTGTTTTTCTCTTTGTTGGCTTTTTTTGTTTGTTTCTTCGTCTAGTTATGTATGTGTGTTTGCTGCTACGAAATTGTGATTTTTTTTTTCAGTTATTCAATAGTATAGCATTATAGTAGTATGTAAATGTATGTGTAGCATTGATAACCAACTGAACAAAATGTTTACATGCATATGTATATAAACATACATTTACGCTTCTTAGAACTAAACTACACTAGCGCGTTTGCAAAAAAAAAAATTAGAATAATGTAAATAATAATTGAAAATAAAAATAATAAAATACATAGATTTTATTTTTGTATTTATGTTGTTACTAGTAATTCTATGGTTTATTAGTTTAGTTTTTTTTTTTTTTTTAAATGGCTCAATGTGTGTCTGTTTAGAGAGCGCATTTTTTTAAGGTAATTTTCATCTTGCTTTTCGGTTTAAACTTATTGCAGAGGCCTTTCTTAGGTACGCCAACTTGGCTACATTTTAAATATTGTTTTTTTTTTTTTTTGTTTAATTTTAATTAATTAAACAACTTAATGTTAGTAAACAAATGTTCAGTTTATATTAACGCTTAAATTTTTAAATCTTTCTAGCATTTTTTTATGCTGTTTTTACTTTAGGTATATAATATGTGTATATATAATTAATTGTTGGTATAATGCAGTCTTTACGGCAAAACAAAAACAGAATTATACTATTTGATTTTCATTTTGTTTTCTTCTTCTTTCTTACATTCTTCTTTTCTTTTTTTTATAATAATAAAAAATATATATGTATATTCATGTATGTCCTATATTAATATTTAGTTTGCAGTTTAAAAAGTTTTTTGTTTTTTTCTTGTTATGAAACCAAATACACTTATTTAGGTATTCTTTGTTGTTGTTCTTATTGTTGTAGCAAAATCTTTTTAAATAATAAGCGAAATTCTTCAAAGTTTTTACAAGCTTTTGTATGTGTGTGTGTGTGTATGTGTGTGTGTAACATTGTATTATATTAAAATTGCATTTTTATTTTTATTTCAAAGGCAGTTAGAAGTGAATTTCACTTGCGGAAAAATCTCTTTTTTGCTTTTCCATATGCAGTTTTACTTAATAATTATTTTTTAAATTTTTACATCAAAAGTTAACAGCTGTATACACAAAAACATATATGTGTATAGAACGTTTAGTATATATGATGTTTGCATTCTATTTAGCTTATAACAAATTATGCAGTTTAGTTTATTAATTATATTGCTATATGCATATATATTTTTTGTTTTTTTTTTATTGTTATTAGTTTTGTTTTACTTAAATATAGTATTCATCTTTTGGCTTATTAACTAATTGTATTAAATTTAGTTTTTATGCATATATTGTTTTATAGGTATTTCTTTTGCTTTTGCTTTACAATTTCATTTGTTCCCTAAAGGCATTTTTTTTAATTACATTTATATTTAAGCTAAACAATTGTTAACGTAACAAAAACAAAACCAAAAATATATTAATTTTTAAATAAAAACAATTTTAGTTCTCCTTTTTCTTTTTAATATCTGGTTTCAGACAAATTGATATTGGTATTTTGATTATGCATACTTTTATTAAGTATGTTACGATAATTGAACGATATGAACGAATTTGGTGCAGATATAGTTGTGATTATTTAAATTTGTAAATTTGTTGCAGTGTATGAAAGTATAGTAAATATAACAAATAAACTTGGCATCGAAACTTAGCTTTACGAAATGTACGAAATTTTTGAGTAGCTTTAGCGCTACTCACTTTTATAAACACGTTTCAATGTGCTACAATGTTTTAGTTCGTTCTCAAGTTTGTTTTGATTATATGGAAAACATGGAAATTATGTTGGAATACTAGTAGTATCAGTTCTATGTTTTATGAATTTAATTCAAATTCTGCTTAGTAACTGTGTAACTGACAATATCTTAGGCCGAAAATGTATGTAACATACAGCAGGAAACGTCGGAGACTCCCCAAAGTTACCCAAAGTAGGACCAGTGGAACTAGAGCAGTCGATATACCCATGTCCGTCTGTATGAACGCCTAGATCACAGAGATGGTAAGAGCTAGAGCAATCAAACTTTCAGATTAGATCCGTTATTATCCTACGGGAGACAAGTTTATTTTATTTTTTTGATATTGGGGTTCTATTATATAGCTCCCATAGGGCTGTTTAAGAGGCGCTCGAAAAAAATCAAAAGTTTTAGAAAATATCGTAACCAAATTTGGCATTCCACGAGTTCTTTACAGTTCCCAAGCACTATACCAAAGTTTTTTCGAACTGACTTTTTGTACAAATCACAAATTTATCTTGGAAACAGTGAAAATGTTTGTATGTGTAAAATCCTAGGAATAGCTTTAAATTATTGATTGTACAAATTTTGCTATTTTAATTTGGTGTTTTTTATTTGGACGTAAGCAAAAGCGAGTTTTTTTTATCCAAGAGTCTATGGGAAATTCTGCGTGAGAAATCTATTAAAGGATTTGCATATCATTTACAACATGAACCAGTATTTTAGAATCGAGCTAATGCGCTCGATGAGTATTTGTAGCTAGTTTTTTTTTTTGCTTTTTTTTTGTGTTTGCTTAAATATTTTAGAACTGATTACAAGGACTGTCTTAACAGACGTACAAACGCATTTTGATAGTACTTCAACTTAATATTATATATTGTTATACATTTTAATGAATTTTTTGCTTTTGGTATTTGAAAATAAATTTATTATTGCTTATGCATTTTTGCTTGTCTATTACATATATATATATATATATATATATTTGTAAATTACATTTTTTGCATTTTCATTAGGTTTCATTTCAACAACACAGGAACAAGTTTTTTTTCAATAATGCAATTTTTAATTAAAAAAAAAAAATAAACTAATGCATACGGTTTTGCTTTTCACTTAAATAAATATGTTTTTTTTGTTTTGTTTTTGTCAACATGGCCATCAGACAAGCACACAAAAATCTTCAAAAATTTTAGCTCTTTTAGTTTAGCTGACATTAAGACGCAGCCAAGTTGTGTGCTAAGCTGACGACGCGCAGTTTTTAAGCTTAAGCTATATAATAATATATAGCAATTAATTGAACTAAACATAATGTTTTCAGTTAGTTAAGTTTAAATAAATGTTAATTTTTTGTGTTTTTTGTTATTGGTTTACAAGTGACCAGATAAAGGTTTAGTGTATATATGTTTCTTTATATATATATATATAAATGTGTATATGTATGTTTGTTTGAATGTCTCAAGAAGCGTTTAAGCAAAACAAATAAATATAAAATAAAGTGAAATTTTTCATTTAAAACAAACTGTGCTACTTTCTGTTCTAGCGCATACGCTCTAGTTGATATAAATAACTTTAAGCTTAATTACATAATGTTTTTTTTTTTGTTTTTGGTACTAGTACAAAGAAATATTTATAATTAAAGTGTAAAAACTATTGTGCAAAAAACCATTCGTTTTTTGTGAACTTTTGCTTATGTTTCATTTATACATACTTTTTTTTTTGTTAAGTTCTAAACATAAATTGATTTGTAAGACTTGTAAATAACATAAATAAATTATTCCATATTGCATATAATATTTTTTTGTTTTTTTGCTGTAAACTAATGATGTATCATTAATTTCTATTTATTTAGTTACAGTATTCAATAGGCGGTGGTTTGCTCATAATAATGATTATAAATTATAACTTAATTAAAATTAAAAACAAAATTATTTCTTTTTCTTTGTCGTGTTTGCTGCTTGCTTTTGCATTATTTTATGCTGTTGTTGTTTATATCATAATTGCTGCTTGTTGTTGTATGTAAAAATTTTCAGCTTTATTTTTCGTGTTTGTTGCATTGTTGTTTGTTGAGTGTCCTTTTGCTGTTGATTTTTGCACACTTATGTACTATTTGTTGTTTGATTGCTGTGCCCTTTTGCTGTTGTTTGCTTCTGGCTGCTTGTTGTCATTGTGAAGTTGTATAAATACGTTAAGAAACATACGTATTTTATGTTATTCCTATAGTTGATTGATAATGCCTGTATGTATTTATCTTAAAGATTCGTTTGATGAAAATTAAATGTTAACATTTTGCTGCTTTATCTACTGTGTTTGTTGCTGTTTCCTTTGCTGTTATTTGCTGTCACCTTATGTACTATTTGTTGCTTTGCTGCTGTGCCCCCTTGCTGTTGCTTGCTTTCAGTAGTTTCTGCTTGTTACTGTTGTTGTGGTTGTTAATTATACGTAAACATACGTATTTTTGTATTTACTTGATATAGTTGTATCTACATTGGCTACATATGTATTCTTCTTTACATAATATATCCAACATCCATTTGATGAAAACTTAATGTGGTAATTCTGGTGATGTACTTATGCATAGTACGACATTGTTCTAAACATAATCTGAAAATATACAAAAGAAATTAATTAATGTGTTAAATTTATACATTTATAATTAAAGATTAGAAATAGTGTGCATCATTCAGAGCGGTGTAGGTGTATACTTCTACACAAAGTACCAAGCGGAAATGTATGAAAGCTATAAATCTCTAAGAGTTGAACTACAACATGCTTGCAAGTACAACGCAAAATTTGTAAAACTATAAATATGGCTGACAAGATAGTTATCAACAGCACTGCCAGCGAGAAGGACAGATTTTGAGAGACAGCATAGTATAAAGCTATTACAGAGCATGGCCTCATAAGTGGTTCTGAAACACAAGCGCACTGCTTCCTTTGTAATATTTACAAGACCCCTACTGAATTGGAAATTACTAAGTAACTATAGTTCTAGACATAAGCATCAGCACAATGATTCATAGTTGACCAAGTATGTGAGCCAGAACAAGTGCTCGAATGCCTTCTCTTTCGTTTAGATGCGTAAACAATTTAAAATTGCGAAAAAAAAACAAGGAAACAATATTATAGCTAGCACAACCAATTAGGTAAAGAATTTGTTGAGCATTACAAATGAAATTAAACTGGAACCCAAAGTAAGACCAGAACTAAAATTTGTCATTGATGTAGCTTAAAAAAAATAAACTCAAGCGATTTAATAAAAAAAATTCGGTACAGTCTCGATTGCTTTAGTAAGTACATAGTACGTTATTGTATTCCTTTGCTATGAAGTCGAATACATCTGGGATCTTAGAATATTTGTATATTAACATACAACTGGAATAATAGTTCTGGTAGCAGAATTGCTGGATTTCAAGAAAAGACCAGTAATCCCAAAATAGGTTTCTTTGACCGGCTTGGTGAGCTACTTCCATATTTATAAAGCTACATAAAAGCAATGACAAGTGTACACGGGCAGGTCTATTGATGACAGGTTTTTAAAATATATCTAAGCCCGCGTTGTTTTATGTAACACAATATAATGTATACAAATTAAATAAAAGCACTACTTACCTTAAATATAGATATTTGGCTCTAGTTTGTTTGTTGTTAGTTATAGCAATGAATTGGTTTTTGGATATGAACGACACAATTTTTATATCTATTGCATAAACCATGTTTGCATCTTGTTAAATGTTTATTGAGTGTGTGTTTACGAGTTCTTCTGGTTAGCTCCTCTCTGTGCTAGTTGTTGTCTATTGTAATAAGTATAAATGCGTTTATAACCAATAACTTCTTGAAGATCTAACCACACCTTGTGTGGCTCTGTATCTTTTAGTGTGCGTGTGCATGTGTTTATATATGTGTGTGTATGTGTCCGTGTGTTTTCTAAGATTCTAATAATTTGGCATAGGCAACTTTCGTTTGTGTTTTTGTTTTGATTTTGTTTCTTTCAACAAAATGTTATTCTCCTATACGATAGATCGATCCTTTGAACCATCATTTCAATACTGCATGTCCCCATCATCATCCTCCATAATCATATCAACCATATCGGCGTCATACGAGCTTGCTGCGTTAGTTCGCATGCCTAAATTGGTGCTGCCCTTATTGAGCGCACTATTTGAAGAACTCGTCTTAGTGTAGGACTTTATAGCACTGAAACTTGACACTGACGACGCTGCGCTACCGAGACTGCGGGCATTGCTTGTTACTGTCGAGTTGAAGTCATTATAGCGCGGACGCTTGTTCTGCAGCTTGCTGGCCCAGCATTCAGTGGCACGGCGACGAGCGTTGGCGCTTTGTGTTCCGGTACTAGTAGCTTGACTAGGAGCAGCGACGCTACCGTCGCCATTCGGTTTCAAGGCATCGCCACTGAAAGGTATGTGACGACGCTCCAGTTGAGTTTGCTGCTGCAATTGGCGGTACTGCTGGAACTGTTCCAGACGACGCACAGTTTGAATTGAACTAGTAGTTAACGCGCTTGAGGCAGGTGCTTGATTGTTCGTCCTATGGGCTGTGGTTGTGTTCAAAAAGAGGTCCTGGTCGGCGGCAGCCTTGGACTGAGAGGCAATTGCCTCCTCTTGTTCGCTGGGGTTCTCAACGCCAGCACTTTGGCGTTGCTTTTGGCGCAAATGCTGCAGCTCCTCAGGTGAACGCTGCTTGCGGAACTCATGTACAAGCGGATAAATGTGCTGTATGGCAGATTCAACGTCATTGACGTTGGCGGCTACAAATGGAAAATTGCAAACGTAGTAACAATATCAGAGTAACGCAAAATTATTAGCTTACCAGTCACTGTTATGCTGCCGGTAGAAAAGATTTTTAGCGTAGCCTTAGGATCGCGCATTTTATAGGTTACACCCGGATGCAACTCCGGCTCATAGCTGGCATTTTTGCGATGGCGCTCCGAGAAATTGACTATTTTGATGGCCCAGGGCATGCTGCAGGTGCCCAGCACATTAACGATGCGAAAGTTTTGAAAGCGCACTGGGAATCCAAGCTTGCTTAGATACCGTGCATAACGTCGTGCCGCAATCTTAGCCTGCAAATTGTAAACAAGCATTAGAGACCATTATAAAAATAAAATGCAAAAACAATCTTAACATTGAACGTGCTGTTAAAGGTTTCTTAATAGCACTATAATATGTTGTTAATATATTCAATACGAAATTAATTGGCTACGGTATGTATCAGGGTTCGACAACATAGTAGCAAGCTATGCAGCTCTTAAATGTTTTGTAGAGAGTAATATTTTTCTTACCTGAGCTTCCGATGTGGCGCCCGTGCATGTAATACGTCCCGAAGACCAAATAGAAGCGGTCGTATAGGGACGACGTAGTTTCATTGTAACCATGGCATTCTCACGTCGATACTCCACATTTAAGCCATTGAGAGCGATCTCACGCAGCTTAAGATGACAGCGTACACTGAAGGAGCACACAACATTGTTGATAACAATATCCAGTTCGGGATCGTTTTCGTCGAATGGCTTCGCTTCAGTTTTTTGTGTTTCATCTATTGACACTGGCTCTTCCTTGACATCAGTGTTATTATTCATCACAGACTCCAGCTGTTGTTGTTGGTTGTTTGTTGTGTTTACAGGGGCTATTGATTGTGTTGTCGTCGTAGTTGACACTGCTGGGGGTGAACTTGACTGTTTAATTGCAAATGGATTTGGCGACAAAATGCCGGTTTCGGTTTTGATGAACGGACGCAGAAGAGCGCCTCCCGACGTTACAGCTGTGGCCATATTCACCTTGGTGCCATTAGGAACGGTTGCTGTTGCACCACTAGTCGCAGGAGAAGTTAATATGAATGGCTTGTTACCATTCATGAGCACCACAGTCTCTCCATTGACTAACTTCCGTTGTCCAGTAAGCTGCAATGTATTGCCAACAGCACTGGAGTTTATTGTTTGTACGGGTTGCGTTATCGGCTGCAGCTTGCTGAACTGCGAGAAATAGCGCACAGCAGAGGGCGTAGAGGTGCTCGAAGTGGCAACGCTGCTGCCGGCAATGACCTTAACTGCTGCCGTAGCGACTGTATTGGCATTGCGATTTGGCGTTATAAAGCTGGAGGAGGGCGCCGCCAAATAGACGCGTGGTGCATTTGCCAGCACTGATCCACCTACTGACACGGGATTGCTTGCCATCTTCAGGCCGCCGTTTAAGTTACCCGCCGGGATGCTAACCATCTCCATTTTGAGGCCGCCATTCAAGTTGGCCGAAGGGATGCTAACCATATTGTTTTGCATCAGCAGACAGGGTGTTTTTGACGGCAGACCACCGATAGTGGTGGCAACTGAGTTGGTAGCTGGGCTGCTGCCCTTTATCACAACTTTTTGCTGTTGCATTAACCTCAGCTTAAACTGGGAAAAGGTCAGAATGTGTCCGACTTTGAGGGACTAGTTGTTGGTTAGCGTATCATTGCTGGCTCTGCCACTGGCTTAAGCGGTAGCTGTATGTTGAAGCTGCTTGTTCTGAGGCTGACTGGGTAAGCGGTAAGGCGTCTTGAGATTTGTTGTCGATAATTGTTGCTGCTTGGATTGACTTTAGCTGTATTACTCTGTGATTACGAATAGAAAAGTTGTTGATTTTGATACTGATTGACGTTCTGCTGTTCCTGTTGCTACTTTGGTATACGAAAAGGGTTGTTGGTGTTATGAATTTCGGCGCAGTGCTGTTTTTTTTAACCTAAAGTGGCCTTGGTTCGATTTTTCTTAAAGCTGGGCCTGCCCTTCGGATTTTTTTTCTTCTCGAGATCTTGACGACGCGTCCTTTTTTTTTTAACGTTGTCAGCAGCGCATTTAATTCTTTGTTTGGATCTCCTTGTATTAGCTAGTGCAGAAAGTAATCTTACTTACGAGTTGGGCTTTTTTGCTTTTTACGCTGCTTTTCTTGGTATTTTCCTCTTGTTCTTTTACTTTTAATAGACTAACTTCAACTATATGCTAATGTTATATATATAAAAATACAAATATTCCGTTTTTTTTTTGTTCCTTTATAAGCAGTCTGCAAGAAAAAAAAAACCACAAATAAAAGGTTTTAGTTAGCTTTATAAATAACACAATTTAATAGTTTTAGCTAGAACAACTTGTCACTTCAACTTACACTTTGCAAATGATGCACACAATGAAATGTTACAAATTTATTTATGTTTATGGCACAAATGACAGGATTTTGACAACAAATAAATTAAAGCAACTGATGGCATCGATAGTGTCGTGCCCCAGTGCGTCTGCAATTTTGAATCGGGCAATGGACAAGAGAGAGAATCCAAAAACACCCAACAAAATCCCAAACAAGCAGACAGCTGACACACTGACATTTGCCATGCGCTAGCAGCTCAGTCAGCAACACAGTTTAGCATAGTCCAACACTGTTTAGTCAACACTGTTTATAAGCAAATTATCGATAGCGCGACATATCGTAAAAATTAAATAAAGTATGGCTATTATTATTATTGGTGCACCGGATGCAATCATTTTCAATTAGTAAATATAGTACAATTTATAAATGCATACGCACATACACACACCACGCATACAAATTACTGCACTTGAACAAACAAAATACACGCTTGTTGCAAATTTAAATTAAAAACCTCTACTAGACTGACTGCTGACTGACTACTACTGTTTAAGCGCAAACAGCTGAGAGGTGCAGCTGAACAGGAAAGCGCTAGCAAAACATGTGACTGTAACTGCGAACGGGGATATAACTGATGATAAAAAAAAGAAAAGAAGTCGTAACAGCAAAGCAACAGCGACAACAGCTGGTAATAACAGTGCTTTAACAGACGCTAGGACCGCTAACAGTTTACTGTAAGCAGCGACGTCGACCTTAACATACTGACAATGGCTGAGCAGAGTTGGTTGAATCGATGATGATGGTGGGTAAAGGGGCGGTTTGTGGACTCTCTTTATGTATTAAGTTGAGGTGGCGGCAAACGAAGTTACTATATGCTGCAATTTATGTTATGTTGTTTCTAAATGAATCTAAATTTTTGGGTCAAGGACGCCGCTAGCAAAAAGTGGCACACGGCAACAAAGTGCGGCGCTGCTGTTAATTGAGCACAGCGTCGATGCAGCCGCCCGACGTCAAACGGCGGCGTCGTCAGTTAGCATGAAAAACCAATGCACACACAAACACAAAAGCATGCGTGCAACTGCAGCCGTGTTGCCAGCAAAGCGGTCGTCTGTTCTATTTTTGTTGCAGCAGCAGCGCGCGGCAAGTGCAAAATTTAAATTTGTTTGTTGTAAATTAGCAAATTGTCGACGTTAGAGTAAAGGCTATGCAAATGGCAACGATGCCGTAAACAGCTAAATTTCAATTGTTGTACATATGTATGTATGCATGTGTATACAAATATTTGCGTTTATTCATGTAAAACTTACATATGCAGTTTGCGTCATCTTAATGTTAGTATGCATGTACACAAGTGCTGTATACATACAGTCAGACTGAAAAGTATTCGCACATTCACTAGCTATTACCTGTTACACTCTTGACTTAATTTTGTATTTCGTTAGAGACGAGCAAGCCTAATTTATAAACAGTTTTAAAGTATAAAAAAATAGAAATCTAAGAAAAGGCTTTAAACAGTATTGACAACAAAACCTTGAAGATAACCGACAGTGAAAAGCTCATTACCCACTAATACATAGAAAAATAAGTATACTTTGACTTTATGAAGAAAAATTATTCGTAGTGTTAAGGGTGTAGGGGAATGCAGTGTGAAACAGTCAATGTTTCGTTGTTGATTAGGCTCACATGGGTCTGCATAAAAAATTTGTTGCCTCTTGCTTCACTTTTAATTAAACAATGTGTTATGTTAAATTTTTGCTTATACCTTAACAAATTTTGATTCAGGTTTATAAATGTGTCAAATTTTGGCAAGTCTTAAATAAGGCGATTCCTCTAGCTCCAATGTTGCCTAAGATGCAATGGTCATAGAAACGGACTCGAAAGCTACCTAAATACAGCTAAAAAACTAAAGGGTGAACGAATAATTTTTGGTCTGACTGTATGCATGCATTTACTTTATAATCTAACAGAACTTTGCTAATTTTAACAGCGTACATGTAAGTGATGTCTGCCGCCAACGCATGCCACATTTTGTGGCACAACAAGTTGTTCTGTTAAGCGGATGTGTTACGCCCACAAATTCAATAACAGCTGTGACAAGGTAACTTCATTGTAAGTTGCAACAGCAGCAAGAGAAAGTAAAACACACGTGACTTGCATACATACATACATATGTAGATATGTGGGTGGCTGCTATGTACATAGTATACTTATATGCACAAACATATGTACATCAAAATTTACCCGACGAACTTCATTATCATCTTATGGCTAGATGACCTAAAAACACTCCAAACAACAATAATGAGAGCAAGTCAACTGCTGAATGCGCGTAAACAAATTTTACATTTACATATTTATTATTAAACAATTGAAAAAGCTATTAAGTTGTGTGGCAGTTTTAACGGCTACTTGGAAGAAGCAGCTATTTATATGTACATATGTATATATAGTATGTATTTATTTGAATACGCCATTATTTGGCGAGCTGCTGACCAACGGATGATGACGTATGTATCTACAACACCCATATTCGAATACATAGGGTCGGTCGTCTATTTATAACAGCTCAGCAGCAGAGTAGAGACTTATTGTATCGAGAAAAAAAAAAAACGTATAGGAAGCAATAAAAAATGCTTTAGAATAAAATGCACAATAAATGCAAATCAAATACATACTATGTGCATACGTATATATGTTTGTATTTATATGGTATGTAGTGTGCTCATTGCTTAAATTTCAATACACAAGCACAAAATTCAAGTTAAATTTTAAGCAAAACAATTTCAAAAATGTGCATGGCAACTGTTTTAAATATTTCAATTTAACCTAATTTGCATAAAAATCCTTTTGGCAATATATGTTTGCGTTTTTTAAAGCAAGTGGCAAGTGGACTTAGCAGCAATATGAGCAGCTCAACCGTACTTCTAGGTTGTGCGATAACTATTCGATATTTTCAATATTGCACATTTTGAGCTCGCGCGATATTTTTGTGCTCGATACATTGTCGATAAATAACTAACTTTTAATAGGTTTCATTTGGAATATCAGCAAGGGCACAAGTGTGGCCAATAATTTTAAGCTAAGTATTAAAAATAATTCCAATTAAGTTTTATAGTAAAGGGTCATCAATCTTTTTATGAAGATGTCAACCAAATGTGGCAATCTAAGGTTTTTTAGAGAACTTAGCCAATGAGATGGTACAGAGTATCTCAAAGTCCGACTTATTTATACATATATCCGATTGGAGCGTAGGGCCAACTTTAACGTTTATTTATTATTTTTAATTTACGTACATAACAAAAACTAAATTTTTCAATACCAGTAGTAAGTCTAAGGTTTATTTAATCGAGAACATCGTGATTCTTAAATTTTGTTTTCTTGTCAGGAATGGCCAACTGAGTAGCTTGGGTAAATAAAGGGTCATTAATCTTGAGTTTTTTTTTTTATAAATCATGCGTGAGTACTGTCAAGTTGCCATGTGTTTTTAATTCAATTTTCATTATCCATTTTATGGAACCAATTCGGTGAACAATTCATTTCACTCAACAGACCGGTGAATTGGCCACCAAGATCGTGTGATATCACACCGTTAGACTGTTTTTTTTGGGGCTACGTGAAGTCTAAAGTGGTAGCCAGCTACGATTGGAGCATTAGAGGACAACATTACCCGTGCTTTCCGATTTTTCTCAAACGCGTCATCGAAAATTGAAACCTCCGCATGGACGAACTGCGGCACAGTTGCAGCCAACATTTGAAGCGGATTAACTTTAATAAGTGAATGGCAAGAATGGTTCTTTCTATTGATAATAAAGATTCCCGATTCATTTGAAATTTTTGTTTTTTTGCATTTAAAAAAAAAACCTCAAGATTGATGACCCTTTATTAGTTGATTAAAGTAGATAAAATGCTTAAAATATTTTGCATGCTGTATTTGAATTTTTTAATGTGTTTTTTAAAAACTGACAAGATTTTTGTCATTTTGTATCAAAAATGTCTTCAAAGCTTCTATATTCATATCGTCGATATCGATATTTTTGTTAGCATTGAATCGAATTGATATCAAGGTTGTTTTTTTAATTACTCAATACTTTGATTCGATATTTTGTTCGGCATCGCACATACGTAAATAAAAAGCATCCAACGCCTGCTTTGTGATTGTTTACGTATCTAGAAACTAGTGTTGGAGAAAACATCGATGATCGAAGTTTAAAATCTCTATATATCGATGTTGGCCAACAGAGATGTTTCTCCAGCACTACTAAACATCCATTTGATGAGTGCAGATAAAATGCTTAAAATATTTTGCATGCTGTATTTGAATTTTTTAATGTGTTTTTTAAAAACTGACAAGATTTTTGTCATTTTGTATCAAAAATGTCTTCAAAGCTTCTATATTCATATCGTCGATATCGATATTTTTGTTAGCATTGAATCGAATTGATATCAAGGTTGTTTTTTTAATTACTCAATACTTTGATTCGATATTTTGTTCGGCATCGCACATACGTAAATAAAAAGCATCCAACGCCTGCTTTGTGATTGTTTACGTATCTAGAAACTAGTGTTGGAGAAAACATCGATGATCGAAGTTTAAAATCTCTATATATCGATGTTGGCCAACAGAGATGTTTCTCCAGCACTACTAAACATCCATTTGATGAGTGCAGAAGTGCTGGAGAAACATCTCTGTTGGCCAACATCGATATATAGAGATTTTAAACCTCGATCATCGATGTTTTCTCCAGCACTACTAGAAACTATGCTGTTTTTGTCAACAACTTAACTCTTCCCTTTAATACATTTCTGCACCCAAAAAGCTTGCTAAATCTTATCTTAGAGCAGCAAAGACATGGACATGTGCTAAGAGAGATTTTAGTTTTTGTATTCCCAAAAATTAAATAGAAAAGTAATTCCATTTTGAAAGTTCTGCCTCAAGTTTTAATTTTGGTCGCAGACGTCCCAATCAGTTTTCTTCTTGCATACAAGGTATAAAAAAGAAACAAATCGTAAAGCCATTGACACCTTGTTAAAATGTTATAAAAATTCGCGCAGAGACAATAATATATTAGAATATAATGCACAAACGCTGCTAAGATAATACATACTATGACAATACAAAATCACGTACATTAGCCATAAAGAAACAAATTGGGACTGTAACCGTCCGTGACATAACGACTTTAATATACCCTATACTGTGCTTAAATTCTACAGTGATGATTATATATTTCATTGTTTCAACTTTCAACGAGTATCTCTCTGATAAAAATGACCAATTTTGCAGTCTACAATATCTTCAACATATTTGTTACTGTTTTGAGGAGCTTTGTATGCAAAGCTTGGTAATATACCATAATAGCCAAAGTACAGAGTATAAAAAATAACAATTAAATAAAATATAGTTGCAAATAAACTACTGCCATCAATGGAGCATCAGCAGTTAGGATACTTTGTCAGACAATTCATCAATAATTTTAATCACAAGTGCAAAAGCTGCCTTTAAGCCAAACAACAACAACTACAACAAAAGCTGAATATAAATGAACTACGAATATTCAGGTTCAAGGCCAAATGTTTATTTTGTTACCACTTTTGTTTATTTCCACATACATATGAAATTTATCTACATATGCGTATGTAAATACATAAGTACGCCTGCACGTACATATATGTATGTACTAGGTATGCACATTTATGCAGGCAGTCATTAATGATTTGGCATTATAGGAAAATAATGGCAAAAAGCCACAAAAAAAAAACCAAAAACAAACCCAACTAATTGCGGTAGCAAATTTTAAAACTAATTGCTCAGATACTTGTATGTATAGTATGCACTTATATACTGTTTCGGGAAGCTTTTTAAGCACTGTGTACTAAGAGTCAAGTGTACCGCAGACTTAAGCAAGGCATGTAACCTGCAAAAGGAAACAAGTTCTTTATACCGAAATGCTCATCTTTCGCCTTAGTTAACGATTGAACACTATTTTTCTGTTCTTTCGTCTGTTTGAACATCTATATCTGAAAGAACTTAAAAGCTTAAGTTACAAAATTTTACCAAAAGTTGCGTACGCAGGGGTAGGAGGAACGGGGCGGTTTAACAACATCGATGTAACATTATTCGCCTCCTTCCTCCTCAAGATAATTTAACGATGCACAGAATAATGCACCTGTTGTTTGTTGCAAGAGTTAGTTAGATCAGAACAAAACTTCGAAATATATTAGAAAGAATCTCATTTTTGGAAACCGTTTTCACCGTACCACTGGTATAACAATCTATTAAAAGGCAAAAACAACATCAATTATCCCGAAAAAAAAACATAATTTGCCAACCACCTTCACCATATTCTTAAAACCTCACTCAATAAACCTAATTTTGTTTTTACACGATCTTTTTTTTTTAGCGCGTTTTTGAAATAAAACCATTTAGAAAAGATGACGTACGTTAAAGTCGGGCGCAGATACCCTGTACCACCACATTGCAATTAAGTCCGACTCATTGCTTCAAACCTCCAAAAGATATTTTATTCGGCAAATTAAAAAAAAAGAAATCAGTCGAATTTTGCACCAAACAATTTTTTTGACCGATCGGTCCCATGGGGACTATATGATATAGTCACCCGATTTTGATCAAATTTAGTACACTGATTGGGATTTATAAAAAACTTCCGATTGCCAAATTTGGTTATGATATCTTCATAAACAAACGAATTATCCATCTAAAACTTTTGCTTTTTTTCGAGGTCCTCTGAAACACCCCTATGGGAGCTATATAATGTAATCCCGATATCAAAAAAATAAAATAAACTTGTCTCCTATGGATTAATAAGGGATCTTATCGGAAAGTTTGGTTGCTCTAGCTCTTACCATCTCTGAGATCTAGACGTTCATACGGACAGACGGACATGGGTATATCGACTTCTCGAGTCACACTGATCATACTTTAGGTAACTTTGGGGGGTCTCCGACGTCTCCTTCTGTACGTTACATACATTTTCGGCTTGCACAAACACAATCTATCTACTGTGTAAAAACAGATTTAGGTGTACTTGCCATAGCTGTACCTAGATGTAAAATCCTAACCGAAAGCTCATATTTGTTAACAACAACCCAACAGAACTGCTCTCCAGTACGTATCCACAAAATATAGAGATGTGGCTACAGAAATCAGGAAGAGGAAATGTCACTGGATTGGCCACACGCTAAGGAAGAGCGATGACAGCGTTGCAAAACAGGCGTTGCGATGGAACCCTTTCCAGCAAACAGGTCGCAGCATTGGTAGGCCGCGTATCACCTGGCGACGCTCAACAGAGGCCGAAATGAAATCTCTCAATCTACCATGGAGTGAACTCAGAGTCCTTGCACAAAACCGGGTCCGCTGGCGAAGAGGAGTAGTTGACGCTCCAAATAGGAGTTAAAGGAACATATATATATATATATTATCAAATTCTTAAAACTCAATAAACTACACCATACAACATAGGTTAGGTTAGGGCGGCAGTTGGGACCATACAACATAACCCAACTAACACTTTTTTGGAGCTGAAGGCCTTAGTAGTCAATGCCGGCCTGTAAATAATAAGAAATATAAGTAGGTCCGTTTTATACCTTCCATATACATCTAAACTGCACCAATTTTTTACTGTATTCATTCAAAAACAAGCTAGAGTCGCCAATTTTGTTGTGTAGACTCATGTGAGCTCAATAAACAACAAAATGTTGATATTTTTATAAAAAATCTTTGTATCCCATCCATGTAATTCGTTTCTCCTCAAAGTATCAATTCAAAATTGATCGCAAGTAACACAAGCTCACAAATTTTAAGATGGCGTACGTTAAGTACGGGCGCGGACGACTTTGAGATACCCTTTACCGCTACAATCACATCCGGTATAATGCCTAAGAACTTCAAAAGATTGCCAAAATAACGAATTTTGTACCAACAAATTTTTATAGCCTGTACCGTATGGTACAAAGGGTATATTGTGTTTGTGCAGGCCGAAAATGTATGTAACATACAGAAGGAGACGTCAGAGACCCCCCAAAGTTACCTAAAGTATGATCAGGGTGACAAGAGAAGTCGATATACCCATGTCCGTCTGTGTGTATGAACGCCTAGATCTCAGAGATGGTAAGAGCTAGAGCGACCAACTTTTCAGATTAGATGCGTAATTATGTCAGGGGAGACAAGTTTATTTTAGTTTTTCGATATCGGGGTTATATTATATAGCTTCCATAGGGGTGTTTCAGAGGACCTCGAAAAAAACCAAAAGTTTTACATGGACAATTCGTTTGTTAATAAAGATGTCATAACCATTAAGAAGTTTTTTAGAGTACCCAAGCACTATACCAAATTTGATCAAAATCGGTCAAAATTGGTCAAAAAAACGTTTTTAGTACAAAAATCGTTGTGTTTTGTTTGTTTTTGAAGATATCGTAACCAAATTTGGCAGTCGGAAGTTTTTTATAGTTCCCAATCAGTGTACCAAATTTGATCCAAATCGGTTGACTATATCATATAGGTAGGATATAGGACCGATCGGTCAAAAAAATTTGTTGGTGCAAAATTCGACTGATTTCTGTTTGTTTATGAAAATATCGTAGCCAAATTTGCCGAATAAAATATCTTTTGGAGGTCTTAAGCAATATGTCGGACTTAATTGCAATATGTTGGTACAGGGTAGCCCAAAGTCGTCTGCGCGCGACTTTAACGTACGCCATCTTTTTTTATTATCGGTCAGTCCTATGGAAGCTATATGATATAGCTAACTGATTTTCAAAAAACTCATTACAGTACCGGGGAATCGTAAAAAACTTCCAAAGGCTAAAATTTAGTTTCGATATAGCGAAGCGAATTATGCCCTGAACATTTTTTTTACCGATCGGTTCTATGGAGCCTAAATACTTTTGATAAAATTTGGTGCAGTGCTTAAAAAAAATGCCGATTGTCAAATTTGGTTACGTACCTTCATAAAAAAAAACGTATTATCTATCTAAAACTATTATATAATATAATATAACCCCGTTATCAAAAAATTAAAAAAAACTTGTCTTGTATGGTAAAAAGGGATCTTATCTGGCGTTCATACAGACGGACATGGATTTATCGATTTCTCTAGTCACACTGATCATAGGTAACTTTGGGATGTCTCCGGCCACTCCATCTGTATGTTACATACATACATTTTTGGCTTACACAAACTTAATCTGCCCTTTTTTTTACCATAAGGTACAGGGTATAAAAGCAAATTTTGATATTCTCAAAAAATTTTTTTATTCATATCTCTATTAAGAGTGGCTCGGTAAAGCCGAAATAGGTATAAAAACATTTTTCTTTTGGAACAAAGTTTAGATATTGGGTAAAAAAATGTCTGCCCTGCAAATTTCACCAGTTATACTTGAATTTTATGATATGATATGATAATAAATGATTCCATAAAACCGAACATAAAGTCGAAAACCATTTCTATTGTACGAATTTTAAATTTAAAAAAAATATCTCCAGTTTTTCCAAATTTGGTCAACGAAATAAACGCTTTCGTAATTTATCAAATTTCCGCTTACGTGATAAAATAAAAATAAACAAAAATTTTCAATGAGTAATTTACAGTCAAGAACTTTTTTTTAATAAAGCTAAAAGTTAGGAATTTTTTTGACATAAAAATTAATAAGAAATTTTGGTATACCCAAAACTTTTGAAATTTTCATCCACTTACTCTTTGTGGGTTCGAATCCCACGTAAAGCATGGTCCTGCACTTTTCACTTTTTCTATTTACCTAATTTTTCCTGTCTATTCTATATGCTGATTGGTATCCCAACGGTCCTACTTTTCTTCGCCCAAGTGAGTTGGGACGCTAAGGTCCAACTGCCGCCCTAACCAACCTACCTACTCTTTTTGAGAAACCTGGCTCAAGGGTATTCCATTGTCGAGCTACAATTTAAGCAACAAAAACATTGCACAACATCGAAGCTGTGAAAATCAGAGCGTTTGTAAATATATACTATAAACATAATTATGTACCTACACAGATTTGTATGAGTGTTATAATTTCCGCTCTATATTTTGTGTAATTTTTCATTTTAAATTCTGTGTAAGCGGGTGGTCTGTTGCAATATCAGCATTCTACAAGCAGGCACATAAACAGCGTGGAACTCTTGACGAGCTTGAACAAACCCAAAAATATAACAAACTTTTAAGTTATTGGGTTTTTCCATATAGTAATGAAATCTGCGAAAAGTTTTGATTCTTTTTCTAAATCGAAATTTTCGTCGCACGAATATTTTATGTAGAAGTGCTGGAGAAAACATCGATGTTATATCGATGCATCGATGTATCGTAGTGTAAAATATCTATATATCGATGTTGGCCAACAGAGATGTTTCTCGAGCACTACTGCACTCATTAAATGGGTGTTTAGTAGTGCTGGAGAAACATCTGTGTTGGCCAACGTCGATATATAGATATTTTAAGCTTCGATACATCGATATAACATCGATGTTTTCTCCAGCACTAGTATGTAGTCCCCAGTAAATATTTTAATTTTCGATTTCTCTAGGCACCCCAATCAGGCGGGTCTCCAAACCTCTTGTAACTTAGGGTATCATGTACAAAAACATAATATCTGTATAAAGAATGTATACCTATTAAAGGAAACGACGCATCGTGAGCATCTTTTTAATTTTGTATAACCTTTTTTTTTTGGGAGCGCCCGCTGCGCGAATTTGCCAGTGTTGGGGGGGGTTTTTTTTTTAAGTGAAGCGAGCAGGGAGCTTAGCCCGCTGATTGTATAAAACTAAATATACCTTATGCAATAGTATCTTTCTTGCAAACAAACAGATAAATTTATGATTAAGTCACTGACGCAGTTAAAGCATGCATTTGCATGTGCGAGGGCAGTTTGATAAATTTTATAATGGCAAGACTGGACC
This sequence comes from Chymomyza costata, assembly GCA_018150985.1. NCBI lineage: Eukaryota > Metazoa > Arthropoda > Insecta > Diptera > Drosophilidae > Chymomyza > Chymomyza costata. The sequence goes on along the minus strand of JAECWU010000127.1, from coordinate 27,488,585 downwards.
TTCTAAATACCTTCTGTTAATAGACTAACATAAAACTTTGTGGAACATGTGTTCCACAGCCACTAAAGGCAGACAGCATCGAAAGTTTCCACAAAATTGGAAAAAAGTAAGTTTTGTAAAAACAAATCCATCACCGCAACCAAGGAAAGGTTTGATAAATAATATGGGGAGTCTACAACAACAATTGAAGAAGGTTTCGTCCTTGAAAAAAAAAACCTGTTCCAAAACAAATCCGAGATTTATTACAAGCGGTGGGCTTCTTAAATTGAATAAGCACAAAAAAATGGCGAATAGTTTGGGGATGCACTTTTTGAAACGGGTAAAATCGATTTTTATTCAAAGCTGCTGGACAGAAACTTTCTTTCCATTTTGACGCAAAGCAAAAACGACCCATCTATATGGATGACACTGTTTGACCTAACTGACGATCAAAGCGCAGTCCAGGCGGTAAGAGCTAGAGAACTGAACACTTTTGGAAAATTCCGCGTGCAAGTGGAGGAAATGGCGGACCAAAGTTTCTATGGGGATTGTTTTTTTTTAGAACAAAAATCCCTTACGGGGCTTGAAATAATAGTAAATTTGTCACGTAACAAAATGAGATGTCAAGACAAGTTATTATTTACTTCGCATGATTTGTCACCGTGTGCGGGCGATTTTTCAAGTCTTTGCGAACTTATCTACATTTCTTAATGATTTATCGTTTAAAATTTACGATTATTACATTTTTTTCGGATTACGTTGCTGAAACCCGATTCTGTGCTGAGCTTCAGCTAGGTAGACATGATTCGTGTCTCGGCTTGCAAGTTATCTGTGTTCCATTAAGCTGATTACAAAATTATGAAATCATGCAAAAGAATAAGCAGAAGGAACTTCGTTCTAAAGGCGGTTCTACGACCGCGCCTCTAGCTTAATAACTCAGACTTGACAGGCCTTATCATGTTAAAACCCTGCGTTTATTTCCTGTTGCCAACCTAAGCAGAAGAAATGGCTCGTTTTTTATCAATAAAACCCTCCGGTGGCAACAATGGCTCACGGATGGGTCCAAAACTGAGCACGGTTTAGGTGTTGGAGTCGTTGGGCCCAACACCAGAATCTCTATTGCAATGGGCATCTGGCCCAGCGTCTATCAAGCAGAGATTCATGCCTTAGAGATCTGCGCCCATAGTATTCTTCGCAAGAGAACTAGGGGAGCAAATATCTGTATCCACTCAGATAGCCAAGCTGCTATTAGTGCATTATCATCATGGAACATCTTCTTCAGGATGGTTAAAGAATGCCATAGTTACCTCCAAACCCTGTCAGGACAGGAATGAAGTCGTGCTATGTTGGGTACCTGCACACTCAGGAGTTGATGGTAACACGATCGCTGACGATCTAGCACGACAGGGTGCCTCCACCCTGACCACTGCCCCTGCGCCTTTCTGTGGTATTGGTCGGTCCACAATCAAAACCATGGTAAACAAATGAGCTGCACGGGAACATAGGAGATACTGGTTCTCCTTACCGGGGCTGCGTCAAGCAAAAGCGCTTGTCAAACCTCTGGATATGATCAAGACAAAAGGTCTTGGCAGAGCGGACTTAAAACTCCTGGTAGCATACCTATCTGGCCACCACACTGTTAGATACCATTTACAGAAAATTGGCCTATCGGAGACTGCTGACTGCAGACTCTGTCTCGAAGACGATGCAACCACCAGACACATTCTCTGTGACTGCCCAGCGCTGGTATGGGACAGAGTCTGTCACTTGGGAAAGGAACGGATTAGTCCCTTCCATCTTAGGTCCAACAAAAGACCTACTACTATTCATGCGGGAAGCGGAAAGGCTTTTGCCGTAATTTATGTATGATACAAAAGATCTTCTGGTTGCAGTGCCCCACCTCTTTGTGAGGAACCCATACCGGGGGGGAAAAAAAAAAATCAATAAAACCAACGCCTATTATTGGATTTCGAAATTGGAAAAATGCTGCAATTATTTTTTGTAATCAAACCCGAAAAAAGGATCAATAAAACCAACGCCTATTTTGTGGACCTAAAGAAAGATTTAGAAATTGGAAAAACTCTGTACAGGTTGTTATGTTGACAAATAAAATAATTCGTATGCAAAATGTCACTAACTTATCAAGCTGCCCTCGTTCGTTTGAGCCAGCGTTGGTGGTGCATGAGTAATTGTGCTTAAATTTTAAATAAAGCTTGGCAGCCAGCATGTACATGTAGTACATCATCATAATCGTCATCCGCCGGAAACAAGAGAGCAGATATGTACATACTACATATGCATGTATGTATTGTATATGCAATGCACATGTCTGTATGTACATATGCTGGCGCGCTGCATGATTAATTACCAAAGAGCACGAAGAGAGTAACTTTAGTGAGTATGTATATATCTGATGCATTGTTTTCCTAGTCGGGCTAAGATTAAGTTTGTATTCTTTACGCTCTTTGGCTATTGATAACTCATAACAACAACTTTAAACAGCTGCGATGAATCATTTAAAATTTCGCCAGAACAACAAATTTTGAGAAATGTCATGACGTCACGTTGACTGAGCAAAACAAAAACTGGGGATTACCCCTTATTGAACGGCAATAATATCAACGCCAATGCATGTAAAAAGATATGCTAGATGTGTTAGTGTGTGCATACAGTAAAAACAGAAATTATTCGCACACTTTAAAATTGTAAGTTTATTTTTGTTGCCTTGTTTTGAAAATACAATTATCAAAAATTTATATTTGGTATACATAAATTAGAGTGCGGTCATGGAACCAACTCCGTCAGGAACAAAGTTTCTTTTGCTTATACATATGTAAATACTTTTTTTACGACAAACATATAACATGTAATATTTAAGTTTGTTTTTTTTTTTTTTTTTTGTTTATAATAAATTGTGTAAATAAACACATGTTGCTTAAAAAATATATTTAGGGTATTCACGCTTGAGGAGTTGCACAAAAACTCAATAAGCTAGATTTTTGAGTTTGTACTTCTTCTTTTCTAATTTTGTAAATATATATGGATTTTGTTGATTGAATTTGTTGAAAAAGTCAACAGGTCAAAGCGTGAACAGACCTGTTCAGTTTTATGAGTTGAGTTTTCTACTTCTTTCCAGAGTTTGTTATATTTGTAAATTAAAATTCAAAAACTTAAATTAAAAATGCCAAGTCAAAGCATAAAAACTAGTTTTATTAAGCCTGTAGCTAGAGTAACTATGTATTAAATTGATTTTTATTATTTTATTGCTGCGAAAATAATTGCAGAAAAACAAAATTTGAGTTTGTGCTGCTTCTTTCGTGTGTTTGTTTACATTTGCAAAATGCTGCAAATATAGTTATTAAAATTAAAAATTTGTATTTAAAAATGCCGAGACTAAGCGTAAAGCGTGTTTTGAGCAAAGCTGTTGCAAAAGTGGCTTTGCATGAAATTGATTTTATTGAAGGATCGTCTGCTAAAACAGCGTGAATACCCTAATTGTAGAATTACATCAAAATCAATACATAGAAAGCTCACAAATTAGTACCAAATGCTTTCAATTGCTGAAATATTATTTTTGTTTAATGAAAAAAGTTAATAAAAAATAGCTTGCTTTCAATTACAACATTTAATCTTGTATGTCACTATGCTCTTTGGGTATATACAAATTTGCAGTAACAATACCGTGACGCACTGCCAAAAGTTGGTTACTAAAGCGCTTAACTGATCCAGTCGATTTACACCAACTTATTAAATTATTAACGCTTTCAATAGCAATATTATATGCAACACTGGAGGTTACTTCTTCCAAGTCGTCGCTTTCAACAGTGAGGTACTCATTATCGATTGTATCGTTGTTCCATTCTTCGATGGCGTCGATTGTAATTGCATCATTATCATTAACTACTATTTGCGACAGCAAATATTGATTTTGTAAAAGAACTTTGGTATATGGATTTTCTCGTATAAGTCGCGCTAATGGTAAATCGTCATCCTCAGTAAAAGAGTCCCAATACAGCAGTGTCGACCAAGAATTGCCAATTACACTTTCGCATACTTTATCCCAAGCTGCTTTCAACAAAAGAATTGCATCGCAAATAGAGTGACGTTTTAGTGCAATCTGCAGATCACCACCATCAGCAATCAGCTGAGCAAGCAGCTGATTTCTATAAATTAATTTAACTATTTTTATTGTATTTTGATGCATCGGCTGAGCAACTGCCATTACTTTTGAAGGCAAGAAGACCGCAACTATATTTCCATCTTCACTTTGTAGCTGCTCAATTGGTGAGTGAGCAGAACAATTGTCAATAAGCAAAAGAGCCTTTTGTGGCAAATTGTTTGCTAACGAAAAACGTGCAACCTATAACAGAAAAAGTTTTTAAACCAAACTAGAAATAAAACATAAAAGTCACTTCACCTCAGCAATAAAAGATTTATGAAACCAATCGTGAAAAATGTGCGATGTCATGCAGGCATTTTCAGAGTTTGCATATGGAAGTGGATTATTGAATCCTTTAAAGCATCTAGGCTTATGTGCCTTGCCAATTACAAGCGGCTGCAGTTTGTGAGATCCATCTGCATTGGCGCCAAACAAAATTGTAATATGCTCCTTGTAAACTTTCTGACCAGGTTTATTTTTTCCATACGTTTTTTTAGGCAAGCAGCGATAAAAGAGAGCTGTTTCAGCGGCATTATAAATTTGTTGGTTAACCAGTCCCATTTCTGCAATCTTTTCACGCAGATTATGTAAAAATGGAGTGATGCTCTCGACGGCACTGCACATTACTTCTTCGGGAATTTTAATTTTACGTATGCCATAACGCTTTTTAAATTTGCTGAACCAACCGTCGCTGGCTAGAAATTCACTTTTATCTTTTTTTGGATACATTCGTTGAAATATTTTTTTAGCCTTTTCTCTTATAATCGACCCCGACATAGTGCACTTTTTTAAACATTTTTTTGAGTACCATTCATATAGAAGTTTTTCCATCTTTGGGTACTCCGCTTGGTGCAACGTTTTTTTTTTGCTTGGAACAGCTTTCATAAACGCCTGCTTGTTTGCTTTGATATAGCTGATAGCTGACTGGCTCACATTGTATTCATATGCTAATCTGCTAGCTTGCACACCATTTTCTAATTTTTTTAATATTTTCACTTTAGTTTCTAAGCTCAAAATATTCTTTCTGCGTTTTGTTGGCATTATTTGAACATGTGAACCATTCCTTTTCGCAGCACAAAATGAATTGCTTATCCATGAAGTTGCCAATCATCCAAAACACCTGCAGAGCGTCCGTTTTTCTTTTTTATGCTCTAATTTGAAAATCCACGTTTAAATGTCTACATATGTATTTTTGAATTTTCGATAAAAGGCATGCGCAAACACACAAAGGGGAAAGACACGATTACGCATGTAAGTGACGGTTGAAATTTTGAATACAACTTTCAATCATTACGCAGCATCATCTTTGTATTTATGTTTACAAACAAAATGTACGTGATATTTAAAATGCTCAAAAATTACAACTAGCAGTTCTAATTTCAGAGCTTCCGATGCAATGACAAATTTGGTTCTAATTTCTTGAATTTCGATATGTGCAGAGTTCTAATAAGTGAGCTACCTATGTACTACCACCAAAAGATGACGTACGTTAAAGTCGGGCGATGACGTTTGGTCCTATGGGAGCTATATGATTTAGTCAACTAATTTCGATCAAATTTGGTACAAAACTTCCAAGTACCAAATTTGGTGGCGATATTTTTATAAACAAACAAGAAAAGATGACGTACGTTAAAGTCGGGCGCGGACGACTTTGGGATACCCTGTACCACTGCATGCAATAAAATCCGGTATATTGCTTAAGAGCACCAAAAGACATTTGATTGCCAAATTGGGTTACGATAACTTCATAAACAACCAAAAACAGACGAATATTTAACCAAAAATGTTTTTTTGACCGATCGTTCCTATGGGAGCTATATGATACAGTCAACTGATTTTGATCAAATTCGGTACAGTGCTTGGGAACTCTGAAAAACATACGAGTGCCAAATTTGGTAACGATAACTTCATAAACAACCAAAAACTGACGAATATTTAACCAAAAATGTTTTTTTGACCGATCGTTCCTATGGGAGCTATATGATATAGTCAACCGATTTTGATCAGTGCTTGGGAACTCTAAAAAACATACGAGTGTCAAATTTGGTTATGATATCTTCATAAACAAACGAATTATTCATCTAAAACTTTTGGTTTTTTTTTTCGAGGTCCTCTAAAACACCCCTATGGGAGCTATATAATATAACCCCGATATCGAAAAACTAAAATAAACTTGTCTCCCCTGACATAATTACGCATCTAATCTGAAAGTTTGGTTGCTCTAGCTCTTACCATCTCTGAGATCTAGGCGTTCATACAGACAGACGGACATGGGTATATCGACTTCTCTAGTCACCCTAATCATACTTTAGGTAACTTTGGGGGGTCTCCGACGTTTCCTTCTGTATGTTACATACATTTTCGGCTTGCACAAACTTAAGATACCCTTTGTACCATACGAATTTTGCACCAAACACGTTTTTTGAGCGATTGGAGGCTATATGATTTAGTCAACCGATTTTGACAAAATTTAATTCAGTGCTGGGCAACTCTAAAAACTTCCAAATGCCAAGTTTGGTTTCGATATCTTTATAAACAACCAAGTTATGTTCTAAAAACTTTTTTTTGATCGATCGGTGCTAAGGTGCTATATGATATAATCAACCGATTTTGATAAACGTTGGTACAGTGCTGGGAAACTCTAAAAAAATTCCAAGTACCTTTGGTTACGATATCTTCAAGCACCACTGTGCAGTGTTGCCAACTCAAAGTTGTGAACCTCTAAAAAAAACACGCTGTACAACACTTTAGTTGCTTGTAATGATTAATTAACCAGTTTTGGTAGGATATGACATAGTATGTTTGAAGTCTTTAAAAAGTCGAGGAAACAAGACCAAATTTTTTGCAATTTGCAACCAATATGCTTTGGTACATTTTTGCGTATAAAAAACTTATGTGTCAAGGACCTACAACCCAGAACAATTTTTTTCTTTTTTAAACAAATAACATGAACAAAAAAATTATTTTAATTAATAATAATTAATTTATGTAAGATTTTTTCCAATTTTTCCTTATTAATTTAATATTATATAACAAATATTTTAATTCAATTTTTAAATTTCAAATATCTTAGTTGTAAGGGCCCATCAAAAAAGTCCCAAATGGGATTTTTTTTTTATATGAAGTTTTGTCATTCCGCGCGAAATATTTCGAACTGCGTAGACGCCTTAAAGCTGAAAAGGCTAAACTCTATATGTATATGTTTTGTAATTAGTCAGTAAGTGAATATCTTAAATATTAGGGTAAACAAATAAATAAATAATAACTCAAGTTGAGCGAGATTTTCTGCACGCAAAAATTACAGCGCACAAAACCTAAAAGTTAAGGCTGTGCGAATAAATTGTGTGCTGACTGTATATAACATATGCATGTGTGTGTGTGTGTGTGTGTGTGTGCCAGTCCACGCGTGAAATAAAAACCAGTTTGCGGTTAGTTAGTTGGGTGCGTCGTGCAACAAAAACAACAGGTGCGTGCTGCTTGTTGACTGACTTAAGGAGTGCGTGCAAATACATATGTACATACATAACGGTAACGAACATATGTATGTATGTACATATGTACACACACAGCTGACCCAGATGAAAGCTCAATGTTACTAGCCGCATGTAAAGTTTAACAGTGTCAAAAAAAATGTCCTTCGCCAAAGCGCCAGGCCTGACCCAAATTTTGAAATGACTAAACAATTTGCAAAGACATCTGGTCGGTTCGCTTGGTCATCAAATTCGCAAACCACCAATAATAATACAAAATCAGCCAAAAAAGGATATAGCAGCTTTCAACCAACCAGGTGTAACCACATGCATCGTTTTTGCATATATGCGGTTAAGTATATATGTACATAACATACAGTACATATACTTACATATGTATTATTGATTAAGGAAAATGAATACCAAGCGTTGGTATCTTGAGAGGTTAGCGGAATGTAGTTGATAGGTTTAGTGTGTGAGGTGACACACGTCCCACACTTTGCGGTTTTTGAAGCGTTTTTACATCTACATAGGTGTATAAAAAATATTTATATATATTTTATTGATTAAGGACTACCCTAGGACTATCTAGTCTACGTGTGACTCTCCCAGTGGTCAACCGGTATAACCAATTGATTAAGAGCACGTCAGAACTTTTTAAGCTCTAAGGCCTATACGCAGAATGCAAAAAAAATTCGCACGGAATGACAAAACCATATTAAAAAAATACCATTTGATAGGTTTAGTGTGTGGGGTGATATTTTGCGGTTTTTGAAGCGTCTTTACAGCTATATAGGTGTATAAAAAATATTTATATATATTTTATTGATTAAGGACTACTAAGGACTACCAAGTCTACGTGTGACTCTCCCAGTGGTCAACCGATACAACCAATTGATTAAGAGCACGTCAGAACTTTTTAAGCTCTAAGGCCTATGCAGAATGCAAAAAAATTTCGCACGGAATGACAAAACCATATTAAAAAAAATACCATTTGATAGGTTTAGTGTGTGGGGTGATATTTTGCGGTTTTTGAAGCGTCTTTACAGCTACATAGGTGTATAAAAAATATTTATATATATTTTATTAATTAAGGACTACTAAGGACTACCAAGTCTACGTGTGACTCTCCCAGTGGTCAACCGGTACAACCAATTGATTAAGGGCACGTCAGAACTTTTTAAGCTTTAGGGCCTACACGCAGAATGCAAAAAAATTTCGCACGGAATGACAAAACCATATGAAAAAAAAAATACCATTGGGGATATCCCAAGGACTATCTAGTCTATGTGTGACTTTCCCAGTGGTCAACCCGTACAACCAATTGATTAAGGGCACGTCAGAACTTTTTAAGCTTTAGGGCCTATACGCAGAATGCAAAAAAATTTCGCACGGAATGACAAAACCATATGAAAAAAAAAATACCATTGGGGATATCCCAAGGACTATCTAGTCTATGTGTGACTTTCCCAGTGGTCAACCGGTACAACCAATTAATTAAGGGCACGTCAGAGCTTTTTAAGCTTTAAGGCCTGAACACTCTAGATTTTTAGAGAAGAACAAGGTACGCCCAGTTTTGCCACAAAATGCGCATTATCCGCTTGCAGATACAAATTTTTTTCAGTCATGTTAGTATTCAAACATTTCTGTTGCATAAATAATCAAAATCAATTGAAATTTCAGGAAGCTTCTCTATAGGTTTTAACAAAATACCAGGAAATTCCATAGAAAACTATTTTGCATAGATTAAGTTAAAATTTAAGCTACTTACTTTACAAAAACCCGTCAAATGCATAAAGGCAAAAGTGCCCGAGTAACAAAAGTAAAGAAGCCTAACCACGAGGCATAAAGGCAAATGATGTACGTCGCGTCGTGAAAAATAACAATCAGCTGTTTGCAAATGTCATATGGCGTAGTTTGTTTTTGTTGGAAAATGTTTTGTTTCGAAAGGCATACAAGACTAGGTTTTCGATATTTATCTTTCTTTCAGTGCAAAAAACAATAGCATTTTTTTTTTTTAAATTAAGGCCCATACGCAGCATGCAAAAATTCCGCACGAAATGTCAAAACTTAATATAAAAAAAATAAAATCCCAAAGGGAATTTTTTGACATTTCGTGCGGAATTTTTGCATTCTGCGTATGGGCCTTTAAAAAAAAAACAAATTTTACAAGTTTTCTATAAAGGCCCATACGCAGCTTGCAAAAATTTCGAACGAAATGTCATAACTTCATATAAAAAAAATGTCCCACCATTTGGGATTTTTTTATATGAAGTTTTGACATTTCGTGCGGAATTTTTACATGCTGCGTATGGGCCTTAACACAAGAAACACTAAATAATACCAAAAACAGTGTATGTATGTACAGACTGGCAGATATTGGAGCAAACAAACAGTTTTGACCAAAAATGTACTACTTTTTGTAGTTAAGGGTTTGGGTCTATGTGCTTTTGAACAGCCCAATGAATTTATTTGGAATTTGGTCAAAAGAAACTAAGCTACAAATTGCAAGCTCAGTTAGCAAATTTTCCAGATTTAGCACCTGGCGACTTTTTTCTGTTTCCAAACATGAAAAAAATGGTTCGGCTTTTAGAGATAAGCACATCAATGCAACTTCTTTATACAAGATCTATCTGAAGGGGGTATCAAAAATTGCAACAAACTTTGGACTGAGCTAAAAGGCGTTCACGTTGTGAAGTATCAAAAAAATATACATATTTTCTTATGAAGCTTTATATGTATGTATGTATATACATATACAGCAATCTAGTACATATATACATATGTGGTTACATTTAGCCTTTTAGCCACGTGACATGTATTATCATGTGGATTTAAATACGCAGTTTATTATAACAATGTGTCAAAGACAGAAGCCCACATAAATGCTTATATAAGTACATGCATACGTATGTAGTGGCAGGTAAAAGTAGGAAATGAAAAATGCAACAAAAACAAACTCTTAACAAATACAGGACAAAGGACAGCAGTGCGAATAAAAGGGAGAGAGAAAACTGAAACTGACGTCAGCTGCAGTTACATGAGTGCGCCCCCGCTGGCAGCAGTCAACGTCAGCTGTTTGCTGGGTTAACAGTGCGCAAACTTGTCTAACTTTTGTCAGCTGTCAGCTGCAGGTTTTTGATTTTTTTTTTTTTTTTTTTGGTACAATATTGTATATATAGCACGTACGTACATATACATATAACATATGCACACATACAAGTCAATGTAACAACAACCGGTTTAAACAAGAGAATGAGACCGGTGCGTTACAATGCTAACGCGTCATGCCTTAGTTTAGTCATAATAAAGTTGGAGATCATCAATGAACTTTGACAGGCGCGAATTTTTTTCAGTTAAGCGATCGATCATTATCGATTAATATTTGATATTAAGAGGCGCAGTCTACATCGTGCCTACATCATCAACTTTATCGAAAAATGTTTAAAGCTTTTGCATCTTTGTCATCTGTCATCTGAGTAGAACAATTTTTTTAAACATCTTACATCTTACTTTATGCTCCTGGTATGTCTTTCGATTTTTGATTTTTTTGTAAATTAGTGCGCCTTATGAACGTGCGATATATTTTGCAAAGAAATCGGTTTAACGGAAGGAAGGAGACGTAATAGACCCCATAAAGTATATCCATATATCTCTGTTTGAACAAAAGTATAAAAGCTGGAAAGCAAGAAATTTGACCAAAAACCCGTTGGCAAATTCGCAAATAATTACCAAGCTTATTATTTGCAAAAAAAAAAGGAACTTTTAGAATCACTGTACAAAATTGGATGACTTTTTATAGATTTTTATATACAGTTGGAGATGATGTTAGGTTAGGCTTGTGCATGTGTGTTGCGTTGTGATATCGATAAAGTTAAGATGTGTTGATGGCGACATGGTTGCCATAAAAAAAGAACAGCTGAAGATGTCTGTATGATCTTACAAGATTTTGTATACCCTGCACCTATAGGTACAAAGGGTATGCTAGATTTGTGCAATGTATGTAACGGACAGAAGTAGGCGTGGCCGACCCCCAAGTCCTTTATACCAAAATGCTTATCATAACCTCGGTTAGCGATTGAGCCATGTCCGTCTGTCCGTCCGTCTTTATAAACACCTAGAACTCGGAGACTATAAGAGCTAGAGATACGAAACTTTACCAGCTGATGCGCATATTTCCTGAGAATATGAAGTTTGTTGAATCATGTCAATATATTTCCCCGTTCCCCCGTAGCAGAGTTTCGCTACATCGTTTAATATCTTTATTTGAAAGAGCGATGCGTTATAGTTACATGCATCTGTGTGTTAAAAACGAACTAAATCGGACAAATACAACAAAAGTTATAGTCAAAAATGTACAAATTTCACCACCCCTTGCCAATAAACTGCGTCCATATTTGACTCTACGTAATTATGGTAACAAGTGACTTAGAATCACCAATTTTGGTAAGCTGATTCATGTGGCTCTAATGAACACATCCACATCCGCAAATTTTATCAATGCGGCCCCCCACTCCCCGCAATTGATTAACCGTGTTTTCTCCCACACCCCTCAACATATTCCCTTGAAACTTACCCCATATATAACTTCTTTGACGTAAATTTCGATTTTCATCAAAATCGGTTAAATTTTGCGAAACTTATAGGTATAAAAATCGTTTTGCAACAAAGAAAATGTTCCAATTGGAAAGTTCTTAGAAGGAATATGCAGGAATTAAACTTTTTACGAGAAAAAAAGGTACAGGGTATTACAATGTCGGGCACCGCCTCGACGCTATTACATTTTTTAAACATTTTTTTGGTAGTATTATAATATGCGTTCAAATAGACTGATTTTCAAATTTATTTATAATATACAAAAGTTGATCATTTTAATTGTATAGTTTACATACCTCTTAATAGTCCTTAATTAGTATTTGCTGGAAATCTCGACCAAGGAGTCTAAAAATAATAAAAAAAAAAACAAGAATAAGAATAGGAAACGTTAAAAAAATGAGCTTAAAGCCAGGTGTGCGCTTACATAACGCAGACTCATTAAATTATGTATAGTTAATGTAAATATAATATGCACATGGGCACGTACATCGCATTAATTTATGTATTATACTATATAATAAATGCACGTTGTACAAATTAACAAAACTTATATTTAAATGCACAAACATATGTATGTTAATGCATATGTATGTACATTAGGGTGGGTAGTGCTGGAGAAAACATCGATGATCGAAGTTTAAAAACTCTATATATCGTTGTTGGCCAACAGAGATGTTTCTCGAGCACTTCTGCACTCATCAAATGGGTGTTTAGTAGTGCTGAAGAAACATCTCTGTTGGCCAACATCGATATATAGAGGTTTTAGACTTCGATTATCGATGTTTTCTCCAGCACTAAGGGTGGGTCAATTTGTATCTTGAATTTCGAGTCTGCAGATTTCCCTATAACGACAAAATGTAACATGTAAACTCAACATTTGGATTTTTAAACCAAAACTTAACAACTTTTAATGTGTATATGGGGGGCATGGGGGTCCAGGAATTCAATTTTGATGTTTATTTTTACTTATGAGTGCCGCCTGCATATTTTGCCATGTTTTCGCTCCTTTTTTGAGAAAAATTACGAATTTCTTGGGAAAATTGAGAAATATTTGATTTTTTTGTATTGCATCCAAATTTTTATTAGCCCAAAATGTTCAGCGTTGAAAATTAGGTGAACGACCTGTGTCAAAAAAAAAAACCACCAAAAGAACAAAGCTTATTTTTTTCTTATTTCAATTTATTTTTTACTTCTACGACAAAAAAATTGACCCACCTTAATGTACATACATACATATGTACACATGCATGTATATACTTATTTTCATTGTTGACAATTGACATCAAGCGGAAGTACATAAAATACGCAGAAGCGCACCCAAAGTGACAAAATTGTGGCCGGCAGAGGCTCCTTTGCTTATGTGCATGTACATTGTATGTACATACATTTATGTACAGTACTCAACAAGATTTCCACGTTGAATGTTTTGTGCATGTGCTTGTAGTGCAGTTATGGGTCAATTTCATTAAAACATGATGGTAGTGTTGAAAAATGCATAACATGCGTCAAAAGATATGCCCAATGTTGTGCCAGTAATCCTTTTTAAACAAATTGTGCTATTCATAGCCAAAGATATTTGACACGACTGCCTTTACATTCTGTAGCATAATTTGCTTTGAAAAAAATATATACAAAAAAATGTGGATTTAAACAGCTACTTCATAGGTCTACAAAGAAAAAAAAAACCCAAACTCCAAAAGTTGGCGTCGTCATTACCAAGTCAACAGCAGTAGCAGATGCTGTTTCCAGACTTGAAGTAATGTCAATGAACTGCTTTATATACAAAGAGTAGCATGTACATATTACCCAAAAAGAAAAAAAAAAAACCTACGACAACTGCATCAAATCCCAAGTCGTTGACATTTTGAGGGGACAACACAGGCATAGATACATTGTATGTATGTATGTATATGCATATACATATTTTCACCCACACTAACACAGCTTTGGCGATTTCTTATGATTAACAGTTATGTGAAGTAGCAGCTCTGCCAGACAAAGCCCCTACAGACAGGATACTGAAACCAATATACAAAAGTTTGAGTAGATACAAAAAAAAAAGCCGCCGTGCTGCGTTCGAAGCAAGTGCAGGGGCAAAAAGTTGAAGCAAGACAGCAGACGTTAGCCTTCAGGACCATGGCATCTACATACATACATATGTATGTACATACAAAAGTAATCACAAAATGTTGCGAGCCAGACAAAACCTTAGACGTCTGGCTCGCTGACTCCACTGTGGCCATGACCTTGGCCGTATTTTATGCTCATTTTATGTGCTTCATACAAAGCTATGTAGTAAATACAAGGCGAATCAATAAGTCAGTGACTTTTAGCAAAGCTCTTTTGTTAATTTTCAAAGATGGAATTGACTTTTATACAACAGGACTGAATACAATTTTTTGAAAATGAAAATTGCTTAAAGGGTTATATACATTTTTGAAGTTCCAAAAAAAAAATAGGACCATATTTTTTTTCGCATTTACTTGATTATTTGAAAAAAAAAAAAATCAAAAAAATTTGAGTATTATTTTATTTTATGACGTGAAGCTCGAAAATCGCGAAATACATATATTTGCGTTAAAAGTTTTTTTCAAGAACCATTGTTTCCCTATTGATTTAATCTTTACAGGCTACTTTATAAACTCAAAATCTTGTTTGTTAACAAAAGAATTTTCATTTGGATTTTTACAACTTCTTTGCTGCTAAAACAAACTAGTTGCTCAGAACTCCAAAAATCGATTTAAACAAAAAAAAAAAATCTCTTGTGAAAAAATGTTTTTTCTTATTTTTATTAACTTCTATTTTTATATCCTTCGGCATTTATGTAAAAACCGCAAGTGCAATAAAACAGAGCTTTATCGATAGCAGCCAAACTAAGCAGCACATTATATACACGCAATCGGAAATCAGCTACGCTGTGCTTAATGCTGACGTCTTGTTAACGTCATAAGGCCATATTTCATATTCTGTAATTTTCATAGACTATAATTTTTGCGCGCTAATCAATTAAGTCAATAATTTAGGTAATCTTTTGAAACTTCTTATATAAAGTATATAAAGCTGTTTATAAATAACTAAATAGCCTACTGCTTCATATTAAAAGGAGCCCAATTATTGAATAACTTCTTTTGTTTCAATAAAATATTGTACAAATAATTTTTATAAATTTATTTCATGAAGCCTGTGAGCAAAATTCTTGCGCCTTAGACACAATAGTCAAGTCCGTATTATAAGAATTTCAGGTGGTTCACTTTAACACTTTACAGTTCATACCAAATTTTCCAAACAGAAACGAAATCCGGAACACGCCTGCTTGTTAAGTGACAGGTACATAACTGTTATATGCGTTTGATTTTCACGCACTTTATGCCAACAGCTGATGAGAAAGTGGAGGGAGAGTGGGCGAGAGAGCGATCGCTCCACTTTGTACTGTCTACCAACACTGCTGATTGACATTTATAAAATGTGCCGCTCTTTTTTTTTGTTTTTTTTGTTTGCCGGTTTGCTGTTCCATTGAAATGTATGTCACACTCTTCTTCCGAACTACAACAACAAATGGTAATATGTAAGCAACGACGACAAATCTTTTGCTAAAAGAGGCAAACAAAAGCCAAAATAAAATTCCAAAGTAAAAACCACAACAACAGCAACTATGTGTGTGTGTGTGTGTGTTAGTATGAAGAAAGCAGACAAACAGCCAAACGCGCAGAATAAGGTCTGACAGCTACAACAAAAATTACAGCAAAGAAGAAGTAGAAAAAGATATAAACAGTTATGGTATGGCGGCTATGGTAAGCAAAACAGAAAGTAAAAGTCGAAATCAATGAATGCATTTTGTTTAGCTTGCCGGGTTGTGTGAAACGCGAGCATGTTTCGTATCCATTTTTGCATGACTACTGATTTTATTATTTAAGCGAATATAATGTACAAATGTACATATGTAAATACTATGTACATGTGTATGTATGTAGTATGTACTTATATAAAAATAAGCATCGTAGGCGTTTTAAAGTGAAGACGCCGCAAATAGTCTACACTGGTTTTATGCTAAGTTTACACTGAATGTATGGCAAAGGCCAAAGCGTAACAAAACATATGTACATATATCGTCATATCGATCGATGTATTATCGTATTTTACAAAAAGCTTTATTCTCAGCATATCTTTTTTTTTGTACTTTAAATCAGGGATCGCAAATAAGAGTTATGGGGGGAAAAATCGAAAAAAGTGCTTGGATGAAAGTGCAAGCCACTATATATCATATTTTTTAAAGGACTATCTATTTTTCTATTTTTTATTTTTATCAACAAAATCAAGCGTAACTCTTATATTTTGACTTAAAAAAAAAAAATTATGAAATAATTAAATTTTTATTATAAAAAGTGCAAAATAAGAACTATTTTTTCATTAAAATAGCATACGTGTTATTTTTTGCATTTAAAAATAAAAATTATGAAATAATATTTAAGTGCCAATTTTCATTTAAAAATTGCAAAATCAATTTTAAAATAATTACACTAGTTTACAAATTTTAAAAAATTTTGGTAACCTCAACATGTTTTAGCCATTTCCGTAGTAAAATGGCACGCTTAATCCGAAAATGAAGTCCAAAAATTTTTTCATGGAACGGATTTCTAGATTAAAAAAAAGTGTCTTTACTTAAAAGCAAATATATCTGGTTCTACCAAATCGATTTTAACAATTTTTTACTTAACTGTAGATAATTGAATTACCTATCCATTATATATTTAACATATTTTTGTCAAATTTACGGTTTGGACGCTATTTATGCATCCATATGAAATTTTTCATAATTTTTAGCAATTTTTTGAAAAAATTCTATTTCGACATAAATTTAAAAAAAATTTTCACACAGTTTTTTTCAAAATGATCAAAATCAGTTTAGTACAACCAGATATATTTGCTTTTAAGTAGACACACTTTCTTTTAAGTTTTCGAAATATCTCGAAATCCGTTCCATGAAAAAATTTTTGGACTTCATTTTACTACGGAAACGAGTAAAACATGTTAAGGATGCATTTTGCTGTAAACTAGTGTTATTGGCATTTAAATATTATTTCATAATATTTATTTTTAAAGTCAAACTTTGATGAAAAAAATCAAAAAATAACAATTTGATTATTTTTATTACAAAAATTATAAGAGTTGCAATTCCTGCTTTAGATAAACAAATTCGGAATAAAATAATAATAATAATATAAAAAAATTTTATAGGGCAGAAATTATATATTATTTTGTATGGCAGATACGATATATAATATTTTATAAGGTCATGAGCTATGAACTTTAGAACAATTCTTCAACGAGCAATTTTCGTAAAAATTTAAACATAATCATAATTAATCATTCGCGTTTTAGTGTCAGCATATAAAAACAAGTACGTCAGTTACAGTCGGCACATTGGCAAACAAAATAGCCAATTTAGGGGTTGTCCAATAAGAAAAGAAAAGAGCACCGACTACCGAACGCACAAAAAATTGCAGTAGATTTGTTTTTAAATTACTATTTTTATATAAGAATTAAAGTTCTTGGCCGGTAAAATGTGCGTTATGCTCTTGGTGGTTATATTTTTTTTTGGCACAATGTTTAATACAATTCTTGTAAAAATCTGTGCTAGCTACTGTCATAGTCCGTCTGTGACAACAACTAAATATTTGTCTTTATATCGAAAAGTTGTTCATTTTAATTCAATGCTTCAGCGGTTTACACTGAACTGTGCCGTTGAGCGGTACAATGGGACGTTCATTAATGCAGTGTAAACCCAGCATAACGCTATTACCGTTAACGGCTGTAGATCTACAAAAAAAAAAAACAAAGTGAAACTAGCATAAAACGGAATCACTTCCTCCAGATTGAGCTGATTTTAAAAAAGCATACAGCACAACATACATACTATGTACATACATAAGTACATATGTACATAAATTATAATTTCTTTTATAAAACCGGACAACGCAACATCGCAGCTGCTTAACTTTATTAACCACAATGTGTGAGAGGCAATAATTAAATTTATATAAAATTCGTAACAGTAGCAAAGACTGATAAATTATCAGTGATAATAAACAACAGTGTCACAGACAAGATTGCGGAAGTGCGCGAGAGAGCCAATGAGAGAAGAGAGACAAGAGGTTATGTATGTATTATATTTTATTACTTCACCTTACACCTTTGCTCACACGCATAAGAGTATGAACAGATGCTAATGAAAAGTGTACCGTTTATTGTCGGGATATTCTGACTTTAGTACACTGATAAAAATACTAAAAATTTTTAATACCATTAAAATATTACGACAAGCTCGATTTTCTTTTATTGACAGTAAAATTCCTTTTTTTTCTGGACCTGCTTAATTTGAGATTAATGATTCACCAAGTTTCCAAACGAACTTAAATTTTAAAAAGATCCGTGTTGAGTTCTAAGTTTGTAACTGGAAAAATGTGGAAGTACACTTTGTGTGCATATGCGAACTACATATTTATGCACTAACCCAATATACAGCTTTACCTTTGGGCACAAGGTATACAAAATATTTCCCAGTTTATTCACAAGTATGCTCCGTTTTGTTGTAGTACATATGTATGTATGTACATATGCATGTTAACTGTTTTATTAACTGTTAACAGCAACATAAGCGCATTTCATAAAAAAATGTGCAAATAATTATGCTCAATGAATGCAGTACATATGTATGTATGTATGTATGTTTGCATACGTACATATGTACGAGCATATTGATATGACAATAATGCCTACGTCATTTACATGACGTAAGCGTGTGACTGAGTAAGCGAGCTTATTGTTGTAACTATACCCTGCACTTTAGCTACAAGTAGGCCCTCCGAGATCTATGCCGGACCCAGAGACGGGTTCGGTGCCGGAGCTCTACTTCGAAACAAGTTGGTATAAGGAGTAATTTTAAAGAAAAGCCAGTGGGAATCATCAAAAAGAGAAATAATTGTAAATGGGCATTAACATTTTGGCGTGAAGTTAAATTTTTTGTCATAAAAAGAAAGCATTAGGATTCATTTTTAAAAACTTGTTATTATCTATAAAGTAGCACCATAAGTGTAAAAACTATGACGATAACCGGTATTACCGATAAAAACATATAAGAAAAAATGGCGTGACGTTACAAAAAACAGCTTCGAGAGTTTCAGAAAATAAATGATTTTTTTTTAATCTACCGGGCCGTAGGTCAACTTCGCTTCCGGCGTAAATCCCCCGTTGTAACCCACTGTCAACAGGAAGAGTTAGTACAGTGTATTTTATAGTCGGAATGTTCTGACTGTAACCGGTCTACTTATTTTTAACTTAGACGAGTGAGTAAGAATGCACGCGACGTAACGCATATTGGCAAAAGTATGTACGCACATACTACATGCATACAATACCTATACATATGTATGCACGTGTTGTATATGTACATAAATATGTACATACATACATACATATGTAAACCTATTGTGTCTGTTGATGAGAAACCAGGTCAATATCTTAATTAATTTTAATGGGCTTAATTTATTGAAAGACAAAACTAAACTATAAATTGCGTATAGTTTATATATGTATGTTTGTAGATGTACATACATATGAAAATGTTTATTTACATCAATCATTTATGTAGTTGAGTTAATTGGAGGCCATGCAAATTGTAAGCGTGAATGAACACGTTAGAGTCAATTGAATTTGAGTAGTTTGTAGTTCGGAACTGGAACTGACGCTGCGGCAACTTAAGTAGGCACATACATATACATACATACATATGTATGTACATATACAAATGTATATACACATAACTATGTATTACATATGTACATATATAAACATATTTGTAAACGTATTCGCAGCACACGCTGATAAAGACAAAGCTCAACAACAATAAATTATATATGTACGTATGTATAAATATATGAACACATATACTCCTCAGCACATGAAAATGTACTTACTAATATAATATTTTTTCGCCCCACTTTAAAGACATAAAAAAAAAAGTTTTTTTGATTTAAGGCCCATACGCAGAATGAAAAATTTCGCACGGAATGACAAAACTTCTTATTAAAAAAAATCAAAAATGTTTTGGCATTCCGTGTGAGATTTTGCATTCTGTGTATAGGCCTTTAAGAAATGACTAGATTAGATGGTTTTTTAAACCATTATATTTCGCAAAAAATAAAGTGTAACACAATTTATTTCAATCAAGCTACGTGGAAATAAATATATGGATAAGGTTCTTTTAATAAAAGAATTAATTTGTGGTTCAAAGAAAAATTGGACCACAAAATTTAAATATTACCATTAAGAAACAAATTCGCGCCATGAAAAAAATATTCCACGTAAGATAAGTCACGGCTGCCTCGGTGTAAACTTGGACAGATATCTGACTTAGAGAGCACACGTCAAAGAATCAGTCGCCAAATGCCAACAAAAGCTTAAAAAACGAAATTGGCTGCTAATTCCCTGCGTAGCCCCAATCTGATGCTGTACTTCTACTAGACATCTCAAAAAAAAAGGAGTTCTCCTAGCAAGGTGCCCTAAGAACAATAACAGGTGCCCTTTGGATCACCGCTCTAGAGCAAAGATCTCAAAAAAACCTAAATCGGCGATAAAAGCAATTACCGCAGTAGCCATTATGACAACAGACTAAAATATAAATCTAATAAAACAGCAAGAGGTCTAACTGAACCCAGACATCGTTTTAATATTAAAAAAAAAAGAAGAGAAACGTTGATAATTAAAAAGTGTACATTAGTAATTAAAGAAATATTATTTAAAATCCTTTAAAAAAAATGTAGTAAGCCACTTAAAATATTAATAAAATTAATTTTAATTATACAACTACTATAAGTGTGATGCTATTCAAGTGGCCAGTAGTGTATGTGTATGTCATCTATTTGAGATACAAAATGTGACAAACACACGCGTGCGGGCATTAAAATTTATTTATTTTAGTAAGTGTAGTGTAAAAATGTATCCAATGGGGCAATCAGCGGAAGTTATTTCACAAATAGATTTGTGATTATACATAGGCTATAGAAGTTTTAAGAATATTTTAAATCTGCTGCAATGATGACGAAACAACCTGCAGATTAAAATGCTTTTGTCTTTTGCAGCTGTTCTAGCCTAACTGTAAACTATCATGAGAGAGTGGTTGGAAAAGAGAGGCAATGTGAGAAAAGAGCGCGCGCGAGAACAGGTAACAAGCAAAAAAATTTATTTAGGGTTACAGCAAAAATGCAAAAAAAAAAAAAATGTATGTACATAAATATATGCACATAAGCATTTTTTTTCATGCTTATGTACATACTTATGTGTGTTCATAGTTATGTTTAAACATATGCATGTATCTTTGCTTATATGCTTCAAGTCTGTGCGTGTTTATTTCGGCCTGACCTCTTTTAACTAGAACTGCAAAACGTGCTGAAAAAAGAAGCCTCACCTAAAAAAAAAATCTATTACATCACTATGAAAATTGACACAAGCAGCAGATACATATTTGTATGTACATATGTAATTATTTATGTTAAAATAAATGCAAGCGTTAAAAAAATTGTTGTTTTTTTTACATATTTTAGCACTGTACACAGCCTTAAAATAATTGATGTAATTTTTAAACAGTTTTATCCTGCATAAATCATGCTAATACAGTATTAAAACTATATTAAATTAAAGTTTTAAACATTTCTTGTATAAGTTGAGCTGTAAGCCACCGTATATACTATATACAGCAACGGAAGCAAACACGCACACACACATTTGTACATGCATATATGTAGTATATACTAGAGCCTAGCTAGCGCTAATGTACGTACATACATATATATGTAAATGTGCCAGTTTAATAACATTAATTTATTAAGTTCAATAGAAATTAGCAAAAATAAACGCAACTTTTTTGCGTCCTAACGCTCCTAACGAACAGCAGACGACAGAGAAAGAGAGAGCAACGCATAAGCGGTCGACCGACAACAGCAGCATAAGTCGCTGAAATTTGTCGCTTTGTAAGTCGCCGTGACTACAAAAGATAGCGAGAGACAGAGAGCGCGAGAGCACGGCGAATTTAATGTCAAGCGACAATGACGACGGCAGCAGCAGCAGCGCTTTGGCAACGATACAACGAAGTTCGTTGAAATTTCGAATGTATGGAAACATTCAGTCTGCCGCCAGCACGGCCCGAGCGTTTAGCTCGAAAACGCGGGCAGAGGCCCCAGCGAAAAAAAATAAGCTGGGTCAACGCCAAGCGGCGTCTGTCTTCTGTGTGCGTGTGCGGCAATGATGGCGGCAGCGCGTTGCCATGCGAGCGGCGCGTCTGTCTGTCGTCGTTGTTGGCAGTACAACGTACGAAGTACGTTTGTGTCACTGCACGCGCACATGTGTACATATTTGCCACAATGCGCTGTGCTTTAGAGCTTTGGCTATTTTTCCACCATTAAAAAATACGAAATTGTTTGAGGAATGCGACGACGATGTAGATTCATATACATACATACATATGTGTGTATATAAAACTTATTGCGCTGTAGCTGCTGTTGTATGGTGGGGCTGACGTCATCATGCAAGGATAATTTGGCCGCCCATGTTTTTGGTTGAATGCCCTTGAAGTTTCTGCCGCCCCCTCCATTCATAACGTAGATTGGCAAAATCATGCACTAGTGACTAGTTTAACATAGGCATGATACATAGGTAGATGCTACATGCAGACAGAGTGACGACGTAGACGACGATGATTTACCACATTGCGTGCAGCACAATTTACCGGTGTAACGTTTTTTAGTTAATGCTTATAGTAAGTTAATATATAAGGCACACATGTGCGTAGTTGGGTGTGAGCGACACGGCATGACGACTCTGCCGCCGTCACACTATCAGACGACAGTTCAAGGCAAAGAAAAGCAAAGTGAGCACACACGCATACACCGCACTGCATTGGCACGGCGACGCTACAAACCAACATTTGAGCACGAAAATCACACACATACACACTCATCGACACAGGGAAAGAGAGCGCTTATACATATGTATGTACAATGCCATTTGGAATTGGGGAAAATTGCAATACCAATTTTTCTTTTGTGTGTATTTTTGATTTTAATTTTGGCCGATTTATATAGATGCGCTAAAACTAATAATAAATGTATTGTATATAAAATATTACGAGAGCAAAATTGCTGCCAGGGCCAAAAGCGACAAACTAGTTATGAAATTAAAATACGAACGACGGCGAAGAGAGGGGCAGGCGCTCACGCGCTCCCATTTTGCTAGTGAGAGAAAGGAAGTAGTAAGAGTTTAAGAGAGCGAAGAAAAAATGTACTGCTTTTTTTTTTGTTTTCTTTGTTGTAAAAGGCAATGAAAATTACGTTTATTTTACTTTGATTTTCTTTTTAGCATGTAAAAATTATTTAAATATTGTATATAATTATTTGTTGTAGCTGGCTGTTTATAACATACACACTTGGCTAGTAAATATGTCCATACACACATAGTACATTTGTGTGCGTGATTGAGCGACTTTTGTCTTACGCTAAATTGCGTTATTCTATGCCAATTTTTTTTTGTCTACACTTAAAAATTAACTTACAAAATAGTTAGCCTACAGTTACATTTATACATGAACTATTTTTAAAAAAAGAAGAAAATTAAAGTAAATAAAATGTAAAATAAAATCACCTTTTTTTAGTAGGTCGCGACGTTATGTGCTTGTTACTCTCTATCTCTCTGCGACGCTTTGCGCCTTTGCCAGATCTCTGCTTCCGCTCTCGCTAGCGGACAACAACGACGTCAACGGCAACAATAATGACTGTTACGTTCTTGGGCGAACAATGCCGACAGCAAGGCAAGCGCAGAGATGAGTCGACGACGAGTAAAGAAGAATGCGAACTTTCCGCTACTTTTGCTTGAACACCACTTTTCTTTTTTTTTTTCTTTTTGTGTATTTGTTGTTGCTGTTGATATTGTTTGAATTTAAAGGCTTTTTTTATTTGTTATAATTATTATTATATTTTCAGTTATCATAGGTGTGCATGGTTTGTATGTACGCTCGTTTTTTTATGTATGCAAAAGTATGTTTGTATATTGTGTTTGTTTGGCTACAACTTTGTGGGGTATTTTTTTCTGTGTTTTGTATTTATTTTTTGCTAAATAAACAAATATAATTTTAACAAAATATGCAAAAGCAGCAGTCGGTATAATTAAACAATAATTGGGCTAGTGACTAGTGAGATAATCAATCAGTAGTAGTAGTAGTAACAAGCAGCAGCAAGCAAACTACGCGACGACGACGACCGACAACCACGAACAACGACGGCAGCGACAGCAACTTAGAGAAACGCGGCGAAAATCAATGAGGCAGCTACATCGAACAAAGCGACAACGACACACACACACTTAAACAGTGCATCAAAAAAGTCTGGTCACAAGCAACTACTCTAAGAAAACCTTGGTTCTGCATTGTAAAATTAAGTTTTTTATTCATGTAACCACTGCGTTAAGGGTGTTATAGATTACTATAATGTTTGTAACAGACAGCAACAGGAGTGGCAGAGCACGTGATTAACATCATCTCGTGTGAGTCAAGTGCTAGATCTTAGAGACCAAGTCAATAACTTGCCACGTTTCCCCAAACGACCGGAGTTACTATACCAAAGTTATGCATAGTATGCGTGAGATCAGAAGTTTATTGTTTTGATTCAAACTACAAAAATATTTTAATTGGGTGCAATAACATACAATGTAGAAGCATCTATTATAGATGAAGGAACATTTTGGTCAAAAAAAAAAAAAAAATCTGCTATAGTATATGCAGTCTATCCAGACACCGACTAATTCACTTTTATTTACTTAAAATCATAGTACTTTTTATGGTCAAAATATTTACTAAGTTGAAAACATTAGGACTGTGCCAAAACTTTTTCAATATACTGTAAACAGAGCGCCAGACGTTGGTGGCGACAACGCCGTCTATGTCGCCTGCCCAGCGTTGCTGAGAACACACAATGGCAGTTAGTGTGCGATTTTACGGCGACGGCGATGTACATAAACAAAAAGCGCGCACAGTACGCGCGTGAGCATGGTAGAATAAACAAGGTATGCTATTCACTGCACTGAAACCTTATTTTTAGTCTGAGCGAAAAAGTGAGAGAGCGAAACCACCCCCATTGCTGTTGTTGTGCGTAGGCAAGCATATTTAAGAATTTTTTTTTTGTGCTGCTGGTTGCAACTAGAGGCTTATTTTTTACCGCTGCACAAAATTACGGTAAATGCTGAAAAACTATGCGCGGAAACAACCTTTCTCGTGAAAAATATCAACGAAACTAAAATAAGGTTTGAGTTGCGAAAATTTTTCGGGAATAGCATACCTTGTTTATTCTACCATGCGCGTGAGTACGACGCGACGCGACGACTACACAACGACACTCACTAGCTAACGCTCTCTCTCTCTCTCCCTGTGCACACACGTTTTCCCCGTTTTACTTGTTGTTTTTGTAGCCGCTGCTTTGCGACTTTGTAGTTGGCGCTCTTGCTCTGTAGCAACGCAATAAAAGTTCAAAAACAGTTGAAGTATACCGCGACGCGAGTAAAAATCTTTCTTCACCGTCGTCGTGCTTCCGCGAATTTCTTTTTCAATTGTATAGAAAAAAACGTTATATTGCATTTTGGTATGGTATCTGCTAGTTGCAAAAATGTTGTTTAATACTATTAAATTTTTGACTGGGCGGGTGGATATACCAATCTAATTATAGTATTGGGAAGTCGCAGTGTTGTGTAAAAATAAATACTATAACTCTATAAAGCTATTTGTTAAAATTGTTGTAGTAACAAATTAGCTAAAAAAAGTACATTATTTTCATTTAGCCCCGCTTAAAAGGCATAAACAAGACATCAAAAAAAAAAAACAATTTTCTTTTATGTGCGCGACAATGTATAATTTAATTTATTTGCTTGCTGCTGCGCCAACTACTATTAGTAGTAAAACTGCCTGAAATTTGCATAAATTGTTATTTTTTACTTTAGATGTTTATTTAATAGTTATAACGGCTTTATTTAATTTATTTATGTGATTTTTAGTATTTAAATTTTATATATTAATTTGTTTACCAGCAGAAATGACCAAAAAATAAATTCTGAGAGCACAGTTTGAGCACGCACGTACGTCTTCACTGTCTCGTGAAGTATTTGTTTGTGACAAATGACAAAGCTACTCTCTCCGCTGCTGTCAGACATTGCTGGCGTTGCCAGTGCTGTATATCGTACGTCACATTTATGTGTCTACAACACTGTTAAAATGCATATATAGTATTCAATGCATATATAACTAGTATTTAACGTTAAGTCATAAGATAACCTAATGTAGTATTAGTAATTGAATATTTTTTACAAATAAATTTCATATAAAATATAAAATTTGCGTTTTAATTGCCATATTTTGTTAGCTGGTAGCACACTATCTGTTGTGTATTATGTCTCTGCGCATTTTAGCACACTAGACTTTTAAGCACTTAACAACACTGTCATGCAGCTGTCATTCAGCTGAATTGTCAAATCTGCTGCGGCTGTCAAAAATAAATATATTTTTAATTAGATTTCAACTTACCGTTTTAAAGCATCAATTAATGCGTAACTATTAATCAATTGTTGCCGCCCCAAGATGTACCTTACATCAAAAATGCTGCTGGTGCGGCTTCTCTTCGCCCTATTTATCGTTGCCAGCGCAGCTGTACAACCCCCCAGCAATCCCCGAGAAGAGTTTCACGAAGAGCTGGTGGTGCGTCCGCTTGCCGGTGATCATGTAAACACGTACTTTCAGTTCACAACAAGGTGGCATTACGGCTCCTCCGATAATTGTAAGTTATAAAAAGCTACTAAATTGTTTGACAATTTCACCTCATTTAAATGCTCGGCAGTGCATCACACACAGCTAACACCGCGTGTCATTGCGGAAATACTGCAATCCTATGATGTCAAAGAACTGCATATCAGTCTAACTCAGGGTCTATGGCGTTATGAGACCTGGGGCTATCCTATTGTTGAGGCGACAGGAGGTGCTGAAGCCTGGGCTTGGTTTAATGGAGCGCACTTAACAGACGCCATCGTGGACAAGCAATGGAATCAACTGGCCAATGTCTTTTCAGGCATACTGTGCGCTTCGCTGAACTTTGTTGATAGCACCAATAGCATAGCGCCCACGCATACATTCCGTCCACAATTCATGAACGCTCCAACTTCAAATGGTAGCAAGCCCAACAATTTTATACGATACGCAACGCTGCCGCGTGAAATTGTATGCACAGAAAATCTAACGCCCTGGAAGAAGCTGCTGCCATGCGGCAGCGCTTCAGGCTTTGCCTCGCTGCTGAATTCTGGTTATGTGCACAATACAAAATATCATTCTCTAGGGCTAAAGATGCGCACATTGTGCAACCCGCAGTCAAAGTCCAAAGACGACTGCATCGTCGAACTAACACAAACCGCTAATCTGGTATACGACTTAAAGCTGTTGGAGCAGTCTAGCATTGACTTTTCTTTGCGCCGTCTTTTTGGCATGGGCCTCAATGGATACTGTGAACTGGCTAGTAGCAGCAAAATCTATGTACAGCGTAACGAGCAAGGCCAGCGATTTCAGCTAACGCCACAACCCCACGAAGAACTGACTACAACGCGTGGTGGATACAGCACGGTCTACGGGGTCTACAACATACAGCAGCAGTTCGAAGACATGAGCGAGCGCCTTTTCAACATAGCCTGGCTAGCGTCCAAAGGTGAGTCGCGTACATTGCGCGGCCTGGCAGCTGCGAATGCAGCACCGCCTTTATATGCACATCGCTATCTGCTGGGCAATGGGCAGGAACGTGGCCGCATTGCTACGGAGCTAACCAATACACATTACGAACCCTTACCTGTGTTATTCCAAGAGATGGTGCCCTGGTATGTGCACACCTATTTGCACACCTTGCGAATTCGCTGCAAGAGCAGCCGACAACATGAGTACGATCAAGAGGAGTTGCCCTATAAACTGCTGCACTATTCGCCGGGCAAACAGCGCACTTCGCCTACCCATTTGGAAATTGGTTTTATGCTGCCGCCGCGCAGCACAGCACGCATAACGATTGAGGTTAGCTATTTGCTGCTCAAGTGGTTGGAATATCCGCCGGATGCTAATCATGGACATTACATTGGCGCCGCCGTCATAAGCACTCAATTGCCCACGGGCCGTAACTATACAGCACTTCCAGTGGAGGGGCATCTTTTTGCTGATTCGTTTAATGCCTCACGTGCTGCCTATACCCTGACTATGCGCACGGAGGCATTAATTGTATCGCTGCCAACGCCAGACTTTAGCATGCCCTATAATGTGATATGCTTGGCTTGCACTGTTGTTGCGCTGGCCTTTGGGCCCATACACAGTGTGGCCACCAAGTTGATTGTGGTGGAGCCCAGCACAAGTATTCCACGTCATTTTCTGGGCAAGATTTGGCAGGCGTTTAAGGGTCAAAAATCCGATAGATCCGAACAGGCGGCAACGACAGAGACGACGACGACAGGCAATGTGGACGATGAAGCTGATAGATCGGCGGCCATGTGATATCGATTCCATTAAACGCATACAACGTATTCCAAAGTTTGCATCTTTGTTTTAATTCTATTTTATTAAGCTATGGTCACGCTTAGCCAAATATTTGTCCAATAATTTTAGAAATAGCAGACTAAGATTGTTATCTAAAAATGGTAACAAGCACAATTTGGTTCGACAAATTTTATGACTTTAGGTTAAGCAGTTGACTTAAGAACTGATATGCTGCAGGAATAAAATATTTTTTTATGTCTTGAATTTTTATTGAATGTATTCAATGAGTTTCATTTGGGTTACCCCTAACGTTTTAAATTTTGTTCTTTTATGTATTTAGAATATATGTATATTGGTATTAAATAATAGTTGTAAGCATTTGCTTAAATAAAGTTACAATTATTAATACACTATCAATATAATTATTATTTTAATAAATCGCTTTAAAATGCTATCTTTATTTATAGGTTCTTGTATTCGCATTTGTTTGCACCCCCCCGTCCCTACCCTCGCTCATATTATCTGTTCAACCAAAGAATAGATTAAATCTTAAATTTTACTACATTTAGCAGTGTGCGTTAGAGCGAGACAGTAAGCCTTTTCGGGCTGTCTCACTCTTTGGTAAAATAATTTTATGGAATATGCATTTCTTATTTTTTCACAATAATTAATTATTATATTATATATATATTCTAAATTTAAACTTGATTGATGCCTTTGCTTTCAAGTTAAATAGTTACTTCGACTTTATACGTTACGTTGGTTTTTTTTTATTTATTATTTTAAGTATAGTTTAAATATATATGCTAAATTGAGTAAAAAAAAAAATAATTCTAAACAATTTAAAAAGAACACGCAATTGAAATATTACATATTATTTTTTTACGAAATTATAAAAATAAATATGTGAACATTAACAGGACAGCAATATGTAGAACAAGCAATTAACTATATTTTATAAAAAAAATTTTTTTGTTTCATTTTAAAGACAGTTTTACGAATTATTATAATCATTGCTACTTTAAGAGTTCATCGTTATTTTTTCTTTGCTTTTAATTAATACTAAAGTTTAGTGAGCGTAAAGATTTTATCTAGCCGTGTTTACTTTTTTTAAATGTTTATTCTTTTCCAATAAGTTTTAAAACATATTGTAAAAATTTTTGAGGAAAACAAATTGGAGACGATCCTAACTAAGATTTGTCATCAAGTTAGGGTAAACACAGCATTAAAACCCTGCCAAAAAGCATCTCTAATCACACACATGCACATATTTCCGAATTTCCTGATACAGTTTAAGATCACAAGTGATCTCGATTAAGCTATGATTTTTAAGAAGCATAGAGCTAATTAGAGCTCTGTTTCGACTTGTTTCGTTTTTGATGTTAAAAATTTATTTTTTTTCTGACATCCCTCTGGTTTTAATAACTCGAGTTGCTTGAACTCGGAATTGTTGTATCCTAATCGCTTTTATTGCCATCGCTTGATGTCAGGAGATGATTCGGATCGGTCACAAAATTTTGTGGCGTGTGATTAACACAATCAAGGTGTTGGCGTAGTCACATGAGATATTCGTAGTAGCACACATACATGTACAAAAATTTACAACAGACGCACACCATGATGTTGCTGCTGTCCACGAGGCCGTCCAAGCCGCAGCCCGGTTGACCCATTGGCCGCGTCTCACTGCTGCGGCTGATTTCCATAATATGCATAGGCTCCTGCTGGCGGTGGACCCTGTGGTGCGCCCGGTGCAGGCATTTGCGCACCAGCCGGCCTATAGCCTTGATAGCCTTGCGAGGGCGGATATTGCGCATATCCGGCTGCCTGCGGCGGCTGATGATAGCCATGACCGGGGTAGGCACTGCCCGGTAGCGGCGGTCCATAGGCTTGTGGTGGAGGCGGTCCACCATATGGCTGTGAACCAGGTGCTGGTTGATATTGATTTGGCGGCATCGGCGGCGCAGCGCCATTTGGCGGTGGCGGCGCTGTTGTGTTTGGCGGCCCAGTTGGTGGCTGTTGCTGTTGTTGCTGCTGCTGCGGCGGTGGTGGACCGCCCTGTTGTTGTTGTTGCTGCTGTTGTGGCTGTGGAGCACCGTAGGGCGCGCCATGGCCACCGCCTGCAACACTTGTTGGCGGTGATGAATATGTTGGCTGCTGTTGAGTAGGCAAAGGCGCTACGCCCGATACGACTGCGCCTAGCTGCTGTGCTTGCTGCTGTTGCGGCGGTGGCGCGTATTGGCCTTGTTGTTGAGCGCCTGCGCCAGGGGCTTGCTGATTGGGCGGCACATTGACCGCGGACATGGCCACTGAGCTAGGCGATGGCGTTGACTGCGGTGCATTGGGCACATTTGGATTGTTTACGTTTGATGAACCCGGCTGCTGTTGATTGGGTGCCTGTTGCGGCGGCGGCGTTTGGCTGGGCGCAGTGCTATAACTGCCTGGTGGCGGCGGGCCAGCATTACCTCCGGCCACACTGCTGGCTGCTTGTTGTGCATTTGGCGGTGGCTGTCCTGGGTAGCCTCCTGGTGCGCCACTTGCGCCCTGCTGCTGATATGCTTGATACGGCGATTGAGCATTGCTTGAGGGCGGTGGTGGGCCATAGTTGCCTGGCGGTGCACCGCCAGCGGCGCTCTGGCCATATTGATTGGGCGGATAGCCTGCATAGCCCATTGGAGGAGGTCCGCCTGTGGCATTTTGTGGTGGCGGTGGTCCATATTGATTGGGTACTACATTCTGTGGCGGTCCTGGCTGACCAGGGCCAGCGCCTGTGGGCGGAGGCCCATACATTTGTGATGGCGGTGGCTGCTGTCCTGGTGGTACCTGCTGATTATTAGGCGGAGGTGGTGGATAAGCTCCTGGGGGTGGCGCCTGCTGGCCACCAGCTGTGCTTGGCTGATAGCTGTGTACACCCTGACCTCCACCTCCTGCGGTTGATGTGGGTGGCATGCCTGCGTGATGATAGCCAGCTTGTGCATTTGGTGGTGGTGGCGGGCCATAGCCCTGAGTTGGAGGACCGTATGGGTAGGCGCCCTGCGGCTGATATTGTGGTTGCGACTGTGGCGGATAGCCCGGATAGTGACCGTGCTGTTGTTGCTGGTAGCTGACGCGGTACTGTGTCTGTGGTGGCAGGGGACCTTGCTGTGGCTGCTGCTGTTGTTGTGGCTGTTGATTGGGCCCTTGCTGTTGCTGTTGGGCCTGCTGTTGTTGCGGCTGGTTCTGACCTGGTGGTAGGGGACCGTTGTTTGGACGCTGCTGATCTATGTGGAGGATAGATATTTCAATAAATTCTATTGTATGAAAGAGCCAGTCAGCGGCACACATTACACTTACTGGGCGCAGTATTGGGAACAGCTTGGGGTTGACCGCCGCCAGGCTGTGCGTTGGGCAGACCACCCTGAGCATTGCTGCGATAGGGTCCTTGTTGATGCTGTTGCTGCTGCGACTGCGGTCCAGCCTGGCTAACTTGAGATGCTTGCTGCAACTGACCACCCTGCTGTTGAGATTGCTGTTGGGCATTGGGTGGCATGCTGGGATGCGTGGGTTGTTGCTGATTGGCATAAGGTGGCATTTGTACACTACCGCCACTATTATCGCCACCATGCTGCTGCATCGGCGGCATACCGCCACCCATTTGCGATTGTATAACGCTGCCTGGCGGTGCACCTTGTTGTTGTTGTTGCTGTTGCGGTGGACCGCCGAGCATGCCATGTGGTGATGGCGGCGGTTGATTACCATGCTGCATGGCCTGGGATTGCAAAATATGCGGTGGCTGAGTAAAAAAAACATATAAAAATTTGCTCCATATGATTTAGACAATTAAATTTTAATTACGTACAGGTAATATTTGGGAGATGTTCATAGCGGGATCTGCCAGCTGCGCTAAATAGACGAGATTTCGATGCAGTGCTACATGATACGTCATGCAGTCTTGGGGCTTGCCCATGTTCTGAAAGTCCTGTATGGTTTGAATGAAGCCATAATTATCGTCCAGCATCTTTTGGATTTGAGCTGAGTTCAATTGTGGTGGAATGCCACCGCCGCCTCGCTGAGCGTTGGCTGGATTGCCCATCATGCCACCGCCACCCACTCCAGTGGGCCCTCCACCGCCTGGCGGGCCAGCGCCCATCGGTGGACCGCCACGTTGCATGGGACCACCCATGGGTCCCACACCGCCGACACCAACGGATTGAATGCCGCCTGGTGGCACACCGACTCCATGTCCACCGCCCGGTCCGGGGCCGGCACCAATTGAGCCGGGCGGCTGTTGCTGCTGCTGTTGTTGTTGCTGCTGCATCGTAACCGGGTTCGGTGGTGCCTGTGGCGGCGGCAACTGCACAGAGCCTGGTGGGCCCTGTGGCGGTTGCTGCTGCTGCGGCGGTTGCGGAGAATAAACTGCAGACATTTTACTGGCTGCAGCCTTCTTCTTCCGCTTGGGAGTTTTCTCCTGTTTTTCCACAATTTTAGCGGTTATTATAAAACGGTGGTGAAAAAAATATAATTAATCCAAGGTTGCAAGTCGGCAATATGCAAATTTCCGACTTCGCAATATAT
Organism: Chymomyza costata; assembly: GCA_018150985.1. Lineage (NCBI taxonomy): Eukaryota > Metazoa > Arthropoda > Insecta > Diptera > Drosophilidae > Chymomyza > Chymomyza costata. The sequence goes on along the minus strand of JAECWU010000127.1, from coordinate 27,455,245 downwards.
AAATTTTTCGTTTTCACCAAACAGCAAAAAAAAAAGAAAAACTCCACCAACTCTACAACAAGCAAAGTCAACGCCTCAGGTTTTTTTTGCAGTGCGGCTTTTTTTACATTCACCGCAGCCGCACCAAACACATACACACAATCGTATGAAAATATTTAATGTCTTTATAGTGCAGTTTATATATGCAGTATGCAATAAGCATATGCCTAAACACTAACAAATGGAGCGGCGTTTACTTAAAATTTAGCTTGCACTTAGTTAAAGGAAGTATTTTCCCGAGTCTGCATAATTTTTCACTTTCGCAAATTGCAAAGAACGACGAGCGAGACGCTCAAACGATTACAGCCGCCACGAGTAATCGGTGCGTCAAGCTAAAATGCAACTACACGTTCAGACACTGCATGATGTCGCGTGTTATTATGTGCTTAACGTTTTCACGTATTAAAATTGATTAACTAACACAAGCACTCAAATAAAATAATTAATTAAATTAAAACTAATACTTAAATTAAGTTGAATAGTTGTTACAGCTGTGGCAGCATTTACAATTGTTGCATGTTTCAAGCCGTTGTAACGTTGTACAGCTGCCTAACATGGCTGCCACATAGTAAAGTCTAAATAGAAATGTGTTTTATAAATAAATGTAGTAAGCGTTTTGCCAACAAACATACATAAAACTTATGCACTTATAAGGCTGCAATAAACAAAGCATACTTTGTTCGTTACTAAATAAGCAAATTTAAGCATAAACTATGCAACGATAACTTGACTAACAAGCCGGCTAGTTGGTTTATCGTACTCGATGACACTACATGTCACTTGGACAATCGCTCATTTCACAATTTATTTTTTGGCTGGCTTTTGGCCAAATTGATTAAAGTGTGTGGTGTGTGTATGTGTGATTTATTAAACAAAAGCAAAAACACGGATAACCATATTTATATAATTAATGCTAGGTAGCAATTGGCAGGCAAAATATAAATATTAATAGCCTTATATATTTTATACAACACCAAATTACTAAATACCAGTGTCAAAGTGCAATATTAATTTGCCGCAAACGCGGCCAAACCACAACTCGTGTATATATACATAAAACATTGCATATTTTAGCTTGTTACAATAAGTTGTGTGTGCAATTTTGCAAAACTGTGCGGTCTAGTGCCTACTAAATTAATATATAAAAAATAAAAATTTTAAAGCCGCTCTAAAAAACCCAAATTAAGCGGTCAGAGAACGAGCTAATACAAGTTGTTAACTTGTAAAACAACAACATTAACATAAAACTGCAAAAACAAAAACAACAGCAAAGCGACACGTTGAAATATTATAAGGCAGCAAAACAAGCGACAACAAAAAAAAAAGTAGCATAAACTAACTAAACTAAGTTAACTAAGCCTTGGCTAAGGCTAGCCCAACAACAACACGCAAGACACACACACACAAACTCAGGCCAAAAGAAAAAAGGCGCCGAAAGTGTTATAAAGTCAAAAGCGCGCGCCCGTAACTAAAAACTAGATATCGAAATTAGTTAATATTATTATGAGTGTGCTTGTGCAGCCATAAAAAGTTTATAAACACTTGATTAAGCTACACAGAGCCTGCAAAACGCATTGTACACTTTGCCATCTATCGATTTTGTACCTTTGGCTTGGATACTCTAAAATCGCCAAGTGTATACATGTGTGTGTGTTGTTTATATTGTTGTGAATTGTGCAGCAAATCATATAAGTACGAGCAAAAAAAAACAACAACAATAAATATTTCAACAAATAAAAAGTAACATTTTTGAAAACTCAAGTAATACTGCATACACACACACACACACACACACACGTGCAGGCTGAGCAGCTGCCGTCTATACGCGCGCCTTATCAAAAGCCCACAGCAGCAAAAACAACAACAATACTGTTGCCGGCATTATTTTTTTTTTTTGTATTTTTTGTGTTTTTTTTTTCGCTGTTATTGTTGTCGTAACATCGAAAAGAGATCCAACAACAAAAAACTAGATCTGGCAATGCGTGTAAATGAGCAACTATAAAACAATAACAACAAATACTACCAAAACGACAACGTAGCAGCTTTAAACAAAATCTTAGCTTCAGTATTGGGTAACACTGGACTAGAAAACTGCTGATCCTCAAAATATCAAAGGAATACTTTTTAAGGAACAAGTATCGTTGTTGCTGCTCCTGCTGCTGCTGCTTCTGTGTTGCCTGCTACCTGGTTGGTAAGAAGCGAACTTCTTACCAATGATTTCGTTGCTGCAAATGAAATTCCATGCACTGCTTTTGCTGCTGTCAAAAGTCTGGACATGCATTTGTTTCATGTTCAATCGACAAGTGCGAGCCGTAAGTGACAATTTAAAGATACAATGTACTACAATTTATGTAAATACATACATGTTGGTGTATGTTGTGTAAAGTTGTGTTAGTGTATATACTTGTTAATTAAATGCACGTAGCAAACATATGTACTTAGAACATGCCCTTCACTACCTCGCAGTTAAAATTATCGTTAAGCGCAGTCCCAAATTTTCAGAATTTATGCTTAATCTAGAGAATCCTAAAATTCTAGATCTAGCCTGCGTGTTACCAATAAAGAAAACTCAATCAGCATTTATTAATGCCAACTTTTAACAAAATAGCTGGCCACTTAAGAACTACAGCGTGTTTTTTTTAGAGGCACACAACTTTACATTGGCAACACTGCTTTATCTGACAACCCATTTAACAGCTGATAGTTGCTTTTGGTTGAGTTTAATTTGATATTTCGTTATGGATAGACTTACAAAAGACCAACGCTTGCAAATTGTTGTTCTCCATTTTTGGTTGAATGGGTACGTAAATAAGCAGAATTGTCGCATTTGTAGTAAAGATAATTCACAAGTTTTTGTCGAAACACCATTACATCCACAAAAAATTACTGTCACTTGTCTACGACGCTAAACCAGAGATAATTGAACAGCTGGAAATCAATATTGGAAGAGTTATTGGCAAAATACGGCCGCAAATGCTGCGGAAAGTTTGTGAAAATTGGTGTTCCAGATAGCGCCTTGTATCGATCTTAAATTTTGGAGAATCGATCTTTTCGAGCGATTCTAAAAAAAAATCGATTTAATCGATTAATCGCACTAGAACGCTAGGCGCTAGCAAGTTAAAACCGCAGATAATCACAGAAAAGGAAATCTATATACAAAAAAGAATATTTATACATAATTCACTTAAATTTATTTCCATAATTCACAATAACGTAAACAAAAATTCAAAACTTGATAAAACAAAACAAAAAATTAATATGTAATTCGTTTGGTTCAAACTTTAAAACTAAAAATAAAAAAAAACATAAAAAATAAGTTATAATTCATTTGATTTTTTCGAGCGCCCTCTGGCGGCGCTCAAAATTAAAAATAGATGTCAAAAATAGATTTCTCGACCCCAAAAACCCCCAAATACTTTGAAAAAATCTATTTTGAAAAAGTTGGCGACTCAAAATTCATTTTAAACAAATAGTTTTTTGGAAAAAAATGCTTAAAATGACCCAAAGAATCAAAATCGCTGAGAGCCCAAAACGTTTTTTCTGCCCCATACAAATTGATCCGCCCTAATGTACATTCATATGTCGCAAAGTTGCATGACTCAAAAAGATCGATTCTCAATAAACAAAAATCGATTTTATTGTCAGAAAAAAAGAATCGATTTAAAATCGAATCGATGCCCAGCTCTACGTGCCGGCCACATGGCCGAAATCATATTTAAACATTAATATCATACAATTTTATATCCAATAAAGCCCGTTTCATTGATATTAAAAATATATTTCTTTGTTTTATTATGATTTAAACTTGTGTAATTCTAAAAAAAAACACCCTTTACATCGAACTCCTTTATTTTGCTGCTTACTGGACATGAAATTTTTCGTATTTAAACTAAAATAAATACCCTTCAGTACCACAAAATAGTTGTAGTAAATTTTTTGACAGAAATATTCCGCTTCCTATTTAGAAACAGGTTAGGTTAGGGCGGCAGCTAGCTTAAGCCAGCACACTTAGGCCTAGACCGGCCCGTTGAGAAACCGCACAGATCTCTGTACCGTTTTTAACTTTTTACCCTACTCCTAGAAAGCATGCTTAAAAAGAGTCCCAGCCTGTTGCTGCTATGTAGCTTACAATCTTTCTCGGGCAGATAAACTTTAGCTCCGCAACATTGTGAATGTAGTGTTTCCCAGTTGCCTTTTTCTGCGTCTACTTAGAGATTCATAGAAACATTGGATGTGCTCTACTGATTCTATATCTTCTTCGTCTTTGCAGCTTCTGCAAAAGTCATTTAGAAACAACTTGTCTCAAATCCTGTTATTCTTTTATTTTTGTGATTCGATTGGAATGAATCCTGAAAAATTGGCAATGCTTCTGCAAACAAACCCGAATTCGAAATCGTTTTGAAAACACATTTTCAATGCTCCCAATTTCACCAAAATTATTTTTTTATGTGGTTTCAAACAAACTACTTTGTTGCAAGAGGCATTAAAACGAATTGGCGAAATAGGTTCAAAAGTGTACGCTTTTTAAACAGAATAAGATTTTTTTAAATATTCTTAGCTTATATTTTTATTTTGAGCCGAAGGTGCTTCCTTTAACTTAAGTTAGTTTTGTAAACTTACTTAAACCTTATTTAATAAAATAAATAAATATTTTTATTTTTAAATGCGGATTTAGGAGCACGCAAAAACGAACAAAATTTATTCGTTTTCCGGAGCAGGAGCATAATTTCTTGTTCGGAGACTCCAACTAATTTTGCGAAGTATAATTTTTATATATTATTAATATTTTTCAGAAATTAAATATTATTCATAATTTTAATTTGTAAAGTCAAAAAATAAAAATTTATACTTATTTCGGATAGTTCTTTCAAAAATATGAAAAATATGATATATCATGGCTTACACTTTCATTCAAAGCACTTTTTTCGCTTTGATTTTTTTCAATCCCATAACTCTTGCGATTTCTGATTTTTCTTAAAAAAAAACTCTAATTTTGTGGAATTTTTTGAACGTATTTTTTTTTAATGTGAATATTCCATACAAAAGTCAGTAAAGGCTCTTAACCTCATGAAGAAAATCTTGCTGCGGAGCTTAGAAAAAACCTAATTTCTTAAAGAACAGGTTTCTCAGCAACTGGTTGATTTTTCTAAGTCGTTGTGATGACTTGAAACCTGCTGACAATGTGGACTATGATGCAGTGCCGCCTTATCTGTCATTAGCGTAATCCTACAGTTGACGCCTATAGGCCGCCAGCGAGTTGGGGAGTTGCAATAGTCAGAAGCTATCATCAAAAAGTGCATCTTCTGCTTTATTTATTATTATATTGAGCTCTCTCTCTATTCTCCACAATACAAACGCGCAAACAAATCCTTTAAGTTGCAATCTAATAATCTCCCATAGTGAGTTGTAACTATTATAGTCGGGATACCCCACTACATTCTTCCGAACATTCTGATCAAACTTTTAGCTCACATATTTAACACGCTATTAATAGATAGCGAAATACATCTGGACATACCCTCGCTCTAAACGTACATTATGTACAGAAGATTATGTACATGCGTAATGATACTACAGGCCCCCCTCCAGTTAATACGTATTTATGAACTACTACTTGCGGTTATCTAAGGCGGCAAACTTTTAGCGCAACCTTCGATTAACAATAGCAATAAAAGTAAGATACGATTAAATATTATGCTTATTTACTAGTCATGTACATATAGTACGTTTTCACACACGTGTACAAAAAGTACATACAAATGTATATATATCTTTAGAAATATTCATAGCTGATAGAAACAACAAGTTGATTTGCCCCTTCAGTGATTTATCAAAATTTTAGCTATTTTTTTGCTCAATGTAAAGAGTTTAGATTCCTTATCAACGTTTAATGCTCGATCATCGTGACAATGTGCACCCCAAACTTTCTTTACATATATTATTTTTAGCTGTGTTTGCAACAGTAGCGTCGTTTCCTTTTTGTTCTGTATTATTTGATGTAGATACCCCCCCCAAAACTAAGTATTCAATTTTTGTCGTTGAAAAAACTCAAGTAAAATTATTGTTTTGCGTTCTACTCAGTTAAGAAGCAACTTAATTTTTGGAGAGTTTTTTATACTTAAAATTTAGGTACATCTAGATTACTTGACATGAGTGGATATCGTCATATTTTGGATGTTAGCTCAAAACCCTGACGTGCTAGGGGTTCCTGGTCCTCGGATTCAGATTTCGTGACAGCAAAAACGTATAAAAAAAAGTATGGGGCTTTTGGAGTTTATCTCAGAACCTTTGGCCTTACGGGTAGCCCGGTCACTTAAATTCTTACATATGCTTTTATTGGCCTGAGTAATTTGTTTGTGAAAAAGAATCGCATTTTGAATTGTTGAAATTCTCTTAAGCTTTTTAGACAGATTCAGACCGCGACTCAAAGGCTACAATTATTGATAAAAGCCATATTGATGAAACTAGTTCCCAAGGCTTCGCCAAGCTTTAAATACTTTTCATATAACACTTTCCCCAGTTATCCTATTATTGTTGTTACTGGAGTCTGACAAGAGCTGATACATCAATTTTTTTATAGATATTTGGGTATTAATCACAAATCTACGCCACTGTTTCAACTAATGTATTATTGTATTGCTGTAACACTTTAACAAAAATATTGAGATTTCTTTTGGCATTCTTAAACTATTTTAATAATATTGTTCCGGGTATAATAACTAGAAAGCTGAACATAGGCCTCGTTTAAGTTCTGGAATGAGGCTATTAAGGCTCTTCCATTTTTATTAAAATAAAGAATATTTCTCTTCATTACCAATGATGTAATGCTAAATCTGAAATTAACCAGGCTAAGGCAGGAATTCTCCAACAACGTTTCTTATGGCTACTGCTAAATATGCAATTCACCGAGTTGAAGAAAATGTGGGAAGGAGTTCTTCATAAACTTCCTTTAGAACCAGTTAATTTCTTTTTTTATACAACTTACCTTAAAAAATCAATTGGCACGCAATGTAACTCCATCTTAGCAGTTTGAGTGCTTCTTTTGCGGATAGTTATGATGACGATAGGAGTTTGCCGCTGGCCCTGAGTACGGAAGAAAAAAATTATTAATATTTCAAAATAATGACTTTCTACTTTTTGAAAAACCTATTTATTGAACAATCTCTCCTTGAATCTCTATACAACCGATTAGAACTTACTCTGGCAGAAACTAGGCTTCAACTTCCTTTCTTCGTAAAATTTGATTATTATTATTTCAAAATAATGGTTTTGTCCTTAGGGATCATCCATAACCTACGCGACGCTGATTTTTTCTGGTCAAAATAGACACCCCCCTCTCCCCCTCGTGACACAGTGACGGAATATTTTTGAAGATTTTCCATACGATCGTGACCCCCATATTCGCCAGACCCTTCCCCCCACCCCCTGGAGCGTCACGTAGTTTATGGATGATCCCTTATTAAAAAATCTATTTATTAGGTAATGTCTTCTTAAATCTCTCTACAACCGATTAGAATTTACTCTGCAAATTCGGACTCAAGTTCATTTCTTCTTAAAATTAGATTCTATTTCGACGTGCTTCTTCATCGTTGCTCCAAGTAGTGCTTCCATGTTAACGGCCAGGTTTATGGTATGGAGGTCAGTGTTTCTGGACCAAGGTACTTCTTGATAACTACGTCGAGCTCTAATATTTTGGGCGAATTATTATGTAATTTACAATATTAGGTTTTAAGTTTATGCATCGAAAAACTGCTTGTGTTTGAAATAGAATTAAATGGTAGAAAGAGTATAAAAGCGGACAACTAAAATGGCGATCTCAAAAATTTTTGAAAAAAAGATTTTATCAGGAAATGATTTAGCTTGTAGATGATAGAATATAGAAAATATAGACGCCACGACGCAACATAGTTTTTGATAATTAAAATAAATTAAGGAAGCTAAGATCATTGTGATAAGTTACAGATTTTTAACTAGTAATTTCAAAAACTTTATGTTAGTGCAGACCTGATAAATGTTCACTTAGACGCTCTTCAAAATTTTCAATCCTACACAACTGCCTAAAAGATCCCTCTGTTCAATTATTTTATATTGGCATTGTCATTTTCATAATCGCAAGTCTGTTTCGGTTCTCACTTTCGGGCAGATTTTGCGGAAATCCCTAATTTTTAGTGGATTTAATTCACAGTATTTTAAGCTTATGAATTCAACTCGCTTATGCTTAAAGGGCTAGACGCAGACACGAAAAATAAACAAAACTTCATGTAAAAAAAAACGCTGCCAAACGTTTGGTCACGAAATTTTCTTGTAGCTGGTATGCAGGACCAGTGTTGTTTGTTTTTTGATGCCAGTAGTAAACCATAGAACCAATCAGCAAAAACAGCGGTTCGGTTTTGGCGCCGTAAACGAAACTTATGTGGAGCTAGTTATTTTGCGTTAAATTATTGCTGCTCGACAAAATCGTTTACACAATTAAATTATTAATGTCAAAATAATTTTTGATTATATATTTTCTTTTATAATGTTTGCCGTGAGCTCGATAAGAAAATTGCTTGTACGCTTATGGGTACAAATTGTACCGCAAACTATTTGCGAAAAAAAAATGATCAGCTGTTTTTTGTTTAAATTAACAAAGTAGACACAAAAAATAAAGTAAAATTTTTTAAAATAAATGAATAAACACTTAGTAACTTGTACAAACGAAGAAAACAATACTTTTAAAAAATATATAAATATTCAAATTCAAGCAGGACTAGTGTTGGGAAATGGCGAAAAATTATGTAATTTTTTTTTCGAAATATGGGCACACTTTTTGTTTATTGAAACACATTTAAAACTTTACATGGAAACATATTCCAGCATTAGTATTATTTACATAGTTGTAACTAATGTATTTATAGATAGTTTTGAAATGTTTTGCCAATTATATACGATTGATATAATAACTCTTTAGTTTATCCAGTATCAGCCGGTTAAATATGACTTGTATCCATTATCACCGGTTTCGAGGCATCGCTTGAGTCTAGTGCATCGTAAAACTTTGGTGCTTGATCTAGATGAGACGTTAATACATTCACATCACAATGCAATGCCCAGGAATACAGTCAAACCGGGCACACCACACGATTTTACGGTCAAAGTCACCATCGATCGACATCCTGTGCGATTTTTTGTACACAAGCGACCACATGTGGATTACTTTTTAGATGTGGTAAGTATGCAATGATCATCATATAAAGTTGTATTTTTTTTTGTAAATTTGTTGTTGCATTTACAGGTATCGCAATGGTACGATTTAGTTGTATTTACCGCCAGCATGGAGATCTATGGCGCTGCAGTTGCGGACAAACTGGACAATGGCCGTAATATTTTGCGACGCCGCTACTATAGACAACATTGTACGCCTGACTATGGCTCATATACCAAAGACTTGTCTGCCATATGCAGTGATTTGAATAGGGTATGTATGTATATGAAATAATGAATAACAACCAAACACGGTCTGAGAAGAGCGCTGACATGCCATGACATTGTGCTGATATGCTATGCAGGAAAGCTGAGTTATTCTTCAACTGGATTTGAACGTGCATGTACTGCATGAAGTGTTCTACTCTTACTGCCAAAGTCATCAAAGGTTGTGGAAAGCCTATGTGCACATGAGCACCGACTCAACAGTTGCCCATCTTTGTTGCTTTGCCTATTAGATCTTTGTAGTATGGTTCTTGTCTATGGTAAGCCAAGTTTGGTGTACCCTACGACAGTTTTTATTGGGCCTACTTGGCTGTCGCTATAAATGCTTGTTTTGTCTGACACTAGATTGGAATCCTTTAAGCACCGAAGTGCTGCGTTTATGAATTTGACGCCAGCTTCGTTGCTGGGTTACTAAATGGAATGGAGCTTTTTTCTTTTTTGAGTATTTTCGCATTGATTTATTGTGTAATTTATCTCATCTGCAACTTTGGCTACATATTTGTTGTTATGTTTGTTTATATAGGCTAGCTGCAGCTACCAAATTTGATTTATAAATTTTACTGTCCATGGCATTGCTTTGATCATGTCCACGGTCCTCAACTCAAAGAAGGGACCCAAAGATGTTTTTTAATAAGCACATTCTGTAGATACAACTATCAATATTGCAATTTAGAAAAATCTTTGATGATGACGCTCCTAGCTACGCATGGACCCCTCTGTCAATACAAAAATTTTACTGCCTAAAGGATTTTCATCGTGCAGTTATCGAAATTGACATACCATAGGTCTCAGGTTTCGTTTTCTTATAGGCCAGGGAAATATTGATTTGGACCATACGATCAATCAAATGCTTTAAAATAACATCTCAGTTAGATGTCTAGTCTCTGACGTTATTCAAATTACTTCAAGCTTGCAAGCTTTTACGTGCGATCATTAAACCCATCTCAATTTCTGTTTTATTTATTGCAAAATTAATGTTTTGTTTATCATCTGGTTGCTTTGTCTACTTAAATAAACAAATTTATTGAAATAAAATTAATACTTTCTATTTATAGATATTTATAATTGACAATTCGCCCGGTGCATATCGTTGTTTTCCCAATAATGCCATACCCATTAAAAGTTGGTTTTCCGATCCTATGGACACCGCACTGTTATCACTGCTTCCCATGCTGGACGCGCTCCGCTTTACAAACGATGTACGATCCGTGTTGTCGCGCAATCTGCATCTGCATCGTTTGTGGTAGCAGGTGGGCAGGATTCAGGAGCTGGTTAATAACAATCCTTGTAGCCCTTATTCTAAAAAAGCAGCTTATAAACTGAGCTAAACTAAACTAAAACCTAAACACTATTTAAAATAAAAAAAAGCAAAGACAGGCATAATTGTAAACAACTTCAACAAAATCTACAAATGGTGGTGCTGTGACACATAATCGAATATATTTCATCATTATTATTATGTTAAATATACAGCTATAGCGTATATATATATGTATATAGAGCAACATATATATGTATATATAGTAATTGTATATATTAAAATACTTTTATTGAGTAAATATTTGTCATGTGTCGTATTGTTTATTTTTTTTTTTTACATTATTATAATTATTATTATTATTATTATTGTGTATTTGTTGTTAAGAGCTTGCATATTTTACAGGCATTTGATTATGTCATGCATTAAGCGCAAGTTTCAAATTCAAAAGTTATACAAAAAAGAAATATATTGATGAGCCAGTCTTGGATAGAGTGAGTTGAAGAAAAAAGCAAAAGAATTGCAATGTAAAATCCTCAAGTTATATATCATATACATACTATCTTTAAATGTAATTTTAGCTTAAGTCTAAGCATAGTCTGTTGTAATTATACAATTATAAATATTTAAACAAATTTCACATATTTATATTTACACTATTTTTAAATTAGTTTATTTAAAATTATTGTATCTAAATGGTTTTTTGCTATTACACGATCCTGTTATAAATTAAATTAAAACTATATATTTGTTTTTTTTTTTTGTATGTACAAATTAAAACAAGCTGTTTATTTATGTTTTTTTTTTACAAATAGTAAATTCAATAATTATGAAATTGTAGCTCATGCAAATACAAAACTACAACATAATGAAAAACATATGTTATATACATAAATATATATATATATATATGTATATTTAAACAAAAAACTAGTAAAGAAAACAGTTGATAAATATATAGTTGTTAAGTACAAGGCCCAGAGGCATTGAAGCTGTAAACGCAATGCACATTATAGCTATATGTAATGTATATTATGTATTAAGTGAAAACAAACAACAGCAAAAACAATCAGAACTATACAAAACTGGAAATCAAAACGAACGCTATAACGTTCCATAAATTTTCTAAAGAAAATGGCAGGTAAAAAATAAGTACATAGTTAAATGAATCAAAATGTAAGCTTAGTCAAAAGGATTTCTTTAAAAAACGTTTTCAATTTTCTTAGTTGAAGTAAAACTTCTCAAAAAGTCCATATGATATACATATGTACAAAACTAGTATGCAACTAAACTCAATGCTACTAGTTAGTTCCTATTATAGGCTCTTAGAAAACATAACAGTTTGCTATATGAATACCAACCAGTTCATACTTGTTTGCAACTAGTTTGTGTTTGCAAAAAGTCTAAGGGTTCTTGGGCAAATAGCTTCTTTGAGCTAGCGATGCCAGTGCAAGCAAAATGCACCAGTGCTTCTGCGGGTAATTGAACCGACCATTGGCTTTTTGCCCAAGAAAATCTCTATTAATTCAAGACACCGCAGTGCAGATACAGCTATAAACTGTAGGTCCCTGTTCTCTTCGAACAGTTATTAATAGAGATCCCCATGCTTCGCCCAGGGGCGACTGATAAAATAGTCAGTCAGGGAAACTATTATTATTAACCCTATTGATCACACGTTATTTTTTATACGTTTGAATCGACTTATAGGATTTTTAATTGTTTATAACTCCAATCCCAAATCATTTAATGGTATGCAGTTAATTGAATATCAAACTTTATGCTTTCAAAAAAAGGATTAAGATATACTTTTAGCTTTTTTCGTTGTTTAAACAATTTATTCATACAATAGCAAAAGGCCTAATTTTGATGTTAGTTGTTTCGATTAACATTGTGTGTCTAAGGGTTACATTTCTCTTTTAGTAAACTCGAGCCAAACTTAACCATCTAGGACAGACAATCTAGTGAGAGATAGTGCTGCGGATATATCTCTTAGGCGGGCTTGGAATTTCAATGTTAAATGTCAAACAAATAATCAAGAAGCTTAACGCCAAAAGAGGATTATGTACCACAGTGGGTACGTATTATTCGTACTATGCTTGTATCTTTACAAGTTTTGCTTTAAAGATTTTAAGACATAATTTAATATATTAGCTCAGCAGTGCATTATTTTAAAGAACAATGATTAAAAATTTAACCACCGGGTCCTATCATTATTAAATTAACTGAGCGTATATGTACATAAGGCCATTTGACTTCTGGTTTCACTGTACTTAGTGCAAACATGTATTTGTCGCAGTTTCTAAGAACTGCTGTTAAAAACAAATAAAAGGAGTTACACGTAATTTTGAATAAAAATGCTGATGGTTAATTTTTCTCTGCCCAAACGTTGATTTGATATATATATTTTTTTGATATTCCAAATTTATTCCGCCATTATTTTTTAAGATTTCTTGAACGCGAATGTTCGACATTAATTGATTTTAGTCAAAACAACGTTTGGGGCGATACAGGGAAATTTAGAAACTTTCATGTTTGCAATTTAAGTTTTTCAGGATTTTGGACGCAAAACATATAAAACGACAGATTGTTCTGAACCTATTTTCAGAGAACTGCTTGAACAGACTTTATAAACTTATGGCCCATACGCAGTTCGAAAAATTTCGTCAGTTTTGTCATTCCGTGCGAAAATTTTCGAACTGCGTATGGGCCTTTAACTAAAACATGCTCTTAAACTTATAAATCGAACCTTAAAACGTTCGAAATAATCTGTTGCTTTCGAAAAAGAAAATAGCTTTGTATGCTTGAAGTTTTTTCTTTCGTACTTGTTTCTTCGTTAAGGCTTCGTTTTGATTTCCCGATTAAAGCTGAGATGTAGCCAGAGAAAAAAACCCAAAACTATAATATACTACTATAAGTGTATAATTTTGTAAATTGCATTAAAGAAAAATTGAGGAAACTGCTTCCATATTTAGGATTATTTGAATTGTTTTAAAACTTTACCAATTGCAACCAATGACCACAGCAACAACACAGGCAAAGTCAAAGTGCGAAGTATGTAATAAATGAATACTTTTTTTTTAAAACTATTTTTTATAATTTATGTGTTTGTTGTTTGTATGCGATGTTGTTAATTCTAAGTAGTCTTTTAGCTTAAGAAATATTTGTTAAAAAGTATGCAACAAAAAAAAACGACAATTGAAAATCGGATAATAAAAATATTAAAGGGGAACACTTAATGAATGGTAATGGAAATGTGGGCGGGTAGAAAGAGCAAACAACAAAAAGAAATATGCGTAAATAAAATATGCAACAAAAAATGAAGCAAGAAAGAGTGTACATGTATTTCAAAAATACATTTTACAATTTAAAGTCAGGATCGCATGCGTAGACAGCCAACAAAATTTGTATTAAAATAAACTGCAACAGTACATAAAGCGAAAAATTTGTTTTTTAATTATAATTCCAAGTGCATCATCAGCAGCTGCGAAATGGGTGGGAGGATGCTTAATGTTATAAAAATGTAACTTCCGAAATATTGCCGAGTCTCTGCCGGATTTTTTAACCAACAGTTTTGAAACTTGCCGCAGACTTTCCATTTTGATAAGCCCATCTGCGGCGGCAAATAAAAAAAAAAACTGACAACTTTGCGTTTTATAGCCAAAAATGAGGAAGTCCCACTAAAAACAATCCGTAGGTAAGTGTTGTAAAGAAGCTACAATCATCATAATCTGTAGGGAAGTATGTTTGTAAAGAAGCTACAATCATGGGCTATAGTATGAAAAACTTTTTACTTTTTTGTTTAATGCAACATGACCCACCTAAAGACCCACCAAAAAGACTCATACAACAAACATATGCTTTAAAATGCACGCGTCTCAAACTAAATTTGTGCATTCTTGCTTTCCCTGATGAGAACTCTACTTAAATGCGCGCCACATCATTTTGGTGTGACCAAATAATACGAAAAGTGTAGCCATCAGCTGCAAGCTATCGATAACAATTGAAAACGTCAATTTTACAGTGACCCCTGCTGTTAATTAAAATTCTTTTAACATTGCTGTTCCTTATTTTGCACTACTGCTTTTGTTTGGGGCTGCCACATAATTACAATTCGCAAAGCTACTGCCAACTTGTCAATTTGTAAGCTGTCACTCACACATCCAAAGCCAAAGAAATTGTATTGAAAGCAGCGTTGTACGCCGCCGCTCGCTCTCACAACACAGCAACGGGCGCAAAATAAAAAATATATATTTTTTTTTTTGGCTAAACATACATAAAACCAATTTTTGATTAATTTTTTTGCCAAACAAATTTGTTTCATACGCTTGCTTCGTAAATCTTTGACCTGCATTAGTTTATACAAATGTTAATAGCAGCCTGTAAATAACAGTGCAGTGAAAGCAACAGCAAACAAAATTTACAAAAGAGCGACATAAAAAAAATCAATTGCAAAAAAACAACACACAAAGCAAAAACGCAAAGAAGCAGAACAATCTGTCGACATCATCAAAGAAAAATTTGTTTGTGCATTTCGTGCGCTAGACTTGAGAAATATATAATAAAAGTAAACCACATTAATAGTGAAATCAAATAGAATATGTACTAACAATCCGTGGTCAGTCATTATTCAGCAAGTTGGTGTTGTATGTTATTTGCATATGTCAGTATATACATATGTACAAATGCCTAGCTACAAACATACATATATATATAACAAATAAAAGCATATTGAAAGCACGCCGCTGCCGGTGCTGACCTGTATTAAGGAGCAAATGGAAATCAACTTGTGCGCTTAATGTTGTTGTTATTCATGGAAACATATTATATATTATTGTGATTAAACTTGTTGTTTTTTTCAACAATATTTTTGTTAAACATACATAAATAAAAACAGACAGCGCGCGACATGGCGTTAAAAAAAGTGAAGGGAAATTTCGAGCGTATGTTTGATAAAAATTTAACAGATCTGGTGCGCGGCATACGAAACAACAAGGATAATGAGGTTAGTATGCTCTTATTTGTTTTATTTTTTTAAAAGCAGCTGTGGCAAATCATTTGCCCATTTGTCGGCATAATAATTGCCTGACAAATTGAATAAGAATATTTTAATATGTGCGTCCAGCACAAACACACGCAGGCTCTCATAAAAAAAGGCAACATTTTAAGGCCCAGAAAGCACTACGCGCGTCAATTAGTAGCATTTCGCTATGCCCATAATAATGACTATGTCAATTACAGGCAGTTTCCCTTGACGTTTACCGCACATTCTTACACATTAGACGAACACACGCTCGCACACACACAAACTGGGAGGAGCACAACCGCCACACCACGTACTTTTTATGTGAAGCCACATTTTGTCATTCGAAATTCCCTTTTAACTTAATGGTCTTTATCAGCTGGCAGGATACATCAACTCTGACTCTGATTTTTTTAAACGCCACACAACTGTTGGTTTTATACACTGCAACAGTGGTAGGCTCCATTGGTGCGGATGCTTCGAAACACCTGAAGCACTTTTTATTACTCAAATTTTGTTCTGGATATGTACCTGCATTGTAGCCAAAGCTTTAAGAGTCTTCTATATAAACAGGAAATAGCTATATAGAGTATGATATTAATAATATTCAGTGTGTAGTTACATCTAGATATTGTTGACCATAAGAGCTAATAACAACAAATCTTATGTAAAGATGTGCATGTTAGGTTTAAAAAACGCTCTCTGCAAGAGAATTTTGTGACTTACAGCTATACTACCTCCTGTCTCCTGGTTGAAAATTGACACTTAGAATTGAGTTTGTGATCAAACCCCCACAGCTGCCTTCGCGCAACTCCGAAAGATTTGCATATTCCAACTTTCTGTCGACAAGCACGAAAATCCAGATATACAAATCCAATGTGATATCTCTACATTTTGCTTTATGGGAGTGAGTCTTGGCTAATAACAGAAGCCATTCTTAGCAAACTACAAGCATTTGTTGACAGAGATCTACGACGCATTCTGAAAATCTGGTGGCCAAACACGATCAACAACTCTGAACTGCTGCAACGATGTAATATGAAGCCGAAATCCTGGGCAGACTGCGAAAGCCACCACATGAATTCTGTCGTCAGGCCCTTGATTGGAACCCGCAGGCAATCGAAGAAGAGGGAGACCCAGAAAAACATGGCGCCGAACTGTTTTGAAAGAAGCCGAAGCATCAGGACGTTCCTGAAGCGAAGTGAAGCAATTGGCACAAAACCGGATACAATTTAGATGCTTTAGCGAGGCGCTATGCTCCTCAAGGAGTTACAGGAAAGAGATGGGGTCAAAGAAATAACGATTTCCGAATTATTTCTTTTTAATACACCGATAATTCTCGAAAAGTGTAGAATTGTGTCAAGTCACAATCAAATGGCTTTTTTAGTGTGCTTGTCTACAGCGAAATTCTCTGCGAGGGAACGGGGTCAACAAAATTGATCTTTGATATCTCTAGCTTTTAATGTCAACGAGATGTATGCATTTATGCGTAGAGATGCTTATACGTGGGCTGCTCCATATATTGAAAAACACAACTATTTATTATCAAAATAAGTACACTCACTTAAGATCTACACACTTTTTCATGCGCATAAACCAATTTTCAAAATATTTTAGGTAGCTCAGAAACATGCCTCAACTGCATCTTCGAACGTTGAAAAATTTTCTGATTTGACAAAAAACTTTGGGCAAACAAATTTCTGTATACCACTCCAAAATCCGGGCCCGGATGTACCGTCCCCTCTATTACACCTTTAGCTTGAATCACGACAGTAAACAGACAGAAAACTCCAGGCTCGGGGGGAATCCCCCTTTCCCCCTCCACTTTCGTCAGGCCTGCCACTTAGCATTAATCGTTCTACGATTCTCTAAAGCAACTATAGCGATATGTCAATTATTTACCAAGAAACAGGCTACCATTTGTTTGGCAACACTTTGAGCAGGAACAACTCTTGTTGGATTTGGTTTTGTCTTAAAAGACCCACACGGTTACTTTGAGGTTCTTCTTCTCCCAAACCCTTGTTTACCCCTTTTCGGACTCGCTTATCTTCCTCCTGAGGTGTGGGTATGCGATCTCAGCATTCGTCTGCTGATGTTTTTGCATTTGAAAAAGGTGAGGTTTTTGGCACTTGTGTATGGAAATGGACTTTCCTTTTACACCGGTGGTTGTCTCCAGACTCGGTAACCAATCGCATACTTTCAGGTTCATATGCATATATACATGATTCGTCACCTGTCTAGATGAGTTTGAATTTCTTGAGCATTTCTTTGAGCGATTGTCCAATTATGTGGCATCCAACGTGAACATATTTTTTTTAAAGCCAACTTTTTATGCCAAATGTTGTTGATGCTTCCTATACCTATGCCCAAGGAGGCCTTTATCTCACTGTATCTCACATGAAAATCTTGCATGACCAGCTCACGATCTTCGTTCAATGTTCTACGGGTCAACGACTGATTTTAGACGACCTTCACGAAATTTGTCCTGTTTAAAATCTCTAAACCAGCGATAAATACTGGCTTTCGATGTTGCTATATCGCCAAATGCCGAGTTAAGTTCATCCATACACTATTGTTGCGATAAACCACAACGAAAGCTCTAAAAATAGTCGCACGAAAATGTTCACAATTTAATTCCATTTTTTTTTGGCGAGATAAAATTTTCAAGCCACAACATCAAGCTTTCTGCTTACGTTTACTGTAAAAACTGAACGTTACGGCAACCGGGTTGTCCATTCCCGAAATAAGTATATAGACCAGCTCATGCTCAATGCTTTTCATTTTGATTTTTCACACATTTATGATATATATAGACGCTATGAGTACAGGTTGTTGAAAAAATTTTACTAAATAGTTTGGTGACTAACACAAAGTAGTACATATGCATTACAATAAACATATAGTATAATCCCATACATATATGTTATGTATTATACTGCAAAACAAATTAGAAAAAACAGACGTCATAGTCGTCTTGTAGTGTGGACTCTAATTAGATCAACCAGAAGCAGGCATCTGTACTGGTGTCAGGTAAGAGCATGGGCAAGTAACTCGTGATTACACGCTAAGCGGTCTGCGTGGTGGCTTAAGAGACTAAAGCTCATTTGCTAAGTTCCACAGTGCATTGACCATTTAACGATTTTTGAGAGTTCCTTGCTTTATTTAGAACTTATTGCCATACGACCAGGGAGTAGCTTGTCGTGAGCTTGTTTCTGCCGCTTATCTCTTACGCCATTTTTGCGAGTTTTTCTCTGCGCCTTGAAATAAGACTGTGATTTTTTCACTTGATTGGATCACGCTTTTATTGACAGGACTTGCACATGCCTCAATTGCATTAAGATGCGCCCGTAGCTAATTGTAGGTTTTTTTTTTATATTTAAGGCCCATACGCAGCATGCAAAAATTCCGCACGAAATGTCAAAACTTCATATAAAAAAAAAATTCCCCTTTTTGGGATTTGATTGTATCAGCCCTATGTTCCTTGTAGGAATTAAATGGATTAAAGGCCCATCCATATGTAGCGTGCAAAAATTCCGCACGAAATTTCAAAACTTCATATAACAAAAAAATCCCTTTTTTGGGATTTGATTGTATCAGCCATAGGTTCCTTGTAGGAATTTGATGGATTAAAGGCCCATCGCAGCATGCAAAAATTCCGCGCGAAATGTCAAAACTTCATATAAAAAAAAATTCCCTTTTTTGGGAAGTTTTGACATTTCGTGCGGAATTTTCGCATGCTGCGTATGGGCCTTTAATCCATTAAATTCCTACAAGGAACATAGGGCTGATACAAACAAGTTCCATCAAACTCTATCTAACGCTAGTTGCTTAACTTCACTCCAATTTTGTCCGCATTTCCATAATTCTGAAATAACTTGTCTTTTCCAAGTTTTACGCGGGCGACCTGGTCTCCGACTGCCTTGGGGATTAAAATCCAAAATTAACTTCGCGTTATCATAGCCGTTTGAATTTACGGTACAAAATTCATCTGTGACAGGAGGTTGCCGCGTTCTAAACCAGAGATGACTATTTGATATGGTGTTCGGCCAGAATACTCCCCGGAGACAACGATTTACGAACGCTTGTAGTCATTGCCCTTGAGATGTTCCAGCTTTTACTGCCATAGAGGAGAATAGACTTTACGTTGGTATTAAAGAACCGCACTTTTGTGTTAGTCGAGATGTTAGGCGATCTCCAAACTAGGTTAAGTGTGTCGTAAGCCTGCTTGGCTTTGGAGAGCCTAAATTCTATGTCTTGCTGGCTTCCAACATTATTGGAGATGTAGCTTCCTAGATAACCAAAACTTAGGTTAGAGGCAGCATATGTTGCCGTCAAGTCGTTTTCAAAAGCGGCTTGAAGAAGCTGTCGGCAACAACAACTTATACGGCCGTGCTCTGGAAAACGAAAATGACGAAATTTTGTTCGTTTTCGTTTTTGCGTGCTCCCAGTTCCACATATTTTTGCTGTCAATATCTTCTCGTATTTCCCTTGCTCTACACCTTTCAATTGCATTTAACCACAACTATGCTATTCTTATTACAAGGGATTTTTTATACCCTGTACCGTATGGTAAAAAGGGTATATTAAGTTTGTGCAAGCCGAAAATGTATGTAACACACAGAAGGAGACGTCGGAGACCCCCCAAAGTTATCTAAAGTATGATCAGGGTGACTCGATAAGTCGATATAGCCATGTCCGTCCGTCCGTCTGTATGAACGCCTAGATCTCAGGGATGGATGAAGCAAGAGCAACCAAACTTTCAGATTAGATCCGTTAATTATCCTACGGGAGACAAGTTTATTTTATTTTTTTGATATCGGGGCTCTTTTATATAGCTCCCATAGGGGTGTTTCAGAGGACCTCGGAAAAAACAAAAAGTTTTAGATGGATAATTCGTTTGTTTATGAAGTTATCGTTACCAAATTGGGCATTCGGGAGTTTTTAATAGTTCCCAAACACTGTGCCAAATTTGATTAAAATCGGTTGACTATATCATATAGCTCCCATGGGGCATATCGGTCAAAAAAACATTTTTGCACAAAATGCGTTGTGTTTCGTTTGTTTATAAAGATATCGGAAGTGTATGTACTTATTAGAGTGCTTAAGCATTGTACCAAATTTGACCAAAATCGATTGACTATATCATATAGCTCCCATAGGGCAGTTCGGTCAAAAAAACGTTTTTTGCACAAAATTCGTTTTGTTTCGTTTGTTTGTAAAGATATTGTAACTAAATTTGTTGTTGGTCAGTTTTTTAGGTTTACCCAGCACTGTACCAATTTCGATCAAAATCGGTTGACTATATTATGTAGCTCATGTAGAGTTATGTACATATGCTATTTTTTGGGTTGTATCAGAAATAAAATAAATTAAAAGACCTATCAATAAATTTCTAACTTTAAATTGGCATAAATATAATCTAATGATATCAAAGAATATTTAAAAAAGCATTTCAGCTTAAATTATTCGTTTCGAGCTCAAACAACATAAAAATTGCATTTTGATAAAATTGGGTACATCAAACATGAGGTTTCAAAACGACTTCGATTTTTATGTCGTTCGAGAGCTTAGACGAATATTATCATCCTCCTTGCTCAAATAATAACAATCCTTAATTAATGTTAATATTACTAACCCAAATCGCTTATTTTCCAGTTGTTAAGATTATATAAAATCTAATCTGTGTTTTTTTATAAAAGCTAGATTTGCTTAATCTGTACTTTTTTTTAACAATAAAGCAAATCTTTGAATTGAATTATCGTCATCATACATTAAAATGTTTAAAATGTCTTAATTCCGAAAGATTTTTTTACAAATATGTAGTATATACATTTTAACAGTGTATTCCACTGTCGGGTGGCGTCCCAAGAGACTCGAAAAGAACAACATTTTTTTGGTGTCTTATTCTGTCATTTAATAAGACCAATAGCAACAATAAATAAAATCTTACATTTCCATTGGTATATATATAAATATCAAAGCTTTTGCTCCGCCTATTCAAAGTCAAACTTCGTTAGGTACGTTTAAGAGAGTACATTTACGAGTATTTGATACATGCTAAATGCCATCAAGTCTATCAAGATTCTGCTGACGAAGTTCAATGCTGCTTCTGCCTTATGTATACAAAAGCTGATTTATATTTGTTATTTGTTATTTCATTCGTTTTGTGTATCTTTACGCTTCATAAAACTGATAGTAATAACAGTCAGCCCCGCCTCTTAAATATTTATCTCCATTGCAAGTGTAAATTATGAGTAATACAAGTAACAGCAGCAGCAATGGAATCTCTGCGTGATTTTTATAAGCATTCGTTTTTATGTATAACACAGTGAACACTTGTTAAACTTTGTCTTTTTATTTACAGGCCAAATACATATCGCAATGCATTGAGGAGATTAAACTGGAACTGCGTCAGGACAATATTAGCGTAAAGTGCAATGCAGTGGCCAAGTTGACCTATGTAAGTTTATAGCTGCGTGGTAAAAAAAATGTGAATCAGTTGAAGCGGTGCGGCGGTTACCCAAGAAAGTTATTTGCGCCAAATTTCACTTTGATGCATACTGAATAGTAGGCGTACTCAAAAGGTCAAAACTATAGACGACGAAATGTACTTGTAAAGATCAAAAGATCTCTCCTACTGGGGCAGCGGAGCTAGATATGAACATAAATCGACACACATTATTTGCCTAATAATAGTGTCTCTGTTGCCGAAATCTACCTCTTCATACGGACGCTATACGAGATGATGTTAAGCCTTTAGGTATAAACAACTTAAGATCTGTCACGTCTCCTGTCTGTCTGTAACATGCATCTAGAATACCCTTGACACTATTGGATATAGTGTATAAAAAGCCAGTTTGATGTTCATTCATGCAAAATCGCTGTTGCTGCCCACTATAACACGCTCCACGCTGCACTTAAGGCCAAAGCGTGCCCAAGCTCTTATCGCGCTTTTGTGTATCTGTATGTAGCTGACAATAATGCCAACAACAATTGCCACTAGAAAGGTGCCACTAACAAGCAAAGCTACGATGACGATGGTGGTGGTGGCGATGATGATGATGATGATGATGAAAAAAGCATAACAATAACGACTAAGTAGAAAAAAGTAAACTTGGTGTCGCTAAAGATTGCAACCACTCGCAGGAGCTCTTGTTAAGCAATACCCTATGATATAATTCAACATTGTGTTCTATTCACAATTATACTAATTTTAGGATGCACCCTTAGAGCTGTTGATAGCAGCTCACCAAAGTTCTAGACTTTATCAGAAGCATAGGCAGAGTTCACACAATAATTTACGATGGCATTTACTAAGCATTTTAAAAAAGCGACGTATATATATATGAAGACGAGGGTAGGCTAAAAAAGCAATCATTGTAGCCTAGAAGTTGGCGTTTTCTATCGGCTGATTGCTTCCAAGATTTATCTGTGTCAACCAGAGTAGTTTTGATGGGAGTTCATGGAGAAACACTTTTGCAAGCTTGCAAAAAGGAACTGTAAATCATTAAATAGTGAATGGGGTAAGGGACGTCACTACACCAAAAAAGTCGACAAAAGCCACGGATCGGTCATAAATTACCGACGAGTGAAGGTGCATGCGATGGCTAAGGCTGGATTGCGAACGTGTAAAGAATATATTGTAACAATGCTCGGATTAGGCCAATTATGAAAAAGATTTGGGAGTCAGAAACTATACCTGACAGCTGGAATGAAGCGCTACTAGTGAAGATACCCAAAAAAGGAGATACAAGCGATTGTAACAACTTTAGAGGAATAAGCTTATTGCCGATCCCAAGCAAAATCTTTGCAGTGATCATACAAAATAAAATTTCCGCCGTAGCAAAAGCTAATCTAAGACAAAACCAGCATGGTTTCCGCAAGAACAGATCATGCCTGGATTTAATAAATACTGTCCGGATAATCTGCGAGCAGTGCAATGAATTTAGAGTACCAATATATGCGGCTTTCCTAGATTTTAAAAAAGCCTTTGATAGCCTGAGAAGACCGTATATTCGGGCAGCACTCTCCAGAAGGGGAATGCCAGAAAAGATTATAACTCTTTTAAAGGGAGTCTACCAAAATGTAAAGTGTCGCGTGATCCACAAAAAACCAACTCTCACAGCCTTTTGACAACAAAACAGGCGTACTGTCGCCATTGCTCTTCATTCTTGCGCTAGATGAAATTCTTAGCAGAGCTTTAAGTGATACCAGAGGCATCCAATGGGGCTTATTTGAATATCTGCAGGATTTACAGTTCGCCGATGATGTTCTCCTTTTGAATCACAGGCCAGGTGAACTACAGCAAATGATATCAGCCATTAGATAACGAGCAGAAGCCGCTGGATTAAAGATATAAATGGTGGGGAAGAAATCGAATGCGTAAACTCTTTTACCTAACTGTGGAAGCGTTGTAACGAACAAGAGTGGGGCTGATGAAGATGTTCACGCTCGCATCAATAAAGCGATGTATGCCTTTGCTAAATTAAGCAACATATGACGATCCTGTGAGCTCACTAGGCAGACCAAACTGCGAATCTTCAATACAAATGTGAAATCTGTCTTGTACTATGGCTGTGAAACATAGAAGAAACAGAGAAAAAGATGCAAGTTTTTATTAACAAATGTCTACGCAGAATTCTTAAAATATGGTGGCCAAATAGAATATCGAATGAACAACTGCTAAATCAGACTCATCAAAAAGCAGCACAGACTGAAATAAAAACGAGGAAGTGGAAGTGGATAAGCCACACACTCAGACAGCCTAGAAGTTATATCGCCAGACAAGCTTTAACATGGAATCCGCAAGGCAGTAGAAGACCTGGTGCACCAGCGAAAACGTGGCGAAGAACTGTCGAGATTGAACTAGCTGAAGCACGATATACGTGGAATGACATCTGCATAGCAGCACCCAACAGAGTCAGATTTAAGAGAATCGTCGAGGCCTATGCCCCACTGGGGGAAGAGGACAATAGCATGCTCGGATGAGAGGAAACCGTCGTGAAAGTACGATCTATTACAGGTATATGGCTTGGATTTCTGTCGTCCTACAAGATGAGTTGGTTCATAATATTGATCAAGGTAGCCTGATGACTACAAATTATTATTCAAAAGCTCCCCGTTTGTATGCTAAATAAAAAAAAAGAAAGAGCGCATGTGGCAAAGAAAAACGCTATGGAAATTATGTATAATGAGCGCTTCGTATTGGTCATCCATCATGTACCATCCATTTTCTTGATCAGACCTGCTGAAATTACGAGTATTATATGTTCCAAACTTGAAAAAATTGTAATTATCCGTCAAAATGGGAAAACCGCTGAATAAGTGTCTTGCTTAAAAAGATTATATTGGGAAATAAAAGTGCTGCATTTGTTATTAGGCTCCTTACTTCTCAAACTTCAATAAATTGTGCAAAGTGTTCAGAGTTTTTTTCCGGGAAACTACTAATTAAAAACTTTAAGTCCTCTTTTACCAATTGTTATTCAAAAAGGTTTTCATGTACATTAAGTAACCGCATTGGAGTCACAAAAAATGAATACAATTCTAAAAAAAACATATACTCCCTGAAAGGGTAGAACAGAAACATCTAAAACTATTGTATGCAGAATGTAGATATGAAAGCAACGTGACGGCGAGTCCTCACATTGTTAACATTACTTATCATAGTATGCATGCATACACATGCTCACCAACTTTATACGATATTTATAAGATTTTATTGATTTCTTTATGGCAGATACAAATGCTGGGTTATGACATATCCTGGGCTGGTTTTAATATTATCGAGGTGATGAGCTCCTCACGTTTCACATGCAAACGCATTGGATATCTGGCGGCCAGTCAATGTTTTCATAGAGACAGCGAGGTAAGTATCCTTAATGCATATACATTTACACATTTTTTGCTAAAGTTTTTTTTTTTTATTTTTTAGCTGCTTATGTTAACCACAAATATGATACGCAAAGACTTGAACTCACAGAATCAATATGATGCTGGTCTAGCGCTGAGCGGCCTTAGTTGTTTTATATCGCCCGATTTGTCGCGAGATTTGGCAAATGATATTATGACCTTGGTACGTATTCGTTCGCGGCTTGCAACTGTTGAGTGGATGAAGTGAAGCAAAAGACAGCTACAATTTCTGGGACTTCAAAACATAAACGGCTTCAGTGTAATAAGCAACAAAAGTGTTCAATAACAAAAATTGTCTGATTGTGAATAAGCTGGATAGGCTTGAAACCTTTTTTTATTAGACTTTTAGTTGGAGACAGCAACAAATATTAATAAAATTTGTAACTCGTAGTACATCTTATCGCGCAAGATAAGACAGCTATTAAATAGAACTATTTAAAAGTGATTACAATTGCACTTTGACTAATAAAAAGCTGACCACTAATTTGCAACTTTTGCAATTTGTTTTACAGATGAGCTCAACAAAGCCGTACTTACGCATGAAAGCCGTCCTTATGATGTATAAAGTATTTTTACGCTATCCAGAAGCATTGAGACCTGCATTTCCAAAACTTAAAGAGAAACTAGAAGATCCAGATCCAGGTACAATTTAGTATACATACGCCTGCTATGTTTAATGTGCATATTCATATTTTGTGTCTTCATTTGTTGCTCTACTCAGGTGTACAATCCGCTGCCGTCAATGTCATTTGTGAATTAGCACGTAAGAATCCAAAAAACTATCTACCATTGGCACCCGTCTTCTTTAAACTGATGACCACATCGACAAACAATTGGATGCTTATAAAGATTATCAAATTGGTAAGACCTTTCAGTTCTTAAATTTATGTGTTCAAAATAATTTAACGAATTTACTCAAATGGAAAAAAAAAAACTTTTGTTGTATATAAGATTTTGATTTACGAAAAGCAAGAACTGTACTTAAATTGTTAATTAACACACATCCCTATACATATGCCTAATGTTCTGTTTAAAACAGTTCGCGAGCCTCACGACAATTGAACCGGCGTTGGGACGCAAATTGACACAGCCCCTAATTGAAATTATTTCCAGGTTTTTATCGGCGCGCTTTTATTTTTTTTTAAAG
Organism: Chymomyza costata; assembly: GCA_018150985.1. Lineage (NCBI taxonomy): Eukaryota > Metazoa > Arthropoda > Insecta > Diptera > Drosophilidae > Chymomyza > Chymomyza costata. Next base: position 27,428,404 of record JAECWU010000127.1, on the reverse strand, counting down.
AGACACATAAAAAAAATACTTTAAAAAAAACATGCCAAGAAAAAGAAAGCACGCGCTTCTTTTTTAAATTTATTATATATAGCATTTTTATATACATTTAGTTTAGTTTATTTATTTATTTATTTTTTTTTCAACAACACTCTTGTGCACACTCTCTCACTAACACTTACATACACACACATGAGTGGAGTAATTGGCTACACATGTATTTTAAAATTGGAATTTAAAATTTGAATTGACAAAATTGTTCTTAAATTAAATTCAAAAAAAAAATAAAAAAATTGTTGTTATTCACATTGTTCCTTCACTCAATCACACTTACATATTGTAATTTTGCTTATTATTGCTGTTATAATTATTAAAATAATTTATTTAAAATCATAATTAAACACGTCAAACACAATTCGTAATTTATATAATTTTAGTTTGCTATTCGTTTTTTAAATTAAATGAACAAAAACCACCAGGAAAGTCTTAAATGAAGCTTAAACAGTATAATAATCATAGTCTTTATTTATAAGTTGTTTAGAATTTCCTAAAATTTTCTGGTTGAAAATAATGTTTGAATGTTTTTTTTCGGCTGGTAAAATAAAAATTACTTAATTTATAATTTTTAACTATGAAAAAAGTTATGTTATGTAGTCAAAAACAATTTTTTGAAATTCTTTAAAGAATTTAATTGAATTAAATACTAAAAACAAAAAGGCTTAGTTTAGAATTTTATGCTTATAGGCCAATTACGCAGAATGCAAAAAAATTGCAAACGGAATGACAAAACCATATAAAAAAAAAGATGGCGTACGTTAAAGTCGGGCGCAGACGACTTTGGGATACCCTGTACCACCACATTGAAATTAAGTCCGACACATTGCTTAAAACCTCCAAAAGATATTTTATTCGGCAAATTTGGTTACGATATTTTCATAAACAAATAGAAATAAGTCGAATTTTGCACCAAACAATTCTTTTGACCGATCGGTCCTATGGGGACGATATGATATAGTCAACCGATTTTGATCAAATTTAGTACACTGATTTTGAATTATAAAAAACTTCCGACTGCCAAATTTGGTTCCGATATCTTCAAAACCAAACGAAACGCAACGAATTTTGTAAAAAAAAACGATATTTTGACCGATTGGTCCTATGGGAGCTATATGATATAGTCAACCGATTTTGATCAAATTTGCTACAGTGCTTGGGAACTCTAAAAAACTTCTTAATGCCAAATTTGGTTACGGTATCTTCACAAACAAACGAAACACAACGAATTTTGTAAAAAAAGCGTTTTTTTGACCGATCGTTCCTATGGGAGCTATATGATATAGTCAACCGATTTTGATCAAATTTGGAACAGTGCTTGGGAACTCTAAAAAACTTCGTAATGCCAAATTTGGTTACGGTATCTTCACAAACAAACGAAACTTTCGACCGACCGATCCTATGGGAGCTATATGATATAGTCAACCGATTTTGATAAAATTTGGTACAGTGCTGGGGGTCTCTAAAAAACTTCCGATTGCCAGATTTGCTTATGATATCTTCATAAACAAACGAAATATCCATCTAAAACTTTTGCTTTTTTTCGAGGTCCTCTGAAACACCCCTATGGGAGCTATATAATGTAATCCCGATATCAAAAAAATAAAATAAACTTGTCTCCTATGGATTAATAAGGGATCTTATCGGAAAGTTTGGTTGCTCTAGTTCTTACCATCTCTGAGATCTAGGCGTTCATACGGACAGACGGACATGGGTATATCGACTTCTCGAGTCACACTGATCATACTTTAGGTAACTTAGGGGGGTCTCCGACGTCTCCTTCTGTACGTTACATACATTTTCGGCTTGCACAAACACAATATACCCCTTGTACCATACGGTACAGGGTATAAAAATCCCATTTTGTTTTGTCATTCCGTGCGCAATTTTTTTGCATTCTGCGTATACGCCTTAACAAATTAAAGTACAATTATTATTGTGATAATTATCAAATAGTGTTATTAAGGCTAGGATTAAACTTATGAAGGTAATCCGTTTGCGTTTAGAAAAGTAATCAAGCAGAATAGAGCAATTTTTTTAAAGCATATTATTATAACACTAGTTTACACGAAAAATGAAATTTTGTAAAAAGTGTTTTTTAGTGTTATTTGGGTCGAGAAACAAGAAAATGGAAACCTTTTTTTTTCTTAAGCACCGTTTTAAAGATATTTTCGAAAATCGTGTTTTTGGGCACTTATATCAGTCATTCGTCAATATCTCGTGAACAAAATTTTGTATCGACAGGTTTTGATGTGCTCTTTACAGTGATATATAATTATGTACAGATTAAGTCAAAATTATAGAAGTTACAAGCAACCAAATTCGAAAAAAGTGTAATTTTTGACCATTTTTCAAAACTTAAAATTTCGAGCTTAAGATCTTTAAAATCGGGTTAGAATCGTAGATGTTATGGAACCATGTACGGTAGTTCCGATCTTCACTCAATCACACTTTTGTATGAAAAAAAAATTTTTCACTAAAAAGTTTTTCATCACGAATTTGTATTCAGCTGTAGTCGTGAATTTTCGTTCATGGTTCCATAACATCTACAGTTCCTATCCCATTTCGAAGATCTTAGACTCGAAATGTTCGTAAAAGAATTCTTTTTCAGCTTAAAGCTTAACATAATTAAAAAATTTTTCTGTACATAACTATGTATCACTGTAAAGAGTACATCAATACCTTTCGATCTAATAGTCTTTCATGTCGATACAAAGTTTTGTTCACGAGATATTGACGAATCACTGAAATAAGTGCCCAAAAACATGTTTTTCGACAACATCTCGAAAACGGTGCTTAAGAAAAAAAAAGGTTGCCATTTTCGTGTTTCTCGACCCCAAATCACCCTAAAAAACACTTTTACGAATATTTAATCGATGACCCTTAAATTTGTACACTAGTGTTATCTATTTAACTAAGTATTTACCTGTATATGTATAATCGAATCATATAAACTTAGTAACAAAACACTTTGCAATAGCCAAAATTTGGGGCAGAATGATTCCAATTTGAGATGATAGTGTTAAAAGATTTTGGCGTTCTGAGACCAGACTCTTTTAATGGCTTTCTTAGTATATTTTTGTTAGAAAGTTTACACCTAACTGATTGTAATTAGAAAAAGAATAACTTATATTTGATAGGCCTTTTTTGGAAAAAATTTTGAAATCAAAATTAAAAGATGCGCACGTAAAGTCGGGAAACCTTGTACCACTACATTGCAATCAAATCCGATATATTGCTTAGGTTAGGTTAGGTAATAGTGGTTGCCTGTCCTGAAACAGCCCAGACGCACTTAGGCACAAGGAGGCCCTTTGTGATGCCACAGGAAACGCTGCCCTAGAGTGACCAGAGATTCCTTTATATCTGCGTATATAGGTATCAGTGGTCAGCACATGGTCAGCTCTGAAAAGATAGGCACGACTATCCAATTGTAACCATATTGTTGCGAATCAACCTGAAAGTTCAATGAACCTAGCAATTTCTCTGGGACAGAGTTTGGAAAGGTCTGTAAGGCTGGTCAGAAATGGGGACCCAAGTGTCCTAAGTCTCCTTCTGGATAGGGAGGGGCATTGATACATAAAGTGAAAAACGGTTTCCTCCTCCGATATATTGCTTAAGAACTTAAAAAAATTCATTTGCCACATTTAGTAACGATATTTTATATAAACAAATAAAAAACGGACGAATTTTGCATCAAACAACCAAAAACAGACGAATTTTTAACCAAAAATGTTTTTTTGACCGATCGTTCCTATGGTAGCTATATGATATAGTCAAGCGATTTTGTTCAAATTTGGGACAGTGCTAAGGATCTCTAAAAACATTTGAATGCCAAATTTGGTTACCATATTTTTTGAAACAAACAAATTATGGCCTATAAACCTATGTGGGCTATATGATATTGTCAACCGATTTTGCTCAAATTTTATACAGTGCTGGGGAACTCCAGAAGATTTGCGAATGCCCAATTTGGTTTTGATATCTTTATAAGTAAACGAATTTTTCATCTAAAACTTTTGTTTTTTTTTTCGAGGTCCTTTGAAACACACCGTTATCAAAAAAAATAAATAAAATTACTATCCCCTGACATAATAAGGCATCTAATACGAAAGTTCAATTGCTCTAGCTCTTACCATCTCGGAGATCTAGGCAACCCAGACATGGGTATATCGATTTCTCTAGTCACCCTGATCATACTTTAGGTAACGTTGGTTGGTGGGGTCTCCGACGCAGCTGCGGATCTAGAATTTGTTCTTAGGGGGGGTTTTTCACTTCGAAGTGTATATATATCACAGCTCGCAAAAGACTGTCAACTCTTTTTTCCAACTCCAGAGCTCCGACGACTCCTTCCATTTTATGTTACAAAATTTAAAGTTAAAACTTAGTTAAAAAATTTGCGAAATTTTGTTTTTTAAAAGATAAGATCTACATAAGGATAATACAATACATTATCATGTTGAATTATACTAATAGAACCTGAGCCATTTGAGGAATTGCCATACGATACTAATTTAGCAAGATGGGCACCTCAGATTCTAACAACAGATTAGGAAGGACGCCTACCAACATACATAAATATGCCGAGTGTAAAGCTCTTGACAGCAGAAGGACCAAAAACCTTAATGTACTCCCACACAATTAAGTTTATCTCGCGACTTGTATAAACTGAGTAGGTTAGGTTAGGGCGGCAGCTGGCTTAAGCCAACACACTTAGTCCTAGACTGTACCGTTGTGAAATCGCACAGAAAAAACTTTTTAACCTTCTCCTGGAATGAACTGAGAAAGCACAATAGATTCGCTGTTCTTCATCTGGTTTAACTTATTAGATAGGCATGACCATAGATATAGAGCAATATATAACATGACTATCTAGAAAAATACAAAAAAGTACGCATTTATAAGTTAAACCCCGGAATTCCAAAGAACATTCGCCTAGTCTCTCGCGCCCAAAATTGAAATGTTTCGGCTCCGAAATTGTTGCAAAGTGTTACATATATAAGCTAGACTTAGCGCCAATCAAACATATACCAAATACCAAAACAAATATTTTATTTTATTATTTTTGTTGAATTAATTTAGTTTTGTTTACTTTAAATAAGATCTGTATGTATAATTTGTTGCTTGTTTCTTTCTTTCTCTTTGCATATTTGCAGTTTGGCGCTTTAACTCCCTTAGAACCCCGGCTAGGAAAGAAATTAATAGAACCACTCACAAATCTAATTCATAGGCAAGTTTTTTTGCTAAACATTTTGAAGTGATAAAACGAAAACGAAAAATGAAATAGAAATATAAAATTAAAAAAAAAAAAACAAAAAACGGAAAACAAAACTCAATAAAACATTCTGCTGCGCGCTCTATCTCTGTCACTATCACTCATTCTATCCATCTGGATCACAACACACTCACACCGTCTCTCTCTCTCTCTCTCTATCGTTTTTGTGCTGTGATTGATGATGCCGATTGATTGAATGATTGCGCTAAAAAAATTAGCTTTTAATTTTTATATAATTGCTTTTTAGGCTCATTTTAATTTAATCATTCGTTATTATTAATTCCTTTAATTCAACTGTATCATAAAATTCACAATTAATTTGTATAATTTTTTTATTTTTTTGTTAATGCGCTACTTTGCCTATTTTTAATTTTTTTTTTATAATTTGTAAAGCACAAAGTACATAGTATAAAAAAAATATGGTATAAATGCATTATTTTATTTATATTTGCTGTTCTTATTGCTATCGCATTTATCGCTGTTGTTATTGTTGTTGTTATAAACTGTATCCTCTGCTATTGCCATTGTCGCATTGTTTTGTTTTTCTACACAATTTTCGTTTTCGCTTTTCGCTAAATTGCGCTGCTTTAATTAAAACAAAAAAAAATTCTCCATATGCCCCAATATGCGTGCCTATCGGGTCAACCAACTCTACCATATAATTAATACCAACAACTGTACGATATATTCGCAACGCATCTACACAACAGCACCTCAGCCATGAGCCTGCTTTATGAGTGCATCAACACGGTGATTGCCGTCCTCATCAGCATTAGCAGCGGCATGCCCAATCATAGTGCCTCCATACAGTTGTGTGTCCAAAAACTGCGCATTCTTATCGAGGATACGGACCAAAACTGTAAGTATAAAACAAATAAGTAAAAATAAAAATAGATATTGATCAAACACTTTTGGTTGCCAAAGTTGGTTACGATATCTTTAAAAATTTTAAAATCTGATTTCGACCGCTCCTATGCAGGCTATGTGTTAAATTAAGGCGATTTGGATGAAATTTTGATTCGGAAACTCCAAACGATTTCCGAGTGACAAATTTCGTTACGTTATCTTTATAAACAAACCAGTTATGCCGATAGGGCCTATGGGGGATATACAGGTATTGTAGTGCTGGAGGAAACATCGATGATCGAAGTTTAAAATATCTATATATCGATGTTGGCCCCCCCCCCAACTTGGTTGTTGACCTTGGAACCATCTGTGAAGAAGTTAATACGGTCAGTGTGACCTGGTTGACTTTCCAACCACGATTCCCTAGAGGGGATATATGTGGTAAATAATGTTGATACATGCTCTAAGGGTGTGCAGTAATCTGTGATTGACACATTTGTGTCTTCTTTTAGAATGGACGAGTGCCCATATCCCGAGACTGCCCAGTATTGAGCGTCTTTCAGGCGTCTCGCTGTAAGTGTGGCAATTTCTTTTGCCATTACGAGGACAGGAGAAATATTGGTGATGGTGTTTAGCGCGTCACTCGAAGTGGTTTTGAGGGCACCTGTGATGCATAATTGTGCCGTTCTCTGCACCTTATTTATTGCTTTGAGCCTAGACTTGATGGTAAGGGCTGGCCACCAGATAGATACCGCATACACAAGTATGGGCCTAACTATGGCAGTGTAAAGCCATCGAACTATATGAGGGGACATACCCCATTTGAGTCCTATTGTTCTTTTACATGCGAAGAGTGCAGTATTTGCTTTCTGTACTCTGTCTGCGATAGTTAGATTCCAACTAAGTTTCTTGTCTAGTACAAGCCCCAAGTATCTTGCACTGTCGCTAAAGGACAAGACGGAATCATTTAATTTGGGAGGAGATAGATTAGGGATCTTATACTTAATAGAAAAGAGGATAAGCTCAGTTTTGGCTGGGTTAACACTTAACCCGCTTTCGATTGTCCAGAGTGACAGCTCTTTGAGTTTCCTTACCTTTACAAACAAATAAAAAACAAATGTACCATTTTCTGAAAATGTTTTTTTTTTCGACTGATCAGTCATATGATTGATTTGCTTGCGAATTTTAAAGAATTTCGATAACTTTATCATCATTCATCATCATTGTTGGCTCTGCGATCCGTAACAAATCTTGGCCTCCTGTAGAACACGCTTCCATCTAGGTCTATCTCTTGATACAGTCCTCCAATTTCTGATTGAAATTTCGTTTGCTGTTTTTTTGACGCGTCCAATCCATTTTGTATTTGGTCTTCCAAATTTTCCTTTTTGGTGCCTGTTCATCCATATACACTTTCTTTGTAGGATTTTCTTCAGGCATTCTTATTATATGACCAGCATCTTCTAACTGTCTTAATTTCACCAGTTTGCTAATCACTGGTCCTTCAGCTCACTTGCACACTCCTCATTGAACCTTAATCTAAAGGTGCCATCGTCCTCTCTCACGGAACCAAGTATGCGTCGTAGTATCTTGCGCTCAAATATGTCCCATTTTATTTTCACGGGCTTTCTTAATCGTCCATGTTTCAGCTCCGTACCGAAAGACTGGTGCTATCATAGTTTTATAGAGACGTATTTTTGTTTTTTTGCTTAATAGGTTTGATCCTAAAGCCTTATAGAATCTACCGTACATTTTATTTGCCGATTTGATTCGCTCATGTATCTTCTGTCTGCAATCATTCGTTCTATTTATAGTTGAACCCAAGTATTTGAAGATTTCGACAGATTCGATGTTATGGTCTCCTAGCGTCCAGGCTGGAGTTGCTGGAGTTGGAGTCCAACTTTGTTTGCAGATGTTTTAAAGTATTCTTGGCAATAAGGTCAACGTCATCAGCGAAAGCGAGTATTTGCGAAGATTTGTTCCATATAGAGCCTTTAGCTTCAATTTTTTAGTCGCGCACTACATATTCTAACACGAAGTTAAAGAGCGTCGGAGCTAGGACATCGCCTTGTTTCATTCCTGATTCCGTCAAAAAAAATTTAGACTCATTTCCGTTTATTCTGACGCAGCTTGTTGCATTTTGTATCGTAATTTGTACCAGTCGTATGTATTTTTGTGGAATACCAAATATTTTTAAAATTTGCCATAACATATCCCTGTTAATAAAGTCAAGCGCTTGCATAAAATCTATGAATACATGATGAAAAATAGTGTTTCTTTCATGGAATTTTTCGGTAATTTGCCTTATGGTGAAAATTTGATCGTTCGTGGATTTGCCAGCTATAAAACCCGCTTGGTAGCCTCCTATGATCTCTTGTTCGTATACTTTTATTCGATCGTTCACCACCATTGCGAAGACTTTGTAGGCAACACATAGTAAAGTTATGCTCCTGTTATTCGCACATTCAAGTTTGCTTCCCTTTTTGTGTAGTGGGATCATGACTCCTTTTGTCCATTCGGTGGGCAGGCTTTCTTCGTTCCAGATTTGAACGATCAGTTCATAAAGTTAACTTTATAAAAAAACGAAAATCAAAGGAATTTTGCCTTGAAATCGCTTTTTTGACTGGTCTGCCGTTTGGGAGCTATATGATATACAGCCATCTCTAAGTCAATTAAGCCATTTTTAATGGAAATTATAAATCTTTCACTCAAGGTCTTTCTCTATAGATTTAAAGAGTATCAACTCATTGTTAAAGTCAAAATTATAAGCTCTATGATAAGAAGGTTTCTGATTCAGCGACCCCAAAACCATAAAAAACATCGTTGAAAACCATAAATCGAAAGAAAAAATATGTATGGGCTTTTTGGAGGTAATCTCTAAGAAGCTGGGGTTTTTTTTGGATCTCGGATTCGAATTCAGCGGCACAAAATCCATATGGGCAGTAAGGTATACACAATTTGCTTTTGAGATCCTGCAATTTACAAGGAACGCCTCTCTGTCACGCCTTCCTCTGCCTGTTTCATAATTATGATTATCTAAAGATGTATATATTGTTCTTCTTGCCAGCCTAAGAGCTCCTCAGCTAGTCCAATTTCCGAAACAAGCTTAATTATTTGAAGTGGTTGACATCGAGCAACAAGTAAATCGTCTCCAATCTCACATAACCGGGTATCGGTCTTGGCCGCAGAAATTATCCTAAGCCAGCGGTTTCTGTCCTGTGCTTGCTGGCGCCAATTGGCAATCCCAAGGCTACGAAGATCTTTCGTTGCTTGATCTTCCCATCGCAGAGGCGGGTAAAAACCGTCATGCCTTTCTTGCCCAGGTGCTTCCTGCAGTGTTCAGCAAGTAACCCAGTCAGTACCTTAAGGCCTGTTTAAGTACCTTACTGGTGTTTACCCACCCAATTGGATTATTTTTTTGAACCTATCTAAATAATAGGAGTTGCTTATCCTGCCGTTGGCCAGACGTGCTGATCCAGATTCTTCTTTTCGTTGTAGCTGTTTGGTGGTATGTCTGTCGATGCTACAGATAACGATAAATTGCACTTTGGTTCATTAAAAAATATCTTGAGCACAATTACCACTCACAAAAAAAAAAAAAAAACAAATACGAGCATACTTCTCAAAAGAAATTTTTTATTGTCTTGCAGTGAAATATTTGGGTCTATTGGCCATGTCAAAAATACTGAAAACGCATCCAAAAAGCGTGCAAACCCATAAGGATTTGATATTGGCATGTTTGGATGATAAGGATGAGTCGATACGCTTGCGTGCACTGGATTTACTGTATGGCATGGTGTCAAAAAAGAATCTCATGGAGATTGTAAAACGTTTGCTGGGTCACATGGAGCGTGCTGAGGGCTCTGCCTATCGTGATGAGCTACTGTACAAGGTCATAGAAATTTGCTCACAAAGTTCCTATTTATATGTCACCAATTTTGAGTGGTACATGACGGTGCTTGTGGAACTTATACAACTGGAGGCTGGCTCCAAGCATGGTATGTGTTTTTATAGAACTGTTTAGTTTATTTCTTGTTCATAACTGATCGATGTATTATTTTCAGGACGTCTGATAGCCGAGCAACTGTTGGATGTGGCCATACGTGTGCCTGTTGTGCGTCAATTTGCTGTAAATGAAATGACAAACCTGCTGGACACATTTGTTGTGTCCTCACAGAGCAATTCTATGTATGAGGTGCTTTATGCAGCCGCCTGGATTGTGGGCGAGTTCTCGAGGTAAATAATATAATCATTACTGCATGCATTAAAGTATTTTCACTATAAATATGTAATTTATTTCTTTTAGCGAACTGGATGATGCAGAAAAGACTTTAAATATATTATTACGGCCACGCCAGTTGCCCGGCCATATACAAGGTGTCTACGTGCAGAATGTCATTAAATTATTTGCGCGTTTGGCCACAACATGTCTCGAATTACAGGATGCATCTGGTATAGTGCGCGTAAGTAATCTTTTACACAATACCCTTTTTGTATCAATTCCATAATAACCATTGATCTTTTCATGCAGCTGTGCGATCATGTGCTGGACAAACTGCAGCATTTCAATGGCTCCAGCGACATCGAGGTGCAGGAGCGAGCCAACTCAGCTTGCATACTCATTGAGATGTTGCGTGCACAATTTGAAAGCTCTTCAACAGAAATCGATTCGTCTGCACTAATTGACAATTTACCTGTAGCCGATCAAGAGCTTACACCAGCGGAAGGACTGACAACTATGCCCGCGGCCATAACGACGACGCCATCGGCCATACCAACGTTAGCTATTGAGATCGTACAGGAGATAACACTATTATTTGCTGGTGAACTTATACCTGTAGCGCCCAAGGCGCAGCGCAAAGTGCCACTGCCGGATGGTCTGGACTTGGATGAGTGGATAAATCCACCTCCACCAGAGGACGGTAGCAGCTCATCGTCGGAACATGACAAGGATGAACTCTTTGTCAGCGCCACATATGAGCAAGCGGATGGTGAGGGCGGCAGTGGTAGCACCAAAAGACGTCAAAGCCTAGAATTGACGCCTGAGCAAATCGAACGTCAACGCAAGGCACGCCTTATCGAGCAGTCAAACAATCCTCATTACTTGAAGTCATCACCTGCGGGAACTGGAACAGCAGCTGGTAGCAGCAATAATTCGAATGCTGATCAATATGATAATATTGATGATATACCCATAACCGAGCTGCATTTGGATATGGAGGGTGTTCCCGCGCTGCGTGTTGGCAGTAAGTGGTTGTAAATTATGAGATTATTTTAAAAATAATGTAACCCTTGTACAAATTTTGCAGTTGTTAAACGTTCAGATAAATACTTGCTACAGGATCAGCAGCAGAAGGATGGCAGTCGCGCGAGCGGCAAGGAATCCAAAAAGAAGCATAAAAAGCGCAAGAAAAGCAAAAAATCAAAAAACAAAGTGGCTTACAATAGCAGCTCCGAGTCCGACGAGGGTAAGTAGTAGACAAAAACAACGGCTGCCATTTTTGAGAGATCTCACCAAAACCAATTTCTTTTTATGAGGCTAAAAACTATCTGTATGTTATATTTGGATTAAATTTTGACATACGGATTTGTTGATATTGAAACAACATCAATTAAAAGCTGCATCTAGTCAAAACTACAAGATCGAAACTATTCCAAAAACACATTTAAAAAAGTTTATTTATACTTGGTATTAGGAGCACATTAAAAATTTCAAACGTATTTTAACCAAAACAAATTATTAATATATGATTATTGCTCTTACATAGAACCGAAACCCATGCATATTGTCAATACAACACTCGATATGCCCGAGGGCGTAACGCTGTCTGATAGCGAGGATAAGGACGGCAAATACGATCCAAATGATCCTCATCGCGCACTTGATATTGAGCTGGACATGTAAGTAACGTAAAATTAAAGTTAAAAATTTTGTGTATTAATTCATAATAATAAAATTTATACGCAGAGCTATATTTGAAGGACCAACTGGAAAATTAAAGGACAAAGCCAAAACGGCAACAAGTGCCCAAAACAAACATAATTCTGAAATTCCAACAGAAACTGAAGCAATAGTGGGTGTGTCATCAGCTGGCAAAAAGGAGAAAAAGAAGGATAAAGGGCGCGAGAGGTCAGAGAAGTCGTCACGCAAAGCGCACAAAGTGCCGGATTTAATCGATGCGAATAGTCCAAGCAAAACAACTGTGACAATGGACAATAGCGCCAACAACAATATACTGATGGACACTGTCAATATCCGCCATCACAAAAAAGATAAAAAGAAAAGAGAGAAGGAAAAGAGCGCACAAAAGTCCTACGACGCAGATGGGGCTAACAGCACGCCTTCCAATATTATTGATGGGGACATGTTGCAATTGGCCAGCCAAAGCGATGCGTCGCACATTAAAGTGTCAAAAAAGAAGCATAAAAAAGATAAGTCCTCTACTTCCTCACAGCACAAGCAGAAGCATTCCCATAGGGAAAAGTCTCCAGCTACAACAGCAGCAGAGGATGTTTCCACCTCCGCCACTCACCGCCAGTCAATCAGCGAAAATTCCATACTCGACTATGAGCAGCCACTGGGCATCTCAACGCCCAGCAAAGAGGTTTTTTAGGTTTTAATTAGTCGTTGGGCTCAGCTTTTATTTAATACATTTTGATTGAATACAATTTTTGTCATGCAGTTTTTTGTTTCATTTAGTTAGAGTTCTACGATTAAATTATCGCTGCGATATAAAAAAACAAAAAAAATTACAAATGCTATTTGGTACATACATATAAATACGTCTTGTAAATTAAAAAGGTTTAAAAGAAAAACGCCCATCATTTTATCATCATTTATTTCACATGTTTATGTGAGTGAACAACAATAACAAATTGTGTAAACTATTTTATAAAAGTATTTAAAAATAAAGCATGTAATTCGCACCACACACACACACACACTTCTTACAATATATATAAATAAGAAATAAAAACAAATTATATATATATACAAGTAATATATACATGATGATAGAAGCAAGATACAAAAATTATGCATACTTTATGTATGTATATATTAAAGTTGAATAAATCTAAAAATATGCAAAAATAAAATCGTTTGATATTAAAGTTATTAAAATGTGTTATAGGCGCTGTATAAGCTAAGGCCGGTTTGTATTCTCTAAGCCAAAGAGTTGTTATATATGTAGGTATATTTAGAAGTTACATACATATAGGGACAATATAATGCTCACTAACAATATGCCTCCAGTTTGTGCGTGTCTTGCGAAAGTTTTGTAGTTATTTATAAAATTTAAATTTTTGAGGTAACAAGTTTTCTTTTTTTGGCAATTCAGAAATTAATAATTTATAAAAATAAAAACTGTAGGTAAATAATATAAATGTTGTATTGTATAATATTTAACATGAAAATAACTTATATTAAAAAGCAGATTTTGCAGGCGTATTTTTCTTCTGCTTTATGATTTTAAGTGCGTTTCGAAGTCTAGCCAAATGTACTACATTCAAGAAAAAAGCCAAAATTGGCAAAGGATTAAACATATAGTGTTGAACATGTGAATTCTGAAATTTCGAGTTTTTAAACAAATCACTGTAAAGCGACTTTTGATTGTAAAATTATTATAAAACCGTATAATAGAAATATTATCCACTCCTTGCGGATTATTCTACTGCGGCAACATTGGATTCTTCAATAAGTTTAATTAAATCCATTGTGTTGCCAGTTGTGTGCGTTGAATGTACTTAGGAAATTGCCTTCTGATGGTTTGCCTGACCTAACAACACATAAGTGCATCGGCTTATTCCAGAAGTATTTACTGTAGATTATTTAATATTTTTGTCCTTTTGGTTTATTTTTTTCCAAAATACTCACCAATTTCAGTATTCACAACAGTTGGCACTGCATTCACAAGATTGTTTCAGCAGTTGGCACAACATATACAGCTGGGTGCCATTTGCAGCACCCTCATGTGCCAAACGCTTCCCATACTGCTTAATAAAAGCTGAATCCTGATGCGCACTTGCAAAAGTTGAACTAAAAGCCGAATTTTGTTCTTTCTGATCATTTGACTGGGCAGACATGGAATTCTGAAGTGGGCCTTCTTTCTCGTTTAAATATGTATTGCTGCACGTTGAGGATGCTGAATCAATATCAGAAGTTTCCACTTGTTGGTTTGACCGACTACACATTAGATCCGTGGTTTGGTTTATTAAAGTCGTATTTACTGCAGAAAAGTATGATTTAATATCAATGGCTTTTTGGTTTATTTTGTCACATAAAACTTACCAACTTTACGATTGATGGAATTGTTTTGTTGAGATTCGTTAACAATCTCATTAACAGATTGTGGCAGGGGCTGGAACCGATTGTACAAGTGGGGGGGATGATTTGTGGCTCTCTCAAGACCTAATTGCTTGTCAAAATGATTGTAGAAATCTGACTCCTGGCACACAGCGTAATCACCAATAGAAGTTGCGTTTGAACTGGTTGCCGCATACCTTTCATTATAGTAATTTGACTGAGCCAACATTGGATTCTGCAGCGGGCTTCCATTGTGGGTTATGGGTGCTGAATCTATTTCAGAAATCACCTCCTGATGATTTGACTGATCAGACAACAGAACCGCGGTTTGGCTTATTAAAGTTGTGTATGCTGTAGATAAACATCATTTTATATTAATAGATAGCCCTTAGGTTCAATTTCTCACATAAGACTTACCGTCAGAATTTTTTTGTTGAGATTCATGTATAGTCCCATTAACAGACTGCTGCAGGGGCTGGACCCAGTTGTACTGATCTGAGGCGTTTTTGGTTGCCTCAAGTACCAGTGGCTTTTCACAATTATTTTGGAAAGCTGACTCCTGGATCACACCGTAATTAGTTGTTAAAGTTTCGCTTGAGCTGGTATTCAGATACCTTTCGACATAATAATTTGTCTGACTTGTGTATGTTGAATCTATTTCAGAAATCTTCTCATGATTTGGCAGATCAGGCAACAGAACCGTGGTTTGGCTTATTAAAGTTCTGTATACTGTAGATAAATATAATTTTATATTAATGACTTTTTGGTTTATTTTGTCACATAAGACTTACCAACTTCAGAATTGTTTTGCTGAGATTCATTTATAGTCCCAATAACATTTTGTTGAAGGGGCTGAGCCCAGTTGGTCAGATGGGAGGAGTTTGTGGCTGCCGTAAGTACAAGTTCCTCTTCACAATGATTGTATAAATATGACTCCTGGCGCACGCCGTAATCCGCAATAAAAGTTGTGTTGGAACTGGTTGCCAGATACCTTTTTTCATAATTATTTGACTGAGCCAACATTGGATTCTCGAGCGGGCTTCTATTGTGGGTTGTGGGTGTTGAATCTGTTTCAGAAGTCTCTTCCTGATTGGACAATGGAACCGTAGTTTCGCTTAAGCTCGTGTATACTGCAGATAAACATAATTTTATATCAATGACGTTTTGGTTTACTTTGTCACATAAGACTTACCAACTTCAGGATGGGTTGGTTGACATTCATTTATAATCCCATTAACAGATTGTTGCAGATGCTGAGCACAGTTGTGCTGAGTGGAGGCGTGTGCGTCTACTTCAAGTACCAGTTGCTTTTCACAATTATTTTGGATAGCTGACTCCTGGTGCACACCGTAATCACTTATACAAGTTTCGTATGAGCTGGTATCCAAATACTCTACTTCATAATAATTTGACTCAGCCAATATTGAATTCTGAAGCGGGCTTCCATTGGGGGTTGTGGATGCTGAATCTGTTTCAGAACTCTCTTCCTGATCGGACAACAAGCTTAAGCTCGTGTATACTGCAGAAAACCATAATTTTATATTAATGACGTTTTGGTTTTTGTCACATAAGACTCACCAACTTCACGATGGTTTAGTTGAGATTCATTTATAGTCCCATTGACAGATTGTTGCAGGTGCTGAACACAGTTGTGCTGAGTGGAGGCGTGTGCGGCTACTTCAAGTACCAGTTGCTTTTCACAATTATTTTGGATAGCTGACTCCTGGTCCACACCGTAATCACTTATACAAGTTTCGTATGAGCTGGTATCCAAATACTCTACTTCATAATGATTTGACTTAGCCAATATTGAATTCTGAAGCGGGCTTACATTGGGGGTTGTGGGTGCTGAATCTGTTTCAGAACTCTCTTCCTGATCCGACAATAGAACCGTAGAGTCGCTTAAGCTCGTGTATACTGCAGATAAACATAATTTTATATTAATAACGTTTTGGTTTATTTTGTCACATAAGACTTACCAACTTCACGATGGTTTTGTTGAGATTCATTTATAGTCCCATTAACAGATTGTTGCAGGTGCTGAACACAGTTGTGCTGAGTGGAGGCGTGTGCGGCTATTTCAAGTACCAGTTGCTTTTCACAATTATTTTGGATAGCTGACTCCCGGTCCACACCGTAATCACTTATACAAGTTTCGCATGAGCTGGTATCCAAATACTCTACTTCATAATAATTTGACTCAGCCAATATTGAATTCTGAAGCGGGCTTCCATTGGGGGTTGTGGGTGCTGAATCTGTTTCAGAACTCTCTTCCTGATCCGACAATAGAACCGTAGAGTCGCTTAAGCTCGTGTATACTGCAGATAAACATAATTTTATATTAATAACGTCTTGGTTTATTTTGTCACATAAGACTTACCAACTTCACGATGGTTTTGTTGAGATTCATTTATAGTCCCATTAACAGATAGTGGCAGGTTCTGAACACAGTTGTGCTGAGTGGAGGCGTGTGCGGCTACTTCAAGTACCAGTTGCTTTTCACAATTATTTTGGATAGCTGACTCCTGGTCCACACCGTAATCACTTATACAAGTTTCGTATGAGCTGGTATCCAAATACTCTACTTCATAATAATTTGACTCAGCCAATATTGAATTCTGAAGCGGGCTTCCATTGGGGGTTGTGGGTGCTGAATCTGTTTCAGAACTCTCTTCCTGATCCGACAATAGAACCGTAGAGTCGCTTAAGCTCGTGTATACTGCAGATAAACATAATTTTATATTAATAACGTTTTGGTTTATTTTGTCACATAAGACTTACCAACTTCACGATGGTTTTGTTGAGATTCATTTATAGTCCCGTTAACAGATTGTTGCAGGTGCTGAACACAGTTGTGCTGAGTGGAGGCGTGTGCGGCTACTTCAAGTACCAGTTGCTTTTCACAATTATTTTGGATAGCTGACTCCCGGTCCACACCGTAATCACTTATACAAGTTTCGCATGAGCTGGTATCCAAATACTCTACTTCATAATAATTTGACTCAGCCAATATTGAATTCTGAAGCGGGCTTCCATTGGGGGTTGTGGGTGCTGAATCTGTTTCAGAACTCTCTTCCTGATCCGACAATAGAACCGTAGAGTCGCTTAAGCTCGTGTATACTGCAGATAAACATAATTTTATATTAATAACGTCTTGGTTTATTTTGTCACATAAGACTTACCAACTTCACGATGGTTTTGTTGAGATTCATTTATAGTCCCATTAACAGATAGTGGCAGGTTCTGAACACAGTTGTGCTGAGTGGAGGCGTGTGCGGCTACTTCAAGTACCAGTTGCTTTTCACAATTATTTTGGATAGCTGACTCCTGGTCCACACCGTAATCACTTATACAAGTTTCGTATGAGCTGGTATCCAAATACTCTACTTCATAATAATTTGACTCAGCCAATATTGAATTCTGAAGCGGGCTTCCATTGGGGGTTGTGGGTGCTGAATCTGTTTCAGAACTCTCTTCCTGATCCGACAATAGAACCGTAGAGTCGCTTAAGTTCGTGTATACTGCAGATATACATAATTTTATATTAATGACGTTTTGGTTTATTTTGTCACATAAGACTTACCAACTTCACGATAGTTTTCTTGAGATTCATTTATAGTCTCATTAACAGATTGGTGCAGGTGCTGGACACAGTTGTGCTGAGTGGAAGCGTGTGCGGCTACTTCAAGTACCAGTTGCTTTTCACAATTATTTTGGATAGCTGACTCCTGGTCCACACCGTAATCACTTATACAAGTTTCGAATGAGCTGGTATCCAAATACTCTACATCACAATAATTTGACTGAGCCAATATTGAATTCTGAAGCGGGCTTCCATTGGGGGTTGTGGGTGCTGAATCTGTTTCAGAACTCTCTTCCTGATCCGACAATAGAACCGTAGAGTCGCTTAAGTTCGTGTATACTGCAGATATACATAATTTTATATTAATGACGTTTTGGTTTATTTTGTCACATAAGACTTACCAACTTCACGATAGTTTTCTTGAGATTCATTTATAGTCTCATTAACAGATTGGTGCAGGTGCTGGACACAGTTGTGCTGAGTGGAAGCGTGTGCGGCTACTTCAATTACCAGTTGCTTTTCACAATTATTTTGGATAGCTGACTCCTGGTCCACACCGTAATCACTTATACAAGTTTCGTATGAGCTGGTATCCAAATACTCTACTTCATAATAATTTGACTCAGCCAATATTGAATTCTGAAGCGGGCTTCCATTGGGGGTTGTGGGTGCTGAATCTGTTTCAGAACTCTCTTCCTGATCGGACAATAAGCTTAAGCTCGTGTATACTGCAGATAAACATAATTTTATATTAATGACGTTTTGGTTTATTTTGTCACATAAGACTTACCAACTTCAGGATGGGTTGGTTGACATTCATTTATAATCCCATTAACAGATTGTTGCAGGTGCTGAGCACAGTTGTGCTGAGTGGAGGCTTGTGCAGCTACTTCAAGTACCAGTTGCTTTTCACAATTATTTTGGATAGCTGACTCCTGGTGCACACCGTAATCACTTATACAAGTTTCGAATGAGCTGGTATCCAAATACTCTACATCATAATAATTTGACTCAGCCAATATTGAATTCTGAAGCGGGCTTCCATTGTGGGTTGTGGGTGCTGAATCTGTTTCAGAACACTCATCCTGATCGGACAATAAGCTGAAGCTCGTGTATACTGCAGATAAACATAATTTTATATTACTGACGTCTTGGTTTATTTTGTCACATAAGACTTACCAACTTCACGATGGTTTTGTTGAGATTCATTTATAGTCCCATTAACAGATTGTGGCAGGTGCTGAACACAGTTATGCTGAGTGGAGGCGTGTGCGGCTACTTCAAGTACCAGTTGCTTTTCACAATTATTTTGGATAGCTGACTCCTGGTCCACACCGTAATCACTTATACAAGTTTCGTATGAGCTGGTATCCAAAAACTCTACTTCATAATAATTTGACTCAGCCAATATTGAATTCTGAAGCGGGCTTCCATTGGGGGTTGTGGGTGCTAAATCTGTTTCAGAACTCTCTTCCTGATCCGACAATAGAACCGTAGAGTCGCTTAAGCTCGTGTATACTGCAGATATACATAATTTTATATTAATGAGGTTTTGGTTTATTTTGTCACATAAGACTTACCAACTTCACGATGGTTTTGTTGAGATTCATTTATAGTCCCATTAACAGATTGTTGCAGGTGCTGAACACAGTTGTGCTGAGTGGAGGAGTGTGCGGCTATTTCAAGTACCAGTTGCTTTTCACAATTATTTTGGATAGCTGACTCCTGGTGCACACCGTAATCACTTATACAAGTTTCGTATGAGCTGGTATCCAAATACTCTACTTCATAATAATTTGACTCAGCCAATATTGAATTCTGAAGCGGGCTTCCATTGGGGGTTGTGGGTGCTGAATCTGTTTCAGAACTCTCTTCCTGATCGGACAACAAGCTTAAGCTCGTGTATACTGCAGATAAACATAATTTTATATTAATGACGTTTTGGTTTTTGTCACATAAGACTCACCAACTTTACGATGGTTTAGTTGAGATTCATTTATAGTCCCATTGACAGATTGTTGCAGGTGCTGAACACAGTTGTGCTGAGTGGAGGCGTGTGCGGCTACTTCAAGTACCAGTTGCTTTTCACAATTATTTTGGATAGCTGACTCCTGGTCCACACCGTAATCACTTATACAAGTTTCGTATGAGCTGGTATCCAAATACTCTACTTCATAATAATTTGACTCAGCCAATATTGAATTTTGAAGCGGGTTTCCATTAGGGGTTGTGGGTATTGCATCTGTTTCAGAACTCTCTTCTTGATCGGACAATAGAACCGTAGGGTCGCTTAAGCTCGTGTGTACTGCAGATAAACATAATTTTATATTAATGACGTTTTGGTTTATTTTGTCACATAGGACTTACCAACTTCAGGATGGTTTTTTTGAGATTCATTTATAATCCCATTAACAGTTTCGCTTGAGCTGGTATCTAAATACTTTTCCTCATGATAATTTGACTGAGCCAACATTGGATTCTGAAGCGGGCTTTCATTTTGAGTTGTGCATGTTGAATATATTTCAAAAAATCGCTCCAGATTGTTTGGCTGCTTCGGCAATAGAACCGTGGGCTGACTTTCTCCAATCGGATTTACTGCAAATTAACATGATTGAATATGTTAAGGACCTTTTTAAAAAACAAACTTACCACCATCAGGATTGATAAGATGGCCCTGTCGAGATTCATTTGTAATACCATCAGCATATGTTCTCAGGGGCTGGACCACGTTGTACATATGGGAGCCATTTGTGCCTTTCTCAAGTGCCAGTTGCTTTCCATAACTTGTAAAAGTTGCGCTGGTAGAAAAATTTATATCTTCCCAAACATTTGAATGAGCCAATATTCGACTGTTGAGTTGACTTTTATTTTCAATTGAAGCTAAAAGAGATTTTGCATATGTATGGTCTGACAGGACAGACAACAAAACCGTGGGCTTTTGTTTTACATTTTTCCCAAAACACTTACCAACTTCATGGTGGTTGGAATTGTTATATTGAGATTTATTTAAAGACATACAATAAGCCTTTTTATGTCTAAGTCTGAACACGTGTTTGTCGTTGCCGTCATTTGCGACTCTTTTCTGAGCACGTTGCAGGTTTTCCTTGTGTGAGGATGGACGCGTATTGTCAAATTCGCCATGTTCTTTATATGCACGATCCATGACTCAGCAAACAATTGAATAGGTTTAAATATTACAACTTTATATTTACACAAATACAATTTTTCAAGAAGCACGCATTGCAACTACCGTTATGATGACGCTGCTTCAGCGATAGTTCGAAAGAGCGGGTCGTTGAAGTGAATCACATGCTGATTAAACTAGATCAGTGAATCCTGCTCAATTGCTTATCGGTTCCTTTCGTTTGAGTTGATGCTCAGTTCATGTTGCCAAAAAAAGTTCAGTACTTCATATTTTTTGAACGATGTAGATTCGACACAATGAATGGAATCTAGTTTATACTTAATATAAGCTCAATGCGGAGAAGACCTCGGAAATAATTAAATAAACATTGCATTAAATTAATTTCAAAGGTAAATAATATCAATAACGACTAATTATGAAAAATCATGACATATCACGTTATCTATACATACTATATGTCTGAACATCAATAGAAGCAAGGAAAACGAAATTAAACAAAAGAGTTGTATTTAATTTTGACTTAGCTTATACTTATAACGGAAAATGCTTAAATAATTTCTCTCCGAAGGGGCCAACTTATATAGCAATACAGGAGTTCCAAATAGTACGACTGTTAGCCAAGTCATCTAACCAGGAACTTTTACCTAGTGAAAAGTTACCTTTATACCCAGGAGAGAAGCAAGTCCTAGTTGACAGGAGCGATGCGTTTCGCAGATTCCTCATCCTTCGAGGAACCTTCATAGTTTCTTATTGCAGATTTACAACCCCCTACGAGTTGAGGGTAGGGAATCTGACTTGCTACTTAGCGATTCTTAACAACGCTAACAACGTAGTGGTGTAGTGTGTATCTACAGATACTTTTGCAAATAAAGCTGGGAACAGTAAAGCAGCTACGGGCGCTCTTATTCTCCACCTGGTTTTGACGAAGCTAACTAGGCTCTAGTCCAGTTTTGACCCCCTTATCCTTTTTCTCTGACGGTTCAAAAGAATACAGTCAAATTAGAGTTGGGATCCCTCGATGCAGCTTAACATAAAAAATGTCTTTGAAGCAATAAAACCAGTGTTCCTACTTGTAACCTGCAAATAAGGTGGCGTATGGGCTGGCAAACTTGGCCAATCGTAGACTTGAAGATTAAAACAGAACTCTGCTCACTAAGACTTTCGTGTTATGAACGCAGTTCAATGAATTTTGTAGAAGCTGTTAGAAAGAAGAAGAGTAGAAGAAGAGGTGAAGTACTTCTTCAGTTCATGCCACTGAAAATTTTTGGCTGTATGAAATTTTCAAGAAGTTTTTGAGTATATCTCGTTTTATTAATTTATAAGAAAGATTATCTCTTCAGCTTTATTTACTGGGCCAGTTTAGGCGAAAATGAAGATTAAAATATTAAATATGCACATGATAAAAAATAATAATAATTCTTAGTTATTTTTAGACATATTTGTTGCGTTTTTTTTATACCTATAATACCAACTTTTTAACTTATTTCCTCTTTTTTATTTTACTAGTTTAACATGCAGCGATTCTATTATATTTAAAACTTTTTTAAGCTTATATTTTAACAAATGGCGGGCGTTTCAATGTCTTTTTGTATATTTCTTCATTTGTATTTAAAAATTACAAATATTAAACAAAAAACTCAATTACAATTTAGTGATTTACGAAAAATTTAATTAAACATGAGATATAGTACACCATGCAAGGTGCTTTTTAAATTTTGATTAATACTGTGCCTAATTTTGAATTTTTTTGGCTTTTTTTTTACACGAACTTTGAATTCCTTGATTTCATGTGTCCGAGATAATGTTTTTAATTGAGACGGATTAATTAAAACGCTAAGCGTTGCTAAGCCATAATAAATGTGATTTTTGTATATTATATTATAACAAATTTTTTTGAAGTTAGCTACATTAAAAACACGAATTTTACTTAATTAGGTAACAATTCAGGGATACATTATTATATCATTTCTTTCCGTGTTCGTTTAAGTTTACATTTTATTTATTAACTAACTTAATGTGTGTGGCATTTATAGATTCTTTTTTATCAATTGAAAGCTTACAAGATTTCACAGCAAGATGAATTCAAATAAACCAGATGTTGACTCCGTCGTATAAGTAATCCCTTATTCTGATGCGTTTCAATTCGATGTGCACTTTTTTTTAAAAATTGGTTGTTGGCGTGTTTGGGCGAGAATTTGTTGTAAAACTGGCTGGGATTTCCTTTCAACTGCAATCATAACTGTTATTCTTCGTATTGACTTTTTAGTGTTAGTAAGGAAGAGCTGCTGCCTGCTTTATGGTTTGAACCAAACACATTGCTTAAACGCATGTGCTCGAAAGTAAGGGGCGCACTTAGACTTGTATCTTGCTTCTTGTAATATTCATTAAAGTCCAGACGTGTTCCAAACAGTTGCAGATTTGGATCGTTGCTGAAATTTAGGGCAAACAAAAAGGATCGTACAGCCTTTCCATAGGAATTAGTAATAGTCTCTAGAGTGCAACAGTAGGTAATCAATTTCTGCTCGAATATTTTATGCTCCTGATCACGTTCCATCTTTTGTTCGGTAGTTACACCATAGCTTCCAGTGCGCTCCGAGTCGGCTATGCGTTTTTGATACTGTTGACGGGCTTTCAGCTCTTTGAAACATGCTTCATAAAAATTAGACTGCCAGTTCTCTAGCGAAATAATGTTGTCATAAACGCCTTCCAAGCTATCGCCCATTTTCTGTGCTGCGTTTACAAAACATCCTACTGAAATAGTTGAAAGAAATTTTGAATGCGCCTCAAGTATCTCATCCAGCTCTTTTGCCTGCTGCATGCGTTTTTGCAGCTCCACCCAATTACATTCAATAACCTCGAAGAGCACATAATATTGTACTTGATGCACAAAATGCATTATTTCCGAGGTAAACAAGTGCAAGCGATAAGAAGCTTTGCCAATTTCAGCGCTCATACTGCGCAAAGCCTGAAACGATAGGAAAAACAAAACAATTAGTTAAAATACCTTTGGTTGCATGTCTCCATTTTGACATTCAGAAAAAGCAGCTGCCAAACATACATATTTACGTTTTCGTTTGGTTGTTTTTTTTTTTTTATTCACGACTTTGCCAATTCGTATATTATATAAGTTCCTATGTCCTACAAGGACTACAGGGCCGTAAGTTTCGTATATTGTAACGTAAATATTTAAAAATAAAACTAAATGGCTCATCGATTTGTTTATAATCGGAACTAGTTTTAAAAGCTCAATTGAACTCGTTCTGAACGACATAGTAAATCAACAACACTCATTGTTTACTTTGCGTTTAATACTTTAAAGTCGTTTAAAAAGTAGAAAAACATGGCGCTATCGATTTTTAATGATTTACAAGCTGATCATCCGCGTATTTTGATTCCACAGCTATGCAAACAATTTTACAAACTTGGCTGGGTCACTGGCACTGGCGGTGGCATGAGCATTAAATACAAGTAACCGCATGACATTGTAAAACTAATGATTTACAATAAAATTTTGTTTTCTTGTACACCTACAGTGATGAGATTTACATAGCACCATCAGGCGTGCAAAAGGAACGCATACTGCCGGAAGACTTGTTTGTTCAAAACATCGCTGGACAAGACTTGCAAATGCCGCCCGAAATCAAGGGCCTCACCAAAAGCCAGTGCACACCGCTTTTTATGTTGGCGTATAAAATGCGTGCAGCAGGCGCCGTCATACACACCCACTCGCAACACGCCGTAATGGCAACTTTGCTTTGGCCTGGCAAGACGTTTCGCTGCACTCATTTGGAAATGATAAAAGGAATTTACGATGATGATAAAAGTCGATATTTGCGCTATGATGAGGAATTGGTTGTGCCAATCATTGACAATACACCGCATGAGCGAGACTTGGCCGCAAGCATGGAAAAGGCCATGATAGAATATCCTGGTTGCTCCGCAGTGCTCGTGCGACGTCATGGTGTCTACGTGTGGGGTCAGACGTGGGAGAAAACCAAAACTATGTGAGTATTAACTTTATGCAATAGCGAAAATTCGAAATTTTTCAAGCTGAGAGGAACTTCTATTCTTACAGGTCTGAATGCTATGATTATTTGTTTTCCCTAGCTGTTGAAATGAAAAAAGCTGGTCTGAATCCTGAAAAGTATAAGACAGCTTAAACCAGCTGTGCATATTCCCAAATATGACTGTATAAACAATATATATAGGTACAATAAACTGTTTCTATTTAAAAAATGCTTAAATGTTTTAAGATCGTTATCAGCTGTTTTATTGCTTTAAAATTCAAATCGCAGAAACTGTGTACTTTGTACTAAACTCTGCTAAGATTCTGTTATTTGGCCTAACAGTGCTTATCGATAACAGCGGAAACTGTCATTATAACAGCAACTTGTTATGGTTAGAGCGCGTGAGAACAAAAGAGCGTTGAGAGAGCAAATGCGTAAAAGAAACCAAATAAAATCAACGATTGCACGCTATTAGCTCATTATTTAGCTTTTTCAATTCCAAGTGTAAGCATTAAAGTGTGAATAATTTTTTTTTTTTTTTTTATGTGATCAATGAAACTTAATAAAAGTTAATCAATTGCATGGACTAATAATTAAATCTTTTTTTTAGTTAAATAAGTCCCAGTCCAACCTTTACAATGTCGCTGCAATCCGATGCCGTGTTCCAAAAAATTATTGATGGACTTCAGGAAAATGCGGCAAAA
This sequence comes from Chymomyza costata, assembly GCA_018150985.1. Classification (NCBI taxonomy): domain Eukaryota; kingdom Metazoa; phylum Arthropoda; class Insecta; order Diptera; family Drosophilidae; genus Chymomyza; species Chymomyza costata. Next base: position 27,402,503 of record JAECWU010000127.1, on the reverse strand, counting down.
GCTAAGGCTGTGAACGGCGTTTTCGTCTATAAAATTACCAAGGATGGCAAAGTAGCCAAGGAATGGAGTAAGTACTTTCATATTCATATATAGCTGCCAATTTACATACAAACTATAAGGAACACATACGTGTCTATTTAGTTTTGTGTGCATGAGCGAAGTTCAAAGTGCGACACATGTCGTGTACTTCGCACCAGCTGTTTACTGAACCCCACCACTAACGGCATATCTTGTAATTGCATTTAGCTTTGGATTGCAAAAACGCTAAGGCCTATGAGGGTCCCCCCCAGGGCGTCAAGGTGGACACTACATTAACTGTTGCCGATGAGGACATGGTTGACATTGCCTTGGGCAAACTGAACCCACAGGCTGCATTTATGAAAGGAAAATTGAAGATTGCCGGCAACATTATGCTGACACAAAAACTGGCGCCGCTACTCAAGGCCGACGCCAAGTTGTAAATGCATATGGTCATTCCAATTGGTAGCCAATCCCTGCCCCAAATATAAATCAGCAGTTAAAAAGATTGCTTCATATTGTTTCAACATAAACATTATTTGTACGGGTTTAACACTGTGTGTGTATATATATATTTTTACTATATATATATATATGTATATGTTTATATGAATAATTAGAAAATAATACCAAAAAATTGTACATGTCGTTGTTGTGTTTTGCTTACACAAATGTCCAGCACATGAGTTGGATCAATAAATTCGCACAAAACTGAGACTATGTTTGCACAATGTACTTTGAAACTTTAAATTTCTAGATTAAGCTTTAACTTATCAGTGGGGAGTGCAACGAATAATACACAATCACCGTGTGGATTAGATTACAATGATTATCTTATCCAGCCAATATTTTTTAGAATTCATATAGGAATTTGAAACTATTTTGTATATAAAACATCATATAAGCATATGTGACCTACAACCCGAACTAAAGGCAGTTTAAATAAGAGTATTTTTTAAGGCAGGAATAAGAAAAAAATTGAATTGAAACGCATGGAGCAATTTCCAAAAAGTACTTCTTATAGTTTTTTCCCCCGTTGTTTTACACTTGAGTTCAGCAAAAACGTGGTTGAAGTATTAATAGTAGGTTAAAGGTGGTTGCCTGTCTTGTAACAGCCCAGACGCACATAGGCACAATAAGGCCTTTTGTATTAATAGTAGGACTGGTTACTGTTTGGTATAGATGAAAGGTCTGTTTAAATAATGTAATATAAAAAATTGTACTCACTTTGGAATTGGCCATTTGTTCCATCCATATTTTGGTAGACAAAACGAACTCCATGTGCTTCATGCGCCAAAGCGGCTTAAAGAGCGATTTATATACAGGCATACTGGGTTCCAGCATTGTGGCTAATGGACCCTGCACTGTGTATTGCAATGAAATAACGTCCCAGCCGCAATCGCCAGAGTACGACGTTTGTACGGCCACATCCAAATGGTTGAGTATTTCAGGATCGTCGTATTGTGCGTTGGTGTAGCGTAAGGCGGCATCAAGCATCACCGAGAGATCGTGTGCGTATAACTCATTACCCATCTTCTCAAGCTCGTCCCTAAAAGGCAAACAAAATTAAAACATGCTGCAAAATCTTTTAGTTTATATCCTACTTCATGTTCTCAATCAGTATGCCGACAAAATCGCCTTGGCCAAGTAGCAGATAGCGTCGCATTCCATGCAAATGATCTAGCAGTTTGTGTGGTCCCACCATAACGTCCAACACATGCTTGGAAGTCTGCTGATAGGAGGTTTCAATCGCCCCATGCAGGCTGGTGTCTTCTGCATATGCAAAAATTTGCGAAGCTGCCAAGAAAAATAATTTGCTTAGATAAACCAGTTATTGATCAAATAAACAAGCTCTTACGATTATTCTCAATGGTTTGCTTTAGCCTCTCATAACCTTGGACCATATCCCGAATTTCACATACCTGGCGCAGAAAATTAACGCTTTTACCAGTTTTAAGTATTTTATCGGCCAGTTCCAGAGGCACAAACTTTGGCAGCATGCTCATGCGCAATCGAAACTTATCGTGCCATAGTCGATCGGCGCCTACCTCGTCCATTGATTCGATAAAAAACTCCGCATAGGTATCATCAATGCCACCATCAAGCATCCACTTGGAGATCATTCGTACAAGCGGTCTACAAATAGCCGTCAACAATTCATGTGCCATTTGATTCACAACTGGATTTCCATGATCTAAATATTCATATACAACCGAAGCCAGCTGGCCACCTTTTTTCATTTGACAAGCGTTACCAATTTTAGTTAACCATTGCAGACGATGCAAAGGCTTAAGATACCACGCTAAGAGATCCGTTAACGTTAGGTTCTTGTTTGATCTGTCAAGCCAGCTTTTCTCGCGATCGACATAATCACGCATTTGAGCTCGTTGGCCCTGAAGCAGCCTATCCTGCAGCAGTACAACCTCGCGTAGGAAACTGGTAATCTCATTCTTTAATACCGTTATAAACGCTTGGCCCATGCAGCCCATGGCATTAAAGCCAGTTGATGTGTTGGAAAATTTGGAAACTCGATCGTAGTAGTATCCCAGTTCGGACAAGCGCAACAAAGTACCTGCTTCCGCGAAACTCAGTGATTTTATATTTAAAGGGTCCAGCTTAAAGCGACCAGTAATGACATCCTTCTTGAGGTAAAGGCCCTGTGTTCCCATAAATGAATAGATGGCATTTTGTACCACATCATTCACGCTATTAATGTTGTTCCTCTCTAAGTAGTCAGGCAGCTGATGTGGCTTAAGGCTAAAGACATCTCGATCTGGTTTATAGATGAATGCCAATTTTTCAGGTTCTTCACTGTTCAATAGTGTTCCTCGTACTGCTTGCACGCCATTTGAGTTATTGTTATTAGTATCGTTATTGCTTACACTGTTTGATTTTAGTGCCAGCTTTGCCAATTGCGTTTGCAAGCCATTGTTGTCCTGTTGATGACCGTTGGTTTCATGGCTACTCGAATCTATGCTGGCGCTGTTCTTGGTACACAGCAAAAAATGAAGCAGCTTATGGCGTCGACTTTCTTCGATAGGCTGCAAGGCAAAGGATTAAATACATTTCAAAAAGAAATTAAATTGCTAACCGCTTGTGTTAATTTATCATAGAATTTCTTAAACAAGTCGCCTGGTTGTTCCTCTATGCTGTCCTTGGATTGCGTGTTCAGTTTGTTCACGATTTTCTGTAAGCAATCCTTTTCGGAAAGGGGCAATGTGCTGCCAATGGCATTGGGACTCTGCATAACATATTGCGCGGCATGCATTATAATTTGCGCTGAACAAGAAATTAGTTTAAATGAAAACTAAGAAACATTTAAATTAAGTTTGTTTCGTCACTTACAATGCCTTTGCCCCTCACTGCCATAAACGGATGTGCAGAGTTTGGAGATTAAGTCCGTAATATCATTGGAAGTATTGTTGTGTGTTTTATTGAAATTTTCAGAGCCGTGCTGCTGTGACATCTTTACGATTTTCAGGACTTCGTCGGGTTTCAATACAAAATCTTTGTTTGTTTATTATTGCTGCAGAAAAAAAAATTTAATAAATTATTGTCTTTAGCTAATACAGTTGCCTTCTCTTTAATTTTTCGCGCGCGCCTCACTCAAAGAAAAGAGATATACCTTTTGTATTGAAAGCTAGCGTTTAGATGTAAGCGACAGCTGTGCTTGTATATTCAGATACTGTTGTAGGATATGATGCGCCTGCTTTGTTACTAATAACCTAGAAAATTACTACGATAAGGAGACCTGGGATATATCTCCTTATACTAAACTCTGGCTTACCAACAAATTCTTAAACAAAAACTGTTTGTTAGAATGAGAAATAAATAAAACAAAACGAAACAATATTGCCAGACTGTTAAACTGAACAGTTGCATCTCCATGTATCATCAACTAATTTTAGCGATATTCACTTGGGGCTGCCTATCGATAGTAAAAGTTAAAAACACAAGCTATTGCCACGAAGCCGCCGCATAAAGTTTACGTACATATTTTTGTTTTTCTTTTAATTCGCATCTCTGTTGAGTCTATAACATAGAGAGAAGGTAATTTATAAATTGCAAAAGTTTTAAACGTAAAAGACAATATGCAATTATGTGTACTTTTACACAGGCAAGACAAATAAGCAACGTAGTTCAGCCAGCGCCGAACCGGCATTTTGTGGCAAAATCATGACCGCGACGGATGTAGGAAACAGCGGCGCAGCAGCAAAGGCGAAAAATGTTCTAACATGGGAAAAACAGGAACATCTTGTTAAATTTTCCATTCTCATTTTGGCAGCTGTTTTGTGTAAGTTTATTAGTAAAATTATCAAAATTGCGGTAGCTATAGCCGGTAAACTACTACGCATTGCAGTACTGCGAGACGATATATGGGCGTATAGATTGCCGGTGTGTGTGCGTGCGAACCCAAAAACTTAAATATTTTATAAATGCTATTTACGTGTAGCTGGCACAATAGAACAAGTTTTGCAAACTTTGCCGAAATCGAATTGCATACATATGTACAAAAAGCATGTATTTATATACAATACATATGCGCCAATAGTTAAGTAGTTCCTTTAGTTGAACACAATAGGCAACCCTAAACGATGAATAAAATCCACATCGTCCACTGATTCGCTCGCTGCCTAGTTCAGTTCCACTCGTTAGCTGGTACACTTATCACTTGATATTCATTTTTGCAGCATTCGCTACACGTTTATTTTCGGTTCTGCGTTTCGAGAGTGTGATCCATGAGTTCGATCCGTACTTTAATTACCGCACCACGCGGTTTTTGGCCGAGCAAGGCTTCTATAAATTCCACAATTGGTTTGATGATCGAGCCTGGTATCCATTGGGCCGTATTATTGGCGGCACAATCTATCCAGGATTGATGGTTACTTCAGCCGCACTATACAGGCTTATGTGGCTGCTAAACATTACCGTCGACATACGAAATGTGTGCGTTTTTCTGGCGCCATTTTTCTCTTCATTAACCACACTGGTCACCTATGCCCTAACTAAGGAAATACACGTGAGTACAAAAAAAAATAAAAAAAATTGAAGGTTAAGGTAGACACGTGTTTTACAAATGCAATAATTTGAATATTTACTTGTTTTTTACAGAGCACAGGCGCTGGTCTGGTGGCTGCAGCGCTTATTTCCATTGTGCCTGGTTATATATCACGCTCCGTGGCAGGTTCCTATGACAATGAAGGCATTGCAATCTTCTGTATGCTGCTTACATATTTTTTGTGGATAAAGGCTGTTAAAACGGGCACCATATTCTGGTCCGCCATGTCTGCCCTAGCATACTTTTATATGGTTTCCTCCTGGGGCGGTTATGTGTTCCTTATAAATCTTATACCGCTACACGTGCTAGCTCTCATGCTCACTGGACGCTTCTCACATCGCATCTATATAGCGTACAGCACGCTCTACTGTGTTGGCACTATACTCTCCATGCAGATATCGTTTGTTGGCTTTCAGCCCATTCAAAGCTCGGAACACATGCTGGTACGTTTCTTTTAATACAATTTGTAATATGTGTGTGAAACTTGGTAGACTTAAACTGATGATTACTTTTGTAATTCTTGATAGGAAGAGTATGACACATAATGAGTACTAACAAAAAAGCTGATAGCCGCCAAGAAAAACAACCATTTTTTTATATTCACAAACTTTTCATAACTATTAATATGTTTAATTGAATGTTGCAGGCATTGGGGGTGTTTGGACTTTGCCAGATACACGCATTTGTTGATTATCTGCGTTCGCGTATGCCCAAGGATCACTTTGATTTGCTGTTCAAGACACTGGTTTCGAGTATTCTTACCCTGGTGCTATTGGTCGGAACATTACTGACAGTTACTGGAAAAGTGTCGCCATGGACGGGTCGTTTTTACTCGCTGCTCGATCCATCATATGCCAAAAATCACATTCCAATTATTGCATCCGTGTCAGAGCATCAGCCCACATCCTGGTCATCATTCTACTTTGATCTACAGGTATATGATATATTATTAGCAACGCCTTGTATAAACGCTGATGACGCTGAAACGCATATGAGTGCGCCTTAAAGTCCATGGATATTATTTCCATCACCTAGTGATTACATGCACTTTGATCGCTGAGCTAATATTTAGTGACTTGTGAACATTTTATAAATCTTTGTTAATGCATTTTATGTTTCCTTGCAGATCTTGGTTTTCCTATTTCCAGCGGGCCTGTACTTCTGCTTCTCTAAGCTGACAGATGCCAATATATTTATTATCTTGTATGGCGTGACTAGCATTTACTTTGCGGTAAGTCTAATTTTAAGTTGCACTTTCAATGCTACGTTTATATACATACATATGTACATATTTAGGGTGTAATGGTGCGTCTGATGCTTGTGCTGGCACCAGTGATGTGCGTTCTATCGGGCATTGCCATATCACATCTATTGGCCAAGTACATTAAGAGCGTCGATACTGGAGCACCCAAGCCTACGGAGAGCAAGCGTCAACACAAGAAGCTTGAGCAACAAAGCGGCGGCGTCAAGAGCGAGGTTGCAATTGGATTTGTTGCCGTTATAACCATGATGTTAGTTGTATATACGTTCCATTGCACCTGGGTTACCTCAGAGGCCTACTCATCGCCTAGCATTGTATTAAGTGCACGCTCACACGATGGCGGCCGCATAATTTTTGATGACTTCCGCGAGGCCTATTACTGGTTGCAAATGAACACGCCTGAGGTTAGTACGATTGCGGCATAGGCATACCCATTAATTGAATCTTGATAAGCAAAAACTTAATGATGAATACAATTTGTAATTCTTGATAGGAAGAGTATGAAACATAATGAGTACCAAAACAACAAGCTGAACTTGCAACAAGATTTCAATTGATATAAGATCACATTCGAAGCAAAAGTTAAACACAATTTTCCATTGTAGAATGCGCGCATAATGTCGTGGTGGGATTATGGCTACCAGATAACAGCTATGGCGAATCGTACAATACTGGTAGATAACAACACCTGGAACAACACACACATATCACGGGTTGGACAGGCAATGGCTTCTTCAGAGGAGAAAGCCTATGAGATAATGCGCGAACTGGATGTGGACTATGTACTGGTTATTTTTGGTGGGCTTACTGGCTACTCATCCGATGATATAAATAAGTTTCTATGGATGGTGCGCATTGGTGGTAGTACCGATCGGGGAGCTCACATCAAGGAGAAGGACTATTATGCAGCCAATGGAGAGTTTCGTGTGGATAAGGAGGGCTCACCCACGCTACTGAATTGCCTTATGTACAAAATGTGTTACTATCGCTTCGGGCAGATGTATACAGAAGGCGGCAAGGCACCTGGATATGATCGTGTGCGTGCCGCAGAAATTGGCAACAAGGACTTTGAGCTGGATGTGCTGGAGGAAGCTTACACCACAGAACATTGGCTTGTGCGCATTTATAAAGTAAAAGATTTGCCAAATCGTGGCGTTTAAAGCAAACACTCGTTCATTGTCGCTTGTGTTCGTTTTGCTCTCAGTCTATCTCTCTTACACGCTTACTTGCCGTTTTGTATTCAATTAGCCTCAAATCTATGCAATATTTTTTCCCACCCAAAATGTTTATAGAAATTAACTTTCAGAGCTTCAAAATGCATTTAGAATCTCCTAATTTGGCTCTGAGTATTATTATACTATATGTATTACAATAATTCGTTAGGTTTGGCAATCTGCTTACTTTTTTCGGCTCAGTTAATAGTTTATTTTTTATATAGTTTCTTAGAAGTTAATAAAAGCTGAACTAAAGCTGACAAAAATTTTGCATAATCCTAACATAAGCAAATAAAAGATAAAAAAAAAAACTAAATATATTGCAACAACCTGATGCAAATTTTAATCTAACAAAACTGCGCTTTATTTTTGTTCAAAAAAAGGATTAAGAAATAGAAATCAAAACATTCTCATCATAATCGGTTTCCTTAATACTATGCTATATTAGAATATAAGAAATATGATTGGTGCGCTTTTGTTTAATCTTTTATCAGTTTTCATTTTTATATCTATGCACTTTAAGTGCAGACAGAGTGCTTCAAAGAACGTTTCAGAAAAATGTTGCAATTCATGGAAATTATGGCGACTGCAGCAAATCAAAGGATAATACAAAAGTAAAGCTTGTTCACAAAAAAGTATTGAACTTTTTTTTTTGTTTTGTAGTATACAATTGAAAACATTTCTCAAACAATGCTTTATTCGAAATTTATTTTCCAAAGACGCTTACCTTTTTTCGTACGTACTTGGCAGCGAAGCATTGGTACTAAAAAACTTGTTTTACATTTTTTATTTTCTTTTAAATTGTCAAAAAGCTTCATTTTTTTAATTTCATCAATCAATGGCATTGCCCACAACAACCACAAACCATTGATATCAATTAATCTACCACTTAATTTTGAATAATGTTTTAGTTGCTTGTATAAATTATATTCAATGACGTCAAGTTGTCACTCTTCCTGCTATTCTCTCAGGAGAAGAAACTTTTCCGTCGGACCTTGAACACAGCTAATCTAATCTTTAAAACATATGTATCTTTACCTCATGCGAAAGACAGCTAAGAGTGTATAATCCCCAAGACTTATAAGTTTAATAATTTATTTCAAATTTGAGTATTTTTTGATCATATTAAGGATCCATAAAACGAGCTTGAGTTCATAAAAACCAAAAGGCTTAACATTTTATTATAAAAGTGATGCAAATATTAATTTAATAAACGTAGTTCAAGAGTAGTTCTAAATGCAGAAGCGGCAATATACATATAGTTTTAAGAAATTTTAGTGTCCGTCGCCATTGGTGCTACCATTTGACTTAGAATCAGGCCCGGCAGCAATAAACGACGTAACGTCCAATTTGGTGGCAAGAGCCTGGATCACATCCATACCCTCGACTGATTTGCTAATAATTAGAGCAACTGGATCCAGCTCTAGAACGCGCGCCAACTTGCCCAGTATATCAGTTCCAGACAGGCGTATGACGCGCTTGTTGAGCGCCTTTAATACCGGTTCATGTTGCTGCCGGTTCATGCTGACAATTTGACTAATCAACGTTTCCTGGCCAACCACGCCCAAAACGGTGCTGATTAGAAGAGACAAAAAAAGAGTTAAATGTGATGGTGCAGTTTATAAGTCCCCAATACAAAATACATTTTAAAGGCACTAAACAGAAACCTTCCCGCATGGCTAGGCAGTTTGAAATATCTTGCAGAGTCGATAAAAAGAGCCGTGACAATATACTTACAAACTACCACTAATGATAAAAAAAATATAAATTTGTACTTACCTATCCTCCTCATCTATAACAGGCAGCTGATCAACACGATGTTTCTTCATCATTGCAATAGCCTCGCCAAAACTTGCGTTAGACTTTAGAACAGCTGGCGGCACATTCAGTTTTAACTCGTTTATTGGCACATTCCACCACCAGTGTTTATGCTCATTTTTCAGCTCCTTAAAACCTCGAGCCTCCATCCAGTTATCCGATACAAATTTGGTCATATAGTTACGTATGCCATCGGGTAGTATGACCACGCAACGTTGGCCCTCCTTTAATGTCTTGGCATGTTTGAGTGCCGCATGCATTGCACCACCGCTAGAGCCACCACAAAGCAGTCCCTCCTCAGCGTTAAGGCGACGACTCATCGGAAAGCAATCTGCATCATAAATTTTTGTCCAAACATCAACAACCGATCCATCAAATACTGTAGGCTCAAAATCATAGCCAATGCCTTCTACATCGTAGTACTTAACGTCAGTCTTGTTAAGCGATTTAGGATGTGCCAGCACAGAACCGTATGGATCTACGCCAACAATCTGACAACTTGGCAATTCCTCCTTAATTTTGCGCCCAATGCCACTGATTGTGCCTGCCGTGCCGGCAGTTATAATAATCATATCCACTTTGTTATCCAATTGCCAAAGTATTTCGGCTGCTGTGCCATCATAATGTGCCAGCGGATTGCCTGAATTGCGATACTGATCCAAAACAATTGAATTGGGTGTTTCTCGTTGCAGCTTTTGGGCCACATATATCAAACCCTCCGGCGAATCATAAGCCGCCTCTGTGGGCGTACGTATAATCTTGGCTCCGAGTGTGCGTAGTGCATAAACCTTTTCGTTGGACATCTTTTCGGGCATAACAATGACGCACTTGTAGCCCTTGACGGCACAGGCCATGGCAAGACCAATACCTGTGTTACCCGAAGTGGGCTCAATAATGGTATAACCGGGCTTTAACAAGCCACGTTCCTCAGCATCTTGCACCATGCGATAACCAATACGATCCTTGACTGAACCACCTGGATTTAGAAATTCACACTTGGCATCTGCAAGTATAGCATATATTGTATATAGAGTATTATAAAACCAGGCATGGTACTTACACATTTCACATTTGATGCCCTCCTTGGCAGGTATATGATTGAGTTTAATCATCGGCGTACAGCCAATGACATCCAGTATATTCGGTGTTATTTTTGTACGATGAGCTATACCACGCTTGGTATGCGGCGTTTCATCCTTTGTGCCCAAATGCCATTTGCATTTCGATGGCTTGCCAGGATCCACAAAATCGGCAGGTCTTTCATAAGGCTTATTAGCAGGCATGTTTGCACTGATGTAGCTGCTGTCTGATTAACTAAAATTTCAAATTTGTTTCGATTAAAAAGCTAATCCTGTCAAGCACGTTATGTTGCCAATGAGTTTAGTAGCAGAATGAAACGCGCTTTTTGTTTTGCTGGCTTAACCGTGTGTGGTTTTGGGGTTCTCTACAGGTCAGGAAACGCTGAACTCGCACAATCAACACATGTGCTTTATTTTTGCTCTATAAGTAGTAAACAAAAAGTCGTGGCTCTATGTGAAATTCATTACTAAGATAAGATCTCTCTATGGGAGGGCATGCGCGCTATATTTCAAGGTTGAAATCTGGATTGACGACACTGTTGTCACCCCATGCCATGACGATTTTATAAATATACAAATTTTGAAAACAGGGAAGGCTCAAGTTCCTCATTTCGATTGAAATTTTAACCATATTTCAATTCCAGCTCTAAAGCTGATATATGTATGTATGTGCATAAATATGTATGTACATGTACACGTACATATGCATGTATTATGTACTTATTGTTATGTACCCAGATTAAACGCTTTGATTTATTAGGTAAGATACAGCGGCTACGGTTAATTATTCCCAAAGTTGTTAAAGGAGTTTTTATTGATTTTTATATGATTAAAGTTTGGCCCAACATAGTACATACATATGTGGCAGTTACATAGAACCCGATTTTCCATATGCATACATATGTAAATAAATCACTTCTTATCTTATACACAGCTGGGGGCAAAACACTTCTAAAAAGACACGTTTTTTTATTTTGGTATATTTTATATAATTTTAGTGCTGGGTTCCTACACAAACACATTACAAGGCTTAAGTTATAACTTTATATTAACTTAAAACTTACAAAATTAAATATATATAACTTTTCCGGCTAAGTAAAAAGCTATAACTGTTCTAAATGCTATAAAATAAGCACGCGATGCTGCTTGTCTGCTTCCAAGAGGCTTTATTGCTCGCTTCTATCTGCTGAGAGCAACAGTAAAAGCATATGTCGGAGAACCGGTTGCCGGTTGAGCCACGAAAGCTAACAACACAGCAGGGCCGTAGATAGCTTTTGCGATGGGGTTTTTTTAGACTTTGTATGGAAGCTTATATAGTGTAATAAGTTTGTGAAGGAGTCATGTCCGACCCAATAAGGTACATTATTGATAAACATGAACAGTTAAGTCGATATAGCCATCTCTGTCTGCGCGTCAGATAATCCTTATGAACAAACGGATTTCTGATAGTCTTTATGAACAAACGGATTTCGAAGAGTAAAAGAGCTAGATAAACCCAAATTTAGCAAAAGATGAGCATTGTTTGATTCTCTTATCCTTAAAAACTGCTTCAAAAAACAAAACAAAAGCGTGCGTGTAAGCTGCGATATTTTTCTATCGGGAACGGGGCAAGGCAACGTTATTAAACGTTAATCTCTAAAATATGCGTGGACGATAAGCATCGATTACGTTATGAAGTTGGCAGGGAATAGCAAAAATATGTTAGTTAGTTAGTGTCCTATATTAGGTTCCTAGTTGGAGCAAAGGGCCTGTACAAACTTTCTCCAGTTTTCTCTGTTTTTCGCAATCGCAAAATTATGTAATATAATAATATGGTTTGGGCTAGCAGCACTGCGACACTATGGATCTATTGAGCTTCACGATGAAAGTAACTTTATAACGAAGTTCGGGGACCGACTAAGAGTTTATACAAGAATAGTACGCCTTGGCATGTTCTACGGTTATGTAAGGAAAGAAATTTTGTAAGACGAAGTCTGTAAGCATAAGGTGGCAGTCGGACAATTGCAAAAGGAAAAGATGGCGTACGTTAATGTCAGGCACGGACAACTTTGGGATACCCGGTACTACCACATTGTAATTAAATCCGATATATTACTTAAGACCTCCAAAAGATTTTTTTTTTGCCAAAGGTTACGATATTTTCATAAACAAACAAAAAACTGAAATATTTTGCACCAAACACTTTTTTTTGATCGATCGGTCCTATGGGAGCTATATGATAGAGTTAGCTGATTTTGGTACAATTCGGTACAGTGATTGGGAACTCTTAAAAACTTCCGAATGCCTAATTGGTTACGATATCTTCATAAACAAACGAATTATTCATCTAAAACTTTTCGTTTTTTTCGAGAACCTCTGAAACACCCCTATGGGAGCAATATAATATAACCCCGATATAAAAAAAAAATAAAATAAACTTGTTTCTCGTAGGATGATAAGGGATCTTATCCGAAAGTTTGGTTGCTCTAGCTCTTACCATCTCTGAGATCTAGGCGTTCATACAGACAGACAGACAGACGGTCAGACGGATAGGTGTATATCGACTTTTCTAGTCATCCTGATCATACTTTAGGTAACTTGTGATGGTCTCCGATGTCTCCTTCTATATGTTACATACATTTTCGGCTTGCACACACTAAATATACCCTTAAATAACTTATTGGCCAACGCTTGATAAATACGGGAACCCCTCTTCACCAATATCACAAACACTTAGGATGAGTCCATAGAGCAAAGGCCTATACGCAGCACGAAAAATTTCGCGCGGAATGAGAAAAATTTCATACAAAAAAAAAAAATTCCATTTGGAATTCCGCGCGAAATTTTTCGAACTGCGTATACCCCTTTAATAGCTAAATAAGGCGCAGGACGATCAAATACACAATTTTACATTTCGTCGTCTTGAGAAAGAGTTGCTTGCCATTACACCAAGATTGCGGGCTATCAAATTAATGATAAAGAAGAAAATGGCTATCATTATCGGAGAAGGACATGCCGAATTGTATATTATCTTCAAACACAAGAATGCGAGAAGACGAGATTCCTTGTGGATGATCATTTATAAATAAGATAAAATGTGAAGCGCCTAGAAGGATACCTTAAGGTACCTCTGACCTGACCATTTATTTTTTTAAACTCACAACAGCATTTAAAAAAAACGAGTAAGACGGCCCTCTAGCTTTTGTTAAAGTAGTTGGAGTCCTCAGTGCATTTGGCGTATAATCTTAGCAGTAAAGTTTTGGTACATAATTGACGAACCCCAAAATGCACCGCCCATCTACGTCACTGTAAGTGACTGCCAAACTGTGTATAAGACACAAATGTCAGAATTATAAAATCTCTGTGCACGTTTCGAGTGCAGCACCATTTACTTTTATTAAGTATTACCAATAAAGTACTATACATAAAAAAAATGCTTTTCAAAACAATCTTATAGAACTAGCTATAAATTTAGAGAGCAACAAATATGACTTGCAGTGCCATATAGGCTGTGCTAAAGACTGCAACAAAGTAGGCGAGAGCGCGTGCCGGCTGAGGTACAACAAATACCGCATAGACCAAGGTATGGATAATGCGTGAGATGCCAACGGCGCGGAATAGATTGACAGCCAAAAAGGTGCTGGGATTGATCAAAACATAGAGCAGTCCAACAATAAAGAAGGGCAAAATGTTTTCCAAATCGTTGCGATGTGCACGACGTACACGCTCCACATTGGGATCATCAAATTTAACCTTCAGCTTGGGTGACATCAAATCTTCGGGATTGGCAAAAGTCTGCAAAGGGTCTGTCATTATTAATACGCAAAAAACTTTGTGTGTATATACATATGATATGCTTTTAGATTTTATCATTAAATCTAGCGCTACTAGCTTTCACCAACTGCAGACTTTGTACCCGGCAAATCTATGCTGTGCCTTAATTTTTACCTTTGTTGTGACACGCTGATAGGCAGTCAAAATGCTCATGGCAAACATTTTCAGCGCCAGCACACAGCTCCAGAAAACATAGGCCTTGAAGACCGCATTATCCCAACTTAGCAGTTCCACCACGCTCATGTTGATGTTGTTTTCAAGTGTACTTTATTTGGATTTGCAGCTAGCGTTATATTTTTCCAAAACCTTACGTTGCACTCGCCTGTAAGTCTATAACTGCGCGGCGAGCAATTTGTTTTAGTTTTTATATTAAACGCTGCTATACTAGACTCGCTCTCTCGGCTTGTCTTGTTTTCCCTTTCTAACCAACGCACAAAGTATTGGCATGAAAAAAGCTTTGCTGCTTAAAAGCTTACTTTTTTTGCCGGCTTTCATATCTCTCTCTTTCGCTCTCTCTAGTCTGAGCATAAAACTGCATTGTCAGTATGACTGTTAATTGGGCAACGCCAAATATGTTACTGCTATGATCCAGCTGCAAGAGGTCACGCAACGTTTACTTAACTAACGTGACGTCACTGATACAATTTTTATACTTGTGGGGCTGACTTTTTAGTTTAATTTGTATGATAGCTACATAATATACAAGTGTAAATGTGTGTGTGACTTATTACTAGCCGTACACATAGTGCCCAAAATTAAAAAATTAACTCAAGTCAAGTTAGCTTTAGGTACACGTTTACGTTTGAGCTTTTAATTTAAAGTTATAATTGAGTCTATAAAATTATTTTTTCAAGTTAATCGCTGGCTTTACCTCTGAGGACGCCTAAGGTGAGCTTGATCTTCTTATCGTTGTTGTGCCAGCTGTGAGCGACAGACGAGTAGGTTATCAAAACCTATAAGCGCCTGTTGGAACTTTGCTTATTGAAAACTTTAAGTGCCAAAAGTTTCGTAATACCCTTGCCTAGATTAAGATTAAGCAATTGCTGAATTTTGAAATGCACTTCTTTGTTCAAATCAAAATTTTGTTTCTTGGAAAAAGTACAGCTACCGATCGATTGGAATAATGATTATAATTCGGATTTTGTAAAAAAAAAAAATTTGTACATGCGTGTCGCAACGAAATAATAGGTAATTATCATAAATGTAATTCTAACTATTTAAAAAAAATTAATTGCCCATTAGCCAAATTCCAAAAGAGCAATAAAATATTTGAATTATACAAATTTTTCGTTCGACTTGTGAAAGGTACAAAATGCAAAAAAAAAAAATAACAAATGCACTCCAGCGGAAAGTTTTTTAAAAACTCGTGTTCTACATATTTTTTTTTATATTTGTATGTATTTTGAAAGAGATTGTTGTTGGGGCCCTCAACTATTTTAAAAAAAAATGAATTGTCCTTTAAATTCCAAAAAAGCAATAAAATATTTGAATTATAAAAATTATTCGTTCGAGTTGTGAAAGCCAAATTTGTTTCAAATTGCAAAAATAAAAACGAAATAACAAATTCACTTAAGCGGAAGTGTTTTCAAAGCTCGTGTTCTACGTATTTTTTTTTTTTTATAATTTATAATAAATATTTTCCTGAATTTTTGCTACTTATGTGAAACACACTAATCATCAATGACTTTTTTCGGGCACAGAGATAATATTAAAATATTTGGAAAACTATTTGTATTATATGTTTGTTTAGGGACACGGCTTAGTATGATTTCATTAATTTATTTTTACATCATTTATAAGAACTTTTGGTGAGTTTATGAAAGCAATTCTTTTTTCCATTCCTAGGGCTCAGCAGACTTCTCGCTTACTTCATCAACCCAATTTAAAGTAATTTAAGAGCAAATTGGTCTTGTATCAGTTTATATGCACGTGCAAAGTTTGACTTAGATCTACAGTAGGTACTACTTTATTTAAAAAACATTTCAATTTTTTTAAATTAGCAGCACCAACACAGTTGTGCCAAGTTGTATTAAAATCTGCTGCATTATAGCGCTCTCATACAAATTAATTTGAAATGTCCAAGCCGCCATTATAAAAACTTAATACGTGACGTCACGCACGGAGAGCGTTATTTTACATGCGACACCTTGTTAAATTAATTGCGTCATACGTTACAGCAAATTTATATATATACTTGTACATACATGTTCTAAGTATAGTATTTGGTTAAAAGATATAACCCTTACTTACCATTGTCTTAAAACGATATATACCCGTCAACAAGGCCATTAGAAACATCTTTATCACCAATACGCAAGACCAAAATGCATAAGAGCGAAAAACTTCATTTTCCAGCGAGATTAGCTTTGGATTAAACATCTTGACTAGCGATCTTGTTGAGCTTGCTGTGCACTAACGACTAAGTAACTGTGAGCATTAATATAAACTATAAGTACGTAAAATCGGAATCTTATAATGTAAGTATTGCAGTGCCTTTAAAACTATTATTAAAAAGCTTTAATGCAGACAGGTTGAAGTAGTTGCAATTGCTGTTTTCTATTGCACTGCTTTCAACGGATAAGATGTATATTAGCTTAGGGAATTAAAGTAAGTGAACTTAAAAAGATAGTGAATAAGGCGGGGTTTCCAGATGGTTCCAATAAATAATTGACGAATTGAGCAATTAAATAATCACCGTGCCATAAGCATTTTCTATTTATTATTATATGAAAAAGTCATATTAGTGTCCTATATTGGGTTCCTAGTTGGAGCAAAGGGGCTCTTCGGGGATTGCGGCCTTGTCGTGGCGAAGGAGCTCTGTAAATGCAAGGATCCTAAAAGCGATGCCAGCGGTAGCGAAGCTACTGGTAGGGCCTCCCTAGCCGGTAAGGTCGACGGTGAGCATCGAAGGTAACAACAATCCACAACACTAGCAGCGTCTGTTTGTTTCTGTGTTACTAGTAACATTTAACTCTCTCATAATGAGCGGCTGCACCAGCGTCTGTTCTCCATGTTAGGAGCGGCTTCCTCGGAATGTGTCTGGACATCCAAAAGGCTTAGAGCCTGTCAGATCTGTCCTTAAGCTTACAACTTACCGACCAGAATCTCCTAAACCATATCATTGACAAAAGAAACATGGATTCAAATACGACTATAACAAATGGGCAGTTCCTTGGGGCAAATCCACCCGCTTCGGCGTCATGCACATCGGATCTGGAGGTGCAAAATGACAATGATACTGTAACAGAAACCTGAAAAAGTCATCGTCATCATTTATTTTTTTGTTTGGTGTGGCCCAAACACGTTGTTGTCGCTAGATGGCGTATGTTTAACTTTTTTGCTGTTCGAGGATGCTAACTATACATGAATCTGACGTCGTTCCAATTTAAATTTAATCTAAGCAAAAACCTTTGAAAACTTTTGGTATTTGCAGATACTAATTACACTAGTTAACAGCAAAATGTATCCTCAACATGTTTTACTCGTATCCGTAGTAAAATGGCAAGCTAAAACCCAAAATGAAGTCCAACAATTTTTTCATGAAACGGATTTTGAGATATTTTGAAAATAACACTTTTCGAAATTAAGAAAAGGTGTCTACTTAAAAGCAAATATCTCTGGATATACTAAACTGATTTTGATTATTTTTTTTCGTATCTGTAGATAATTGAATTACCCATCGATTATTTTTGGAACATATTTTTATCAAGTTTGCGGTTTGGTCGTTAATTATCCATTCATATGAAATCTTTTGTAATTTTCAGCAAATTTTTTAGAAAAATTATATTTCGAACGTAAATTTGAAAAAAATATTTTTCGTAATATCTCGAAATCCGTTTCATGAAAAAAATTTGTTCGACTTGATTTACGGTATTTTTTGGACCAGTTATTTTTTTGATTTACATTATGTATACGGCAAATAATACCAGTATCTGTGGCATGTTCTAAAAAAAAAAAAAAAAATGAGTATAGGCCTAGAAAGTGTTTCATCGAATTGTTTATTTTTACACCAATATATAACACATATGTATACTATCCTTAGCATATTGCATAAAAACTGTGGTCTCAAGTATCAGCATGAAATCAAGAGTTCAGTGTATCATATATTCGTTATAATCTCTAATTGTTAAGATCAATTTTAAATTAGAATAAGATTAAATAATTTTCTCAATATGTCGCTTGAACTTAGGACCCAATAAAAAACTAGTATAGACATGTAGGCGCAATAAGTAAACATGTAATGCTAATATGCTAGCCCTGACCCTTAAGATATAGCTGATTTTCTTTATGGGGCACTTAAAAAAAAAAAGTTTAAATTAGCAGAGAAACTCATTTTCCATTTCCCAACGCTTTCAAAGAATATACTATGTGTGTACAATATGTACATATGCAACGATACTTATGTTGCAACCCAGAAATAAATCTCTAAAGACAAGTTTAACTTTGGTAGTGGGCCAAGCCCATTAAAATACATCATATAATTATGCGCATTTTCATTTACGTTCCCATTCCACGTGTTCTATTTGTTATTTTTCTAATTCTACGCACACAATTAGATAAACCCATTACACACAATTCATACGATTCGTAAAGCTATGGTAGCGTGGCGACTTTTGTGCCTCCCCAAACTGTATCTGCCCCAATGGCATGCCACACAGTGTAAGAGGCAAAATGGTCGAAACTTAATTTGAGGCACTGAAGAACGTATACTTTATTTCTGGTTTCCCTTTATTTGCAGCGGGTAGTTCTAGTTAATCGCGTTTTAAAAGTTGTAAGAAAAAATGGACTTAACAAAATTTGTAAAAAACAATTCAGGTATTTCCGGAAGTCTGGACACACGGCACCCTATTTTTCGAGATTCCCAAAAGACTTAACGAATTAAATTGCCAAACAAAAATTTGTCTGAGTAGAACTGCAGAAATTGTGTTTAAACTTTAAAGTGCCCTTTGTTTCCGATAACTTTCCGATAACTTCAAATAAATGAAACCCACCAAAAAAAAATGCTATGTCCAAGCAACGAAAGAATTTATTTTCTTTGAACAATTTTAACAAAACAGGACGCAGAAGGACTAGTGACGTCATGGTTATAGTTTCGCGTCAGGAAATACCAAACCGATGTTGTCTGTCGCCATTGTAACGATAAAGGCAACTGCTGTAATACGAAATGCTAGAGTCTACATTTTTAGACACAAAGACCACTACCACAATAATATTCAATTTCTGTTCTTCATTGGAACTGGAATATAAGCTGTCGGAGTACAAGTGCATTCTTAAGCAAATATGGCTGTGTGGTTTGCAGCTTAAACATTATCCAAGGATTCCAAGCGATCATACTCAAAACGCTCACTGGAGCGCCCCAGTTCATCGCAGCTGTGATAACTGAAATAGTTAAGATTAAATATAATTAGAGCAGCTACCAAAACAAAATCATTCACCAACTGCGATATGTATATTTCTAAACATTTAGCTAAAGATTTCGTAAAATGTCTGCTTATCTATTCAAGAAAAGTTTCTGAAAAAATCTATTCCATCTTGCCGGCTTTTGCATGTTACAAACTCAATCAAAAACCCTACTATACTTAAAGACTACGCAAGAAGAGTATATTACTATGTGGCCCAACTCAATCAAGTGGCCACTGGCAATGTCCATTCAGAATCAGTTTGGATATTTTCTGCTTTAAGTGTGTGCCTGCAATAATTTCTGTCTCGCCCAAGAGTTTCATATAGTAAGTTTACTTGGGACAGGGATTTTTACAAAGAAAACGCCACATGCGGTGCACTTCAAAATGAAAAGCCTATTTCCTTCTGGACCGATGCTACCGCTGCTATTGCCTTTGCCGCCCTCACAGATGCTTAAAGTGTAATTAATTAATTGTGTCTCTATTGTTGTTGCTGTTGTAAAACATAAAGCAGCATAATTCGATTCGAAATTTGCATAACATTCGTTGGTCCCATTACAGAAGCTCAGTGCGGATTTTGCTTTGGTCGTGTGCACGCCGGCGCCGGAAAAAAGATTTACAATATTAACATAAGATATATGATTCCATAAGAAAGAAGCTGATTGAATCTCAAAACACTAAAGGATTAGCTGCAATACATTTGATTTCAATATTGTTCGAAAACAACAAATAGCTAAGATGTCGCACGGTGAACGCAAGGGTCGTCTTAATGTGATAAAGTTTCTGGAACTGGTAGGCGCCAAAAGCTAGTTTAACAAAGGATTTGATTGATTGCAAGCTTTGATGCATAGTAAACCTTCTATTAATTTTACAAGACTTTTTGCTAAATTCCCAATTTCGACTAAAGGCGTTTACGCAAAACGCAAAAAAATATCGCACGGAATGGCAAAACCATATATATATCCCATTTGGGATTAGGCCTTAAAAATTTAAATTATTTTTAAGTCAAAAGTTTTCACGAAAAAAAAACAAAACTTCTGCAGTAATTCCAAGTAAAAATAATTTTACTATAATAATCTACATGAGTCAACAGGCAGCACCATCAAGTGAAAAGTACGAGAATAGGTCAAAGGGCGCTCTTTTTTTCCGTATCCATCACACCCCGTGCCAACAGATCTGGTGCTAGTATTCACATAGAGCGTACAAGCGTGAGCGGTTCACTTGAACCAAAGCCATCCTCCAATGGGTTCGTCCGTAAATTGGAAATTTACATAAAAATTTATTTTTTCATGATTTTTCAAAATATTCTTTTGGCCTCGGCTAAATAAATGAAAAACATTTAATTAGTCACGAAATCTAAAAATGGTTTTAAAATCACTTCATGAATCCATCTAATGAAAGCTTTCATTGGCGCATGGCCTTTTTTTTTCGTTTAAAAAAATTAGTATGACGCATCGGCTTGTTACTGTTGGGATGATAGATTCATTTGGCACAAAACTGAGTGAACCATAGGCTTAAACATTTATCATGTAACCGATCATTAAAAAATAGGTTGCTTGCTGGTATAATTTCTGGGCTACCAAAAATTTCATTAGCGTATTGACTGGATGGGAATTTTCTAAGTAAACAGTCGCGTTGTCAGTCGCAGTAGCAATTTTTGAAAACCCACTATACCCACTTTAAAATCTTTCTAAAACAGAACGAGTCCCTTAATAGTTTAAAGGGTTGGATTTTTTAACAAACCCCTAATCGACATTCCTTAAACCTTAAGCAGAACTTTAGCTTTTTTCCCCGTATACAACGGACTATAACATATCCCCCCACTATAGTGGAACACGTGAAGTATAATATTCTTTGTTTGAGGAAATAACAATACATAGTTATAGCTAATCCTAAAATAATATGACTTCTCAATCTAGATATGAAAAATATATTTTGTATGGAAACATAAAATCATGCTCAATTTTATCAAGAAAAAAACATCAGCTTCTAAGCTAGAGTTTTATTATGCATAATTCCTTATATTTCAATCATAGTTACCAAAGAACTGTTTTATTTCTAAGAAAACCTGACCTAAATAAACATAAGATTCCCTTTTCATGTACATACTACTATTGTTACGTACGTTTCTATTAAGTTTTGACTAGAAATTTTGTTTATTTTTATTTATTATATGCGCAGGGCTTTTCCATTGCTTGCCTGGTGCTGCATTTCTACAGTTTTAATGATCGCGACATAATGACATCATTTCTGGCCACTGGCACCTTTACGGGATATATTGTGATCGTTTTGGGCGTATTCGCAGGTATGTCCTAGCAACAAAATGCAACTAATTATGCTTCATCTAAACTAATTCATTCGAAGGCGTACTTATGCGAGCACCCATACACAAACGCATTGATATATTCTTTAGCGTATTGGGCTGTGCTTTGTTTGTAGCTTCCGGTGTGTTCATCATTGAAGCCTGGGAGTTCTCTTTTCGTACACGCACTCGCGATTTGGCTTTAATCAAGGCTTCACTGGCCATTGTAAACGGTGTACTCTTTGGCTTCGATGCCATATTTACATTTCGAGATAAATGAATCCGAGTGATGATCTAAGCTAAAAGGTCTTGCTTGACGCTTGCATTTATATATACTATAATATATAAACAATTTTTTTTTTTTGTTCTGCCTAAATGTTACATTGTAAGTTTGCATTTTTTTTGCATCATAATAAAAATTGCCATGCGCGATAATCAAATGACAACCATACCACCGCCCGTTCGACATCAATTAGTCGGTAAAAAATTAGATACATACATATAGTAGACGTTGCTTTTACATAGTAAGAGTAGTTTTAATTTTATTGTGTTTATGTATGCTTTTCATCTTTTTTATAAACGTGAGAACATGCAGCTCGTTTGCCCGTTATTTGAGTTGATTTTGGTTGTTTTTTTTTTTGTTTGTTTTTATGTGCTGCATCTTTGGATGATTGCGCGTCTTTAAATTGTAGTTGTTTTTTGTTGTATAGCGTTAAAGTTGTAAGTTTTTAAGCCGAGTTGTGTATGTTTAAGCGGAAAATATCATGAGCAACGAAGTAGGTGCCGGCATTTTCTTTGAGCACAAATACCTGAGAGAACGCGTGTGGTGGATCCTCATCGCACTGAAATAGTTACAAAGAGTTATTTATTATTCAATTCTTTTAAAGCCTCAGTTAGTAGCATTAATTAAAGGGCATACGTATGTAAATTAATAACATAATATAAGTAAGCTTTGGCAACCCATACGAATTAGTAATAGTGTAAAGATTAAGGCATACAACTCTTTTTGTTTTTTTAGGCAAAAATGTAAAACACAAACAAATTTACCCATGCAGAGTTGCGCTGGTGAAAGTCGTTGGCAGATTTGTTTTGAATGCCGCAAAAGATGCAGAAAAAGCAAAAAAAAAAAAAACCAATATAAACCAAGAAACTCATAGTCAAGTTTAATTTTCATGTGTGTTTAAGCTTAGAAAAGGAGACAAACGCTAGTTAGGATTTCAATGGAATTATGGTGTTTGTTCTGGGTTAAGTAAGTATGTGCTAAACTGAACTAGTAGAAATGTGCCATTCAAAACAGTTATTTGCCAAGAGACAGACTGTGGCGCCGCACGTTTGGGCCGTCACGCCTTCAGCAGCAGCAGCAAATAGATTTTACTTGGCCTGGTAGGTAGATCGATTAGCATTGACTCCTTTTGCTACACGTCGTGCAGCGCAAGCCTAAAGATATCGTGTTGCACAAAGAAACTACCGCCCACGGGTTTGAGCACGAATGTTTGTATATACGCATGCGGCTGATCTTCATCGGTCTGAGAGTGCAGCGTTGAAAAATATAATAAAATTCAAGTTGAAAAAAAACCATAAAGCCCGATATATTAACTAAAATAATAATATGCACATATGCATATGCAGTATATAGTGGGAATAGCTCAGTATAAAGTGCTTACCTGTAAGCGTCCAAGTACATTAATTAGCACACCGCCATCGAAGGTAGGTTGCGAGTCAACTGTAGTTATTATACGTGTAATCTTTTGAAAGCTCAGGCTCTATTAATATTTAAAGAAAATTATTTAGCAATATGTTAAGCTAGGAATAGCTAGCTCTCAGTGGTATTTACCTGTACTTTTTCCATTATTTTTGGTGCGCCCTGTATTTGGTGTCCTTCGAATGTCATGAACGAATCTGTGGCCTGCAAAAAAGAGGTTTGCCATAAAACAATTGATCCAACTTTGAAAAGCCAAGTACAGAAATTGTTTCCGCTTTTTGATCATAGTCCTGGTCATGATTTACAGAGCCTTTTGCACGAGAACGATACCCAATCGTGAAAAAAAAGATCGGAAAGTTAAAAAGGTCTTAAAATGTGTACCGCATAAATTGAACGAAAGGCAGATGGAAAGCAGTGTCTTCATCGGATTGGGACTGACACTAAACAATGGATATATTCCAATTGCATGGTGCCCTGCGTAAGAATAGGCCTGGCTATCAACAAAGACATGACAACCCGATGTTCCTTCACGCTCCAAGAATGGCTCAAAATGACTTGGATAGATTTGACTTAAAGGTTGCCCCCTATCCCACCTATCACCCATCTCCATTTCTTTTAATCTTTCAAAAAAAAACTAGGTGGGTTACCTCAAAAGTGGTTTGACGCGTTGCATACAAAACGCCAGAGAGACGGCAAAAAAGTGTACCTAACTGGTGCAAGTACTTCTGATAAACTCCGATATTAATGCTATAGATCTGGCATATACATACTTATGTATGTAAAAAGATTAAAGCAGATATAGCTTATGCGCAACACACATACACACACAACCATGAACGTGCATACATACATATGCATGAATATAAATTTAAACATATACATAAATACATATGTAAGGGTGCTTGTATATAAGAAGTTTCTGGAATAAGGAGCACCTACTTTCGTTGGAGCCCTACTGAAACAGCTGTCGTCATAGTCTGTTTTGGCTTAGGCTGATTCAAGCTGAATATTTGCGCGCTCTTTTTTGTTGCATTTTTTTATGTTTAAGCAAATTTATGTTAGAGCAAATTTTAAGGGCGCATTGCGCATAAACTGTGCTTATTTTAGCTTCTGGTTATGTGCGCGCCTACCACGAAATATTCTATGATATTGCTTTTTTTTTCTTTTGTTTTTTGACCGGTTGAATGTTACTTACGCTATAAAAGTTGACCACGCTAGTGCGGTTTGCTGGATCATCGAATAAGGCATAATATTGTTGGACAAAACCTTTACCAATGTCTTCGTACTGTGGATTTAATGACATTGCTGCAGCTGTGATTTATTATATTATGTATAGCAATTGAAAAAACTAAGAATATACAAAAAAAGAACCAAAATTTCTTTGGCGAAAATCCGAAAGTGCTCGTTGTTGCTTTCGGTGTGAAAAAAGTAATCAGACTAGAAATAGTTGACAATTAGTGATGCGCGACAGAACAAACTTTAGAAATAATATATTAATCATGCTTATCGAATCAACAAAATCGCATGCATGATAATTAGCATACGATTAATCAATACTTATATACGATAGTTGCCGATTTTTTCCTTTAATACATCGATATGTTTGCAACCAAAAAAAAAAAAAAAATATCAAAGAAGAAGTTAAAACAACGCTCTTCTTTTATCGGTACGTAAAGTATCGAGACGTAAAGTTTAGCTGGTTAAGTTTTGTATATTATAATGTTAACAGCTGCAAACTTGGAAATGCTTTGTCGCATTTGCTTGCGGCAACTAATGCAATTGGGCGGCAATGATCAACAAATCACCTTTAAGGCTGCGACGCTGCCAGATTTAGCTAACACGCTTCAACATTACTTTAAAATTGACGTAATACAGCAATCTGTTTTATTTCCCAAAAGCATATGCAACTTATGCTACCATGCCGTAGCCCACTTTCAAGAGCTATGTGCTGTGGCCCAGCAAAGCACAGAAGCTCTATCACGCATTGCCCTTGGCCTTGGAAACGACAACGCCAACGCCCAAGAGTCTTTGATAACAGCCAATGAACATTTGGTTAGTAATACAACTTCTTTGTTTATGTTTATTATCGCTTCAATTTGCATGTGTTAGTGCTGCGTAAAATCAGTTTGTGGTTCTTCCAGACGCAAAATGAAGTGAAAGAAGAGCCAGCAGAAGCAGAGCCAACCGACAAGGAGGATGACGAAATGAAAAGCGACAATAGTTGCCCCACTCAGCTACAGGCCACATACAATGATTTAAATATCACAGTGTCCACGGTGGGTACTAGCAATTCTACTAATAAGCGCAAACATTTGGCATGCCATCATTGCGGTAAACAAGTCTACAAGCTTCCCTATTTGGAGGCACATATACGCAGTGTGCATGAGGGTAATCCTAAGCCTTTTCTCTGCCATGACTGTGACAAGTGCTTTACGCGTTACGAGCAACTGCGCTCCCATATGCGTAACGCACATCCAACGTCTAGCAACAACACCGACGATAACAATGCATTAGAGCAAAAGCTTATCTGTGAGCATTGCAATCGCAAGTACAGCACAAAGAATGCACTGGGTGAACATTTGAAACGACACGCACAGCACAAACCACACGTGTGCGAACACTGTGGCGTCTCTAAAGTAACACGCACTGAATTGGTAACTCATCTACGTGTTCATAATCCTGAATGGGAAAAGTTCAAGTGTAATCAATGTCCACAGCTATTTAAACATAAAAGCGCGATTAGCCGACATGTGCGAGTAGTGCATGAAGGGCAGCGTCGTTTCCAGTGCACACATTGTCAAAAGCGCTTTGCCACACATGCGTCTCAGTTGCGACATGAGCGCTTGCATACGGGCGAACTGCCCTATCGTTGTAAAATCTGCTGTAAATGTTTTTCAGATTCTGATCGGTTAAACACACATATGCGTGCCCATGATCGCAAGCTGTGGCCTTATGCCTGCGCGTATTGTTCCAAACCGTGTATTACACGTCAGACTTTGATTAGTCATGAGCAGCGGCATACGGATAATCACCCATTTATATGCGGCAACTGCAGCCTGGGCTTTAGTACAGAAGCTCTTTTAGCTAACCACAGGCAAGTGACATGTGTTGAACGAAGCTAAAATTAAATATGTAATTATAATTCCGACATAAATATGACATAAATCCAAGAACAGTAATTATAAGTAAATTGTCTCTTTAAAATATATAACTGGTATACTTCCAACTCCATCAATGTTTTAATTTCTTTCTTTGTCAAAGACTTATTTAACCAATTTTTCGCTTCTTTTTATTTGAAACAGTCATTGAAAGCATCTTATTTTAAGCTGATAAAACTGCATTGCCTTTTGCTGATAGTTTTAAGATTGACGTTACGATTTAACGTTGACGATACATTGTTGATTGCGATAACACCCTTAACATCGATATGTTGTCATAAAATAAAAAGTTCGAAAGCATATCGTCACAAAATTTAGCATCTTTGTGTTTTGTGAACGTATAGCCGCCAAGCTGTGCATTTGATATTAAAGATAAAAGCCACGCAACAGCTAAAACTAGGGACGCTTTCCAGTTTGAACATATACATTTAAAGTTTATTGTTAATTTTGTGTTCTACAATGTGGGGGCATTTAGACAAGTTGTGCCGTCTTTGCATGGGAGAACTAAGTCAATTGGACAAACTAATCAACTATAAAGCCGAATCGCTACCTGATATAGCTTATATATGCGAACACTTCTTTGATATAGACATAATACAGCAACCTGAGTTATTTTCCGGCCAGATTTGCAACTTATGCAAGCATACCATACTTCACTTTCAGGAGCTATGCGCTGTGGCCAAGGAGCGCACAAAAATACTTAAAGGGCTAGAAAATGAGGGACCGCTTTTGGAACGCGCCGATGATTCCTTTGTAAGTAATACAAATGCGTTGGCTAGCTCTGTTATGGCATTAATTAGTTTGTATGAAATTGTTGGGTTTTAACAGGATCTAATGGATGTTTTTGTAAAAGAAGAGCCAGCATATTCAAAGCCATTGGACGCGGAGTATTTTGCATCAACAAGCGAAAACGCTAGCTCACAACCACAATTGACGGAAGACTATATAGCTAGCCAAGTATGTAATACGTTGTTTTGTTCTTGTCAACACATATATTTTCGCCTTTATTTGTTAAAACGTTGTGTATAATCGGTTTTTGTTGTTACAGAAAATAAAAGAGGAGAATCAGGAGGAAGCAGATCCCCCGACAGATGACCAACTGCAGGTTACAAACAGAAGCTTTGCCAATAATACGAGCCATATGCTGAGTTGTCCGCAATGTGAAAGACTCTTTTTAAAGAAATACTATCTAGATGCGCATGTACTTGGCGATCATTATGGTGACCCTGAGCCCTTTCTCTGCAACAACTGTGGCTGTGGCTTTAAACGTTATTACCTGCTGCGTTCTCATATACGCGTAGCACATCCAGAATCATTCGATGACGTAGTGAAACCAACCTGCCCGCATTGCAAGTCCGAGTACAAAACAAAAAAGGCACTGTTTGTCCATTATAAGCAGCATCCACAGCACAAGCCGCACATTAAACCTCCCGAGTCGGAGAGGTTTAAGTGTCCTCGGTGTCCTCAGTTATTTACATTAAAGAACGCAATTAGCCGGCATGTGCGAGTAGTACATGAAGGTGTGCGTCGTCACCAGTGCACCTATTGTCCAAAACGATTTGGCACACGCACTGCACAGTTAAAGCATGAGCAATGTCGTCACAGCCAAGTGGGGCAATAAGATAAATTACTAATTTGTGAATATAAATTATTAGATTTGCCTATATGTATGTTTTGTAATTAGTCAGTAAATGAATACATACGTAAAATATTTGTGTAAACAAATAAATAAAAATACTATACTGGAAAAGATCGGCGTTTTATTTTGGAAAATATGTGAATAGTGCAGTTACACTTTGACATCTCGCCTATTCAAGGAGGTCATTGAAACTTCCTCGGCGACGTATAAAAATGGATAAAGCGGACCTTTTGCGTGCTATAGCTCTTGATAGATTTTGATATTCGTTTGCTCAAATGAACTACCAGACTAACATGGCTATATGGGCTGTGGGCTGTTCATGCTGATAAGGAATATGTATATGCTTTATGGGAACAAAGATAGCTCCCTTTTGTCGTTGCAAACATTTGGACAAACTTATTATTCGGTTGCACTGTTGGTACAGGCTACATGATGTATCTTTTTGCGCCACATTACAAATCGATTAGTGATATTGCATTCCAACACTATCGATATCATATCGTATGTGCTAAAATAATATATCGTTTTTGTACTGATTTATTTACCTGTGCCTTATTTATTTTATTTTTTGGAAATGATTTTTTTCCACACATTTTTTAAGGCAATATAATGCGTTATATTTTAATACGCAATCTGCGTGGCGTTAATAGTCGTCACCCACAAAGAAATATCGAACGAGCTGCCATTTGCACTTTCAGTCATTCGCAATCGCCTGTAAAAAGCCGCTCGCATTGTGCGATTTTTGTTACTGCAAATCAACAAAATATACAAAACTACCACGTCTCCCAAAGGAACAAGATGGTTAAATATTTAAATCAAAACGAAGCGATTAATGTCGACCAAGAGCTGTTTAACGAATACAAATTTAGCGTAGATCAATTAATGGAACTGGCCGGTCTTAGCTGCGCCCATGCCGTAGCTAAATGTTTTCCATCAGAGCGCTGTCAACGCGTACTAGTTTGTTGTGGACCTGGTAACAATGGAGGCGATGGTTTGGTCTGCGCGCGTCATTTGTCTTTGATGGGTTACAAGCCAACCATTTACTATCCTAAGCCTACACCAAAACCACTTTTTGAGAATCTAGCGCATCAATGCAAACGCATGGATATTTCTACAGTTATCCAGTGCCCCAGTGTTGATGCAGCGGCTAACACATACGATCTCATTGTAGATGCACTCTTTGGTTTCAGCTTTAAGCCGCCTGTACGAGCGGAATTTGTACCTATCATTGAGTTACTGCAACAAACCAAATTGCCCATAGCTAGGTAGGTTTATGTGTACAGGTATTAGTAATTGGTTTACTATTGCTTTCATTGTATTTATTAGCGTGGATATACCAAGCGGCTGGGACGTTGAACATGGCAAACTAAACGAGTGCGACTTCGAGCCCTGCCTTCTGATTTCGTTGACCGCGCCAAAATTGTGCGCCAAACACTTTAAAGGCGAATACCACTTTTTGGGTGGGCGATTCTTACCGCCGGCACTGCAGTACAAATACGCTTTGAATTTGCCTGATTATCCGGGCAATGAAGTGTGCGTTAAATTGTGAATTCAGTAATTTATTTTTAAAAAATAAACAAACTAATATATTTGATTAAACTAAGCTTAGTGTAACATTATTTATATAAGCGATTGTAATTCTTGCGTCTACGATCCTCTTCAAAATTGTTGTTGCGTGCCCACTCCTTCAAATGGCCTTTTGAGCGCAGCATTGCTGACTTTGAGTCCACGTCGCGCATAACAAATGGTGAAAACCCGGCTATGTAGTTATCGTCCATGGTATTGGTCTTTGTTTTGGCCACACGCGAAGGCATTTGTCTTGGCATTGGCTGATCTTCGAACAGTATAGGGTTGCGCGAGTGTTTTCCACCCTCAAAGCGCGGCAAGCTTTGGTTTTTATATTTAGCTGTTAGTGGGCGTCGTGTGTTTATATGTATCACTTGCTTGCCATTTTCGTCCAAACTTACGGCTACACGTTTTAATGTCTTGTTGCCGCAGTTGGGACAAAACACTTTTGTCATAATGCTGGTTGTCTTGAAGCAGGCGTAGCAACGCAGTATATAAGTGCGCAAGTGCTTGATGATGCGTCCATTCAGCGCTGCAAGATGCAGATTTATCTGCTTTAGCACGTTCTGTAGTGCATAGTCAGTGGTCATGCAGGCTACAGGCGGAACTATGTCGTCTTCAACTTTGCCCTCGAGCGCTTTTTTTGCCTTCTTGATGTTTGAATGGGTAATCCAGCCATCATCGCCAACATCGTCATCAGCTTCAGCTTCGTTGTCTTCCGCAAATGGCTCTGCTTCGTCGCTACTTTCTGTTTCTTGTTGCAGCTGTGGTTGTTGAACTAGCAGTGTGTTGGCTGCCTGTTCCTCTTCAGCAGATGGTTCACATTTGAGCTTTTCAAAGAGCTTATCGAGTTCCTCTTGAGTGAGATCATCTTCGTCGTCAGCGTTGTTTGGATTTAAATGCTCTGTTTTAGACTTGTGTGCTTCGGCATTGCCACCCGCTTGTATTTGTGCTTCTATGGCTACTTTAACTGTATCGGGAGCCACATCATTATTATCACATTCATTATCCAAGCTTTTACTGTCCTCTTCGTCATCGTCGTTGTCGCTGTTTCCTTCGGGCATGTACCAACCCACTAGTCGCTTGTTGTTAACATCATGTAGCTCCTCGGGCATGTTTTTCGACGCGATAACTTGTGACACGACAGGCTCGGTACGTAGGTGATCCGTTCCGACAGTGTCCGCCTCCAGCTCGTATGTTAGTGCAATCACCTTAAGATCTATGCCAGAAAGACTCGCATAATCGCCAGTTTTCTTTGCAAAATCGACGCAATACTTAATGCTCTCCGTACGAGGCTCTCTCACTTGGAGGTCAAACGGCAGAACGCACAATCTGCGTATTTGTCGCTTATTGCGAACCTCAGAAATCACATCTGGAACAGTAAGTACATTCTCTGCATATTCCTAGAAACGTAAATATACTTATAATTGTCTTTCTAACGTATTTAAAGAGGGAAGAACTTACGTTAAGCGGAACGGCGTTTATAAATGCAGTTGTATCTGCAACGAGATATTTTATTTTGGTATTGGAAGCACTCATTTTGTTAATAAACAAATAGACAACGACTCATGGATATACAAATTTCTCTTGCACGTGGTGTACTGAACACAGAGAAATATCGATAATTGATAAAAAGATTTAATCAGAAACAATTAATCGCTGAGTAAACCAACAGAAACTCACTAATTGTAATTATCGATATTTTATGAGCACGAGCACTCACGAGTTCTGCTATTTTTTGAATTTTATCCATTTACAAAAGGGATATCGATGTATCAGTTTAGCCTTCGCTTTATCGTTGAAGTGCCATCGTTAGTTTTCAAGCCACGCTAAGTAAGCAGATTTCTTTTTGTTCTTTTTATAATTTATCGTGAATTTACTAAAGGGAATTATATAAAAAGTGCGTACCAAGCAAGCAAATTATAGTATTTGTGCAATTTAAGTGTTGGTGCTTTAAAACCATAAGATTTCTGTGCAGCAAGTGCACGCACTTACAATTTGCGAAATGGTTTAAGAATTAAACACGACACATATACATACAAGAACGACAAAAGTAAAACAGAGGGTTCAGATGTGGCCCCAATGGTCTTCCACTTCAGTGGCGCATGGCATGCAAATGCCGCCGGTGCCAATGGCCGCGCCGCCACCACAACCATCACTACCACCGCCATTACCCGACGCACCACCTCCACCTCCACCCTCTGACCCGGCTCCCGCTGCAGGTGTTACAGCGCCGTACGTAACAGTTCAACAGCCGCCTGCTGGAATGACGGCCGCTTCTGCAGCAAGCCATTCGTTTGATCAATTTGCGGCCACTCCAGACGCGGCCGCTCAACATGCGGCAATGACACCCGCACAACAATACGCTTTACAGCAGCATTGGCAACAATGGCAAACGTATCAGCAAGAATACGCTAAATGGCATGAACAGTATGGCGAACAAGTAAGTCCAACCGCGTTATGATTGATAATATGTAAATAACATGTATTTTTACAGTACAAACGAGAAATGGCTGCAGCTGCCGCTGCAACGGCTGTGCCACAACCAGCGGTAGCACCAATCGCAGCAACTCCTGCTATTTATCCACAACCGCAGCAATACTACGCGCCACCTCCAGTGGTAATAGCGACCCAACCAGCTCCACCAGTTCAAGCAGCTGGAAAAATAATGGCACAGCCGCAACTTTATAGCCAACCCCCACCACCTAATATGATGCCACAAACTGTGCCGCAGCCATATCAACAACCACCGTTGTCATGGCAAGGGCCGTCTCAGACCCAGCAGCCACAACAACAGGCACAACAACAACCACAGCAACAATCGCAACAACAGCCTCCATTCCCGGCTAGATATAATCAAACACCCGTCAACTATAACCAACAGCCGACAGTTTCAACAAAAAATGCCGATTCCGTCAATTTAAAGTTTCCCAATTTACAACAACCACCACCATTTATTGGCCCTACACCGGATGCAGCACCAAGTAAGCAAATGCAAACGGATCATGGTAATAAATCAAACCATCAGTGGAGCGGACCAGGCCCGCATGATAAAACGTTCAACAAAGGCGGCGCCAATAATAATTTTAATGATATGTCGCCGTTAAATGAACCGCGT
The DNA here is from genome assembly GCA_018150985.1 of Chymomyza costata. Classification (NCBI taxonomy): domain Eukaryota; kingdom Metazoa; phylum Arthropoda; class Insecta; order Diptera; family Drosophilidae; genus Chymomyza; species Chymomyza costata. The sequence continues at coordinate 27,369,357 of JAECWU010000127.1, read as the reverse complement.
GGTCCTTGGGAGCACGATGGAGCCGATAATGTGGGAGGAAGCCAGCAACAAAACAATAAATCACGCCCAAACCGTTGGCAATCTAATCAAGATGAAGATAATGAACGCGGTGAAAATTTTGGAATTCGACAGAATCGTGGGCGCAACTCAAATGATGCCCATTCTTATAACAATCGTGGCAATAATCCGTTTAACAATTTTAACAACAATGGCTCATCGCCCGATTTTGGCCGTGAGGATTCTAATAAGTTTTCCAACTACAATAGCAATAGCAACAGTAACTTCGGTGGCAATTTCGACAATCATAGGTCTGACGGTTATGCACACTTACCATCAGTTAAGAACAACAATAACAATAACAGCAATCGACGTAATAGCAACAATAATCGTTGGGAAAATAACATGAATCAAAGGCCGAACCTCAATCAAAACTATGGACCCAACAATGAAGGTCCTGGTCCTAATCGAGGCTTCTTTGGCGGTACAGGACCACAAAATCAAGGTAGTTATGGCAACCAACAACAACAAAATCAGCAACAACAAAATCAACAACAACAAAATCAACAACAACAGCGTGGGTCGGATATGGATGAAGAAAGCTTTGATCGTTTATTCCAACAATGGGAAAAACAGTTTGAGGATTGGAAACGAACAAATGCTAATCATCCAGATCGCAATGAATACCGCCGTTACCAGGAAGAGTTTGAGAAACAACGTCGCCGCCTTGCCGAACGTCGTGAACAAATGCGTCGTCGCCGTCAAATGCAAAATGCCGATCATTATCCAGAGCAGCAACAAAACAAACCCGAACAACAACAACAGATGCAACCGCAGCCCCAGTCTTTAAATGAGCAACGACCAAATTTGGCATCGAATGCTCTACCTACAGCTGGTCCGCCACCCCAGCAAAGTCCATCTGGCGTTGACAAGTCCAAACAACAAACAGATCAACAAAAGCAGTCATTAACAGCTAAAAAACAGGAATTACCACAACAGAACAAATCAAATGCTGGGCCAAGCAAAGCGCCACAGCAACAGCCTTATCAAGAGACAACGAAGCCATCACAGCAACAACAGCAGATACAACAGGAACCGAATCTAAAGTCTTCAGCCGAAAAGACTCCAGCAATGAATAAAATGCCGCCACTGCAGCAAAGGACCCCTCCTCAAATGCGTCGTGAACAACAGCAGCAATCGCATTTAGGCAAACGTAAACAGGATGGAGCTGGCGTTGTAGTTGAGTCAACGCCAAACAAGCAAACAAAGGTTGATAATATTTTGGTTATTTCACTTGATGACGATGATGAAGATGATGACGTTGTACAAGTACAGTCATCTCCTAAAGTGGCTGTTGCTACTTCGACTGCTGCTGAGGACACAGCAATGACAAACATATTTAAAAAGAACGATGGCATACCAGGTCTAGATTTGGTTGGAACTTCGGCCACTCCCAATGCTGCTCCTGATACGCGAAAAGATGGAAATAAGCCACAGGCAATCAAGAAAACGGATGCCAAGAAGATACCATCCCTTTTTGATGTTGTGGTACCACAGCCAGACGTTACACTACCGCAGCGCCAAAACTGTGAATCGCAGCGCAGTGCTCTGACAGCACGGAATGCAAGTGAGCTGTTGGAGCAATTACAGGCATCGAATATAAGCTCATTACCAGAAAATGTTACAAATTCGCTAAAGGATCCAGGTTTCCTCAATCAGGTATCGCAAGCGCTGGCGCAGGCACAGGGTCGTGAATTTGGCGAGCAAGGTGCGCCTTCTACGCAGCAATTTATTGAACAATTGCCAAATTTGTTGCAGCAGCTACAACAACAACAACAGCAGCAACAACCAAAAATGCAGCATCAATCGAATGATGGCAACTCTAATGATCGTTTGTCTTTTGCCGAGTGGCAGCGAAAGAAGAAAAACGAAAGTTTTAATCGTGATTCACAACCCGGAGGTATGAATAACGGGCCCAATCCATTTTTTGGACCAAACGGCCCAGGGCCCAATTTTAGACCAGGTCCGGAACCTAATTTTGAAAATCCCTTTGGCAATTTCGGACCAATTGGACCGAATGGACCGAATGGACCCAATGGACCGAATGGTCCCAATGGGCCAAATGGACCTTTTGGACGCAATACGCAAAACTTTGGTCCAAATGGTCGTAATTTTAATGATCGTGGTGGACCCAATTTTGGCCCAAATTTCCGGGGACCCGGTCCGGGCCCATTTGGTCCCAATAATAATGGACAACGACCTTTTGGTGGACCAAATGGCCCTAATGGACCACCATTTGGACGTAATTTTGGACCCAACGGCCCTCGTAGTGGCCCCAACGGGCCAGGTGGTGGCCCCAACGGACCAGGTGGTGGCCCCAACGTACCAGGTGTGGGTCCCAACGGACCAGGTGGTGGTCCCAACGGACTAGGTGGTGGTCCCAACGGACTAGGTGGTGGTCCGATCGGTCCCGGTGTTGGTCCCATCGGTCCCGGTGCTGGTACCAACGGTCCCGGTGTTGGACCCAACGGCCCTGGAGGTGGTCCCAACGGTCCCGGTGTTGGTCCCATGAACTCAAACTTCGCTGGACCCAATAATAACTCGAACAAAAACTTCAGTGATAATCCATTCAGACGCAATAGCGATGCAGCCCCTCCAGTCTTTGACGATAGTCCACGAGGTCACGGCGGACCACGCGGCAACATGCAGAAAAATTTTGGCCAATCGAAGAACAGCTTTGGAGGCAATAATAACAACAAAAACCCCAATGTCAACAACAACAACAACCGGTATGTGTCTTAAATAAAATGTAAACCTTACACATAACTTAATGCTTAATATCTCAGTGGTGTTGGTCTTGATTAGAAGTTTTTATGAGGAATTTTAAGTGCGTATATATATATATGTATATGTATATATATACATATTTATCTAAACAATTGATGTAAATAATCCGTCTGCGTGTAATTGAAAAAAGGGGATCTGAAAATAGCGGCGGCGCCATGTCCGTGTTTATGCCAAAGTTCTGTAGAATCAGCATATACCAATTATATATGTTGCCTTGGGAAGAAAGGTGGTTTAATAAAACTATAGAAACTACTTGACCATATGAATGTTTTAAATTTTCTTAGTTTTAGTTTTGCTTATTATTGGTTTCTTTATATTTTTTTTATTTTTTGAATTGACACGACAAAGTTGCGCTTTGGGGAACTAAATAGTGCAGTCGTACCAAAAAAATACAAAAAACTTGTGTGTTGGCCCACACACCATATCGTATATGTTAGTTATTATTATGCTATTATATGTCTACTTATATGCTTGTATATACATACATACAACTACATATGTAGCAAATAAAAAATCTGTGTCTATCTGTTTAATTGATAGTTTTGAAGTTGGCTCTCTCTCTAAGTGAAGAGGAGCTTACTAAGCAAAACTTAAGTCCCTTGAGAGTTTTATTTTGAGGCAACATTTGCAACTGACCATGACCATAAATACTACTCCCCTACTGTCCTTAATTGGAAAAGAATTAAACAAACTCGTTCGCCTTATGTATGTTCTAGTAAATCTAATGTCCTGGCATTATTCGTGTCACATTGTTAATGCTGGAATTTCGATTCCATACCCGTTTTCTCTTTTTCTCTTCTACTTTTATGCACCATACGCAACACCAAATGGCATTGAACGTTGCAAATCGATTGATCGATTTATTGTCTGATTGATTGATTGATTGATTGTGACGCCTCAATTCCCTAATCATAATATGAAATAAATGAAAAAAAACAAAAACAAAATCCAATACAAAAAAAAAAAAAAAAATCAAATAAAAAAATAAATATGCAAATACACAAAACGAACACATACATATGTATATTAAAAATGATTTATTAAATTATAAAACATTACATGTACATATATCACTGTCCTTCTGTCAGCAGCGGCGGTCCCAATGCCATAGCCAGGAACCGGGAGCACAATAAAAATTTTGTGCAGCAGCCGAAGAAACGCGGAACCATGTAGAGCTCCTCCTTAAATTAAACTAGTTTTTAACTTTCTCATATACGATACGCTGCATTTCGCTTTGATTTGCAACTCGTCACAAAATCTCACTGCAAGCAAGCTGCATATAGTTTCTTTTGTTTTTTGTATTATGTTTTTGTTTTTTATGCTTTAGTTTTTTTTTTTTTCTGTAATCAAGTCAAAACACATGAATCTCTTGCATTATGAAAGTATATTAATTAGATTTTTTTTTTTTTACGTTTCGAGTATTAGAAAAATTTTAGAAATGAACAGCAGCTTGACTTTACATGGATATAATTATGAAACTATACCCAATAATGTTTACAAATTTGCATATATTATTATGCTTAAATAGAAAGAATGAAATACAATAAAACTATAATATAAATAAGCAAAAGCACCTATATTGCACATGAAAAATTTAATAAAAATGATTCCAAGTTTCAAATGTAAGCGAAATATATTTCGCAATGTCTGTCTTTAAATCGAATTTAATCCAAAAGAAATAAAAATAAAACGAAACTAGTAGTACAGCTTGATAGCTAAATCAAGTTTACTTAAATTTAAAATTTAAGAAATTAGCAATTAGCATAGTGTTTTGTTTTTTTGCTAATTTTTTTTGAAAAATTTCGATATCATACATGCACATTTTTAAGCGAAAAAAAAAAATGCATTTCAAAACATTTTGACTGAACGAGCGCAACTACATAAAATATGTGAGCGAGCTTATGTACTCGTTGAATCTGTTCATTGGGTAATTGTGTCTGTCTATGTTTAGTCTGTCCGTGTTCAAATAAGTGCTCCCTAAAGTTGCTCAACACATGTATGTGCATATATGCTTTAATAGTAATTTTTATGGTCGGGTACCTATTTGCTAAAATGCTGCTGTTGTGGGTCCAGTCTACTAGCCTTATCTATTTTTGGTCACACCCACCCTACGTCTTGCTCTCTACTCTCTATTAAGTTTTACTGTAATAGAAGTTGTGCATTTGGCTGCATCAAGCCAAGCTGCACTGTACTAGAGTTATGCTATTGTGAAAAGTGAAAAACCTCTTGTCTTTTAAACAAACTGCCGCCTGCTAAACCAAATAGAAAGGTTGCTGTGGCGCACACTTGAATGACTCAGTACACAGTTCCCAGTAGCTTCTAGTTCCCTAACTATTGTTAACATTTTATTTGACCCTAAATAAAGTAAAAGTTGTAGTGTATAAAAGCTGGTTTTAACTAAAACACAAAACCAACTTCAAAAAAAAAAAAAATATTTAAAAAAAAAATTGCAAAAACCACAAAATTAAAAAAAAACCATATACATGAAATTAAAAAAAAAACAATTGATACGAAAATCAAACTCGCCAATGCGTCACACAACGTTGCAGTGCCGATAATGTCAACGTCAACGTAGCAAATGTGAACCCCAATGAGAGCATCTATCGTCCCATGCAAGTGTTTGAATATCAGAACAGCAAAGTGGCTGCCAAGGTTATTGATTATGGCCACAAATCGGCTGATGGAGTAGTTGCAATTGTTGGTGGAAATGCTGGAGCAGCAGCAGCAGCTATTAATACCATGCCCGATTTTAAGCCGGTTAAGACGTTTGACTATGGACATGCCTCACATAATGTAACAACGGATGGACCCACTATGAATGCAAATCCTTTTAAGAAGAAGAACAAAAAGAAGAAGACTAAGCAGCAAAGAATGCAAGCGCAGCAACAGCATATACAGCAAGCCGCCCAACAAGCCCAACAATCCAAACAACCCCAACAACAGCAACAATTCCAACAACAACCACAACCACAACAGCAAGAGCTAGAACAAAAATCAGTAGAATCTGATGCAGTTAGCAACGAGGTAAGCAATTTATATGTGGGTTCATCCGTGTGGACATCCATTTAAGCCAGTAACTTTCTGTTTACTGGATTTTTTTGAATTTCCAAAAATGTATCAATTATAATACTGTGTTAATTTGCTTAGCTCGAACTGTCCAAGACACAAACAGATGGCAACAAATCGGTCGATCTGGAGGATATATCCGATGGCGAAGAGTAAGTTGCAAACATTTGATTTAAAACGAAACTTACATTTGCACATTTCATGCATTTTTGTGTTTATAGTTTACCAAATTTTGTCTTCGTTTTAAATCATTGCATTTCGTTATGAAACTGTACAGCTTACTTAACAAAATTTTGTTTTTAAATTTTCAGCAACTTATCGGAAATGACTCAAGAGGAACCACCACCGCCACCATCGATGACTCCTGGTATCGTATTGGATCCGCAGTATCGACCAAGTTCAAAAGTTTTCGGTGCTAATCCGCAGCGCCGTTTGCTTGCGGCTGATCCAACACCAACCCCACCCGTTGCATTGTTTCCCTCAACAGCTGTGGCTAATAAGCAAATACCCAGCAATCAAGAGGCACCCAATTTAAATATGTCTATACCAACAAATGAGAATCGTAATACAATTTTAATCGATGAGGTGCTATTGCCGCCGTCCCGTCTAACGCGACCTAAACGCATTTGCATTATATTGCGTGGACCGCCTGGTAGTGGAAAATCGCATGTGGCCAAGCTGATTAAGGAAAAAGAGATTGAGATGGGTGGCGCTAATCCGCGCATACTAAGCATCGATGATTACTTTATTATTGAGAATGATTATGAGGAGAAGTGCCCCAAAACGGGCAAAAAGGTTTGTAAAAAGTATTATTATTTAGTTTAAGACATGTACTCGCACGCAAAATCGTATGACCATTCAACTTTATCTCTTTTTGTGCAGCCATACACAGTTGCATGCCTTTCAAAATGTATGATTTGTTAAGAATTGTCAAACCAGCTTTCGCTTCACAGATATTCATTTCTGTTGGCAAAATTCTTATAATTGTAGGTGCCAATTTCGGGAAGCAGTGCGTATTTCTTTAAAGACATACATTGTTTCGATTTGTGAAGAATCCAAATTTAAGCCAAAAAAAGTTTCTTTTATTCAAATTTTGTATGCGTTTTAAAAACAGATTCCAAAAGTTACGCTTTTCAATAACCAAGCCAAGATTGCTCATAGTAAAAAAAGGCTTCAGGCCTTCAACAAAATCTTTAAAGCCACATACATAAATAGAATAACCCGACTGTTGTATATATATTTTTTTTTTTTAAGATACCCAAAAAGGAGCTACTTTACGAGTATGATTCCGGCATGGAGGAAACCTACATGCTCTATTTAATAAAATCTTTCAAGAAAACGCTAGCCGACAATTTGTACGATTTTATTATTGTCGATTGTAACAACAACTCGCTACGCACGCTCAACGAGTTCTACTGCCATGCCAAGGATTCAAATTTTGTAGTAAGTTTTTATATGCTCAGCCGCCTTTGTTAAGCTAGAACTAATAATATTCGTGTTGTACCATTTCAGCCATACATAATTGATTTGCACTGCGATGTTGAAACCTGTTTGAGCCGTAATTCTCATCAACGCAGTGAAAGCGATATCAAGAGCGTTCTGGATAACTGGGGCGAGACGCCTTTTCACTATATTAAGCTCGATGTCTCCACACTGCTGGAGAATGTCGTTGAAATGGAAGATGTTGAGAACATGGCTACGGTAACTATGGTCTAACCAGCCGTAACTTCTTCTATTGCAGAGCCAAACCCGTAATGTCGCGTATTGCCAATTTCAAATGCCATGACAGTTTAACTGGTGGCGTTGGTAGCAATGGCGGCAACGGCAACGGCAATAGTTCTTGTTTTTACAAATAAGTTTTTAAATATATTCTAAGTTATTTATTTCTGATATTTGACAAACAAAGTTGCGAGCTGGGCGCACTTGTTATTATTGTTATACTCTATATAAGCAAATTCTAAAGACGCAAGATTTATTTTGTGTCTGGCAAATTTAGTTTGTAAGTGTTTCTGCCCTTGAAAATCCATAATCAAACCAATGCGAATGCAAAATAGCTTGAATTTCTTGAATAAACAATTAATAAGTGCCATAAAATATGCTCATACATAAATATATGTATTTATATATTTAAGTAAAATTAATGCATAAGTCACAACAGCAAAAAAAAGAAACAATTGAATGTTATGATTTAAAGGTGCCTACGTGCGCCTGCTCCGTGGCTGTTTTTTTTTGTACTAAAACGTGCGAGTTATTCATTGCAGGACGATAACGCTAATAGCGCAGAAGCGCCCGGCAATGGCGATGAAGACGACGTTGCATCCATTGCCGCTGTCGAACAGGAGGACGACAGCAATAGCAATAGCGCCGATGCCATAAACGATGTAAGTGTCGCCATAATGTTGTCTACATTCTCAATTGTTTTGCATGCTTTTTTTTTTGTTTTTTTGGGCCTGCAGACGGCTCTAACTACATTTACCAAAATTAATACTAACATTTTGTTAACTTTACAATATTATTTTCATATTTTATGCTATATGTGTGCGTGACAATTTTATGAAAAATATGAAAATATTTATGATTATTGTGGCAAAACAGTGCGGCTCTCTGAAAAGTAAATGGGAAAACGACATTACCGAAGAGAATTTAGGTAAGTAAACAATGTAAAGCATTGTTTTGGGATTTTGCAACAAAGTTTTACAACTATTTAAATTATCTTGCAGCGCGACTCGATGGCACCAAGCGTTTAATGGAAAAGTTAAAAACAACAGCCAGCATGGCGGACTATTTGCAGTTGGATGATTGGGAGCCGCCAATACGTAGTGCCGATGGCAAGAAGCGGGTAGGTGTACATAACAAAACATAGGATTATCATAGAAGCAAAGTAAAAGCGACAAGATTGCTTAATTGGCAAATTGAGCAATGACCAAGGGCATTATAGATTAGTTCAAAAAGCGTAGCATCATCTTGGGTTTGGTTGAGCCATGCCATGCCGTATGAAAACCTAGATTTCAAAGACTAAGAGCAAGAGATAACAAAAAATCAGTGCGTATATGTAGTAAGTTGTTTCATGTCGTTATTTTAAGACTATAGTAGTTAGAGAGAACAAATTATAGCAAAAAATCCGTACGTATGTGTAGTTTGTTGGTTCATGTCGTTATTTTAACATGATCTTGCTTAGGAACTTCTTGCTAAGAGCTGAAAACAGCACATAAATGTTTCAAATGGCTTCAAGACAACACTTTGCGAAAATAATTATTTGCTTTAAGAAAAGTTGGTGCAGGGTATTCCACTGTCGGCTAATGCTCCGCATGATTCATATTTTTATACCAGTGAACTATTATTTTTATTCCCATGTATATTAGAGGGAGATAAAGACATTTTCTACTAACTGTGGCATTATCATGCTAATCATCTTCTAAACCGTAACTTCTTTGAAAGTAGTTATACTATATCTTTTGAGTTACTGGTACGATCCTGATGTGGAATTCCTGTGCATGTGCCAAGCTTCCCTCTCCTTCTCACATAAGCATATTGCACAAACCTATTGTATAATTCCCTTAACTCCAATTTGTAGAAAATCGCGTTCGTAATACAAAATATTTTGATTGTAAAATTAAACTGCTTAGATGTACTAGAATGTTACAGAACCGAATGCTTTAGCAATAGGTTTTTTTAAAAAAAGTATTTTGGAACTTAGACTTGTACAAAAAATTTTCGACATTAGGAAAAATTAGAAACTTATTATGAAAGATCGGTATGTAAGAATTATTTAAAGTATTGCGCATTAATAGCCACTACTTTCTCCCATCTTTCTGGCATTATTTGGATACCGCATTGGGAGAACTCTTCTTCTTTGCCGGCTTTGGGTGCTCAGCTTTGAGCAATTTATAACACAACACGGATCACACGAAATAGACAGCATGTGTTTTTTGCCTCCTGGAATATTCAGTGTAGCTGTCCATATTAAAGCATGTCCAGTTGGTCCCCATGTTTTTATCTTCTTTGTGTTTTTTTATCCCCAGTGACTATACAACCAAAAACCAATCGCTTGCCTTAGTCCAAATCTTTCTCTCGGCTTCAGTTCACACGAAACTAATTTTCTTGTTTTCGAATTATTTCTAAGGATTTTTAGTTCTTAGATAAGAAGCTCTTCATGCGTTTTGGACAAATTTTTTTCCAATTATATTTCCAATCTTGGTGCACTTTCGGCCTTCCACTGTTTTCGTTGTCTTTTGCGTCAAACTCTCTCTCTCTGTCTCTCTCAATTTCTGTTATCCCCAGTGGGACATAGGGCCTCTACAAAACGTTTCCATCGGCTACGATCCTTCGCGATGACCTTGACCTCCTTAAAAGTTTTCCCTGTAGACCTAAGTTCCTTCTCGAGTGTCCGCTTCCAAGTGCATCTAGGGCGTAATTTCTTTCTGCTACCTTGCGGGTTCCATTCAAGCGCTTGTTAACATAGTTCTGTGGGATCCTTGCGAAGGGTATGGCCAATCCATCTCCACTTTCTCTGCTTTATTTCTGTCGGTATGGGTAACTGCTTGCATTTCGCCCAAAGGTCTGTGTTGTTGATTGTTTTGGGCCACCAAATCCGCTTCAAACGCCTTAAGCATTTGTTGACAAATACTTGCAGTTTGTTTGCGAGCAAGTCCGTCATGAGCCAGTTTTCACATCGATACAAAAGAATCGATTTGACGTTAGAGTTGAAGACACGCAGCTTTGTATGTATGGAAATCGATGCGGAGTTCCATATTTTATACAGTTGAGCGAACGTACTGCGAGCCTTAGCGATTATATTTTGTATGTCGTCTGCGGCAGCTCCGTCTGTAGATATAAAACTCCCCAGATAGGTGAAGCTGTTCACGTTTTGGATGGTGGAATTTGCCACGTTAAGACTGCTACTTTTACGTCAAACTAACCCTATTTAAACTTACAACAACTTTTCTCACTAAAAGCAGCTTCACAATTTGCTTCTCCAAAAAATGATAAGCCTCAGGGGCTGATTCTTCAAATTTAAAAAGTACAAAGGCTGATATGGACTCACTGGTATTTCAATGTCAGATCACCAATCTTACGATTAATTTCAACTTAATCCTCGGGTGGCGCCATCTTTTGTCAAACGGCGGAAACATTTTTGTACACATACCAAAAACAGAATTTAAAAAGCTCAGTATCAGTAAACATATTAATAAGGCTGCCTTCCAAATGAGCTCATCAAAAAACTTTTATATATTTTATAAGTATGTATATTTCTTTAGAAATCTAATCATTCAAATACTCCGGAATTACATATTTGGTTGCTTGCAAAGTAGTGCTGGAGAAAACATTGATGATTGAAGTTTAAAATCTCTATATATCGATGTTGGCCAACAGAGATGTTTCTCCAGCACTACTAAACACCCATTTGATGAGAGCAGAAGTGCTGGAGAAACATCTCAGTTGGCCAACATCGATATATAGAGATTTTAAACTTCGATCATCGAAGTTTCCTCCAGCACTAGTACAAAGTATGCAACATAGAGAAAGAGACGTCGGAAACCCCCAAAATTTTCTTAAGTCTGATAAGGTTGACAAGATATAGATTTGTCTGTACGTACGTATGTATATCTCAAAGATGATAAGAGTTAGAACAACCAAACTTTGGATTTATACCCGATATTATGTAATTTTATTTTTTCGATATTAATCTCCCATAGGGGCGTTAAAACTACAAAAGTTTCAATGCGTTTTGGCAGGTATCGTAACTAAATGTGGAATTCTTAAGTTTTTAGAAGTACCCAAGCACTGTCAAAAATTGATTAAATATATATCAGTATCTATGATACTGAACGTTCGGTCGAAAAAAAGTTTTTAGGGCATGAGGAGTATTAGAATTATATACACTGTAAATCAAAGTCTGTAGTGCCAGATGTAAAGTTGTCTTATAATATGATGGTACAGGGTATCTCAAAGTTAGCTGCGCCTAATCTATTTGAAACTATTGCAAGAAACGCTTGAAAACCAAATGTTATGTATGATCTGAAAGCTGAAGCCGGTAATGTACCTATAATAAGAAAGAGAAAACGAATAATTATTTATAATTATTTAGAATGTCATAAAAATTAGTCTTCAAAGATGGTTTAGGCATAAATTTCTAGACATGAATACACTAGGTATGACTTTGTAAATATTTGAAGAACTTAAGAGGTTCTTTGGAATTGTAAAGCTAGATTCGCTTTACTTTTGATTCAGCATTAGCCTTTAAAGGGTTAAAACTTTTGGCTTTGATGCTGAGGTTTTACAGCAAGACTCAATTATAACAATAGCTATGGAACAGCAGACAGAATACGCTTTCATTTTGTATTTTTATAAAATTATTTATTAATATATTGAATATTAATTAATTTCATAAAATTTTGTATTTCAGGTGCGCTGGGCGGACATTGAGGAGAAGCGTAAGCAACAAAAATTACGAGAAATTGGTTTTGTTGTGGGTCAAACCGATTGGAAGCGCATGATGGATCCCAACGCTGGAAATCGGGCGCTCAATAAAACCAAATATATTGAGCGTGTAAACAAACGGCGTTAGGCATTGAAGAGACCGAGAGTGAAGACGAAGATGCAGGGTGGTCCATCTTTATGTGCCCCATTTGTATTAGAATGACAATTTAAAGCAGCGACGATTTTATATTTTTTGTCTCAAGGAGATACATGCCAGATTTGGCTCTATTAACATAATGAGCTGCTTTTTCACCTACGATATTGGTTTTATGTTGAGCCTAAGAACGTGGTTGTTGGTTGTACACTTTGGTTTTAAAATATAAACACAAATAAAAATCAGGCGAGCGCAGTGGCCAGACAAAATCAACAGCAAAGAAAGACTTCATAAACTTGTTGTGCCTATAAAAGAGATAATCATCATTTCGCAGAAACACTACACCAGACGGTCAGTTTTTGTTAAAAGAGAGGCTCTTCGTGAATAAATTCGATATAGATAACCACATACTGTACACACTTTGTGGCTTATGGTTAATACTTGTGGAAGCCCTTTTTGTTATATTATTTTGTCGATACGCGCGTTGTTAAAGCTTTCAACGTGCCATGAAACTTGTCGATTACGGATCACATTTTGATGTTCCACCCTGTGCGTTCCAAATGTTTTTTTTACAATTTTTTTTTTATTATTATTTTATTGTAAAAATAAACACAAAAACACATTGGATTTTTGGTTAAGTTATCTAGCAAAAACTATCTATTATTTTGTTCAACTTTGTTATTTCGAACAAATCATTATAAATGTTGTATGTAAATCACTTGATATGGTTATTATAAAGCTTGCATGCTAAACCCCCATATATAAGTTGGTTAAGGCGCCATTTCGTACGTTACAGGGCCTTGAAATTATGCAAGTCTGTCTAATTTAATGCACACATACACACACCTATATAGAAAAATATGCACATATGTACAACGCTTGCACGCAAGCAAAAAAAAAAAAAAAATTTGCAGTGATTGGCAATTAAGTTTCTATATAATGCCTAAATGTACTAGAAGCATATGCTTGTTTATGTGCACAAGAATATATATTGGCTTGTGCATTTTGCTATATACTTCATAACATCGATTTTATATCGCTGCATCGAAGTTTCAAATATCTATATATCAATGTTGACCAACAGAGATGTTTCTCCAGCACTACTAAACACCCATTTGATGAGTGCAGAAGTGCTGGAGACTCTGTTGGCCAGCATCGATATATAGATATTTTCAACTTCGATACATCGATGCAACGATTTAACATCGATGTTTTCTCCAGCACTACTTCATATGTATTTACACTCATATATATTCTAATTTATTTATTACCCCTATTGTTTATCTTTTTGGTAGCCGTTCTATTTTCTTTAACATTTTAAATGCTCAAAATCGTTTATATTCGTTATTACATAGTAAACTTTTTTTTTTTTAATTAAATGAATTTTTATGCAGAATTTATTAATAAACTGCACCCCTAATATAAGCTTAGGCGAACAGACTACTGTATGTTTATAAAAGAAATATCATTTTGGTGAATACTTATATTATGTAAAATTAAATAAACACAAACACACACACATAGTATGTACCTATATTAGAAAATAAAACTAAATAAATGCATTTATAAACTGAAAATGTGTTTCTTTAAAACTAAACTAATGCTATTATGTACAACAAAAAAAATTATTAAAATTTAAAAAATGTTTTTGCATTTTTGTTGCTACTTTAAATTAATGCTGGGAACGGGTTGTAAATCTCTCGGGAATTTACTTAGTTTATACTTCTAACTATTGTTATATTTATTTATAAATATTGATTGCTTTCTGATGAACTTTTCTATTTGTTAAAAAGTTTGTTAGAAAAACCGGTTCAGCTAGCGAGCGGTTAGAAATTCCCGAAAAGGGATGATACGCTTATTTCGGAACGTGCATGATGCTAACAAACTAACTTGCCTATCCCGATATCTAATTCAAATATGTCAGTCTTCATATGCTTTCAGTTTACAGATAAGAAAGTAAGTATGTTTAATGAGGCTACTTTTTGATGCTGTAATTTTTGTATCCTCTACCAAAGGTAACATACTATATCATAGAGTTGGATATTTCGGAGTTCACCCAAAGTTACGCCAATATGGTTGTGAGGACAAAAGATATTAATCTAGACATGTGCGTCTGTTCGTCTGTCGGTCTGCTCGCCTAGATCTTGAAGACTATAAGAGCTAGGACAATCGAACTTGTCATTCCTGCCAGATCCCGTTTGAAATTTTTTTAGTAACAAACATCATAAAATCGTACCGTAAGCATCGAAGATAATTGGTATATTATATAAAAGAGACCAAAGTCCTGAGTTGGTAAGGTAGTGGCCTCAATGCTTAACGTCATCTCGAGATTTGCGTAGATTCGGCAGTGGATGTGTGGGGTATAAGGAGGGATGCCACACCACATTGGGATTAACGCATAAGTTCTTCGCTAGCATGTTCTATTAAGAAGAACAAACTGGCTGCGTAATATAGATAACTTATAGAAGTCGACTGTAGAAGCAATTTTCTTAAATCTTTTATAAGAAGAAGACTAACGATTTTTTAAATTAGACAGACTTGGCGTAAACCAAGGCGGTTTAGAGGAACGTCTCATGACAGAGTAGGGAACAAAGAGATTAAAAGCGGTGTATACCAGTGATGTGCACCCATAGCCCGTGGGGGCCGAATGAAAATGACAATTCACACAGACACGAGCCGAGCACTTGCCGAAGTAAAAAGCCAAAACGAAAAAATGCTAGCGTGCACTGACAGAATAGCTGTAGTCACTACAACTATACCAATACATTTACATTTGGGCCGCTCTCTTCTTGCACATCCCTGGTGTATACTATCCGATAGAAATTATTAATGGATAGCTCAAAGTTCTCAGCAGACAACAAAGAGGACCAGTTAACATCAGCCAAAAATTGGTTAAGACCGACAAAATTAGCCATACGAAAGCACCGATACCGAGGAGCACGAACATGGGGCAAAGCACTATAGCGAACATTAAGTGTAAGTGTGATTTGCAAGGTTGGGTGATATGGTTCCTCAGGTAAGAAAATCGGACAGACTCTTGAAATTTCGAAATCCGAAGAATCACTTACGAATACAAGATCAAGCATTCTGTTAGAGCAATAATGTAAGAAGTTAATTTGCCTCAGAGAGATATCAATTAGTCCAGTTATAAAGTCATGCTGATCAGAAGAAAAATTAGAATTAGAATCAACCGAGCGAGTCCAGGACAAAGAAGGCAGATTGAAGTCACATAAAACAACTAGTTGATCCCTAATACCAAAAGTATCAGCCACCACACGAATGGCAGAAAGATGGCTCACATATACGCTTAGGTCAGAGCATGGGCGTATATAGGAACATGTAAAATAAGTAAAACAATTATTGGTAAACACTTTTACCGCAATAAACTCAATTCCTGAGGGAAAATTAAGAGAAAGTTAATGAGATTCAAGGTCGGCTTTTACAGCAATAAGAACACCACCACCATGACCGGACGGCCGGTCAAGTCTTTAAGTTAGGAAGTGTATGAATTAACGAAAATTTTAAAATCAGAGACAGACGAATTAAGCCAGGTTTCAGAAAAGGCAATAACATGTGAATCAAAGTCTACGCTATTGGCAAAAAGTCTACTAAGCTAAGAAAGAAGCCCACAAACAAATTATAAACGTAGTCATTCACAAAGGTTATTAACGAAGGATTTCCAATGCTCTCTGTTTCGCGACATTGCTCGTAACTCGATAATTGATCTCCCAGTCTCCCGGTTGAACGTCCTGCGCCAGGTCATTTTAGGTCTGCCTCTGGATCGATTGCTTTGTGGGTTCCATTCCAGAACTGCATGCGGTATCTCATCATAGTCTTTGCGCAGCGTGTGACCCAACCAACCGTATTTGCGCTAGCGGATTTCTATCTCGATTGGTTTTTGTTCACAAAGTTCCCAAAGGCGCACATTGCTAATGGATCGGGCAGGCCTGACGAAAGGGGTGGGGGAAGGGGGGGATTCCCCCGGGCCCGGAGTTTTCTCAGGGGCCAAGTGTAATTACTGTCGTACTGACTTGATTCAACCTAAAGGTGTAATAGAGGGGCCGGAACATTTTTCCCCCGGGCCCGGATTTTCTCTCTACGGCCCTGGGATCGGGGCCACCATATACGTAATGAGCTTCTGAGACATCGTTTGACAAATGTTTGGAGATTCTTGACAATGATACTGGTAATGAACCATGTCTCACAACCATATAACAACATCGACTTTATGCATGCGTTGAAGACTCGTAATTGGGTTTTTCGTCGTATATTCGGTTCTCGCCAGAGTCTATTTAATTGTCCAAAGGCGGCTCTGGCTTTAAGAATTCTGCAGTCTACATCGTCCAATACTCCTCCGGATGATGTAAGTAGGCTTCCAAGATAGTCGAATTTGTCAACGTTTTCAATGTGCAAGTCGTCGATTAGTGGGGTTTACCCGCAAGCTTTTCGTTTTTGCGCAGTAGAATCTATTTAATTGTCCAAAGGTGGCTCTGGCTTTACGAATTCTACAGTCTACATCGTCCAATGCTCCTCCGGATGATGTTATCGAATTTGTCAACGTTTTCAATGTGCAAGTCGTCGATACTAAAGGCGTTTCTATTAGTGGGGTTTACCCGCAAGCTTTTCGTTGTTGATTTTAAGACCGATTTTAGAGGCTTCTGTGGCGAGTCTATCCAACTGGGTTTGAAGGTCCGAATGACGGGAAGAAAATAGTACTACATCATCTGCATATTCTAGATCTCCTAGTTTACGGTTAAATTTCCAGTTGATTCCAAAACTATTCAATTCAGCTGCTTCAAATACCAAATCAAGAACGGTAATAAAGATCAAAGGCGACAGTGTGCATCCTTGCTTCACTCCGCTATTGCATTCAAAAGGATCGCTTAGTTGTCCGCCATGCAAAACTCGGCATGCGGACCCAGTGAACGACGTTTTTATGATATTGATGATTTTGTCTGGAATACCTCTGGCTCAAAGTGCCACCCATATTGCTTCTCTATCAAAGGTGTCAAACGCTTTCAGAAAATCAATCAAAGCTAGATAGTAGAGTTGAATTCCTCGGATTGCTCTACGATAATACAGACAGTGTTTATTAGATCAATACAAGTTTTCAGCTTGATTTCTTTGTAGAACGTTGTTGAGTAGCTCGGAAATGCGGCTTAGTATGATCTGGTTGAGGATTTTCGAAATGGTTGGCAGGAGAGAGATAACCCTCCAGTTAGAGCATATTTGGCGGTTTCCCTTCTTTGGAATCTTGATAATTCCAGATTCTTTCCAAGACTTAGGCACATTTTCAGTTGTCCAAACAGCTTCCAGGTACTGGGGGACTATATGATATAATAAGCCAGTGCTGAGGACTGGCTTTTTTTAACCAACGCAAAAATTGGTTTAAACGTTTTCTTGAGTTCATTTAAAATTTGGTTCGACTTTTTTTTTCGAGACTGTTTAAAATACCCCTATGGAAGCTATATAATATTGTACTCGTAATAAGGGATCTATTCCGAAAGCTTGGTTGCTGTAACTTCCATCGTCTCTGAAATCAACAGTACCGTGCCATATTATTAGATCCATCCTGAGAATTTACTTTTCCGATATGTGACTCCTAGTCCCCTGCAACAGCTGTTTACTATTATATTAACTCCGAAATCTTTCTTATGACAAGTTCAAATGCCTTTCCCTTTTGATTACCCATCCTTGAATGCAAGTTTTATTATTATTTATTTACCTGATGGGAACTTGAGAAGTTATAGTCAAAACTTAGCCCTTCCCTACAAGATTTTTTAGCAACCAATTTTTTTTTAAATTTTTTGTGAAAAAGCCATAGTCACAAAATCGGTATGTAAGAGCTCTTGTAAACAAAAATAAAATAATCCTTTTTAATTTGTGTTGGCTAAACGGGTTCCATCAAAGAAATTTTCAAATATTTTAAGCCGACAATGCATAATCAGAAGTGAATTTGGTGTAGACACGACTGTACTGAAAATAATATTATAGAAGGCCGTACAAGGGTTGATGCTTGAAGCACGCAGTGGCGTAGCCCCCTATTTTCTATGTGTATTTAAGACTTCGGCGGCAAATTTACTGAGAACGTCAAAGCATGATAGCGGCCAAAATATGGCACCTTTTTTTAAAATTTTTTTTTTCGTAAATTTAGCAAATAAAATAAATTATTAATTAAAATAAATTAATTACACTAGTTTACAGCAAAATGTATCCTCAACATGTTTCAATCGTTTCCGTAGTAAAATGGCACGCTAAAACCGAAAATGAAGTCCGAAAATTGTTTCATGAAACAGATTTCGAGATATTTTGAAAAAAACACTTTTCGAAATTAAAAAAAGTGTCTACTAAAAAGTCAATATCTCTGGTTAAAATAAGCTGATTTTGATTATTTTTTACGAAACTGTAGATAATTGAATTACCTATCCATTATACTAGAAACACATTTTTGTCAAATTTACGGTTTGGACGCTATTTATGCATTCATATGAAATTTTTCGTAATTTTTTGCAAAGTTTTGAAAAAAATTCTATTTTGAACGTAAATTTAAAAATTTAAATTTAATTTTTTCATGGAACGGATTTCGAGATACTTTGAAAAAACCATTTTTCGAAATTAAATTAAAGTGTCTACTTAAAAGCAAATTTCTCTTGTTGTACTAAACTGATTTTGACTATTTTTTACCAAACTGTAGATAATTGAATTACCTATTGGTTACACTTGGAACATATTTTTGTCAAATTTACGGTTTGGTCGTTATATATCCATTAATTTGAAATTTTTCGTAATTTTCAGCAAATTTTTGAAAGAATTCTATTTCGAAGGTAAATTTAAAAATATGTTTTCGTACAGTTTCATTCATGCCTCGTAAAGTTTGATCAATAACGAAGAAAATTAATGGTTGTTTATCAAAATCAGAGAAAAATTATGGAATTGACGGAAATTTTTGTAAAAAGTATTATATAAAAACTCAATTTTTCTCAAAACCTAAAGTTTTAGATGGATAATTCGTTTGGTTATAAAGATATCGTAACCAAATTGGGCATTCGAAAGTTTTTTAGAGTCCTTAAGTTCTGGGCCAAATTTGATCAAAATAGGTTGACTTTTCATATAGCCTTTATTTTTGGCCTATGGCAGCAACCACTGTGCATAGGACCAATCGGCCAAAATAGCGTGTTTGATGCAAAATTCGTTGTTTCCTTTGTTTATGAAATTATCGTAACCAAAAGAGTTTCCCACCACATTTGATCAAAATCGGGTGAGTATCATATACAGCCCCCATAGGACAGATAGGTCAAAAAAACATTTTTTCAAAGAAATTCGTTGTGATCCTCGTGTTTTCAAAGATATGGTGACCAAATTTGGTGTTCCGAAGTTTTTTATAGCTCCCAAGCACTGTATCAAATTTGATCAAAATCGGTTGTATGTACATATATATCATATACCGCCCATAGTATCAATCGGTTAAGATATATTTTTTGTGCCAAATTAGTTTTGATTCGCTTGTTTCTAAAAATATCTTAACCAAATTTGGCAAATATATATGTACCTTTAGAAGTTTTTGAGCAATATACCGGATTTTGCAACAAACACGTTTTTTTGAACGATCGATCCTATGGGTGCTATATGATATAGTCGACCGATTTTGAAATTTACGTTCGAAATAGAATTTTTTTCAAAATCTTGCTAAAAATTACGAAAAATTTCATATGAAACTTGACAAAAAAGATATGTTTCATCAGTTCCATGCCATTTTACTTCGGATATGATTTAAACATGTTGAGAATACCAAAATTTTGGAAAACTTGTAAGCTATTGTAATTAATTCAAACGAAGAGCAGAAAAGCTGTCTGATTAAATTTAAAGGAAAGGAAGCTGAGAATATAGATTTTGCGATACTAACTCTATCAGATATGTAGGTTAGGCTAGTGAAGCTGCTCAGTCAAATATACCGAGAACACCCAGAGACCATATGGTCCAAAGTGTTTCCTAATAATATTTGAGGAACAGAAAGCATGAAAGGGAAGGGGCGTCAAAAGGGCAAGCTGTGGAACTTATGTACAAATAATCAAAATGGAAGTGGTCGCCTTATTTTTGCTGATATGTAACCTACTTTCTTGATCAGCATGAACAGCCAAGTCAGTATAGCTATGTCGTGGTTGAAAGTGGTATGGTACCTCTAGCATATAAAGGGTGTTTTTTTTTATTAGGCTCCGGATTTCCGAAAGGGTTATCTCTGCAACCAGTTGTCACTTTTGACATATTCAGTAAGGCCTAACAATTCATAATAGAAAGATTTACACCACAACAACGTCTTCAAATCTTCGAGATTTACAATCAAAATCAGTGTTCTGTTGTAAAAACTTATAGAGCTCTTCGTACAATTTATGGACCGAATAATCGTCCATAAGAACGTGCTATTCGTCGTGTTTTTGATCATGTTCGAACTCATTTGACATTCCACGATGTCTGACCACCAATCAGAATGAGAACAGCACGATCCAAAGAAAATATCGCTGTTGTAAGGAAAATCCAAATTTATCGATTCGCAACGTGTTACCGTCAATGGTGATCGATACAGAGCAATGATCAATAAATATCAAATTAAAAAAAAAACATATTTGGTATCGTTATATTAATTTTTCTGTGTTTTATTTAAGTTCGAAATCCGGACGCGCTTAAAAAAACACCCTTTATATAAAAAAAATGATTAAAATCGGAGAGCTTGACCTAAGCCCGTTTTACTTATTTTCATCCATAGGTATATATACTTTATATATATTATATGCCCCGTCTCTGCCCCACACTAAACAGAGCAAACTATCGCTTGCCCTAATAATAAAAAAACTTGCTATATATTTCTATAATATATTTTTGGACTTGGTCAGAAGAAATAAGAACTTTGGGACTACGAATGTAATTCTGGCTTTTTAATAAATATAATATGTATAAGAAATAAATGCGTATTGTTGCATCCAAGTAAAAATTTATAAACAGCTGTTTCTGTCATATGTTTTTGAACTCTTTTTGTTTGAGGCTGTAGCGAAATAAGCCAAGTTAGTTGGCTTAGCGGCAAATTGAAATTCAATTTAAATTGCAAATAAATATATGTATGTTAACAAACATATTAAGAATACATACATATGTATACTATAAACATATAGTACATATTATTTTGCTATTATTGCAAAGCATGAGTTTGTTTAGAACAGCTGCCTCAATGACATTTTGCATGATGCAAAGAAGCTTAGAAGGTGTTGCCAAAAATAATGCGGTTCATGATGCGCAGAGAGAGCAATATAGAACCTACGTCACGAGTTTTGGCAAATATGTTAGGCAGCAACATTTTTGAAAACTTCAGATCAGTTGTGAAAATAACTTTTTGATCCGAAACTATAGTCAAGTTCATAACTCAACATCTGTTATAATTTAGAGTTAACGACTTTGTTGGGTAGCCTAAAAGTTGAGCTGACTGTTAAGACTTTAATCTGTACATTTTGTTTTTGCAAAACTTCCTTCACATAAAAATTTTAATTAATTCAAATTGACTTAAAAACGCTCTCAACGGTTGAGTTACTCACTCACGACGTATTATTCAAAGTAAACAAAAATTTGACTTATTCTGTTACGTGACGATTTTTCTATAATTTCATTCTACAAGCTCCGTAAATAAACTTGGAGACAAAAACGTTTGTCGATATTACGATACTTAAAATACATACAATATAGTTAGAGGTACATCTAGTAAGTAAGTAAGATTTCTTAATTAGTTTCTTGTCAAAGTTTTTTATTTATTGGTGTCAGTCTTAAATTGGTATTTACGATTGTTTCTCGTCATTTTAATCAGTAAGCTGTTGTTCTATTATGTTCCATTTACTTATGCTTACAAGCTAAGCTCCGAATAATGCAATTCTTACGGTCTTCCATGCATCTATTTGTCTTCTTAGCGTTGAACTTTGTTCCAAATTTGTGCAAAATCGGTCTGCTCTATAACTATAATATATAGTAGCTGCCATATAAATGCAGTTTGTGAACTCCGTCTATATATAATTTGTATATGTGACGTCACGCTCACTTGTTCAGAGAAATTCGTATAGGGGTCTTGCGCATTGCGTGACCTTATAGCTGGATCATGGACATTTTGGGTGCCAACTTCAGAGCAAGTCCACTTTGTACGGGCTTGTGTGATTGTGGGTGTGTTTATGTAAGTATGTGCGCAAAAGGAATGCAAGGCAAGACATATTCGCATTGGCAATAGCTGTTAGTTGCTTGCGAAAAGAAAGCCGAGAAGGCACGACAATGCACAGTGGTTCAAATGTTCGATATTGTTTTCAAAATATTTGGGTTTGTTTTACAGTCTAGACAACAAATTTTTGGACTTAATTTACCGAAGTTGTAGTTGTAACTATTATTTTGCCCAAAAAAATATGCAACTCATTTGCAAACAGTATGTTAATTGTAGGCAAGCAGTTTGGACTTGTAAAAACGAAGTAGATTTGTCATATTGGAGTATGGAGGACACTCCACTGTCGTACACCGCCACGACTATGTATATCATAAATTTTTTCTTTGTACAGCGTGTTTTTTTAAGAGGTTCACAACTTTCAGTTGGCAACACTGCTTTATCTGACAACCCATTTAACAGCTGATAGTTGCTTTTTGTTGAGTTTGGTTTGACATTTCATTATGGATAGACTTACACCAAAGCAGCGCTTGCAAATTGTTGAAATTTTTTATCAAAATAATGGTTCCCTTCGTCAAACTTATTCAAAATTCAAAATTTTGTTCTCCGATGAAGCCCGTTTTTGGTTGAATGGCTACGTAAATAAGCAGAATTGTTGCATTTGGAGTGAGAATAATCCACAAGCTTTTGTCGAAACACCATTACATCCACAGAAAATTACTGTCACTTGTCTACGTCGATAAACCAGAGACAATTGAACACCTGGAAATCAATATTCGAAGAGTTATTGGTGAAATACAGCCGCAAATGCTGCGTGGCGGCCACATGGCCGAAATCATATTTAAACATTAATGTCATAAAATTTTCCGTCCAATAAAGCCCGTTTCATTGATATTGAAAATAAAGGGTGTTTTTTTAAGCGCGTCCGGATTTCAAACTTAAATAAAACATAGAAAAATTAATGTAATGAGATAGATTTCGTATCATTTAATATTTGAAAAAGATCTCTGGCATGTCACCACCACGACAACGAGTTACAAAGCGCATTCTGTAGGTCCAATTTTTGACCACATTATCGAGCATTTGGAGCCGTATTTCAGTAATGACACGTTTAATATTGGTTTCCAAGTCGTCAATTGTTGCTGGCTTGTCTACAAAAACCAACGACTTGACGTGTCCCCAAAGAAAATAATCTAAAGGGGTCAAATCACACGATCGCGGCGGCCAGTTGGTGGGCACATTTCTCGAAATAACTTGGCGTTGTTGTGGTGTAAATCTTTCCATGATGAATTGTTAGTCCTTACTGAATGAAATGATATTTAAATTTGCCAAAAGTAACAACTGGTTTCAGAGATATCCCTTTCGCAAATGAATTTCGTCCGCCATCAGCTTATGAGTACCATAATTTGTAAACCAACATTTGTGCTCAAATATTAGCGAAATTGACCACTGTGCATCAATGATGACGATGGCTCCGACGACGACGACGACGGCGAGACGACGTTAAAGCCGAAGCTAATGACGAGCGCAATGGCGGCGTTTGAGTTTTAGCATTAAGGCGGCTCGCAAGGCGCGTTTCGGTTCAGTCGAGCAGAATACTTTAAGCGCAGCGGACGTGTGTGTCGTGAAAATATTGTTAAATAGACTGCAACAACAACAGCAACCACAACGAGCAGCGTCAGCGTGAAATAAAAAAAACAACAGCACAAGCACGCAAGATTGGAACTGGGCACATCCTCAGACCCGAGAAATACACTTACATTAAAAACGCTCCATATACGGTGCAGGGCAACGCAGGGACGCAAGTTTATTGTGGATTTTTTTGGTTGTTGTTTTGTGGTTGTCTGTGCATTGTTTAGTGTGCCCAAAAGTTGTCTTTGTTTTGTTTTTTTTTGGTGCCTGTGTTGTTTTTTTTTTTTTGGGCATTTGCTTAATTGATTCCAATCAGTTGGCCATAACATTGTTGTTTATTTGTGGCAACAGTATTTTGGCAATGTGCGCGTAAGGTGTCTGTCGTCCCGGACGTACGCGGAATCGAGACGGTGACGTTGAGGTTACGTCAAGACAGGAAGCTATCATAACATTGTTATTGTTTAGCCACATTTTGACTTTTGGAGCGCGGCCAAAGTCAACTACAGCAACAACAACAACAACATAAACAACAAAGCCTTCATGTTGGCCAATAGTTTTGGCCATTTGGTGGATTTTCCAGCCGGCATTGCGCATCGTTTGTGGTAACTGGTGTGCGTGTGTGTCTGTGTGTGTGCTTTGGACGTCAAACCAACAAAAAAAAAAAAAAAAGGCAAAGGCGAAAAGCGCTTTTCTTGCGCTTATATAAAGTGTAATATGGAAGCATGTCTTCCACATCTAGCTCCGTGGTAACGCTGTCATCGTTCAATTTATTATTTTTCACCCAAGGTAAATACATAATTTGCTATATTTTGAATATATTATGATACATTATATATTATGAGTGTACAGTGACAGGCTCCAAATGGCAAACAAAATGTTGACAATTTATATAATCAAGTTCAACGGTGTCTTGTTTTGATGTTACGCATACGCACTGTACACAACGCCGCTTATAAGTGCTAAAATGCAAAATGGGTGAATATTTGATCCCGTAACTCTCTTTTCAAAATTGACATTTTTAAAAGCAATTTGTTTCGGGCAGTTTCCGAAACCTTGTTGCTTTATTTTGGAGCTAAGTAACTATAATCAACTTGTTAGCTTGGTCTTGTAAGCCAAGCTAACTCATTTGGGCAGCTGTTGTCTTGGCGCGTCAAAATGATTTTTGATAATTTCCGAGCTTTACGAAACACATCTAGAAAAATACTAGCTTTCATCGCTGCAAATATACAAATTGTGTATTTCTTAGATAAAAAGTTTGCAATTTTACTTTCTATTCAATACAGACCAGAATTTGATAGTCTCAAATCTCTGCATACTTTGCGTTGAAAAGAAAAAACTTGAAAATTTTGCTCTCAAAAGAAAGCGTTGCGGTGTCAAAAAGCGAGTAAAATTCATTCTTATTTCAAGAGTAGATGATTTTTTATTGACAGGCAAAATCTTATTTTGAGAATGCTTAGAATGATTTAAAGAAGAAATGCTCTGAAAGAGCAGTTTGTACTCGTTATAGGAACGTTTAGTTTTAAGTGTAAATGTTGAGTTTGATTTTAAGAAAAATGGAATATGAAAATTTTTTACAAATTCTAGAAATCAAACTCAACTTAAATTAAGATCGGCTTTTATTTCTAAGGTAGTTAAGCCGCCGTTTAAAATATTATTCAAAAGAATACAAAGCTTTTTAAAAGTCGAAACTGTTATAAGCTTTTTTATAAGATTTAAATTATTATTATTGTATAGGGTGGGCCATCTGCTGGTTTGCTTGTTAAACACTCATAATTCGGAGCATACCCGTCCAAAGTGTATGCTCTTCGACAAATTTCAAGTTCAAAACTACTCAATAATAGAGATTTAGTAAAAATTGAAAACGAAATTTTTTTAACAAATTCTATAAATCTAACTCAACTTAAATTAAGATCGGTTTTTATTTCTAAGGTAGCTACGCCGCCGTTTTAAATATTATTATTAAGAGTACAAAACTTTTTAACAGTTGAAACTGTTATAAACTTTTTAAAAAAATTTTAATTATTATTATTGTATAGGTTGGGCCATCTGTTGGTTTGCTTGTTTAACACTCATAATTCAAAACATACCCGTCCAAAGTGGATGAACATTGTTGAGTCGCCTGGAATATTGACGCGGCATCGTTCGTAAGAAAAACATCTTGCTAGGACCACTTTGCGTCGAATTTTACATGCGGATTTACACGTTTACAAATGACGCAACAATTAAAGCCCACGAACTATTATCAGCGTCGCTTATTCGTTCAATGGATGGAAAAACAGTCAGTTGAGTTTTTGTCAAAATCAAAAGTCATCGAAAATTACGATGTTTGCATACGGGCCTGTAGAGCCAGCCGCCCCGGACATTTGGACGATAATATATTTCATACATAAATGAGTAAACTTGCATTTGCCCAATTCTGTTGGAAAATATCTCAATAAAATGGGATTAACAAACAAAATAACAGATGGCCCACCCTTTACATAAAAAATTATTTCCTGAAAATTATCACCGAAAAGTCACTCTACAGAAATTAGCAGGAAATAATTCTGTTCACCAATTAAAGACAATTTTGTTACATCAAATACTTGACAACCAATTTTTGTTTTTTTTAATTGGATTTGAGCTTTCGAAACATCATAATGGAAACTATTTTGTTTTAACATTTTATAAATACCTCAAAACTTATTTGGTGGGTTATATCATTTGGTCTTAAATTTTAAAAAGTTTTTGAGTAGCAATCAGTTTTTGTTATTATTGGCCCTTTAAGGCCTATACGCAGTTCGAAAAATTTCGCGCGAAATGACAAAACTTCATATAAAAAAAAGTCCCAAATGGGATATCCCAAATGGGATTTGTTTTTTATATGAAGTTTTGTCATTCCGCGCGAAATTTTTCGAACTGCGTAGACCACTTTAGACTACAAGCAAAATGTTTGATTCGTAAAAATTCCCTATTTTTAAATTTTTCCCTTTATTTTTGTGTGTCGGGTAATTCCGCTTTTCCAATAGAAATTGTTTCTGGTGTTAATGTTAACCCATCTAGGGCAGATATCGGGTGGGGTATTAAGTATGAAATGGAGGCTGGTGGTTGGGATTAGTGGGAGTCAGTCTGACGATTGTTGAGCTTATTGTCTTAAAATAGATTATGCATTGACATCTTAAGTGGGTTGTTACCAGTTTGATGTCAATTCCATTGAGTCTTGGTGGGTTTTGTGGTTAAAATGTTTTTGTGAATACCACTTTATTAAATTGTCTGTTAATGTTATTATATTATAATTTTCATTTCCCAAAAGTTATTTCGGGACTTTTGGGAATTTCGGTAAACTGCCAAAAATTGCGCCCATATCTTAATAAACTCTACCGTCCCGATACCAACACTCATGCAAAATAGATTTGACCGGTAACATTTCTATATTTTAATAAATCTTAAAAGATTACGAAGTTTAAGTCCTGATATCTAAGATGTTATTAGTATAGCCAAGTCAAACAGCGACTTGTGTCGATATTGCGCATACGTACTGTAAACAAGATCGCTAAGACTTTGAATGTCTTAACTATGCCTAAGCATAAATTTTTTCCTGATAAGATTAAGGACATTGTAGATTTGTGAAATGAAGCCGTGACAGACCTTAGGTTCTCTTTGCAGCTCGAAGTTCGTTATCAATATTTTTCCTCCTATTAAGAGCTAGGGACACAAAAGTTAAAATGAGCATTATTAGTTTTTCAAAATCATGTTGATATTGTAGCTCGTTCTCCTGTTGGTATATTTATAATGGTTATATTTAGATTAATTCAAGACACCGCCGTTCGGATTCGGCTATAAACTGTAGGTCCCTAGTCTCTTCGAACGGTTATTAATAGAGATCCCCATGCTTAACCTAGGGGCGACTGACAATAATAGGCTAGTCAGGGAATTATATATATACTTATATTAATAAAGATAGGTTAACATATTTTCCGGTGTCTCAGATCCGAAGGTTGCGCTCTGTTGGATCTTCGCCTTAACCTATGATCTGCAAGTGCCCAGGTTAGCGAATTTGAACATATTTTCAAGCTAACCTCGCTAAGATGGTTTTTGATATCCCTATGACAGCTATGCCAAAGTCTTTAGATAGATTTCTTTTCCTCACTTACCAGGAAGCATCTATTATTTTGTGAAGAGCTTTGTTTTTAATTTTTTGTAGTCTCATCAGTTTTGTTTTTGGTGCTGCTCTCCAAACTTGAAGTCCATACGTGCACGTAGGTTTTATTATAACTTTGTAGAGCGCTATTTTGTTGAATATCGAAAGCTTACTGCGACTGCCCAGGAGACAGTTCATTTTGGCCAATTGAGTCTTGCAGCTTACTCTCTCACTCTCTCTCTATTCCTGTTATACCCAGTGGGACATATGGTCTCTACAAAACGTTTCCATCGGCTACGATCCTTCGCGATGACCTTGACCTCCTTAAAAGATTTCCCTGTAGACTTAAGTTCCTTCTCGAGTGTCCGCTTCCAAGCGCATCTAGGGCGTCCTTTCTTTTTGCTACCTTGCGGGTTCCATCCGAACGCTTGTTTACATAGTTCTGTGGGAGCCTTGCGAAGGGTATGGCCAATCCATCTCCACTTTCTCTGCTTTATTTCTGTCAGTATGGGTAACTGCATGCTTTTCGCCCAAAGGTCTGTGTTGTTGATTGTTTTGGGCCACCAAATCCGCATCAAACGCCTTAAGCATTTGTTGACAAATACTTGCAGTTTGTTTTTGAGCAAGTCCGTCATGAGCCAGTTTCCACATCCATACAAAAGAATCGATTTGAGGTTAGAGTTGAAGACACGCAGCTTTGTTTGGTTGGAAATCGATGCGGAGTTCCATATTTTATACAGCTGAGCGAACGTACTGCGAGCTTTAGCGATTCTATTTTGTATGTCGTCTGCGGCACCTCCGTCTGTAGATATAAAACTTCCCAGATAGGTGAAGCTGTTCACGTTTTGGATGGTGGAATTTGCCTCGTTAAAACTGCTACTCAGAATCGCCACATTCGCATTAAGTGATCCTTGCAGCTTACTATGGCTTGGTTATGGTACTGTATCCAGTAGAGCTTTTTGTCCAGTTGTATTCCAAGATAAGGGTGTGAGTTCTTAAACATACAAGTTACTATGCTCGTAAAAGCATGAAACTTGGACAAACACTTCGAAAGATATGGAAAGATTGTATTAATTTTATTGTATTAGATCCCTGTTCCAATCAAATTGCATGTTTGGTAGTTACAGAAACAGATTACAAGTTTAATAAGAAGGATTGCGTATGAAATATGATTTCAAGTTTAACTGCGGTTTAATAATGCGGTCTTTCCTTATCCCCACTTCCTAGTAAAACCCTCTTTTCGGAGTCTTACTTGCAGCAACCAAGACCCATGCACGTCTGCTAGGTTCATGCTTGGGTATAAAAAATATGCCAAACCTATCGAGAGCCGCTTAAGATTCGCATCGAGCTTTTACTAATCGAACATGTCCATGCTCTAGAAAATTGCTTTACGTCTGTCTAGTTGGGGCAACAATTCTTTTCGGCTAGCTTTTCTCTAACCTCTAGACAATCTTAAATATATGTATAGTATTATTTCTTAATGCATTAATATCATTTAAAAAAAAAAAAAAGAAAACAAAAACAAACAACCTACGCGTTATCCTCCTCTTTTCGGTCCTTTTGATAATTATGTAGCTAATCTGTCATGTTAAGCAATTTAACATACGTAAAAGTTTGTCAGAACATTTCCAAAAGCTTCTGAAGCCGAAGCTAGGACTTTGTAGCTGTTAAGATAAGTGTCCTTTTATATAAAATACAATTTTTGCTGATTTCTTTTATTTTGTTACGCATACGCAACATGGTACGCAAAGCTGCTTTATGTAAATGAGCGTTTTCCCAGGGACATATCACAATTAATTTTAAGCTCACCCTAAGCCCATATGTATTGGTCTATGTGTGTGTGTTTGTGTGCGTGTTTGCATTGTGTGACCCGATTCTTGAAAATGTGCCACCATTTCCTATCCAGCTTATTAAGTAAATGCTAGTAAATACGCGCACTTACTTTGGATATGAAAGAAAAATAAGAGCACGGACTTAGCATGAGAAATGGACAATTTTGCAATCAGTCTTTGCCAACAACTTAAGAATTTTATAAATCTGTTTGCACATTGAATTTGATAAAAAAGTTATTTAATGTATGTAATCCTTGGGAAACTTTAGCTAACCAAAGACTTTTCAAGTTGACCATTTTGCTCGTTAACGTCAAAGTCAACGTGCGATTTTCTACTGGATTTGCATGCAAAATGCAGTGTCAAGCAAACAGGTTAAATTATTCTTAGTTATCCTTGGTAATCCTTGTTATTGCAAATGACGTTTCCTGCATAACAAGTTGAGCCAAGCCTGGGTCAGCTGTTCGGAAGTGTTACATAGAACTCATTATTTTGTAATTGTTAATGCCTTTGTCTTTGGCTATAACAAAATTCGACACTGTTTCCATTGTTCCTGTAGTTGTTGCTGTGAATTGTCCGTGACTATGCGAGAGCAGGCCAAAAAGTAATCGACGCAGCAAGAAAAGCGATACTTTTCCCTTTTTTGGGGCAAAGATGTTGTATAAACAACATAATCTGTTTATAATTTTAATATCTTCCAAAAAGCAAGATATCTTATGGTTTTCAAAAATGCCAAACGCTAAACTTTGTATCCCTGAAATGGCTTGATCTGTTAGCACCCTTATTATGTGAGCTGAACCAAAAATAAGAACTGGTTAGATGAAGCGAACTAGCTGGGGAAGTAGTTGTAAAACAAAGGAAAAAGAACATTGAGCGTGAAAAGTAAAAGCTTAAACTTCCAAATATTGGGTGGGCCATCTGTTAGTTTGTTTGTTAATTGCATATGCAAAATATGCGTATATTTTCCAACAAAATTTGGCACATGTATATATAAAATGCAATTTTGAAACTACTCATTTATGTATGAAAAATAATATCGCCAAAATGGTGAACATCGTAATTTTCGATTATTTTTATTTTTTGACGAAAACTCATCTGGCTGTTCTCCATACATTGAACGTATAAGCGACTTTTACGCGTTGTCCGCTTGTTAAACAATCCATGAGTAAAATTGAGTAGTTTTAAACTTGACATATGCCAAAGAGCATCCACTTTGGACGCGTATGTTTCGAATTATAAGTGTTTAACAACCAAACCCACAGATGGGCCACCCTGTCACAATAATATTTTTTTACACTCGAGCCATTTCTTGTGGATCCCACCTAGGAGGAAAAATTAGCAAAAGTACCATTTGACATGATTTACCAATGTGAAATGCTGGAGTGGTCAAAATAATTCCTTGTTTTATATTTAATGGTTGAAATCTAATACATTTCAACAGAAATAGTTTAAAGCCAAAATTTAAAATAATTGTAATTGCCTAAGCAAGGAAGGCCAATTACTTTTTAGCCTCCCCTTGCAGCAAGGCGAAAACATTTACTTTTAATTAAAGAAGTGTTTGAACAACGAAGCGTCCTACCAAAAATAAATTAATTTTCACAAGAGTTTAAATGTTTGATGTGGCACGTAGTCAACCACCTAACTTTATTTGAATGCTCACAAACCATCGTAAATATAATATAATAATTGTTACGATGATATTTCGTCATTTCTGATTGATGATAGACATTAGTGAAACATGGACGGCAGTAGAAACAAAAATGTAGCTATGAAATAATAGGTATACATACTGGTTCGATAGTTCATGTACTCATCGATAACTTAAGGCATGCAAAAACTGAGTAGAATTTCCCAAGTCGTGCATTTTTTTTCTTTCTCCTGGAACACCCCTGGAAAAAATAATAGCTGTGAAATTCATTTTTTAGCTTAGCTTGTTTTTCAAGTACTTTTTGTAGTATTCTTTAAGAAAGCAACGTAAAAAATACTACCCATAAAAATACTGTAAAGCAATTTCATTCACTTGTGATGGGAATTTCAAAAATCCTTACCGTGTGCTAACTCTTATCATAAAATGAAACTATTCTTTGGCCATAGTTCTTAATCACATTCGGCCATACTTCTTTTTTGCAATATTTTATTCGGATTCGTACCGAATAATTTATTCGAATATTTCATTCGGATGTGATTTGGAACCACATGTTTGGCGCTCCCAATTTCACAAAAAGGTATTCTTTATGTGGTTTGAATCCGATTACTTTGTTGCAAGCGAAATGGGTTCAAAAGTGCACCTAAATAAAAGTGAAACTCTTAGATTCTATTTATTTCAATTTCAAGTTCATTATCATCATCATCGTTTAGCTCTATAACCCGGGATGGGTTTTGGCTTTCTCTACAATCTTCGTCCATTCGTCTCGATCTTGTGCAAGGTGAGTTACCTTCCACGTATTGCAACCATAAAGGAGAACCGATTTCACGTTGGAGTTGAAGATGCGGATTTTAGTGTGCAAGCTGATGATGCTGCTTTGCCATATGGCGGCGAGGATGCCGTAAGCAGCTCTAGCTTTGTTGATTCGGTTTTCAACATCCAACTCAGCACCTCCGTCTGCCGTGACCATGCAGCCGAGATAGCAGAACTCATCGACCACCTCAAACTGTTGATCATCAGTTGTAACATACAATGGGATGTCGTCTCGCAGGCTCAATACTTTTTTTTGGCCGAGCATCATCTCTAACGAGGAGTTGCTCTTCAGAACGAGTCAAATCGATATTGCGTCCGAAATAAGAAGAAGAAAGAGGAAGTGGATCGGGCATACGCTCCGCAAAAACGACAGCGACATAGCAAAGCAAGCAATGCGCTGGAATCCCTTGCAGCAAGCAGGGCGCAGAGTTGCAAGACCACGTACCACTTGGAGAAGATCTACGGAAGCTGAAATGAAATCTCTCTGGGGTTAGCCTGGAACGAATTAAGAAAGATAGCCCAAAATCGAGTTCGGAGGAAGATGATGGTGCCCTATGCTCCAATAGGAGATAAAGGAAATCATATATATATATATTGTGCAAGGTCCTTCCAATTTCTTATACCGATTGTTCGAATGTCATCTATTATACAATCGATCAGCCTTTTCGCGGATGTCCCTTTTTTCTGGCCCAAGTTAATTTATATATTAGTATCAGTTTCTGCGCGCGTGTAACGTCATCCATCTTAGCCTTTGAGATTTTATAAATTTGACAATGTCTTCGCCTTGTAATAGCCCTAGCAATTCTGCATTGTATCTTAACCTATATTCGTCTCTTTCATTGCGCTTTGATCCGAATATTTTTCTTAAGATCTTTCTTTTAGGTAGTTAGGTATTTATTAATAACTATTTTTAGTCATTTTTTTTTTATTGCATCAACACAAAAAATAGCATGCACAACCCAAAACGAATTTTTGGCATACGTTTACATGGTTCATGTCTTGCATACAAAAATTTTTATATCTCGCAAAAATGATTCATGTCTTGCATAAAAAAATTTCCCTTGTAATAAGTAGAGCTTAGTCGTGGTCAATTTCAATCGAATGTGTAGAGCTGTGCTAACAAAGAGTAAGGGAAATATGGAAAGATGTCAACAGCAAAAAATGTGAAATTGGGAGCACGCAAAAACGATAACGAACAAAATTTATACGTTTTTTACTCCCAAATACCATTGCTTCGGGCCAAATAATTAAAGGCTATAAAAAGTGTTTGTTATTTGATGAAAAAAAAAAATTCCCTCTGTACAAATTTTCAATATTTTTTGTAAGTGCTCATCTATATCATAAACGAAACTCCATGCAAACTTTCAGCCGCCAAACTCTTAACCTTAAGGCTCTTGCTTGATCAATGATAAAAAAAATCATAAGTCAGTCAGGTCGTACAATTTTATAAGCTATATATAGATTGAAAGATAAAATATTAACTAAAATTTAATTATATTATAGTTGTTGTGTGGTGTCTCGCCCACGGCGCCAACGCGGTCCACTTATGACAAGCCCTGGTTCTCCCAAAAGTAAATGCAAGTTTTTTCAATTTTCGCATAATGGTATGTGTTGCTGAAATCTTTAATTTTTCATTATTATTTCTTTTTATTTAATTTAACATTTTTTTCCTACTTACACTTATGGTTTGCCTGCGCCTCACATGCAGAGCTGGGCAGCCCATAGCCCAAACGGGCACTTTTTGTTCGTGCACTTATGGCAGAGCGCTCTCTATTTGCCCAGCTCTGCTCACATGCGATCTTGACTGCACTCAAGTTCTCTCACTAACTGATTTGAGCCGGTCACTTGCTTGACTGCATGGTAGAATAAACAAGGTATGCTATTCACTGCACTGAAACCTTATTTTTAGTCTGAGCAAAAAAGTGAGAGAGCGAAACCACCCCCATTGCTGTTGTTGTGCGTAGGCAAGCATATTAAAAATTTTTTTTTTGTGCTGCTGGTTGCAACTAGAGTGGCTTATTTTTTACCGCTGCACAAAATTACGGTAAATGCTAAAAAACTATGCGCGGAAACAACCTTTCTCGTGAAAAATATCAACGAAACTAAAATAAGGTTTGAGTTGCGAAAATTTTTCGGGAATAGCATACCTTGTTTATTCTACCATGGCTTGACTGCAGCATGGTGGAATAATATAAGGTGGGGTCGTCAGTAATAGCTATCCCTTATTGTATGTAGCGTGGGAGTGCGAGTGAGAGGTCAAAAGCTTTTATGTTAGGAAAGCTCTCTTAGCATTGATTCGTGAAAGTGAATGAGATAGATACATATTTTGTTGATGTTTGTAGATAAATAACAAAGAACAATTCAGATATGTTTTATAGTTAATATAATAATTAATTCTATTCTAGTCTAACTTTAAGAAGTTTCCTATTGCCCATCATTTTATGCTTTTGGTTTTGTACTGCAAGTTTCGTGTTTAGAAAACAAAAGACACACAGCTAAAATTTTCGTCGTGACCATCCTTACAGCAAGTTTTGCACTGACGATAAGGGCTATAAACGAGAAAGTTAGCGTTCGCACGACATCACCTTATTATTCCACCATGGACTGCAGAACCTATTGCAGTAGCTGCTACAGTCCAGCATATGGCTAGCTCAAGCCGCATTTCGTGCAGGTGCGAGCGAGACAAACACACAGTGTACAAGATCCGTTACTGGAAGTGCTACTGACAAGCACCCCAGTAGGAACTATTGGAAAAGTCGACGCGGAATATTGCTATTTAGCGACGCAACAAGAGTATTATATTATGCAAAAAAATATGCGTATTTTTAATACTTTTATGACTTACATATTATATATGTACATACATATATTATATTTGCGTATAAGCAATTCCTGCATAAATGAAAACTTCGCTTAAAAGACAATATTTTATTTTTACTAATATGTATTTATACCAAATAAAGTTCACTTGAAGCTTGATAATTCCATAGCTTGCATGAAATTCTGCCAGAGGTACAAGTTGTTCTAGCTTTCAACTTGGCGCATCTTCCATGGTATACCTTGAAAGTTTTCCAAACAAAACAAAAACAATTTATTTGGTTTGAATTAACAACAGACGTTGTCTGCCCAATTAAATAGCGAAAGTTAACGAACAAAAGTATCTACAAACAAAAAACTCTTGGAACTAAAACAACAATATCAAGCGCTTTCTCAAATAAAAGAATGAACATTTGCTCCATGTCAAAGTCATTTTAGTTTTCAGATGATTAAGACCACAAAAGTGGTAAAAACGTGCCCGCTGCACACTTTTGGCAGTAACTGTCTGACTTGTCTTGGCAATTGCGGTTCCAGCCAATGCCGTCTGCTGCGTTTTAATTGTGCTTTGTATTCTGTGCCCGAAGCGCAATTTAAGTGGAGGAGACCCCAGCACATCCATGCAACAATTGTTCCATGTGTCAACTGAGTAGTTTTTGTTTTTGTTGCTGTTGCAGTTATTGTTGTAACCCCGACACAAGTTGGCAAGACGCAATTAGACCATACTCAACAGTATGGCTTTTTTTTTTTATTTTGTATGCTCTTCAAGTAGTGTATATTGATTTTATGGGGCAGTTTGCTTCAATTTCAATGGTATAAAGAATGTATGTATATGAATTTTTATTTTAGAACAGGGCTGCCTAAAGGCTGCTTATGGAAGAGCTAACACCAATACATATGCAAGAAAAACACTAACACATCTAAAGCAAACCGTTTTTTCATGTCATGCACTGACAAAAATAGTATATACTCTAATACTGGGGTGCACCAGAAAACCATTTCTTGTCGATTTCATTGCAATTCCTATTCTTGGTGCCACAAACATGATTTGCAACGGTTTCAAAATCTTTGCCAAAATTGCATGAGATTTCATTAAATTCACCAATAAGACCTAGTTTATCTTTATCTTTTATCTTTATCTTTATGTCTTCATAAATCTAATGTTTTAATTCATTTTTTCGAAATCCTTATTAAAAACTATGGTGCATTTGCCATTCTGTGTCAACGTGCAAAATCTTTTCGTGGTTAGGAGTTGCCACCTAGTTGCTTCAGTACAGCAACATTTCGAAGTTATAATTTTGGCATATTAATGGTTGTTTTTGATGTTAAATGAAAGTTAAAAAATTGTTTTTTTTTCATTTTACCTAAGTTGTCATTATGAAGTGCTACAAATTTAATGCATAGTTAAATAAATAAATGCTGTGCACCTTTTTCTCCTAAGGTGGCAATCAAGGAGTATCAAACTCCTTGGGTGGCAATGTACGGTGTTTTACGCATGGCTGTGAATATCAAAAGTTCAGCAGTTTAGCCACAACAACATATAAAAAATTTAAAAAAAAAATGAGAATAATTTAATCTAGAGTCGTTTTAAGTAATTGGCGAGTTCATCAAAAATACTAAACCCAACTTCTACAAGTGCACAACAATAAGAATAACAATTTTCATTAGCTTTTGTATTATTGTCTTTATCAGTGTGTGTGTTTTAAATGTTCACTTCATTTGTTTAGCGCGGTGCACAGCATACATAATTGTTGCAACCTTTGCTGGACTGTATGACAGCCTTGAAGCGATCTATGTAGAGGTTTTTCGACCTCTTCTCTCGACTTTTTCTTTGTTTGGGTGTCTTTTGTAAGGCCTCAATGTCAAATAATCCCTCAATGTGCATTTTAAAAATTATTTTCTATTTGCGTGCATATTTGCAAATGTAAACAAACAGAATTTGCCATTCACAACGCTGAGGACAGCTGTTGAGCCGTAGGCCTGTCATACAAACTCTTGTATTGGGCGGTACAAATATTTGAACTTAATTTTAATTTATTTTGTAGAAAGGGCAAGCAAAATGAAGCAAAATATGCTGAAAATTATCGCTTAACGTAATAAAGAATAAACTTTATTGGATCACTGTTAATAAACATTTATTCAAATAAGTTTATAAATGTTCTAAAATAATTTGTGGAAAGTAGCAACCCTTTGCTGCCATTCTTGCAAAAGCGCATTTGAAATTAGTTGTCCGAAAAATTAAATCTTTGAGATTTTTTAAAGATTTGGTTTCAAACCGTTGCCAAAATCGTTCAAGATTTCTGTGGCACCCCCGATAAATGTTTTTTTTTCATTGTAACTATTTTTTCTTTGCAAGCTATGCCTTAATACTCACATGCACAAAAATTTTGTGTCCGCGATCAATCCCATACCTTTTTTTTTAAGTGCAAGAGCAAGGTGAGTAAATGGCAAACAGCTCTCTCTCGTAGTTGTGTATTTTGCACCCAGTAGTGAATTACATTTCATAGTGAAAGGTTGTGCAGGTGCCGTCGGCAAACGGTTGTATTTGTCCTCGCTCGTTTTTGTTGAAGTTCTAATGTGGTTGATTGTTTGATTTAGATGAAAAATTTAAATATTTATTTTTTAATATGCTGGTTTTCAACGCATTAAATTTCTAAATAAGCTTTTAAGAATTAAAAACAATAAACAAAGATTAATCGGCAATAAAAAATATCTTTAAATTTTATTGTAGAATTAAAAAAAATGTTTAAATTGAACTAACTAAGAATTTTATTTGTTAAAGAAAACTAGTCCATCTACAAATTCCAGCAACAACAAGCGATCACAATTTCAGCAACACATACAAGCAGCAATAATAAAACAAACATAGAAAATGCACAGCAATGCAAATTAAAAAAAAAATTGCCCACATTATGCTTACTCGCTCTCACTACAGTAGCATCTTGCTCATATGCACATTTTTTCTTATGGATGTGTCTTTTTCGTTCTTCGTACTCAGACGTTCAGAGAGCTCAAACGAAAAACAATAACAAAATTACAGTGACAATCAATGCGCCAGCAACAAAAATATACGCAAGGGTTGTTTCTGTGCTCAGAGAGCAAAGAGAGTAAGGAAGAGAACTCGCGAAATTGTTTTTGTAATTTGCATTGTATGCCTAAGATCATGGTAGAATAAACCATGCCTAAGATGGTCAAAAAGAGAGCGGCCGAAAAATGAGAGTGTGCTAGTGAGCTATGCACTGCGCAAATGAATTACATATGTTGCAAAATGTTTTTTCATTTATACTTTTTATTCATCGTTATAATTATTTGCATCTTAATATTGTTATTACTCTTAGTTTTTTAATTATGGTAATTATAAAGACTGTCAAAATAATTGAATTAAATTTTATTTATCATCGAAAATGTTAATTCATATATGTTTAATTGATTGGCCATATAATTGGCCATTGTTTAAATTATATTTTATTAATTTTTTAATTTAAAAAACGCGTTAACTGCCAATATTTTAATATTATATATATCATTGTGATAACTGGTCATAGCGACCCATTCGATCATTTACTTCTCTCAGTGCACAAAACGTACAAAGCCACAGTTGAGTTGAAATGAGTAATCATTTTGCTCTCTGCTGTGCTCAAATTGACGACTTCGGCTTGCTTCGGCCTCGTGTCTGTGTAACTGTACTAGCTAAAAGTGCCCGTTTGGGCTATGGGCTGCCCAGCTGTGCCCATGGTGGAATAATAAGGTGATGTCGTGAGAACGCTCACTCTCTCGCTTGAAGGCCTTATCGTCAGTGCAAAACTTGCTGTTGTAAGTAAGGTTGGTCGCGGGCGAAATTTTTAGCAGTGCGTGGTTTGTTTTCATTTTTATACGCTTAAGAATGCCAAAAAATTATGGGCAATTGCAAACTTGTAAATATTAGACTACAATAAAATTAATTACTATTTTGCTATAAAACATATCTGAATTGCTCTCTGTTATTTATTTACAAACATCAACCAAATATCTATCCATCTAATTCACATTCACAAAGCATTGCCACATGAGCTTTCCTAACAGAAAAGCTTTTGACCTCTCATTCGCACTCACACGCTACATACAATAAGGGATAGCTTTTACTGACGATACCACCTTAAATTATTCCATCATGGCTCTGCCTAAGAGCCATTACAAAAACAAAAAGAGCCAGATGAGCTATGGGCCTGGGCACCCCTGTTTTAGAACATATCCGTGTATCAAAAGCAGAGCTTTAATTGGAAATTCACAATTATAAGATACTCATTATAAGACATACCATTATATCAAAGTTAAGCCTTTGCCTTTAATGTGTCCACGGTGTCCAAAAAGCGTTCCTTAGATAGCATTACAAAAAATTAAGACGAGGCAATTAGAAAAAGAAATAATGCATTATATAAAAATTTAAACATTCTATATTTCTCATTGATTGAACCACAGTAAAATATTAACTAAATATTTGAATTGTCATGTGAGACGCTTATGCTCACAGCTGATTTAAAGTTTAAATTCATCAAGCTCTCTTAATTTTGCTTTCAAAATTAGCCACTTTTCTCTCTTAAATTTCTTCTGTTCTTTTTTCTCTTTTTTACTCGTTTGTTTCTCTTGCTCTGTTCTCTTAAATTCATTCAGTTGCTGCGCTAATTCATCTATCTCTCTTTCCACCAAAGCAATACGCACATCAATTGGTAGATCACGGTGTAAACGCGGTGGTTCGTGTTCATATAACTCCAAGCTATGAATGTCCCTAAGACGTTTGCTGCAATCCTTGCACAGAGTAAATTCTCTCCACTGGTTGCCATTATGCGCCGGCGCACCGTGACTTAAGCTCTGCGTGCAACGATATTCAAATAGTGCCTACAGAATACTTAGTTACTGTGGATACATAGTCAAGTGGAGCTTAAGGACTTACTTCATTTTTGTAGCTCATGATTAAAAATTTGTTTTCTTTTTTTTGACTTTGCTACTTGCAATTTTTGCTGCTGTCAAAAAAGTGATTAGTAATGTGAGTGTTGCCTAATCTGAACAAATATTGTTTTGAACGTTTAACAGCACTACTTATTATAATGCACTATGAATTAAAGTTGTCAAAAGCATTTTATCGATATATTTTAAATCAGTGGTCGGCACAAAATACACTTGCATTTTTTACTTGCGTATGTATTGAAGTTTTCTCTGTCGCAGTGACGCAGAGAAAACAATATCAGAGCAACAAGAGCCGAAGCCACGCACCATCAACTTCGTGTTTGTTGCTTAGCAACGTCGAGCAACGTCAGCGTCGCAATACGTCACTGCGGCAGAGAAAATTTCAGTACAAAAAGCACGCACACATGCATGCGTTTTGTGTATAACACATGACGTGTGTCGACGACGCTAATCCCTATGCACGCGATAGTGCCATGCCGACCACTGTTATAAATTGATTTCCGTAACTCAACTCAAAAGTTTTTCTTGTTATTTAAAGTGTATATGTGCTTCGTTTCTTTTGTTTTGCCATTTTTGGCCAAATCCAACACAAAAGGATTAAGTTTCAATGCCAACGTTAAAGGTTAAGTGTAAAATTTCAGGCATTGTTTGTTTACACCCTCAGTCTCGAAAACACTTTGACTTTGATGCAGCATTGATTTTCCCCTTGTCGATTTTGAGTAGCCACAAGGTCAAGCAGTTTACCTTTGTTTCATACCTGTAGGGTATACTAAGCCAACCCCAAAAGCAAACAAATCTCAAAACAAGCTGCTAAAATCGCGTATTAAAAAGCTGGTTAAACATATAACGCTGTACTCCCAACTACTGGTTACTCTATATTAAATATAAGCTTTAAGGCCCATACGCAGCATGCAAAAATTCCGCCGAATTGTCAAAACTTCATATAAAAAAAAAAACTCCCTTTTTTGGGGTTTTTTTTTATATGAAGTTTTGACATTTCTTGCGGAATTTTCGCTTTAAGACCCATACGCAGCATGCAAAGTTTACGAATGTAATGAAAAAACTTCATATAAAAAAAATAGTGTGCAAATTCGTGACAATTTTTTTTATATGAAGTTTTTCATTACATTCGTAACTTTGACATGCTGCGTATGGGCCTTTAAGCTTAAACCATCCATGTTGAAAATTTGTGTATATAAAATACACTCAAATTTTTTTTTCTTGCGTATGTATTGAAGTTTTCTCTGCCGCAGTGATGTATTGCGACGCTGACGTTGCTAAGCAACAGACACGAAGATTATGGTGCGTGGCTTCGGCTCTTGTTGCTCTGCTTTGCTGCCATGGTATAATTATTCAAAACAAAACGTATCAGCTTTGGTTAAGATACAATAATAAATCAAGTGTATATGGCCTCAACTGATTTACGGACCTATGGCTGCTATATAGGTTTGAATATATTTTTAGATTTTTTTTCGGGCACATGTATCTATCTAAAATATTTTTATTAAGGCCCTTTGCTCCAATTAGGAACCTAATCTAGGACACTATCTAAAATATTTTCAAATAACAAATTTGATGAAGCTAGGTTTAGATAATAATCATTTTCTTTCGCTAGATAGGTAAATTCAACCACTGTGCCCCGAACAGGCATATAAATTGGTCTAAATCGAGTTCACTTGCCGTTCTCTTGTTTTGGTATAAATTTTCTGGAATCAATTTTTTTTTCCATCAGTTGTTACTAGTCCCATATACTCGTTACGCTTTCCTTGTAGGGTATCAGAAACAAACGGCATGCGGGCCTCTTAACTTAAATTGTGCGCATTAAAGTAGGCAACAAAATTTTTGCGCGCCGTTGCTTGCAACAGGTGCATGAACAAGAGCGCAAAAAAAAAAACATGGCGCCAGTCACCGCATTTCGTAGACTCTTAACGTCACTTGCTTAGTTCAATACGGGCGTTGATGCATGCATTTTTTGGCATCAATTGGAAAAATTAGAGTATAAACCATCTTCCTACCTACTTCCGAAAAAATAAGCATATGTTTGTTTATATGGTAAGTTCTGGTTTTTAAATGTATAAGATATGGCTCAAGGATAGGCTTCGTGAGATGCCAAATTTGTTTTTAACAACAAATAAATATGAAACTCCACTTGTGCTTTGAAATTTTTAAGATAATGTGAACCCTCACCTCCCCCGCGCCTACTTCTACATCGTTCTTTGCACAGCGCGATCTTACCACCACCAAACAGCACCAAGGCCACGGCATTGCCGTGAGAGTAACAAAAAGTGAGAGAGAGAGAGAGAAAAGCAAGTAAAAATACGATCTGGCACACAAGCTAATGCATGCACACTGGCAGTTGTATGTAAGTGTTCGTTTTGTTGTATTCACGCAATGCATACAAAAACAATTCTTTCGTTTACACACATACACATGTGCTGCGTGCTGACCAGCCGCGGCCGCTTTACTCTCCTCTCTATACCATGACCACGGTTCGCTCTCTTAAAAAGAGCCGAAGTCATGAACACCAACACAACGTCAGCGTCGCAATTCGTCAATGCGAAAGAGAAAATCAAAAGCAGCTAACATATTTTTCGTTTAACAAAATTAAAAAAAAAAAAATTGTGGAAAGAACCAAACGAAAACGAACAAACTTTATTCGTTCTCCGGATCACGGCCGATTATTATTTTGTGCATTTTTTGTTGACATAATCAATTATTAGAAATTGTATAGTTATCAGCTGCCTTCGGTTAATCTGTTTTATTTTCTTGAGAATATTTGTGTATAAATAAAAAATGGGGATGCCAACTTTCATTCATTATATGTAAACATTAAAAAAATAATGACTCGCAATTTCGATACGCATAAAGTTTGCAGATTGTGCTAAACTGAAAGCGTAAAAACAAATGTTTTTAATACAGAAGCACAAATTTTCGCACACTGTTTACTTCTAAAAAACCGCTCTAAATTTTTTAAGAAATTCCCAAATCGTGTGGTCAGCAAGCGGATGCTTCATTTTATTTTGTTAGGACTTTTCCTTTTGGATGTGTGAAAATGTCTAATTTTGTGCCAAAAATCATCATTTGCGGGAAGTGTTGATTTTCTTGTTCCGTTCGAAGAAAACGGCAGCTGAAGCGCATCGAGAGCTCCAAAAAGTGTACGGAGATGCTGCTCTAAGCGAAACAACGTGCCGTGATTAGTTCCGTCGCTTCAAAGACGATGATTTTGATGTTGTCGACCGTCCACGTAAAGGAAGATCCAAAACCTTCGAAGACGCTGAGGCATTGCTCGATGAGGATTCGTGCCAAACGCAAGAAGAGTTTGCTTCAGCATTAGGAGTTACCCGCCAAGTCATTTTCAAGCGATTGCATGCGTTGGGAATGATTCAAAAGCAAGTAATTTGGGTCCCTTATGATGTGAAGCCAAGGGACGTTGAGCATCGGTTTTTCGCCTGTGAACAACTGTTCCAGCGACAAAGAAGGAAGAGTTTTACTCATCGCATCGTGACGGTTGATGAAAAATGGATTCACTACAGCAACCCAAAGAGGAAAAAATCTTGGAGACTACCCGTTCATGCTTCCACGTCGTCGGCTCGGCCGAATATTCACGCTGCGAAGGTTATGCTGTGCATTTGGTGGGATCAGGTCGGTTTTATTTATTATAAGCTGTTAAAACCGAGCGAAACCATCACTGGGGAACGGTATCGAACTCAATTGATGCGATTGAGCCGAGCACTGCGCGAAAAACGGCCACAATACGAGCACAGGCACGAAAAAGTGATTCTACAGCATGGCAACGCTCGGCTTCCCGTTGCCAATCCTTTTAAAACCTACTTGGGAACGCTCAACTGGGAAGTCCTACCCCATCCGTCATATTCCCCAGATATTGCGCCGCCCGATTGTTACTTGTTCCGCTCTTTGGCGCATGGTCTGGCTGATCGCAAAATAGCTTGATTCGTGAATAGCC
Source organism: Chymomyza costata (assembly GCA_018150985.1). Lineage (NCBI taxonomy): Eukaryota > Metazoa > Arthropoda > Insecta > Diptera > Drosophilidae > Chymomyza > Chymomyza costata. The sequence continues at coordinate 27,324,929 of JAECWU010000127.1, read as the reverse complement.
TCAAAAGACGAACACTTCTACCGTCAAGGCATTCTAGCTCTGCCAGAAAGTTGTGAAAAGTTGTAGCTAGCGATGGGCAATACTTTGAATTGGTAACCATTTTTTTGACAGTTAAGTTACATTTTCATAAAAAAACCGTGAAAATTTAGTTGCGCACCTAATACTAAAAAACCCTTAGCCAGCCAGACAAAGCACAGGTTCTTATACAACAAAATTGTAATAATAATAATACATAAGTCTAGATTTACTACAATCGAAAACTTGCAATAATCCAAAAATGAGAAAACAAAAAAAATATTTATTTTCTGTGGCTGGGACCATATGATTTATTGCATCCTTTTGCCTGTCACAAACTCAAGTACTTGAAGTGTAACAACAACAGACGCATTACTCATACGCCGTGGTTTCTGCACTTGTGTCGTCATTATTGTCAACTTAGCCTGCTTAGCTCCCTCAGGTTGCACATTCGTGCTGCAGCTGTAGCAACCTCTTGTTCTAACCTGAAACAAAGATACGTTGGTATAATAAGTTCATGCAAAAGTATGCAACGGGCAGCAGTAGGCATCTCTGCCTTATAAAGTGTACAATATTGTTTATTAGAATTCAGTTACTCTAGACAAAAGCATATCGGGGACTAGAAAAGTTAGAGATCTAGACATTTTACCAAAAGATGGCTAAGAGAGTTTTGCAAATTACAAACACATTATAAAAGTAAGCCGATCCAAATTTTCCGCATATATATTTCAGCGAAAATAAGTGAAGCGGGCCACTTTTTTTTGTCGACCTCTTCGATTTTTATAATTCCAAGAAGTTATGCTTATATGTCATTATTTGAGGTACTTTTTACTATGACAATCATGCGAGATGCCATCACTAAAATAAACATAACTTCCTCATTTATAGGTGTTACTAACTTTTTATTTTATTGCTTTTCGCAGTGAATTGGTCCCAAATAAAAAAAAAATTTTTTTCAACATTTTTTTTTTTCAAATACAAAATTTTATCTTTCATTGAAAAAAAAATTTCTGTTGATATCTTTACTCATTTAGGAGATATGACTTGTCAAAGAAAAGTCTGCCAAATGTAAAATTCAATATTTAGTTATCGATAACTCGATAAATAATCGGAATTTCGCAATAAAAGTTCATATGGTTACTATTCTCTAGTAGCTCTATTACATATGTAAACAATTTTTTTTTTGTTTTTGGCCAATACATAGTACTACTTCTCAGTGTACAGGATATATTATATTCGGCTTGTCCCGACTGTAGCCATCTTATTAGTTGTTTGTCTTGCTCTGTGGTGGCAAAAATAGCTGCATGAATGTTTTCTCAAGTGGAAAAACGGAAAATTACATGTACGTCCCACGCTGGCTGAATGGACTTCTATGTTCTCATCATGTTGGGCTTTAGATAGTGACCTAATTCCTCAATAGCACCAACTCAAGCTTCCCAAAGATTGGAACGCGAAAAATTTCTGGCTTTTCTGATACTAGGGAAGAATAGTTGACATTTTGATAAGCTATAGCAAAAATAAGAGTATATTACGTTTGTGCAAGTGTATGCAACATAGAGAAGTAGACCCCCAAACTTATCTTCAATATGTAGGGAAGTACAAAAGAAATTGATCTAGACATGTCGGTTCTTCTGAATGCCTAGGTAGTACAGGACAAAATGGCACACTGGAATTTCACTTGCTTAATGAATTAAGGACCATCAAAAAAGTCTAAAACCAAAATGGTGGCCTCCTCCCCCCGTAGGGTTTGCCGTTATTTTAACATTTGTGTCGGCCCATTTATCTCAAATTCTGTAAGTTGTACCAAAAACCTTTCAAAGCAAAAAATTATCAAAATTGAAATGCGAGTTTTATTTGTATTGGAAGGTATACCCAGAAGTTCTTATTTTCGCCGGTAGTGGGGGCCAAAAGTTACAACAACGCAGTTTTTCGTATTTTTACCCATCCCATTGCCATTTTTTGTTTTTGGTGTGTATTAAAAGATTGTAGATCTCAAAAAAGTACACAAGACTGGTTTATGAATCATGCAAGTAGCTCTAGTAGTTACCAAGTTATAACGCTTTGAAGTCTGTCCATGCCTTGAAAAACATGCAAGCGCAGTGCCAATTATTGAACGGCAGGGGGCGCTAGAGTGCTGATCGTAGCGTAAAAAAGATATGGCCACAAAATGCACAAAAAATATATACATCTTTTGAAATAAAAGCAAAACCAATCTAAACAACAAATTTTTAAAAAAATCAATAAACAATCGGACGTGCTTTGGTAAACGAAATCGAACATTTTATTCGGATACATTTTCAAACCACATGTTGGTTGCTACCAATTTCACTAAAACATTGTTTATGTAGTTTGAAAACGTTAAAGACGTTATCCATTGAAAATGTATAGCATAAACAAAGCAAAATTTTGTGGCAAGCGACTAGTTCTTGTTCTCGGCAGCCGCCTCGTTAGCCGCCGCGATAGCTTTTTCGATAAGAGTCTTCTGCTTCAGCAAATCAGCTTCTAGGGTGATTTTTCGTTCAAATTGCTTTGATATTTTGCTTATCAAGCGACCCATTTGGCGCTCATGGATTATTTTCATCTCCTCCTCAGTTGGGATGCACTCTTGCTGGTTCTGTAGTATCATCTGAAATTCATCCTCTGCAAGGGAAGCTGCAAGTGAATCCTCCATATCATCTTTACGCTGACGTAGTTTCTTTAGCTGACGATCCACCTCGGACCACTCACGGCTGTCGGCGTCATAGATGGCCATTTTATTTTTTAGCTCCTGGCTCATTGGAACCCCATAGTTTAGCAGACGACTCAAACGGCTGGACATTGTTCCACCAAAAAAAAATATACGAGTTTGTTGTGAAGTGAATTTAATCTTTTTTTAAGTTTGTTGTAACAAATATTGTGCAAATAATGTTTGAGAAGTAATTTGAAAAGAGTATCTGGCAAGTTTTCAGGTGCTTACTTGGTATTGAGAATATATAATAGTTAAAGTTTTTTTTGAGAAACTGAGTACACAAGTTACAACACATTTCTTAGCCTTTTTGGATAATTTTAAGCAAGTTAATATTGGGTTGGAACCCTGCTTCTGCGGATACTCTTTGCCAAAAATGATTATTCTTTTGATTTCCATGCCGTTAAGTTTTAAAGGTTAAGTTTTAAAGGTGTTGCCAAGATAGATCCTTGACAAAATTAGTCGGCTCTGCACCGGAAAACGATTTCGACCATTTTATTCGGATTCGTTTTAACACCACATGTTTGGGGCTCTCAGTTTCAACAAAACGAATTTTTTATGTGGTTTGAAACCGAGTGATTTGTTGCAAGAGTAATTAAAACGAATTGTCAAAATAAAATAAATAAATAATAAAATTGTTCGGAGCACGGCCGAATAACTCAATTGAGAACTGAACCTGGGCGTCAAGCCGACTTCAAAAGTGCTTCTAATTATATAAAGCAGCTTTTAACCTTGACTAAGTTTACAATTCTTAACGAATAAGAGCAAGTTTTGTAAAAAAGTCAACGTTTTGTTGTTTGTAAGGCTCACAAGAATTTACATATCTACCGCTTAATGAAACAAACTGAAAGTTTATAATTGTAACATTTTTTTCTAAAGGCCTATACGCAGTTCGAAAAATTTCGCACGGAATAACAAAACTTCTTATAAAAAAAAAAAATCCCATTTGGGATATCCCATTTGGGACTTTTTTTTTTTATATGAAGTTTTGTCATTGCGCGCGAAATTTTACGAACTGCGTAGACCCCTTAAATCTTTTGAAGTTTCCATTTAATCTTAATAACTCCAGCAGAAAAATTGTTCTGCCAAATTTTGGCCAAGCTTTTGTTTCTAAAGTGTGGAACCAAACTGCGAATATCTCATAGAGGCACAAGCTAGCGATATGATTCAACAAGCTACAGACAGATAATTCGCAACTTTAGTGCTGGACAACAGTCCAATTTAAAGAAACGAGACCAAAAGTTCTTTTCAAATACACTTTGTAGAATTTTGCACACAGACTGCCTAGAAACTGCTAAATTCTTGTACTTACTCTCTGAGAGAGTATTTGACTCCTAAAAACCCAGCACGATTGCAATGTAGTTGAGATGATGAATTTTTCTGTGTTCATATGTTGGCATAGAAAAAGATGAAAAGTTGCTAACGTCCACATAAGGCAGCAAATGCTTACGTGACGTCAGCAGTATGCTATGCAATGGTTACGATATGCTTCTAAGAAAACTGTGCTCCACTTTTTTTCGCCTTTCTTTTAGGACTCATTGGCTATGAAGCCCGCTGTTGACATTTTAGGAACTATATTCTACTTTCTTGCAGAGCTGATAAGAGCCGATGACAGGACTGTCATACTAGGTTAAAATATTCAAATTTATTTTTTGTAGTAATTGTAAGCCATGAGTGACAAAATATGCATGTATTAACTTTTTTGTAATACTGTTGAAAAATATTTTTTTTTTAAATTTATGAATTATTTTTGAACAGTGGCAACTCTTTGCTATCATTCTGATTATTGCGCATTCTTTCGTAAGCAAATGTTCAAATAATAAAATAAAGACATAATCTCACGAGATTTCTGTATCAATCAACTTTAAGTATGCAGATATACTTTCAGTTTTTGGGTACAAAAATATACTAAGTATTTCACTGTCGGGCAGCGCCGCGTTTTTATTTTTGTTAACCGTCAAAACTATCAACTAATTATGAATTTTAATTAAATTTTGCAGTTTTCCATTCATTTTGTTTGTTTGTTAGTTGGTTGCATGCTTATAAAATGAGTGCACTGCACTTATCTCAATGGCAGCTATGCCCTGTTGCATTGTTTCACTTTTGCATTGTTGCATTGTGGCATTGTTGCTTTGGTCAACAAAGTGAACAAAAAAATAATGCCAACTTTCATGGTAGTTACTTTTGTGGCATAAGTTTAAGCTGTGTGAGTGTGTGCGGCCAGACTTTGTTGTGGCACTTTTGAGCTGCTTGTTTGCAAATTCAGCCCACTGTATACTAGTACATAATATTAAAACTTTAATACCCTTAAGGCGGTAGCCGTCAGTGGAATACTCTTTTTTGTATATTGCAACTTTGGTATACAATTCCAAGCGGCTTTTGTGCCGTATCCAAACAGTTGCCAAATAAGGTCGAAATTAAATTGCAAGGTCGAGCCGACCTAAAATAGTAGTGTTGGTAAATGTTCGAAAAATAAATTGAAAAGGGCAAGCGCATCGTAGTTTAAAAACTTAAGTTCAAAGTTTGTCTGTGAATTTGGCAATATGCAAACAATTGATTACACAGACCAACATGGTTTAGTTGTTGGAAAGCTATAGGTAATTTCGAAGTAATTTGCTGCGTAGAATCCGAATCCGGGGCCAGAATTGGCCTGTCACGTCAGGATTTTGAGATATTTGAGGTTATTTACCCGAAAAACGGCGTTTTTTCCTACTTTTGAGGTTATGTACATGGTGCAAAAATTTTTTGTGGTCTCTCACTCCAGTTACATCATTTAGTACCACTCTTTCCCTTTAATTTAAAAGTTCAAGCGATTATTTTCGATCATTTCGCAAAGTTATGGCTATTCAAAGTTACGTAAATGATCGTTTGAACTTTTAAATTAAAGGGTAAGAGTGGTACTAAATGATGTAACTGGAGTGACAGACCACAAAAATTATTTGTACCCTGTACATAACCTCAAAAATAGGAAAAAACCCCGTTTTTCGGGTAAATAATCTCAAATATCTCAAAATCCTGACGTGATGGGTCAATTCTGGCCCCGGATTCAGATTCTACGCAGCAAATTACTTCGGAAATGACCCTTAGCTTTCAAACAACTGACATGACCGCGGTATTTGTAGGCCTGTGTTATCGTTATGTGATACAGTACCTATGCACTTTCATTTGAAAGGTTGAACCCAGCTGCGAATCTAGGATTTGGTCTAACTTCGAAGTGTATATATTTTAGAGCTCGCAAAAGATTTTCAACCCATTTTTCAAACTTTTTTTGTGGGGGAGGGGAGGGTCCGAGCCCGTAAACCTCCCGTGGTTCCACCGCTGGTTCAACTTATGTCAAAGTCACACAGGATTCTGCTCTAAAGGGTTTCCGCTCCTTCACTGACAACAGTAAAATATTGGCTGGTAGATTCTAAATGAAGTCAATTGAACTGCCAAGATAAAAATCGCAGTGGTCTATCAAAACAGAAGAGACTTCAAAAATGGTGGAAAAAATCTACAAAAAAAAAGGTAACGTTTGATCGTCGTGCGCATGTTTCCGAAATGCTTCATCACGCACCCTATTCACCGTATTTAGCCCCTTAGATTATCTTACTTTTCCAAACTTAAAAAAATGCTTCCTGGTAAGAGATTTGACTGCCCCTGGTTTGCGTTGTGTGAAGCTTCTTGCAAAACTATTGAGCAGCTTAGCTGAAAAATGCGGAATCCTGCTTAAAAGATAGGTATACAGATATTGGCTCGTTTTAATATACTTCACCGAAGAGAGTAAAATTTGGAGCCAACTATAGGTCTGCTGGACCTAAATCTAGTCGCTATACAGACGGACGAAGGCACACGCGTAGCTGGTATAAGCGCTACCCAAGCTAATTATAAGCATTTTGGTGCAAAGAACTTATGCGCTACCACGCCTTCTTCTGCCTGTTACATGCTACACTACCACGCCTTCTTCTGCCTGTTACTTGCTACATTACACAAATCTAGCATACTCTTGACCCTATGGCTGCAGTGTATGAAAATTTCATTTGCCACTATGATCCAACTTGCATTCACTCAATGACCCGAAAAGTATTCAACATTTTTCATCACAGTTGCAGTGCAGTCGTTTCACATTCACAACTTCGTTTTATGACCAAACAATCCAAATGGGGCAAGGCAAGGCTAACATGATGCCACCAACAACAACAATAAAAACAACAACAAAGTTGCTACACAATTGTCAGGCATGTGAGTGCTGCAGCCATTGCAAGTTGCACGTTGCACGCTGCGTCATTGTGACACATGAATTGTTAAACAGCTTTCCAGTTTCATTTCCATGTGACGTCAGAGCTCAACACATACATACATATATTGTATGCATTTGGGCAAAAGAATATAAATCAGTTGGGGCAGTGTTGCACAGTGGGATAACCTGCAGGCATTTCTGTAGGTAACAACTGTATATAGGAGGATGCAAAATGGTTAACGAAGGTAGGGTATGTATGAAAAACATATTTGTTTGCAAAGCTTCGCGACTTTGACTATATAAACAAATTAAAGTTAGGCGTTTGCTAGATCGGTGAAAATTTTTTTGAAAATATATTATTAATTTATAAACTTATTTTTGTCAAATTTAGCCCATATTTAAAAACGCATTTGTTTTCAAAGCATTGCGATTTTCTGACTCTAAAAAAAAGCACGGAAACACAATTTGGCCTTATATGGGTGGTAATCGTAGACGTTTGGCTAATCGGCTAAAAATTTTGTGAAAATCTATTATTAAACGAGAAATTTATTTTTGCTCAATATTTAAGAACACATTGCTTCAAAAGCATTGAGATTTTGCGACTTTAACAAAAATTACGTATACGCAATATGGCCTTATATAGACAGTAAAGGTAGGCGTTTTCCTGATCAGCCTGAAATTTTGTGCAAAATATAAACTTATTTTCGCTTAATTTCGTCCACTACTTAAAAACACATTTGTTTGAAAAGTTTCGAGATTTTGAGACAATAAGAATAATACGTATACGCAATACAGCCTTATGTGGGAGCTAAGGGTAGGCGTTTGCCTGATCGGCTAAAAGTTTTGTGCAAATTTATGCATAAGTTTTGGCCACTGTGCTGGCTTTGCTATTTTTAAACGTATCTATTTAACTGTTGGCGAAATTTCGATAACTCTTAAAGGAAATTAATTCCCGCCTTTGCATCGCCTGTTAAAAATATATCGATAAAATACTTTTGACAACTTTAATTCATATTAGTGTTGTCAAACTTTAAAGACAATATCTGTTCAGATTAGGCAACACTCACATAACTATTCACTCTTATGACGTTTGAGCAAAGTCAAAAAAAAAAAAAAAATAAAACAAATTTTTAATCATGTCATTTAACACGAAAAAGGGTGTAAGTTTTTAAGATCCACTTAAGTATGTATCCACAATAACTAAGTATTCTGTAGGCACTATTTCAATATTGTTGCACCGAGTGCTTCAGTCACGATGCGCGGCCGTATTATGGCAACCAGAGGAGAGTATTTCTTCTGTGCAAGGATTGCAGCAAACGTCTTAGGGACATTCATAGCTTGGAGTTATATGAACCCGAACCACCGCGCTTACATCGTGAGCTACCAATTGATGTGCGTATTGCTTTGGTGGAAAGAAAGATAAATGAATTAGCGCAGCAAGTGGATGAGTTTAAGAGAACCGAGCAAGAGAAACAAGCGAGTAAAAAAGAGAAAAAAAAGCAGAAGAAGAAATTTAAGAGAGAGAAAAGTGGCAAATTTTGAAAACAAAATTAAGAGAGCTTGATGAATTTAAACTTTGAATAAGCTGTGTTCATAAGCGTCTAAGATGACACTTCCAATATTGGATCATATTTTATTGTGGTTGAATTAATGAGAAATATAGAATGTTTAAATTTTTATATAATGCATTATTTCTTTTTCTAATTGTCTCGTCTTAATTTTTTTTAATAAAATTTAATTTGGAAAACTTTGGGTAGGTTAAATATATATATATATGTTCCTTTAACTCCTATTTGGAGCATAGGGCGTCAATTACTCCTCCTCGCCAGCGGACCCGGTTTTGTGCAAGGACTCTGAGCTCACTCCATGATAGATTGAGAGATTTAATTTCGGTCTCTGTTGAGCGTCGCCAGGTGATACGCGGCCTACCAACGCTGCGACCTGTTTGCTGGAAAGGGTTCCATCGCAACGCCTGTTTTTCAACGTTGCCATCGCTCTTCTTTAGCGTGTGGCCAATCCATTGCCATTGCCTCTTCCTAATATCTGTAGCCACATCTAACTAGTTTGCCTCTCTAAGCAGCTCGGCGTAGATAAAAGGCAAAGGCTTAACTAACTATGCTAGAAAAAAGAAACTTTAAATTTAGATTTCTCAGTCACATCGCATTAGATTCCACTTTAAACAAAATTTAATTATAAATGGTTTTTTTTTAAGCACGTCCGGATTTCAAACTTAAATAAAACACAGAAAAAATAATGTAATGATGCCAAATGAGGTTTTATTAGAAAGATGGCATGTGACAACCACAACAACGAGTTACGAAGCGCATCCTTTCAGTCCAATTTTTGACCACATTTTCGAGAATTTAAGCCGTGTTTCAGTAATAACACGTTCAATGTTGGTTTCCAAGTCGTCAATTGTTGCTGGCTTGTCTACATAAACCAACGACTTGACGTGTTCTCAAAGAAAATAATCTTAAGGGGTCAAATCACACAACCGCGGCGGGCAGTTGGCGGGCCCATTTCTTGAAATAACCTCACCGAATTAAGTTTTCAGTAAATCAGTGGTTGCGGTCGCCGTATGGCACGTAGCGCCATCCTGTTGAAATCAGAACTCTTTGACATCGATGTTACGTAAATTTGGAAATAAATATTCGTTGATCATCATTGACGGTAACACGTTGCGAATCGATAAATTTGGATTTTTCTCTACACTGGCCTCTACAACAGTGAAATTTTCTTCGGATCGTGCTGTTGTTATTGTGACTTGGTGGATTGTCAAATGAGATCGTACATGATCAAGAACACGACGAATAGCTCGTTCTTATGGACGATGATTCGGTCCATAAACTGTACGAAGAGCTCTATAAGTTTTACCAACAGAACACTGATTTTGATTGTAAATCTCGAAGATTTGAAGGAGTTGTTGTGGTGCAAATCAAAAGTGACTGGTTTCAGAGATATCTCTTTTGGAAATCCGGACCCTATTCTTAAAACACCCTTTATATATTGTTACGGGTACAGGTGAGATACTGGTTATAATTGCAAAATGCCTATAAAAAATTTGCTTTTTATTCCTGGATATGTTTAAAAATAAATGCAAGATAATCTATGACACTTAGTACATGGATAAATATATTCCAAGTAGAAAGCGTCGTGAAATTTTTAAAAGTAAAGTCTTATGATTTGAAAATCAGATTTAACTGTACTTAATTATTATTATTATGGCATCTTTAGTTTTAATTCTTTGAAACCACCAGGCATGCCACTGCATAATTTGAATTTGTAAGTTGGTTCATCGATTATACTTCTCCGAAATCTTTATGCACCGAAATTCACAAGGATCTAAACATTTGCTATGTTAAAGATGAAGTCAGCAAATTTAGCAAAAGATACATTGAAAGATTATTGGAACATAGCAATAATCTAGCCCTTAATTTAACAGATAACAGTCAAACCTATAGAAGACTTAAAAGATTTCATGTCCTTGATCTCTCAAGTAGATTTTAATTCAGAATTTTCTTTTTTTTTGTTATTTATACTTATATAACCACTAGTTCGCATATAGCACCTAGTCTCAATGGAGACTAGCTGCTCCTGTCACCGTTTAAATAATTTTATATAATTTACTGATTGTTTTCGAACAGATTGTAAATAAAATCGAAGAAAAAAAAAATCTTTAGTTTTGAGAGTGTGCACTGTACTTACTATATTACCAGGTGCGGATCTAGGATTTGTATTTGGGGGGGGGGGGGTTTTTCACTTCGAAGTGTCTATATATCAAAACTCGCAAAAAACTTTCAACCCATTTTTCCAACTTTGGGGGGAGGGGGGGTTGGGGTCTGGACCCGAAAACCACCCCCGTGGATCCGCCACTGTATATTTCATTATATGTATTCGGAATGTTTCAAATGTGTCGTTTCGTTGACATTTTCCAAATTCCGATCTCATGGTTAAAATTTTTCACATTTTCCATGTAGAAAGTAAAAATTAAATTTTTTTGTTTGTTTTACATAGTGTATACCACTAACGACTATCTACTCTATGTGTGACTCCCCCAGGGATCAACCGGTACAACCTACAACCTACTAAATAGTGTATAAAAATAATCGTTGGTAGTGGCATAAAATCTGATAACAATTGTTTGAATTTGGTATGCTCCAGTGCACATTATAGTTGGGGGGAAACCGACAAAAAACGGTTATAAAAGCTTAACTCTGGCCCAGCAATTATTGGGAAAAACTTTCTAGCTTATTCAAATATTAACAAGCGCTTATGTTAATTCTAGCAAAATTTTTAAAAAATGCATACCTAGAGTATACAATTCCTATAAACAAAATAACGTCATGACAACCCTGAAATTTTGATAAGCTTAAAAACTGAGCTCATCAAAAATAATAAAACTTCAAATTAAAACTACGTATACGCAATACAGCCTCATATGTACTGTAATAGTAAGGATGGACAGAAGGATGAAACATTTTTTGTTATACATGCTCTCTCATCATCAAATTCTTCTAGTTTGCGCTGTCTACAAGCATTTCTCAACTTTATTCCAAAATTTTAGCAATTTGGCGCAGTGTACAATGATAACAATCCTAGTGCATTGCGCTTTGGTACAGCCTATAAATAATAAAAGCACATAGAGAGATTACCACAGAAACGGACATAACTTTTCAAAAATTCAAAATTGTTTTGTTTTGTTGTTTTGGTCTGGGCAGTTTTTGCATAATTGACAAACTATGTATAAAAGCTGATAGGAATTTATAACATTCATATATTAATATTATTAAAATTTATGGACTACATAAATTAAGTTGGTGTTGCTTATTTTATTTAGACGTGGTATGATGAAATCGTGCAACGCAGGCCGCAAGCCCTTAGGGAGTAATAATGCAACCCGCTGAGGCGCATAAATCTTCTACAAGGATAAGTACTTTGGTTTTTATACAAACCCAAAAAAAATCCATTCGAGCTAAGCGCAGACTTTTGTCAGAGAGCTTGCTCTTAATTAGCTACAAACAAAAGTAAAATTGTATTTGCTTGCTAACTAAATTAATTAAGGACTTGTTTAAAGATTTTGCACAATGAATGGTATATTTTATGGAGCAGGTGTGGCTGTATAGACTTATTTTGAAATCCTTTATTGTATAAGAGTAAGAGGAGTCTTAATGAAAAATTGAGGTCTAACACAAACGTGTGAAGATCAGAATTGTTTATATAAACTTTAGAAGAAAAAGCAAGATTTAGGCGAGCGTTTTGACATCAAATAAAAATTTTCCGTAAAAAAAGAGTTATTTTTTTATATTGAGAGTACAATTTTTATATTCAGAGCCTTTTTCTAGAGACAGAAATTTTTAATTTGAGAACGACAAAAGATAGTTTCGTGCACATTTTAAGAAAATTTAGCCTTAATGCTGAGATTATTATTATTATTACTTGGCTTTAACAACTCTACTGGGTCTCTGCCTGATGCACAATTTGCCTCCACACGTTTCTGCTCTGTGCTCGCCTCCTCCAATTGGTAACTCCAAGTGTTGTTAGGGCTTCAGTCACTTGGTCTCGCCAACGTTTCCGAGGCCGTCCTCTCCTTCGTTGTCCGCCAACTACCGCGTCGAATACCTGACGAGCTGGTATATCCTCCTTCATACGTGCGACGTGACCCAGCCAGCGAAGTCGCATGCCATTCATTCGCCTTATCACGTCAATGTCGCCGTACAGCTCATATAGCTCATCATTCCATCGAATGCGGAAGCTACCGTCAACGCAAACAGGGCCGAAGATTTTGCGAAGAATTTTTCTCTCAAACATCCCAAGAGCAGTTGCATCTGATTGGGTCGTTGTCCAGGCTTCAGCACCATATAGAAGCACTGGAAGGATGAGCGTCTTGTAGAGTGTTAACTTCATCTGTCGAGAGAGAGCTCTGCTATTTATTTGCCTACTGAGTCCAAAGTAGCACTTGTTAGCAAGAGTTATCCGTCGCCTAATCTCCAGGCTGACATTATTGTTGTTGGCAAGTGCAGAGCCAAGGTATATAAGCTCCTTGACCGTTTCAAAGCTATAGCTTAGTGCTGTCAGCTAAGAATCAAGACGTGGGGATTCCCTGCTGGAGCACACCATAAACTTTGTCTGGCCCTTATTTACCGCGAGACCTACTTTCGCCGACTCCTTTTCGATTGCTTCAAAAGCGCCAGTGAAATCACGCTTGGTTCGACCAATGATATCAATATCAGCGGCGTAGCCAAGAAAGATGAAATGCTGAGATTAAGAGTATTTTATGCTTAATTTGACAAATTCCTATATTTTTTAGAGTAAAAGAATTTTATTTGCAAAAACCAAAATTTTGTGACCTTTGACAAAAAATATCATTAGATGCGGTTATGATATTTACTATAACTTTGAAAATCAATTATAAAATGTTAAAATCAACTTTTATATCAATTTTAAGTCATTATCTTACTATTCCGAGGAGTTGTTTGTCGCCATTAAAAGGAAGGTCTACTATGGCGTCCAATGGCGGTGACATCTTTAAAATAAACATTTATTTTTTATAGCCTGTACCTATAAGTACAAAGGGTTTACTAGATTTGTGCCATGTATGTAACGGACAGAAGGAGGCGTGGCAGACCCCAGGTTCTTTATACCAAAGTGCTTGTCATAATCTCGGGTAACGATTGAGCCAAGTCCGTTCGTCTGTCCGTCTGTCCGTCTGTATGAAAACCTAGATCTCGGAGACTATAAATGCTAGAGATACGAAACTTTGCCACCTGATGCGCATATTTACTGAGAAGATGAAGTTTGTTGAATCATGTCAATATCTTCCCACATTCCCCCGCAGTAGATTCTCACGGTTTTTAGCCACACTGTTTAATATTTTAATCTGAAATTTAACAGAGCGATGCGTTGTGATCACATGCATCTGTATGAACAATGAACAACAAGTGAACAAAACCGGACAAAAGTTATAGTTGAAAATGTATAAATTTCACCTTTCCTTGCCAATAAACTACATCCATATTTGACTCTTGTAATTATGGTAACAAGTGACCTAGAATCACCATTTTTGGTAAGCTGATTCATGTGGCGCTAATGAAGAAAACCACATCCAAATTGTATCGATGCGTACACTCCACCCCCGCAATCCATTTACCGTGTTTACTCCTACACTCCTCAACATATCAACTTGAAACTTACCCCATATACTTTAAATATTGGGTCGTTCACTAAGTAATTTCGTTTGATGACAACAGCTGGTCTTATTGAATTTTTTCGCAGCCAACTTCACACTTAACCGCTTTACCTTTATATATTTGAACAGCTGATATAGTAAGGCTTTTTTGTAAAAAATTTTGTTACAATTCTTGGAATGGTTTTTGTTTGGTGCCCTATCGAAGATGGAAGATCGAAAACAGCATTTTCGGCATATTTTACTGTTTTACTATCAAAAGGGTAAAAATGCAGTTCATGCAAGGCGAAAATTATGTGATGTGTACGGAGAAGATGTGCTGACCGAATGCCAATGCCAAAATTGGTTTGCAAAATTTCGTTCCGGCAATTTCGATCTTGAGGATACACCACGTCCTGGGAGGCCTCTTGAAGCCGATGTGGATAAAATAAGGTCGTTGGTCGATGCAAATCGTCGAATAACAACACGAGAGATTGCTGAAAGACTAAATTTGTATAACGCGACCGTTCACAAGCACATGAAACGTCTAGGATTAATTTCGAAGCTTGATATATGGGTTCCTCATGTTCTTACAGAACGAAATTTGCTTCGTCGCATTAACGACTGTGATTTGCTTATCAAACGTCAAGGAAGTGATCCATCTTTGAAGCGCATTGTTACTGGCGACGAAAAGTGGGTTGCTTACAAGAATGTAAAGCGCAAGAGATCATGGTCTAAAAAGGATGAACCAGCTCAAACCACTTCGAAGGCCGATAGTCACCAAAAAAAGGTTATGTTGTCTGTTTGGTGGGATTTCAAAGGGATCGTTTATTTTAAACTTTTGCCCGACAATACCACGAATAATTCTGAAGTGTATTGTGATCAGCTAGACAAATTGGGTGACGCACTCAAACAGAAGAGGCCAGAATTGATCAATAGAAAAGGTGTAGTGTTCCACCAGAATAATGCGAGACCTCATACAAGTTTGATGACTCGCCAAAAGCTTTTGGAGCCTGAATGGGATGTGCTACCATACCCACCATATTCTCCAGACTTGGCACCTTCGGACTATCACTTGTTCCGGTCTCTGCAAAATTTTTTGGATAGGAGAACCTTCACCTCAAATCAGGACGTCAAAAACCACTTGGACCAGTTTTTTGCCTGCAAGGATCAAAAATTTTATGAGCGTTGAATCAATCTCTTGAGAGATGTTAAGATCAATTTTGAAATTAAAGAAAAACATTGTTAAAAAAAAAATTCAAATATTTTTTCAAATTCATAATTTTATCTTTTATTGCAAAAAAATGTTTAAATATCTTTATCGCTTAAGCCTAGTACGCAGCAGTGTAAAACCGCATGAAATAAAACAAAACTTCATATAAAAAAACACTGTCAAAATTCTTAGCGCCAAGAATTTTTTCATTGCATGTAGATGGCGCCGGCAAAAAGCTCAGCTTTTTTTTTTGTGCGCTAAAAACCAAACATTAATGTGCAGCAACTTATTTTGATAGCAGAAGCAATGTCGCTTAGGCAAAATAGTTGCCCGAAGTTTGCTTAAGATCAGCAAATTGTTATTTAGGGATCATGTGGGGCTTCAACAACGCAACCAATGTCTTCAAAGCATCCGAGGCCATGTGAAAATTTTGCGAAAATGCTGCTGGACTCTGTACCATGGCTTTGAACCGACAATTTTCCGCAAAATGTAAAAATTTGAATTGTATTACTAAATCACTTAAAATTCGTAGGTCTCTACAAAATTTTTCACACTCAGCTCTGTGTATTCAATTTGAGTTTACCCTCATACTCCGTTTTTTCTGAAGTTTCGCAAATAACTAGGCAATAATAGCAATAATAATAATAAATCTTAAGTATTATTTTCATATGCACTTTTTATTATTTTATACACTTGTAACCAATTTGAACAAACAGCTGATTTTTATATTTAGTTTTTGGAGCCATGTATTGTTAGTAGCGCCATCTACATGTCTATGGCCCAAACATGGGCAGCATTGTTTGTTCACAAACTCTACCCATACATTTTTTTTGCGCACAAAATAAGAAGCACTTTTTTCCTTCAGGCGGTTTTGCAATGCTGCGTACTAGCCTTTAGAAGATATGGCTTGCCAAACAAACGTCTAAGGCCCAAAGGTCCTTTACAAGAAATTCTAAATCGCTGGGATGCAAAATTTCAAAAGAAGTTAGCTAATTCTTTAGTCTCGGTTGTTACATTTCAAAGTTATACAATGTTTCTATAACGCTTAAATGATGGTGCACCTAGCTCTTGTCTTGTGCAAGATCTATGTTTATACCCTGTACCTATAGGTACAAAGGGTATACTAGATTTGTGCAATGTATGTAACGGCAAGAAGGAGGCGTGGCAGACCCCAAGTCCTTTATACCAAAATGCTTATCATAACCTCGGGTAGCGATTGAGCCATGTCCGTCTGTCCGTCCGTCTGTCCGTCTGTCCGTCTGTCCGTCTGTCCGTCCGTCCGTCTGTCCGTCTGTCCGTCTGTATGAACACCTAGATCTCGGAGACTATAAGAGCTAGAGATACGAAACTTTACCAGCTGATGCGCATATTTCCTCAGAAGATCAAGTTTGTTGAATCATGTCAATATCTTTCCCCGTTCCCCCGTAGCAGAGTTTCGCGGTTTTTAGCTAAACCGTTTAATATTTTAATCTGAAACTTAACAGAGCGATGCGTTGTGGTTACATGCATCTGTGTGTCAAAAATAAACAAAATCGGACAATTACAACAAAAGTTATAGTCTAAAATGTAAAAATTTCACCTCCCCTTGCCTATAAACTGCTTCAATATTGCACTCTACGTAATAATAGTAACAAATGACCTAGAACCACCAATTTTGGTAAGCTGATTTATGTGCCTCTAATGAACAAATCCACATCCAAATTTTATCAATGCAGCGCCCCCACCCTCCGCAATCGATTTACCGTGTTTTCTCCCACACCCTTAAACATATCCCCTTGAAACTTACCCCATATACTTTAAATAACTCCTTTGACGTAAATTTCGATTTTCATCAAAATCGGTTAAATTTTGCGGAACTTATAGGTATCAATATCGTTTTGCACCAAGAAAAAAATGTTCCAATTGGAAATTCTTAGTAAGAATATGCAGGAATAAATCTTTTTTTGAGAAAAAAGGTACAGGGTATTACACTGTCGGGCACCGCCTCGACTGTATTACATTTTTTTCTACTGGAGCACTTAAAGACTAAGACAGCTGATTTTTGTATGAACAACAGCCGTGTATCCTTCTGCGCAAGCCTATAATGCCCTAGATCTTTTGCATGCAGGGTATTATAAAGTTGCTGTTCCTGTATTGAGTGCATAAAAGAAATTGAAAGATTGTAGGCTCACTTATTGCGCGCATTTGAATGAAAACATTCAGTGCAGTTAGTACTGGGTCTTCATCCAAAGCTCGCTCCCTCAATTTCTTGTCAACTTTTTTTGAATGCTATCATACCAAAGACACATTCACTTTGTTCAACGTAATCATTCAATCATTTTGAGCGTGAATGTGTCAAAAGCCATTTTGAGCGTATTCATGCAGAGCTCTAGAGTTATCTCTAGACTTGGTTACTTTTCTTCATGGTATTTGGTACTTCAAGACGTAATTGCATCAGTTGTTTTTGTTTTACTGGTTCTGGTTGTTTTTGCTTGTGTTGTTTTTATAGGATTTCCGCCTACATGCAGTCAGTTATAATGCTGATAGCAACCATGTTGCCATAGAACTAAGAACTCAACAACGTTGGCAATAACAAGAGCAGCTACACCGAGCGAAAAACTCAAGAACTTTGAACAGCATTGGAGTCTAATTGATTGAGTACTTTTTGGTGTTTTTTTTTTAATTTTATAAAAATTTTAATGAAGTAGTTTTGTTGCATTTTCTTTTTTTTTTTTGAATGCCTAAAAAGTTAACAAAGCACAGGAATGGTAGTGCTTGAAAAAACCCAACCAACCTTGAATATTTTAAGACACGTTCAATGTACTTATTGCAACTTCTGAAATTCTTCATAAAGTGCCAAAATAAACATTTATAGCTAGTTTTCGCTTGTTATCTTTGCATTTCGAGAATTAAAGCTCAATTGTCACTACTGCTCAGTTCTACATATGGTGACCTTTGGAGATGACAGCACTAAGATAAGCAAAGGTTCCTCAACTGAAGGAGATTAACATTTTTGCTTATTAATCATCATCTTCCATCATCTTTTATTTAAAACAAAATTTATTTAAATATATTTTTTCATTTACGTGATATGTCAAAAAGAGTCTACCTGAATACTCAGTTATCAATAACCCGTTGAATAAACGGAGTTTTGCAAAATAAATTTACGTGACATATATTGACAAGAGGAAGTCTATCACATAAATGAAAAAATCATCTATATTGGAGATGACAGCACTAAGATAGTATAGTATAGTATAGGTTCCTCAACTGAAGTAGATGAACATTTTTGTATCTTATTAATCATCTTTTATCAACTTCCATCATCTTTCAATTAAAACATATTTCAATTAAAGCTCAATAGTGACTATTGCTCAGTTCTACAAATGGTGACCATTGGAGATGACAGCACTAAGATAAGCATAGGTTCCACAACTGAAGGAGATGAAAATTTTTGTATATTATTAATCATCTTTTATCATCTGCCATCATCTTTCAATTAAAACAAAATTTATTAAAATATCTTTATTTATTTACGAGATATGCCAAAAAGAGTCTACCTGAATATTCAGCTATCGATATCTTGATGAATAATCGGAGTTTCGCTAAATAAATTTACGTGACATATATTGACAAGAGGAAGTCTATCTCATATGAAAAAATCATCTTAATCAAAACAATTTAGAAAAAAAAAAGATTCGTTACACCTATTTATGTATATAAATATATACATATATATTATACAAATTTAGAAATTACAATGCGCCTTAAACAAGGGCCCAATTTGATAATTATTATACTAAGCCTACATAACGACTTGGAGAATGTCACAACAAAGCTTCACGCCAATTTTTAGACCATCATCTTTCATTCAAAAGACTTTACCCTGCAACTAAATTTCGAAAAGCACATTTTTCTCTCTGTGTAAAACTATAGCTTGTTTTTTGTTTAACATGGAGAGTTGGACTGTAATGAAAGGCACATACAGAGACGTACAAGCATGTATGTATGAGTAAATTCACGAAAAAACTTGAAAAACTTTGGCAGCGAGTGTATGGGTAGATGGCCATAGCTCGGTCGAGGGTAACCAGGCAGGCATAAGATGGAATGAATGAATGCACTTCAAAGATACAGAATACGAAAACATTGCGAAGCTTAAAGCAAACACTAATGTTATATAATGATGATGATGACGATGATGATGATGAGCCGTAAAGTATGCAATATAAATGTTGGATTGTGCTGCTGACGTCACTTAATTGATTTCAAAGCCATCATACACACACACCCATACAAGAAACCCTTCCGGCAGTCACTCACAATCAGTTCGTCCAGCTGTCCCTCCGTCTGTCCGTCATTAAGTCATTTGACGTTCGTCAGCTGGGCAGCGCTTCAATTTTGGCGTGTGCCATTTAATTAGGTCGCCCCAAGGCGCACATTTTTAGCACGCCAGTCAATAGCAGTTGCCTAGTGACGTAAGCGAATCGCTTGGACCCGTTGGCCCCATGGTGTTGCCTATTTTTAGGCGTATGCATTGATTTTGCGCACAACAAATCAATGCCAAAAATTTTAAAATTATTCTAGGCAGTGTACGACTGTAGAATACACTGCAACAAGATTTTGTAAGGGTGCGACTTATGATAGAGACGTATAAGAGTTGGAGCTTGGATTGCTTGGAGAAAGTCAAAATAAAGCAAACATGCATGCTTTAAAATCAGTTCCTGTATTTCTCGAAATTCCCATTCCAATATCATCTTTGAATTGAATTCTATTTTTATAGAACGTTAATTGCGCTGCAGTTTATACGCAGGATGGAATTAATGCATTATTACCCTTATCTTTGAAAGTATTTTTCAGTACGCCTAAAAACCTGATGTCCCAAGTAAAGGCAGCATAAATTTTCCTCAGCGATTTTCCGCTTGGCCATTTGTTATGCTGTTACAAACACTCAGCTGAATTTGATATAACCTTTTGTTCTATTAGTAACAACCCAAGCCATAAAACTAACAAATCTCTGACAAAAGTTAAACAGCCAATTGGGTTATTCGGCTGGGGCCATTCTGTCGTTGGTCAGTGAGACAACCCACATGACAAACTCATCATCAACAGAGTAATGAAAATTTTGATGACCAAATCAGTCCCAACTATAACAACAACAACAAGAAAGGCAACTTAATTAATATATACAAAAATGTGCAGCGAACCAAGCCAATGTGGGTAGAATATGACTTTGGTTTTAAATTAAATTGGTCTTCACTTGGGGGAATTTTTTATGCTTTGGGATTTTCTTTCAATATCTTTTAGTCATAATCCTAGGGGGCAAGCAAAAACATCCTTTAACTTTGTTTTTCTATCAGAATAGAATCATGAAGTTGGGTGTTACTGGATTACTTTAGAACCAATGCATATAACTTAGCACTTTTTGAGAATAGGACTGACTGAGGACCTTTAACGGAGTTACAAAAAGTCTTATAAATTTAACGTTACATTAACGTTTAATTATTAGAAAGTAGAAACGTTTTATATGCAAAGTGTCTCGGACTTGCACAGTCAACATCCGATTTAGCAAACGTTTATTGTGTTCTCTCCATTACTTTCGATTTTTACGAAGAAAGTGGAGCTTATAAATAGCTAGCTGTAACCACCGACCAGCGATGAGTTATAAAAAAAGGAAGTTCTCCTTCGAGGTAACATGGATAGATAAAAATAATAAAAAGCTTGTACGGGGAACTGTTTCCATGGGTGTGCTACTAAATTAAGATACTTATTTCGCTGACTGTAAAATTTTTGCAGTTGCACAATTTACCGGGATGCTTATAAATGAAAGCGGAGCGGCAATGATAAAGGAAGGTCTACGCAAGTTTCATGTACCTTGAAAAATATTGAAGTAAACTTAAAAATTGTTTTGGTTACTTGAATGCATATGAAGCACCTTAGAGCAATATTACATGCTCGTAGCTCCTTAGATTATCAAGAGATAGGTAATACTAGTAGACGCACAAGTTTGTTGGGTCCTAAAGGTTATTTGCAAAAAAAATCTTTGTACTCAAAGTACTTAATATGAATAGGAAATTTCGCCTCCCCATAGATAAAGTGTCAAGTAAAGGCAAAAGTGCCCAAAGCATCCAGACAACAGGGCATAAAGGCAAAAGTTCCTCAATAACAACGTGAGCAACAAAAATCAGCTGTGTACAGTGGCGGATCCACGGGGGTTTTCGGGTCCGCACAGCCCCAAGCTCAAAGTTTTTTTATTTTAATAGCTGTTAACTGTTGCGCTTATATGTATACAATTCGAAGTAAAAAACCCTATCCCATGACCAAATCTTGGATCGGCGCCTGGCTGTGTCATCTAGTTTTTGTAGCAAAAACTTCATTAAAGAAAACCTTTATTCATATATATGTTCCCTTAACTCCTATTTGAAGCATAGGGCGTCAACTACTCCAATCCGCCAGCGGACCCGGTTTTGTGCAAGGACTCTGAATTCACTCCATGATCCAATCATAGTCCTTTTACGGTAGCCAAATGTCGTCAACGAAAGGTTTGATTTTGTTATCCGAGGCTGTTTGTTTGACGATTCGGTAGCATGAAATGTTTCAGGTACGTAGGTTGCCCTCCTACCCTAGCTTGGTGATATAATCCCTATTCTATAAGATAAAACGCGCTAAACTATATCAAAAACGGCATAGATAAAATATGTACACACTGGTAGATATGGGCGCTTTATACAGCTTTGTGCAAAAATGCCCTACTTTTCGTAGTCAAGGGTCTGAGCTATGTATAAATTCTCATTCTTTAGAGTAGGTTGCTTGAAGATACTTCTGCATGTGTGCCTTAATGCATTTATGCCCCACAAAGTGAGTGAACACCCTAAAAAACACCTTTTAAAAAAAGTTTATACCAAGCTACTATGTTATTCAGTGTCGAATAAAGAAATTCGAAATTTTTTTGGTTAGTTTTCTATATTACATTATTGGTTGATGGACTCGTTAAGTACCATTTACCATTTAATCTAAATTATAAGTCAAAATCTTTATATTGACACATTGTGTCACTGTGCACCATTTTGTATGCTGAGTCTTATTTTGCTTTATATAGGGTGTTTTTTTTAAGCTTGGACAAGCTTCCAAAAGGGGCAGCTACAATATGTGTTGACAGTAAACTGTTATTTGGGAATGCTTCCATATTTTAAAAATCCATGCTCATTGGACTAATTCATTGAGCATTTCGTGAATTTTGTGTTGCATATAATCTGCCTGATTTTTAGTTGTTTGTTTGACAAGTCAACATCATTTTGGCAAACTTGTTATTTTACGAAAGGGACCATTTGATTTTTCTTGACGCCTCTTGGTATTTTTTCTGGAGGAATACATTAGGTCCATGTGTTACGCTGAGAAACCAACAACTCTTGATTTATTTGGTGACTGCCTATCTAACTAATGCCATTAGTAAACAAAAACAAGAATTTCTTAAAAAAGTGATCAAAATGTGGACTAACAGCTAGTTGTCATTATCATTTATCAGATATAATTTTTGCAACATAAATCCCAAGGAATTTCCCTACAAAAACAGAATAAAAACTTCATTAAATAAATTAAAGTTCGGACGCTCTTAAAAAAAACACCCTATATTATAGAAATATATGCTGAAATTTGGTATGACTTGGTCTTTTTATAGCTATGTATATATGTATATGCATGTTTGCAAAGTGTACATACAAATGTACATACACATATGTATACACAGCTATATATTTACATTTCTTCAAGGCTTGCGTGTCTAGCAGACACAGATATAAGAAAAATATATATTTCATTTAACGTTTTTGTGACCTTGCAAAGCACTGAACATGACAAATTTTTATATACTGGTATGTCGTATATATGTGTACATACACTCATACAAACATACAAACATATTGTATTAAATATTTATACCAATATTTTATTCAGAGCTTTCGTGTCAGTGCAAATTGTAAGCAAATAACATAATTTATTGATAAAACAGCGATTTGGGTTTACATTAAGGCTCTTATGATTCCGTCTAGTTCCACTTTAGCTGCTTTGCTCCTTGGTAAGTGCCACAAATTGTAGCAAAACAAGCAAAGATTCAAAAATAAATACAAATATCTGAAAATGCAGTATAAAAGAAAATTTGGATTATTCAGGGCGGTAACAGACAGAACACCCCAAAAAAAAGTGAATATTTAAGCCAAGTTTGGTAATGTCACGCGGGGCATGCGGATATGAACCATAGTTAGGGTAATGGGTCGACATCAGGCTGTTATATCTATTGTATTAGGCTCCCAAGGAACGGGAAACCGTAGACGAACGATGCTAATGCTGCTTCATTTGAATTTTCTCGTTTAAGTATGTGAAAATCGAAACATTTTGTAAAGTGTGTTCAATGTGGACTGGTGGACTCGTTTGCGATCTCCTTTTTGCTTTTGCATTTCCAAAAGACTGCTGTTTATGCAGTGTGACGTTGAAACTGGCAAAGTTTGCGGAGACAAGCGATCTGACATTTTTACCAAATTTTTCTTTAGATCGCAATAACCCATACCAAGAAAAAAAACAAAAAAAACAACAGCATTCCGTCTATCTACTCGAAAAAATCAGTCAGATTAGGGAAAACCGTCAGGCAGTTTTCTGTACAAAAAGATAAAGACAATGACCAGATGACAGAGGAAGGAGGACAGAGGAAGGCTGACAGAGGAAGGAGGACAGAGAGGAGGACAGAGGACAGAGAGGAGGATAGAGGACAGAGAGGAAGACAGAGAGGAGGACAGAGGACAGAGAGGAGTGGAAAGAGGAATGAGGACAGGGAGGAGGACAGAGGATAGAGCAAAGAGGATAGTGGATAGAGCATAGAGGATAGAGAACAGAGGACAGTGGACAGGGGACAGGGGACAGGGGACAGGGGACAGGGGACAGGGGACAGGGGACAGGGGACAGGGGACAGGGGACAGGGGACAGGGGACAGGGGACAGGGGACAGGGGACAGGGGACAGGGGACAGGGGACAGGGGACAGGGGACAGGGGACAGGGGACAGGGGACAGGGGACAGGGGACAGGGGACAGGGGGCAGGGGACAGAGGACAGAGGACAGAGGACAGAGAACAGAGGACAGAGACAGATATGAAGGATAGAGCACAGAGGAGAACAGATAACAGATAGCAGATAACAGATAACAGATAACAGATAACAGATAACAGATAACAGATAACAGATAACAGATAACAGATAACAGATAACAGATAACAGATAACAGATAACAGATAACAGATAACAGATAACAGATAACAGATAACAGATAACAGATAACAGATAACAGATAACAGATAACAGATAACAGATAACAGATAACAGATAACAGATAACAGATAACAGATAACAGATAACAGATAACAGATAACAGATAACAGATAACAGATAACAGATAACAGATAACAGATAACTGATAACAGATAACAGATAACAGATAACTGATAACTGATAACTGATAACTGATAACTGATAACTGATAACTGATAACTGATAACTGATAACTGATAACTGATAACTGATAACTGATAACTGATAACTGATAACTGATAACTGATAACTGATAACTGATAACTGATAACTGATAACTGATAACTGATAACTGATAACTGATAACTGATAACTGATAACTGATAACTGATAACTGATAACTGATAACTGATAACTGATAACTGATAACTGATAACTGATAACTGATAACTGATAACTGATAACTGATAACTGATAACTGATAACTGATAACTGATAACTGATAACTGATAACTGATAACTGATAACTGATAACTGATAACTGATAACTGATAACTGATAACTGATAACTGATAACTGATAACTGATAACTGATAACTGATAACAGATAACAGATAACAGATAACAGGGAACAGAGGACGGAGGACAGAGAACAGAGAATAGAGGACTGACTATCACAGTCTCTGAGATCTGCGTGTTCATACGGACGGACGATCTAATACCAAGCCGTGGTGATATTGGCAACTTATTGGCGCCCTATCTCCTTCAGCTCTTGATCTTCCCTTTTAGATTGTTGACAGGCTCCACTTTAAATACCAACTATTATATATACTGTCTTACCGCTGCGAATGTCTTCAGATTCAGCTGATAAATGCTAAAGACCTCTAAAATAATGGGACTTTGCATGATCTGTAGCTTAAAATCGTCTGTCCAGCTACGCGCCTCTGTAGACTCTGCACGCAGTCTATTCAACATCTCTAGCAGTCGCTGGGTCTGCAATTGCAGTAAGAAAATGTATTAAAATTTCTCTGTCCATGACTGATAAATGACTTACACGTGTGCTGCACTTGTGGCATATGGCACAAAGTGTCCAGAGTTTTATCACTGTTGGGAGCAATACAAACGATGATTGCCATATTAGCACCCAGCTTATGGCGAGCTCTCTCAGTTCCCAGACTATAATATAGGCATAGCACACCAAAATACAGTCCACAATGAAGAGCAAGTGCATCAGCAGCATAGAAGGTGCAAAGAATGCAGACAAGCTGCGTGCTAATTGCCCTAGCTGGGCGTAGTCATCTCTTAACTGACGCCAGTTGCCAAAGTTCACTAAGCCATGCTGCAGTGCATCCAGCTGTGCATCCAAGCGCTGCACCAGCAGCGCATACTGTAAATATCTAGCACGAACTGCTTGCGAGGTGACATAGGTATGCAAAAACTCCAATGCACCCAAGCCATAGAAGGCGAAACCAAAGGCCAGCAAGAGTGCGCAAGACATTTGCGTGCACTCGAACGCCAGGTGGAGCCATACGCGACTTTTGCACTTATTTGCTGGCAGCTTGGTCAGCAGTCGACGCTCTTGGCTGCGTCCTATGAGCGCCTGCAGTAGGATCAGCATATAAATCAGCAAATAGGCCAATTTGACAGATGATGCAAGATGCAGGTAATACTTGTAGCGTAGTTGCAACTTGGCGCTCTCTGCTAGCATTTCATAACGTATGTAGTTAATAATTTGTGCCAGATTGGAGTACAGCAGTAGCAGCAGGTACAAGGTTAGGAGCAGCTGCGGCAGACGATTCCGGGCACAGCAATTGATGCCCAGCAGCTGAAAGTAAAGGTTAAGAAAAACTTCTGCACGCTGCGACATTTTAACGCTTACTGTACTAAATGCTGCTGCTTGTGGCATGACACGCAGTTGCAAGTTTATCAGATCACATATCATTGCAATTAATCAAAGTAATGTCTGATGCTTATATGAGATTGGTTTTTTTTTTTCTTTTCTTTTTTTTGCAGTGCTCACGGTGCTTAGCTCCAACATCAAGTACAACGAATACGCCGCGGACAAGGGTGGCAATGCCAGCATACCCTGTATAGCCCATGGTAACATTGTATGGGTCAAGGAGCAGCCAGGCAATAGCACCATTGTGCAGGTAATTGAATTGCACTGTATGTAGTACACTTGCTCGCAAAAGTCTGCTCACAGTGTGAAAATATTTGTAAATCCAACTTTTATGTATTTTTGAAGTAAAACTTTTTAGACGATTGTGACTTTCGAAGGGAGTAACTTTGAGATTCTGTTAAGGTGAGCAAAAAGTGTTAGAAAGGAACGAGAACGGCGTAAAAGAAGGCGCGGGAATTAGGAAAGTCGTAAAGGAACGAGAACGGTGTAGAAGCAGGAAATAAGTTTTAAGGCGCTATTCCTCTGGGTCCCGAAACGCTGTAGAAATTAAGGAAAGCACAGGGTATAATCTTAAGGGAATGTCTCGACTGCAACTATTCCACAAGTTTTCACGTGTTCTAAAAATCTGATTACTTATCGACCTATCAGGTACCTGAATATTCAGATTTTTAGTCATATACTATACCCTAAACTAATAATGAATAGGTATCATTTATTTTTTTTTTCAATATTTTTGTAAAGTTAAAAGATCATCTCTGTTCGATCAAAAACAATAATGATCACATTTTATGCACATAAAAATATATTCTTCAAACAGCCGTCCTTGAGATGTTGTGGAAATGTACATTAGGGTGGGTGAATTTGGTGGGAGCCGAAAAAGCCTTCATTCTAAGAAACTTTGCCCAAGAAACTATAAGCAACTATATAGAAAAATACACAACAGCGCTCTCTGGAGGTGTTCAAAAATAAAAATAGTTGTCCAAAATGGATTCCTCGACCCAAAGAACCCCCATATAACCATTGGGCTAGAGAGAAAATAACGCTTTTTGCCTTATAAATGCAATGTCTAATTCGATTGTTAAATGTTTTGAAAAAACCTATTTGAAATGCGTTTTAGACCTAAAGTTTCTTGGACAAAGTGTCTTAGAATGATCCATAAAATCAAAATCGCTAAGAGCCTTTTTATCGAAAAAATTTGACCCACCCAAATACATACCTATATCGAAACAATGATCATAAGTTTCTTTTTAAGGCCAGTACGCAGCATCGAAAAAAATAAAAAAAACGCTAGCACACTTTTCAGCGCCATTTTTTTTTCTTTTTGGTACGTAGCCTTGAAAAAAAAGTGCTGCCCATTTGTTGGCCAATTAACGCTAGATGGCGCCAGCAGTAAAAACAGCTATTTTTTATTTTTATTATTTATTATGAACCGCTAAGAAACTTCTATTGGCGCTACAAAAAATCAAAGCTTGTTATTCTATAAAAGAAACTAAGATAATCAATATAAGAAGAATTCGGAATTGAAATTCGATAAAATGAATATGACTCTTTCCTTAAATTGATCATTGGTGGTGCCCTTTGCTTTTTCAGCATTTCTGGATTATTTATATGAATTTAACCCAAAAATTCAATTCCAAAGTACTTATATCTTTTCTTGCGTTCTCTCGCTTGACTAAAGCTAATATGCTGGACAAGCAGAAGTTAGAAACAAAATTTTTTTATGACACATTGTTTCCATAAAATGCTTGAAAAACAAGTGGTTTTCAATTCTATAAGCTTTGTTGAATTGAATAAAAATGTTCGCATAATTCTGGCACATTTTTGATGATGATGAAGTTTTAAAAAATAAATTTGGAGATCAGCTTGTAACTTGGGGATCAGGCATAAAACCCGCCCATCAATAAATACGGCAATAAGTTAAACAAATTTCTGTTGCAAGTTGAATATTTAGGTACATTTTAAGGGAGTAACTTTCTCTCGGTATTTCATTTAATGAGTTTTTCCCCTACATGTATTTCAGACTGGTCGCGTGCTACTGCTGCGCAATCTCAGCACCAACGATGGCGGCATCTATGTGTGCTTTGCGGCACTGCCACGACCCACAGCCTTAATACCAAGCACCACAACAATGGCCTCCTTAACAATCACAGAACGTACAACGAATCCAGAAACAACAGCAGCAACAACAAACACAACAACAACTATAAACACAACAACAACAACAAACACAACAACAACAACAACACATGCTACCTCATCGCCCAAAGTGGAGGAAGATCTCAAGGCGGAAGAGAAGGAAATTGAAGGCATACTTCCAACGCAGCAAATCGAAGAGGAACTAGAATATCAGGCGTATCAGCGGGTTAGACTTATTGTGCGCACCACGCCGGGCCCAGTAACACAGCTATACTTCAAGGCCTCCACAATTTTGGGGTTTCTTATTTGGCGCTTTAATAAGACCCTTTCGGGTGGTTATCCAGTGCGCAGTTTCACCGCTGAATATCGTAATATCTCGTATCGCTTGCCACCGTTCAATGCTAGCTACGAACATAAATGGATTCGCATGGATCCCATTAATATAGCGCCAAATGTGGTAAGTAGCTGAAGTTAGTTAGTAGTGGTTCTACGAGCCAAGATTTGGCGGTGAAAATGAATGAATATGAAATACTAGATTCAAATTGTTAAAATAAAAAAATAAATAACTATCTCCTATAGTTATGATCCCATCGAAAGATATTTTATTTCCCGCATTTTGCTGATACAAATTTAGGCTGTAGCTTTAATATTTATTATAGAAATCATAGACCTTCGTAATTATTTGGGGTGGAAGCAGGCGTAGCAGGAGAAAAAAAAAATCTTTATCTGACTGGCCATATGAGTAGTCTCCTCATTCAAGATACAGGTGATACAGACGGACAGATAGACTGACGGACGAAAAGGCATGCATAGATCGATTTCTTTTGTCCATATTGGAGGTAACTTTGGTGGGTCTTCAGGTCTCCTTCTGTTTCTTACATATATTGGCACAAGCCTAATATACCACTTCCCTTTGTTATAGAGTAACAGTCGAGACGTTTCGACTGTAATGTACCCCCTACATTTCTTAATTTCTACAGTTTCGGGAGAGTGGGGTTGGTAAGACTTCTTTAAGATTGCAAGATTTTATATACGGATTTTGGCGGATCTGATATTGGTGCAGCTTATAGGGAAGGCACTGGGAACTGAAATTAAAATTGCATATAAAACTGCCAAACTATGACGGAGAGAATGGGGCAAGATTTCGAATCAAGAACCTAGATTCAGATAGGGCCAGATCTAAGCGTTTATTCGGACTGACGGACGGTCGGGTGGATAGGATACAATCGTTATACAAGGTAATAATAACTGTTTTGGTATGAAGAGCTTCGTGTCTGCAACTGCCTAATACAAACATTGCAAAATTATATTATGTATTTGATCCAATCCGTAGAGGTAAGCTTAAGAAAAGCAAATTTGTAACAGGAGCTTACGTCTCTAGATTTAAGGGAAGAGTGTCCCATCTTCCCTGATATCAAGCTTCCATTATATTGATATCTTGGTCGAATATTTCGCCCTGCTTTTCGATGAAGTACAGAAATGTACTTTGAAACTTATTTGCATTTGGGACTATTCGTATTTCCCAGAAAATTTTGGTGACACCGCCTTAAAACAAAGCCATAGAACCCATAAAATAATTCTTAGTGGGCCAGCTTTTTTACCCTGTATATTAGGTACAAAGGATTTTTGCCAGAATATGTTATGTGAAATACCCAAAAGCAAAGGAGTATGACCCCACAACCTTTATATAAAAGTCCTTCTGTCTGTCCTTTCGTCTCTCTGTATTGTCGGTTTTTCGCTGACCAAAATTGTTAGGAAAAGTGAAATTTTACCACAGGGTGCATCCTATGGTCTACTTCTTGACTTGCATTCAGTCTTTTAGTGTTGGCCGCCCTTTCACCTAAGGGAAATGGCGCGGTTTACTCTGTAGAATTCCCCGCTTAAAACAATCTATAAGTAAAGATGTTTGAAAAGAAGCTACAACCCCTAAAAACAGTATCAAAATTCATCAAGCGCATTGTAGATAACGAGGAAAGAACAGGGTATAGTATTGTCGGGATGTGCGGACTGCAGCCGTCTCTCCCGGAGATTGGCGTGCGAAGTTCAAAGGGGGTATAGCTCCCTAGATTAACTTGCTGTTCACTTTGCTGCAGAAAGTCTTTAAAAATTGGAAACTTTTGGACAACAGTTGACTTAGTAACGACTTAAAGTTCAAATTAATATGCTCGGTTGGCTTCAACTGTAGGTCCAGCAGACGATATCGTAAATAAGAATCCACCAAACATTATTTTGTGTTTAACTATTGTCTCATATTATAATTTATCTCAAGAATGATGTTTTATTTATTATTTTTGTAGCGTCAAATGGAAGTGTACCGCCTGGTTCCAAACATTACCTATGAGTTTCGAATATGGGCAAACAATGAGCTTGGTAGCGGTGAGGTGGTCACCACCAATGTGACAACATTGCCGGAGACCAAAGAGGAGGGTAAGTACATCCTTTTACATTCGCATGCAATTTTAAATAAAACTTTAGATAATTCTTTATGTAATTACTATTTACTTTATTACATGAGTTTTTATTGTAGGGTCTAAGTCGTTTAGGTAATGGGGGCAGTGTATTATTATACTATACATACATATATGTTGTTGTTAGCTACTTAGGTTGGGCTAGGTTAGGTTAGTTAAGTATGTATATGCCACATACAGCTCTGTATGTGTTTGCTCATATAAATTTTGTGTTAAATGTAAATTTTTGTACGTAATTTAATATTTTCTCATGGATGTCGACTGTCGTCAACTGTACCGGATGTCAATATACAATATGGGTAATTCCTTAAGAAGCCGCACAGCTTTCTTAGATCTGAAAATAAAAAGAAATTTTATTTACAAAAGTAGTAAACAGACGTGTATCAGCGCCTTTAATCTTGGTGTAATTATTATATTAAAGTTGTTTTATAGAATTTTGAATAATAAATTAATTAAAATGCGAGTAATACAGCATCTGTGCTGCCGCTTCCACGTTAAGGCAACTTTAGGTCGTGTACCCAATAACTATAGGGTGTGTCAGCTGTTGGTGTGGTTGTTAAACACTCATAATTCGGAACTACCCGTCCAAAGTGGAAGCTTTTCGACATATGTCAGTTTCAAAACTACTCAATTTTAATCATGGATCGTTTAACAACCGAACAACGCGTAAAAGTAGTAGAGGTGTATTATGAAAATGGTCGCTCTGTAAAAAAAATATAGTTGAGACCAGTGTCGACGAGTCGCCGGGAACATCGACGCGCCATCGTTCGCAAGAATTACACCCGCTAACAAGATTCAAATGACGCAACAATTAAAGCCCACAGACCCTTATCAGCTTCACTTATTCGTTCAATGGATGGAAAAACAGTAAGATGAGGTTTCGTCAAAAAAAACGTCATCGAAAACTACGATGTTTGCATACGGAACTGTAGAGCCAGCCGCGGCATCCATTTGGGCGATATTATTTTTATGCATAATTGAGTAGTTTTAAATTTTCTCTTGGAATATACATTTGCTCAATTTTGTTGGAAAATATACGAGTAAAATTCAATTAATTAACAAACCAACAGATGGCCCACCCTATACAAAGAATTTTTATATGCTAGTCTTCATAAGTCTATATGGAGATTTTGGTTAGTAAGGCTCTTCACAGAAAGTTTCTGATGCTGTTTGTAGGGGTAGGGATCTAAAAAAAAAATAAGGTAACACATTTTTAAGTATAACTTTTTAAGTTTTGAATATTTTCAATAACATAGCGTGTAACTGTAGGGAATTTGGATCCGAAGAGAGAAGAATGGAATGCTGTTATACGACAGGCTTATTTCCTACACGGACTTTCAGCGCCCGGATCTGCTTGCGAAAGATTTTTAAGTGTGGCTGTAAGCCGCAAAATTCTTCTACTGGAGAACAGGGCAAGATATCGACAAGAATCGAAAAACGTTATCAGACAGATGGTAATACGCATCCTTTGATAAAATTTGATTACTATAGCTCTTACAATCTCGGAGTTTAGACACACATGTCTAAATACACGGCCGTAGAGAGAAAATCCGAGCCCGAGGGCAAAATGTACCGGCCCATCTATTACACCTTTAGCTTGATTCATTGTGCTCTGTAAGTACGACAGTAATTACACCGGGCCCCTGAGAAAACTCCGGTCCCGAGGGGAGCCCCCCCCCTGGAAGAAGGAGGTATGGCAGACCTCAAGTCCTTTATATCAAAATGCCTACCATAGCCTCGGGTAGTGATTGAGCCATGTCCGTCTGTCTGTCCATCCGTCCGTCCGTGCGTCCGTCTGCATGAACACCGAAATTTGGAGACTTTAAGAGCTAGAGACACAAAATTTTACCAGCTTCGTTCCTTAGAAGATGAAGATTTTTGAGTTACGTCAATAGCTTACCCCGTTCCTCCCGTAGTACAACATCTTTTAAGTTACACCGTTTAATATTTTAACCTGTCTGTCAAAAAGAAACAAAATCGGAAAAATGCAATAAGAGTTATAGCCAATAAGCTGCATCAATATTTGACAATACGTAATTATGGTGAAAAATGACCTAGAATGAACAATTTTAGTTGAAAGTATTCATGGGCCCCTAATAAACCAGCCAACATACTTTACCCCATATATTTTAAATAACTTCTTTAACGCAACTTTAGATTCTCATCAAAATCCATTACGGAACTTATTCTTTACCGCTCTCACGAATCGTTTATGGACTTGTAATGGTTCCTATTTTTGCTAGCTCCCTCTAGTGGACAATTTTGGTACAAGTGTGGTCGCGCCTTCTGAAGCAGAGCGCCAAGTCCACGTAGTTGAAAAAATCATATTTTGAAAGAAGATATATGAAGAATTTAAAACGAAGCATAGAAAATTTTTTATTGGTTCAAATATAAGAAAAAAGAAAACGAAAAAGAAAAGGGAAATTTTGCAAATGATAAAGTTGAAAGGGAGAGAAAAGAAAAGCGAAAAAAAGAAATTATATATTTTTTTTTATCAAATATCTCGTTACTTGTGTAAACTAAATTTAAAAAAAAAATCACACCAATCAAGTTCAAATAGTTGTTGCGTTTGCTTTGGAATTACCTATAAAAGTATATAAATTAAATGTTTTAAGTTGTTTATCATTTTATAGTTTAGCTAGTGAGATAAAAATACTAACTATTAAAAATGTATTTTTAATTGTTTTTTTTTAAATTTAATTGTTTAATTTTATTTTTTTTAATTTGTATTGTATGGGTATATTTGTATTTTGTAATTATGTAATGTTGTGCTCATTTCTCTCTTTCTTACAAAAACCAAAAAATAAAAATTAAAAAAAAATCAAAATGTGTGCGCCACACTCACCGCCCCACTCTGTGTCTGCGATGTGACACTACTTTATATAGATCTTATACGCCTTATAAAACCCGACTTAGATAATTTCGATCCACGCATTTGGATAATCGCCGTCAGTATAGTGCTTGGAACACTTGTGATATTAGCCATTGGACTATGTATTGTCCTCTCCAAGGAGTGCTATCAGTCAACGCAAATGGGTACAGAAAAAAGCAACATATCAGCTACTGCAACAACAACAACAACAACAATACTAACAACAACAACAACACCGCCCACAACAATAACAACAGCCAGGACATTAACTTTAAATAAAAGCATGCTTAAAGTTACTGCCTCTAAAAATGCGCTCTTAACGCCAATAACTAACAAAGTTCAAAGCCCAGTTGATGCTGATGCTGTTAATAATGATCAACATGATGATGATAACGATGATGATGTTGTTGTTATTGTTGCTAGTAAACTAGTCAAAGTCCCGCACCGTTAAAATAAAACTATTATAACAAACAAAATGCAACTCTGCAACTATTGCAATTTATAGCTACAAATTTCAATTGATGTTTGCAAATTGTTATGGATGCTTCTGCCACAAGCCTCTTGGGGCATACTCTATTATTCATATATTTGTTTTATTTTTGCATTGGTTGTATTTATTCATGCCTTTTTGTTTTTTGTATTATGCGAGGGCAGGCTGAAAAGTCACAAGAGCAATCATTTTTATCAGCTGATTGTTTGAAATTTTTACAAAACAGATCTTAAACGATGATTATAGAGATGGAACAGAGCCATCGATTAGATATGTGAAAGTGTACTTAAACGAGCCATTTTCAAAAGGTACAAAGCATATGGGCATTTCCATTTTGGCGTGACGTTACATTTGTACGACATAATAAAACTAAAAAATAAAGGAAAAAAAGTTTTCGAACAGTTTTTTTTTTCATACTCACGTAGCAATCAAGTAGCACAAAAATACGCTTGGCGTGACGTTACTTACAAAATTTGCCAATTTTGGCGATTTCTGTAAGATTTACGATAATGTTAGTTAATTTTGCCAGCTATTGAGTTAAAAAACATTTTCTAGTTTTTTTTTATTTTAGTTTTGGCGTGACGTTACTTACAAATTTAGTTAATTTCGGCGATTTCTGTATGATTTAAAACAATATTACTTAATTTTGCCAGCTATTGAGTCAAAAAACATTTTCTAGTTTTTTTATTTTAGTTTTGGCGTGACGTTACTTACAAATTAAGTTAATTTCGGCGATTTCTGTATGATTTAAAGCAATGTAAGTAATTTTGCCAGTTATCAAGTCAAAAAACATTTTATAGTTTTTTGGTTTTAGTTTTGGCGTGACGTTACTTACAAAATTTGCTAATTTCGGCGAATTTAGTTAATTTGGCCAGCTATTGAGTCAAAAAACATTTTCTAGTTTTTTGTTTTAGTTTTGGCGTAACGTTACATGGCGTGCCATTAGCTTAATTTCCATTAACAATTTTTTAATAATAACTTAATTTATTTGAATGAAGAAGCTAGTTTTGTGAGAAAAGCTTTGAACATTAAATTTTGCATTTAATAACTTTCTTTCGTTTAATTTTTAATTTTTTGTTATTGGTCTTGGTGGAATTGCCCAAATGTAAAAAAAAAAGCATAGGCCGTGAAGGTTTGCTTAGAGTAAAGTTTGTTCAGGTATCCATTTCAAAAGAATTTTTGAAAAAAAAAAAATTCAAACAATAGTTTGGTCAACGAAAAAGGCGGATCTGTTAATGAACAAAGTGATGGCAACAATTTATCGGAATGTGCATCGTATAATGCATATCGATTAACTTAAAGCCAGCCGTCATTTATAGTTTGAAGGTCTAAGATCGATTTGATGCGCATGGAGAGCAAAAACGTGAGCTCGATTAATTGGTCACCAAGCCAGTGGCACTTAGAGCTCAGTCCAATTTAAAGTAATCGTAATACGAAATGCTTAAAAACCTAGCAGTTTCTAAGAATTCTATATCCAGCGATTTTTAACTTTATCCAAGCTTAAAATAATGGTTCGGTGCGAAAAGATTTCCTTTAATGAAAATAAAAAACTGCGAAAAGAAACTGAAGCTTGATAAATCACGCTTTTGGAAAGGCATACACATTTTGTAGTGGGTGTAGCTTAACTTTTTTTTCTCGAAAAAAATATTCACTTCTGTGCTGCTCAATTACTTTTCAGCCTGCACTCGTTTATAATACGTATACGCCCTGTAATTTAAGCAATTTATTTTGGTTGCCAGCTGTTTTCGAATATTATTTGATATTATTATACTTATATACATTGTTGTTATTGTTGTTGTCGTTCTCATTGTGGTTGCTGTTGTTGTTGTTATTGCTTTATTTTAGTTCTGCATTATGTAAATGTTTCTGTGCCTATATACTGCATACATATATTTAATTTATTTAAAAGCAAAAAAAAGTAAAATATAAAAAGCAAAAAATATGAAACGAAAACCAAACATAAATTGAAACCTAAATATTTGCTTTTCATTTGCTTGTTTGTTGTATGTACACACATGTACATATGCATATGCATATATATACTACATTCATACAATATAATGTTACGCTAATCATATAAAACGGTTGTAAAGCATTACTTTAAATATGCTCATTATTTTAAGTACATATATCTTTTGTCAATGCTAAAAAATTTAGCTTAATTTATTAAGAGTTTTAAAGCTCAAAATATTTGCATGAGACAATCACGAAAATATGGATTGTTATAGACAACCCTGTTCAGTTGCTGTCAAACAATTGTATAAATATTGAAAGAAATTATGCTAAAAATATTGAAAGTAATTTGAGTTCAAATCTAAATAATATGTTAGTATATAATAGGTGATTTTTAAGTGTTTTTCTTTGTTTTTAAATTAAAGAAAAAGAAGCAGAAAAATCTAGCAGATCATTAAGTGTTCAGTTTTTGAAATTAACAAAAAGTAACACAACTAGGGTATTCACTCATGCTGTTGAGTTGTGAAATTGGGGACTTTTACAGTAACAAAATGTGCAGGGTTGAGTTTTAACGTTCAACTGTGGCTCAACTTAGACCCTTTTTTTTGAGTTGTTGACAAAGTGTTGCAAAATGCGCTATTTCAGGCGTTTTCAACAAACTCACGCTATAGCCTGTTGAACTTTTGCGCAACTATGCAACACCTCAGCTCAACAAGAAGCGTGAGTACCCTTAATTACCTAGCGCCATTGTGAAAATTTAAAGAAATATTATGCCGAAAAATTACTTCAGTGAATGACTTCAGTCTTAAAATTAAGATAAATTGGCGTATAATTTGCCATTGTATAAACATTTTAAGAAATTTTCAACTCAAAAAGTGACTTTAATGAGTTAAAATTTAGGTACGTCGGCAATATTGGGTGATTTTTTTAGTGCTGGGTTTCGTTAAATTAACAAAGAGAAATACAAAAATTTAGCACCAAATGTTAAAACATTTTAGGAAATTTTCAACCGAAAAAGTGACTTTAATGAGTTGAAATTTAGGTAAAACGGCAATAATGGATGATTTTTAAAGTGCTTGGTTTCTTTATATTAACAAAGATAAATACAAAATCAAGCGCCATTGTGTAAAAATTTAAAGAAATTTAAACCGGGAAAGTTACTTGAATGAGTCAAAATTAAGTTACATCGGCAGTATTGGGTGATTTTTTAAGTGTTTGGTTTCTTTAAAACTTAGTTGACTCTAAATTTAATAGTTGGGTGATTTCTATTTTGCTTAATTTTTTCAATAACACTAGTTTGCACGAAAAATGAAGCTTCGTAAAAAGTGTTTTTTTAGGGTAGTTTTGGGCCGATAAATACGAAAATTACATTTTTTTTTGTTAAGAACCGTTTTCGCGATTTTTATCGAAAAACATGTTTTTGGGCACTTTTTTCAGCTTGTCCTTAACCGGATCCATTTCAAAATATCTTTCCATAATTATATTATTATGTGGCCATGTATATATAACTTTCGGACAAACCATCTCTATCTTTTCTGCCACATAACCACCATAAGTCAAAGTGTTTGTTTCTGCATCTAGACTTGCTCCTATGGCTTTTAATAAATTCCATCCAACTAATATATCCACTCCTAAGTTGGCTATTTCGTAAAATATAAATTTCTTTCCAAAAATAGTAATATAATTATAAAACTATATTACGCTGAAACCGTGTTACGTCCTTACTCTCTTCCTTATAGCTAATCTATTCTTATTCCTATAAATAAAATTATTTTATTAGGTTTTGTTTAAAAAAAAAACACTTTTTTATTTTATTACTGCATTGAGAGTTTTTTTTGAACTGAACTCTTAATTCTAACATAAGTTCTTTATAAAGGCTACTTTAAGCTGGTGCTGCCGCGTCGCTGCTGTTGCTCTGCCGCTGCCGCACATGTCGGTTTCAGATGCCGCTGTCAGTGCGTCGGATTTCGTGGGACAGTTTTTATTTGGCCTGTCCCACGCTTTGATTCCAGAATGTGCTGACATGGCGCACGTATAGATTTATGCGCTGACTTGGCCTAGTGGAGTTCAGACGGTTTTGGCAAAGTTAGGGTTAACTTATATTAGCCGTTCCTAACGTAGCACGCGGTCGAACCGGTGTCTATCAATGCAATAATTTTTTTCCGTACTCTGTATCTGCTCTATAGATATACCTTTGTTTGGTCTGGTGGTTCTCTTGGATGTTTTTCGCTTCTTTCTCGCTTAAATCTTTCGAAATTTTTGTTGTCTATAAGAAGGGCCTGAGTCCTTTCTCACGAGAAATTGACGACTTCTCTGAAGTCCTTGTCTCTGAATTGATTCATCTACGTCCATGGGTTCTGGTCTGGGCTGAACTTGCATTAAAACCTTTTGATCTGAAGTTGTTTCTATTATCATAACGTAAATTATTTTGATTGTAACTATTCGTTCTAGGGTTATTCCTATTTTCAAAAAAAAACCAAAAGTTATTTTGGTTGTGCGTATTTGATCTAAATAATTTCTATTATTCCTCCTTACATTTATATTCCGTGATCCATAAGTTTGAGTTCCGCGCCGGTAGGCGAATTGAGCCCTTAATTGGTTGGATTCTAGTTCTTGAACGGAAGCCAAGGCATTAGGTATAGAGAATAAAATCTCTCCATTTAAGCCAGTAATGAATAGGCTAGGGTCATTAGATAGTTTTTATATGTCTGTTGTTGGGATATTGCAAAATGTGTATTTTGTTGTGTGCTATACTAAGATACTGATACACTTTTTTATGTTCTTTAATCTTCTTAGTATATCTGGCATCGTTGGTACTACCCTTACAATACCACCTAGTCCGTTTTTGATTCCACTCATTTTTCTCCAATTTGGGCTAACTTGTTTTAATTTAGCTTTCAGTATCGTTAAAAGTTCTCCTGAAAATGTTATGTCAGTAGCTTCCTCTAGACCTTGTTTAATTTGCAGAGCACCATTCTCCTTGCGCCGTATCCAATTTTCCATTCTATGTCCCACAGCGAGGGCTATCCTGCAATTATTTTTATTATCATTAAATTTATTTTTGTGTAGCTATGGTTATACTTGGTAAATTGCTTTTTCTTGGATTTGTGTATTTTTTTCCTTTTGCTTGAACACCTACACTAAGGTCCAGTCTTTGAAAACTACGTATTCTTCCACTTATAAGCTCCAAGGCAAAGACTCCAACATTTTGTGAATCGATTCCGATACAATACTTTTTTAGAGCGTATGGTTCTTCTTTTCTTCATTTTCTCCTAGGTTAACAATCATATTTTTGCAATTGTTTGTAGACAGATGGGCACCTCTTCAATTGTCGTGGTTCGCTTATTTATTGATTTTCAGTTCTTGTGCGGTTTTCCGCTAGAGAGAATGATTCTTAAAAGATTAAGAGTACGTTATCCAAATGGTTCCTTTTTCATAGCATGAGAATTTTTCACAAACTAATTTAGTTTTTGTTCATTGTTATGTTTTGAGTATTTGTTTATTTGGTAAAGAAACCGAAGAGTGTCCGCTCGGTGTTTGGTTCAGGCAAGCCAGATCTATAGTGGTGCTTTAATCTCTATTCGGTCTTGAGTCATGATTTATGATGAAGCCATTGCCAATCTCTTCTAATTTTGATATATGATCAGCAATGCTCCTTTCCTTTTAACTAATCTCCGATAACGATCTGACAAGATTGGTGACCTCTTGCAACATAGTTGCTGATCGATGATCTTAACTCCTACCTCCTTAAATTTCCACGTCGCGGGCAGCAGATGCGGCTCGAGGTAGCTCCACACTTACGTTGGGTAGGCGCTTACATGGGTCTATGATAATATGGCACCAAAAGGCACCAAAGATAAGAATGACGACAATCATGATGGTCACGTCGACTATTATTGAGGAGCGGTAGTGAACTCCTAACCCGGCGCTCCGGTTGATGTGTACCTATGTCTCGACTTGGGCTATCCAAGTCGAGAGTGCTTTTTCCCTCTGTTGTTTTCGAGAGAACGGAAGAAGTATCTGTACAGCGGTTGACTGCTTATTGGTAAAATTCATACCAGCAATGGTTTCATTCTCCAGGCGGATCAAGTTAGTCCTGCTAAGAAGTTTCTAACCAGTGGTGGTTGTTATGTTGCCACGGTAGTTGGACGCAAAGATAACGTCATCTTTCAGCAGCTCGATGACTTCCTCGTCGTTGTTCTGGTATGTGCATTTCGCTTCGCCTCCCTTTAGGAGCTTCGGGATGCAGTCGCTCTCTTTCAGCTTGCGTACTGCGGCTTGGTTGCATTTGCTCGTATTTGATATCGTGCCGCATGCTGCAATGACACCGTGGCCATGGTATTTGAGGCTACTGCCCAATCTGTAACTGAGAATTAGGGTCATCGCCGATTTCTTCTGGTTTTTGATATATGCTCAGCATTGCTTAGGTTATTATTATTTATTATTTAGTACGATTCATTTAGTTTTAAGCATCAGGATTGGATTCGTTAGCTCATAATTTAGGACGTGTGGGTCGACATAAAACAAACTGAAGTTATCTTAACGTTAGTGTTGGCAGAAAATTAGCAGCGTAGCAGAAACAAACACAACCGCATCGCTTTGATTACCGAGAGAGACTAAATTTATTGTGTGCATAGAATGCTTATGTTACCCTTGCAGAAGGTTGCCACATAGTTGTACAGTGATTAGAGTTGCCATATCAACAGTTAGCCTATATTGGCTTTGGTCTGGGTATCGTTGTAAGAACTTTTGCTGATCATGCGCCTCTTGAGCAGTTAATTAATGCAGTTTTTATCCAAGCTTTTAAGCTACACTGCAAAAGATAGATTCTTAAGTTAATGTTTTTTGATTCTTGATGTTAGTTCGTAAAGAAAGACCAAATATATTTAAAACAAAATCAAATGACAAAAAAAAAAAAAAACGAAATAAACTTGAACAAAATTCAAATTCTTGAGCTACATTAAAAATTATCAAACAAACATTTTTTTTTCTCGTTCTTTATTTTAATTCGTAAAGCAAAACAAAATCTTAATTCCAAAAATAAAACAAAATAATCTTGAAATAAGATAAAAATGCTTAAATTAAAATGAAAAACTACAAATCAAAATTATTATGAGAAATCAAAAGTCTTGAATTAAGGGGTATACGCAATTCGAAAAATTTCGTGCGGAATGACAAAACTTCATATAAAAAAAAATTCCATTTGGAATATCCCATTTGGAATTTTTTTTACCCTGTACCGTATGGTACAAGCCGAAAATGTATGTAACGTACAGAAGGAGACGTCGGAGACCCCCCAAAGTTACCTGAAGTATGATCAGAGTGACTAGAGAAGTCGATATACCCATGTCCGTCTGACCGTCTGTCCGTCCGTCCGTATGAACGCCTAGATCTCAGAGATGGTAAGAGCTAGAGCAACCAAACTTTCAGATTAGATCCCTTATTAATCCATAGGAGACAAGTTTATTTTATTTTTTTGATATCGGGATTACATTATATAGCTCCCATAGGGGTGTTTCAGAGAAATATCATAACCAAATTTGGCGATCGGAAGTTTTTTAGAGACCCCCAGCACTGTACCAAATTTGATCAAAATCGGTTGACTATATCATATAGCTCCCATAGGATCGATCGGTCGAAAAAATGTTTTTTGTACAAAATTCTTGTGTTTTGTTTGTTTGTGAAGATATTGTAACCAAATTTAGCGTTAGGAAGTTTTTTAGAGTTCCCAAGCACTATAGCAAATTTGATCAAAATCGGTTGACTATATCATATAGCTCCCATAGAAACGATCGGTCAAAAAAACGTTTTTTTTACAAAATTCGTTGTGTTTCGTTTGTTTGTGAAGATACCGTAACCAAATTTGGCATTAAGAAGTTTTTTAGATTTCCCAAGCATTGTTCCAAATTTGATAAAAATCGGTAGACTATATCATATAGCTCCCATGGGACCAATCGGTCAAAAAATCGTTTTTTCTACAAAATTCGTAGCGTTTCGTTTGTTTGTAAAGACATTGTTAGCAAATTTGGCATTAAGAAGTTTTTAAGAGTACCCAAGCACTGCACCAAGTTTGATCAAAATCGGTTGACTATATCATATAGCTCCAATAGGAACGATCGGTCAAAAAAACGTTTTTTTTGCAAAATTCATTGTGTTTCGTTTGGTTTTGAAGATATCGGAGCCAAATTTGGCAGTCGGAAGTTTTTTATAGTTTCCAATTAGTGTACTAAATTTGATCAAAATCGGTTGACTATATCATATAGTCCCCATTAGACCGATCGGGCAAAAAAATTGTTTGGTGCAAAATTCGACTGATTTCTGTTTGTTTATGAAAATATCGTAGCCAAATTTGCCGAATAAAATATCTTTTGGAGGTCTTAAGCAATATGTCGGACTTAATTGCAATGTGGTGGTACAGGATATCCCAAAGTCTTCTGCACCCGACTTTAACGTACGCCATCTTTTTTATATGAAGTTTTGTCATTCCGCGCGAAATTTTTCGAACTGCGTATAGGCCTTTAAGATAAAAAATTCTTAAATTAAGATTTTAAGCTTAATACAATAAATAAAACAAGAACGAATATTACTAAGACCAAAAACTTTCAAATTAAGATTTAGTCTTTAATAAAGAAAATATGCTTCTAGAAAATATTCTTTTAAAGCAAGTCCAAAAACTTTTAAATTAATATTAAAAGTCTTAACATGAGTTGTCATACATTAAACATTTTTTCATCTCAAAAGCAGTTTTTCACTCTAGATATTACAAAAATGTATTCCTAAAAAATGAGCCAGAATTAAATTCAAGACGATTTTAAGTTTTGCCGCGGCTTATGTAAAGTTTAAAGATTCCTTATTTAATATTCTTTTTGAGTGACATCACTTTAGAAACTTTTAAATTAAGTATTCGAGCCTTTTTGGAAAAAACTACACAAATAAGTTTGCGGCAACTGAACAGTTTTGGAAAAGCGCTTAAGTAAATTTCATAAAAATTTAAATATATGCAAATATTCCATTAGAATTCTATAAATTTATATAATTATAATAGCGACCAAGTTAGAAAGCACTTAACTGTGATAGCCAAAACACTTTAAACATATTTAATAATTATTAAACGAAAAATTATTCAAAAAAAAACGCTTTAAGTAGTTATTTTAAATATAAAAAGCTGCAGGCTTTAGGCCTTACGACCAAACTTTGTTAATAAAAAAACAAAAAAATAAGCAATTGCAAAATTATAACATAATGAATATATAATGAAAATTGCAAAACTTTAAGCAAAAAAAAAGCTTATATTTATATAAATATAGATTAAAAAAACTTTTTGCATAGCAATGCAATACAATTTTAGCTGCTTACAAATTTTTAATGCAAAATGTTTATAAATGCTTTATTGATGTTGTATTTATTGTTATTATTAAATACTAGTTTAGCATATATGTTAGCATATAGTAGTGTTTTATGTATGTATTATATGTTTGTGTTTCCATTTGATGTGCTTTTTGTTGTGGCACGCAAATTAAAATGTTTTTAAATTCCAAAAGCAAGTTTTTATTTTGAGTTGCGTGCTTCAAAGAAATGTGTGAGAAAAATCAAAAAAAATAAATAAATAAATAAAAATATTAAACACAGATACGCACTCACACACACACAGTTACTCTTACAGTTACACACATAAACACATTGATTGCGCTTGCATTAAGCATACGCAGTGTGCACCATGTGCTAAGAGCAATTGAGAGCACTTCAAATGCACTAACTGCGCGCACTTGGTAAACATCACACACAGATACTCATACACACACATAGATACACTCATACACTCACACACATACACACATACATAGCTACAAACATAGTTAAATGTTGTGCAAATTGAATCGAAAGGTAAAGTACTTAACTTAAAATGCCTAATGTTTGTCTTTTTTTTCTCTTGTTCTCCCTTTTTATCTTTCTCTCCTCTTTCCATTTCATTCTATGGTTTTATATATACTTTACAAAAACTTAATAATCTTCTATGATGTGCTCTCTATATTTCGAACTACTTATGCTGTCATTTTTTACCATTTTTACCATTTATTGCTAAAGAACTGCATAATGGTTGGGACAGCATTGAGCTTATACCGAATATAATACTTAATCCTGGTTTCAGTGAATCCGATGCAGCTGAGCGTGCGCCGCCATTTCCTCGCGCTATTATTTTTGGTCATCATATGCATATGGCCCCTGG
Organism: Chymomyza costata; assembly: GCA_018150985.1. Lineage (NCBI taxonomy): Eukaryota > Metazoa > Arthropoda > Insecta > Diptera > Drosophilidae > Chymomyza > Chymomyza costata. Next base: position 27,280,279 of record JAECWU010000127.1, on the reverse strand, counting down.
ATGCATTACTAATAATGACACTGATATTGCTGACGAGGAGGATGATGACTTCGATGAGGACTATGAGGAGGAGCACGAACCGACTATGGAGAGATTTAAGCGTAAAGTTTCGGTATTTTTTACAGGTCCCACCATTAAGCGTATTTGAAAGTACAAAGTGCAATTTAATGGTTACCATATTAACTCATACGATTTACATAAACATTGTTGTTGTTACCAGAGCTTATGTTTCCGGCTATACATTAATTTTTGGTACCTATGTTATATAATCTAAGTATATACAGTATTTTTTATGTATATAGCAGCTTGCACGAGTGTCCATTGGTATGTGATGAAGATTTAAGCAAATTATAGTCAAACGAATCTTCGAGTGAAACTAACTTCTTAATCTGTTCAAAAACTTTATGTATTTGTTGGTTTTGACCAAGTGGAATTAGTCAAATGTCAGGGAACACAGCGACGCTTGGCACAAATTCAGGACCTACCTCCTTAAAACTTAAGAGTAGGACTGCTTATTATTAAGCTCACTTCCAAATGCTTAAACATAAGTACGATAAAATAAATTTAGATTCTATATGTTAAGGATCTCAAGCATGAAAGGTGTTTAGTGCAACAGTTGTAGAAACCCGGGCTTAGAACCGATGGCAAAGACCGCGTCTCTGTTTACTGAATTACTTTAATATAAAAGTAAGCTCCACAACTAAGGCTCTGTCATGTGTTGGCGCTAAGCCGTACAGTGCCACTCAATAACGCTTTGCAGGTTATCTGAACACTTTGGCATACCCGGTAACGATGGGGCGGACTAATGGCCTCTGGCGGTTACGCATATATATAAGATCTCATAAGGGCAGTTACAACAATAGTCAGAGACACGGTAGAACGAGAATGTGATGCTGCTTCCGGTTGTCACATCTCCCGAGCACTCCAAAGCGAACAACCGAGCTACTGGGGCTTTAAAGAGCAGGACCAGGTTGTGTGACTGCAGTTATAATGGAGCACTGAACTGCTGGCCGAAAGGATGCACGTTTGGCATCACCAGTTTGTCCGTAGCAGCGGAGATAAGAAGTGAATTGGAAGCATTCAACATCTGCTATGCTATCTTCTTGGGAAGCATACCTAGTTTCTGATAAAATCCTTCCTTCAAATCGTGGGTTGTCTTGCAAATCTGCCCATTGCGAAACTGGCTGCTTTTATCGAATCCACAAAATAGGTAAGCAGGGAGAGAAATTAAGACGTTATGAGAGCGATCATCAGCTATATTCCAAATTCTTCTAGTCACACCTTTTCACGCCACTCTGGGAGCTAAGGGCCTCTACAAGAGCCGCCTTCTTTTTCTTGTGTCGGTTTCAGTAATCGATCGACTTATCCCAGTGGTGGTGCTACCATCTAATGCCAACTAGGTGTGGCGTCCCTTGATGATGGGGCTACCATCCAAGCTTACAGGGGAAGAAGCTCACCTTCTGGATTAGCACACTTTTTGCTCGCAAGTGTCATATGTGCTTGGAAGCCACGCCATATATGGGCGAAGATGAAAACCAAGATGACAGCGGTTGTGTCTGCACTGATCGCAGTGAACTTCATCGAGCTTACCGAGTTTTTTATAGCATCACTTTTTATTCTTCCTTGTAAAGCTGTGTGCTGTAGTGATGCTTGCTGGAGCAGTTGCGGGGTTTAGGTGGGTTTGTGTAGAGTAGGAAATATTAGAAAAGCAGGAATAATTGGGCTTTCGGGGTTTTGCCGCGTGTTCTTGGAATCGAACCAGGGACCTCTGAGATGCGAGTGTAGCACGCCAACCACCGCACCACCGAGGACCCCAATAATCCTATAGCCGATTCTAATGACTGGTCAAGATGATGAAATATTTGGTTCACAGGAAGCTGTTAGGCCAGTCTGACTTCAGCTTCAGAAGAAGAACAAGCTCTTACGTAGTAGTAAAATCCCAGCCTGCTGTGGTCAACTGCTTTCATTGAAATCGAGTAGTTGGCAGTGTTTACTTTAGGGAACTCAGAAATTCCAGAAAACTACAGTATTCTCCAGGCAGATGTCCAAGAAATACACAGATCTCTTATTTTTTTAAAGCTTGGGGCAGGTTTATATATATAAAGATATAAAATGGCGGCAACGTTTAGTTCACTGGACCTAGTAAGATTAAACTTGGCTACTGCAAAGCTAGCACCCCTAAGTGCTTCACAATCTGAGCCATAGTGACACCAACATAAAGCTGGAATCTATCCACCAGCCATACTATCATCAAAAACTAGCTAGCAGTTGGCGTTCCTGCTGTCATATCACAAATCTGTAGGAGTTACCTAAATAAAGTCGAATAGAAGACTCGGATTCTCGTTTCTTTCAGATATTTCTGAGCTGTTGAAAATTCGATCCTGACAAAGTATAGATAATGTCTTGTCATCATAGTATATGTATAATTATGCACCAAGACCAACAAACCAACAGATTCAATTCCTAATTCTGCTTAAATCTTCTAGTCATGAAGCTGCTCGCCAATATTAGAATTCGTGCAGCCTACTAGAACTTGGGTATACTATATAGGTGGGTCATAACTTCGGTTCGGTTTCATTTGACCACATCCAAAATGCAAGCCAGCTAATGCTACATGTTATGGCTTTGAACGCTTCAAATAAAAAATTTTTAATATTTAATGTTAAACTAGACTTAATTGTTAAACTAAACTTGAAGATGATGAACATGCCTACACAATTTATTTATTAGTGATATTTTTTATTTTCGGTAATCCGAAATTGGCTTAACCATGCAGAGCTGATTGCGCTTAAAGATGTCAAAACCTTCCATGAAAGTATTTGGATTAGTTTGTTGGAAAAATGCATTAACTGAAGAAAATGTTAATTTTTTTAAAAGCCTCATTCTTTTTATAGCTGATGGCAGTTAATTATTTAAAATCTTGAACATCATCCCGGCATACAACTCGTCACATGTGGGTTTCCGTCCCCAAAGAGTTGGAATTGGAGAGACATAACCCACAGGCCATACGGTATGAGGTAGAGTCTTAAAATTTAGCATGGAGCTTCTGTTAGTGGTATAGCTGAGACTAAAAGAGAATTTTAGAAAATCCGCAAGATACACTCCATCACAAAGTTTGATAGCAATGTCTTGTCAGAAACCTCCAACGGAGAGGTTCTTTCCTACCTTGACGGAACTTTGTGTAAAACTTAACGTATTCTGCACAATCTCATCAACCTTTGTAGGTACACCAAACTCAGACAATGTGGCGTATACGTAATCTCTCAAAGCGCTATCTAAGGCTGCTTTATGGTTTTTGTGAGTCTTTGGCAGCATTGACATAGTATCGTTGACCAGATAAATGGTGGACTAGGTCTAAGGCGGCACTGATAAGTGACTTTGCTCCGTGACTTAGCTTTCACACAGTAAGCACGAGAGGACCTTATATGCGATGGAATAAGGACTGGCGTCTACCGCGGGGTAACCCTTCTTGAGAGCGGACAGAGCACACCAAGATGTTGCTACACGCAGCCTACCAACCTACCTACCCTACTCTGCAGGTAAACCATCGGCAACGGCAGTTTGGCTGTTCTTGAGCCTCTTGATGGCAAACCAGACTTCCTCATAGCTAGGCGCCGGCAACGCCTTATGGTTGGGTACATTTGCTCCGCTGCTAGCATTGATAACCGATACCATCAATCGACAGTAAGCCACAGAAATGTTACCACCATAATCTTAGGTCACTCCGCTTATCCATTACTACAACATTTCCCTCACCATCTCTACACGCAGATGCCTTCCTTTTCACGTCTGCAAAGACGCCTTTCTTGCCTCCTCATCTGCCGATTGGGTTCTCGTACAGATCGCGTAGCTGCCATCTGCAAAGTTCGTTCTTTAATGCAGTGGCTTCGCGTGCGTTGGAAACGCAGGACGCTCTCGGCAACACTGCAGATGAAATGGGAAAGTTGCGAAGTTCCTATATTTTTTTGTAATATTTTCTGTTTAATATTTTTTAGATTTTTTTCTTAAATTTTAAATGAAACTGCATTTTTTTTTATTTAGTATTTTTTTATAATATATAAAATATCATTTACTAGCTTAAGGCCCATACGCAGTTCGAAAATTTTCGCACGGAATGACTACACTTCATATAAAAAAAAAATTTAAAATTAATATTTTGTAAGCAATCTTTAATGAGTAGATTTTTCTCCCTTACTAATGAATAGGTTTAAGTTTACATTATTTACCTTGAAAAAGAATAAGCGAAAATATTTTTTTTAATAAAAATAAAAAACCCAAAGTGCTCCAAAATATTTAATAGGAATTTGTTTTAATAAAGAAAGGAAATGAATTTCGTAAATATACAAGATAATTTTTTTACAACGGAATCCAACTTTTTTTTTTTTAGAGCAAATAAAAAATAAAAATTTTTTAATTTATTTTTTAAATAATTTACTGTTTTGAGTATAATTTTTTAATTATTGTTTCGTATTGCATTTTTTTAGAAAGTATTTATTTTTATAGTATAAAGTCAGTATATTCTATTTAATTTAATTTATTTGATTAGAAAACTTCGATTCATAAAAATTTATGCATTTCTGATTATTTGCATTATGGAACATATATAAAAAAAATTAATTATTTGCATTATAGTGTATTTATAAAAACAATTTTTTTAATTATTTATATAAATATAAAGTAAAAATAAATACTAAATAATAAAACAGTTTGTAGCCAAAGCAGCTTTTATGCTATATATTTTATTTTATTTGTTATTATATGTATTATTTTGTGTAAAATTATTTATTTTCATGCTTTATATATATATTTTTTATTATTATTATTATTGTTTAAATTTTTAATAAACATTTTTCTAAAATATTAAATGAAACTTTCAGTATTTTTTTTTTTTACTTTTTTTTTTTATAAAGGGTATAAGAAGCTTAATGGACGACGAATGACGCTTATCTATGAAAAATTATAACCGTACACCACGACAGGTTTTACAGACATCGATGGTTAAAATTTTCGAAAAAATATTAAAATTTTTCTCCTTAAAAAAATTAAACTTATACATATTAATTAGCTTAAAGTAATATTTAAAATATGCTGGAAACTATAGGTAGGTAGGTTGAGGCGGCAGCTGGGACTTAGCGTCCCAACTCACTTAGGCCAAGAATAGGCCCATTGTGATACCGATAACGGGAGAAAGTGATAAGGATATGGAATAGACAGGAAAAATTAGGGGAATAGGAAAAGTGGAAAGTGCAGGACCATGGCTTTGCGTGGGATTCGAACCCACAACCTCTGGGATGATAGTCTAGTGCACTGCCGCTAGGCTATCGAGGCCGCCAAATAAAAGGTATAAGAAGCTTAATGGACGACGAATGACGCTTATCTATGAAAAATTATAACCGTACACCACGACAGGTTTTACAGACATCGATGGTTAAAATTTTCGAAAAAATATTAAAATTTTTCTCCTTAAAAAAATTAAACTTATACATATTAATTAGCTTAAAGTAATATTTAAAATATGCTGGAAACTATAAAACAGAAAGTAATTTTTTCAACACACTTAAAGCAACTCATCTAATCGAACAAACAATTAAAAAATATTTTTCAAAAAATTTCTCTATTAATGGTCCCCAAACCAGCTGCTCTACCAGGCGCACAGAAATGCATCAAGCCCAGTTAGCAACTTTAAACTAGCAACTAAAAGTATGCAACGTTTTTTTTCTTAGCAGAACTTAACCTTTTGTTATTTTTAAAAAGTGTTGCATACTTTTAGTTCTAAATTTAGAAAAATTTGTATTCTGCAGCTGCTTGCTCATCATTTCTGTTCGCCTGGTAGCTGAGCACCAAAATGGACTCAAAATTTAGCGAAAATCGATTCAAAAATATTTTTTTTTTTGCCAGTTGGAATTTTTAAAATTTGAACAATTCCATTTTTCATTTTAGTAACAATTTTAAGTGGCTTAATAGGTTTTCAACAATATTTGCGTCTGTAAATTCCTCCAGCCAGATAAATTTGCTTTTCTCAGAGCCTAGGAAACTGAAATTCAAAAATGTATGTATGTAAAAAGAACACTTTTTGTTAAGTTTTCTTAAATTATTTTGTTTATTGCACAATATCAAATATAAAATAAATATATTAATTATTATTTTGTTTATATTCATTTTCTATTTATTAGTTGCACAATTTCACACATAAATATATTAATTTTTGTATTGTTTATATTTTGTTTTCTTATTCATTTTATTTATTAATACAATTCTTTTTATAAAATGCAATTTTCTAAGTTTATCACTGAAACCAGGTTGTAGACTTTCTCGTTTCGAGGACATCCTACGACTTAATTATTAAAACTCTTTTTTAGTCTTTTGATGGGTTTGGCATTCCTTAGGGCTTTCACCGGCTGGTTGACCTTGGTGCTTCCTAAATCTTTCCAACTGCTAGTGTGCTTGTTTTGGAGGTCAAAAGTCTACAGCCTGAAGTCTTGTTGCAAGGTCGACTTTCTTTCGTTCCATTTGCATCCACTCATGAAGCGTAGTGCCCTGTTCTGAAGCTACGGCATCTGCATGGCGTACTTTCATGTTGCTGCCACAACCATTCTGTACATAGCGCTCATGCATCTTGTATCTTAATGCCCTTTCAACGAAATTTTCAAAAGTATTCATCAAGATTTTCCATTGTGTCCTAGAATGAGAAAAAATATACTTGAAAATGTTTTGCAGCGATTCAAAAAAATTTCTCATTTCAAAGTTAAAGCCATGACTTACATAAAATATGGAAACGAAAAAAATTGAATTCGAAACAGGTTCTTAAATTCAAGACGAAGTCGATTTCAAAATTTTTATATTTTTCGAATAAATTGACGATGAAGAAACTAAATTGATCCCTACTTGTCAGCGTAAGCTCTGCAACATCCAACAGCAAGGATCTTACCCAGTGGAACTCCAGATCGCATTAGCCTTCCTTCGAATAACTAATCTTTTATCTCGTTTTTGAAACTTTCGTGTATCTAAATTATAAAATGTTTCCCAAAATTACATAAATATATAAGTACGTATAAAAAATGAACCTTAAGGCAATCTGCTCTCACGCCTGATTATAACACAAACACATACAAATTTATGCATTATATTAAATAAATGATTAAAAAAAAAAACAATTATTGCTGTGATAAAAAATTCAATTGAAGAACGTTGTAAGGAATAATAAAACAAAATAAGCTAAATAAAAAAACAAAGTTACGTATTTGAGTTAAGTAACTAGTATACTTATTCAAAACACTGTATAGTACTTAAAAAAATATAAATAAAAAATAACTTAAAAAACTATATAAATTTGCTGAAACTCATCACTTTTTATGAAAATCTTTTTAAAAATGTTAAAAAAAAACAAAATTGAATTTGAATTTTGAATAGAGGTTTTTGTTGCTAAGGAGGAGCATTATATATTTAGCAAATGTATTTAAAATGCTTTGTTTTTGAGAATTTCTAAGCATGCCTAAAACAATATTTATTTAAATAGATAAAAAGTTTAAGAAAAATATTATACTAGCAACAACTGTGAAACAATTTTATAATTGAGCAAATATTTTGCACAGTAGCACGCACCAATAAATTATATAAATAATTAAAAATTGATAATCAATTAATAAATATATACATATATATATATATAAATATTATTTATAAATAATTAAAATGCAAATATAACAATTTTATAAATATTTTTAAACTATTATTGAAAAAAATCAATGCTTTGCGCTTGAGTTTGGCACAAAAGCTAATAATAATATATTTTTAGTGTTTATTATTTAAAAAAATTTGCCTATTTTTAAATACATAAACAAAATTTGAATGCTGCTTCCACACATACACAAACAATTAAACTCTAAGATTCAAAAATTCAACAATTAAATTGTTAAAAATGTAAAACACAATTAAGCATAAACAAAATGAAATCAAAATTAATTTAAAATAAACTTCAAACTTACAAATATGTAAATTATAAAAAAAAAAAATACTACACATACTTGTATGTATATTTATTATATAGTATATACACACACAGACAGTAAATGTAAATTAAGAAAGACTGTAGCTAACTTGTAAGAAATTTGGCCTGATTTCTGCGCTTTTATAAATGGGTTTTTGTTTTTAAAACTTTGCACCCATGCTCATGTTAAATGTTAACAAAAATAAAATAAAAAAACAAAAACATAATATACAATAAACAATATAAACAGTTGTACTATAATTAATTTTGCAAAATTGCGCGCCTTATGGTCAAAACAAACCAAATGCGAAACCAAGTGTTGTTATACCATATAGTATGCAAAATAAACTTTTTAAATGTTAAATCAAAGCCATTGCACAAAGAATATAAAATTTGTTTAGGAGCGTTTAGCGAAATTCAAACGTATCCTAAAACATATGCATAATCTCGCTTAAACCCTATACTCTATATACTTACACTTTAATGCTGCGCTCTGACTTTAGATACCAAACAAATTTCAAGCTTTTAGGCTTTTTCTAAAATGATAATAAAACTTAAGCTAAAAACAGCAAAAAGGCATAGTGGAAAAGAACAGCATACACTAACAATGCAATAAATTTAAGTTTACAAAATTTTGAAAAGTCGTTTTGCTCAATAGTAGTTTTTTTTTTTACAATTTTAGCAAAGTCAAGTTTGAGCTTGCCAAAGGTAAGTGCTATTGGTAATGGTAACTGATTGAAGTAAACATAGCTCATTTTGTTTAATATTGCTTTAAATTTATTTTCACTTTTAACTTATTTTCAAACAATTGCTTATATACATACACATATATTCACGCATTTATGTGTATATATTTTTAATTATTGACCATAATTTGCTGAGGCTTCGTTTACTCTGCTGCACTTTATGCACTATTTTAGTTGGTATTTTGTACATCTAATAAAAAGCTTAGCTTAAACTTAATACACATAAAAAGTATTTAGTCCAAAAAATATCTAAACATGCTACTTAACTTATACACGCAAACAAGCACATATACTATACTTGTATACAAAAAAGTAACTACATATCAATAAAAAAAAAACAAGGGAATGCATAGGCGCATAAATTACAATATTATAAAGTTTTGTTTGTCAGTGAGACACTAGCTTGACATAAAAACGAGTATAGAACTACCTAAATCATAATGCTAATAGCTGCTTAAGGTTCAATTTAAATGCTATGCATGCACTTATTATGCCTCTGCTGCTTGAGCTTTGTTTAAACTGTTCTGTTTTTTGGTGATAAATTTCCAAGAAGACTTAAACATCTTAAGCTATAACAAAGATACACGCATTAGCGCGCAGGCATTTAGCAATATACTAAACGTAACTATAAGCGTTAGACTGCACGCTCTGTTTTTTTACTACTACATGGAAGTGCTCATATGGACATTTCTGGCATTTTGTTGTGCTTTAAATTGATCTGTACGCTTTGGGAGAACATCTTTATGATGCCATAGTTGTCATTTGCATAAACTTTTAAGAAGCTTGGCACATTCTTATGCAGCAGTTCATAGCAAAACTGTGGATATTTGCGATAAGCGGGCTGCTTGTCATCCCAGATGGATAGTATATCACAATCGTCACTAAAAGCAAAATAAATTTATTCCAACAATGCGTGCTATAACTTAAAAACTAAGTACACTTACCGCACTTCATTGGTGCATTCCTCAAGTGATATAATCAAATATTGAATTTTCAATTGGGAGCACTGATTATATATATCGGAAGATTGCTGTCTGCTATATATTGAATAAGCATGCTCCGTGCGCTCCCTAAAAAAATAAATAAAAACATGTTGTCAGAAAGTTTAAGTATTGATTGTATTAATAAGCAGCTATACTAACGCAATTTGACGCATTTCGAGATGCGCATGATTAACAATCGGCCTTTTGGTTGTCAAGTGCACGGTGCCAATAATCTCAACGGGGCCTGCAAGACATACATACAGCACACAAAATATATACAATATTATTTGCGGATACAATTAATACATTTAGTTGCTTCAAAGCAGCCATATTTGCATTAATACTATTTCTGAGTTGTATACTATTTACCAGCAAATACTGCATCACGCTCTGTATTTAATTTAATCCATTCGAGCATGCTATCTAAGTCATCGGTATTATGTTGATGACGCGTGGGAAAGTACTCCTCGTGTATATTCTGTAAAATCATAAATATTTGTTAGAAATTTTCTATGGCTATGTTATACACATGTACTAACCACCATGCCCGGATCAAACATGCTTAGTAAAAACACAGCCAGTGAAACTGACCAGAATATGTTGCGCTGCCGATGATACCAGACTTTGGAACATACGGTTGGCGCAATCACACAACCTTGAGTAAAGCTCAGAAAAAACAGCTTGCGCACGGTCAAACCAATAAGCGTAAAGACAATCATCTGCATAAAGCTATACATATAGTGTAGATTCAGAATTTGTGCATTCGCCGTGGGCATGGCAGACGACTCATCATCATCGTTTGCTGCACCTGTATATTGACAGCGACGCGTTGTTGACCGGCGGCGTTTGCAATTGTCACTGTCATCGGGTGGGTCTTCGGGGTTGTTGGTTTCGCTTTGCTCTTTGGACGGCAACGTTTCATCAGTTTCGGCTTCACAATTCTCATCTGGTGTATTTGCTAGCAGCTCCTCGTCTTGTTCTAGCTCCTTATCAGACATCTTCTGCGCTTGTCTTTGCAGCTGTGCTGTTTCTTTGGTTTGATTTGGCTTAGTCGCCGCTTCTTGTTCAGCTTGACTGGCCTTGCGTTGCTTATCGCTATTGCGATGGATTTGTGCTTTAAGCCGCTTAATATCCTCCATGAATTCGTCACGTTTTTGTGGTTGTTCCCGCTGCAGTTTGGCTTTTTCACGCTTGTAACGTTCGTAATCATACTGACAGCGTTCGAGCATTTTAAAACACTTTTGCAGCTGTTGCTCTGTTTCTTTATTGGACATGGCGCTCATTGGCACATGATGCTCTTCAAGAAAGTCCTCCAGCACATATTTACTTGCACGCTCCCGCTGCTCCTGTGTAGTAGATGCAGGCACATTACTCTTGCGCCATTTGCGAAAAAACATGGCCAGCATGACAACGCCGTACATACAGTAGGGTTTCACAATCAGCGTCTTTACCAATTGCCAAAGCTCGGACCAGGCTATGCGCGCGTAAAGTGGATTGCAAGCCGAAAGATTTGTAACAAAATTTACCTTGCCCTGCAGCATCCAGTGAGACCAGAGATCGCAGTAGTGTATAAAGGTACTATCCTGAAGACTTAGCACACCGGATTTACCAAGCAAGCTAAGCACTTTTCCTTGCATGCTGCTGGCCAACAGCAAGGCCAGTAATATAAACTTAAGTGAGAAATAGTCACCTTGCAATGGATCGTTGTTGGTGCAGCGACGGCTGCGCACCTGACGTGCTACTATTATAAGGAAAAGGCTAAGCGACACACTTAGCTGCCAGGTAAACAGCATTTGAGTGTTGCCATGCGATATCACAAAGGCAATTGCATTGCCCAGCAGATGTGAAAGCGAGTAGTCCATGGCAAAGGCATTGGCAAGGCTAACAGGCATGGAGCTGAAGTTCCAAGAGGTCATAACGATCAGTATTTGTGTAGTAAATATAACTGTGGAGAATTGCCAGGAGAGCAATGCAAAGGCAGTGAAAAATGACATGCTAAAGATCTGGAAAGAGCCTAAGCTTTAGAAGCGGCATACTGCAAATGCAACAATAAAGGCAACTCACCATAAAACAACGTGAGGTATGACGTTTACGATGTATGACGCGTCCAATGCAAATGCAAAGATAGAACATTTGTAGGAATATGAAGGGAAATGCAAAGTTTTCGCGTGCCAAAGGACGTTCATAGATCTTGGCGGCAAATGAATGAAACATCAAGTACGAAATGACACCGTAAATGCCACCAAACACATTTTCGCTTAGCAGTGTGCCATAGAGGTAGAGTACAAGCAATGTTAGACCACCCATTATCCAAACAAATTCGAAATAAAAGTGCATAGGCTGCAAGATGGGGTTGTAGCTGTTGCGCACCAGATGGAAGAAAAAGCTGTAAAATAAGTAAATAAGCCACGTGAACAGGAGCAACTTCAGTACTGTACTATAGATGCACTTACGCCGCAACCAGCTCAGGCAAGACATAGAAACGCTGCAAAACATTAACGCTGTGCGGGTACTCAATGTCGGTGACGTTCTTTAACTGCTCATAGCCATACCAGAAGTCGGGTCCGTCCACCAATGTTTTGTAAAACGTATAATAGAGCGCATCCTCGCGGCGTAACATTGATTCACGCTCCAGTTGGTTAAGATGTTGAATATTGGTGCGTGATTCAAAAATAACGCGCACATGTTGCATGTACAGAAAAAAGAAGCCTGAGCCTAAAATGAAACATAATTTTACATAAAACATGCAATTAAGCTTTGTCGGCAAACTTTACTACAACAAATCGCGTCCACTTACCAATTAGTGCATGTGATAGTATGACGTACAAGTTTGGCTCACGCATATTGCTGCAGTTTGGCTGCTTAATTAATGTCGTCTCCTTAAATTGGGGCACAGTTTAAGTTTGCTAATTTATTAATCATTATTTATTTCACAATTTCGCTAACGTTTGATAAAACTCTCGCTGCAAATGCAGACCAAAAAAACACAAAACAGCTGAGCTACTCGCGCTGGCCTTGCCATATAGCCAAAACGAAAAGAAGTGGCAACACTCGACACACGATTTATCAAATCGCGGCTGCTGGTTTGTGTTTTGGTCTTTCGGCTTGCATTTTCAACAGGTTTTTATTTGCAACTTGAAGCGCATTTTATTGGAGAACTTCTATGTTGCAATGAATCGTTACGCGGTAAGCTCTTTGGTGGGCCAAGGTTCCTTTGGCTGCGTGTACAAGGCGTTGCGACGTGAGGATGATAAAGTTGTGGCTATTAAAGTTATTTCCAAGGTAGCTAACAAAAATGTGCAGCAAAGTGCATACAGGCGCATTATTGATTTTTATAATTTTGTGTTTTACAGCGTGGGCGCTCCAATCGAGAGCTTAAGAATCTGCGCAGGGAATGCGATATACAAGCACGTCTTAAGCATCCACATGTCATTGAAATGATAGAATCCTTTGAATCAAAATTTGATTTGTTTGTGGTCACAGAGTTTGCTTTGATGGATTTGCATCGTTTTTTGTCCTTCAATGGAGCCATGCCCGAGGAGCATGCTCGTCGTGTTATCTGCCATTTGGTCTCTGCGCTGTATTATCTGCACTCGAATCGCATATTACATCGCGATCTCAAGCCACAGAATGTGCTACTCGACAAAAACATGCATGCCAAGCTATGCGACTTTGGTCTGGCGCGCAATATGACTATGGGCACACACGTGCTTACCTCTATTAAAGGCACTCCGCTCTATATGGCGCCTGAGCTGCTTGCCGAGCAGCCTTATGATCATCAAGCGGACATGTGGTCACTTGGCTGCATTGCATACGAGAGCGTTGCCTCACAGCCACCATTCTGTGCCACTTCCATATTGCATCTGGTCAAGTTAATCAAACACGAGGAGGTCAAGTGGCCCAGTACACTAAGCAGCGAGTGTCGCTCATTTTTGCAAGGCTTGTTGGAAAAAGATCCAAGCATGCGTATTTCTTGGACCCAGCTGTTATGCCATCCTTTTGTTGAGGGCAAACTATACATAGCCGAGGTACCAGCAGCACAAACATCACCTTTTATAAATCCACAAATCAAGGAGACCTCTAAAAAGTCGCAACGACAAAGGTATGCTTGCTACCACGCTATGCTCATTTAAATCAAATTAATAATTATGCTATGCGCTCTTTAGCCCCTGTGAAACAGACTTAAAAGATGTGCTGGCCGCGTTAAAGCTCAGCGATGCCACCGCTTCCCAGCTAAACCTGACAACTTCTAGAGACAGCATCAACGCCATTGCGCCAAGCGACATTGAGCAACTGGAAACTGATGTTGAGGATAACTTAAACCGTGTAACTGTTCCTTTTGCCGATGTTTCCTTTAAAGATCTACCAAATGCTGCATTTATGGAAACGGCTGCACCGCTTATAAACTCACAAACTTGCTTTGTCAGCGGCAACACAAACATGATACTCAATCATTTGAACGACAATTTTGCAACGATCACGGCGCCCACAATGGAAAACAGTCAGGCACAAAGTTTGGCCAAAAGTAAAATAACCAAATTAAAGCTGGGACTCAATTTAAAGCAGTCTCGCAGCAAGGACCTGGAAAAGCGTAAGCTAAGCCAAAATTTGGACAATTTTTCGCTACGTTTGGGTCAAATTATGGATGCAGAGATTCAGCGCAAGACAACAGATCAGCTTAACATCTTGGCGCAACAACAGCTGGAAAGAAAGCCAAAAGAACAACAAACAGCTCAGTCACAGCCGCTGCTTAAGCAATCTATGCACTCCACCGACGAGAAGCAAAGCACCGAGTAAGTTTGCACTGCTATAGAAATATGCTTAAGCTAACCAGTTTTTGTATATTATATACAGCAATACGCCGCCCTGTTTGCTACCCGGCTGGGACTCGTGCGATGAATCTCAAAGTCCACCCATTGAAAATGATGAATGGTTGGCATTTTTGCAGCGTTCCATACAAGAGCTGCTAGATGGCGAATATGACTCGCTCAAGCAGCATAATTTGGTGCGTAGTTATACATTACTAATTAATCACTAATTACTAATTCTTAATGTGTTGCGCAGGTTAGTATTATAGTTGCGCCACTACGCAACTCCAAGGCCATACCAAAGGTGCTGCTAAGCGTGGCACAGCTTTTATCGCTGCCCTTTGTTGTTGCTGATCCGCACGTTGTCATCGATGTCATCAAAAGCGTCTATATTGATGTAAAGCTGGTGCCAAATCTTATGTACGCCTGCAAACTGTTAGTTTCTCAACGTCAGTTAAGTGACTCCGCGGCCTCGCTGCCCGCCACACAGTCGTTTTCTCAGTTGCCACGTGCTTTGCGCACCATTGCTGAACTTAGCGGCGAGGAGATAACCACAGCCTGTAGTCTGTACGAGCTTGTCTGTCATTTGGTGCACTTGCAGCAACAATTTCTGACACAATTTTGCGATGCTGTAGCCATACTGGCTGTCAATGAATTGTTTATTAACTTTTTGACGCACGGTAAGTGCTTGTTTGTAACAGCTTGCCGTAGTAACTTTTGACATTGTATTATTTATATTACAGACTTTAAGAACAGTGCCGCTGTGCGTTTGGCCAACTGTGTGCTGGCGCTATTTTGTTGTGTGCTACGCGAGTTACCTGAAAACGCAGAGCTTGTGGAGAAAATCATATTTAATCCTAAACTGCGTTTTGTCACTTTGTTGCAAAATCCCAATGAGCTGCTGCGACAACGAGCTTGCATGCTTTTGCGTCTTTTGGCGCGCTTTAGTCTACGCGGCGTACAATGCATTTGGTCAGCGGAACTAAAAAGCACGCTGGAGGATTTGGCTGCACAAAAGACATATACAGCGCTAAGTAGCGAAGCTACGGGCACACTCGAGGAGCTGAGTCAATTTAGCTTCTTTGTTGCCTAGCATAGGGACAATTTTTATAGTAGTAGTCTTGTGTATACTAATTTGTTAATGTTAAGTAATAAGCGAAAAAAAAAATATTTGACGAAAAATTGCGAATAATCTATTTTTAAAAGTTAAGTATGTGTGTTAAATGAGCCGAGTCCGTTTAGCCATATTGTTGTTTAAACCAAGAGCTCTCTTTTACTATAAATAGTAGCAGTATTATAGTATACCAACGTTTTGTGTTTATTAAGTTACAAGCATACACAAGAATATTTAACAATGTTACAATTAGCCAAATAAACCCTGTAGATTGCTTTGGAAATAGTCGATAAGATCGTTTAGATAAACGCCAAAACGATCAACATTAAAAAAGTCATTATCATTGCAATCCTGTTCATACATCTCGTTCAGTTTGGAAATATCCTTTTCGGATAGGCCACGACGTTGGCCCAGTGAGGCATAGGGATCCTATAAAAATTAATATGTAATGTTTATGTAAAGTTTACATGTTTTAATGTTGATGTGTTATTGACAGCCACAAATGTGTGCTATTAAATATATGTATGTAAATATAATGCTTATGTTTTGCTTTTTTAGGCGCATTCTAAACTTACCAGAGGCTCAATGGTGGGCTTGCCATTCTTGCTGAACGCCTTGCCGCTATAGTGCATCACGCTCTGGTAGTCATACTCTACGCCAAAGTTTGTTATATGCGTGCGTGCATACTTATTGAAATTGTGCGCGTGTCCATCAAGTATGTTTTCCCAATTAATTTTTACATACTCATCGCGCTCGGTCGCACTTTGCTGATGATAAAAGCCTAGCGCATGGAGCAGCTCGTGCACCACAACACCATGTGTCACACACTTTGGCGTATTTAGATTAAGTATCTGGCCACCCTGGCGACGACCCACACTGGACCAGCAGCCGGAGTAGTTACCTTTGATGACTAGCCAATGCTTATCGCCCTGCTCATATGGCCGAAAGCGTATGCAGGTCTGCTTATGGTACTCCTTGAAGGCCTTTAGTATGGTCATCGTCTGATTGGAAGCTGTACGGCAGCTGTTATTGTTTTTGTTTTTTACGCTAACAGGCTACTCACAAAAATCTTGTGGATCAATATAGAAGGGCACCGTTGCCTCCGGCCAGGTCTGACGTTCATTAAGCAAACCATTGCGTATGAGCTCACGATGCAGCATTATGTCGCCCTCGAATAGACCGCAGTGCTCCCAAATATTGCTATCGCTATCCTCGGTCCAGTAATCAAAGGCGGGACCTGAAAAGTGCAAGACGCACTACAATATGTTCCACTTTCACGTCTGCCATCAGTTACCACATACTGTTGTGACGTCTGAGCATGAACATGTTAGCGCCCCAGCGTGCTGGCGGCGGTACCGCCGGCTGCCAACGTGCTCTTGGTATGGGCGTGGACTCTGACGCTTCCGTAGACCAGATTAGGGCCAGGGCTGTCATGGCCACTCTTAACCCATGGCTTAAATAAACCGTTGCGCGCTTTGGCATTGTGTTGACAAAAGAAACATCGACCCGCGCTCGTTGTCGCTTTTATATCGCCAATCTTGGGTGCGTCGCAATCTGCATATATGGTCGGTAGCTCTCTGTGTGCGTGAGAGTGAGTGCGGCAATTGAAAGTAATTGTTGGGGCCTATGCCGGCGGTTTCGGCGTCGTCTTTGTCATTGTCGTCGTTGTCGCATTTTCAATTTCAACGCCCACATGAGCTGCCGCTAACGGATTTCTTGTATATGATTCTTTAATCGGTACGCATATATTATAATACACTTGCCAAGGGAATATTAATTCGTTTATAGAGCTTATGCTTCTAAGCCGCTTTGATGACGCATATTCGATATGGTTTTTTTCTGCATGTTCTAATAGACTGTAGCTCTATGCCCATAGGGTTCAGCGTAATATAAATTTGTGCAAATGTATGATGCATCAGGCAAAAGGATACGGCTTTAAATAAAATCTATTAATTGATGATGATGTAAAAAGGGTGTGAGTTATTTGTTTCCTCCTCCACTGCGACCAGCATGTAGGTCTTTTGTGCACCAAATCTATTAAGTCAAGTATTAATAGATTTAATTTGTTAAAATAAAGATATTCTAACATTCCGCCATGTTCTTTTATCTTTATTTTAGCTTAAACTTGGGATATCCCATTTGGGATTTTATATGAAGTTTTGTCATTCTGCGTGAACATTTTCGTACTGCGTATGGGCCTTCATATAAAAGACGTTTCAATTGTAAAATTTGTTCATATAGTTCCTGCGGATTAATGAGATTTTAATCAAATATATGTATATTCAGAAATGGTTAGTAGAAAACGAATGCTTGTACCCTGCAAAATATGCAAGTTTCGGAACAGAATGCGATTGAAGAATTGGAAACGCATTAGGCTCAGAAGATATCTTTTATCAATCTTAGTTTTTATACCCTGCACCTATAGATACAAAGGGTATACTAGATTTGTGCACTGTATGTAACATATAGAAGGAGGCGTGACAGACCCCAAGTCCTTTATACCAAAATGCTTATCATAGCCTCGGGTAGCGATTGAGTCATGAACGTCTGCCTGTCCGTTTGCCCGTCCGTCTGTACGAACACCTAGATTTCGAAGACTTTGAGAGCTAGAGACATGAAACTTTACTAAATGTTGAACATAGTTCGTTAGAAGATAAAGATGTTCCCCTCTAGTAAAGTTTTTTAGCTTCATCGTTTAATATTTTAATTTGAAATTTAACAGAGCGATGCGTCATGGGAAAAACGGGGGAAACATATTTTTATAATAGCTAATATAATCTGAAAACGGAATTTTGACTCTTCATTTATAAAAAGATTACTATTAAAAAAAAAGTATCAAAGCTTATCGAAGCTATGGAGACTAGAATCTACTAAAGTTTAGGCATGAGTAATAGATAGTAAAAAAATTACATTCTTACTATAAAATATACAAAATAATACTAAGCACTAAATCATTTTTGGCTGCAACTCTATAATTTTATTTGACTTCAGTAATTAAATACATTTTATTTAAAAAAAATTACGTTATTTTTAACTAAAGGGTGTTTTTTTTTAAGCGGATTTCAAATTTAAATAAAATATAGAAAAATTAATATAATGACCCCAAACAGTGGCGGATCCACGGGGGTGGTTTTCGGGTCCGAACCCTCCCCCAAAATTTGGAAAAATGGGTTGAAAGTCTTTTGCGAGTTCTGATATATAAACACTTCGATGTGAAGAAACCCCTCCAAGACCAAATCCTAGATACGCACCTGAGCCCAAATATGGTTTTATAAGATAGATAATTTCGTATCATTTAATATTTGATAAAGATCTCTGGCATGTGACCACAAAGCGCATCCTGTGGGTCCAATTTTTGACCACATTATCGAGCATTTGGAGCCGTATTTCAGTAATGACACGTTTAATGTTGGTTTCCAAGTCGTCAATTGTTGCTGGCCTGTCTACATAAACCAACGACTTGACGTGTCCCCAAAGAAAACAATCTAAAGGGGTCAAATAACACGACCGCGGCCGTCAGTTGGTGGGCGCATTTCTTGAAATAACCTTCTCACCGAATTGAGTTTTCAGTAAATCAATGGTTGCGGTCGCCGTATGGCACGTAGCGCCATCCTGTTGAAACCAGAACTCTTCGACATCGATGTCGACATCGAAATTTGGAAACAAATATTCATTGATCATCGCTCTGTATCGATCACCATTGACGGTAGCACGTTGCGAATCGATAAATTTGGATTTTCCTCTACAACAGCAAAATTTTCTTCGGACCGTGCTGTTCTCATTTTGATTGGTGGTGGACTCATGTCAAATGAGTTGTTCGTACATGATCAAGAACACGACGAATAGCACGTTCTTATGGACGATTATTTGGTCCATAAATTGTACAAAGAGCTCTATAAGTTTTTACAACAGAACACTGATTTTGATTGTAAATCTCGAAGATTTGAAGACGTTGTTGTGGTGTAAATCTTTCCATGATGAATTGTTAGTCCTTACTGAATAAAATGAAATTAAAATTTGTCAAAAGTAACAACTGGTTTCAGAGATATCCCTTTCGGAAATCGCAATTCGGAAATGCTGTTAAAAAAACACCCTTTACATTGTGATACACTCTCCCTACTGCTTGATACTTCTATACAAAATACAAGATATTTTGGATTGGAAGTTATATTTTTTTTTATTTAACAGCATGGCTGAAAAGCGGGAGATAACAGTGGCTTGATCAGAAGAGGGACTGTGCGCATCTGCCGTTGTCTCGAGCTCTTATGGCTTCCGAAATCTATATAAGGCTTATATAAATTTTACAAGTCTAATATATCCATGTCTCTATGGGTACAGGGTAGTGCTGGAAGTATTGATGTATCGATGTATCGAATTTAAAAATTACGAAAACATCTCTGTTGGCCAACATCGATATATAGATGTGCATCGATGCATCGATATAACATCGATGTTTTCTCCAGCACTACTACACAGGGTATACTAGATTTGTGCAATGTATGTAACGCACAGAAGGAGGCGTAGCAGATCCCAAGTCCTTTATACCAAAATGCTTTTTATAACCTCGGGTAGCGATTGAGCCATGTCCATCTGCCCCTCCGTCTATCCGTCCGTCCGTATGAACGCCTAGATCTCGGAGACTATAAGCGCTAGAGACTAGAAACTTTATCAGCTGGTGCGCATATCTCAGAAGATGAAGTTTTTTCAATCATGTCAATATCTTTCCCCGTTCCCCCGCAGTAGATTTTCGCGGTTTTTAGCTACACCGTTGAATATTTTCATATGAAATTAAACAGAGCAATGCGTTGTAGTTACATGCATCTGTGTGTAAAAAATTAACAAAATCCGACAAATACAGCAAAAGGTATAGTCAAAAATGTACAAATTTCACCTCCCCTTGCCTATAAACTGCGTCAATATTTGACTCTACGCAATAATAGAAATAAAAAAACCTAGAACCACCAATTTTGGTAAGCTGATTCATGTGGCTCTAATGAACAAATCCACATCCAAATTTTATTGATGCGGACCCCCCACCCCCTGCAATCGATTTACTGTGCTATCTCACACACCCCTAAACATACCAACTTGAAACTTACCCCATACATTTTAAATAACTTCTTTGACGTAACTTTCGAGTTTCATCAAAATCGGAACTTATAGGTATAAATACCGAATTTCACCAAAAAAAAATAAATTCCAATTGTAAAGTTCTTAGAAGGAATGTGAAGGAAAAATTTTTTCTAGACAAAAGCTACAGGGTATTCCACTGTTGGGCACCGCCTCGACTGCACACCATTTTTTTATGTTAAGAAAGTTTCATCAAACATTGAATTTTTTCTAATTTTTTTGAATTTTTAAGCTGGAAACAATTTTTAGTTTTGTTTTTTACTGAAATTTTACTATTTAAAAGATTTATAAATAAATACAATAAATGCCGGCTTAAAATTTTTTAATATCTCTATCGTGAGATATATTTTAAAAGAATATATAAAAGAACATTAAGAAAAGTTGGCGTACGTTAAGGTCAGGCGTGGACGACTTTGGGATACCCTGTAACAACACATTGCAATTAAATCCAGTATATTGCTTAAGAGATTTAAAAGACATTTGATTTCCGAATTTGGTTACGATGTAAAAAACTTTTTTTGACCGATCGGTTCTAAGGTGGCTATATAATAAAGTCAACCAACTTTAATAAAACTTAGTACAGTGCTTGGGAGCTATAAAAAACTTCGGAACGCCTCGGAGCTATATGGGACAGTCAACCGATTTTGATCAAATTTTACTTTCGGATTAAAGTATAGGCCAACAAGGCCCCACTATTCAGGAAGCTCCATAAGATGAAAAAATGTTAAAAAAAGCGTTGTCTCAGGAAATTTAACAAATTTGTAGGAAGTCCTACAAATTACTGAAAAAAAACCAAAAGTAATCGTTTTGGTACTTTAATCTCAATATATGGTTGCATTAGTATTAAAAGTTTGTATATGAAAAAAATTATTCAGTGTAATGTGAAATAAAAGTAAGTAAAATACTCTGAAATATGAAAATGAAATTATTGTACGAACGAAGTAGCGATAAAAATATGTGTATATGATTGATTAAATAAATTACATTAAATTAAGTCTTATCGGCGGCGACCTGACCCAAAAAAAAAAAATTTAATACAGTCGAGGCGGTGCCCGACAGTGTAATACCCTGTACCTTTTTTCTCGAAAAAAGTTTTATTCCTGCATATTCATTCTAAAAACTTTCCAATTGGAACATTTTTTTTGTTGGTGCAAAACGATATTTACAACCTATAAGTTCCGTAAATTTTAACCGATCTTGATGAAAATCGAAATTTATGTCAAAGACGTTATTTATATATGGGGTAATTTTCAAGGGGATATATTGAGGGGCGTGGGAGAAAACACGGTCAATCGATTGAAGGGGGTGGGGGGGGCGCATTGATATAATTTGGATGTGGAGCTGTTCATTGGAGCCACATGAATCAGCTTACCAAAATTTGTAATTCTAGGTCATTAGTTACTATAATTACGTAGAGTCAAATATTGACGCAGTTTATTGGCAAGGGGAGATGAAATTAGTACATTTTGTAATATAACTTTTGTTGTATTTGTCCGATTTTGTTCATTGACACACAGATGCATGTAACCCCAACGTTAAGTCTGTTAAGTTTCAGATTGAAATATTAAACGGTGTAGCTAAAAACCGTGAAACTCTGCTACGGGGGAACGGGGAAAGACATTGACATGGTTCAACAAACTTCATCTTCTGAGGAAAAATGCGCATCAGCTGGTAAAGTTTTGTATCTCTAGCTCTTATAGTCTCCGAGATCTAGGTGTTCATACAGACGGACATGGCTCAATCGCTACCCGAGGATATGATAAGCATTTTGGTATAAAGGACTTGGGGTCTGCCACGCCTCCTTCTGTCTGTTACATACATTGCACAAATCTAGTATACCCTTTGTGCCTATAGGTACAGGGTATAAAAACGCTGGTAAAATTTTAAGCGCCAAGAAAAAAAAAAATTATGTATTTTTGATTATTTGCATTATAAAATATAACAAAAATACGATTTTTGTTCGTTGATACGCAGCTTTAAAGGCAATTGACAGCTAGATGGCGCCAGCAGCAACATCGCCCGTTCCGTTTTAGCGCAAAAAAAAAGTGTGCAGCAATTTATTTTGATAGAAACAACAAGGTCCGGTAGAGGCATAAACTTAACAAAAGAGCCAAAAACAGATCTAATAAAGGTACATTTTGAAAAGCTACCAAATTATTTGGGACCCCACGCAGGGAGGATTCATTTTTTTCACTTTTTAATTTTTAACACTTATAACAATGTAAATGTAAATAATGTAAATGTTCTTTTTGTAAATTAACATTTACTTTTGTTTTTACAGCACTTAACAAAATTGCTGTTCTTACTGCTGGCGCCATCTAGCGCAAGTTGCTGGCGCCATCTAGCTGTCAATTTGCCCACAAACCCTGCGCACGCAATAAAAATTGCAGTTTTTCTCGACGCTTTTTTCGATGCTGCGTACTGGCTTTAATAAAAGGAAAATATTCGATATAGAGTTAGTGTAGGCATGCCATGTTCATGGAAATTACATTTTCTTAAATTGGATCCGGCGTATAAATTTAAGAAATGTATATGGAAGTGTAAAAGGGTCTCCAAGCTTTGGCTTGCTCAAGCTTGCTTACTTTTACTTTACACCCTTTTCTTAGATACAAGGGTACGTTAAGTAAGTAAAAAAATAAGGTTAGCGTTAAACTGAACTGAGGGCCACTTAATTCCTGCTTCAAAAATAGTATATTTCGATTATTTTCGATATTAGTGCAGCGATTATAATACATCATCATCAAAATTGAAATAAGTAGAATTATTTATGTATAAATAAAAAAAATGTCTACTTATTGCGGACATCAAACGCCCACCCTCCAGTTGTTGTCAACCATTTTTTAAATAAGAATGAAAATTGTGGAAATTAAGGCAAATACAGTGTATACTATATTCGGGATGTCCCGACTGTGACCTACCCGCTTGTTTGATTTCGTTTCATTATTCCTCTCTCTTAGGCGCCATTTTGACTGTTGCAATACTTAAATTTATTTTGAATTCACTTTGTTTTTTTTTTACGACTTTGGATCATTTGGTATGTAGCATTTAACTGGGATACTGGGTTATCAGCGGTAACAGTGCTCGCATATGAATATAGCACAGTGACAGGCGTTATAGATTGTGCTCTTGTCGATTTTAGCCACTTGGCTGAGACCACAAATATATGTCCCGCCTCTGTTGCTTTCAAGTGCTGGTCGAAACGTCGCGTTGGACGATGTCTTGAAAACCAAATCAATCGTCAGTTGTCAGTTGGCGGTTTGAGAGTTCTTTGAACCAGCCTGATCGCTTGATTGAACCAAATGATTGCTGGATTGTTTATTTGTTTGAGTAAGCAATCAGTGCAAGACGTTGAGTTGGCGCTACAAAAGCGACCACAAACAAGTTCTCCCTTTCTCTGACCCAGACCCAGACCGCAGCACAGTGAGTAGGTCAGTGTAGACAAACTGGGGCAGCGTTACAATGTTTCCATGCTGTGACGCCCACTGTAGCACCTAGTGGCAGTGACCCCAGTTATTGTGGCATATTGTAAGATGTTCAGTCTACTGGCAGTGGAGTTGCAGAATAATTAGTTGGGATTGTGAAAAGCTGAAGGGAAGCTGTAGCTTAAAACTTTTTAAGGTATTGTTTTAAGCACAATGCAACTGGCTTAGTAGGGTAACAAAACAGTCTACAGATCTTGGTATGAGTAGTTAGGACACGTACCTTAAAATGTAGAAATTTTTAACTTGACATTTTTTTTTTAAATTATTAAATAATTTTTTTTTATTTTTATTTTTTATTTTTAATACGCAGAATGCTAAAATATTTCGCACGGAATGACAAAGCCATATAAAAAAAAATCCCATTTGGGATTCCATTTGGGTTATATATGGTTATATATGGTTTTGTCATTCCGGGGTCCCAAATGGGATTTTTTTTTATATGGTTTTGTCATTCCGTGCGAAATTTTTTTGCATTCTGCGTATACGCCTTTAAATTTAAGTATAAAAATGTATACAAAATTATATGCAAAGTAAGTATAAGAAATTGTATTATATATGAAATAGTAAATAACATATATAATAAATAAAAAAAAAAAAAAAATAAACGTTTAATTTAATATTTTATGCAAAATATGTATTTATTAATTAATAAATATATATACAAAAAAGTTCACCCATCGGGCTAGTGACGCGGATTAGTTCATATCTATCGTTTTTCCTCGTTCTATTTTTCAATATTTAATTTAATTTTTTTCTTATAATTTAAGGTCCACTGTTCTTTGTTGTACCCCTTTAAAATAAAATAAAATAAAATGAATAAATAAAAATATTTAGTTATACCAAAAATTTTATACAAAATAATAAAGTAAAGAGTTTTAAGTTTCAATTGATATCTCAAGCAAAATAATTACTTAGTTAAAAATGATAATTAACAAGAAATATGTTAAATTATAAATAAAATATATACTGGTCTGTTAGCAAACGAACCATTTAATGCACAAATTTTATTAAAAAAATTTTTTTTTATTTATTATTTTTTTATATTATATAATATTTTCTTATTTATAATTTAAGTTTAAAGTTTATTTAAAATGATATACAAAATATTAATTTAAAATTGGTTGTTTGTAAAATAGTTAGTATTATAAAAATGAAAAAATGAATTAATAATTAATTAATTAAATTAATATTTTATTAAAAATATGTTTTTAATTAAAAATTAAAAAATATATACAAAGTATTTAGTAATACTGAAAATTGCATGCGAAAGAGGAAAATAAGTCTTACATAAAAAAAAATTGTAAGTTTCAATTACTATTTTAAGAAAAATAATTACTAAACAAAAAAACAATTGTTTGTATTATATACATATTATATGATGAAAAAGTATATGAAAAACTGCCATGATTCAGAATTGACAAGACTATTGCTTTCGATGCATTTAAAATCATATTTGTAAAAATTACGTATACGCAGAAATTATTATATTAACGCTAACAATATTTTTCAAGCAAGTGAAAAAATATATATATATCTATCCGCTGTTCGACAGTAGGATACTTGCATCCATTTTTTCCAAAAAATTTGTATCCATCATACCACTGTGCAACAGCCAATATGGTGGCTGCAGGACTCAACGTATGAATAAAAGTGTTAGATGAGTTTAATAAAAGCCTTCTATATTTTTTATACAGTCAGCCGAAAGCCTTAGCAGCTATGGCTGTCCTCCTCTCTGTAGCTTTAGTTTTAAACTTTAGGCATACAGTGTAAAATAAATAAATACATTTTTTATATTGTATATTATGTATACTTTTGTGTATATCTTTGGATATACTTTTAAATAGTTACGTATAAGATATTGTTGGAATTGGAACTAAAAGCAAGAGTAAACCGGAAGAATAACTACACTTTAAAAAAAAAGTCTCAATTGGACTGCTTTGAGTCGAAAAATCTTAAAATCAAAATTTAAAAAATTTTTTTGTAGCTTATTTTATTTTAAGAAAAGATAAAATTATTTAAGATTAAAGTTAGACTTGAAAAAGTTTCATGACCAAAATCTTATTTTTGGATTTTTAATAAATAATACAGGGTTTTCCAACAAGAGGTGTTATTTTGAATCACCCGGTATTTCGGTAGCTGTCACTTTTGAAGCTTTTATTCTTGGACATTTGATAAGTAGAAACTACGCCATTACTAAAAATGGAACGATACACGCTTCAACACCGCATTGAAATTATTAAAATTCGCTACAAAAATGTTGAAAATCTTGCAGTCACAGTTTGCAAAACTAAAGCATTTTTGGGTCGTCGTGAAGCACCGTGTCGCAACGCAATACAGAAATTGGTGGAAAAATTCGAGCTGTTGGGACAAGTTAGTGATGTGAAGAATAAAACCCGTGCACGTCGCTCAAGAACAACTTAGAATATTGCTGCTGTAGCCCAAAGTGTTGAAGAAAAGCCAGGTTTGTCCATTCCTCGTCGTTCTTTGGAATTGGGCATTCCACAAACGTCATAACACCGTATTTTGCATAAAGACTTGGGTCTTAAGGCTTATAAAGCTCAAGTAACACAAGAACTCAAGCCGGCCGATCATCAACAACGTCGTGTCTTTGCTGATTGGGTCCTTGAAATGCATGAAAATGATCCGGAATTCCATCGAAAAATCATCTTGATTGATAAGGCCCATTTCCACCTCGGTGGCTACGTCAACAAGCTAAATTATCGCGTTTGGGGCTCGGAAAACCCAAGAGTTATTGTTGAGAAGCCTCTCCATCCTCAAGGTGTGACTGTTTGGTGCGGTTTATGGTCCGGCGGGGTCATTGGACCTTACTTTTTCGAAAATGAGGCTGGATCAACAGTTACGGTGAATGGATTGCGCTATCGAGAGATGATTAATGATTTTTTATGGTCGGAGTTGGATGGTATTAATCTGGACAAGGTTTACTTTCAACAAGACGGCGCTACGTGCCACACAAGCAACGAAACCATTGCTATTTTACGGGAAAAGTTTCCGGACCGTGTTATCTCTCGAAGAGGTGATCACAATTGGCCGCCGAGATCTTTTGATTTAACACCTTGCGACTTATTCCTTTGGGGCCACGTGAAAGATAAGGTCTACGCCAATAGCCCAGCGTCGATTCAAGACCTCAAAGTTAGAATCCGTGAGGCTATAGGGCATAGGGCAGCCACTTTGCGATTTGGTTATGGAAAATTTCATGAAAAGGATATGGTCCTGTAGGCGTGGTCGTGGTCTTAAAATAAGACCATACAAATTTTAATAAGATTTTTAAACTCATTTTTTCATAAATTTTTATTGCAATAACATAGCTTTATTTTTTCATTACTTGAGAAAAATTGACTTGTTGTCATATTTTTTGGTCTTATTTTAATAATAATTGTTCTGGTTTAAAGTTTGACATTTTGTTATGCTTTAAATTTAAATTTAAATCTTTTTTTTTTTTAAATTTGATCTTAAGCTTTAAAATCTTGTTTTAAGAATTTTTGGTCGTATTTAAAAAGTGTTATTTTTTTCGTTCTCAATTTAAGAGTTTTCAATTTATTTCAAACTAAATACAATACTTTAGTTTTACTGGAAACTTCCTATTACTTTTATTTTATTAATTATTATTTACTAAATTTACTTATTTTCTAAGGACAGATTGTAAATAAAATTTTTGAGAAAAAAAAATTTCAAACTAAAAAGTTTAAGAACTTTTTTTAAATATTTGGTCCTATTTTTAGAATTCAAATAAAGAATACTAAAAATTTTAATTAAGTTTTTATTTTTGTTAATATCCTGGAAATAAGGGTTCGTTTGTTCTGCAAGTAAAGCTTACTGTCTTGGCATACGGCCAACTAGGCTTGTATATGGGCCTGGAAGGGAACCTCCTTAAACTTTTCTTAGCATTTAGCTTCCTTGCTAGACCAAGTCAGATGGTATTATATGAACAAGGGACTGTAACTAGAGTTCCGACAGAAGAAGCGTCAGAAACAGTGTTTTCTGCTGAGAACAGATTGAACAAAAATGGAAGCTAGGGCGCTTCCTTATGGCCATCCAGCAATTACAGGGTCTAAGCGAGACTGTCTCGCCCTAATTTCGCTCCTAAAGAAACGGCTCTAGGAAAGAGCAAGGACAATCCCAAAAATAGAGCTGCATTGCGGTACTGCCTCAGAATGTGGTCAATGATTCGGCGAGCTGATGATTCCAAGACTGCACAATGAGCGCAATGCTGACAGTTATCAGCTTTTCTCAAACTTTAGAAATCCAGTTACCTGGTTGCTCCTCCTATTTACCAAACTTGTGAATTATAAGAACTGCTTGCTTAAATACATCGACGCCATGGTAAGAACAGCAATCTTCGGCAGCGCCTTCTGCTTGCTGTTGCCATGTTCCGGTGCTATATCCGATCTAATTCTTTCTATGATGACAGCAACATCCTCATAGCCTAAAGTTTCATCGGGCAGTTCAAGCTGGAGAAGCTCTTACACGATTTGTTAAGTACTCAAGACGCTGATTTACTGAGTCGCATGCCTGACTGACTTGACCGTTTATGAATAGTTTTTGCTTCCGATTATCAAGAAGCCAGAGATGATGGCTGCAACATGCTCATAGCCTAAAGGTTTCTTCAGAAAATTCAAGCAGATGAAGCTCTTACACAATCGAGTTTTAAAGCTCTCAAAATACGGAATTGTTGGGTCATGCTCAGAGCCCTGACCTTTCACCCAATAGGTAGGTAGGTTAGGGCGGGACTTAGCGTCCCAACTCACTTAGGCCAAGAATTGGCACATTGTGATATCGATACCTCTTGGATGATAGTCTAGTGCACTGCCGCTAGGCTATCGAGGTTTCACCCAATAACTTATGTTTGTTTTCGAATCCAGAGGGCGCAGTTGAAGACTTCAAAATGCACCTTTTACAGACAAATACTTTTGAGACAAAAAGTGTTTTGATAATTAATTTAAACACTACGAAAATCCATAAATCCAATTGCAATAATAAAAAATGTAATACAGTCGAGGCGGTGCCCGACAGTGTAATACCCTGTACCTTTTTTTTTCGAAAAAAGTTTTATTCCTGCATTTTCTTTCTATGAACTTTTCAATAGGAATATTTTATTTGATGGTGCAAAACGATATTTATACCTATAAGTTCCGCAAATTTTAACCGATTTTGATGAAAATCAAAATTTACGTCAAAGAAGTTATTTAAAGTATATAAGGAAAGTTTTAAGGGGATGTGTTGAGGGGTGTGGGAGAAAACACGATAAATCGATTGCGGGGGGTGGGGGGCCTGCATTGATAAAATTTTGATGTAGACTGGTTCATTAGAGCCACATGAATCAGCTTACCAAAAATTGTGATTCTAGTCCATTTGTTACTATAATTACGTAGAGTCAAATATTGACGCAATTTATAGGGAAGGGGTAGTGAAATTTGTACATTTTAGGCTATAACTTTTGTTGTATTTGTCCGATATTGTTTATTTTTGACACACAGATGCATGCAACCACAATGCATTGCTCTGTTAAATTTCAGACTAAAATATTAAACGGTGCAGTCAAAAACCGCGAAACTCTGCTACGGGGAAACGGGGAAAGATATGGACATGATTCAACAAACTTGATCTTCTCAGGAAATATGCGCATCAGCTGGTAAAGTTTCGTATCTCTAGCTCTTATAGTCTCCGAGATCTAGGTGTTCATACAGACAGCCAGACGGACAGACGGACGGACGGACAGACGGACAGACGGACATGGCTCAATCGCTACCCGAGGTTATGATAAGCATTTTGGTATAAAGGACTTGGGGGGTCTGCCACGCCTCCTTCTTGCCGTTACATACATTGCACAAATCTAGTATACCCTTTGTACCTATAGGTACAGGGTATAAAAATACTTCTCCCACTATTAGGTCAGAGTTACGAAAGAAAAACTTCGTACTCTTGAGCCTTTTGGTAGTAATTTAAAAAAAATACAAGTTCATATGATTTGGTTCATTTAATAGGTCTAAAGTTCCTTTTTTTTGTTACCTTTCCTTGAGCTGTCTTGACTTAGGAAGTCTTGGAACACTTTCTTAAATACTTTATTTACAAGCACACACAAACACAGAGATATGTGTGTCGTTGTCTTTCAATTATTTTGATTGCTTTGCGTTTTTGCTGCACTTTCACTGCATGCAACATATAATTGCACCAAAATCTAAGCTAAATTGCAATGATTTTGAGAACATTTGCCACATGCCGCATGCCGCATAGCAACTGGCAACTGGCAAGCCATGACCAGATTGCCGCCGGATGCAATATGCAACCACGACAACAGCAAGCTGTAATGTATGTAAGAGTGTACTACTATCTGTGATGTACTTGATCTTTGTCGAAAACTTGACACACTTTTTTTCGGTCAACGGCTAGCGGCAACAAATGGCAACGACTTCCAATCCCAAACCAACCAAGCTGCAACCCGCAAACGACTCCCTGCTCTTCAACAACCAAAGACCAGCTCAAGCCCAAACTCTGCGGAAAATTCGAGTGAAATCGCATTGTCTCTGTCGTCTGCCAAATGAAATTTTCAATTGAGAAAGTTTTTTGCAAATTTGAGAAAAACGCTTGTCTATTCATAAATGCCAAGTGGCAAACGGCAAGATCTTCTTTTTAAAGCGGTAATTGACTTCCTGCTCCCAGCGATCAACAAATTCGAAGAGAGAACATTTGCCAGTGTGGCCATTGTGAGCATTTTTCACTTTTCCAGTCACTTTCTGCGCCAATGACCCAAATGTTAAATTCAACTTGCAAACATTTCGAAAACTATGCTAAATTCTGTAAAAGACTTTAAAACGAACTGCAGCATTTGACTGAGTTGGTAGGTGATGACTACTTCTCTGCAACATTGGCTACTGGGCTGCAAGTTTTCAAGTCTCTGCCGAAAAAGGACATATGGCATATGGGCAATACTTTTTATGGCTTTAGAATTTTGATCAGTGTGCAATTTTTTGCATAAAATTCTTTGAAAGAACTAAAAACTCAAGTTGATAAAAAAAGCTCCGCAAAACGAAAAACGAATAAATTTTGTTCGTTTTCGTTTTTTCGAGCTACGTTTCACATTTTTTGCTGTCGATATCTTCTTATATTTCCCTTATTCTTTGTTAGCACAGCTCTACACCATTTGATTGAAATTAACCAAGACTATCTATGCTATTCTTATTATTGTAAAAGGGAATTTTTTTTTATGCCAGACATGAACCATTCGTGCAAGACAGCAACATTTTTTATGCAAGACATGGACCATGTTTAAGCGTATTTTTCTTATACTGCAGAAAATGAGAGCAAGGTTCTTAAAGGCTGTTTAGAAATCTTATTTGCTTAAATCTTTACTTATTAAAAAAATTACAAAATTTGTGGAATCTTGTAAAAAATTTTATCTCAAAGCTAAAAAATGGAATCACGAATTATGCGTGATTTTTCGAAAACTTGCACTCTCGAATAACTCTTGGTTATTCCCTTTAATTTACTTGAACAAAATTTTTCAACGAAGGGTAAAATAAAACTATTTTAGCTATTTCTCCATCTTTCATTGAAGAAATGTTTTTCCATGGGTGGATCTCAAGTCCTACGCCAAAACCTAATTTAGAGGCTTAGGAAAACCCGCCGCGCGCTTTAGTTTGCCAGCCAACAGTTGTTAGGCGGTAATCCAGGGGGAACCACGTGGAGGTAGAGCGTCGACTTGAAGAGAGCTGGAACAAGGATCATGCTGGCATTCACCAAGTTGCATGCAATCAGACACTTTGCCTTGTGTACTCTGGGGTGTTTGAGAGAAAAATTCTTCGCAAAATCTTCGGACCTGTTTGCGTTGACGGTACCTTCCGCATTCGATGGAATGATGAGCTATATGAGCTGTACGGCGACATTGACGTGATAAGGCGAATGAGTGGCATGCGACTTTGCTGGCTGGGTCACGTCGCACGTGTGGAGGAGGAAACACCAGCTCGTAAGGTATTCGACGCGGTAGTTTGCGGACAACGAAGAAGAGGACGGCCTCGGATACTTTGGCGAGACCAAGTGACTGAAGCCTTAACATCACTTGGAGTTACCAATTGGAGGAGGCGCGCACAGAGCAGAAACGTGTGGAGGACAATTGTGCATCGGGCAGAGACCCAGTAGGGTCCCAAATAATAATAATAATAATAGCTATTTCTCCAAGTTTGGAACAATAGGAGCGAAAAATACGATGGGTTGTGAACCCATTTATGCCACTTAACCATGTCGCTTAAGCTCTTGTGAAATAAAGATGGTCCTGGGTGCTACTCGATAATGGGGTAAAATATTTTCTATACTTTAATATGGAAATCTTAATTTAAACGCAGCGTTTGGTAAAATTTGGTGCCTAGGGCTCTTATTGTACTCGAATTCTAGATGCTCATACAGACGGAACGATGGAGAATCAAATAATCAATAACTAAGATTATGATAAGCATTTTGGTATTAAGAGTTTACCGCCTGTCACGCCTACTACTGCCTGTTACATGCATTGGACAATTGTTGTATACCCTTGACCTTATGGGTGGATGGAAAAAAAAGTGTGAGAAAGGGTCTAGCTGGTTAAAAAATATCATCACCATTATTTAATGAAATTAAATAAAAAAAAGCTTCTATAAGCAATGTAAGTTTTTTCAAATTAACTTATAAAATAAAAAAAATTTTCCATTATGTAAACACTGTTAGCATATTCTGCAAGTTTACAAAAGCTTACTATAATTTTTTATATTTAAGACCTGTACGCGTCATCAAAAATAACAACAAAGAAGAAAAAACTTAATTTTAAAAAAATAATCGCGAAATTTAATTTCCAAAAGCTTACGGCAAGTGCACGCAGGCAAGCAAACAAAACAGTGTTGTTCTATGATTTTACTTATGCTTAACGTAAGATGGCGCTAGCAAGTCTACTAGATGGCGCCAGCAGTAAAAATAGAATTCTCAAAATAATACCACTTTTATATGCACACACTGGTCGTTACAGCAGCAATTTATTTGCAGCTCTTGTACGTTTTTGGAACTGCATACCGCTCTTTAAAAAAATACAATTTTTTTGTAAATATAAAAGAAAAAAATTACAAATTTTCGCCTTAAAATTACATGAAAAACATCTATGTATCAAACGGCATTATACGTTTTTTTAAAACTATCGCATCAAGTTTTTCGTAAAAAGTTTTCTTTTTGGAAAATCACAATTTAGCAAAGCTAGGTTTGGTTTTGCACTTGCTAACTTGTTACGCCACCAAATTCAAAATGCAACAAAACCAATAAAGTTAACACTATAAATGTTACAAAGCAACAAAAGAAAATTGCAAGCAACATTGCAACAACAATAAAGAGACGCCGCAAACCAGTTCCGGCAGTTTCCTTCCGGAATCAATTATTTTTCACTTTGCTGATTTTTCACGTTCATGGTCACAAAATTGCAGCAGCAGCAACAACAATAACAACAACAACGACAACTAAGATGCAACAGTTGCTGCATTCAGCATGGAGTCAGTGTGTCACTAGTATCACAAACAACCTGCAACAACCAACAACAACAACCACAACAACTGACGACCATATTGACGACGTCGATTGCTGGCGACGGCGACGTTAGCAGCGTCATGAACGACTGCATTTGGCGGCAATGGTTTTTCATGATATTATATTTCTTTTTTTTTTTTGTGATACCCTGCATCCAATGTTGAAGCGGTATATTAAGTTGGTGGGAACGAAAAGAATTGTTTAGCGAAATTATCAGAGCAACATCGGAAAAATTACAAATTTCATAAACTCTTTCGATTCTAAGAGCATACGTTTCTGATAGAGTATGGATATTATCAACAAAAAAATTCATTTTTTTAACATTATTTATAAGGCACTGCTTTTGCAGCTTTTCAAAATTTTTCTTACAAGTACAAAATTGGGCTGAAAAGAAGCTATTTACATATATTTTTTTTTTTTGTAACTATTTTATGAGTGGTTTTTTATCTAATTTGTTTAGATATTTCATTGCGATGATCTCTTGAATTATTTGGCTGTACTCCTAAACCTAATTCGGAGTATTTGTTTTCGAACATTTTATTCGTTTTTAAACGATATGTTTGGTGCACCCAATTTCATGTAGTTTGAAAAAAAAAACTGTGTGCACACACTTTTGGGTCAAGGGTGAGGCAAAGTTGCTATGATTTTTCACAAGGATCGTCGGACTTTGAAAAACTTTATAATCTGCGTAGAAAAAAAGAATGGCTTTACTGTTTTTCACAATATCCTTTATATTCTGACGATTAAAGGACCTTTTTATGTGGTTTAATCAATTTGCGAAACATCTTTTACACTTTAATTGTGTTATCCCGAAAACAAGAATTTTGAGTTTATCGACTCAGGGGTTAATCGTTGACCACACAGGTTTATTTTGATATGAGTGGAAAAATCTAAATCAGGCCCATAAGGCGCTCTTGTGTATGAGAGCTGGCATTATCGTGATGAAGAATAATTCGTCTTCTAGATTTGTTTTCCTTCACTAAATACGTCTGGCAAACAAATGATTCTATATGCCATAATCTCATAATATGATACATGACGATTTGGCTTCAAGATTTCGGTCTTCATAGATGTTTTCTGCGATGACTTCCAATTTTGGACGATTTTCACAAAATCAGCGGTTTGCTGATTGCTGTAGAGTTAAAATCGGAAGTCATGACACGAAAATTTTTACATTTCAATTCCAATTTTGGCTGGGTGAAAATTTTCAAGCCACATTGTAAATGAATTGCTATGAAAGTATCAAGTTCCATCTGACACTTTTAGTATTGTCAAGGCGCAAAATATAAACAATGCCCCTATAATGTCAATCTAGGCCGTATTCGCTGTAGCATTTCGCTAAGATCTTAAAGCATCGTCCTAAAGTCGTTTTTTCGGAAAAACTAGTCATGTAGTGAATCGGTTAATTTTGAATGATATACAACTATGTGTTAGCCAAAAAAGGTTTGGAGGATTGAGTAGAACTAATCGTCGAAAGCGGATTCTCCTTCAACATGACAATGTAAGCTTTCAAACAACAGAGTTTTGAACCATCGAATTAATAGATCATTCGCCTTACCCGTCTAACGTGTGATAAACTTCCTGACGTATCGATCTGCGCTAGATCAGATCTTATGATCACGGAACGATTTCACAACAAGAAATTTCGATCTCTTTTTCCAAGTCGGGAGACAGCAGCCTCTGTGGACACCTCCGGTGGCAACAATGGTTCACGGATGGGTCCAAAACTGAACAGAGTGTAGGTGTTGGAATTGCTGGACCCAACACCAGAATCTCTATTGCAATGGGTACTTGGCCCAGCGTCTTTTAAGCAGAGATTCATGCCATAGAGTTCTTCGCCAACAATATCCTTCACAAGGGAACTGAAGGAGCAAACATTTTAATTTATTGAGATAGCCAAGCGGCTATCAGGGCACTATCATCATGTCTGTCTTCCCTAAACAGAGTCGTGCTATGTTGGGTACCTAGACACTCAGGAGTGGATGGTAACGCGATCGCTGATGATCTAGCACGACAGGGTGCCTCCACCCTGACTTCATCTCCTGCGCCTTTCCGTGGTATTGGTTGGTCCACAATCAAGACCATGGTAAACAAATGGGCTGCAGGAGAACATAGGAGATACTGGCTCTCCTTACCGGCGCTGCGACAAGCAAAACCGCTTGTCAAACCTCTGGTTATGATCAAGACAAAAGGTCCTGGCAGAGCAGACTTAAAACTCCTGATAGCATACCTATCTGGGTACCACACTGTAAGTACCATCTACAGAAAATGGGCCTATCGGATTCTTCAGAGTGTAGGCTCTGTCTCGAAGACGATGAGACCACCCAGCGCTGACGTGGGACAGAGCCTGTCATATGGGAAAGAACGTATCAGTCCTTTCCATCTTAGGTCAATACCAATAAAAGACCTACTGCTACTCATGCGGAAAGTCTTTGCATTAATTTATGTGTACGGTACAACAGAACTATTGGTCGCAGTGCTGCACCTCTTTGTGAGGAACCCATGCGTGGGGAAAAAATCGTGACATATAATGACTACTGTTTTTTCACAAATAAATTGCGTGGTCAACATTTTTTGAGACCAAAAGAGTCCATTGAAGCTTCAGAAAAGGTTCTTTCAG
Source organism: Chymomyza costata (assembly GCA_018150985.1). Taxonomy (NCBI): domain Eukaryota; kingdom Metazoa; phylum Arthropoda; class Insecta; order Diptera; family Drosophilidae; genus Chymomyza; species Chymomyza costata. The sequence continues at coordinate 27,243,854 of JAECWU010000127.1, read as the reverse complement.
AGGTTCCCAGATCAGACTGGTGAAAAAGAGCTACGAAAAGGGGTTTAAGCCCAAAGGCTAGTACGCTGCATCGTCAAAAGCGTCGCGACAAAAACTGCAACTTATTTTGTGTGCAAACAGTGCTGCCAATTTTTTGCGCAATCTAGATGGCGCCAGCAAACAATTGCGCAAAAAAATGGGCAGCACTATTTGCTTACAAAGCTGCGTACCGGAGAGCAAAAATCTTGGCGCTAAGAGTTTCATATAAATATGCTGCGTACTGGCAAAAGCTTAAATAGAGAATATATTTAGAAAAGTTATAAAATCAGGTTCCCAATACTTTTCTCGTAAAATGTAAAAATTTAAAATTCTGTAATAACTGTGAAAATTATGTAGGGAAAAGCGCATATGAAAGTCGCGATGTGCCGATTGTAACTTTTTATTTGGGTTTTTGTTGGCTTTTCCGATTTTGATGCGAAATGTGTGGCAAGTAACTTGCTGTTGTTGTTGTTATTCATAGCTTCCCATATGTTTTTTTTTTTTAGCGACATTTGGTTTGACTACTAGTTATTTGGTGACTACTGGTTAGTTGATAAACTTTTTTCAAGAAATTTCTTTCGTCAATAAAAAATAGTTTAATTGGTGAAATTTATTTTTACGCATTTGGCGAAAGTACATAAAATATATGTGCAACCAAATGTGGAAATACTTTATCATATAAAGTTGCAACCAAAAAAACAAAAAAAAAAAAAAAAACTATACAGTAGTGAATTTCAGGTTAAATTCAACAAATTTTCGATTTTATGCAGTAAATTCTTGCATCTAAGAAGTTTTGGTACGAGTAATTTAAACGTTGTTAACTTGGCTTTTTTATAGAACCTATAATAAATCTATTGGAGATGGGATCGAAGACTGTTGTGGCAAAGGATTTTTGCTAATTTTATGTCAAAGATAAATGTAACAAACTACCTATATTATAGTTAACGAAGAGTTTCATCTGGAAAAAAATACTTAATGGATGAAACTTTCAGGGAGCCTAAAACCGAGTTTTCGTAGTTGTGGGTAGAGGGCGCCCCCTGACATATGTTGGTACGGTTTTTGTATGATATGTGTTTTGCTATCAAACTTAGAGTCATGATTTAAATGTCGATATTGTTGCCAATAAAATTATCTCTCAAACAAAACTTAAATCAAGGTTGTAGCTTTATTTGTTCAAGCACAATGCCTGTTTAAAGTAAAAAGTTGGATATGGTGTTTTTTTTTTTTTTGAATAATTTGCAAATATCTCAATTTTGTTAAAGTAATTGAAACTATCTATAAAATGAGTCGTTTACTGTACTATTTCTATACGTTTCTTGGGCTTTAAATAAATAAAAAATAATGGGTGAACATTTCTTTATGCTTCCTAAAACTTTCCTTTTGACTTTCAATGGCGAAAAACCAAGTTAGTTTTTGTGTCATTTTCAAGAAATATAAATTTTTAAATGAAACTCTTATATTTCACATAGATTCGGAAAAAAGCGCATGAATTTGCTTAAGACTAAATGGTTTCACTTTAAGCCTAGTACGCAGCAGTGTTAAACCACGTGAAAGAAAACAAAACTTTATATAAAAAAAACACTGTCAAAATTCTTAGCGCCAATAATTTTTTCATTGGTACGCAGGACCAGTGCTGCCCATTTTTCGTGAAATTGACATGTAGATGGCGCCGCCAAAAAGCTCAGCTTTTTTTGCGCGCGCTGAAAACAAAACATTAATGTGCAGCAACTTATTTTAATTGCAGAAACAATGTCGCGTATGCAAAATAGATGCACAAATTGTACTACAGAGCAGAAAATTGTCGTTTGGGGATCATGTGGGGCTCCAACAACGCAAACAATGTCTTGAAAATATTCGACGACCTGTGAAAATTTGCCGAAAATGCTGCTGAATTCTGTACCATGGCTTTGAACCGACAATTTTTCTGCAAAATGTAAAAATTTGAATTGCAATACTAATTCACATCAAAGTCGTAGATCTCTACAAAATTTTTCACACTCAGCTCTGTGTATTAAATGTGAGTTTAACCTCATACTCTGTTTTTTCTGGTGTTTCGCAAATAACTAGGCAATTATGGAAATAATAATAATAAATATTAAGTAATATTTTCATATGGTAACACATTTTTGCACTTTTTATTATTTTATACACTTGTTACCAATTTGAAAAAAAAAACTGATATTTATATTTAATTTTTGGCGCCATCTATTGTTAACAGCGCCATCTACATGTCAATGGCCCATACATGGGCAGCACTGTTTGGTCACAAACTCTACCCATACAATTTTTTTTGCGCACAAAATAAGTAGCACTTTTTTCTTTCAGGCGGTTTTTCACTGCGGCGTATTAGGCTTTAGCATATACATATAAGAATTTTTTGTTCTCTGTTTTACTTACCTTCAGTTTAGTTTATAATTAATTTTTTCAATTGGTTTTTTTTTTTTTTCAAAATATGCGTTTTTTCGATTTCAAAAATTTCATATTCAACTTTTCTATCAAAATCTAGCAACAAGAATTAGCTTTTTGGCATAAAAATAAAAATTAACTCAAAAAAAAAAGTATTTTTGTTTTCACTGTTGCATCTAATTCGAGTCTCGGATGCGTTCGCTGAGTCAGAAAGTAGTCAGTTTCAATTTTCTTTTTGCATATGGCTAATGAAAGACCTAAGCAACGAACTTGCTAGAAGCAAGCAGCAGAAGGCAAGGAAAAGCTTCAACATGTTCAATCAATTTGCAAGCAGAGCGAAAGTTATCTTGCAATTGATTGATTACCAACTTTCTACTCCTACAGAAATTATAATATCTGCAATTTAAAAATGATTCTTGTTTCTTTGGCTGCTTGGTAAGACAGACGGACAGACCGACCGAGAGACAGACAGACAGATATTATTAGAGCTGAAATGACGCAGAGCGAAAGCAGAACATTTTGAATTTCTACGCCATCGAGCGTAAGTTGCCACTTGCGGCTGCCACAGTGTCTCGTCCCGCTCCAACTCAGCACTTGGCAATACCCCACAGCAGCGGCATTCAAGCAGCAAAACAGCCAAGAAATGTTAATGAACTTTGCATGCATAAATTACAACAACAACATTGCCCCATAGTTGCGGCATGTAGTTTGTTGCACATCCGCCTTTGGATGCGGCTGCAACATTTCTTACAGCCTCTGAGCCACTCTCCACGAGTTTTGCATATGGCGGAATTTTCTTTAGTTTTATGTTATGTATTATTAAGTTGGTGCAGAAAAATTAACCGATTTTTTGGCAAATGTCTTATAAAAAAATGGCATAGTACACTGTCTATTCCAGTATAACGAACAAACAAAGGTTTTGTCTAATAATAAATACATTCAAAAAAGGATCGATTGAGTTTTAATAAACTTAACCAAACAAAACTAATTTCAATTTGTACCACACATAATTTAGAAGAAAAAAAATTCTATGAGGCAGTTCTAGTACAATCTATAAATTTTTTTGGCCTCCTTATTAATTTTAAATTTTTTAATTTAAAAACTTATTTATGTCAAAAACAACTTTTTAATTATAAAGGCTTCTTGCTGAGTAAATGAGCTTCAAGCTTAGACCCAAACAGGGTGCGAATAATTTTAACTTAAGTGCATTAATTTTTTGTTTTTTGCTTAACATAAATTAATATTAAAGCTAGTAATTTTCAAAATAATTATTTAATTACCGCACAAAAAAAACACACACACTTGTATTATCAAAATGTAAATAGGCCGTGCCGTTCGCACTTATTGCCTTTAATGTATAATAGACAAAACAAAAGCAAAGAGAGCCATCTCCACTCCTTGCACATATACGCTCTTGCACTTATTGTGCTCATTGCGCAAAAACACAAAAAAAGTTGTATGTGTGCTCTCAAAACGCTGATTAGCCGCGCCGCTTACACTTTAGCCTTTAAACGACAACAAAAATGAGCCGCGATCAAAACGAAATCAAAGAGAGCAATCTTTGCTGCTTTCACACATACTACACGCAAGCACTTAGTTCACACACACAAAAAAAAATCTGTTGCATACATCTGCATGCGCACTTTTTCACACCCACGCACTGATTTTCCTTCCTTTTCGCACTTTTCATAGCCAACTTTAAAGCGCATTTAATGAATTTTCTTAAATTTACAATTGCTGCGAAAAATGTAATTAAAAGTATGAACATATTTTAACGCTTTTTGACAACGCATACACTAATAAATTTTTAATAAAACCGCAGCGCGCAACTTACTGCAGCAGTTGATTTATAGAACTGCAGAGACAGCGTTGCCAGATGCTCAGTCGCCAATAAGAACAATTATTTTATTTCATGATCCAACAATAAGAAGGTTATGCAATGCGCAGATCCTTTATTAATATATTTTTGAGGAACTGGGTAATTATCATGATGACAAGTTTTGATTAAACTTTACACAAATGTGTAAACGAAACAAAACTGATGTATATTTATATATATCATATCATCATATATGAATATTTATGTACTATGAATAAGCCGATATTTCTATTATATAAAATTAAATGTATAATTTTAATTTTCCTTATGTAGTATATATATTATTTTATTTATTTATTTGTTTACCCTCATATTTTACAGCTAAATTACAAACTAAGACTAATAATTTTACAAATTTTTTTTTCGATTTTTTTAGGTCTGACACAAAAAAAAATTTTAAGCTATCTGAGCACAATAAATACTTTGTGATACGTACCCTTTAGTTTAATAAAAAGTTTTGTTAAGTTGCCATTAATCGTTTTTCTATCATTTTTATGTTAAATTCTCATCTACAAAAAATGTGTATAAAATATAGTTTATAGGTTACAAAAAAAAAGTATGCAAACAAAAACAACACTTTTTTGCGTTTTTAGAAAAAAAAAACAGATTAGAATTTTAAAATTTTTAAAAATTTTATGTAGCAATTGATTTTCTTTTAATTTTAGTTACAGTGAGAACAGTAACAGATCGGAAAGTACCTGCTAAGCAAATTAATTAAGTTCAATCCATCATTCTGCTCCCTTTATCTACAGTTTCTCGAAAAAAAAAACAAACATTTTTGTTTATTTATTTATTTATATATAGTTATAGTTCAGCTTAAAAACTAAAGATAACATTTTGAAGCGCTGGCAACGTAGGCCTTCGGCTTACATTTACGTGCTTACATTTGTGTTTTTTTATACCCTGTACCAGATGGTACAAGGGGTATATTAAGTTTGTGAAAGCCGAAAATGTATATAACATACAGAAGGAAACGTCGGGTGTCTAGAGAAGTCGATATACCGATGTCCGCCTGTCCGTCTGTATGAACATTTTTATTATTTAAACCAAATTTATGTCATTTCAATTTTGTATATTTACGCGAAGTTTGATCAGCCAGTTCCTTAAGCGCTCTCTCTTTCTCTTACAGAGAGACACCAATAATGGACCTGCGCATTGCGTAACCTTGTTATTGTTGGATCATGAAATAAAGTAACTATTGGTGACTGAATATCTGGCAACGCTGACACTGCAGTTCTATAAATCAACGGCTGCAGAAAGTCGCGCGCTGCGGTTTTATTCAAAATTAATAAGTTTACGCGTCGCCAAAAAGCGTTTAAATATGTTAAATCATTTCATAACATTATTCGCAGCAATTGTGACTTGTTGCAAATACGCGCAATTGTTTAAATTGTGAATTTAAGAAACTTCATTAAATGTGCTTTAAAGTTGGCTATGAAAAGTGCGAAAAGGAAAGAAAATCCAAATTGTCAAAACAGTGCGTGGGTGTGAAAAAGTGCGCATGCAGATGTATGCAACATTTTTTTTTGTGTATGTGAACTAAGTGCTTGCGTGTATGTATGAAGGGAGCAAAGATTGCTCTTTTTGGTTTCGCTTTGATCGCAGTTTTCTATTGTTGTCGATTAAAGGCAATAAGTGTAAGCGGCGCGGCTAATCAGCGTTTGGAGAGTTCGCTCATTTTTTTTTTGTAGTTGCAGTGAGTGCTAGATGTGCAAGCGTACATGTGTGCAAGGAGCAAAGTTTGCTCTTTTGGTTTTCTTTTTGGTTCTATTTATTTTTGTGTATTGAAAACAATAAGTGTAAACGGCACGGCGAATCGGTGTATTTTTGTTGAGCGGCTTACATTTGTCATACTTTCTCTTAAAGCGCTGCCAGATATGTGTACTGCTGCTTAGATCCTCTAGCAAAATAATTGTTCATAATAGAAACAGGGCATCTGGCAATGTTGTAACGACAGTAGTTAATTACGCAATTGAGGAGGCCGGTCACGCATTGCAGTTTTATTAAAAATTAATAATTAATTTTTTTTTTTTTGTATGTGCAGTAAGCTTTATAAGTGCAAGCATGTGTGTGTGAAGGGAGCAAAGATTGCTCTTGTCAATTTCTTTTTGAATTTATTCTTCTATTGTGTGTTGTGTGCAGGGCCGTAGTGAGAAAATCCGGGCCCAGGGGGCAAATGTACCAGCCCCTCTATTACACCTTTAGCTTGAATCATTGTGTTCTGTAAGTACGACAGTAATTACACTGGGCCCCTGGGAAAACTTCGGGCCCGGGGGAATCCTCCCCCATTACCCCCACCGCAGTCTCGTCGTGTCTGGTTGAGTGCAATAAGTGTAAACGGCGCAAGTAATTTCTTGGCACCACTAGTGTAATTTTTTTTTTTGTTTTTTATGTGCAGTGTTTTCTATTGTAGCTGATTAATGCAATAAGTGTAAGCGGCGTGTCTAATCTGGAGAATACACGTATAATAGTGAATGCAATAAGTGCAAGTGTTTATGTGTGCAAGGAGCAAAGATTGCTCTCTTTGGTTTTGTTATAAAAGGCAATAAGTGTAAGCGGCGCGGCTTATCTGCTTTTTGGAGATAACGCATGCATGTTTTTTTTTTGTTTTTTTTTTTTTATGTGAAGTGATAACAAAAATATTTTATATACAATTTTTATATTATGAACTTATTTTAACTAAAAAATGAGAGGACAGCGCAGGTAAGTGAACATGCTTTTTTATACATACAGTGAAATCAAAAATTATTCAAACAGTTTTTAAATCTAAGCTTTAGCTTTTTAGACATTCTCTTTTGGCATTTTGTAAAATTACATTTAAAAATAAAAACATTAAAAGTCATATTTGAAAAAAGATAGAAACCTTTTAGCGATCAACAAAAAATATTTTATTACATACATAATTTATTAAATAATAGCAATATATTTTTTGTTTTGGGCTTACTCCTCTTCTGCCCGTGATCATTGCTGTTTCTAATCATGTTTTGTATGTTGCTGCTCTCAAAAATATACTTAACAAGTTTGTCTTGATTAGGAGTTTCCCGATTTCTTACTTTATTATTAAAAATTATTTTTATAATTCTGAGTATATTTATATACTAAACAATGTATGTATTACATTTATTACGAATGAATTGTTAGCCAAAATTCTGGTATTCGTTTGAATATGTTTTGAGCTGCTTTTAAGTGAAACTGGTTTTTTAGTTTTTGTTTAGCTCATTTCGATATATCTTAATGACAAACGTGGTTTTAGGTGATGCTGAACGTTCTCAAAGCGCTTTTGCTTGAATCAAAATCTTTCAGCGATCTTGCTCCAAATTTTACCATGTTCAAGGAGTGGCTACTCTCTGATTGTATCATTATTAATAATTTTACTTAGTAAGGCTTGTAAAAAATACAAAAAAATGAAGTCACTAATTGAAACGTCAATAACTAAATTATTCCGCACGATTTTATAAAAATATGAAAAAAGTAGATTAATAGACGCTTCTATCGACTTCATGTATTCTCTAATTTTTTATATTTAAAGTATATGTATTTATCATGTTAGTATATCTTTTCTTTTTGCTCCTCAAAGTCAGTTGAGAAAAATTATGTAAGGTGAGCTATTAAATTAAAACGCCTCATTAAATGGGAGCCGATATACAGCAATTGGTGCATATGCCCCCTAAACACTTAGACCCAGGCAGTGTTTTCTTTAGAAAAAGAACTAAATAAAAAATGCAAAATAATTTTTTTTGAAAAACAAACTGAAATAATGATTAACTATTTAATTTTTTAACCTAGCGAGTATGTGTATTTTTGTAAAATGAATTTTTGGACTCATGTGGCATTTAATTTATGGACTACCCTTTAAATTCACGAGGTTTCTTGCTTTGGTGGAAGTAGGCAGAGTGGGCTACAATGCTTACGTTTCCAAATTCCTCTGGGCTGTTATTTGGGACATAGAGTATTTGACAGTTGGTTTATTCCACTTCTACTCGGTCAGCTTGTTGTTTTGTTTCTAGCCAATTTTTTTTCCATTTACTGCCTATCGCTGTTCCAAATCATTTAACGAAACGTTGTTGTTAATGCTGCTGTCTTTGGCTTGACACTGAAGCGCTGCTGCAGCTTCCTCTGGCATTTTCCTGTGCCACTTTCTGTGGCAAGCAGCAAAACAAAAAAAAAAGGCAAAAAAAGACAAAAAAGAAGCAAAGTCTTGCCATTTGCCAGCTGCAGTACTAAACACATAGCGCATACGCAACGTTGCACGGGTTATCAGTCAGGCACAAAGAGTTGAAATACTCACAAAAATATTTTAAACTAACAATCAGCTGTTTGCTTGCAACGTTTATTCTCTTTTGCGCTCTTGCTGCGCTCTCTCAAAGCACCTGTGCGAGTGACGCTCATTGAGCGCTTTTACTATGCTTTGCACTCAACCAAATTAGCTCAAACATGTTTGAAACGCACAGCGTGTGAAATGTTTGAGCTCGTTGTTTTCTGAATTTCTTATCACTTGGCGGCTGCATTGTGATTACCCTGGCATTCGCAAGTGTGCCGTCACCTTGATAAGACGTATGCGCAGGCGCAGCAGCCTAAGTAGTCTCAGTGGTAGTACCGAGCGCACCAAGTAGACCAAGTAAAATAATTTTGTTTGAAGAAATTTTATTTAAATCCTTAAATTTGGGTACAGTACATTGCTAGACGTTGTAAACATTATAAAAACAAATGTTAAATATACAATTCAGTTTTATTGGATATACATATATTATAAATTGTTCTTTAAAATAAGTTGATATATTTAAGCTTAACCTAAAAACGTAAAGCAAGTTCTCGGCAATGCTCATATTTTGAAGATAAAATTGATTAGAAAATTTTACGATTCTGTTTGAAGCAAGGTATACATTAGCTGCTGTGTAATAATATTTCACAAAATATCAAGAATTTTTTAAGGGATTTCCACCGTGACCAAAAAAATAATTCAAGATAAACTTTTATTATTAAAGATAAGTATTCAAAAGTTATTCAATTAAAGAGTTGGAAGCTTTCCCCAAAACTAAGGTTGTAAGACGGCAACATATCTACCTACAAAGTTTAATGTTCATATAATATTTTGGTCACCAGCCGAAAGCCTCAGTAGCTATGGCTGTCTCTCCCTGTAGCTGTAGTTTTAAACTATAAGCATACAGTTCCTCTAAATAAATAAATAAATAATATTTTGATCAGATTTGCCTATTTTTTAGCGCATTTTCTTTTTATAATTTTTTTTTTTATCATTTTATTACCTTTATTTTATAACAAATGAAATATAAGTTGATAGTTTTAAGTAACATCACGCCAAAAACTAAGACTAATAAAAAAAAGAAAAAGTTTTAAAGATTTAACTTGCAGAATTTTCTTACCTTTATTTCCAATCAAATTACGATAAAAAAAATATTGCACCACTATTTTGTAAACAAAGTAAAAACCCACTATTTTTGTAAGGTTACGCTATGCATAGTTTTGCTTAATTTCTTGTAATCGATAAGACCGATTGTATTGATTTTTTTAAATCAAATATAGTGCAAATTAATTCCACTTCTTCCTTTTTTGTCTTCATTTTTATACATAACGTACTTCAAATTGCAAATAATTATACATAATATTTCAGGCTTTAAGCTGAATATTCGATAACTATATTTTTATGCACCATACAAGCATTGATTCGATATTTTAAGCTTTCTACTCACCATTTTGTTTAACTCTATATAGAAAATAAGATAAATGCTAAAAAAATGTAGTATAAAGACATTTTTGTTTGTTCTGTATTTCATCAGATACTTTTTACATCCAAATTTTGGAACCGATAACGAATCGGCTTCGAAAACTTTATCCTAGAATAAAAAACAAATGCAATAAATTTTTGATATCGATTTTATTAATATCCATTTTTTTTTAGTGGTTGCAGGTTTTGAGCATACTCAATTAAACACAAAAATTTTCCAAAAACTTAGCTATTATTAAATTAAGTAGCTTGTTTAACGTACTAGTATAGACAAGATTGCTTGCCTCTCCGGCTATTTTGACCATTGGATGCTATATGGAGAGCAGCCGCAACAAATGAGACGGCGACGTCGACTGCGACTGCAACTGCAGCCAGCAGCCGGAGAGTCAGCCAGCTGCGACTGAGCGTACATAATTGCTCACATACACTCTCGGTTAAGCTGTGTGAGTGTGTGTTTGCGTGTGTGTGTGTGCATGTTTGATAACACAAAATGCCAAATGTATGCCAAATCAAGTGCATTGAACTCAAAGCGAACGCAGCAGCACCAGCAGCTGACGCTGACGTCGCAGTTGGCAGCGAGCATAGCAGCGACAGCGTATATAGTCGCTAGAGGTGTTTACACTGCAGGATATGATGCTGGCATGTTCACATCCTCATTCGCTAGCTTGTTCACATCCTGTCACAGGCTTTATTTAAATTTTTGTTGTTTTTTATTGTTGTGGCCATTTGTGGCTTGGACTGCTGCCACGACGCGTCCGTCCACAATGCCAACAATTCAGCTACTGCTGCGGCGGTGGCTGTTGTTGCTGCTGTTGCTGTGGCTACTGCGGCTGCTGTCGACAGCAGCGTTCGCTCTCGGCTATGGCTGGCTGGGTGTCTTGTTGCGCGTTCAATGACATTTCACCTACTTATATTCAAATTCGAATAAAAAAAAAGTACATACCATTGAAAAAAAAAATACCAAAATGCTGCTGCAAACTTAAAAGCAACAACAACAACTACAACTTTTAGAGTTGCAGCTTCGTTTTGGACCGGATTGCTGGTAAATTAACAAAAAAATCTGTGGCTTACCAAACACTTTGGTTTTTTTTGCGTTTTTTTTGTGATTTCTGATCGATTGAATGATCGATGCGTTCAAGGTGCACACACTTTTACTTTTAGGATATTGTATTAACTCTGCAAGAGATTTACTTTTAATACCATGTAGATATAGGGCTAAGAGTAATTAAGATATGTGCAATAAATATGCAGAAAGCGCTCATTGAGTTAACGATCGAGATGTGCATTCCAAGATATCGAGGACTATAAGAGTATTAAATTTTGCCCAAAGATAAAGAGACAATTTGACGAATTAAGCAGATTTGGAAAAAAAATTTTAATTTTGAAAATAAAAAAAAAAAATGTTTTTTTTGGATGAAACTTTTTCTTTTGAAAGTCTCTGGTACTTCTAAAAGTGTAAGAGAAAGCTCATATGCTTAAATAGAAAAGTAGCGAAGAGACCGCGAGTTATGAAAACATCTGTGAATAGGAAGAGACAGGAAGGGATTTTAATGCACGGATTTGGTGGAAAAAAATAAACATTTTGAAATCGATTTTGGCAAATTCTCTCGCATTTCGTATTTTTGGTTGATGAATCAAGCGAATTTGGGGAACAAAATTTACATTTTGATATTATTCATTTTGTAGTTTTTAAAGAAATTTTGTTTTCTGAAAGTTACGTTTACTTGAAATTATCAAGAAATGTGCATAAATGATAAAATTATGCGGTCTGAAGGAGCAGGGTTTGTATATGATCCGAAAATCCACGCGAATTTCAAAATTACTGCCGCTCCTTTTTTTTAACTTTTTGCTCATTTTTAGGATATTCTGAAATTTTAACAAAAAAGGCAAAGCGTTAGCTTTCATTTGGTATATCGGACGAGTTAATTCGATGTCAAATAAGTAATTTATAGACAAAACGAACTACAAGGTCGGATTTACCCCACCTCACCCTATAGTTAATGAAAACATTTTTGATATAGAATCTATTACATCAACGCTCAGAAAAGTTTTTTGACATAGAAATATTGTAAAACAAAATACCCTCAAGACAGTTTTTCAAAAAGGAAAAGGAAGTTGCAGGGCATATTATACTTGGTATGTCCCGAACAGCCCACTTTTTTGCACCAAGCCGATTAATTTTTTTTCCCTGCTACATTTGTTTGTCTGGGTTTATGCAAATTGAAAACTTTTGAACTTTGTTTGGGAACGTTTTTTTATATTTGCACAGGCAATGTGCCACAAAATGCGGCACTCAAAAATTTTGCACATTTATTGGCACTATGAGGGCCCCACTTCCTTTTAAGCCAAGATTTTTTTTTTTTTTTTTTTTTTTTAAGCGGTTTAAATTGGCATACTTTTGTTGGGCCAATATAAACAGACATAATGTATTCCAATGGGAGAGTGGTGGAGCGGGCACCAGCTATGTGCAAAATTTGTACTCATACTAAATTTTTTTTTGGGTCTTCATGGTGCAGAAATGTAAGGGTATATAATGTTGGGGATGTTCCGATAGTAATCATTCTACTGTTTTTTTTTTTTTTTAATATTTTATTTTAATCGTAAATTGTGTTGTTTCATAATCCTGTTTGGAAGTTTCGGTTGGTTCAAACACCAAAAATCGGATAAGAGATGGTATGGTTATAGTTATGATGTTATATGGGCCCAATCTAAAATTTTGTGGGCCTAAATACATGCACAAAACATTAACAATTAAAAAGTTATTGTATTATAATTTTCTCAAAATCATTTTTTCTTACATAGATTTGCGGTGAAAGTGAAGCCGCATACGGCTTAATTTAAAAAAAAACAAAAATTATTGCAGTGTATTCTCGTGCTTACTTTTTTTTTGTCATAAATATAAACGTGTTTTCGGAAAATCAATTTTCAGAATTGTCATAAATGCTTTAAGAAATCGTATACTTTTTAAAAAACATAATTTTGAAATATTCGAGATATTTATAGGCCAAACATTTATGTTCGAATTATTGCTTTTTTAAACTGTACGCGTTATGGCTACTAAATATTATTGGTTGTCACTAAGCCGCTTTAAAAAAATTATCATTTTTTTTAAACATCACAATTTTTTAAAGAAAAATATGAAAATATTTTTTTTTTAAGTATGTTGATAAAATATTGTAATCTGAATTTTTTTGAAAAACTCCTTAAGTCTTAAATGTTGTTTTTTTTTATAAAATCTGATAGTTGTCGGCAAACGGAATGTAAAATATTTGATACATTGCACAATAAAAAAATACTCGTAACTTTGTTAAAGTTTGACAACATAATCGGTACAATTCGAATGGATGTTATTTTCAGTATTTTTTTATCAATCTTATCCTTAACTTTCTTTAGTTCTGACTGGAACTCTAAGTACCCTCAGCAAAAATCTATTTGTATAAACCTTTCAAACTCGAGTTGACACTCCTAAACATATCTATAAATAGTTTTTTACACTGAACATTTTTTGTAACGCGCTGCATGTACTTCAAGCTGGATTTAAAAATTATTAAATAAAAAAAATAAATTGCTCATAAATACTAAATGAAACCTTAAACCGTATAGATCTCCTTATAGGTGATGTATGATATTTTTTTCGACTAAAGCAGCTTAAAAAATAAAACAATGCAGATAATGACTAAATTGGCAGCACTTATGCAGAAACACATTTTTTCGAAAAATAGGGTAACACTGCCTATGATCACTTCCTAATCTGCTCAAGAGTTGCTTAAAAAAAATATTGGAGTCTTTAGACTTTTTGGCACATAAAAAAAAGAGACAAACACGTACCTGTGTGTGTCTGTGAGCATATTCATATTTAACAACTTTCGGAGATGCTTTCACTTCCATGCCAACATTTTGGCGGCTGCTGCTGGTGTGGACTTACCTTCTTCCGTATGCGGCGACAACAACAACTACAACGCAACAACAACAAACTGCATTTGCATGCGCATCCGTGTGTTCGAATTTCGAATTGTTTGCTGTCAGTAATTGTTGTTGTTGTTGTTGCTTAGCATGTTTGACTGACACTTGCCTGATAATAAAGCGTGTTCAAGATGAATATATACATACACATAGCTGCGAGAGCAGTTTGATATGTTTGGAATATTTGACAAAGCGATATTTTTTTGGCTCAGTTAGGCGACGCCAGAGATTCACTAAAGATACTACCAATATGGTAAGGAGGACGTCTGTAAGAGTGGCAAGACTTGGAGGCTGAAGCAGCTAGGATGTCCAAGCTCTTAATACTTGGACTCCTTATTTATAACTAGTTTATTTTATTTTTTTGGTTTCACGCACCCTTTTACGATCAAATAAATTTAAACCGCTGCATAGTGCAAACATAGCATATATTGTAGCAGCTGGCTAACAAATTGTTTCACGAGCTTATCATACCATCAATATGATATAGTCATCCGATTCGCTTCAAACTCATATACATATATATCTGCCTTAAATATTGGAAAATGTCAAATTTAATAGAGCTATCTCCATAGATAGAGAATATATAGCCAAAACCCTTTTCGTGTTATATGCCAGCTATAAAATATAGTCGCCCAATACGGATTAAATTCGGTGCATATAAAGCGTCATCAATCTAGAGATTTTTCTTTTTTAAAACAAAAAAACACAAAAATTGCAAATGAATCGGAAAATCTTTATAATCAATAGAAAGATCCATTCTTGCCATTAAATTTTTAAAGATAATCCCTTTCAAATGTTGGCCGCAACTGCGCTGTAGCTTGTCCATGCGGAGGATACAAGTTTCAATGACGCGTTCGAATGACACGGGTAATGTTGGCCTCTAATGCTTCAGTCGTAGCTGGCTTATCCAGAAACACTTTAGACTTCCCGTAGCCCCAAAGGAAAAAGTCTAACAGTGTGATATCACACGATCTTGGTGGCCAATTCACCGGTCCGAGGCGTGAAATTAATTGTTCACCGAATTGGTTCCAAAAAATGGACTAATTTTCGTAATATAACTGTACGGTTTGTAAACGTTGTTCGGGTGTAAGTCTTTCCATGATGCAATGGCTATGAAAACTGAATTTAAAACACATGGCAACTTGGCAGTACTCACGTGTGATTTATCAAAAAAAAAAATATCATTGAAAAAAAAACCCTCTAGATTGATGACCTTTTATGTTTCTTCTTAAAAAATTTTCGAATATCAGACTTGTTGTAGATAGAATGAAAAATATTGAGATAATATAGTTGTTTGATTCGGACAATAACTGGTGTCTAGCGTAAATATTTATGAAACGTCAGATTATATGAAGGCAGCCCCATTATATTAGAAGATATTATTTTTCTTCTTACTGCCAAAAATCTTTATAATCGCACCATAAATACGAGGGTCGTCCTAGAAATAGCCAAACTAGTGTTGGTAAATATTAGCGTTCATCGTTTAGGAAAATCGTCACCTTTTTATTGCAAGTAGTGTTATCTAAGTTATATAAATTGGAGAGCAACGATTGGCCGTATCCCAAACAATGGTTAATTGAAATTATGTCTATATGGGCTTGGAGTTTTAATTTTAGGAGCCAAATTCAGTCGATTTTGCTTCAAATCAAACTCAAATCTGTCCAACAGCGATAAGTAATGTTTCCCAATAATCGTTTCAACATCTTTATGGTAATTGCTGTGAATAAAAGTTTAAGAAATCGTTGACTTAAAGAACTGCCCTCTTAATAATGAAAGTGGTTGACATAGCAATTTCCACTGATAAGAAAGCAACAAATCTTAAGTGATAATAAACTTGTTGTTCTTGTTGTTCGTTGTAATTAATAGATAAATGTGTATGCTCTAAATGACAAAATTCAACAAATTGTACAAAATGTTTGATGTGTGAATGATACTGAAGCAGAGTGTTTGTGTGTGCGGCTCTTATGCTGGGTTCACACTGCGTCGCGCATCGCAAACATTTTTATACATACTTGCAATAAGCCCTTCTGCCTTTTTGCCACTAAATTATGTTAGTGTCCTAATAAGACTCGTAATTTGGATCGTATCGTATAACGAAATTTTCGAAATAATTTTGGCATCCGCTAGAATTTGATCTAACATCTTTAATTGCATTGCGAGACCTGCGAACTTTCTATCCTTATCTCTATTTATTTTATTTAACGATTGTTGACGACACTGTGCCATAAATTTGAATATTGGTGGTTGGATGATTACAATTCTAGATAATAGGCCTTTTTAGTGGATTTTGCGATTAGAGGCCAAAGTTTGTTTATGTTCCTTTTAGTGTTTCAAAATTACTCTCCATGGTTCTATTTTAAAACACTTACCTTTGTATTTACTAGAAATTACACATCCGATTATAACTTATTCCGGTCGATGGCACATGGGCTGTCAGACATCATGTAAATATACCAAAAATCAATTGCTGAATAGTTTCATAAGATGAAGAGTTCTTTCGATCTGCTATATGAATGTAGCCAGAAAGATGGCAAAAAGTAATATTTGTAAATAGAAATATATTGAGTAAATCGCGATTTATCATAATCGGACAACGAATTATTTGTAATTTTTGATCATATTCATGCAGAACTTAAAGTGATTACTTTTAACTTGCAAAGTGTTGTATATAATTCGTTAAGCTCAACAGTACAGCCAATCCTGCAAGTTTTCTTAAGATGTTATAAAATTTGTTGAATGTTCTCTTCAAATCGAAAAAAAGGTGAAGAAACAAAAAATTAAAGTAAAAACTAAAAAAAAAATGTTTAAATTAAAACTCATGGTTAAGAGTTGTGCTTAGAAATGAATGAAGGACATAATTGAATATGTATATTGGAATCGATTACTTTTTGTAACTTATGATTAGGTGCATTTTTAGATGTAGACAATAATATAAGGCTGCCTAAGGAATGTTGTAGAAAGGATTAAGTAATAAGATAAGTTTTCTCTGAACTCAAAAAAATGTTTCAAAATTTGTTGCACAGTATGGGCGCGTAACTTTGGCACGAATTGGCACATAACACAGATTGCCACAGTGTGGCCGGGCCAGTGTAAACTTAGCATTAGAGGCAAAGCCAAAGCAACACAACGTGAATATGATCATTAGCATAAATAATGGTGAAAAATAAAACAAACTCACACACACACACACTCACAGCATACAACGCGAGTGATTGAGGCAGCAGCAAACTGTATGCAAGTGTGAGTGCTTGTGTGTGTGTGTTGGTGTGTGTGAATGTTTACAACACACATTTTAAAAGTCGGTGACTGTGGCACTGAGTTAGTAGTGCGTTAAGTCAACGAACGCTGTCGCGCCGACGCTGACGTTGAAGCTGGCAGCAGTGTTGTTGTTGGCTGCGCAGCGCCAACCGCGGCCCCCAAGAAAGCGAGCTCTCTCGCTCTCCCTCTCTCTCTCTCTCCCTGTCTCTCTGGTCCACACACATACACACACACACTCTTTCTCTTTGCATCTCTTTTGCGGTTGCGTGCCGCGCAAATTCCCTGACTGCGGTCAGCCCAGCTGGCCACGTTTGCAGAGACGTCGCCGCGCCGCCGCTTCGTCGCCGTAATGCAAACGCACTTACAATTTGTTGGCGTTGGCTTTCACAAACGTTGCACGTTGCTTGGTGTTGGACTAGCGCCGCCGCAGCCGCCGCCGCCGCAGTCGCATAAAAATCGCTTTAAAGACGCTTTTGGGGCTACTGCTTAAAGTTGGAGACTCCATGTCTGTGTCTGTGTGTGTGCACACTGTTTTTTTTTTTTGATTTTTTATTTTTTTTTTTGGCAAACTGCCAAGTTTATTGAACTTTTCACAACTCAGCTCAGTTCTCAGCTGGTTGCTTGGTCTTTGGTCTGCCCATCCATAGACCGCACGCACCGCTGGCGGACTGGCGGCCTCTCTGTCCGCCTGTCAGTCCGTCTGCGAGACTTTCTCCGCAATCGTCATCATATTTTTTTTATTATTATTTTTTTTTTGTATCTGTCGTTGTTGGCTGGCCCTTACTTGAGCTATGATAAAAATAAAAATTTTTCAAATTTATTATTTATTGCCAAAAATTATACAAATTGGTTTAATTTAACAGTTCTACTAGAAATGCTAGGCGTTTATCCTTAAAAAATAGGTTGCAGTAAGGGAAACCCCTTCAGGAGCGGTCGTCCTTTGCAAGACAAATAATGTTGTTTTTTTTTTTAAATGTTTAAAGGCCCAATTTTTTTTTGCATACCAATTTCTCTGCTTAAATTCTGCAAAATTTTGCAGGCTGCGTATGGGCCTCAGGCAGAAAAATTTTTACATTAAAAATTTTGTACAAGATATTAATTGCAAAAAAAAGAATTTAATCAAAATTTCATATTATTATCATTTTCTATTATTAAAAATATTTGTTTATTTCAAATTATTTACAAAATAACAATTAATATTTATATAAATAAATATGCGCAAAATAGTCACTAAAATAAATTATATACAAACAGTAAATTGTATATTATATAAAAAAAAATTATATACAAAAAAAAAAGGGCTCGACTATGTGGGTCGAACCTGTGGCGTGAATAGAGTTCATAAGTAAAAGCAAAGTTGTAAAAACTCGTAGAATACCGACCATAGAGTACCCTATGCTTTCCTTAACTCCTTCGGTTATGATGTCTTTATAACGTTTATAAAATAATCATCTTACCAATTAGCTATTTAAAAAAAATAGATTTCACGGATATGCAGCTCAAAATTATTACAGGAATACTGAGAGAGATGAGATGGTATACCCAGAATAATTTTTTTGTGTATTTGGGTCTTCATGAGTGCGTACCAGTTTTGGTGACTCTAGCTTGTTTGTTAATAACACAAAGTTAAATGTGTTATGATACTTTTTTCCTAAAATCTTTTAAAGCTTACATTCAAAATTATATTAGCATTCAAATGGCTTTAAACCTTAAAATTCTTCTACGTGGAACGGAGCAAGATATCGTAATACATAAAACGAAATTTTTGCTGTATCCTGTTTTTTATAGTTTTCGAAACCCGAACAAACGGACATGGGCATATCGACTCGGCTCTTCCTTCTAATCAAAAATATATATACCTCAAAGGGTCAGACATGGCGACAATATATTCTTTTCTTAACTGAATATAACCATCGGTAAAGTAGATGGCGTAGAGCGACATAATAATACCAAAGGTAACAACTGCTCTCAGTACCTAGTCCTTGCAATAGCGGCACATCTTTCCTTTTACCCTTTCGTCGGATTCTATTATATATTAAATACGATTAAGGACTAAGCCAGACGAGTCGCTGCATGTTTATCCGCTTAAATATTTCTAAATTCTCGTAATCGAATGCGTTAGAAGAAGAACTTTCCCATCAAACACTTCCAGAATATGCTACCCCTTTTTACGCTTTTACCATTGAGGTCATTCGATTATTATACTCATGAATATCGCCGATATTTATGATCCGAATATAGTGATGTCATTCGATAGATTTTCCTGACGACGATCTCCGGTGTCTTCTTCCCTATGTTATATAAATTTGCATAAACATAATAGGCCCCTTTCTTAAAGGTACATGATATAAAAAGTTATTATTTTAAATTAAGATATAATTTTAGTCCCAATAAGCTTGTGGTGTCAAATGAAGAGCAGACAGAAGGATCGAGCGAAGCAGGCAACACAAAATTAATCAGTCAACTATTACTGGTGGGAAGAGTAATACGAGGTGTTCAAAACTCAATGCAGAACGAAGATGTTTGCACCCAATTCTACAAAAACTTGGAAAAAATGCTCCCTTCCTAAAGTTTGCTGTGTTACAGGAGGAGTATAAATCCGATTAAACCCAAGCAACCTGTAATTTGGTTTTTCTTAAAAAATGGTGTCTGCGAATTGGTTTCCCACACTCCAAAATCTTTGGACTTTGCCCTCGTCGTAGGCAGTAATTGATCATATTGCTCTTAAAAAAAAAGCTTCTATGCTATGAAAAACTTTTTGTGCCTCATATTTAAGAACATATTTGTTTAAATATATACTTATGCTCAAACCGCTCATGCGGACAGCAAAAACGTGTGAAAGTCAACCGATTTTAATTTTATATAAAAAAAAAAATAATAAAAAAAATGTAATAAAAAAGTTGGTCGCACAAAAAGCATGCAATAAATAAATAAATAAATCTTTTTCATTTCACTGTGTAAAAGGCCTAGCCGGGCCTCAAAAAATGTTGGAACTCATGTTTGCTGGCAAGCTGGCAACTTTTATCAATTGGACATTTTACAAGTATATCCAAAAGTCGGTCAAAATGTTTGCGCCCAGTGTACGGCAAATATTTAAACTGCGCAGCGTGAGAATGCGTAATTTGAGTACCCCACCGTCGTCGTCAGGCAGGTAAACAGCCCAAAGAGCTCGAGTCAAAATGCCAGACAGTCGGATCGTCAGAATGTCGGAGTGTCGAAAGTCTCGAGCAGGCAATCCAAGCAGCCGGGCCTCGTGATAAGCAACCAACAATTGCATGCAGCTCCAACTGAAGCGTTCCAAGTTCCAAGTAAAACGTGCAAATCCACGTGATTTGTTTTTTATTTCTTACTCTCTGACTGTCATCTACTTAGTTAGTTTAGATCTGAGCTATAAAGTTGTTTCGCAGTGTCGGACAAAACGTTGATCTTAATAATAGCTCTAAATATTCATGGGTTGATTGCTGTTCATTTGTTGAACTCGTATACCTAGGCACATGGCATAGACATATGCTTCTAAATTATTCTTTAACCTTTCAGATATACTGTATAGTATATACTTTGATAGCACTAGGCATAAATGGATCATAGGTGCACGATCTTGAAGGTTATGCAAAAACTTTTAATTTTATAATACATATATATAGTGAGGGAGCGGACTAGTAAACATTGTAGCTTTAGCTTATGCATGAACCATGGGCAAGTTATTCCTTGGAAACATTGGTTGTTTGGAAAAGTCGCCATTGGCTCTTTTTACCTAGGACCCTTGTTATTAATTATAATGAAAATAGAAAAGAATTTGCGCGGTTGGATTGGTTAGTTAGTTAGATAAATTAACCCAGATCTAAGTAAAACGTCGCGGTTCTGACACTCTGTCTAAAAATTATAACATTCATTTTGTCAAGGATCTACCATTTCACCGCCTTCAGCACTAAAAATCAGTTTAGCATGAAAATCAGGGCCATGCTCCGGAAAACGAAAACGAACAATTTTATTCGGATTCGTTTTTACCTGCACCTAACTCTACATTTTAGCATAGCTCTAAAGCTTTCGAGGGAAATTATCCATTATGTTATTGTTATTACAAGGGTAATATTTTTTATGCAAGACATAATCCATTTAAACTAGACATGAACATTTTTTATGTAAGACATGGACCATATATTTCTTGTGTTGATTCCGAAAAAAAATATTTTTAAATATTTATTAATAACTATTTTACTTGAAATTGGCATAGAATCTACAAATATCAAAGAATATTTAAAAATATATTTCATTTTAAAATGCGCATACTTTTGAACCTATTTTGTCGATTCGTTTTGATTCCTCTTGCTAGACAGAAGAAGCGTTCGAACCCAATTATAACTTGCTTAAAATTACCCCAAAAGGCTAAGAAATGTGTTATTTCTAATGTATTACCGGGAGTATAACTTGTGTACTCAGTTTCTCAAAACAAATTGCTTTAACTTTAATATAATATATTCTCAATACTAAGTAAGCACCTGAAAACTTGCCAGATACTCTTTTCAAATTACTTCTCAAACATTATTTGCACAATATTTGTTACAACAATCTTAAAAAAAGATTAAATTCACTTCACAACAAACTCCTATACCTTTTTTTTTGGTGGAACAATGTCCAGCCGTTTGAGTCGTCTGCTAAACTACGGGGTTCCAATGAGCCAGGAGCTAAAAAACAAAATGGCCATCTATGACGCCGATAGCCGTGAGTGGTCCGAGGTGGATCGTCAGCTAAAGAAACTACGTCAGCGTAAAGATGATATGGAGGATTCACTTGCAGCTTTCCTTGCAGAAGATGAATTTCAGATGATACTACAGAACCAGCAAGAGTGCATCCCAACTGAGGAGGAGATGAAAATAATCCATGAGCGCCAAATGGGTCGCTTGTTTAGCAAAATATCAAAGCAATTTGAACGAAAAATCACCCTAGAAGCTGATTTGCTGAAGCAGAAGACTCTTATCGAAAAAGCTATCGCGGCGGCTAACGAGGCGGCTGCCGAGAACAAGAACTAGTCTCTTGCCACAAAATTTTTCTTTGTTTATGTTATATATTTTTTATGGCTAACGTCATTAAGGGAAGCTGCACCATGCCACACATTAAGGAATAAATTGCCAAAAACAAAATAAACTGCGCTTTATCTATTATGTTTGGGTTGGATTGAAATAATTTTTCTAGTTTATGGGGTCTTCTTGGGCATTTTTAAGGTGCTACAATAGCATACTTTTATGTTCTAGAATAGTGACTTTTGACAAAAATGTCCAATCGTTATAGATATTTGCCAGGTGGAACGGAAGAATTAGATTGGACTATAACGAAAGTGCTTAGACAGTAAGCAAATCTGCTGATAGCAAAAGAATCTTAAAGTTGAACAGATGACGTTTCATAATGCCGACAAAGTTGTTAACCTTTCAACGTTCTCAGCATGTCGGGATGTCAAGTCGACTAAACTAAAGAACGAGAAGCAGCCTTCAACCAGACACTTTTGCAGAAAACTTCAATCAGATAGCATGGCCGTTGATTGAATACCCTTTGTCTTATCCTTAAAGAAGGTCACCTTGCAGCAAGCGTCAACTAATACCAAATCTTTATCCTCTCAACTATACTCGCCAATTGCAGATTTAGGGTTAGAATTTGATAGCCTTTTGAGATATCGCATTGAGTGAGATCAGACCTTGAGTCGATGCTCTCTGCAATACTTTAACTTTATAAAAGGAATTATTTCTTAAATAGTGTTCAGTTGCTTGCATATCCAGATAATATTATTATTATTGTCTTGTTTGGCGTCGAAAGATTCCAAACTGCCTCTATGTTGGGCATAGGCTATCCACAAGTAGTCTCCATTGTCTTCTTCGTAGAGCGGTTTCCCTGAGCTCGATGATATTAGTATATCGCCTGCTGCCACGTTCCACGCTGGTGTTGATCTCGTTCAGGACAGATCGTCTCCAGGTAATTTTCGGGCGGCCTCTTCGTCCAGATAATATTGATATCATAATTCATATCAAGCAATATGCTACTAAAATATCTCAGGTGCTTACTGCCAGAAAGTCGGATGATAAACGCAATAAAATAAAAAAAAGGGGTATATTAAGCTAAGAAGACACCGGAAATTACCCATTGTTGCCTCCAATATGGTTTGGAAAATAAAAAAACACATGTCCGTCCGTCTGTATAAACGCCTGGTTCTTGGTGATTATAAGAGTTAGGCTAACCAAACTAGGATTTTTTGATACCTTGTATGTCTAGATAAAGTTTATGTTTTTTTCGTATTGGAATGCATTGTTTGCTGAACATTAATTAAGAATTGATGGACTTACCCAGAAATTTAAATATAGTAATCTTTAAGATACATGAGGTACATAGTAGAAAACTATTCTTATTTCCGACCAATAGTTGAATTTGAACAACTTTTTGAGAAAAAAAAGCGGACAAATCTGATTCTTAAAAGTTTTTTTTCACTAACACCAAATGAACAGCTTTGTAAGCTGCTTAGAAATTTGTAAAAAATGTGCTCTATTTCATTGAATTCCTGGACAAAACGATAATTACGAACATTTATTTTAATGCAAAACAGCCGTCGCAGTAACGAGTGGAATGGACTTTTCGTTGAAAATGTGGCACAGTCAAGGCGGTACCCGACAATGTGATATACTGTACCCCGTTTTGCCGAAAAAATGTGTCTCTGCATACTTTAATACAAGAAACTTCCAATAATAAAGTATAACTATAAGTTTTGTAAAGTATCGAAAGTGATACAATTTCGATAAATTTGGCAAAATACTCAGGTAATTAAAAAACTTTTGAGTGCCAAATTTGTTGATGAAATCTGACCCATTGGTCCCATGGGGGTTATATGATATAGTAATAAATTGCCTGAACACTTTAAAAAACTTTCAAACCCCAAATTTGGTTAAGATATCTGCCGTTAAGACTGTATCGTGTTCAGAAGGTACAAAAATATTATAAGTTTAGGTCAACGTGTGCAACGGGCGAAAGAAGGCGTTCAGTATCATCAATTGCCAAGATCAAGAGAGCATGAAAATTAACCAAAAGATGCGCCATTGAAAATATGATACATTTATATTATACGAAAAACTAAAACGAATAAATTTTGTTGGTTTTCGTTTTTGCGTGCTCCCAATTCCAAATTTTAAGCTCTAGATATCTTCTTGTATTTCGCGTAAATGTTTGCCAATTTGTTTTGATTTCTCTTGCAAAAAAGTAGTCGGTTTCAAACCATACAAAATATTCGTTTTTGTGAAATTGAGAGCACCAAACATGTGATTTCAAAGCGAATCCGAATAAAATAACACAGACCTACAAATACCGGGGTCATGTCAGTTGTTGGAAAGCTAAGGGTCATTTCTGAACTAATTTTCTGCGTAGAATCCGAATCCGGGGCCAGAATCGGCCCATCACGTCAGGATCTTGAGATATTTGAGGTTATGAACCTCAAAAGTAGGAAAAACGCTGTTTTTCGGGTACATAACCACAAATATCTCAAGATCCAGACGTGATGGGCCAATTTTGACCCCGGATTCGGATTCTACGCAGCAAATTACTTCGGAAATGTCCCTTAGCTTTACAGCAACTGACATGACCACGGTATTTGTCATCATCATCATCATAGTTGGCTCTACAACTCTTGTCGAGTCTTCGCCTGCTTCAGCATGAGTCTCCAACTTGATCCGTCACGGTATTTGTAGACCTGTGAAATGCTAATACCGTCGTAGGGATATACTTCGTAGCTTTGAATAGCCATAACTTAGCGAAAAAAAATCGTAAATGATCGCTAGGAAAAAATTCCGTTTTTCGGGTAAATAACCTCAAATATCTCAAAATCCTGACGTGATAGGCAAATTCTGGCCCCGGATTCGGATTCTACGCTGCAAATTACTTCGGAAATGACCCATAGCTTTCCAACAACTAAACCATGTTGGTCTGTGTAATCGGATTTTTTACGAAGAAGCCATCATTAGCAAAACTTGTATGTAGGCTTATGTATATTAAAATATAATAATAATAATTGTCCGACTTGACTTTTAGTCAGTCGCCTCTAGGTGGAGCATGGGGATCTCTATTAATAACTGTTCGAAGAGAACAGGGATCGACAGCTTACAGCCGAATCCGAACGGCGGTGTCTTGAATTAATAGATATAAAAGTTTTTTTCATTTTGTGGGAATATCATTCTACAGTTTTCTATTATTTGCTCCGTACTCTGTGGTGTCATTATTATTTTGTTTATATATTTTATTTATTATTACCCACACCCAGTTCCTTGCAATAGCTTTTTCCAATTTCCCTGCTTTATTTTATTTCGCATCCGTGGTTACAAGTTTTCTTAAAATTCGATTCGAATTTCGGAACAAAAATTTAGTTTAGCGCATCCTTTAAAATTGAAAAAACAGCTTATTTCTAAATAATTTTTCTTGCGAATAAGTTATAAAAAAAAAATTAAAATTTGTTTTCTTTTTGGGAAATCCAAACTGGGGTGTCCAATATAGAAACTTTTCAACATCTTAAGTCGGTGTTGCAGTGGGAATATAAAATGTTATATAATAATTTCCTCTTTGGCAGCATTCTGATATTCTTCGACACTAAGGAGGCACACATATTATAGTCAAGATGTGTCCAAATGTATATAAAAGGCAGTAGAACATTTGGAGTGGGAAGCATGCAGGAGTCGGGCCCCCCTAGTTTTGTTTGGGATCAAAAAAGTAGCATTAGCTTGATCCACTTAAAAAAATAAGACTTCTGAATATAAAATTTGGTTGCTCTAGCTCTTATCATCTGCAAGATGAAATTTTGAGCTTTCCGAAGTACATTTCCGATATCTTTTTCATTACTACATCCACAGATAAAAGTACAGACCATAAAAACTAAACTGGTCACTAATATATGCTCAAAAGCAAACTCGAATCACTTTGGAATTTTTGTTTTAAGGCCAAATAAAAAGTTCAGCTAATTGAAAAATAAAAATAAAAAAATAAGCCAAAAGACTCAATGATTCAACAAACGCAAGATTAACAAATACTTCAAATGAAGTGCAAAATTGCATAAGCGAATACAGAGTACAATGACTTTAACACGGGGTTTAAAATATAATTACTAATTTATATATACATATATACATGTGTATGTTGGTATATAACATATACTATGATGAACTCTTTATGCAAGATCTTTTAAACTTGGTTTTCTTTGAGTGCATTTTTTTGATTACGCCAGGGCACTGCTGCTGCCGCTGCTGCTGCTGCTGCCGATGGTGATGATGATTGGATAACCCAAAACTCAAAAAGCTCTGGGAGGGAGCTGTACAAAGACGATGACAATCGATGGCAATCAGCTGTTAGCTCTTGGTTGTTGGCCCCAACGATTATGTGACTGACTTACTGACTTTTGGTGTCGTTACAAGTAAAACCAAAAAATTAAATAAAATACAAAAATAAAATAAAAAAAAAAGCACAAAAGTAGAAAAAAAATTTCACCGCTTTTTAAGTTTACGACTGCTGCACGTTCAAGGGCCTTACGTAAAACAAATTTTACAATAATGAAACGAACCAAAAATGTTTAGCCCTTTTGTACCGAAACAAGAAAAAAAAAAATCAACGCACACAGCAACAGAAATAAGCAACAACAAACAAAAGATAATAAAAAAAAAAAAAAATAAAAGTGGAGCGTTTGCACACGAGTCTTTCCAGAGGCGCAGAGGGGGCCTTAGGTTTGGTACTACAGCTCCTACTGAAGAATGTGTAGCAGGCTTTGGGTCTGGCTCTGGCTCTGCACAAGATCAACGCACGAGGCAGCACAACTACAAAAAGTCAAAATCCAAATCAAATTGATGAATGCTCAAAAGTGATTTAAAATTCAGTATTTTCCATGTTTTGCATAATAAAAATGCCTACCAAATAAATTAAAAAAAAAAACAAAAAAAATGAAAAAAAAAATTAATGTAACTGGCGCTTGAATGCCGCAGCTGTTTTTTTGTTTTATTTTATTTATTTTTATTTAATGATTTTTTTTTTTTTTTTGTAGATATTGTGACATGCTTTTAGGGTCGCTCTGTCGTTTAGCTCTTTAGGCAATATTTCTACTTTGCATAAGTAGAAATCTTTTATATTTTATTTTATTTGCATTTCGTTGCCATTGCGGTCATTAATTTTATTTATTTTCGTTTTTAAATCAAGAAACTCAAAATTCAAAAATTCAAACTGGTTGACTCGATCCATCGATCGATCGATACAACGATCGATTACTCAGTCCAAGTGTTTGCTGTTGTTTGTTGTCTTGGTTTCAGTTTGGGAGTTGCGCTTGGTGTCAACATTCATAATTTGTCATCGAATGCGTTTGTAATTTGAAATGAATAAGCGTTTTTTGTCTTTTTTTTTTTAATTTTTATACTTTTGAGCCCACTTCAGATTTGGTGATTTTTTTTTTTTTTTTTTGAGCAGCTTTGCACTTTCTCCAATCAAAATTAAATTAAATAATCTTAGCGGTTTGATGTGTTGTTAATTGATTTATCTTTATCTTAACTAAAAGGAGTTGCCACCTTTCTGTACACTGCATCATTAAGTAGAAGCACGACAATGACAAATAAGACCGACTGAACTTATTCTTAGCAGTGTACAATAACGATACGATTTTTTGAATATCGAATATTTGGAGCCGATATTTTAATTTTCGACTCGATTATCTTAAAGTAAAAAATTTCGGCGTCTATACTGCATATTCAAATTCGATATTTTTACTCTCGATATATCGCCTATTCGATACTAATTTGCCTGATATCGGTTCCAAATAAAATTTTATTTTGCAGCAGCAAATAGTATATTTTTTCTAGTTTCCAAGTTTTAATTGGATTTTAAAAACTTTACCAGATACACAAACAAAAAAAACAGATAAAGCCGAACTTTCCTATAACGAAATTCTCAATAACAAATTTTTCTTCCACTGCACTGTGGGCCCAGATTGGCATATTTTGGCCAAAACCCTGTCATTTCCATAATAATTTTTTTAGAGTGATGAAATTTTATCCACGTGTTCCTAAATGGTTGAACTATTTTTATGGGAAGTTTGAGCCTCCTTCGATTTTTTGAGGTATATAGATAATCCAGACCAAAATTGAAAAAATTAAAAAAAACCAAACAATTTTTTTAACTTAATTAAAAAAAAAAAACGGTTGATGGGAATTGGACTATATTTCACACAGAGGTGGATATGAGCTCCTCATACATTGAAAAAATAGCTTAGACCCAAAATATTGAATGGTTTTGAAGTTATAGCCCCAAATAGTGTTAACTTTCCAAGCAAATTTTAAAGCATACTTTTAGGTAGCTTAGAAATTCAAACACTAGTAAAATTTTCTAGTGGTCAGTTTTTAAAATTCAACTTTTAGATACAAAATTTAATTTCCGAAAATCGGGAGGAATTACATTTTGTTGTAAAACATGTGAAGAAATTTATAAGAATTTTTTCGATCAAATATCGAGTGGTAGTCGGAGGTACTCCTATAGCAAAGCAGCCAAATAATAAAAAAACCAAAAAAATCTTTTTAACTACTCGAATATATTTAAAACCGAAAAGTTTTTAAGCTCAGTTTTATTTTTTTCTGAAGTGATACTTAGAAATAAAAAAGTGAATGAAGATTTCGTAGCTACATGTATCGTGGTAAATGCAGGTTTTTTTTCTTCTGAAAATGTTCGCGAAAGCTCATAAAATACAAAATGTCAACTTTGATTACAATTTTTTTTTTTGCAAAGGATACCTTAATATGTGTAAAATAATATTGAATTGTCATTTTGCCCAAATTGTGTTTTTCATCAGGAGGGCTTTTGGCCAAAATCTGGCCACGCGGGCTCATCGTGCACTGATTAGAGTCATTTTATCTCCCTATAACGAATTTCTATAATAACAAATCTTTTAGCAATTTTTATACCCTGTACCATAGGTACAAAGGGTATTCAAGATTTGTGCAATGTATGTAACGGATAGAAGGAGGCGTAGCAGACCCCAAGTCCTTTTTACCAAAATGCCTATCATAACGTCGGGTAGCGATTGAGCCATGACGGTCTGTCCGTCCGTCCGTCCGTCAATCCGTCTGTATGAACACCTAGAAGATGAAGTTTGTCGAATCATGTCAAAATCTTTCCCAGTTCCCCCGCAGTAGATTTTCGCGGTTTTTAGCAACACCGTTTAATATTTTTATTTGAAATTAAACCGAGCGATGCGTTGTGGTTACATGCATCTGTGTGTCAAAAATGAACAAAATCGGACGAAAACAACAAAAGTTATGGCCAAAAATGTACAAATTTCACCACCCCTTGCCTATAAACTGCGTCAATATTTGACCCTACGTAATTTTGGTAACATTTAACCTAGAATCGCCAATTTTTGTATGCTGATTCATGTGGCTCTGACGAACAAATCTCTACCCAAATTTTATCGATGCGGACCCCCCACTTCCCGCAATCGATTAATCGTGTTTCCTCCCACACCCCTCAACATATCAACTTGAAACTTGCCCTAAATACTTTAAACAGCTTATTTGATGTAAATTTCCATTCTCATAAAAATCGGTACAGATTTACGGAACTTATAGATATAAATATGGTTTTGCACCAAAAGAAAAATTTTCCATTTGGAAAGTTCTTCGAAGGAATATGCAGGAATAACATTTTTTTTCGAGGAAAAAGGTACAGGTTATTACGCTGTCGGGCACCGCTACGACTGTATTTTATTTTTAATTACGTATTTAAACTATGTTTCATAACAAAAATAAACATAAAAATACAAAAATATGGTGCGGTCCACTTTGTTCCTTCTACCCATCCTTTTTCGAGACAAATAATGTAAGAGTGTTTGGCGCTTGTCATCTCAAAGATAGGGTATATTTAAGTCTGTGTTACTCTAGGTTGCTTACATATCAAGAGCACCTACAATGTTTCTCTGAGGTTAAGATTGGTATCTTTGGACTAGCAAAAAATACGATTTAAGGTAGCTATGTTAAAGTTTGAAGAAACTTTCGTTTGAATAAAATTGAAAGTATTGTATAGCTAGCTCAATAATATCTCATTAGATCATAACACTAGTGGTGTACATAGGTAAATAGCATCGTACTGTTTATTATGGCAGTTTTTTTTTTAAGTTTCTTAAAATGTCCTTTTTTGAGAAATCCTCGCTTATAATAAAAAAAGCAGCTTAAAATACTACCTACCTCGACAAAAATAGAAAAAATCAAAGTGCCACAAAAACACAATATACATATTTGGATTTTAAGGGTGTTTTTTTAAGAGCAATACATACCAAGTTTGTCCTCTCTTTTAAACTACAGCTGTTAGGCGTTACTTGAAAATTTTTGTGGCTGGGTTATGGATTCATTCGAATTCATCTTAAATATAAAAATAACATAAAATATAGATTTGACTAAAAGATCACTTAAAAAAAAAACATTTTTGCTGAAATATTAACGTGGCGTAGTAAAGTTGTCCCAATATGGGCTTAGGATCTGCTTTATAACCCATAATAATAAATTTAAAGTCATAATTCTGTTCAAAAGAAAGCAACAAAGCTTAAAAAGTTAATCCATCCAAATAAGCAGCTTACCTAATTTGAGAAGCTATAAAATAAAAGAAACCTTTAAAAATGGATACTGAGGATCACATGGATTATGTAGGTACGTTTTTTTTTTACAGCCTTTTTGTAAATGGGTCAAACTCTAATTTGATTTATGATTTCCTTGCGAGCATTGTTGGGTTTTGTGGCACTTTCTACATGTGGCACAAAAAAATTTTGCCAATCATTTTGAATGGGGAATTTTATGGGATTTTCTGCCAGCTGCGTACTAATTAAGCTACACTAGGGATGAGCCTCAACTGGCCTGAATAGCCCTTACATCCGCAAACAATAAGCAGAGCAACATCGCTTATCGGATTTTGGTCCAGACATTATAAAACAAAATGCAAAAGGCTGTAGTAATCGGGCCAGAAAGTTTGCTTAAACTACAATTAACAAAAATTTTAATCAGTCTAAGCGTTGTCCGCCAAAGGAATACACTGCATTTATTTTTAAAAATTAATATATTATGCAAAAAAATGGTTTTTAAATTATTTTATTCGAAGCTCTTTTTCTTGAAAAAAAAAATCAATTTCTTTGAGATGTTCTCATTTGAGTAACATTTGATAGTTTTTTTATTATTTAAATTTGAAAATGGCCCAAAATTTTTTTTAAAATTAATATACTATAGAAACTATTTTTAAAACACTTTTTTATTCGTTTGAATTTGTAGTCATTCATTTTTAAGTGTTTTGCGTCTTTTTGCATTGATTAGGTTTAAATTTGATTTTCTTAAAGGTTTTTTTTTTAAATAAAGAAGTTCAAAAAACTTTAAAATTTACCATTTTGAAATTTTTTTTGCCTTGATAAAGTTCGAATTTGATTCTTTGATATTTATTTTAAATCATTTTTATTAGTTTTTGATAGATTTTTTTTTTTTTTATTTTAAAATAGTCACAAAAATTATATTTAAAAAAAAAACAATGTAACGTACTATAAAAAATAGTTTTTGGAATATTTTTTGTTATTCTTGGCTAGGCTATCAAAATGCACATTTTCGGTTACTCTGTTAAATTTCGAGTAAGATTCTCATGTTAAATAATTTTGAGTTATATTTTTCAAATTTTTTTTATATTTAAATTGTGAAAAAGCCCAACAAATTAAGTATTTAAAAATAATATACTATAAAAAATAGTTTTTGGAACACATTTTTATTCGTGTAAACTTGTATTCGTTCTTTGTTGCTACCAAATTTTTAATTTTTGGAATCTTTTTTTTTTTAATTAGTCCACATAATTAAAATTGTTTAAATTAATATGCTATAAAAACTGTTCAAGTCTCGTCGCTCTTTTTTTTTGAGTCTTGCCTTGAGTAAGTTCGAACTTAATTTTTTTATGGAAATTTTTATTTTTTTTTTAATTTAAAGATATTCCAAAAATTTGAACTTCAAAAATTTATATGTATATCGTATTGGGCTATTTTCTACGTTCATTTTTTTCCTCTTTTTTTAAAGTCTTTTTCCTTGATTAAGTCCTAATTTTTTATTTAAAAAGTAAAAAAAACTAACTTTTGTGTAAGAAATGTTATAATATAAGAATATGAAACTTGGCAAATATTTATACTCTTTATGACGAAATGAATAAAATTTCAAGGCTTTATTAAATTTTTGAGCTATTTATTTATTATATGTAGCACAGCGTCACTTTTTTAGGCTATGAAAATTCTAAGGAATGTAAATCTTTATATGACGAAAGTATGGGCTACATTACTTTTTGAGCTAATTGTGATAGTTTTTCCGAGTGCTTTCTAAAAAACTGTCTAAAAATCGCTAAATATCTTACTGGAAGTTATTATGAACTTGCCTTTTTGTTTTGCTTGGAAACTTTTGCCTTTTTTTATGCTCGGCCCCGAACACGATTAATTGTATTTGGAATTTGATTTGTTTTTTAGGTGTGCAAAAGTCTATACACTAAAAAAAAATTCAAGAAGTCTGCATTCAATTGCAAGCGTTTTGCCTACAAATGAGAATTTACTGTGTCAAAAATACTCTAAGAGCGAATTTTCTCTTATTGAGAGTAAAATTCTGATTTCAGAAAAATTTTGTTGTAGTCCGAAATTAATTTAAGAATATTTAAAATAATTTTAGGAACAATTGCTATTGAATGTAGGGAGTTTATAGGACAAAAATTTCGAATTTGAATATTTTTGGAAAGATTAAAAAAAAAAAATGTGCTCATGCTCTCAAAGAGCTTGCTCAGCGTAAGAATCTTCTTTTATTCTTTTAACTCCTTGAGGAGCATAGGGACGAAAGAATGATTAGTCTAAATGTTGGGATTGATTAAAAAAAAAAAAAAAAAATTTGAAAAACTTAGAAATTCTAGAGATCATTATAATAAAAATAAATAAATAAAATTCCAGTGTAAGAAAATTTTGTTTTTAGCAAATTCAAACTTTAATTAAGAAGCGTATCTTAAATTAAATGTCGTATTTGAAAAAGATATAAAATTTTTGCAGCATATTATTGCATAACAAATATATTTTATATTTTGCCCTATAGGGGTAACGACTCAATTGAGCTGCGTACTGAAAATGCGATTTGGATGTTCATATGAACTTATGAACCTAGTTAAGAACTTATGGCTTACCACGCCTCTCTCTGAAACTCTCGCTCTCTCTCTCTCTCTGTCTCTGCCTGTTACAAACATGGCATAAATCTTAGTGTATCCTTGACCCTATGCTAGGTAAAGGGTATTAACAAACAGAAGGAAGCGCAGGCGTCTTAAATTGAAAATCTTATCACAGTGCATGCCAACGGCTTGCAACCCCATAAATCTGGCCGAATTGAGTCGACTTGAATTGACTTGACTTGACTTGGTCTGGCTTGGCTTGAGTTGGCTCGGTTTAGCTTGGCTTGGTCTACGGTCTACGGTATACGGGCCCACAAAGCGCAAGTTGAATAAACTTTGCAAAGAGTGTGGATAAAAATTAAGCGCTTGAATTATCGTTTTGAAGGCCATTTTTATGAAATGAGTGAGCAACGAACGAGGCTAGAGGCATGCGCAATAGCTGGCCAAGTCGAGCCAACCCAAGCCCAAGCTCAAGCTATGCCAACCAGGCCAGGCCAGGCCAAGTCGAGTCGAGCCGTGCCGAGCAAAGCTAGTAGACGCCAACGCATGAGCGTGTATTTAAACGCAGCTCACTTCAGTTCAGTTCGGTGCGGTTCAGCTGAGCTGAGCTCAGCTCAGTTGAGTGTAGTTCAGCTCAATTTGACTTGACTGCGACTCTTGGCTTGGCTCAAAGTATGCAGCACAAAAGTTCAATAAACTAAAAAAGTGTCTTTTAAAACAGGTAAAAAAAAAAACAGAGCTAAATTGAGCTGAGCATAGCTGAGCTGAGCAGAGCAGAGCAGATCAGCGCCATGAGCAGAGCCGGGTCGTATATGTTTTTTTTTTTATACCAAATAAAAATAAAAAAAAAACATACGTTGCTGCAGCGCCTTCAAGTGTAAAGCAAAATGCAGTTCTTGCCAAGCAAGCTACAGATCGAACAAGCCAAGCCAAGCCGAACCAAGTCAAGTCAAAGCAATCCAAGCCACAGAATCCGGTGCGTATGAGTGATGGTTGAAAATGCGGTTGCCCATTGGCAACTGACAGCAGCAGCAGTTGGCTTTGCATTGAGTCAATGACTTTTCTGTTGGCCATCGTGCACCTGCCACCTCAGCCATTTCTACTAATCAACACATGGTACTCATCATCATCATCATCATCATCATCATCATCATCATCATCATCGTCTTATCAGACAACACGACCGCGCCCTCTTCTACGCCCTCAACAATTTGCGTAATGCAAATTTTGAAAGTATTTCCTGTTTGCTAACCAACTTGTTGCGGAACTTAAACTTCCTGCACAGGATTCCCACTCACTTGCACACTTCGTGCAGCCCAAAATCTACGCTTGATTGCCCCATCTGGTGGCAAGTAAATCATTCCCGCGCGCTGCTTAACCCATACCCATAATCATATCAATAAAACTTTCTCGGGCTTTTCGTTGGTTTTTTTTTTAAAGAATCTTGGTGAAGTTGTCTACGTTGTTGTTGTAGCTCTACTGACACTAATTAGCCGCCATTTGGTTAAAGGTTTTTGAACTTTAGCTTTCGTTTTTTCGACCAGCTGATACGTTTTGATTTGATTCTATGGGGGGAACTGCTTTTACTTTACAAACATGCTCACAGCTGAGAGTTCTATACAAGTTTTTATGGAGACGCATGCAACAATACGCTTTGTTTAAAAATATGATAGGTTTGGTTTATTTATTATTAGAAGTGTTGTGCTAAGTATAGGCATTCTTTCGAAGAAAAAACTAAGGTTTTTTTGCTTAGTAAGTGCTCTCATTGGGTTTTTGCTTTACTCAAATGTCTATAGTCATTCGAATCTTCCTTCTTAGATTTGGTTCAATTTTAAAACACTTCTGACATTTTTATAATACCTTTGATATAAGATATTTTCAGCACAATTCTTAAATTTGTAAAAGCAAAAAATCTACAACAACAATCCCCACCGTCAATTTCAAGTATATCATACTTATATATTAACTTTAATTATGTTTTAATTAAATTTATACTAAAGTGAACCCAAAACATGCAGATACTTGCTTGCGCCATCTGGCGGCCATAAATAAATTATGACGGGCTGACGGAAAAATACATTACTACTAAACAATTAAGAACATTCTCATGAAATAAATTGTACTTACATCTTAAGGCCTTTCAGAAGATACTCAAGATGTCTAGGAACTGAAAAATATTTGCTTATAATTGGAACGTATAGCCGGTGCAATATTATTTGCCTGTTAACTGACAAATATTTATTTATTTGTTTGCATAGGTAAAAAACTTTTGATAATAAATTTCGTTAAAAATTATTTTAAATTTTAGTTTATTTAATCTTATACAAATTTTGTATTATAAAAATATAATAATATAATTTGGGTATGGCCCCTTATATATATCTTGGTTATTAGGTTAAATTAGACTTAAAGATTATGATTACACACATGTATATTAGGAAGTAGTGCTGGAAATAACATCGATGTTATATCGATGCATCGATGTTTTTTATTATTTTCCGATCATCGATATTTTTATTTCGATTATCGACCAAATCCCATTACGGATGAAATATGGGCAATCAACGGCATCCACGTCGCAGGAAAAAACAAATCTTAAAAGATCCGACTTTGTAGGGTTGACTCAATTTTGGCACTTCGACAATATTTTAATGTCGAAAACTTAGATTCAATCATGTGCCCGTTGAATTACTGGAAGGTAATACTTTTTAAAGTTTAGCAAGGCTGGCTTAAATCAAAAAACCCTTGACATGATTTTATTTAATAACCATAATGAAGGGATCTCAAATTAGTTTAAAGATTATGAGACTGCAATTCTGGCTGGAACAAAACATTTTTTTGTTAAGACTCACAGGCGCACAAAAAAAAGTGGTGTAAGCTTTACATGTGACAGTGGCACCCCTTATGGACTTTGAGCAGCTGAATCCAAAGTCCAAAAAACCACGATTCAAGGGTTCTTATCTTGGGTTATCATAGTGGGTTCATTTTTCATCACCAGCATATATGCTCTATTTCTAATTTACTATTTTTCGAATTATTTTCAACGTTTTTAAACTATATGAAATCGCTTGTAGAGTCACACTTAATGTAAGTCCAAGTTCTTCTTACCTTTGGGTCGCATTTTTTATACATATAATATAAATTTAAAAATTTACACATTTTTAACGAAACAATGTTGTGTTCTCGCGTCAATTCTTCATTCGTAAAAGAATGTAATTTTACATTAAAAAAGATACCCTTTCGAAACTTTAAACCGATACACAGACCCTATTTATTAAAATAACGTGAGCCTACAATTCTGTCAACATTTGATCCACCTTAAAAAAGATACCCATCTGAAACATTGCACAGTTACACAGTACCCATATCTTTTAAGTCACCAATTAATTAATGTGAGCCTTTTAAACAAAGAAGTGTTGATACTATTCTGCCAACCAAACGCCGACAAAGCTTTCCAAAACTATGCAGGGCAAAATGTATACAGGATATGCCTTCTTCGGATACCAGCACGATTTATAAATGATGTGTCTCTAGGAATAATATAAGTTTGGATAAAAATTTATTTATATTTATAACTTTTCCAACTCTTTTTTAATATTATATTTTATTAGACCTATCCTTTGTTATTTGAGCACAAATAGAATCAAAATTTTGGTATGCAGATTAAGATAAAACAAAACAATATCGGAACCTTTTTTTCGGTACCAGCCACTCTTATACGCGAATAATACTTTTTTTTATGAGAAAATGAGTAAATGGCACAAGTCCTTATTGACTTTCGTAGTAATACGTATGCCCACAATATTTGTTGTTCATTCAGCAAATCTCATTATTTCATAATTTAAAGCGAAATTAAAGCTATAGCTTTCGTTAAGTTATTTTACAATGCGTTCTTAAAGAAATTAATTGCTTTGGAAAAAACTAGGCCGCTGCTGCATACCTTGGCCTACTAAAAACTCTCTTCTTCGACTAAAAGTACTCGTATAGTAGTTTGGCCTATAAAACTGAAAGCTTTACGATATTTTTTTTTTTATGGCATAGAGTAGCAATTACTTGACTGTAGAGAACTTATTACACACAAATGGCCTATAAGAAAAGTTGCAGGCCTCTGTAAGCTTTTAAATATGCTTTCATATTCAAATTCTCAGTTTTCAAAAAAAATAAAAAGTATACAGCTAAAAAGTGAAGCGAGAGTTGCGAGCCATAATAATGACAATGACGACAACAATGATGATGATGATGATGACGACGGCATTTGTAGGTGATGAAGCGCATAGCTTTCTAATTGATGTGTTGGCCAAGATCGCGGCTGACCAGCTGTTAAAGTGCCCAAGACATTAGAAGTTTTAGCGCTGTAACCCGCCCCTCGACTTCTATAGTTGTTGGCTAGCGTCTGCCTCTGCGTCAACGTCAACTCAATTGGCAAAAGTGAGCAGCGACTGCGCTGTCGGCGGTAACACTTGGCTTTGAGCCATCTTTTGAGTTCGTTGACCGCAGAGTTTTTGAAGTTTATTGCTCAGCTGCTCAGCTTGGCTCAGCTGCTTAGCTATTCAATGGGGTTTTGGAGCGGCTCAGCTGCTTGTTGGCGGCGAATGCTTTCAATATGCCAAATATGCAACCAGGAACGATGCGTAGAGCAACATATGGTGACGCCAGCGTCGACAGCGACGTCAGCAGCGTTCGCGCATAACGAACGCATTGACTTTTAGAAAACGTGATCCAAGCAAAGTGTGAAATGTTTAAACGTTTTATTTATTTATGTATTTTATTTTATTATAATTGTTACTTTGTTTTTGTTGCTAGCTCTCTTGCTCTCTCGCTTTCTCACACGTATGCGCTGTTAACAGTTTGTTGCTCCAAGCTATAACAGCTGTTTGTCAGCTGTTCTAAGCTGCTTCCGCCTGTGCTGCGCGTTCGTTGGTTAAGTAAACTTTTTAAACCGACCAAAAAAAAGAAAAACAAAATAAATTTCACGCTTTATAAGATCAATGCACGTTAACGATGCGTTATTATTGAAAATAAATAAAAATGTATTAATTAAGTATTAAATAAACCATCTTGGCCAGCTTCATCAGCGCCAGTTGCTTTGACTGGCTGCTATTTTTAGCCCGGCGCTTAGATATTTTTGGCACGCTTCCGGTGCGCTTCCAAGCACACAAGTTCTCATATCAACGACCTTTTTGGGCGCTTCCTC
The DNA here is from genome assembly GCA_018150985.1 of Chymomyza costata. Classification (NCBI taxonomy): domain Eukaryota; kingdom Metazoa; phylum Arthropoda; class Insecta; order Diptera; family Drosophilidae; genus Chymomyza; species Chymomyza costata. The sequence goes on along the minus strand of JAECWU010000127.1, from coordinate 27,205,199 downwards.
CTCTGCCAGCTGCTGTTCCTCCTCACTTTAAGCAGCCAGTTGTTTATATATATTGTGCGTATTTGTGTGTGTGTTTTGCTGCTTTTTTTGTTTTTTTTTGGCTGTGACTTCGTCGCACACAGGGGTTGACAAACTTTTGGAGTCGTTTGCGCGATCAGCTGTTTAACGTGACTTGGTTGTTGTTGCGGTTTTTGCTTATTATGTAATACAGATGTATACGTTGCGCCGGCGTCGTTATTTTTTTTTTGTTTTATATTTATATACATATATATATATTTTTTATTGAAGTTTATTGACTTTAGTGTTTAATTTGGATGATGTTGCTGCCGACGCTGGCGTCGACGTTGCCTACTGATGAAAGTTTATTAAAGATTTCGACCCTCTTCCAGCCGGCCGGCTATGCTTGACCATGCAGACGGCCACTGACGCTGTCGCTGTCGCTGCCGCAGTCGCTGACGTTGCGACGTTGCTAAACGTGAAAGTTACCCAAGAAATATATTAAGACAGCCAAAAAAAAAAACACAAAAAAAAAACATCAAAAATCCAACAACAACTTCCAAATTCAATGGAATACATATAAAGTTTATTGACTTTTGATCCCAACGCATTATTGTTGGGGTGGGTAATGGTTGTGGTGTTGTTGCTGCGTCGCTGTTTTTGTTGTATCTTTTAAGTAGCTTTTCTTCCGATACGTAACGGTATCGACAGGAAGTAACATCCGTCTCCATTGTTGTTGTTGCTGTAGCGACAGAGGCACATCATTATTCCTTAAGGCTTATTTTTATTATGCATTATTTTGCTTATAAATTTGCAAGCAATTTGTGACCTGTCTTAATTGTTAAGCTGTTATAACTGGTGTTTTTTTTTTGTTGCTTTTGAGCCTTGTGCAAAATATCTTGGCTTTGCTTCCTTATACAGTTTTTTTGACATTGCTTCTTATATAAGTTCCACAACTAAACTGGGCTAAACTTCTGAGATGCTTAATTAAAAAATGTTTTATGTTTTAGCTATCAAAATTAAGCTTTTTCGATTCATTGTTTTGCAAAGCAGCATTGCCGTAATCCCCAAAAAAATGGGATTATGGATAATACAAAATTTAAGTTACCTTCGATTACATTAAAAAAACTTAATTATTACGTTGATCTATTTTCTTTGCGATTCATACTTTTCAAATAATTTTTGCAAATTTTTTGCACCAGTTTCTATATTCAGCAAAAGGTTCTTAAGGTTATTTTAAAATTTTCACAAAACTCAGAAATTTTAGGGAAATTTCCATTTTGCTTAAATTTATCTTAGTATTTCCTTTAATAAACACGAAATGCTCTTTGAGACCACTTCTTCTAGGTACATTTTCTTTGAAATGAGTATTTCACTCTCAATATTATGACCTAGTCCCTATGATTTTACTTTCGTTATTATTATATTTAATACCATGTTGAGGAAACGACACAAAAAATATGTACTTTAAGTTTGCCATAAATAAGTTCACATATAATTTTTTTTTCTCGAAATTAATTGCCTTTACTTTGGCTGGGCCCGAATTGTTATAGTACAATTTTTCGACACTTTTCTAATCTTGTATCTTCGATGATTATTAGTACTAGTAAAATTCGAAAAAAAAGTATTGGTTACTTTCATTAGCTTTAGCATCTGGCGTGACATTACCCGAATTTGCATTTTCATTTAAGTAATAACTTTATTTTTTTAAATATTTTACTCAAGAAAAATATAAATTTTGGCTTTAACATAAATACATACATCTTTTTTAATTGGGCAAATCTGATAAAAGCTTTAAACTCTTTAAGTCAATAACTTTGGAATATTGTTCTTTTGTAGCTTTAACTTTTCAATGGTGGACCTTTCCATGGGATTGCCTATATATGTATATTATATATCTGGTGCTAGTAGTACTTGTTGGGCGCTAAAGAATTGAATAAACTTGTTAGTAATGCCAATTTTTATTAAGTATGTACTTTTCGTTCATATGTATGATATTATTATATTATTTTTTTTAAAGATATTGTATTTGTAAGAATTTGCATCAGGGTCAGTAGGATTCTGCTTAGCACTAATCAAACGCCAATCTCCAATTAGAGTTTTTTAAGACATCTTAAATATTTGTCTCACTTAAACACAACAAGTTCTTAGCCATTGAAGTCTTTCGTTATGCGCATTGGTTGGGTAATGAAAAGTTTTTCGATTGTCAAAGGGAAAAAACCATTACACTAACAATTACAATTACAGTGACCATTAAATCATTTGTCATTGCCTTGGGGCTCTCTCTTTGTCATACACACACACACAAACACACAGTTGGCTCCCTTGCGTAAAAAGTTCTTGAGCTTGTTGCGTCGACAACGCTGTGGGAGTGAGATGGCCGCATACACACACACACACACATACACACTCATTTACTTACTACAACAGCTTTGTAGCTTTCTGGTTTGGTTGCTCTGCTGGCTGCTGGTAGCAGCTGTCAGCTTCTTGGCACTCACTCACTCATGCACACACATACACACGCAGGCAGGCAGGCAGGCAAACACGTACGTTCAATTTGCCGTCGTCGTCGCACTTTTGCATTTGTATATGTAGGTCTACGTCCGATTTTACTTTCACTTTTAAAGGTTTACGAACTTTTCTGTTTACAAGTCAACTTTGCTGCCGCAGCGGCAGTCGACGTCGGCTTTGCTGCTTACTGCTTGTTGTTGTTATTGTTGCGTACATTTCAAATGCTTAGCACACACACGCACACAGGCGCATACGTACACTGGGCCGCAGCCAGCAAGCCAGTCATTGTCCAGCTCTCTCTCTCGCGGACAGCTGCTAGTGTACATGTATGCTCTTCTCTTTGCAGCTCTTGTACGTTAAGCGCTGCTTGCATTTCATTGCGAATTCCATTGTATGTGATGCACTGTAAAGCAACAATTTTTGATGCCAGCAGGCTCCCTACTACTCCTTGTTGTTGTTATTTCTTGCTATTATTATTGCTGCTGCTGATGCTGCCGCAGCTGCAGTTGTTGTTGTGAGTCATGTACGTATACGTGATATTTTAGCTGCAGTCGCCTTGTCGTGTGGATCACATAAGGAAGTCGCGGCGCGTCGTGTCTGCCAAACTTCCTTGACATTGAAGCAGCACAACAACAGCAACAACAACAAGGGCAGCCATATTTGTTGTTTTTTATTGTTATTGTAAACTGTCAGGATTGGGCGGCAAAAGCGATTGCCAATGCACTCGGAGCCGTTGTTGTTGTTGTAGCTCGGTAGTGGCAGCAACATGTGCGCTCTGTGTATGCGTGTGTGTGTGTGTGTGTACTGCTATTGCTGGTTTTTAGTCGGTCGGTCATTGACCGACCGTCGGCTGAGACGCATTGACGCCGCTGCCATTGGCATGGCCGTTGACGCTGCCAAAGTTGCCGCAGACGCAGCCGCGATGCCAGCATTGCTGCAGTTGCCAATATCCTGCCGCCTCTAACTTGGCATGCCAAAAAGGAGAGAGAGAGAGAGACATGGGAAGAACGCGAAAGATGGAGAGAGAGAGAGAGAGAGCAAGCGAGTGAGGGAGAGCGCGTCGCACGTAAGCTAGAGAGAGAGCTTGATATGCAAGCCAACAGATAAGAAGTAGTGCTGTGAGCTTACGAAGACAACTGCGCTGCTGCTGATGACGACAACGTTAGCTGCTAGCTTTGCCGCAGCGGCGGCGTCTACCCAACTCGTTGGACAAGTTGACGGCCTACATGAGTCGCTGCCGCAGCCGCAGCAGCTGCGTTGTGCATTGGAATTGGAGGCTTGTGCGTTTGCGCAAAAGTCAATGAACTCTGGCGACGGCAGCGACGACTGCGGCGCTTGATCTGCTTGCCACCGTGGGGGCGGTGTCTTTGTGTGCGTGTGTATCTGTGTATTGGTTGATGTGTAACTGTATGGCGTGCAGCTTGCAATTCGCACTAGCAGACAAACAGACAGACAGAGAGTCGCATTTGGGAATGTAGGTAAGCCACTTGCGGAGCCGAGCTCCAGCTTCGGATTTTGCCCGCGTTTGGGTTTTTGTCTCTAACCTTTTTGCAATAGACATAGACAACACAGCAAGGCGATAATGATTCTTACAATAATGATTATGATGACGCCAATAGTAGTGGCATTAGGCAACAAGAGAGGCAACTGCTGCTGCTGTCGCTGCGGCTGCGACGTCACTGCCAACACTTGGCCACAGCCGCCACCAGTGCATTGATCTCGCCATTGATACACAAAGCCTTTGTGTGTGTGTGTGTGCGAGTGTGTTGCATGACACAATGTCGTTGGCACAGTGACCGGAAAACAGATTGACTTAATGACTGACTTTTCAAAATCAATGCTGTCACAATTAGAATGCAAACTCTCTCTCTCCCGCGTGCTCTCTCTTTTAATTCGTTTATAAGTGGTCTAATCTCGTGATAACATATTACGATGCAACAACAAAATTAATATGCTTATAAATATTTATCTGAAATTTTTAAAGCTGATAGTTTTGGGTACTTAAATAGTAACTTAACAATGTGTTATTATGCGGATTGTTGCTGTTTAAGCCTGTTTAGAGTTAAGAGAGAGGAGATATGAAATTGCAGCGCTTTTTGGCCACAATCCGGATCTTTGCGCAATATTCCAACGCCCAATTAGCAAAGTTATGGCGTTGTCTACGCTCGCCCAGAGTCAATTCTTATGTCAAATTAATCGCATACAGATTTAGGCCCATATCCAAATACAAAATATTGCTATTGCGGCCGCTTTCTTCATTTCATTGTCTGGTTTGTGGCTTAAGGTCCAAGAGAGTTTTTGACTGTCTTCAATGTTGGTTTTTTTAGTTAAAGTGAAATTATTGGAATTGATCAAATCGGCGCACAATTGCACTTTAATCCATATCACGATAAGTATCTTATAAACGTAGTAACTCTAGCACGATCTTACTGAGGGGGTGTGTAGTTAGCTAACGGCCTGACCACTTTATTACGGTACATTGTGCCATAGCCTACGGTTTTAGGCCAAGTAGCTGTGCCCGACCAGATGGACGTCAAGCGGTCAACGACCGACCAAAGTTGCCGTTGACAAAAAAAAAAAAAAAATACAAAAAAAATAAACAAGCATACATGTGACAAGCAACCAGTTGAACATGCTCAACATCGACCCACTGAACCAACTTGTCATTTGACCATGTCGCTTAGTTGCAACAACAACAAACACAACAACAATAACAAATATTTTGTGGCAAGTCCTGAAAGCCAATTGATTGATCCTAGGCTAATGTGTCAAATGATTGAGTGTAGTTTAAGATAATCTTGATAAGATTAACTAAAAAAGAGAGCTGGAAAGTTATCACTAATCGATAAGTTGGCTAAAATTGCAAGCTATAGGGTTTTAAGCACGAAGGGATCAAAAAAACTAATTCGATGCAAGCTGGCAACAGACATTAGCAAGTTTCAAACCGAATTTAACAAAAAATTTGCCGCATTAGATGGATAATGAAAAAAGTAAGATAAAAATAAAACGCGAAATTCCATTGGGGGAAAGGGAGCCAATATAGAAAAAATATGGCGAAAGTTAAAGTCGGGGACGACTGACTTAGGGAAAACTCTCTACCATAACATCAAGAGTATTACCATTAGGGCGGATCAATTGGAGCTCTCAGCTATTTTGATTCTTTGAGTAATTTTAAGCGACTTTGCCCAAGAAACTATAGATCTAAAATGAAATTCGAGTCGGCCACTTTTTCAAAATAGGTTTTTTTTTCAAAATATTCAAAAATCGACTTAGATCTTCTATTTACAAGGCCAAAAAATCTTATTTTTCCTCTAGCCAAATGTGTTTTTGGAAGTTTTTTTGACAAAATGTTGTGGAAATCGACGGATATTTCATTTTTTTATAGTTTTTTGTCGATTTTCGCAATATCTTTTAAAAATTTGTGAGTGATTTCTTAAATTTTAAAAATCTTCGATTTCTTTTCCGGGTGACTATCTTAAGAGGTACAATCTGAATATCATTTTGGCTTGTCACTCATTTGAGGATGGCAAAAAATTTTAAGGATTGATCTTTTAACTTTATAACTAGGAAGAAAATAGGCCAAAAAAACTTTGCGCCTAACAAAAAAAATATTTAAGGCTTGATGGGAGCTAGCCTTTACAGATAGGCGAGTAGATGGAAGCGCAGTTGTCAACCAAATTTTAGTTACCTTGAGGCGTCTTCTTTTGCTCCTACTCTAATATATGTATATAAAGCCTTATTTCAAGTTATAGGGCATTTAAGAATTTCGGGATCCAGCAATAGTATCGAAAATCGCGAAAACTTTGGGTACATAGAAAATTCCTCCCATTTTGAAAGTTGTCAAATTCTTTACAGTTCCAATCAATCCGCAAATTTGTATGACTTCCATTGGATTCACATGTCCAATTCATCTCTAGCTCTTTGTTTTTTACCAGGTCATCAATATATTTCCATAGATTTGTTTATCTTTAGGAATTTCGCTTTTAAGATGCTATAACATGGTAATGCAGTTAAAAGACGCACAGACCCCAGACCTCAGACCTCAGAGTGTCGACCTCCAATACGAGAATGCATGGAACACAGCTTTTGGCCAAATTGATGTCAATTACTTTGCGAAAGTAGCTAAAACGAGCAAGAATTATAAAAAATAATAAAATAACGAATACTGTGTACGAATACACGCAGCTACACGCAGATACACGCAGATACAGCTATACACACACACACACATACAGAATTGGGCAATTATTGCTGTTGCAAGTTGGCGACTTTCTGTTGAGGAGACCCCGGTTCCCAACCTCTTATTGCTGCTCTTACCCTCTCTCTCTCTCTGTATGTAGTATATGCATATTCCAACACCTTCCGTTTTGCCCCCCCTCAGCTGCCCAACAAGTGCCTGCGTTGTTGTTGTTGTTTTGTTTTTTGTTGCAATTAAATTTGGCCTCAAAAAGTTTGTTTGTTTGTATGTGTGTGTGTGTGTATGTGTGTGTATGTCTGTGCATTTCGAAGCATCGATTTGCCACAAGGTGAAAATGCAAGAGACGACGTTGTGTACTTCATCTGTTATGCGGCATGCTTTCTCAGTCCCAAAACTTCTCTCAGTTAATGTCGGGTCACGATTGTCTTTAGCACAATTCTGCGGGTCAACTAGATGTGGCGCGTTTGATGTGCATGCTACGCTGCTGCCATTTAAATTAAGGATTTTCTCTTGGCTTTGTGTGACCCAACAAATTTTATATACATATATTGTACGTAGGCTGCTATCAAATTATTTTCCACTTCGAAGCTGCTACCTAAAAGCTACAATAAGCTTTTTGAATGTTATTTAGCCTCTTATGATGCCGGATACCGTTAACCTAGAAAACTATGTTTTTAGGTGACAAGTCGATTGACCCACGCTGAAAAAAATAGTTTGGGTCATAAATGTGTGACCAAATAATCACGAAAGCTCAAGACTGCCATGCTTGAATTGAGTTTATTGCAAATAAGCACGAAAAAACTTTAAAAGTTAATTTAGTTTATTTTACATTTGAAATAACATAATATTAAAATTAGAAATCTTCAAACTCAAAATAAAACTCGAATCGTAACCAAAAATTTTATATCAAATTTTAAACAATCTTGAAAAAGAATTTTGGGCTCATTTTAAGAATAATTTCTTTTCATTTCTTAATCGGACGGACTGCTTTGAGACTACAGATATTCGGCCGTGTTGAAATATTTGTAGCTCAATTTAGCATGCGGCCGTGTTCCTGAAAACGAATCCGAACATTTTATTCGGATTCGTTTTGAAACTGAATTTTTGGTGCTCCCAATTTCGCCAAAACGAATTTTTTTTGTGGTTTGAAACCGAATCTTTTATTGCAATGTTTGGTGCTCCCAATTTTACCAAAACGAATTTTTTATGTGGTTTGAAACCGAATGATTTGTTGCAAGACGAATTAGAACAATTTGCAAAATAGGTTGAAAAGTGTACGTATATTAAGCTGTATTAAGCTTTTAAATATTCTTTGATATTCTTACATTATATTTATGCCTATTTCTGGTTAAATAGTTATTGATAAATATTTTAATTCAATATATATTTTTTTTTTGAATCAACCCAAAAAATAGCATGCACAACTCAATCCAAATGTCTTGCATAAACAAAGATCATGTCTTGCATTAAAAAAAATTTCCTTTGTAATAAGATAGCATAGCCGTCGATAATTTTCCTCGAAAGGTGTAAAGCTGTGCTAGCAAGCTAAGCAAGGGAATTATGAGTTGATGCTGATAGCAAAAAATTCGGATTTGGGAGCACGCAAAAACGAATTCGAATAAAATAGTTCGTTTTGACTAGATGTTAAATTGTAATTTAATATTTTTTACTCAATGTTATCTTTATAATTGCGAAAATCTTAATTTAAGAATTCTTTATTTTAATTTAGGCAGGTTTTGGTCTAATTTTAAGTTTAAAAATTTTAGTTTAATCATGTTTTGAGATTTTATTTCTACTCTTATAAATTTGTTTTCGTTTCAAGCTTGCAATTTTATTATGCTATTCTTTGTTAATTTAAGACATTTTGGCTTAAAAAGAATAACACTAGTTTACAAATTTAAGGGTCATCGAGTGAACCTTCTTAAAAAAGTGTTTTTTAGGGTAATTTTGGGTCGAGAAACACGAAAATGGCAACCCTTTTTTTCTTAAGCACCGTTTTCGAGATATTTTCGAAAAACATGTTTTTGGGCACTTATTTCAGTTATTCGTCAATATCTCGTGAACAAAATTTTGTATCGACAGGAAAGATAAGGTATTGATGTGCTCTTTACAGTGATATATAATTATGTATAGTTTAGGTAAAAATTATTGAAGTTACAGGCAACCAAAGTCAAAAAAGAGTGTCATTTTCGACCATTTTTCAAAATTACAAATTTCAGGCTTGCTTTTTACAAATTTTTTTAAAAATTATGTTAACCTTTAAACTGAAAGAAAATTCTTGAACGAACATTTCGAGTCTAAGATCTTCGAAATCGGATAGTAACTGTGGATATTATGGAACCATGAACGAAAAATCACGACTACAGCTGCATACAAATTCGTGAAGACATAACTGAACAGGAAACAAATCCTCTCCACTTTTGAAAGTTTATATATATGTATTTATACCCATCGTTCCAGTGTGAAACATGGGACCATAAAATATATACATGACAACATTTTTCTCTTGCAGATCTTGGAAATAATCATTTTTTTCTAGCATCTAAACGTCCTTTCAGAATAAGTCCTGAAGCATTCCCTTGATCCTTGTCAATATAAAAAGCCAATATAAAAAGATCTATTAGAGGAGAAATATTGTGGTAAATAACGTGAAACTTTTTGATGAGAGTATCAATTTGGCCCTAAACAGACTACATGTGACCTAGGCTAAAATTATATAAATAAATTTAAAAAAAAAATATATATATATATATATATATATATATATTTATAAATTTTAAAATATTGATTACGGCCATTTTTAACCAGTTGTGAATTTTAAGCACCAATTAGTTAACTTCCATCAAAAGCTTAACATAAGCTCTATTTATTGAGGTGTGTACACAATTCATCAGCAGCTGTATTCAAAACAGATGAAGTACAAAAATAATTAATAAATAAAATAATAAACTTATCTTTAAATAATTTAATGCAGACCGAAGGCCTCTGTGGCTCTGGCTATAAGCTTATTTTTAATTCAGAATTATTTCATATGAAAACTACGTAAATTAAAAAATAAATAATTTTCTCACACGAAATTTGTTATTTTGTATGAAATCTGTGGAAAATACTCCGAAAGTGAATTAAAAATAAATATATTTTTAAACAGAACTAATTTTTTTTAACAAATCAGTAGTTCCAATACATTAAGAAAAAAGTCAAATACACAAAGCGTGTATGTTATGTAAAGTAAAATAAAATTTAAAAAATATTTATATTTTAGTTATTTTGGCGTCAAAGGGACATTTTTGTTCCTCAACCAGCTCCATCGTTTGCACATTTTTGCATAAAGCTATTTTTATGGCCAATTTTCTATAAATAAAAAGCTATAAACGAGCTCTAATATGTATAATGCTCATTCCTTTGACCATAACTTAAATTTATATTGAAGCAATTAAGTGTCGAGTCGACCTAAAATAAATTATGACGGTGCACAATAAATAAAGGTCGCAAAATTTTTGCATAAAATTTGAACAGGAACAGTTGAAACAGTTCTTTTTGTTGTTGTTATTGTTGTCCTTGACTCAAATTCATTTCAAAAAATTATAACAAGTGGATTGTTTAGATTCTCTACCGTCCGGAATATTTTATACAGTATAATTTTGGCATTGTGAGGATTTGTTGGTACTGTTACGTTTACGTTTATTTTCAAGATCCATGTATTGGCATAAAATTGGTTTCTATGTTATTTATTTATTTCCAGAAATACTTGCTCTTAGAAAACTATATTCAAAAATGATTGAATTAAACAGTTAAAAGCTTTCTCCTCAACTTAGATGCGAGAAACATGTGTACAAAACTAACCTAATTTGATGGTATTTCGAAAAATTAAAAGTTTTATATTTTTTCGCTCTACAATTTAATAAAATAATCTCAATGTTTTTTGAGAGCGCTTCGTGGTGAGAGAAGATTAAATGCAAAAAATTCCTATCCAAAAGAATCAGTTTACAATCTATACTGACGGCTTGAAATCGGAAGAAGACACAGAAACGGGTGTTTTTTTTTTTGAAGAGCTTTCGACGAAGCTTTCATGCCTTCTTCCCAACAGGTCAAGATATACGCGGGTTGGCAAGCGGCTAGAGTGATAGACACCTTGGAGGAAAGTTAAAGGAAGGAAATGAAAAAGTTAGGTTAACCATAACACGTTGATGACGCGAAGCCATATGAACTAACTAATAATCACATTATCACTCTCTGCTGGGTACCGGGGTACACTCGTGTACCTGGTAACGTGGGGACGGACGACTGTGAAACGCATCAGCACAGCCACTTACCCTTGCGGTTACGCATTTCAATATACTCCTTTGAGACGTCATATCTGAAAATAGCTAGATCCAGGGTATTATCCAAAACGAATATATGAATATCTGCGATTTTACAAGGACAGGACCAGGATGATGGCAGAAGTTTTAACGGGGCACCGCAGCCAAATGGCTGAGAGTATACATATTTCCCATCAAGACTTCTGTCGCAATTGTGGTGATGAGGGGAAAACGTACCCAACTGCTGGACAAACGCTTCTTCGAAAATCTGAGCATCTACACATAGCGTATCTGGCCACTTTTCTTGAATCCTCAAAATGAAACGCCCACCAGCTTTATCACTCAATCTTCCTAGCACCCAAGCTAGAGTGCCCAATAATAGAAAAATCCCGCATGGCACTTCTGTCAAGAGCAAAAAGGTCGCTCATTAGCGCGACATTCTTAAAATTTTTTTCCACTATTTCGCCATCTTGTTTTTTTATTTCGTTTTAGGACCTTAATTACGAACAAAATAAGTGAAAGTGAAAAACTTCTGACAAAACTTTACGAGTAAGCTGGTCTCCGGTGTTAGACGTAACATAATTTTACACCAATTTAGTATACCCCTTATCTTTTGGGTACAGCACACAAAAAGGGTCAAAATATCGCTGTAAATTATGAGGATGGCAAGTGTTTAAGCGCTCGTTAAAAAGCGTTATCTATGCTAAGGAGGCTTCCAAGCATAAACACACCCACCCACACATACACACGCATACACCCAAAGCATAGTTCTACAGGACCAAAAAAAAATGGATTGCTTGTGGGCCAGAGTAACTGAAGCCTAGCAAGCAGGAACCACAGCTAGAAAGTAACAAAATGTCATATGACAATAAATTTCATAAAATTTTAAAAGGTACGTGAAGTTTATACCAAGCATTTATGTCAGGAACATTTCAGGACGAGGGGCTAGCATCTCATAAAAAAAAAAATGTATTGTTTGGGAGCAGAGGTGGTGGGGAAACAATAAAAATGTTTTATTAATGCTTGGTGGGTCTGTTGTCTCGCTTGTTGGACGCTGTTGGGACAACCTTGACTGAGTTCCAAGCACATGGGTAATTTGCATATTCATGTGCCGTATAATTAGAAAAGGCATTCAACTTGTTTCATCATCAGCAGCAGGAACACTTAGGATGCACATGTTTGTCAAGCAATTCCATTTCATTCATACATTCTATAAGCAATTTAAATTTAGTGAAATTAAAATTGGTATAACTTGTAACCATTTTAAAGAAATGCTCTTTAAGCATTTCTGTCTATTGTTTTTTTAGGTTCATAACAAAGAGGTGGGACACTGCGACCAGAAGATCTTTAGTACCGTACCCATATATTAATGCAAAAGACTTTCCGCCTTTCGTATGAATATCAGTAGGTCTTTTGCTGGATTTTCTCCTGCACCCCATTTGTTTACCATGGTCTTGAATTTGTGTGTTTAGTGGGCTTAGAAGGGAATCATTTACTATAAACTGCTCCCATAGGGCCAAACAATCAATTCGAACCTATACTGTCAACAACTAACCAGATTGAAGTAAGTAAGCCATCAGAAGTGGCCAGAATTGGCCAATAGAAAGGGTATTGTATTCCATCAAGACAATGCCAGGCCGCACATATCTTTATTGACTCAGAGAATTCGAAAGGGATGTACTTTCGCATCCACCTTATAGTCCAGACCAGACACCAAGCGATTTTCACCTATTGATCGATAAGGACGAGGACTTCTTCAATCGGGGAATTATGAAATTGCCTGCTAAATGGACAAAATAATTATTGCTAAAGGAACAAAACGGAACATATAACGATGAAATAAATGAATTGACGAATGAAGACACCACAATAAAATACATCAAGAGACAAAGATTAGAATGGGCCGGCCATGTTACACGATTACCTGAAGATAGGCCACAGAAGAAAATTTTTACGGGCAGCTGACCAGGTAGCAGAAAAAGAGGTCAACCACGTAAGAGATGGCTAGACGGAGTACAGGAGGATATACGAAGAATCGTGATCACTTATTGGAAAGACAGAGCGAGAGATAGAGATGAGTGGAATGCTGTTATACGACAGGCTTAGGTCCTACACGCACTGTCAACGTCCTGGAAGAAGAAGACGTGATTGAAAGTAGGGCACTACGTGCAGTTGTCACATCTTTCGAGTACTCTGGCCAAAAACAATTCCAAGCAAACTTCCGATATCTTGCGGTTCCAACATTCCTAGGAGAGAACGTTCCCCCCTTTCGTCGTAGCTGCGGAGATGAGAAGGAGATAGATCAGCTGCAGGAAAACTCTCCCAAAATCTGGGAACAGCGTTATCTGAAAAATGGGCTGCCTGCCAAATCTGCCCTTATGTCCTTAAATTGTCTTAGCAAAACAAGCGATCAAACCGTATACGTCACCCAACTTCAACAAGCTCTCTCTATATGTCTCATCCATTCCCTTTACTACTATACTATCTCAAAAAAGTCCACAGGTCTGTACTCGCTGCAACTAGATTCCGATGCGCCTGGAGATCCCGAAAAGGAAATGGGGCTGGCTAAGGCACATGCTAAGAACAGACCCAATCGACATCACCCGCAGCACCATCGACTGGAACCTTCAAGGCAGCAGTCGCAGGGGCAGACCAGCACTGACCTGGGGAGGAATCTGGAAGCAAGAGGTTGGCGCATGACAGAGGGGAATGGAGGAACCTTGTTGCGGCCCTTTGCTCCCATGTGGAGCTATAGGATCCTATATACTATATATATTCGCTATACTTACCATACCTTTCATTTTCTTATTCTCCTTTATAAGACAACACTGACTACACGGTCTCGTGGTGATCCTAGCTAGCCTTTATATAAGGAGTTCCCACAGTAACTGTAATTGTAAGCTTGTTAAAAAACTCAGCGGTTGGTTTTCAGCATAGTACATATGTAACATCAGATGATACATTGTAAGCGTCATATGTACTTTTAAAACATAGGCCTAGTTGCATTTACATGAGTTGTGCCTTGTATAGCAATTAATAGTCGCCATTGCCAGTAAATGTTTGATATTTGTCAACTTATATAACCGCGACATTTGTCAACGTTAGAGTTGACGTAGTCGTTGACGTCGACGCCAACAGCAACGCCAACGCCAAAGTTGTGTATTGAGTTAGAGGCAGAGTGTGCTTCCCCCTGGCTCAGGGCTACAAGTGCATAAATTGAACCGACTGACTCGATGATGTTTATTTATTATTCAAGTGTCACATTAAAATTGAATATCTGTCGGACTGTTCGTAATTGAATTGTCAATCGGTTGACATTGTAAAATGTAGTTTGTAATTTGCAATGGCTCCGTCGCAATTCATGTAAAATAGAAATTATTCAGATGATTGGATACCTGATTTAACAGGCAGACATGTGTCAATACGAGAATACTACGATTTATTGGATTACTAAGTATCCAACTGCGTTTGCATTGAGATGTCAGCTAATCGAATCCTGGCATTATCCAATGCCTAGACCAAGGCTCAATACTTTAATTTATTAACATACTTACAAGGGCAGGGTGAAAAGTAAACGAACTGGTCAAGAAAAAACGTTGCCAACTATTATGTTTATACCCTGTAGCTAAGGGGTTATGTTAGATTTGTGCGTTGTATGTGACGGGCAGAAAGCGGTGTGATTGATAGTTTGTCTGCCTATGAACAACTTGATTTCCGAGACCACAAGAGTTGAAAATATAAAACTTTATCAATTGATGCGCATAGTTCCACTTCTTGCTAAGTTTGTGAAATAATGTAGAGTCACCACATTTGGTAAGTAGCCCCATGTCTCTGGGCTAACAAAAAAAAACTGCATTGACTTTTTGTCACAATGCTCGCAGATATTCTTTCAATAAAAATTTTTAAAAGTTAATACATATCATTTTTTCTACAAAAAAAAATTATGCTATTGGATAATCCTTACCAGCAGATTGAAATATTAAAATATTAAGGTTTGCAGACACATAATATTTTTATTGGAAAAAAGGATGCAGGACGAGACACTTTTTATTCACTACCCGGCTATTAGCTTCTCCATTTTGGCAATATTTTTATAGAGCTGACTTTGCAAATCACGTTTATACCGACTCGTCCATGTCCGCTTGGAGGCCTAGATGTCGCAGACTTTATATGTAAATCTTGACCGAAATCTGAAATTCGGATTTTGAAATATTTTGAAACCAAATTTTCATGGCTCATAATTTGTAGCATATTAAGACTTCTTTCGAGACCAAAGAGTCTTAAGTCTAACAATTTTTAAGATAAAAATATAACAAATAATTGTGAAATCGTGAACAAAATCTTAAATTTGGACTTTGAAAATCTTGAAACCAGATTATTTTCGGATTTTTAAATTGAAGTAAAAAATAATATCACAAATTTTGAACTGATTTTTGTCAATCGATTTAAACTAACACTTCAACTTTATAATATATTGATAAAAAAAACAAACAGATTGAAAACGTGACTTGGATAAGGTCTGCATAATTCATTGTAGTATCAAGTTTTGAGAACAAGTTCAGCTTATCAATAGAAATCAAACAAAAAAAAACATGCTATACTCGGTATAAATTATGATGTACCATAGATAAATGAATATATATATACTTAACGCATATAAGTCAGCTAGTCTTGGAGGACACCGGAAGCATAATGCCAGCTCCTTAACAATTTAGTTACAGTAATTTTCTTATACATAATACAAGTACATACAATATATGTATGTATATGGTATAAGTAGCACCTGCTTCTTGCTGGATGTGTTTCATGTAAATTTTGTACAAAAAAAAAAAAAATGTACCTATATTTAAACAAAGACCAAGCTGAACTCAGTTTGTTCGTAGGCGCCCTTCAATTATTATCAAATAACCTTCAAATATTTTCCACTGCCCTACTAGTAGGAAATGGCATAAATTTTGGTTGTTCGCTTTTGGACTATGGACCAATAACCATACCTATAGTTGATAGATCTTATAGGTGAAATCGACTAGACACAATGACACTATAACCTTGAGTAATTTTCCTTTGTAATGCTGCTACTGCGGCTCCAAAATGTAGCATCCAAGAATTCGGACAGAGAGCAAAACGTAGAGATCAATGAACGCATTCAATAGGAAATCGTTCGCATCGAAAACGAAATGAATTCATGACAGTTTTTTCTTCGATTTTATCATTTGAACAGCAACGATCGATACAACCTAATAGCTCCAATTCCACACAATTTATGGATACTACTTGTATAAATTTATTATTTTTTATTTCTTCTCTTATTGATATATATACGATGATAAGTTAACATGTTATTAACGATCATGAGGCTTTCAATCGAGTCTCTCTAAGACGTGGCTAAGTCGACTCAAGTTGGGTCGTGTTGATTCCATTCAATTCGATTCGGTTCGTTGGCGTTTAGTGTGACGTTGACCCAATGCAGAACCTTGGAATTTGCATATAACGTTGTTGCTCCACATTAGTCCGACTGGCCGGCTAACTAAATGGCTAAAATACTGGCTACTTGCCTAGACAAAGTTGCACTACACTGAAAGAAATTTTTAGTTACAACAATTTATCTTTTTCTACTACATTTTGTATATCCTGCACATTAAGGTAAGATATATATGGCATCATCAAAAAGACAAAAGAAATTTATCTTGACTGCATGAACGTTTGCATCTTGGAGACTGTAAGAGCTAGAATAACCAATGTTTACATTTCGACTCCTCATACGACCCGCCAGATCAAGTTTATTTTTTTTTAAAGTCACGCCTCATTCTTCTACAATTTCTACCCTGCAGTTTGTATGGGTAAAATGTGAAAATACAAATTTTTTTCGAAGAATTGACCAAATATCGGAGATTAGAGTATTTCGACAAGAGTTCGAATGAAGTCAGAGTTGGCCTAACAACTTAACGTAGCGACGTGACCAAGCTTCAATTCCCAGGCGAGAAGTACTTAAGTTTTTAAATTTTTTTATTAGTTAATATTGCAATATATTAAATATAAGGTTTCGTTCTCGTCCGACTTTAACTTTTTGAATAATTATAAACTCCAAAACATTTTTATGAGTTCAAAGTACATACATACAACCAAGAATTGACTGGTAGTTAAATTTTTTTTAGGACTCCAAATAGTGTATGAACTTATTTATGCTCTACATCATAATATATCAAATACCATAAATATCCATAAAAAACCAAGCAATTTAAGCAATATTTTTAGGGCATCCTGATATGTCAGCCATATAGAAATTCACAAGGGCCCTAACCAGTGTTATATTAATCAAGAGATAAGATACGAACTGCAAAATATATAAAGCAATTTTTCTAAGCTAAAATAAGTAGTAATTTAATATTTAAAAATCACATTAACAAATAAGTTCCAAACCAAAAATAGACTGGTGGTCTCACCCTTTTCCCTTACCCACAAATAAATTGAGGAATAGAGTAGACTGGAGTTTGCGCATTACAGTTAAGGGTTCTATTTCGTATGCCCTTCTTCTCTGGAGGGTCTATGGGTCGAGCACAAATGCACAATTTTTTTAGCGCACATTTGCCTTTACGCATTTTGCCACGGCAAGCTGAAAATACTCTCAACATTTCGTATGTCATAGTAAAGTGTTGTGCTAAAGCCGAAAATAATAAAGGGGTTTCCAATAAGAGGTGTTTTTATTCTTTGACATTTGACAGGTAGAAACTACGCCATTACTAAAAATGGAACGATACACGCTTCAATAACGCATTGAAATTATTAAAATGCACTACAAAAATGGTGAAAATCTTCCATCGAAAAATCTTCTTGACTGATGAGGCCCATTTCCGCCTCGGTGGCTACGTCATCAAGCAAAATTGTCGCATCTGGCTTGGAAAACCTAAGAGTTATTGTTGAGAAACCTCTCCATCCTCAACGTGTGACTGTTTGGTGCGGTTTATGGTCCGGCGGGGTCATTGGACCTTACTTTTTCGAAAATGAGGTTGACTCAACAGTTACGGTGAATGGATTGCGCTATCGAGAGATGATTAATGATTTTTTATGGTCGGAGTTGGATGGCATTGATCTGGACAACGTTTACTTTCAACAAGACGGCGCTACGTGCCACACAAGCAACGAAACCATTGCTCTTTTACGGGAAAAGTTTCCGGACCTTGTTATCTCTCGAAGAGGTGATCAAAATTGGCCACCGAGATCTTTTGATTTAACAGCTTGCGACTTCTTTCTTTGGGGCCACGTGAAAGATAAGGTCTACGCCAACAGCCCAGCGTCGATTGAAGACCTCAAAGATAGAATTCGTGAGGCTATCGAGGACCGGGCAGCCACTTTGCGATTTGGTTATGGAAAATTTCATGAAAAGGATATGGTCCTGTAAGCTTGGTCGTGGTGGCCATTTGGCTGATGTTGGTTTTCATTATTAACGGCATACCTTCCTCTTTATTATGAAATTAACATCCGATCATTTATCTCAAAAAATTGAATTTTTCTTTGAATACCAAAATAACACCTCTTATTGGAAAACCCTCTATAATAATAATAATTCCCTGACTTGACTATTTTGTCAGTAAATTATTCTCTAAACTTAGACGTTCAAGCTATTTCGTAGTTACATTTAATTTGTGTATATATCTGAGTCTAATGAAATAAAAAAGGCGACTTTTTCCCTAGTCAATCCCCTTTTTTTTTCATTTCGCAATTCTCTTGAATCCGACAAAATATTAGGTATTCGAAAAAGCTCGGTTATAAATTGTCGCTAGATGGCTTTTAAATGTAATATCTCTGGTAATGTTAATTGCATCTGGAATTCTATAACTTGTTTGAAAGGTGACATTTCATGCTTCATTTTGTTAGAAGACATTATTAAAATCGCATTATTCTGTGAAAAGTTATCTACGTTTAAAAATGAGTGAAAATTCGGAACATTATCGTCATATTTTGCATTTGAGTCGCAGGCTGCTGAAAAAATTTGTGAAGTTTACGGAGACGATGCAGTAACTAGAAAAACAGCAGCGAAGTGGTATGCTCGCTTTCGATCTGATAATTTTGATGTTAAAGATGCATCTCGCTCTGGTCGACCTATCACTGAAAAAGTCGATGAAATCATGGAAAAAATTGAGCAAGGCCGGCACATAAGCAGCGTGGACGTTGCCAGGGAACTAGGTGTTCATCACCAAACGGTTATTAACCATTTGAAGAAAGCTGGATACTCAAAGAAGCTTGATGTTTGGGTGCCACATGAATTAACAGCAAACAATTTAACAACCCGAATGTCCATTTGCGAATCACTGCTAAAACGGAACGAAATCGAACCATTTCTGAAGCGAATGATTACGGGCGATAAAAAGTGAATCCCCTATAATAATAATGTGCGAAAAGGATAATTTCATTGGATTGAAAGGGAATTGTTCATTATGAGCTTCTACAACCTAGTCAAACGAATTGATCAACAGAAAAGGTGTTGTGTTCCATCATGACAACGCCAGACCATACACATCTTTGATGACCCGGCAGAAACTGAGAGAGCTTGGCTGGCAAGTTTTGATGCATCCACCATGCGGTTCGGACCTTGCATCTTTAGATTATCATTTGTTTCGATCTCTGCAGAACTCTCTTAATGGTGTAAATTTGAATTCCGTGGAGGCCTGTAAAACGCACTTGGACCAGTTTTTCGCTCAAAAAATCCAGAATGGCTGTAGCCCAAAAATGGCAAAAGGTTATCGATCAAAATGGCACATATTTGGTTTACTGAAGCTTGTTTCAAATATAAGAAAAATGAGTTTAATTTTTGGTCATATTTGTAACCGAACTTTTTCGAATACCCAATATTTCAGCGTTCCAATACAAAACTTAACCCAAAGTTTTATCTATTTTTGCCACATATACCTGATCTGCTTATCTCTAAATTGGCTTTTATAATCTCCAAGATGTAGGCGTTCATGCAGACAGCAAGACGGATAAAAAATCTGACAGTCAAAAACTCTTATAAGTTCATACTTAGTTAAAGGTATGATTTTTTTTCTGAGTGTAGAAATACTAAATACTTAAATACTACTAGTTTATTCGTACGTATGTGTACGTACTCTTGTTCATTCATATCGATATCTAACTTCGTTCCACTGCTTGATTTTGGAAATAATTAAACACCTTGCTGCTGAGAATAGTAAGCTGCAAAAACTAAGAGCAAAACTCCAAATATTATAAGTAAAATTTTCAATTATCAATTTGAAACACTTTCCTTCATCAGTCATCAAAGTTAGTATCTAAATCTATGGTGGCGTACGTTTAAGTCCGGCGGAGACGACTTTGAGATACCCCATCACATTGCAAAAATTTTAATTGCGATATCTTCATAAACAAACAAAAACAGAATCCAACAGAACGATCGTCCTTTTGGGGGCTTTTGATATAGACAACCAATTTTTATATTATAATATTTGGTTTAATGCTTGGGAACTCAAAAAAAACAAATTTTGTACCGATTTTAATAAACAAGCTAATTATCCATCCATTATTTTCGAGGTGATCTGAAGCGTTCCTCAACAAGTCAAATTTTAGGTAAATAATTTTTTTTTTTAATGAAATTGAATGCTGGGTTTCGCTTTGCCAGGACGACCGATGCTCGGCCACGTGCTACGCAGGAGCGACGAGGCACCGACAAAAAAGCTTTTACTGTACAGAGGTCTAGGATACCGAGCTAGAGGCAGGCCGAAAAATCGACTCAGTAGAAGTGGATCTGAATTCAATGAGGGTCCAGAACTACAAACTAAAGGCGTTGGACAGGGACGCATGGAGAAAGATTGTGAAGGAAGCTTTGGCCCACACCGGGCTGTGATGCTAATAATAATAGGACAACCGATGCTCATTTTAGTGATCAGAATTCTTAAATAAATGATACATTGCTAGATATTGAAAAACAAAACATTTTTTTACCTTCTACAGATTTATTTAAAAAAAAAAGTCATATGTATTAATTATGGTGTATATATTAATATATAATTTTATTAGTATTTAGTATACGAATCGATTTGTTTTATTAGTGAGGCTTACTTTCTTTTTCCTAATCTGTAAGACTCATAATTATTCTTTGTTTGTGAAATAGATTAGGTACGCTGGCCTTGCAATGTATTGCTGCATGTGACAACTGAGTGAGTAACTTTACCTTGCGAAACTATCTGAGTCTGGAGGGCTCTCTACGTCACCAGAACACAATGTGTTCAGAGTCAACCAAATATATTGGCGAGAGGTCTTATCAATGCCAATTCCATATAAAGCTGAAAAAAGAGATAGTTCAGAGATCAATTGCACTGACTAGAGTTGCTGTTACCCTCAATATCCTTTTAGTTTTTCTGGACAGACTGTACTCTACCCCGTAACTCAAAAAAAAAGACTACCTAGTCTTCTATTCTAACATAGAAGTTTCTTGTACGAGATGAAATTAACTCATAGAAACGTATCTTAATATTTGATAGTTGACACTTAGATATAGATTGTTTAATTAAAATTCAGCTCATTTATTTACATTAACATATTCTGTACTAACTGCAACGCAATTTAATTTTTTGCGATGACTTCATTAATGTCAATTTGTGTGTGTGTGTGTGTCTATCTGTGTTGGTATGTATCTAACAGGTGTCGAAACAATGTGTGGCGCGCAATTTGAATTAGAATGTTGTTGCCACATTCATATGCCCAACAACAACAACTATGGCCACAAAAAAAAAAATCGCTCAAATAAAAACGTCAGAACAAGTTGAGACGGCAATTTGTCAGCCGGCAACCGGCTAGACGCGGCTCGAGCTCGACTTTTGCAGTCCCAATGCATATTTGTGCATACTTGTGAAAAAGTTCCCTGCAATTTTTTTGTAAAAATAAAAATAAAATGCATATAAAATTTAAAATTTTTTAGGAAAAAAATGTTTAAAAAAAAAATTTCCACCCGCTCTGAATAGTTAAAATGGTCTTTCTTAATGTTTTTGTTATTATTTATAGTATTTGATTAGAGCCGGCAGCAAATGTTGGCTGCAACTGATCAAGAGATCAGTATGACCAAGTGTCCATGTCCATGGATTCGTTCATGCGCAAGGTTTTTTTGCACGCCGACTTTGACGGCAAAACTGCAGCAACAACAGACTGTTCGGATTTGTTCAGTTTGCCGCGTGGAAACGAGGGTGGGCTAAACATTTGGTGGCAACGATTTTTAATTATATTACTATTAGTCATAAAACCTTATTCTTTAGTTGATCTGGCGCTTACAAGGCAATTGAAGGGACTCAGCCAATCGTTCGAATAAATTTAAGCATTGAATTTAAAATTTAAGAAATATATAAAATATGATGTATGTATGTAACTTTAATTTTAATACATCGAAGGGTTACTATTAGCTATAAAAACAATATAAATTTTAAAAATTTATAAAAAAAATAATATAACCCAAAACAAAATAAAATAAAATAAATTAACATAATTTAAAATAAATTAAAATAAATTAAAATAAAATAAATAAATTAAAATATATTAAAATAAATTAAAATAAATTAAAATAAATTAAAATAAATTAAAATAAATTAAAATAAATTAAAATAAATTAAAATAAATTAAAATAAATTAAAATAAATAAAAATAAATTAAAATAAATTAAAATAAATTAAAATAAATTCAAATAAATTCAAATAAATTCAAATAAATTCAAATAAATTCAAATAAATAAAATAAATTAAATAAATTAAATAAATTAAATAAATTAAATAAATTAAATAAATTAAATAAATTAAATAAATTAAATAAATTAAATAAATTAAATAAATTAAATAAATTAAATAAATTAAATAAATTAAATAAATTAAATAAATTAAATAAATTAAATAAATTAAATAAATTAAATAAATTAAATAAATTAAATAAATTAAATAAATTAAAATAAATAAAATAAAATAAATTGAAATAAAATAATTCCCAATTAGCTGGAAGGCCAGTTTTAGTCATCTTCTTACTCGGTCTTCTTGAATCTTAAGGTGCTCTTCCTTGGGACCTTTCGCTGTTCGTTGTATCGACTGATGTGTTTCTTTATATGAAGGCCTATGTTCTCCTCTCTGAGGTCGTTAGGCAAGGTTGAATTTTTTACGTACCGTTTGCAACTTTGGAACTTTGGTCGCCAAACCCTAGATCTGGTTGGCGTTCCTCTAGGTGGGTATTCTCATGCGCTACGTAGCCTTTTAAGCGTACCATCAATGTGAGACTTAAAAGTGTGCCGTCTATCCAACAAGTTACCCCAAGATATTTGGACAACTTTGCTTTACATGATTCTTTCCTGTCCTATGCTCTAACTACCTTTATAATTTTCTATCGTTGGAAGTCTCCCTGTTCTCTATCACATCTGTTATCTTGTTTTGTCTCTTCGAGCAAGCTTTTTCCAAATCCTAGTCTCTGGTGCCTTAATGGTGTGAGTTCACGCGGACCAGTAAAGCTATTTGATAAATCTTTTTCAAACTAGTGCCACCAAAATCCATAAAAAGACACTCTAAGACCAACTAGTACTAAATAACTTTTCATTTTAAGGCCCATACGCAGCTAGCAAAAATTTCGCACGAAATGTCAAAACTTCATATAAAAAAAAATGTCGCACCATTTGGGATTTTTTTTTTTTTATGTCTGCGAGACCCTGTGGAAATAAGATACAGAACTATAGTACAATTTTTTTTAAAGAGTTTTGCCTTCCTTGCTAGTCCAATTATTTTGCAACCTGCCCTCGGCAGCTGCGTGCATAGACGACAGACGTCAGAAGGCGCAGGCGCACACCCGCTGACAGAGCTGACCACCACTCGCTCAATTGCCAAAGCTGCAACTTGTTGACGATGCCGCTGCCGCTGCCGCCGCTGCTGCGGCTGCTGGCGTCTTTGCTGCGGTGCATTGATCTTAAAATGGCGCAAAAGCCATTGAACTGCGTGAAACTGCAAATTGTGGTGCAGCAGCAGCCGCAAAGGCGGCGGTGACGGCGGCAGCGTGGCAGACAGAACTTTACAGCGACAATATTGTTGTATTTGTTTTAGAAGCAGCGCTGTCGACGCTGACGTCAACGCCAACACCGACGCTTGTCTTATGTTAATTAACAAAAAAGTTAAAAAGTTACTAAGACAGATACTACTACTACGGGTATGGGTTGAGCCAAACCAGTGGCTACAGTGGCTCAAGTGGGACCCAAGTGGGGCTCAAGCGTCGCTCAGCGGTTGAAATCGAGAATGAAATGAAAATGTGACCAAATGTAAATTCTTTGAATATAATATGGTTTTTGATTTTTTTTTTTTTTGATTTGATGTTGTTCTTAAATAAATATTTACTTGACTTTACTGGCTTTATTTTATTGCACGGGTGGCACGTTCTGCTTGTTGTTACTGTTGTTGTAGTTGTTTTTGGATGGGTTAAATGAACGCTGGCTTGGTCTATGAAAGATGTCAAGGCATGTGCCTGAGTATGTGTAAAATTTGTATTGTATATATTTTATTGAATACGCTAATCACATACAAAATAAAGCAAAAGCTTCACAAGTTGTAGCAGCAGAACAAAAAGAAGAAGCAAGCAGTTCAAGCAGTTAGAATAGCAAAAATAAAAACCATCAGCATTACATTCATAATTCCAAACTTGCCGTAACAAAGGTTTGCATAAATGGTCTGTTGATTGGGTACAAAAATTCGAGTTTTCTTTGTACAATGGGCTTAGCTGTTTAAGAAAAGAAATATGCCATCAAGAGATCGATTCATGCATAAAAGTAAAGTATACCTTAAATATTCAGATGTTAAACTTAAAGTGTTACATATTTTTTAAATTTTTTATAGTTGTGACTAAATAATTTAGATTTATTTGAAGTTTTAAAGTCAAAAAAAAAAAAAGTAAATAAATAAATGTAGTGTATCGTAATTCCTTTATACGTATGTATATTATTAGCTATCATATTAGTTTCCATAAGTATTTAAAAAAAAATATGTATATGGAAATATCTAAAACAAAGCATTACCAAAAATAGTAAACTATGCACAGATAAAATAAAACACAATTATATTAAAAAGATGGCGTACGTTAAAGTCGTGCGCAGACGACTCTGATACCTTGTACCACCACATTGCAATTAAGTCCGACATATTGCTTAAGACCTCCAAAAGATATTTTATTCGGCTTTCGCTACGATATTTTCATAAGCAAACAGAAATCAGTCGAATTTTGCCTCTAAACAATTTTTTTTGACCGATCGATCCTATGGGGACTATATGATATAGTCAAATTTGGTACACTGATTGGGAACTATAAAAAACTTCCGACTACCAAATTTGGTTACGATATCTTCAAAAACAAACGAAAAACAACGAATTTTGTACAAAAAACGATATCTTACGGATTGGTCCTATGGGAGCTATATGATATAGTCAACCGATTTTGATCTAATTTGGTACAGTGCTTGGGTACTCTAGAAAACTTCCGAGCGCCAAATTTGGTTATGATATCTTCATTAACAAACCAATTATCCATCTATAACTTTTGGTTTTTTTCGAGGTCCTCTGAAACACCCCTATGGGAGCTATATAATATAACCCCGATATCGAAAAAGTAAAATAAACTTGTCTCCCCTGACATAACTACGCACCTACGCGTTCATACAGACAGACGGACAGACGGACATATATCGACTTCTCTTGTCACCCTGATCATACTTTAGTTAACTTTGGGGGGTCTCCGGCGTCTTCTTCTGTATGTTACATACATTTTCGGCTTGCACAAACTTAATATACCCTTTGTATCATACGGTACAGGGTATAAATAGTAAATTATAACAAAAATTTAAGAAGTATTTATAAATTAAGAATTATGTAAATGAAATAACTAAATCAAAGAATATTAAAATATAGTAAACTACGCACAGATAAAATAAAAAAAAAGAAATATTCATTTCACCCATAGTTCCGTTAAAGTACTTCGTCACGTAACGAAACGAAGTATACCGCGTGTGTATGCGTGATCCTGGCTGAGCTGGTAGAGCTTTGGCCTCAAAGTCGTCAAGTCGTCTCTGGTCCCTTGTTCGAACCCCAATCGAGAATCTTTTGCATATAATTTTTATTATACTTATATGCTATTTAATATGTAATTTTTAAATTATAATGTGAATATGCTTTTTTCGGTACAATATATTATTTAATATTTGGTATTTAATTTTTCGTTGCTTGTGAATTATAATTTTGTATATAATTCCTAATAAATATTTATATTTCCTTAAATACTATATTAATTTTGTTTTATTAATTACTTTTTTAATTAAATAAAACTGATTTTGTTTTAGAACTTTTAGTATAGTTTCTGTTTTCCCGAAGTCAAGTAGCTCAATGGTATTTGGATGGAAATTTCGATACATTGACATACAGCTTGATGTATCCTTGTTGTCCTTTGATAAGGAATATCGATTAAATTGAAACAAGCCGAATTATTTCCCAATGTTATTATTGTATTATTAATACTATTTATTTTATTGCTTTATTCCTTTTTTGCTCGACAACGGCGAAGCGAAAGGCAGATTATGTTTTTTACATATGTACGTTCATCTGTTCGCTTCTACATTCTAAACTGCTTAGCGTAATTAGTCAAATGAAGTATCGTTACAAGTGTCTTGGTCGTCATCTGGTTATAGGCTATGTGACGTCACATGAAATTGTATATGGCGCTCTTAAGAGGATATTTAGTTATATTTTTGTCGAATCTGTTTGAATTTTAGGCCAATCGGTCAATTTATTCATATTTATACTTCTTGAAATATTCAAAGTATAGCTAAGCTCAGGGGTGTCCAAACGCTGCTTATGTAAGAGCAAAAATCAATACATAAAAAGAAAAACACAAACACATTTAAAGTAAACATTTATTTCGGTTTATTGTGTGCACCGAAAAAATTTTATGTACATTCTTATAAGAGTGGTAAAAAATAATGAAAAAAATTTTGATACATATATTTATGAAGAACTTAAAAATTGATCCATATCAATATTTATTTTAGTTAATGATAGATTTTCCAAAAAATATATATTCCATTCATATGATTTTACCTAAAGCCAGCTTCTGTCTGTTATATACATTGCCTAAATCTAGTATACCCTTTGTACCGAAAGGTACAGGGCTATAACTACTTTTTGTTGGAAAGCAATGCCTTAAAAATCCCATTTAACAAGTTTTTTAAAAAAAAGAAAGAGTGCATGCTTAAACGAAAAACAACAACAAAATTACATTGAAAATCTGTGGGCCAACAACAAATATACGCAAGGGTTGTTTTTATGCTCACGAGATCAGAGAGCAAAGAGTGTAAGTGGGAGAACGCGCGAAATTGTTTTTGTAATTTGCATTGGCATTGAGTGACATACAGACATGCTGCCTATGCCTAAGTGCCATTATAAAAACAAAAAGAGCCAGAGGAACTATGGGCCTGGACACCCCTGGCTAGGCTAAATAGATTCAAAAGATTTTGATTTAAATTGTTCAGTTAGAAGAATTTGTAGAATTGTACGAAAGATAACGAAAAATGTTTAAAGGTACATCAATAGTAATCTGGTCTAATAACAAAAAGAGTTTCAAGTTGTAGTTCATTGGAACTCTCCAATTACAGTTTTGTAAGTGTTCTTGCATACATCCAACCATATCTTGGTTGCTCTTCTAAAGGTTATCATAAAAGTATCTCTAACAGTTAGAAGCCGCCACCTCCAAATGGCACTATTACCATTCTAAGTCGTAAAGTGTTTGCCCCGTAGCTCGGAATACTGCTTAAATGGGACATAAATGTGCTACGCGGCGTTGCCAGGTGTGAATCATTTCAACGCCGTGTTATAATGGTTATGGTTATGATCTTTGTGTATTTTTGCACTCGGCACTAAGCACTCGGACTTATTATTCATAGACCTAGCTGGACTTTCGAATAGATCATTTACATCACGTGCATATACGATAATTGCTTGGGGTGTGTAATAAAATTCTCTTTTTGTATTTTATACTGATTTGCGCAATTCAACAAATTCCATTGTAAGAAAATGCAAAAGCCAATCAACTAAAACCAATTTGTTGTAGTGTGTAAATTGATTTCAACCTTCAACCTTGGACTTTGCACCAAAAAATATGAGATGTTCCATTAAAAAAAAAATCAGAACCAAAAAACAATGAGACAGACTCATATAAAGTACTACGCTGCATATTTTCACCGAACAGAAGCGTGAAAACAACGCAGTGCCAGGGAGGGGAAAGCGGCATAGTAGCCCTCGGCATAAAGAAAAAAGACATAGTACTAGATAGAGTCGCTGAATGCTGCTAGTATAACTGATGGTGATGGTGACGATAATGTTGACGATGATGGTGATGGTGCCTGGTGGTGTTGGAGGTGGTGGTGGAGATATGACATGACAAAAACCAATCAAATATATAAATATAAAAACGAATACGAAACGCAGTGCGGAAAATTGGGTTAAAAAATAAAGCATGCAAACTACCTTGACACATTTTCACTCTCGTGTGCTTTCGAAAAATATGTACAAAATAAATACGAGCTCTCTTACATACATATGTATGTACATAAATACATATATATACTCATACACTCTATAAAGAATATGATAGTATATACCAATTTGCGACTGTTGCAATCGTATGAAATAAAATCGTTTTTACGAAAGTTTTACTTATACTATGTACTTATAGACACATATGTACATAATATACTTGCTTACTTACTTGCCTGATAAGCTGTAACGCGCATACGCCACGTGTGCCCAAATATGGCATGGAATTATTTGATTCAGTTATTTATGTATTTTTTTGTTTAATTACTTTATGAAAAATGAATACATTAAACAAAGCGCTGATTATATTAGGTTATACACTTGCATGTGGGTATGGCACTTGAACTGATTTTTTGTTGTTGTCTTTTTTTTTTTTTAAGCCCAGTACACACTTAATAATAATAATAATGTACATGTTATTATTGATTGCAATACCTTAAAGAAGCCGTGTAACTGACTTAAATGCAGCACATTTAGGTTCCACCACTTTTGAAATTGTGTTCTAGACTTTGGAGTCTATAAGAACTAGAGACATAAAGTTTTACCAACAGATGCGCATTATGATGCACCTTTTACAAAGTGCCACAAAGAAGTACGTTAGTAGGGTGGGTTCAATTTTGTATGAAAACTCTATGAATAAGTAAACCAATTTTGATCAAACTCCATACAAACGATACTTTAAAAAATGCAAAAAAAAAGTTTCTAATATGAATTTATATGTTTCATATTAGTCTTAATATTTGTGTAAAGTTTGTTCAAAGTTGGTCCAGTATTTCATACAGCTAACATACAAAATTGAAGCTGTGTTATTAATTTCGCAGAGACACTAATAACAGACCTTCTAAATTTGGGATAATGGATGCGCGCATGCCGATGCCTCTTCAGATCAGGTTTTATTGAATTATGTCTTTATCTTTAGCTACTTCCCATTCAATGATAACAATAATCCATAACAATTTTCTTCACAGCTTTAACGTTTTCAAGGGTTGATAAAATGCTGGGCCTGAAAAACTTGCCCATAGCTTAAGTTATTGGTACTTTTTAACTTTTTGCTACTTGCAATTCACAACTTGTTAAAGCAGTTGTCGATAAAGTATGCCTGTTGTTTTGCACTTGAAGCATTACATTCCTTTTATTATCGAATTATTTTATTATTTATTTATTTTAATTGTTCTATTGTTCTGCTCGACTTTGAGATTATTTACTAGTTAAAATTTCCAAACAGACAAAACCTTTAGAGATTATGTTACAGTGAAACACCTTCGTATTGGATAGCATAATAAGTTATTTTAATTCCACTTACAAGGCCCCAGTATCCAAGGCTTACCATATTATAATGATGTTTGGTATAAATCGAAAGATTCTTAACCGCATAAACTAAAGCTTTGAAATTGTAGAAAAATTTGGGGGGCGAAACGTACGCATATATCTAGATATAAAGGGTAATCAATCTTGAGGGTTTTTTTTTTTTTTGGCCGCAACTGCGCCGTAGCTCGTCCATGCGGACTTCACGTAGTCCCAAAGCAAAAAGTCTAACGGTGTGATATCACACGATCTTAGTGGCCAATTCACCGGTCCGGAAATTAATTATTCACCGAATTGGTTCTATAAAATGGTCTAAGCGCGCGAAAAACATTCTTTACAGAACGCGAATTTTCGTAATATAATTGGACGATTTGTAAACGTTGTTCGGGTATAAGTCTTTCAAAGATGAAATGGCAATGAAGACTGAATAAAAAACACATGGCAACTTGACAGTACTCACGCGTGATTTATCAAAAAATCCGTATAAAAAAAACCTCAAGGGTCTTTACCGTCTCCTGCTCTATACATTTGCACAAACTAATAATGCAATTTAAAACGTACAAAACCAAAATTGAATTTCGCAGATTCAATAATAGTTAACTCGAAGGTTTGAAACTTGTGCCATGCTAAAATAGAGTGACTCAAGTCCCAGCTGAGCTTTAAAAGTTAGCCCTACAGGATCTACCGATTTAAGCACAAGTTTAACCGTATTTTAAAGACTTAAAGTTCTTATAAGTCTAAGAGTTTGGTGGCTGCGTGCAATTATCAATTGGAATTTAATTTTTTGCCGAACCAAAGTTTATTGACCCGCTGAGGCTGTTTCCACAGACAACAAATGACGGATCAGGGGCCAAAGACTGGAGAAGACGCATGCGCCTGAGGCTGCTTATGCCAATATAAATGCTTGGGCACAACGAAAGTCAGCGCACAAAAAGCTAGCCCCATAGCCAGTTGGGCAGTTTAAAAATAATCAAACATTGAGTAGGGGGGTACAGGGGCAGTAAAGGTAGAAGTAGTCAGTCAGTCAGTCGACCAGAACAACGGCGAAAGCAGCCAGAGAGCAAAGCTCTCTGATCACAGTACAGATCAGAGAAGAGCAACAGCAGCAGCAGCAGCCAATACAAATAACTTGGGTTCATGTCCTTTCCATAGGATGATGCCCAGCGTACGGCCAATGATCTGTTGGCGACTGTTGCCAGGCCAGGCCGCTGAACTTGACGCATTTCAAGAACGTTCAATGGCATCGAGGAGGCATCGGCATCGACATTGGCATCCGCAACGACATCATCAACGGCATCGGCAACAATAGCCCAGCCAGCTACTAGTCCCATGTAGTAGGTAGTCGGTAGTATCTACATTTACCCTTCGCAACTGGCAAGCAGTCAGTTAGGGCACAGTTCAGTGACTTGGAGATCGGGCAACACAGCTATTGCAGGATGGCTGGCTGGCTGACTGCCTGATGATCTACATCTCTTTCATTCTCACTCTTGCTATCGCTCTCGCTCTTGCCCAGTCTCTAGCTGCGAGGGTAGGCTATAAAGTGATTGAACTAGCAAAGAAACAAACATTTACTGAGATAATTCAATGAAAGTTATAGCAGAAAATTAAAGTGATGGGTTGAGTTTTGTTTTGGCCTGGGATTCGGATTAGCGATCACAAAAGCTTACGATAAAAAAAAATTATGTTTTTGGTTTTTTGAGGTACATGTTTTTGAATGCGCTAAATTTCACCAGAGTGATATGCAGTTCATTTTTAAGATCACTATTGGGGCATAACCCTCCCGGGACACACATATGCTAACAAATGCTCACATGGCTAGACCCGTTTACTTTTCAGCCTGCCCTCGTATGTCCGTCTCGTGGTGGCAACAACAAAAGGTTCGGCGACCGCAAAAATCTCCGTTGCTAAGGATTTGTAATGCGTGTTGCACCTTGCAGTTGTGAGTTCATTGGCGTTTCGGGTCATTAAAATGTAAAGTCGTTGGCATGCCAGCCGTACATCTTGCTGGGATAGTTCTAAGCCCCAACGGCAGTCCTTTGAGGCTGCGACGAGTCAATGAACGCATTGACAGTCTGCTCCAAGTCCATGTCTGTCCAGGTTCATGTGCGTCTCTGCTGCGTGAGTCGTCCCAGCAGTAGTTCTATTTTGAACGCATGCCAGCCCCAAGTTATTGGCCCTGAACTTGTTCGGCTGAGTTCTGAGGCCCATTGTGTTGCCCTCACAATTCTTGCTAAAGAAACCCATTCTGGAACTTTTCTTTTACCTGATACGAATTGGGTTTTTTTTTTCGCTTAAGTTTTATTAACTAGCTTTCATGAGTCACTAAAAAAGATATTATCTTTTATCTTCACACTAGTTTGCAAGTGTTACATACAGCTTATATGACAGGGCTTTACATAAGTTGCACGTATGTATATAAATATCTTCTGGAACATTCTATTTCCGTGATATGGTTTCGTAATGCCTTGCTTACAACAATGTTGTTATGTGGAGAAGCTCAGTACAGTAGTTATACTGAGACTGGGCTTTTTTTTTTAATTTAGTCAAAGCATTAAGCAGACTGCACTGCGATCCTTTAGACTTCTTGTGCCTCTTTCTCTCTTTAAAACTTTTAGATCTTAGGCCTTCCAGCAAATTTTTGTAAATAAACTTGATTTCAATCTAGCTTCTTATACGATCCCCAATTTTATCACTGATATGGTCGGAAGGATAAAAGAAGTTGATCTTGTCATGTTCATCTATCCGTTCTGCTATCTGTCTGCCTAAACGTCTAGATTTAGGAAATAGTAAGAGATGGAACAACCATGCTTTCAATTTTTATCCCTTACTATGTCGGGAAATTGTATATTATTCTTATAGCTGTAGTATTACATAGCACCTAGAGAAAACACAAAAGTTTGAAGCGCATAATTTCTTCATTTGTAAAGATATCGTTAATGGTTAATAATGGTACAAAAGATCTTCTGGTCGCAGTGCCCCACCTCTTTGTGAGGATCCCATACGAGGAAAAAATAAAAAAATATCGTTAGTAAAATCGGAAGTTTTTTTAGAATTCCAAAGTATATAGCAAAATTTTCCAAAATCGGTTACCAATATCGTTTTTGTTTGCTCTCAAAATATCGTTACGAAATTCTTCAATCAATAGTTTTTTGGAGCATTCAAGTAGTATAGAAATCGTCTCATTTATTTATTTGTTTTTTGTGATGGTACGGGGCATCACAAAGTCGTCAGTACCCAACATTAACTTCCACCATTTTCCAAGGAATGATTACATTTTTCAAATCTATTTATAAAGCATATATTTAACTTATGTGTAAACTATTATAGTGTATAAGTATTTTTTGGGTAATTTTGGGTCGAGAAACACGAAAAGGACATTAATTTTTAATGAAGAACTGAAAAAAGTGCCCAAAAACATGTTTTTCGAAAAAACTCGAAAAAACTGCATGATGACGCTGCAGGGTTAAAAAGCTGACACACAACAGACTTGGAAACCGTCTCTTTGTAGCTCTTGACAAAAATCTACCTTTTGAGGATGAAAAGAGCGAATATCCTGCTCTCTTGAGAGTTTTTTTTAGAGAAGTTTTTTAATGTAAATATGTATATATATTTTGACGCCCTATGCTCCAAAAAGGAGTTAAAAGAACATATATATGTACATAGTGATTAAAAAAAAAAAGAGCGCATGATCCAACAATAAGAAAGTTACGCAATGCGTAGGTCTGTAATGCGTGTCTCTGCAAAAGAGAGCATAGGTTCAATTTTTATATGGTAGCTATATGAAATAGTGCAACAATTTTTATCAAATTTTTGCCAGTTGTATTTTGGTTCAGATTAAACATTTGCGTGAAGTTTGATCAAAATTGTTCCACTATTTCATATAGCTGCCATACAAAACTGAACCAACTTTGAACTGAACTTTCTGCGTAAACAAACTCGCGTACTTCTTTGCGGCGACCATTTTGATATCTTATAGTACGAAAATCTTTATACGAAATTAGTTAATTATTTACAATTGAAAGTGCAAAGTTTTGCAAGACAAATCCAATGGGAAAAACCCTCTTCCAAAAAATACACTCAACAAAATAGTATAAATCTTGAAGATTTTTTTTATAAAATTAAAAACCAAATCAAATGAAATAAACGTAAATGTATGCAATAATAAAAGGCCAGCGACAGTTGGGTAGCTGATTATTCAATTAACACGCCAGAGCTGGGCCTGTGGAAAGACCCCATATAATGGCAGACTCAGCAGCAAAACGGATAAACTGACAAAAAAAAAAACAAAGTAATGCAGAAAACGGAGCGTTCCAAAACAATTCGGAAACGTTGGAAGAGATATGGTGTGGATTACAAATGCGCACACACACAGCGCCGTGTGTGCGTGTGTGCAAATGTATGTACATATGATATTTTAAAGTGGCTTCAATGATTTAATTTCAAATTTTTACTTTCCGACTCGGGAGCGAGCCTCTTACCAAAACAACACAAAAATAAAATACAAAAAAAAAAAAAAAACACAAGCCCAGACCCAAACATACACACACACACGCACACACAGGTTGGGAATACAAACAGACAGCGTAGACGTTGACTCTGTCCCGTTTGCATTTAGCTCCAGACTCGTTTCAAATTCTATAGAATTTCCAGTAATTGATGAGCAACGCTGGCAGGAAGACGTACGTACAGGGTGTGCGCTCAGTGCTTCTGCTGATTAGATCAACTAGTGTGTGTTTAGGAATCCTTTGTTGTTGTGAAAGTGAAAGCATTTCCATGAGCAACAAGTTGCTGCTCTGGGTAAGTTGTTACCAAATAAATGAAAACTTTTCCATTACATTGAATGTGGTCTGCACAGCTGACGTCCGGCTTGTTGCTGCTGTTAGCTGGGCTGCTCTGCTTTTATAGGCGCCAGAGAGCACAGGCTGCTGCACCACCCGGACCCTGGGGTCTGCCTGTGCTGGGTAATCTGGCCTCGTTGGATGCACGCGCGCCACATAAATCGCTGCAACAGTTGGCCCAGCGCTATGGAGGCATCTTTGAGCTACGCATGGGCAGCGTGCGCACCGTAGTGCTGGCGGATGCAGCACTGGTGCGTGAGTTTTTTCGACATGAGGAGTTTACGGCACGTGCGCCACTTTATCTAACGCATGGCATTATGGGTGGCTATGGTAAGCAGCAGACGCAAGCGGCGGCCCAGGTTGCATAACAAAAGACTTAGACAACAAACTTGTTTTTGGTTGTACCCTAGGCATTATATGCGCAGAGGGCGCGCTTTGGAAGGATCAAAGACGACACATTATTGAGTGGCTGAAAACGCTGGGCATGACGCGCAAATTGGGCTGGTCACGTGAACAGCTGGAGCAGCGTATTGGACGCGGCGTGGACGAATGCGTACAGGTGAGCTGTGCGTATGACTAAGTGCCAGCCGTTGGCGTTGTTGTCTGACAAATTCCAAGCGCAAAAAAATTCCAAGAATCATGAAAGTGAAGGTCCTCAATATGGTATTGAGCGTCATCATTCTTTCGTCGCCTCGTCTGGGGACATTCACTTTCCTTGTAGTCATCAACATCATCATCTTCATCATGATCATGATGAGCGTCACGTCAACGGCGGCAGCGGCGCGTGTTTGGCCCTCTGTCGATGACTGTCGTCAGTCTGGCTGACTCTTATTATCTGCGCGTTGTTGCTGTTGTCTTTGCGGCATACAACGCCAGCAGCGACGTGTTCAGAGACAGCGACAGCGCAGCCTACAGCGACTGCAACTGCGCAGTTGACGCATAAATTTAAAAAAATTTGCTAATTTTTTTCTGTGGTTTTTTGTTTTTTCTTTTTTTTTTGTGCTTCTTTTTTTTTGCAATTTTCGCTTTCTTGACTTTTCATTTTCATTTCGCATTTGTTCTCGACGCACAACAACAACAACCAAAAACCCCAACAAATGTCAACGCCATGGTCATGGTCAATGGACTCGCATGAAATCTGTAACATACAGTGGTATCAAGCGGATGCCTCGAAGGCTCTAGCATTTGATCCGTTGCCGGCTTTGCAGCATACACTTGGCAATATCATTAATGATCTGGTCTTTGGGCTGACATATGCGCGTGATGACGTCATTTGGCGTTACTTGCAACAGCTGCAAGAAGAAGGCGTCAAACTAATTGGCGTATCCGGTGTGGTCAACTTTTTGCCCTGGCTTAGGTGAGTCATGCTCGCAATACATTGTCTTGCCTGTGTCTCGCTCGTTCTGTTCCAAAACTTGTACATCATCTAGGTACCTGCCCTCCAATCAACGCACCATACGCTTTCTGCTCGAGGGCAAAGCCAAAACCCATGCGCTTTACGATCGCATCATAGCTGCTGCTGAACAAAAGTTGCAACAGCCTCAAGCAGAGACTACGCCACGCAGCCTGCTGGAGCTTTTTCTGCTAGAGCGCGCCAAGCGTCAGCAGCAGGATCCAGCAGCAGCTAGCGCTTTTTATAGCGCCGCACAGCTGCGTCATCTGCTAGCCGATCTCTTTGGCGCCGGCGTTGACACTTCCTTGGCCACGCTGCGTTGGTTTCTGCTCTATATGGCACGTGAGCAGCGCTGCCAACAGCAGCTGCGTGCGGTTAGTACACTGCCCACAAAATATACTCCATAGCACTAAACTCTAAACACACTGCAGCAACTAGCAGCACTAAGCGCCACGCCCAGCTTGGCTGAGCTGGAGCCGCTGGCCTATCTGCGCGCCTGCCTGGCTGAAGTGCAGCGCATACGTGCCGTAGTGCCGCTGGGCATACCACATGGCGCCATGTGTGACATGAACATAGCCGGCTATAGCATAGCCAAAGGCAGCATGATCATACCACTGCAGTTTGCCATACACATGGATGAGCGTCATTGGCCTGAGCCGGAACAGTTTCGACCCGAGCGCTTCTTGGATGCGGCCGGCGAGTTTACGGCACCCACATGTTTTATACCCTTTCAGACGGGCAAGCGCATGTGTCCGGGTGATGAGTTGGCGCGCATGATGCTTACGCTCTTTACGGGACGCATTTTGAGACGCTTCCAGCTGCAGCTGCAGCCCGGCGAGCCAACTTTGAACATGGATGGTGAATGTGGCATTACACTGACGCCTGTGGCTTATAAGCTGCTTTTTAAGCCAGTGCAGTAAAGTTTTAAAAGAAAAATAATTTTTTTAAATAAACAATTTTTTTTTTATTTTATATAGTTTGCATTTTTATATATATTATGTTTGTTCTTTTGTTTGTGAAGTGTGCTTAAAAAAATAAAAACATATTTTTCATATATACCTATATATATATTTTATACATTTATGCTAATTGTATATTGTACAATAAAATATTTTTTTTTTTTTTTAACTGGCACATGGAATATATAAAAAAAAAATATTTATATATTTTGTTTATTAAAAAAAAAAATTTTGGCCTCAACATATATTTTTTTGTAAAATTGTTTTGTTTTTATTTAACATTTAAATATAATGCTTTTTTATTTAATTAATTATGTATTACTGTTGCATAAAACTAAACCACAGTTTATTTTGTTGTTGGCCTTAAACTTAAATATCAGAAAAAAAAAAAATGTAACTGCATGTTGCTTAAAAAAAAAAACGTACATATTTTTAATGCTTAACTTAATTAAATGTCTATGTTATTAAAAAGTAATTGAACACAGCTTCTTGGGGTTGAAAGAATAGAATTTGTTGCAATTGAACATAAAAAAAAATTTAAATTATAATTTTTTTTTTTTTTACAACATTGTGCTATACTGTTTTAATATATGGCTTAAATTTTAAGCCTGTTTTTGTTTTTACTAAACTTTAACTAAACTTAACAAAAAAAAAAATAGCTTACAAAACTTGAAAATACGCTTGAAACTTAATAAACTAATTTGTAGCTTGCTTCTAATATAAAAAATAATAGAACATAATTCTTATAAGCTATTATTAAGCTTATTACTTTTATAATATTTTGTTTAAATTTTTAACGACTTGCGTCTTTGTCATAGGAACAAAACCGTGCTCTGGCCGCAAAAACGGGCGCGGCTTAGTTAGCGCCCACATTGCGCACATGATGTGGATCGCTGGCTGTAGGCGCCAAAGGACGACGCTTCAGACAGACCTGAAAAGCCTCCGGCGTAATGGTGGCACCTACATTGCCCTTTAGACTGGGCAATGGCTGACCCTCCGGCAGCGCAATATCAAAGCAGTGCACAAACGAGGCAAAGAACAAAAAGAGCTCCATGCGCGCCAAAACATCGCCCAGACACATGCGTCTGCCCACGCCAAAGGGTATAAAGTATTCGGGTTTGCGCACCTTGCCCTCGGTATCAATGAAGCGTGCGGGACGGAACTCCTCGGGCTTATCCCAAAGATTGGGATCCATATGCACGCTATTAATGAGCGGTATAACGTGTGAGCCAGCCGGTATGGTATAGCCATTCAATTCCACATCTCTGCAATAGTTAAAGAGCAAAGTATGGCTTAGTTGGGTATATGTTAAATGTATATACATAGTATGTAGTGGTGGGTATGGATGGGTAATCGTGTGGGGCCGCCATACAAATGAAATCAAATATGCATGACACCCAATCACTCAATCACTAATCAACATCAAGTGCGTACAGCTCATCTATATGCATGCGCATATACATATGTACACACTTGCACGCCACAGCGATTGAGAGCGAGAGAGAGACGCATTTGTGTGTTTGGGGTTGGGTGTTGGGTACACACTTGCAGCTGATTTATAGCGTAGAATAATTTAAATCAAAACTGGGCCAAACTACGACGCAAAGCAAAGCAGGAATCGCAAGGTGGTCGCTTGGTTGGTCGGGCGGACGAGGGCCAAACGAGAGATCGAGATAAAAGCAATTCCAAGTCCGAGTGTGTCTCGGTGTGTGTTGCAATGAATGAAAGCCAGTTTGGAGCCGATGCGCATACGAATGAATGGCAATCGTTAGAATTTTATTTGTAATGTGAATGAACCGAGCCCGACTTGACGGACAGCTGCTACTAGTCGCAGAATTTGCGTAAGTTGTAAAATGTGTGCGCACATTGCGGCCTTTGGTATGTGGTGTGTGTGCGTGTGTGTGTGTGTAAGAGGTGTGGCTTCTGATAAGGAGTGGGTGCATTGCACTCCATAGCTTGTTTGCAAAAACTTACCTTGTAGGCGAATGTGTTGTAGCCAATGGCACTATGCTAGAACGACGCATAGATTCTAATATGGTAGACTCGGTTATGGGCAGATATTGCAAATCTTCTATGGTAGGCAAACGATGACGACCCACAACTTGATCTAGCTCCTCCTGCACGCGACGCATTTCCTTGGGATTACGCAGCATAAATACATTTATCCAAAGCAAAGTGGTCTTAATGGTCTCCATGCCAGCAGAGAATAAATCAATTATAACCTGCACCAGTTGCTCTTCTGCAGAAAGTTTAAATATTAAAGCAAAACTTGCTGTTGGTCAATCAAGCTTAGAACTTACCATGATTCTTGCCATCAAAGAGTTCGGCATCGGTGCCCTCAGCCTTGGCCTTTTCAATTTCACACAAATAATAATCCACCAGATCGCGTATGTTATGTGGATCAAAGCTACGCTTATGCTCATCTATAACATCTTGATAGAATCTTTGCATTTCAGCGCGATTCTTGGCTATCTTATCTTTGGCTGTGGATATGCTGGGAAAGTATTGCACCGTGGGTATATAGTCTACGGTATGTATTTCACCAAACAAACGCATGCCCTCTTCAATCAAAAAATTAAAGCGACGAAATTTGGGATCATCGATGGAAAAGCGTGTGGACATCATAAGACTGCATATAACATTGCTCACTGCCACCGAGATGACGGGTGATAAATCCACCGGTTTACCATCGCTGGCATGCAAGTGTCCAATAAATTCATGCACCTCTGTCTGCAAAAAAGCAACAAGAAAGCGAAAAAAAAAAATAAAAATAAATAACAGCTTAATATATAATATTTAAGGCAAAAAAAAAAAAAAAACAAAAATAAACAAAAGTCGAGCTGCACTTACCATAATCCGCTTCTGCATCTGCTGCTTGCCATTGCCCATGTAGGTCATGCCGAATTGACGCAGCTTGTCGTGCAGAAAGCGGCGCTGATCCTTCCACAATTTACCCGTGCTATTGATGATGCCTGCAAGCAAAGAAGAGTTGCCAACTTTTTAAAAAAAAATTCCAATTTTTCCACTGCCCAGTGTATGGGTTTGTTTGTTGTTTTGGCTTTTTAAGCTGTTTAATTTAATTTAATTGAGGTAGGCTCTACTTAAACTTATATAAACAAAAAATGAAAAAATTCCAACAAAAAAAACAACAGGGATTGCCCTACTTTGGCAATTGTTAAACCTTAAACAAAACGAAATACCAGAAAAGAAATCCAATGCAAAAAAAAAAAACAAAATCAAATAAATACAAAAGAAAAAATACAAAATAAAAATATATGTTTATACGTTTTACAATCACAAATAAAACGTGATTTTGGGTGGCTTTTGTGTGCCGCAATCGCAAAGTGTTTTGTTATCAGTTAAAGTTAATGCCGATTAAACACAAAGAAAAAATGTTTCTTCACTTAATTGTTTATGAATTTGAGTCTGAGTTGAGCCGCGCCAAACTGAGTTGAGTAGAGCTTAACTGAGTTGA
Source organism: Chymomyza costata (assembly GCA_018150985.1). NCBI lineage: Eukaryota > Metazoa > Arthropoda > Insecta > Diptera > Drosophilidae > Chymomyza > Chymomyza costata. The sequence goes on along the minus strand of JAECWU010000127.1, from coordinate 27,164,628 downwards.
GCGCAGCTGAGTTGTTGCATTGAGTCGTGAAGCGTTGCAGAATTCAAGATTTTAATTTTTTATTATTTTTTCATATAAAAATAACGCTTAATTCGAATTTTTGCGTGAGTTTTTTGTTTAGTAAATACAATGATCTCAAATTGCATTTTAAGCACGAAAAAAACTGTCTATAAAGCTAATTACAAAATTTAATATGCAGCTTTTTCTTTGTTTTTTCTTTGACAGCTGTTCGAAGCGTAGATATTTTCTAAAGAACAAATAATTACGGCAAAGCTTATATTGGTTTGGAAATTTGTAAAAAAAAAAAAAACTATATCGAGTTGTTTTTTCGGAAGAATCAAAAATTCGTTTTCTCTTTGGAAACTTAGCAAAAGCTACATTAAATATATTATTATTAATTAAACTACAGCAACTAGTTCCAAAAATATTCAAATTTTTGATAACTTTCTGCTATATCTAGATCTAATCATGTAAAAATTTTTGCAGTTTTATATGCAGAGTTAGGCTCAAATGCAAGCTTTTCAACTGAAAGGTTGATTCTTAAAAATTTATTATAATTAAAAAAATTCGGCATATTTAAAGTATTTCAATTGGTTGATCAGATTATAAGGCTTTTTTTTTCAGCGCCTGCTAGATTTTAAAATCTTCAAATTTTGAGAAACTTTCTACCAATTTTTTATTTATTTTTTTTGAAAACTTTTTCTTATATAGCTATAAATTTTTGAAAACTTTTTCTTATATAGCTATAAATTTTTGAAAACTTTTTCTTATATGGCTATAAATTTTTGAAAACTTGAATTTTTTTTTGCAAGGCGTACTCACCATAACCATTCAGTGTCTGCATAAATGGCGTATCCGGTCGACCCGTAAACTCCTCACGACGAAAACACTCGCGTATCATTTTATAGTCACTCATGACGACAGTCAATTGATTGCCCAGACGCGTGGAGAAGAGTGAGCCATATTGCTTGGCCAGCTCCATGAAGCGTGTATGCTTCTCGTTACCCATGAAGAGCAGATAGCCAATGACGGGCAGTCCCCAGGGTCCGGGTGGTAGCTTACGTAGCTGACAATAGTGACGTAGCAGCCATTGTAGCAGACTGATTAGGGCCAAAAATGTAAGGAATACCAAGAGTAGATGCTGTGCATCCTGTTGTTGTTGCACTTGAAACTGCCGCAGCAGAAACTTGATTATATAGGAGTCGCCTAGCATATTGTTTTTGTTGAAAGTTGCAAATTTTTGTTGTTGGCGTTAAGGCGCGCTTTGGCGGCGTTTTTGTGCTTGTTGTTGCTGTTATTGTTATTATTTTGTGGCGTGCGTTCTTTTACATTTGTTGCACTTCAAAGGCCATTTGTCACTTTTGTTTTTTTATTTTATAAAATTTTTACAAATATTTAAAGCTTGAAAAAAATTGTTTGGTCTTTTCTTTTTATTTGCTCGTGGCATTTAAGACAAAAAAAAAATGTATTTGTTATATATTTAATAAAAGTCTGTTTTTTGAAAAAAAAAATAAATTTTTTTTTTTATATATTTTTTTTGTTTGCAGTTTTTAGTCTTAGTCTGGATTTGGCTTGTATATAATTTTTATTTTTTCGAACAACAAAAAAAAAATAGTTGCGTATGCTCGAGACCCGGAGACGATTTCGCGTCGAGCGTTTATAGTTTTCGACTAATGGCTCGTTCGTATGTCCTTGCCACTTTTATAACAACTCGGCCGCTTCGCAGAGCAGCGCCGAACGAGTGATCGACGGCGAGCGCGGCTCGGTCGCTTGAAGCGCGCGCGCACTCGAGACCGAGACCGAGACTGAGACGACGCGACGTCCGACGCCGTCTACGGCGACGTCTTTGCGCTCTGCGCAGCGCTGCTCTACTCGGCTGTTGTTTGTGGTTGAGCTGCTGCCGCTGCTGTTGGTGCTGCTGCTGCTGCTGCAGCGAACGCAGCAGCTGCGGCTCGGAGTCGAAACTCAGTCAGCGACGCGTCGTTGCCGTTGTGCTCTGAGCCAGGTTTTTAGCTCTGTGTTTTTTTTTTTTTTTTTTGAGTAAGTCTCTTAAATCCTCCCACTCAACACTCAACAACAAACTATTTAGCGCGCTTGACTCAAACATGTTGCCAGCTCAACCTCAAACCGCTGGCAACATGTTTGAGCGCGCTGCTGGCTCAAATTTACGCTCAAGCTAAGGCTTTGTTTTGAGTGCCTTGCCTAAGCCGCATGCTCTCTGTTTACATTTTAAATGAGCAAAGCTCAAGCCTACGCTCACACCTACTTGACGCTCTCCGCGTTTGCAGTTTTGCAACTTCGTTTCGTGCTCTAACTTGATCTTTGGCGCTCCAACTGGCAGGTGCGCGCGCACAACTTGGCGCTTATCAGCCGTTCCGTTGTACACTTACCTAGAGAGTTTGCTGCGCTTTTTTTTTTTTTTTTTGTTGCCAAAACTTGTCAAAACACTTGCAACGCTTGCTGCTTGGTCACTTCTTTATAAGCCACAAGTCAAGCGGAAGCAGTTGCATTCATTAACAAAAAATAAATAAAAAAATACAAAAGAAATAAAACATAACAAAGCGTTTTATCATATATGCACATACATTTATATACACTAGTGGGCAAAAGTATTTTGACCAAGTAACAGTATTGCCAATTCCGCCAAATCTAGCTTTTTGAAAAGCTCTGATTGAGCAAAAATTGTAGCTTTATTTTTGGAAAACAACTTTAGATTTTTTGGCTGTAATTAGGACATTTTATATTTATTTTCATATATATGTTTTTAAGCCCAAGAGTCAAGGCTCACAACAGGCAGGCCTTGTGAAGAAATTAAGCTATTCGCACAATAAAAAAAGCACAACGTTGCGATCCTCACCCCCCTGTAACAGATCATAAGCTCATTTTGTGTTAAGGATCCGCATCTAGTTAGAAATAGAGATGTTTTAAAGGTTATGGTAGCAGGATATTAAATAAGTTAATAATTATGAGATTGATTAGCGTCGAATTGGATTGCTAGCCTATCAACTTCAGAAATTCCCATCTGAATTCTCTTCCCGACCCTAGGGCTAAGAAGAAAATTCCAGTGATAAGCAGCATAGAAGTAAAAGTAGATCGCGTAGACTAATTTTTAGCAAATTCGAATGCAGTCGAAATTTCTCGGTTTTTGTAGATACCTAAACCCTTTATATTGAAAAGGATTTTGCGGCCTAACTGAAGGTCTTATGTGGTACCCTTGGATTTTTGGATCCTGTATTATTTATTTATTGTTATTGATTCTATGCCTTACAGTACTAAATGTTTATTTCGTTTCTTTTTTTATAATAGTATGTTTTTTTCGAGTTCCAGCTTTTTGGGTAAAGTTGGTAAAATTGATGCGATATTCATAAATTAAGGAAAGTCATATTGGTCTTTTACAACGAGTAAGTTCTAAGAGTGTTAAAAACCCCAAAATACTATTAAATAAAGCTTCCAAAAATAGCTGAAATAAGTCAGGTTATACGAAATAAGTTAATGATCACGCATTTAAAGGTTATTCCAGTAGAATATTCTTACTTGAGACGATCTAGTCTGGAGCATGCTAAGAACTACCCCTGCCAAAAATTAAAGAATTGGAATTTAAATTCCTTAAACTGTGAAGATCTGTTTGGAGACATCTAAAAATAAAATATAAGTGTATTAAAAATATACGAAACAAAAAAATCCATAAATATATGATATATATATATTATTATATTTCATAAACCAAAGGATAATATTTTAGTTGAAAAGATAAATCTTAAATCTGTAAAATTTAGTGGCTTGCTTTAAGTAAGCTATATATGTTATGGAAAATAAAGCAAATTATTTTATATTATCATTTCCTGATATGTGAGTAACTTTAATAAAAAGTTTTCCTTATCGTTGAGTTTTTTTTTTAAGGCCTATACGCAGAATGCAAAAAAATTTCGCACGGAATGACAAAACCATATAAAGAAAAAATCCCATTTGGGATATCCCAAATGAGTTCCTCACGCTCGCGCCTTTCCTGCTCCCGTTTCTTCCGTCTGAAAAGGCGCCTCTCTTTCTTCCTTTTCTCCCGCACGTCCAGCACTCTTGAAGCATGCCTTTCGTCGATCACAACGTGATTAATTTGGTTACGCGTTTTTCGATCAGGGGACAGCCACGTGGCCTTGTAAATGTCACGGTGCTGAAATCTGGTGCTACTAACTACCATGTTTCGCGCCGCGGCAAAGTCGATCAGCCTGAGACCGTTGTTTGAGGTGGTCTCGTGGAGGCTGAACTGTTCGACGATGGGATTAAAGATGCGTTCACGTCCAACCTTTGCATTGAAGTCCCCGAGGATGATCTTCGCGTCGTGGGTTGGGCAGCGGTCGTATGTATCCTCGAGTCTCGCGTAGAATGCTTCCTTAACAGCATCGTCCTTTTCTTCTGTCGGGACATGCGCGCAAATTAGGCTGAGGTTGAAAAATCTAGCCTTAACACGGATTGTAGGCAACCGTTCACATACAGGAGTGAATCTGGAGACGTGGTGACGATATCTTCGACTCCGGACTCGCGCCTCTCCGCATGGCAGCTATAGTAGATATCGCAGTTTGCTTGCTTAGAGCAACCTTGTCCTGACCATCTCATTTCCTGGGTGGCGGTTATGTCAGCCTTAATTTTTTCGAGGTCAACCGCCAGCTGGATAGTGGCGCCTTCCCTATTGAGGGTTCGGATATTCCAGGTGCATAGCCTCAAATCGTTGTCCTTTTTCGTTTTGCGGTGGTCGTCAACATAAGGAGGATTTTATCCGAGGCTTTGGTTGTGGTTTTTATTAGTTTGTTGTCCCGAACCCTGCGCTCAACCGTTTAAATTCCGTGTGGCTCGCTGCACACATTAGCTTACTATTTAGCGGATGCTAAGATAGCTACCCAGGAGGCGCCGCGAGGAGGCTGTGTGTCAACTTGCAATCATTTGCGACAGAGATCGCTCTGGCAGTCGACAGGATGACCTCAGAATCAATCAATCAGAAACTTTGCTCTGTACAAATGAAGGCCTCCCAGCCATTTGTTAAGTTTTTATAAAACGAAACATTACAAAAATTTTAAAAAGTTCTAATTTTGTTTGGAAGCGAATTATATTTTTTTATTCAATAGAAATTTTTTTTTAACAAAAGTCAATTTTTTTAACTTATCTTTATTGAAGAAAAAAGACAAAAAATGATTAAACTATTTTCCTTATTATTAAAATAAGCTACAAAGCAAGGAAAGACGGATAGTTTTTGCTTGCTCAGCAGGAGCCAGATTAGAGTCTGTCCAGAGCATCAAGGGTACTAACTTTTAGAGCCCTCAAAAAGGCATCTAGTAATCTGCTCATGCGATCGACGCTGAGGATATCTCAAGCTTATCTGTATGGATGACGTAGAAAATGATCATTTAAACGATAGGTATAGCTATTTATTTGTAGTTTTTCTTCAAGGAAAAATTTGTGAAGGTGTACCCCGCTGTGGGCTCACTTTGCGGTCTTGGGAGGTTTTGGCGAAAAAGCAGTGCCTCTCGTTCGCACTTGTGTGAAAAAATATACTGTCTCGCTCTGTTCCCCAGTTTGGGCTCATTTTGTACCCCAAGTGAGGAAAAAAAGAGCCAAAGTGGGGTACACGGTTCGCACGGCGTGTACCCCAAATGAGGAGTGGTGAGCCGAAAGTGGGGTACACGTTGAGCAGGCGTAGTATGCAGGATTATAATTTTAAAAATAAACATCATGGAAAATGTGTTATTTATTGATTTGCATAAAATTAGAAAAAATTACTTTTACCTCTTGACCTAAACAAAGTTTATGATATAATATTAAAATATAAATAAAAAATAAATAAAAAATAAATATAAAAGTTAAATATTAGTTAAACAAAAATTTAAAATGCAAATTAGCACTAAAAACTTTTTATATATATTATAATTATTTTTTTTTTTTTAATTTATTACAATAAAATTGACAACATTTTTTAATTTATAAATTGAAAATAAAATTTATTCCGTTTGACTTTCAACATTTTTTTTCCATCTGGGATTCGAATTCCTGTCGAGGCAATTTTTTTCAATTTTTTTTTATATCAAATGTTTTTTTTTGAAACTTTGGTCAAGTTGGCGAAGTTTGCCCCAAAACTTGAAACCATTGTGTCGAGTACAGTTCACCATATTTTTACCTTTTTTTTTTTGTCAAAAAACTTTTGGCGAGCATTGTATATAGTTAAGATACTACTAGCATATAATATGCAGCTTGTTGCTGCGTTGCGTTTGATATTGTTACCAAAAAAAAAAAGAAAAGATTTTTGTTATATTTTTGAATCGGAAAAAAATTGTATAGAAATTTGCATTTGAGGTCAATGGCACAGCCTTCGAGTATCTCAAGTAACTCGTCTCTGTATCTCGAGTAAGGCATAAAGTCTAAGAGCTGCAACAATAATTTAAGTGACAATTTCGAAAAAAAAAAATAAAAAATAAAAAAAATTATTAAAATACTTTGTTAGAGCCAGGGGCAGGGGGGTCTAGCTGCATGTTCTCTGGTCCGGTCATGTTCTGACGTCAGGAGACAGTCAAGTTCAAAAATGTTATTAAAAATATTTGAAATTCAAATGCATGCATTTGTAAGCAGTTCTGCAGAAGTTTCTGTCGTTTTCGTTGTATATAATGCCTATATACAAACCTATGTATATGTGCGTGTCTCTGTGTGCGCCGGCTTATTGGGCTTAAGGACAAGGTACGACCCTCAGCTTAATATGAATGAATGAATACGGAAAAATAAATACCATACCAACAACCAGAAATTGAAGCCATCTGTTGCTGACGTTGCCGCTGGCCAAGAAATTTCGATTTGTTATTGTCTAGACTCTAGATTATTTGTATACTACACAATAAATATGAAGGTATACAATGTGACAATATTAATACATAAGCTATGTATAAAAACAAAATAAATGATATTCATATTACATATGTTGGATTTTAGAAAAATTTACAAGAATCTTGAAGCTGGTTTTGATTTTTGTTTGGACAACTTCTTGGGACCTTGAAATTTCATATATGTTGTTTGTTTTAATTTATGTATTGTAACTACTATGTTATTTGAACATTTTGGAAAAATACATTTTTTAAGTTACAGCGATTGCTGCGAAGATTGTCTGAGCTTAAACCAAGTTTTTTTTTATTTTATTTGCTAATTAATAAAAAAAAATATATATTTGGCCAGACGTGCCTTTTTGAAAAAGTATAGATAAAAAAATCGCCTTTTGGCAGTAAGCAATTAATCTATAATAAATGTGAGCATATTGTATATAATAATAATATATTTTTTTTTATTAAAAACTAATTTTATTTGTGAAGAGTTTTCTTTAAAGTTAGTCTCTAGACTGTTTAAATCTTTAGAGCTTTCAAATTTTTCTAACTATTTATATTATTATTATTAATAAGAATAACGCCACAATTGAAAAGCATGTACCAAATTATGGAATTATAATATAAATTTCGTATAAACAATAACCATAAATCGTTAAAAATATTTCTAAAGATGGCGTACGTTAAAGTCCGGCGCAGACGACTTTGGGATACCCTGTACCACCACACTGCAATTAAGTCCGACATATTGCTTAAGACCTCCAAAAGATATTTTATTCGGCAAATTTGGCTACGATATTCTCGAAAAACAAACAGAAATCACTCGAATTTTGAACAACAAATTTTTTTTTACCGATCGGTCCTATGGGGTCTATATGATATAGTCAACCGATTTTGATCAAATTTGGTACACTGATTGGGAACTATAAATTTGGCGACTGCCAAATTTGGCTACGATATCTTCAAAAACAAACGAAACACAACGAATTTTGTACAAAAAACGTTTTTTTGACCGATTGGTCCTATGGGAGCTATATGATATAGTCAACCGATTTTGATACAGTGCTACTCTAAAAAACTTCCGAGTGCCAAATTTGGTTATGATATCTTCATTAACAAACGAATTATCCATCTAAAACTTTTTGTTTTTTTCGAGGTCCTCTGAAACACCCCTATGGCTATATAATGTAACCCCGATATCGAAAAAATAAAATAAACTTGCCTCCTTTGGAATATAACCCCGATATCTTAAAAATAAAATAAACTTGTCTCTAGTCACACTGATCATACTTTAGGTAACTTTGGGGGGTCTCCGACGTTTCCTTCTGTATGTTACATACATTTTCGGCTTGCGCAAACTTAATATACCCTTTGTACCATACGGTACAGGGTGTAATTATTGTCTCAAAGGCTTAGTGCAAATGCTAATGACGTCAAAGGGATATATTTAGTAACTTCGTATAGCCATAACTTTGCGGAAAAAAAAAATTGGTCTCTTGAATTCTTAAAATATAATTGATGTAACTGGAGAGACAGACCACAAAAATTTTTGCACCCTGTACATAACCTCAAAAGTAGGAAAAAACGCAGTTTTTCGCGTACATAACCTCAAATATCTCAAAATTCTGACGTGATGGGCTAATTCTGACTCCGAATTCGGATTCTACGCAGCAAATTACTTCGGAAATGACCCTTAGCTTTCCAACAACTGACATGACCCCTGTATTTGTAGACCTGTGTTATCATTTCGAACATACTAAAATCTTTGAATCTTCCTGCCTAAATATTTTTAAAACAAATTTTATAATATTTATGCAAAGTAAAATTCTTAAGAAATTTTTTATTATACCTTAAAATTTGTCTGAATGACTAGTACTGCTTGGAACCACGAGCGTAGCCAGAAATTATTTGCTGGGGGCTCCCTGTGGTTGATAAAACGTATGAACTAAATAATTTGAAAAATCTTGGCTACGGATTTTTTTTTTATACTTAATCCTTTAAGGTTCAAACTTAAATTTTAAACAATTCAAAAAAATTTATTATTTACTATTTATGGAATTAAAGTTTTTACGATTTTTAATTTTTTGTTACGTTATAGATTTCAATTTATTTTACGGTTTTAATTTATTATATATAGGTACAGTTTACGTGAGTTCTAATCTAGAAAATTTAAGAGTTCAGGTTCTAATAACCTTTTCTACTTAGTTATAATAAATATATCCTATTTACAATGATAGGATTATGATATAAAAGATTGTGGAAGAATATACAAAAACCATCTGAAGAAATTTTTCAATAGGGTTTTTTTTGATAAATCACGCGTGAGTACTGTCAAGTTGCCGTGTGTTTTTTATGCAGTTTTCATTGCCAGTTCATCATGAAAAGACTTACACCCAAAAACCGTTTACAAATCGTACAATTATATTACGAAAATTCGCGTTCTGTAAAGAATGTTTTTCGCGCGCTTAGACCATTTTATAGAACCAATTCGGTGAAAAATTAATTTCACGCTCCGGACCGGTGAATTGGCCACCAAGATCGTGTGCTATCACACCGTTAGACTTTTTCCTATGAGGCTATGTTTAGTCAAAAGTGTTTGCGGATATGCCAGCTACGATTGAAGCATTAGAGGCCAACTTTACCCGTATTATGCTCGAACGCGTCACCGAAACTTTGAACCTCCGCATGGACGAGCTACGGCGCAGGCCAACATTTGAAAGGGATTATCTTTAAAAAGTGAAAGGCAAGTATTGGTCTTTCTATTGATAATAAAAATTTTCCGTTTCATTTGAAATTTTTGTGTTTTTTTTTGCATTTTTAAAAAAAAACCTCAAGATTGATGACCCTTTACTTAAAATCTATTTAAAAACTAAAGAGGGCTGGGCCAGGTCATTCAGCTGATATTGTTATAAATACTTTAAAAATGAAAGTTAAGAATGCTGCACATTGTTCCAGGTCTACATTTTCATCGGTATTGGGTAGAGATCAGCCTATTAGAAAAAAAGTACGATTTGATGATATCATAGTTTTTTTTATTATAATGAATTGACTCTACTGTGGCAGACACTTGCTTCATCTGGATCGATAGGAATATTCTTGTAGATTGAAACCACAGAAAGCGCATACTGTCTTTTGTGATGAAAAGTTTTTATTGTCTTCAGGCTCGAACATGATCTTTCCATGCTAGACGAAAAATTCGCAAAAACTTTGAGAATATAATTTTTTGCCTATTAATTTAAAATTTAAATTTATGCACATATACTTATTGTATCGTTTTATTTTTTTAGAAATTTCGAATTTGTTTATGTTTTTTGTTGCTTATTCTAAGTACTTACTATTGAAATCTACTGTCGTTCTTCTCTCCTAGTGCAGCATAGGGCCTCTCAGATTAAAGTTTTTATTGTTGTGGTAGGATGTTTTGGTTTCGGTCATCGATATACTAAAGCTAGAACTTGGCACCTCCACAACCGCTGCGCCTGCTGCCGAGGCAGGGGGATTATTCGACCTTGATTGGTTACCACGTGGAGAGTCGTATCCATTTACGTTGTGATCCATGCTTTGTTGTATATATAGTTTTGGGTTCAAAGACTAGAGGGATCAGCTTTCCTTAGTGAGTTTCAACGATTTTTGGTGCTCACCTACTCCCTGATTCGCTGAGTTGTATAAAAGCCATTCAGACCTAATCTTGTGCCCTCCTCCTTTCTCAACCGGGCTTGGAACCGGCTAGGGCGTTATTGAAAAAATGTCCAAAATATTTATTTTGCTTAAATAGATTTATTAGATGCACATATACTTATATCCATGAGGTTCTTTCTGTCACAGCGGTTTAATTATATCAATACTTCAATAAAAGATTCAACATTCTTTCGCAGCCCAGCCTGTGTTCCACTCTAACCGTAGAGATATTTTGACTTGAATATATGAAACCAACATTTCGTCGACTTTTCTATAAGGTACAAATCGTGCAAGAAAATCTTCGTGGACGATGAGTCTTTCGGCAAAATTTCCTTCTAAGACTCAAAACTCTACAACAGAAGAAGTTTGGAGATTTGCGCAGTGCGCGTTTCGGAATATCATCTCTATTCTCTCATTCGCATAAGTCTTCAGCAATTTTAGATGCATATCAAACATTTTCAGCAAGAAACTCATACGCAGTTTCTTGTACATCCTTAGTATATCGAATATTTTCATAGTACATATAATTTATAGCAGAAAACAAATCTAAATGTTTTTCTTGAAGCAATTTGGGAGTCAAGTCTTAGAGTTTTTAACATACAATTAGACCTACTAGGCCAACACTAAAATATTGTTCCATTGAGCTGCCAGGATGAAAATTGCAATGGTCGACCAAAAGAGCAGACCACATCCGGAAAGGGTCAAATAAATTAACGATTTGTTATAGGCTGAGCGTCGACTATAAGCTCATAGGCCGTGAGCTATATGATGCAACAATTAGAAGGTGACGCAATGCGCAAGTTCATTATTGGTGTGTCTCCGAAAAAGAGTGCACAATTTCTGTTTTTGTATAGTAGCTACATGAAAGAGTGTACCATTTTTAATCAAACTTCACATAATAGACTATTAAGAAACTCAGAAAATCAAAAAAATACATTGGTTTTACAAATTTATTTTATTTTTTCAAATATCGCTGCCAAACTTATGTCAGTTGTATTTCGTTTTAGACTAAACATTTGTGTGCAGTTTGAACAAAATTGCGCCATTATTTCATATAGCTGCCATACAAAAAATGAGCCAGCCAAACTCATGCACTTCTTTGCGTCATCTTGTAAAATTCATTGCATCGTGCGTGGGCTAGCTTTATGTGTAGGCTTTTTAAAAAGTGCTGTACATCGCGTATTGATGGAAAATCTTGAGATAAAAAAACTGTGAGATGGCAAGATGGCTGACAAAGGAACAAAAACAGCGTTGTGAGGATGTTTTCGTCATGTGTTTGGAAATAATTAGTAAAAGGAAGGCTGAGTTATTGCGCCGATTTTTAGCAATGGATAAAACAAGGATCCACCACTTCGCACCTGAGACCAAGGAACAGTCAAAGCAATGCTCTAAAGAAGAAAAATGTGCGCCACAGAAGTCGAGGAGAGTTCCATCTGCTGGAAAGTTCGTAGCTTCGGTACTTTTGGAAGCGCATGGTATAACTTGTATTGTCTGTCTTTAAGGGACCTACGCAGTTCGAAATATTTCGCGCGGAATGACAAAACTTCATATAAAAAAAAATTCCATTTGGGATTTAGGCCCTTAATTGGAAAAACTAACAAGAAATCAAGAAAAAATCACCTTTGTTGGAGATAAATGCTTATTTTAAGTAGTTATTATAAATAGAGAAAAGTGAGAAATAAAAAATTAAATATTAATGATTTTTTTAAGTTATTAGGTCGAATGATTCCGGGACCGCCCTTGTACATGTTTCGCCAAATACTGAACAATTGTGAAATTTTGAAAAAAGTATTTCGTTATGATGATTACAATCTTGTATGGATAAAATTGTTAGAAAAATACGAAGAAAACCAAAAATATTTTCATTAAAAGAGAGAAAATTTGGATACACGACAAATTACGAGAATTTTAACATTTCTTTAAACAAAAATTTTTAAAGTTACACAGGGGCTTATTTTCTTAGAAGCTTCCCATTATTAATCGCTTGAGAAAAAAATTAATACAACAAAACATTGCTCATTTATTTGAATACCATTTATTTGAATCAGAAACTTTTCTGCTAAAAAATATTAAATCTTATTTCAAATTAAAATTTTTAGTTTGTAAATTTAATTTAAACAATTTTAATCTGCTTTTCGATCATTCCAATATACATAAATCTTCCGCATAGATACTTTGATAACAAACTTAAATTTATGGTTACATAGCAAATTGTATATATTTATATGTATATGTATATATATATGTATATACTTATATATCAATTTGAACATTTGAATGCAAGTTTTTTTTTTAAACATATTCAATGCTTATCATAAAATATAGCAATAATTGTTTGACAAATATTTATGCAAATAACAAAGTTTATATTTAATTTTTTATCTTTTTTATTCACATACTTAGAGTCAGGTGTGTATAGATGCGAGTGTTAGTATGTATGTATGTACAATAACGTGGCTCAGGTTTTTATATCTGATATAGTTTTCTTTTCATACATTCAAAAACAACAAACTCATAAATACATAGTTGAGCCGATTTCCGATGAAACAATATCTCCATTTACAAAGGATTTTGACAGTAAAAACTTTTTCTTACTATCGCTCCTATGGGAGCTATATGACATAGGACATACGGAATTTGAACAAACTTGGTATTGTGCTTGGGTTATCCTAAAAGCTTTCGAAAATGAATTAGCTTGCATTAAGTTCATAAACCAACGAATTATGTCTCTGAGACTTTTGGATTTTTTCGAGATGTAATACTCCTAGGCGTTAGATAATATAAACCCGATACGGAAAATATAAAGGAAAAAATTGAGTAAGCCCGATGATTTTTTCTCTTTCCCCTACTCAACACCGCTCTGTAAGGACATTCGGAGAAAGCACAGCAATAGGACGTGACAAGGAAGCTCAAGCTCTTTTGACTCAGTCCGATAACCCTTATATGTAGGTCATTTAAAAAAATCATAAATCTTGAAACTTAACTGAAAATCTTACGAGTGTCTGTCTTTGGATATTAATTCACGTTTTTTTTGTTGTTAGACAATAAAAATCAACAACAACAACTAATGTTGCAATCAGTGGCGGATGTAGAAGGGTGATCCTGAATATCAAACTCCATTCTTTATTTAACTCTCGAGAATAGTTCAATTACTTGTTGTCTCATCTTTTTTGGGTATAAATGTGCAAGTTATGTATTTATATACCAAACATAGTTCAAAAACTGGTGTTTACATACATTAATATAGTCGTCTTATGTATGTATCTTATGGTATAAAACTTATGTTTAGTTTGTGCAAGCGAAAAATGTTTGAAACATATAAAGTATGATCGGGATGACTAGAGAACTCGGTATACCCATGTCAGTCAATCTGTCTGTATGAACGCCTAGATCACAGAGATGGTAAGAGCTCGAGCAGGTTAGATCCCTCACTATTTTTTATTTTTTTTAACTCGGGATTATATTATGCGGGATTATATTATGCCGCTTTCGACAACATTCATAGAGGATGCATATGGGACGCCCTATATCGTCGAGGTATTGCGCCGAAAATTATGAGGCTAATTAATGCCCAGTTTGAGGGCTTCAAATGCAGGGTACAACATAATGCAAGCCTATCGTCCACTTTTCATCCTATATCTGGCGTTCGACAAGGATGCCTGATTTCTTCCTTGCTTTTCCTAATCGTTCTGGATGATGTTCTCACAAGATCTGTAGACGGATCTCGCAGAGGCATTCAATGGAATCTCAGCGATCATCTTGAAGACCTTGATTACGCCGATGATATATGCCTAATGTCATCGAAGCATTCTGACATGCAGAAAAATCTTGATGATCTGGTGAAAGAATCCAAAAAACTTAATCACTTAAAGTAAATGTGGCAGATTTAAGTAGCAGTTTTAACGTAGCAAATTCCACCATCCAAAACGTGAACAGCTTCACCTATCTGGGGAGTGTTATTTCTACAGACGAAGGTGCCGCAGACGACATACAAAATAGAACCGCTAAGGCTCGCCGGACGTTCGCTCAGCTGTATAAAATATGAAACTCCGCATCGATTTCCATACATACAAAGCTGCGTGACTTCAACTCTTACGTCAAATCAATTCTTTTGTATGGATGTGAAAACTGGCTCCTGACGGACTTGCTCGCAAACAAACTGCAAATATTTGTCAACAAATGCTTAAGGCGTTTGATGCGGATTTGGTGGCCCAAAACAATCAACAACACAGACCTTTGGGCGAAATGCAAGCAGTTACCCATAGCGACAGAAATAAAGATGGATTGGCCATACCCTTCGCAAGGCTCCCACAGAACTATGTAAGCAAGCGCTCGGATGGAACCCGCAAGGTAGCAAAAAGAATGGACGCCCTAGATGCACTTGGAAGCGGACACTCGAGAAGGAACTTACGTCTACAGGGAAATCTTTTAAGGAGGTCAAGGTCATCGCGAAGGATCGTAGCCGATGGAAACGTTTTGTAGAGGCTCTATGTCCCACTGGGGATAACAGAAATTTGGAGAGAGATAGGGATGTTTCAGAGCAGTTCGAAAAAAACCAAAAGTTTAAGATGGATAGTTCAATATTTCGTATTTGGCATTTGCAAGTTTACCAAAGTTGTGAAGCACGGTAACAAATTTGATCAAAATCGGTATAAATAGGTGTTTTTGGTGCCAAAATCATTTGTTTTTGTTTTGTTTATGAAGATGTCGTAATCTTAAGATTTAAATTTCAAGATTTCGTATTTGGCACTTGCAAGTTTTCTAAAGCTCTCAAGCACACAAGTACGAAATTTGCTCAAAATCAGCAAAATAAAGTGTTTTTGGTGAAAAATTTGTTTGTTTTTGTTTTTGAAGTTAAAGTTTGTTTTGAATACAATACCGAATTCGATTGCAATGTGATGGGGAATCCCACAGTCGTCCGCGCACGACTTTTTTTTTGTATGAAATTGTTTGTGTTGCTTATTTTGATTTTATTAATTTTTTCAAAAATATTAAAAACTATTTTAAAACTAAATTAAAAAAGAACAACTATAATAATCATGTTACTTATGCAGCAAATTTCTTAAGAAATCTATATTATTTTTTGCTCTCCTGGGACTTCTATAGATCTACTTTAAATAATGTGTGGCGCAAAAAAAAAAACGAATAAATTAAATCGAATACATATTCTTCTTCACTTTTCTTAGTAAGAAAAATTTTTTTTTTAAACTGCTCACTTTTGGTAGAAAATTTTAAAAAAAAAGAAGAAATTGTTGATGGCTTGGTGCCCCTTTTGTTGACACGGCTGCGTGGGGCCTCTACCCAGCCGCCCCTGCTCATGTCAGCCATGCAAATGCAGCTACATACAAAGAAAATTTATTCATACATCTGACACATTAAAAGTATTGACTGTATTTATTGAACAATATCTCTGCATATTGATGGCATATTAAGCGTATACAATGAAATAATTAGAAATTGCCAGACGGGGAAAGAACAAAAAAAAATATGGCAACACCGACAACAACATCAATAACAATGACAAGAAATAACAACCAAATGCCAAAAGTTAAGATCAAGGCTGCGACTCTGCAAAACGTTGTTGTTATAATTATATACTATATGTAGTATATTATATGCTATGTTTAAATAATCGAAAAAAAAAAAATTGACAACAGCAAAAACGACAAAAAAAGAAAAATGTTATGATCATTTTATGCTGCTTTTATTTTTTTGGTTCTTGGAAGATGGGATCCCAACTGTACTTAAACTACTGCCAACAAATGAAAGCAAACGTATAGCTGAGTACAGTGGAGATTCGAATGAGACAACTCTGGACTGCGACTTTTGGGATCTAATGTGCTGCTCCAATAAACAGTCATATTTTTTAAATAATCTTAAATTACTGAATTGTTTTAAGATTCTTAGCACATTAAAGTCGGTCAAAGTCCCTTTGTAACAACAAAAAAAAATTCAAATGTAAACAAAATATATGCTAATAGAGAAAAAAAAAAAATTTTTTTAAACCTCAAAAATTTATTATGTAAAAGAGTTCAAAGCTTTTTCTTTAGAAGGGAAGCCCTTAACTACTTAACTTCGAAGACCATCATTCTTTATGATTGTTATTTATAATTATTATTTTTTTTTAATATGCTTTATTTTAATTAAAATAACTATTTTATTGCTTAAAGATTACTTAAATATTTAGTTTACACAGTTGAATCCACACAGCTGTAATAAATAGTTTCCAAAATAATTTCTAATAATAATAATTTCTAATAAATATAATAAGAATATAATTCTATAGTACATGTATACCGAAAAATTAACATTGTCTTAAAACCAAGTGAAAGTAATGACTATTTATTTGCGTTAAGTATTTAAAAAAAAAATAATAATTACTAAAATATTTGTTAAGCAAAATTTAAAGTCATGCGATAATTATAATAAGAAAATGAGAAATGTTTTTTTTTTTTCAAATCAATAATTTGAAAAAACCTAAGTTCAAAGCGTACCAAAAATAAAAGTTTTACACAAAAAATCTTCTCTAATCTTTAGATTTTTACGATTTTGCAATCAAAGTCAAAACCCTCTGCCATTTTATGCAACGTCACGCCAAAACGTTCACTTAAGAAAAAATAGCGTTTTTTTTTTCTTAAGACCTATACGCAGAAAGAAAAATTTCGCACGGAATGACAAAACTTCATATAAAAAACAAAAATCCCCTTTGGGATATCCCATTTGGGATTTTTTTTATATGAAGTTATATTTTTCTTTCTTCGTAAAGGCCTTAAAGCTTTGACTTTTATACAAAAACTTGACCGTTTAGCTAAATACTATCAAACACGATCTCTTATTTAAATCTTAAACTCAGAAATGCTAAATTTTGAAAAAAAAAAGCAAAATACTCTAAGAAATAAGAACCGAAATTTAGAATTTTATTCGTAACCAATCTTGTTAAATTTTTTTAAATTCAATTACTATAACAAAAAAAAAAAATTAAACACTTTTGGTAAAAAAAAAAAAATTGTAATATATTTTTTTAAAGTTTTTCAATATGTTTTCATGCGTTTCAAATTTTTTATGATGTAATAATAATCATATAAATTGGGAAAGCTGAACTCCCCTAGAACTTTTTGGATCTGGTTGAATTCGGGTGACATCGTGCATAGAGTTTATATGTTCGCCAAAGAGCGGTATCCTACTTCTGACATACTCTACTTTTATATTTTGGATGCATTTCCCTTGTACATTATAGAGGTCTATTAAGTTATATTAGTATTTTTACCATAAATTCTTAAGTTTTTTTAAAGCTATAAAAGATTAATCTAGTTTTATAAGCATTACAAATATAATTTACTATACAAAACAATCAATGCATTTCATGTTGTGTTGTTTCACTGTACCCCACATGCATTATTCCAGATAAATACTATTAGGCTGTAGTCCATTGAACTCATTGCACTAGGATGCTTGTCTAGCCTGTTGCTAAGGCCGAGTAATTTCCAGCAAATACCTAAAGAATATCGAAAAAAAAAATAAATAACAAAAACAACAAAACACTTGAAACAATAGCAAAGAGGTCAACGGCCAATAGCAGGCCCAGCAGGCATAGGCACAGGCAAACAGGACCACAACCAGGATAACAGGCGTGCCGTGCCTATGGTAGCAAAGGGCCGACCACTTAAGCGGTCGGTCGGCGCGTCACTTGGCGCGCCAGGATCTGACACGCTGTGAGTTCGATGAAAAATGAGAACAGGAAAAACAATCTTGAACTTAACCTTGGCGTCGGTCGTTGGCCCTGCGTCGTCAGAAATTTCCAGGAACTGTTGCGCCCAAAAAAAAAAAAAAACAAAATAAGAAGAGACAACAACCTGGTAAACAACTGCACCAAAGGGCTAATGACTGCTAGGTAATAGTTTCTTTTGCAGCTTGCAGGCGGTACAGTCGCAACAGCAGCTCTGCAGTCGGCGTCGGCAGCGGCTGACGCATGCGTCAAGGATGCCAGCGCCGGACATGAGTCAGTGCAGAAATATGCCAAGGCAGCGGATAGTACTAGAGGAGACTGTAGCAGTAGCCTGTCCAGCTGCTGCTGCTGCCCAGGCGCTGTTGCTGCTTGGCGTCGACTGCGGCAGCAACTGGTTTGCGGCAGCAGCACCAGCAGCAGCATTGGCAGCGCAGTCAACTGCACTGTACAAAAAAAAATAAAAATAAAATAATAATTGAAAATAAGAACTGTAGCTCATTAATTATAAAACAATTCATTAAATCTATACACATAGATACACACGCACGCACGCACACACACACACACACACACAAACTCGAGCAAATTAATTGATAACGTGTTTTGCATGCGCGCCCGTCAAAATCTGCACACTGTGCGTGTGTGTGTGTAGATAGTATCTATGTGTCTCTATCTGTATCTGCATATGTGTTTGTGTATGTGTGCATCTATGCTTGCGTATTTAAAGTAACGTGATTTTAGCTGATTCTGAAAGTGAATTAACAACACCCCTCGGCTACCATACGAGGGCAGCTTGAAAAGTTTAGGACTTTTTCGAACAGCATTTTTTACTCAACTTAGAAGTTTTTAAAGCAGATACTTTAGAAAACTTGCATAGTTCTGATGACAAGTTCAATCAAATAGAACCCTTGATGTGCTGTTAGCTATCTCTTATCTCCTAAAAAAGTGAACGAAGCATTTTTCATATGCCAAAAAAACTTTCTTTTGAGCTAAAAAACTGAGAAAAATCATAAGCATTTACGTAAAAAATTTTATTTTTTCAAATCCTTCGTAATCATTACATCACAATATAAGTAAGTGAAGTAAAATGATTTTGTTTATAGATTTTTTCCAATGCTCTAGCAGTATTCGGAATGAAATACACTCACACTTTAGCTTGCGTTTGTGAGAGTGGCGCAGTGACGTCACGACGCTTCGACACGTGCATGGGCAATGCGGCTTTGCATGTATGTGAACTGTACTCCCTATATACATGAGATAGGGGCGTGCCAACTACTGTTCCATAGACGAGCCAAGGTTTTTCCAAATATTTTGTATCATCTTTAGAGGTTTTGGCAATACCCATAAAATAGGTGTCTGTTTCAGTGACACAAATCCAGCTCAAGCAATTTTTTAAATTTGAAAACAGAAAGTAGTCATAATGGAGCTGGATTGGGAAATAATGCTATATGGGATAACCGGGATTTTTTGACATATTGTCATGAGCTCCTTTTTCTTGGCCAAAAGCGTGACGATGGTTGCTTCAAATAAATGTTCTGAGTTATATTTGACTTAATGTTAAGAATATTCAAAAATATTTTCGCCGTCACCTTGTTGGCCGGCAGATCCACCTCCTTCGACTCAATGCTTTGACAGCTGCTTGGTCTATGGTGTATTAAAATGGATCCATGCGTCTACGTTTAATTATAACTAACGCGCTTAAAAGAGCTATCTACGGCTTTTGTCAAGTAACATACTTTAATTGGATCAACTTTAAAAGTCATGCCATGCGTTTTTTCTACAATTACTAGGCGATCTGAACTTTCGTCGTTAATTGCACTGGTACGAACAAAATAGAACTCTGTAAACCATTTTATAATGCAGAGTTCCCATATCTAGAGCTTTTGATAATATTTAACTTTTTGTTGCTTACAATTCACAACTTGTTCAAGCAGCTGTATAAGCGTCAAATTTGAATCATTAAAATTTGTGGGATGTTCAGATGCGCTATATTATTTATTAAAGCTTTGCTTAGTTTCGATGAATATATACAATGACAGTACTTAAAGCTAATTCTAAATTTGGCTATCTTTTCAAACTACCCCAAACTTATTGCTGATTCGCTTTTTACGTTTGTCTCTCAATCGTGATGCAATCAATATTTAGAATTTTTTTTTACTGCTCGACCTTGGGGATGCCAAACAAAGCCGTATTCTATACTTAAACACAAAACGCAAAAAATACACACACAAACACACACACACATACAAGTACTTATATAAATAAAAATGGAAAAATAAAATTTTTGCAATAAATAATAAAATTTGGAATGACAAAAAGCGCACAATCTCTAAATGAAATGCGATATGACTTGATGTTGTTGCTATTTTTGGGATGTACGTCTATAATAGAAATTAAGTGTTTTTTTTTCGCATTGATTTGTGTGGAAGATATTCGCTTGATTTTGAGTTGATTTGCATGCATGTAATGAGTCATAAGTTTATGTTTTAGAGAAAGTAAACAATTTCAAGCTAAAACGTAATTCTAGGCTTCTCGCATGTTCTATTATCCTAAAAAAAAAACGCATAAAATACATTTATATCAAAACAACCCAGAAATATGCTAAAAAGCCGCAAAAACAACACGCAAGATCACCAAAAAAAAAAACGAAACGTAAGAGTTTTGGTTTGCGATTTGTTGTTGCTGCTGCTCTTGAACTTGAAAATAGCAGCGCAAATTCCTGGTAAAATTATCATAAATATCAAAGAAATACCAAAAAAAAAATGTATAAAGAAAAAAAAACAGCGAATGCGATATCGCAAAAGAATCAAAGCAAAAAAAAATAAAATAAAAATAAAAAAAAAACAGCCTGAAAGCCAAAGAGAAGGCGTAGTAAAAGCTTCTCATGAAGTGACAGCGCTGATCCGGACTTAACCGAACGGGAATGGAATGGAATATTACGAAATTTGCGACGAAAACAAAAATACAAGCATACATATATATCAAGATACAAACAGACTAAAGTAACTGTCTAAAGTGGCCATCTATTGTTCTGTTTGTCAGTTTGGTATCATCTACATATTTTTAGCCATTATCTGGTAGCCAGCTATTTACCATATACCGCCGCTACCACTCCTCCAACTCCACCTCTTTCACTCTCATCCTTTTGGCCTTGAAAAATTTATTGATTTCACCATATTAATCGTGGTGACGACGTACTACACATAGAACGACATCTTGAGAATTTCAAAACAATCTTAAAAATGCGTGCTTAGCCGAGATAGCTTCAGGCCATGTTTTACATTGGCTCTATGCTTTTACGACATGCCAATGCCCTGCGCTGTAAGCAATAGAAATAAAGTAGATTTGAAAATATTAAACTAAATGGTTTGGTAAAACTGCTTGAATAATAACTAAATTTCAAAATAGTGTTCAAAAATTCTGGAATGCATCAAAAGGTATTCTAATTTATTCAGCCGTGCTGCGGAAAGCGAATCCGAATATTTTATTAGAATTCGAAAATATTAAACCATTTAATGCGGAAAAACTGCTTGGCTTACAATTTAATTTGAAAATACTGTTCAAAAACTGTGGAATGCGTCAAAAGGTATACTAAGCTGTGCTTCGAAAAACGAATCCGAATATTTTATTCGAATTTGAAAATATTAAGCTATTTAATTCGGGAAAACTGCTTGGATTATAATTTAATTTGAAAAGAGTGTTCAAAATTTCTGGAATTCGTCAAAAGGTATTCTAAGTTATTCAGCTATGCTCCGAAAAACGAATCCGAATATTTTATTTGAATTTGAAAATATTCAAACATTTGATTCGGAAAATCTGCTTGGTTTACAATTTAATTTGAAAAAAGTAATTGAAAATTCTAGAATTCATCTAAAGGTACACTAAGTTACTCGGCTATACTCCGGAAAACGAATTCGAATATTTTATTCGAATTTTAAAATATTAAACCATTTAATTCGGGAAAACTGCTTGAATAATAACTTAATTTCAAAATAGTGTTCAAAAATTGTGGAATTCGTCAAAAGGTATTCTAAGTTATTTAGCCGTGCTCCGAATAACGATACGAATATTTTTGATTTGAATTCGAAAATAATAAACCATTTAATTCGGGAAAACTGCTTGGATTATGATTTAATTTGAAAAGAGTGTTCAAAATTTCTGGAATTCGTCAAAAAATATGTATACTAGATTACTCGGCTAAATTACTGCTTCGAAAACGAAACCGAATATTTTATTCGAATTTGAAAATATTTATAATAATAATTCGTGAAAATAAGTTGGATTATAATTTAATTTGGGAAGAGCGTTAAAAAACTCTGGAATTCGTCAAAAAGTATTCGAAGTTATTCGGCCGTGCTCCGGAAATAAATCATCATTCATAGCATTACAACCCTAGGTGGGCAAAAGCTTTCTTCACGATGCCCCTCCATATCACTCGATCCATTGCTTGGACTTCGTAGTTTTGGACCTTCATTTTATTCACATCTGCTAGCACCGCATCTAGCCAACGGTTGGTCTTGCTCGCGTTCCATATTGTGCAGTACAAGCCCGATCTACCGTAGGTGCTGGGACTTGATAAAGTCGCACGATCGTTTCCGGAAATGAATACAAATATTTTATTCGAATTCGTTTGGAAACCATAAGTTTGTTGCTATCAATTTCACCAAAACGAATTTTTTTATTTGAGTTGAATCCGACTACTTTTTTGCAAGTGAAACCAATTCGAGCTTAAAAAGTGCACGTAATTTAAAGGGAAATAATTTTAAAAAATTTCTTTGATATTCTTAAAATTTTATTCGTGCCAATTTCAAGTTAGATATTTATTATTAATTTTTTTTAAATTATTTTTTTCTGAATCAACCGACAAAATAGCAGGCAACTCAATGCGAATTTTTGGCCTACGTTCACATGGTTCATGTCTTGCATAACAAAATGTCCCTGTCTTGCATAAACGGTTCATGTCTTGCATAAAGAAAATTTCCCTTGTAATAAGAATAGCTTGGTCAATCAAAAGATGTAGAGCTGTGTTAACAAAGAGTAAAGGAAATATGAGTAGATAGCTACAGCAAAAAAAAAGTGGAATTGGCAGCACTTAAAAACGAAAACAAACTAAATTTAAACGTTTTTCGTTTTCCGTAGCACGGCCGATAAGCTTTCAAAAAATTAAGCTCAACAAAAGTTAAAGATTTAACTTGTGAAAATTGCGAGCTAATATTATAAGGTAATAACCTTCCGAGAATAAATGCAAGTATGCAGGGTCATGTCACCTTGAACGAAAAATTCACAAAAAAAAATGCAGAGAAATCTGTCTACTAAGATAAGAGTTCATAGTTTGTTCAGATTTGTCTATTTTCAAGAGAATCTTCTTTTCATAATTTTTTAACAAAATTTTTTTAACAAGTAAAATATATTGATTAATAGTTACTATTAAGGAGAATGTAAAGGGTCATAAATCTTGAGGTTTTTTTTTCAATAGGGCTTTTTTGATAAATCACGCGTAAGTTCTGTCAAATTGCCATGTATTTTTTATTCAGTTTTCATTGCCATTTCATCATGGAAAGACTTACTTATTATTACTTATTATATTACAAAAATTCGCGTTCTGTAAAGAATGCTTTTGCGCGCTTAGGCCGTTTTATGGAACCAATGCGATGAACAATTAATTTCACGCTGCGGACCGGTGAATTTTTTCTTTTGGGGCTACGGGAAGTCTAAAGTGTTTTTGGATAAGCCAGCTACGATTGAAGCATTAGAGGCCAACATTACCCGTGTTATTCGAACGCGTCCCCGAAACTTGGAACCTCCGCATGGACGAGCCACGGCGCAGTTGCGGCCAGCGTTTGAAAGGGATTGTCTTTAAAAAGTGAATGGCAAGAATGGTTCTTTGTTTTGATAAAGATTTTCCGATTAATTTGAAATTTTTGTGTTTTTTTGCTTTTAAAAAAAACCTCAAGATTGATGACCCTTTATATGTAATAAAAAGTTGCTAGAAAAATTGCATTTTCATTTAGAGTACATTCTTTACTCTTTTTTAATAAATAGTAATAAAAATGTTGATTCAGGATATAGAAAGTTTAGATTAAAATCTTTAACTCTTGATATAAGACTATGTTCTCCCCATTTATAAATACGTGATTTAAGTAGAATAAAAATGCAAGCTATATTCTCTTTTATATATTTTTAGCAACATTTTTTACTTGGTTTACGAGTATGCATCAACCCAATTCAAGATGCAAATACTTTGCACCGAAATTTTATGAGCTTGTTTTAAGATTACTTTATACTCATGTTAAGAATTTTGTTATCTAAATTTAAGTTCTAAATGCATTTGACATAAGATTAAGTTTAAGAGCATTTTAAATGAGATCATCTTAGGATTTCCGTACTTGCTCCTTAATCTGGACTGGCATTTCTACATGCTTACTTTCAAGCACGAAATACTCAATTTTTTTTCTCAGTGTATGTATTATAGTAAACAGAAATAGAGCGCGTTTTACGAAGATTCCTAAAAAAATTTAAAGCTTTCTAATTTATTACTAGCGAGTTAGTTTTTTAGATAAAACGGAAAACAAATTCAGAACAGAAGTTTAGGAAAGTTTTAGTTTCAGCACATTAAGTTTTTCGGATAATGTTCATATTTGAGCTTTTAAAGTTATAGCAAATATACTGAGAGTAAAAACTAAATGTTTGGCAGTCAAGAGCGCTCGCTTTTCCATAAAAAAAATGTCTTAATTTTTAAGATAAAAATTCTTGTTTCAAGATCTTTTTTTAAGAATTTCTTTATTTGAGAATCCTTAGAAGGTCGTTAAATTTTAAAAGCTTGAAAACGCTTCTTTCTTTTATTTAAGTGTGCTAGAATTGCTTTAGAAAGAAGTGCCCACAAAGTTAATTAGTTCTAATGCTGATGTTCTTAATTTAAGAAAAAATTCTAGAAATTCTAATTTTTTTTTTAAAGAAAATTCGAACTTGAATTAAAATTGGATATACTCAGTAAGCTCTCATTTTTCATAATAAAATTAATTTTCGTGGATCATGGTGGGGCTCCCCTTCAAAACTTCCAAAGTTATAGCAATTACACTGAGAGAAAATCAAAGTTTTGTCTCAAAATGTTTATATTGTTGTGATTAAAATTCTTACTTCAAGAGCGTTTTTTAAGAATTCCTTAATTTGAGAATGTTCAGGATAATTTTTACGAACAAATGATCTTAATTTAAGAGGCTTTAATGAAATTCCTGATTTGAGAGTGTTTAGAATTATTCAAAGACGAAGTGCTCACAACGAGCATTTGCTCTTAAAGGCGCAAACGCAGTTTGAAAAATTTCGCACGAATTTAGGATTTTTTGGGATTTTTTTTTTATATGAATTTTTGTCATTCCGTGCGAAATTTTTCGAACTGCATATGGGCCTTAATGCTAAGAATGTAAGTATTTTTATCTTAATTTAAGGAAAATATCTAGATCTTTTTTTTAAGGACATTCGAATGTAAATTAAGAGTGAATATTTTCAGTAAGCTTTCATTATCCATAAGAAAATTAAAATTATTGGATCATGCTCATATTTGACATATGTTCAGAGCTTCAAAAGTTATAGCAAATAGTGTTTGAATTTCAGATCTCTTCTCCTACTAACTGAAACTATAAACGCGGTGACTGGCTCAAAAATGAATTTAAAATTGTATCAGGAAAACAGAGCCAAACTAAACCATCTAGACCACTAGATCCCTTAGATGGATCCCAGGACATAACAACAGTCCTGGGAACGAAATTGCTGAAAAGCTGGCAAGAAACGGTGCTGCGAACCAATTAATAGGGCCTGAACCCTTTTGTGGTATTGGCAGACATACCATTAAGCAGCTGCTACGAGAAGAGAAGAGATCCAGACGGCAATCAAACTGGATAGGCACGACAGGCTTACGACAGTCGAAGCAGCACCTCGGGTCCTATGATCTGAATGAGTTCAAGAAATCTCCCACTTGGGCAAGAATTCCCTTAGGATACTTACTGGGTTACTTACGGGACACTGCAGGCTAAGGAATCACCTGAGCATGATGGGCATCGTAGATTCTAACACTTGTTGGTTCTGTGAAATGAGGGAGGAGTCCTCCCAACACATACTAACGGAGTGTGACGCTCACGCCAGAAGAAGGGTATCCCTCTTCGGCAACTACAGAATTTCGATGCGCGACGTAAGTGGACTAGAACCATCCCAGATAATTAAATTTATCACCATAATTGGACTGGCCAAGGAGCTCTAGAGCTAGTAGGAGGCACAATAGATCCTAAGGGTCGCAGTGCAGTTTTCCCCTTACAATTATTATTATTATTAACTGAAAAAAAATCAAAAAATATTTTGTAAAAAATAATTGGACATAATGCGTGGTGGATTATACATATATAAAATGCAACTCTGTCTATTTTTCGGGATTCATAAACATTCCGCACTTACGTATGTTAGGTAACTTATTTTGATGAAAAATTTGTAAGAAACATTTCAAATAAATAGCCTAAAAAATAATTTAGAGCCAATTAGCCAAGTTTATCTAATCAGACCAATTCCAATGGTATCTTACCAAGCTCAAATTTTTATTTACATTTCTTGATCTGTTACTGTATCTAAACCAAGAATTTGGAACAGAACTTGATAAGTCTTGTATGCTTGTCTTAAATAAAAAAATAATTATGTTTTGATTTGAATGGTTTCTTAACCTTGAAATAAAAGTATTTAAAAAACACCCAAATATGTGCTCCCATTCCAGCCTTCTTCTTATTGTTGAAATTTAATGCCTTTCTGAAGTGAAGCACAATTTAAACTTATAACTTTAATCATAAAATATTTTTGAAATTTAAGTTGTTTTTTTTCTTGTTTTGTTATTGTTTATATAAGCTTTTGTTCCAAAAAGGGCATTCATTGATGGCGTGAGAGGCTTAAAAAATTGCTGACATTTGCATTTTGACTCCAAACTTTTGCTGTTGCATTTTTCCATTGTTTTTATTTTTAAAGCCCATATTGTATTTACTTACAGACCCTTTTGAACGTGTGAACTTCTGTGGAAATTATTTATTGTTTTTTGGCAAAAAACTGCACCGAAAGAATTTACGTTTTACGTCTAGACGTGAGGAACCGGGTAAGTTTTGAATTCATTGAACCCAAGAAGTCGCAAAAAAAATTTAGATACACTGTGTAAAAACTTTAATAGTACTGTGGCAAGAGTATTATTATTTCGACTATTCATTTTAGAATTAAATATTTAAGATATTTCAAAAGTAACACTGTTCTACACGATTTTTTAAAACAAATAATGCAGATCGATTTATAAGTAAAGGCCCATACGCAGCATGCAAAAATTCCGCACGAAATGTCAAAACTTTTTATAAAAAAAATATCCCCCCATTTGGGATTTTTTTTTCTTTTATGAAGTTTTGACATTTCGTGCGGAATTTTTGCATGCTGCGTATGGGCCTTAAAAAAAAATGTTCCCGAAAATATCGTTTTGAAACAAACAAAAAAAATAAGTATATCTTTCTTTTTTCTTGTTAAAGATAATTTAATTTTTTAATATTTACCCAAAAAATAAATCAACTTTTTTCGTCATATAAAAACAAATGCGTATTCTATTATAAAATTAAGAAATATATTATACAAAAAAAAAATATGTTTTTTGTATACATTTTAATATAAATTTTTTATTCAAATTGCATCATTTCAAAATTATTAAAAAATATTTTTTCTGAGCTACGTTAGTATTTACCTACAAAATAAATCAAATGTTTCATCATATCAATATGTATTCTATTAAATTATATATATATTAAAATTTTTGGCGCCTTTGACAAAAAATATTAAATATTTGTTTCATAACTTTAAAAAAAAAAAATATGTAAAATTTTTCGTTCCATTTTTTTTAACATTGATGCACGCAATCGATTTGATTCATATTCAGACCATATAAAGATGGCATAAAAAGGCGTGTTTAAAAAAAATGCTGATTGACATATTTAAGGAACATACTTACAAAAAAAAAAAATAATAATTTATAAAATTTATTTTTAAAAAAATGTACCGAATAGTTAAAAAAAGAAAAACTCAAGGATTAAAAAAATAGTTCAAAAATCTTCACAACAAAATACAAAGTAAAAAGAATTTTTTTTTTTAATTGTGAAAAACTTTGTGTTGATTAAAAAAATTATGAAGAATATTTTTTTAAAAGATTTTTAGATTAAAAAAAAAATACGCCTAATTTCTTTTTTACGCGGTTTTGAAAAAACAAAGTCTAAAAAAAATTGTTTATGCAATTTCATTCGATTAAGCACGATTAAAAAAAAATATTTTTGATTGAAATTTTAAAGAATATTATTTTCGGTGGTTCGTATCCCCGCAGTAGCACTGGTACATTTGCCTAGCAGTGGCATCGCTGGCTCAAAGACGCTATTTGCTCAAGAAAATCTGTAGGTCCCTGTTCTCTTTGAACAGTTATTAATAGAGATCTCCATGCCACGCCGAGGGGCGACTGACAAAAATTGTCAGTCAGTGAATTATTATATACAAGTAAAGGGTCATCAATCTTGAGGTTTTCTTTCAATACGGTATTTTGGATTATTCACGCGTGAGTACTGTCAAGTGCCATGTGTTTTTAATTCAGTTTTCATTGCCATTTCATCATGGAAAGACTTACACCCCAACAACGTTTACAAATCGTACAATTATATTACGGAAATTCGCGTTCTGTAAAGATTTATTTTTCGGGCGCATAAGCCATTTTATGGAACCAATTCGGTGAAGACTGCACACCAAGATCGTGTGATATCACACCGTTAGACTGTTTCCTTTGAAGTCTAAAGAGTTTGTGGATAAGCCAGCTACGATTGAAGCATTACCCGTGTTATTCGTGAGATACCACTGTTTATGCTCAAACGCGTCTTCGAAAATTGGAACCTCCGCATGAAAATTTGAAAGGGATTATCTTTGAAAAATGAATTTATGCATTTTTGGCCCGACGGCAAATGATACAAGCACTATGCAAGTTTTCGTAAACCGGTGTCTTCGGAGAATACTAAAAACATTCTGGCTAAGCATTATCTCAAACGCTGGCTTATGTGCCAGAGCACAACAAAAGCCAGTGCAGTTGGAGATTCGAAGAAGAAAATGGGGCTGGATCGGCCACATTCTGCGCAGAGGAAGAGGTGATCTAACGAGAATCGCTATTCACTGGAACCCCCAAGGTAGCCGTGGACGAGGAAGACCAGCGAACACCTGGATACGACGGCTAGAGTCGGAAACCCGTGCCACGCGGCTTAGCAGGAATGAATTAAGAAGACTGCCACAAAACAAAACCGAATGAAAGAAATTCGTTGTGGCCCTATAATCCACCTTTGAACTCTAGGAAATATATATATATATATATTTGACCAGCAAAGTGAACACCCCAATAGTTTTTTTTTAAACACTTAATAAAAACTCATGTTTTAACAATACAAAAAGCTAATGTAAGCAGCAAGTCATTTCTCTTAGTGTACTGCTATACATGCTATTATGCAGATTGCATTATGTAATTGGCTTATAGACAGTGTAGAGGAGTGGATCTGTTGTCTAGCTGAAGAAGTGACGTATTCAGCATAATGCTCGATAAAGAACAAATAAATAACAAAAAAAAAAAAAAAAAAACTGCCAACAACAATCTAAGCTCGTAAATATGCGTCTTTCTTTTGTTGTTGGTGTTGCCATTATGAAAAAGTTCATTAAACTGTCAAGTTAGCAACGGGCCAAGAGCGGCAACAACGACGATCTGCTTGAGGATTAGGTGGACGGGCGCGCGGTACGGCGAGGAGTAGCCGGGTATGTAGCAGCAGGCCGGGCTGGGCCAGTTGTTGTTAGGGCCCGGCTGAAACTGAAAACAAAACTGCGACATTTCGTTTTCTGCCGCGCGCGACTTAATTAATTAAGCGACAACAACAACAGCGAAAACAACGTCAAACAGTAATAATATTAATGAAAATAATAATATTAATAAACAACAACAACAACAACATGTAGTGTTCTTTACGCACGCGTCAAAGGGCCCGACTGAGGCTTGAACTGGGTCTGGGTCTGGGTCTGGTCCGAGACTGTTACTGAGATTGGCTTCATTCAACCTGTTGCTGCTGACTCATGGCAGGGCAGCCGTGTGTTATGTTTTGATTTGTTGTTGTTTGTTGTTGTTGCCAGCGACCCTTCTAGACGTGTATCTTATAGATACATTTATGTTTTGCTCAAACAAAGTTCAATGTACAACGAAATCTGTGGGCGTACAATTGCGATCTTTAGTTTATTAGATAGATGCGCTTCGGCTCGAAAAAATTTTAAGTTTTTATGGGTGGTGCGGTTGGGTGGGGGTGTTGGGGAGCTGCTTGGGTGCTATGGCTATCTGAACATTTTACGTTAGGTTGCGATATGTGTACAACCTTGAGTTCGTACACTGACATCGGCAGCGGCGGCAGCAGAGTTGGCAACACGACCACATTCTTGTTAGTGTTGTTGTTGTTGTTGTTATTGTTGTAGCTGTTGTTGAACCAGAGTCAGAGCCAAAGTTCAAGCACCTTTTCCAAGCCAGTTGCTAGCTTAGCATTATGCCGGGGTGGCTTGCTGTTGTTGCTCAGTTTTAGCCCCCTCCCCGAACACACATACACACCCTAGTCTTATGCGCAGCACTAGCATTAAGCTTCCTGACGTTAGGCATAGCGTCTAAGATCGCTCGAGATCGCTGTAGCAGGGGGGCTTTTTGTGCGTCAATTGGTTGGGTACAACAATAAAACCTACATACATACTTAATGCAAATTCTTAAGCAATAATAAATGAAATTTCATTTGATATTCCTTGCCAAAACAACATTGTATAAAGCTACATACATATATACAATACAAAACAAATTGTCACAAACAGGGTATCATCGTCGGCTTTTTTTTGATGAAACTTTGATTAGCCATTAGCAAAACATTTCAGGCTGCGCATGGCGGGAAGAGTGTGCTGGGCAACAACAGGCTCGACCCACAACAACAACAACAACAATAAAACACGCCACACTTGTTTCCAAAAAGCCATCATCCTAGGTATAAACGCTGCCGCCGCCACCTTCAACACCACCGCACCTGTTACCTCTGGAGCGAGCCGCGCCAGTTTGGTCCGAGCACAGCCGAACGCAATCCGGCTGGGGCCCCATAGATTTCCGGATTACGCGCGCGCTGTCATCGCGCCAAGCTACTTGAAATGCAAAAAGCCCGCCAAAAATGGTTCAGCTAGCGTTCTAAGCGTTCAGCTTTTGTGCGCATGACTGAAAGTTCTTTGGGTTTTTTGCCATCTTCTTTCAATGAAGCGCAATCAAGCCGCTCGAGCCCGCTTCAAGCTAAGCTGCTAACCGCCTAACCCCCGCTTACCAGACTTCATTGAAATTTCATAGCAAGTTGTAAAAAAAAAACACCAAAAATAGCTAAGCCGCGTGTTCATTTGGACTGTCAAATGGATAGCAAGTTCCAAGCCGTACCTCAAGCCTCGGCTATGCCCCCACCATTCCGAGAAGTCCATGTTATCTTTTTTTTTTTTTTTTTGACTGTCATGATTTTGCGTGCGTACTCTCAAGTGTTTATGTTTTGATTCTGAAATATTTTCGTATAGTTTTTGCTTTATATTCAAGGTTACTCTTGTTTTCATGTCCATTGACCTATTCTTAGTCTTACAAGCATACGAATTAGCATTAGCCAACACGCATTCATGCGGTGCTCAGCCTGAGCCTTCCAGGAATTAACAGGTTTGTCATTTCCTCACATTTTTGCTCAGTTGCATAGCTCAGCAAAAAAAAAAAAAAAAAGAAGCAAAAATTGAACTCGAATCATGCACATGATCGAACAGAGCACCTTTAATCAGTGCGGAAAAGGAAATCATGTTACCATTGTGTGGTCACCAGTTGTTTACTTCAATCACAGAACAACAACAAGCAAGTCATCATGGCTGGATCGATTCCGGTTGGAAGCGATGGACTAAATGCAACATTTTTTTTTTGCACCAGCTAAATGCGGGACGAAACTGTCTCTGGAATTTTTATCGAGTTCGATCTATTTCATCATCTGGCGTTCTATCTAACTGCATGTGGGTTTTAACTCCAAATTCTTCAAGCAAATTCTTCATGCAAATAAAATTAATTTTTTTTGCAATCGCTTCCAATTCAATGTATCTATATATGTATCTGTGTGTCTATGTATCTGTGTATCTATATGGCTATGTGATTATGTATCTGTGTGTCTATTTGTCTATGTATCTGTGTATCCCATGTATCTCTGTATCTCTGTATCTATGTGCTTATGTATCTGTGTATTGATGTATCTTTGTGTTTATGTATCTATGTATTGATGTA
Organism: Chymomyza costata; assembly: GCA_018150985.1. Lineage (NCBI taxonomy): Eukaryota > Metazoa > Arthropoda > Insecta > Diptera > Drosophilidae > Chymomyza > Chymomyza costata. The sequence continues at coordinate 27,131,996 of JAECWU010000127.1, read as the reverse complement.
TCTATGCACCTATGCATCTATATATCTATGTGTTTGTGTATCTATTTGACTATGTATGTATGTTTAAATGTACCTATTTATCTATTATATGCTTATGTATCTGTGTATTGATGTATCTTTGTGTTCCTGGGTCTATGCATTGATGTATCTATGCACCTATGCATCTATGTATCTATGTGTTTGTGTATCTATTTGACTATGTATATGTATTTATGTATAAATGTACCTATTTATCTATGTATCTATGAATCTATGTATGTATCTGTCTGAGTATATATGTTATATGTATCTATGTATCTATGTATCTATGAATCTATGTATCTATGTATCTATGTATCTATGTATCTATGTATCTATGTATCTATGTATCTATGTATCTATGTATCTATGTATCTATGTATCTATGTATCTATGTATCTATGTATCTATGTATCTATGTATCTATGTATCTATGTATCTATGTATCTATGTATCTATGTATCTATGTATCTATGTATCTATGTATCTATGTATCTATGTATCTATGTATCTATGTATCTATGTATCTATGTATCTATGTATCTATGTATCTATGTATCTATGTATCTATGTATCTATGTATCTATGTATCTATGTATCTATGTATCTATGTATCTATGTATCTATGTATCTATGTATCTATGTATCTATGTATCTATGTATCTATGTATCTATGTATCTATGTATCTATGTATCTATGTATCTATGTATCTATGTATCTATGTATCTATGTATCTATGTATCTATGTATCTATGTATCTATGTATCTATGTATCTATGTATCTATGTATCTATGTATCTATGTATCTATGTATCTATGTATCTATGTATCTATGTATCTATGTATCTATGTATCTATGTATCTATGTATCTATGTATCTATGTATCTATGTATCTATGTATCTATGTATCTATGTATCTATGTATCTATGTATCTATGTATCTATGTATCTATGTATCTATGTATCTATATATCTTTGTATCTATGTACCTATGTATCTATGTATCTACTTATCTAGGTAACTATGCATCTATATATCTATGTATCTATATATCTATCCATGTATCTATCTATCTATGTATCTTTGTATCTATGCATCTATATATGTGCCTAAATCTTTTTATTATCCCATTTTAATAGCTTCTACAGCAGACTTATTTTTAGCAAAACCCGCAAAGAATTTTTTAATATAGAACTAATAACTTGTTTTCGTCATTATAAATACCTAACAAACATTCCATAGTAGACTGAAATACTATACAATTATTATAAAATAAAGCGTTCTTCGTGATTTTTATGCACGGAACCAGCTTTGGAATAATTGCAAATGCTTTAATTTTCTATTAAATACTAGATTAATTTCAAGGCCTTTGTAAGTTCCACTACGCTTAATAAATAAATCAAAGCCCTCACTATGCAAAGTTCACATTTTGAGCACTTTGTTTTTATTGAACTTTCACTGGGCACATGAGTTTATCAGGTGTACAAGGCTTATAATATTTTTATTATTAATTAGCAACTGTGTAAATTCAATTTAAATCAATTTCAATGGAACTGGACTTGCAGCTAAAATAGATTAATCTATTTGTGTGCATTTACTTTGTGCATGCATACAATTACTTCGTACATTTGTTTATAAAAATTACGGCTGGAAATTTTTTTATTGACAAAACGCGCCTTAGTTCATCGAAAAAAAAAAATAAAAAAATAAACTCAATAACAATTAGAAATAATTATTTGAATTTGGTTTTCCCAACAACAAGTTTATCACACGTTACGTCACATAAAATTCCGTGATTACAGAAGTAAGCACACTATGAAAAAAAAATGAGAAAAAAATCAATGGTAGAAATTTTACAAAAATATAAAGATACAATGATACAAAAGTATAAAGATATAAAGTGACGGGGATACATAGACACAAAGACACGATGATACAACCATACAGAGATACAAAGATACATAGATACAAGGATATAATGAAACAAAGATACAAAGATACAAAGATACGAATATGCAAAAGATGCAAAGATACGAAGCTGCAAAGATACAAAATTACAAAGATACAAAGATACTAAGGTACAAAGATACAGAGGTACAAAGATACAAATATACAAAGATACAAAGATGCAAAGATACAAAGATACAATGATACAAAGATACAAAGATATAAAGATACAACGATACAAAGATACAAAGATACAAAGATACAAAGATACAAAGATACAAAGATACAAAGATACAAAGATACAAAGATACAAAGATACAAAGATACAAAGATACGAAGCTGCAAAGATCAAAATTACAAAGATACAAATATACACAGTTATAAAGATACCACTTTACAAAATTTCAAAGATATAAAGAAGCAAAGATACAACGATACAAAGACTTTTTTAATTTATGTGATGCAAACATTAAAAATGTGTTCTATTTAATATTTAAAAAATTTATTATAATTAAAAAAAATTTTATATATAATTTAAATAAACTTTAAATATTTTGTTTAATTTTTTTCAACATTGTTGTAACAAAGCTGTTGATTAATATTTAGACCAAATATAGAAGGGATAAGGAGACGTGTTGAAAAAGAAATATTGACTGACGTATTTAAGGAGTATATATAAAAAATATATATAAAAGTTCATACATCCTTTGAAATGTGTCGGTTAATAAAAAAAAACAGCTTTTATACAAAAATTCGGGTATTTTTTATAAAAAAAGTATTTGTTATAAATTAATTATGTTTTTTTTTTTAAATTAACTAATTATTTTGTAAAAAAATGTTTTAAACCAATGACTCGATCTTTTTTATTATTATAGTTTTTAAAAATTGTGAATTTAGTTTTTTGAATCCCATTTAATTAAGAAAAATGTCTCTTGAACTTGAATGATTTTTAAGCAATAACAACTCTTTGTTGCCATGCGAAAATAAAAATCTCTCAAAGTAGAGTCTCATCTCTGTGTTTTTTTTCGTGCGATTTGCAATTCTACCTCAACCGAAATCTGGAGAGATTTCTGTCCCACCACAATACTACTTATGTATTCATATTTTTATTTTTCATGCATATGTATATCTATATTTGGCATTATGCAAATAACCTTAGTTATAACACAATTCGTTTGGTTCTGTTCTTCACTAAAGTGTATGTTGCAAGAAATCGACAATAGAGGGCGCTCAAGTGACGGCTTCAAAATTTATCGTATATGCGAATGAGAGAACATGACTTTTACTTGGCCCCCAATTTTAAAGTGAATTACAAAATGATTGCAAGTCATGACATATATTAAAAACAATATAGTAACAAAATACATTTTAAATTATAATAATTATACTATATAAAAATAAAAAAAAATTTGGGTTGCGATCATTGCTTGCTGTAAATACGTCGAAGGTCAACTGCATGAAATGCGCGAAACTTCTCCATGCTTTGATTGTGGGACCCAGACCCAAGTCACAGACATTTCGAAATGAGTTTGCAATGTGCCCAAATAAACACCGTAATTAATATACTTATATAGTACATAATAAGTTATATACATGCATAAATATGTGTGCATGTATTTGTTTATATTGGTCGCAAAAACCCGTTTCAACTGAAGCCGTTAAACAAACAGCAGCAACAACAATGAGAGACAATTGTATAATTGGCCAAAAGGGCGCGCGCATTGCGCTAAATCCGCCTCGACGACAGTAAGATACAAAAACAAAAAAAAACAAAAATCTGGTCAAGGTCAGCCTGTGTGTGTGTGCAAGTGATCATAATGTGCGTATACTTGATGTCCCACAGTCTAACTGTATGCATGGTAACGCCCGTTAGTATTGGACTTGACGCTTTCAATATCATATTGGCTTAAATAATATGATGATGATGTTGTTGTTGTTGTTGTTGCTGTTGTTACCACTTGAAAGTTTAAATATTTATATCCATTTGTGAGTAGTATAATACGAGGGCAGGCTGAAAAGTAACTGGTATAGCCATACTAATTTAGTTGAGGGTGACGCCAAGGGATCTTTGTTATTTTTTAAGCCTCAGATGAATAGTCAAAAGTTATTTCGCTAAAAAAATATTTTTATGGTCTTTAACTTAAGGTTTAAAGAGTATGATAAGTTTGAGCAGTCGAAGACTCACGAAGCTATCTAAAATGTTGCAGGGTAACAAAAAAGTCAAAGTAAACATTTGAAAGTTTTTCAAAATTCCTAAGCACTGCATTAAATTCGATTTAAATCGGCTTTCTATATCATATACATAGTACCCATATAGACCGATTGGTCGGAGAATCGTTTTCAGGGCGTAATTTGTATGTGTTAACATGCATAGCGGCCAAAAACTGAGAAAAAAAATGAAGACTCTTCTCTTTTTTTAATTTCCTTGATATTATGTATAATAATACAAGATATCGCTCCTAGTCGGAGCATAGGGCAGACTCTTCTCTGCTTCCTGAATATTACCATCTGGGTAGGTAGAAAAAGTTTGGTTTATGGAATGAAGTGAAGATGATGTGTAAAAACGAAAATTCAATTGAACGAAATATAGCGTTGTGAGTGGAAGGGGCGGTTTCTGGGCGATCCTTATTGTAACTACGTCTTTGGCTTTTGACTTGATACGGCCGTTCTTCAAAAGCTAAACTGCTCAAAACACACTTTCCTTTCGCAGATGACTCCCGTATTTGAAGGAAATCTATTTCCACGAAGCCATTTCCTGAAAGTAATAAAATAAAGGGTGTTTTTTAACAGCGCCCGCATTTCCGAAAGGGATATCTCTGAAACAAGTTGTAACTTTTGACCAATTTAAATTTAATTTTATTCCGTAAGGCCTAACAATGCATCATGGTAAGATTCACACCACAACAACGTCTTCAAATCTTCGAGATTTGAAATCAAAATCAGTGTTCTGTTGTAAAAACTTATTGAGCTCTTGGTACAATTTATGGACCGAATAATCGTCCAAAGAACGTGCTATTCGTCGTGTTCTTGATCATGTACGAACTCATTTGATATTCCACGATGTCTGACCACCAATCAGAATAAGAATAGCACGGTCCGAAGAAAATTTCGCAAAATCCAATCCAAATTTATCGATTCGCAACGTGTTACCGTCAATGGTGATCGATACAGAGCGATGATCAAAGAATATTTGTTTCCAAATTTATGTGACATCGATGTCGAAGAGTTCTGGTTACAACAGGATGGCGCTACGTGCCATACAGCGAACGCAACCATTGAGTTACTGAAAACTCAATTCGGTGAGAAAGCTATTTCAAGCAATGTGCCCACCAACTAGCCTCCGTGGTCGTGTGATTTGACCCCTTTAGACTATTTTCTTTGGGGACACGTCAAGTCGTTGGTTTATGTAGACAAGCCAGCAACAATTGACGACTTGGAAACCAACATTAAACATGTGGTCAAAAATTGGATGCGCTTTGTAACTCTTAGTCGTGGTGGTCACATGCCAGAGATCTTTTTCAAATATTAAATTATATGAAATGATCTATCTAATAAAACCATATTTGGGGTCATTACATTAATTTTTCTATTTGTTTTGTTGAAGTTTGACATCCGGACGCGCTTAAAAAAACACCCTTTATAATATAGTAGCTACAGATCCATATATATTCAAAAAAGCCAAATCCGAAGATTATTGGAACAGGATGCTTTTTAACATCGAATCGGTGCAAAGAATAAAATATTAAATTAAAAAAAAAATTAGATTTTCGTGTTTCGGCCGTTGTTTCTACATGTTTTTGGGGTCCCTAGCACGTCACGTTCTGGTAAAACCTTTTAAAATGACTCGTTTTATGGGGTTCTTAAATGCTTACAAACATAGTTTCTAGAATAAACCAATTACCTTCTAACCTACCCTCGCAAAAATTGTAATGAGCTCATTGTGTATGATGTTTTTTTTTTTTTTTGCTTTTAATTATTGAAATTACTTGAGCTCCTTTCGGTATGCTGGCTCCCCTGGCTCCATAAGTAATATTGGATTGTCTCGTATTGCATAATAAGCCATACAAATAAAACAAACAACTGCGCCCCAGGCAACCCAGTGAGCATTATATTTGTAAATAAATTGACATACTCATTATGCGAGATATACTCTATTACATTTTGGAACAGCAGTTGACAAGGTTTAAGATTTCTTTTTTACATATGAAAGCTAATGCTATCAAAATATTCGCAAAATGATCTTCTACTGCTTCAAATATCAAACAAACCAAATACCAATCGTGTTTGTATATTTTGTGGAACGAGTTTCAGACTTGTCATTCCTTTAATGCTGATCAAATAGACCTGGAACATATATTTTCGGAGCATAAAAACGGAGGACAAACTGTCAAAAAACAAAGTGGTATCTGTCTAGACTGTGTCCGAAATTCAAATACGCTATAATGATAAAATATTAAGAAAAGATTTGTTTTTAGCTTTATTTGAAAAAAAAAATCCTTAAGTCGGAAACTTAAAATAGTTTAAAAAAAATCTAAATTAATTAATTAAATCTTTTTCCATCGCGAAATAAAAATATTTCTAGCTCATTTTAAGAACAAATTTTTGTAATCCGTAGAATGAAACAGACTGCTTTGAGATCAAAAATCTTTTAGTTAAGAATGTTGAAGATTGAAACTAGACCGGAAACCGGTCTAAAATCGTGACAAAAAACTTTTATGCCGATTTTTAATAAATTTAAAATAAAATTTATTTTATTATTTACAATTTGCTTTATATGTTGAAAAAATATTAAAATATTGTAAGCTTAACATATTGAATCAAAGTTTAGATATTATATCTTTACAACTGAGAAATTAAGAGAATAAATTTATAAGTATAAAGTAAAACTTCTTTACTGCTGACTTGAAAATTTAATGGTAAGGAAAACAATGGCAAGAAAAAAAACCTAAATTATGATTGACTGTAGTCATAGCAAAGCCAGACGTCGGGCATAATGAATCGAGAACTTAATGATAAACCATTTAACCAACTTATTGGACTTGTTATCTTAGAAAATACCAGATGCTCCACAAACAATCGTAATAAACTTTTTAACTGAAATTCTTCTAAAACGTAGCATGAAGTCTGATAAAATAATGTAGCTTCAACTCAAACAATATAATTCAACAATTTTTATTAGTCCTTCAAACTAAGATGCTCCAGTAATGATTCCCAACAAAAGGAAAACTTCTTAAAAATAAGAAAGTCTTTCAAAACTTTCATGATGTCTTCCATAAACTTTAAGTGCTTGCTAGCTTACACCTAAAAGAGTATTCATGTTCGTTGCCTCTGTGGCCTAGCTTGGTATATCGCCATGCCACGTGCTTTGCCTGTTTGCGTTTGCAACCCCCATTGCGGTGGCATGTGCTGAGTTGCATCCTTGTTGTCGGAGTTTCGCAACACTGAATTAACGTCTTCTCATTAAAAAATACTTTCCGTTTGCAGCACATTTATAATTGGAGTATACATGAAATTGCGGTCAAGTTGAAGTGCCTTCCAAAACAGGTCCAGCTTGTTGGCCTGTATCTGAGCACTCCAGCTCTGCCTGAGCATATCCTTGCTAGTTTTACCAACGTAGCACATGTGGCTTATGGCTGACTTCATGTTAAGTGACACGTGTCCTTCCAAAACACGGGATGTGTGTACGAACGGCTACACTGAGAAAAAAAAAAAAACGTCGAATAGAATATTCTACTTGTAAAAATTTTTACGAAAATTATTTCTTGATGCAGAACTTTCTTTAAATTTATAACTGATAAAATGTTATCAAATAAATAATTATACTACTGCGACCAAAAAATAAGGTGACATTGCATTTATTTTGAAAAATCTTTATTTACTCGTCCAAATTAAATTCATCGCCTTCAAAGTAATCAGATCTTTTAAATCGGATAGGAAGTGAAGATGCAATGGAATCATGTACGACAATAACGCCTACCGCTGCAAGCAATTTCGTAAAGACGTAACAAAACGCAATCGAAAAATTTTTGGTGAAAAATTTCTTTCGAACAAAAGTGTGATTGAGTAAAAATTTGAACTTTCGTACATGGTTTCATAGCATCTACAGTTCTTACCCAATATTGGAGATACTATTAGGCTCGAAATGTTCGTAAAAGAATTCTCTTCCAGCTCAAAGCTTAAAAAACATTAAGAACAAATTTTTTTATTTATAAAAAGCAAACCAAAAAATTGAAATTTTGAAAAACTGTCTTAAATGTCGAAAGTTTTTTTGACTTTTGTACACTAATTTTGACTTAATCTGTACATATTGTATAACACCGTAAACAGCTCATCAATACCTTTCGATCTAACCTTCGATAAAAAATTTTGTTATTGACGAATAACTGAAAAAAGTGCCCAAAAACGTGTTTTCGAAAAAATCTCAAAAACGGTTCTAAAGAAAAAAAAAAAAAATGTAATTTTCGTATTTCTCGGCCCAAAATTAGCCTAAAAAACACTTTTATAGAAGGTTTACTCGATGACCCTTAATTTGTGAACTAGTGCTATTGAGGAAAAGACTTTGACATTCTGTGGTATTCTAAAAATATACAGGAGTAAACAACTAAATAAAAAATATAATAATACGGAAGAACTTTGGGAAATCGGCAGTAATATCGGGTCTTTTGGGTACAGCTGCAATTTCGCAGCCTTCCATTTCTAGCTCCAAGTATACATCTGATAAGCTTAGCATACCCCCAATTATCTGTGGGGCTCAGCTTAATTCCAGCCAAACTAAAAAAGGCGAAAATATAAAATTTTTGCAGTTTATGTAGACTTATGTAGACTAAAATATAAAAGTCTTTTTACTTCGTTGGGTGACCAAAATTTGTCACTCGGAACAGTTTTTTTTAACTATTCGAAAATTTTCATATAGCTTTATTTTTTCATTATGAATCGATTAATTTTTTTGAAGTCCAATTTTAAGTTCGGGAGCTATAGCCAAAAATGAGCATGGTGGGGAAGCCCCCTATTTTCAATATTTATTTATGTGATAAAATATGTTACCATACACTCCGACACCTTTTTATATAGCAATTCGAAAATCGACATGAACTTCGGGAGCTATAGCCAAAAATGAGCATGGTGGAGGAGTCCCCTAGTTTCTATATTTTTTTATGTGATAAAATATTTTACTATATACTCCGATTACTTCTTATATCGCGATTCGAAATTCGACATATAGCTTCATTTTTTCATTATCATTTGGTAAACTTTTTTGAAGTCCAATATGAACTTCGGGAGCTATAGCCAAAAATTAGCAAGGTGGAGGAATCCCCTAGTTTCAATATTTATTTATGTGGTTAGATACTGTTTTGCGATATAAATTTCAAAATTTACAACTAAGAAAATACTAGAGTTTTGCTTCGCCATCATATCATTTTGGATGAATGCTCTTAATTTAAAACTAGAAGCTTGTAATACGTGCTTAGAATCATTAATTTGAAAAAAAAACTGCGTAATTTAGCTTTAAGCGCAATAGCTTATCAAAGAACAATTAATAGAAAACTGTCAAAATGCTTTTGTTTAACGAATATCAGGAGAATTGGAAAAAATACTTTACATGATACTTTATTCTTCTTCCGAGCACTTAGCAAAAGCAAGCGCTGAAATTTGTCAAGATACTTATGGCCTCGACTATAAATGTAAAAATTAAAATGACAAAATACTATCTACCAAATAATTAAAATTGCACCAAAATTTTTTCTCAGTGTACTCAAAACGTAGCCTTTGTCATTGTTTTTGTTGGGTGCAAACAAAATATTTATGCATAAAGAGCAGGCGCAGGAGTATGCCAAAAGGCAACCATCCATTCATACTAACACCCAAGCATACATAAACAAACACAACAACAACACACACACGCACTTATATACAAAAAACACATACAGATGTTTATACGCCTTCATAAACTGTTGCGCAAACAATAAATTTGTGCAATTGTAACGCAGCCGGAGACTCCCTAGCGACAGCTGGACAGACAAACCCCAACACACACACACACACACAGTGAGAGAGAGAGAGAGACTCTTTTTCTGGGCCTAGAGCCCAGAGCGATCGGGCCAGTGATGCCATAGTCTGGTCGAAAGGCAATACGTGCGTGTTTCCACGTAGTCTTGCTGGCCGTGATCTGATTTAAATTCCAAGAAGGTTTCATGAACGCCGCCGCGTTGGAGTTCGTGTCAAAGCAACAATAACATCTACATCAACAACACCAATACCAACAACAATAGCCTTTTGTTGTTGTTAATATGGTTTGGTGGTAATCATTACGTGGTAATAGCCGTGGTAATTGTCACGTAGCGCCAGTAATAACAACAATAACAAAAACAACAAGCGGCTAAGGACAATTCCTGGCCCGGCCTCATCGTTGAATTATGGCACTCCAAAAATTACCCATTTCAATTGTGACAAATAGAAATACAAAGAGGCAGACAGGCCTCTCCGAAATGCTCTGCTTGTTTTTGTTTTCTTTGCTTATTGTTCATTTTGTTATTATTTTTTGTACAACCAAGCAGTACAAAATATTTATTAAATAATATACAATATATACGAAAATGCTGTTGGAAAAAAAAAGATTATTAAGAGTTTATTATGCATGTCGTATAAAAATAATCATAAAATAAAATTAGATTGTTTATGCTCACTTAAACGTCTGTGTAAAAATTGTAGCATACTTTTAGGCGTTGGTCATTAAGCCGCTTATTATTATTCGGCGGTGCTGTACCAGAAATCTTTTTCTCTCATTTTGTTAAAAATTGTGTCCACCATGGCAGCTTTAGCTTGACGGCTTTTTTTTAATGGAATTTTTAATAAAAATTGTTGCAAACGTATAGAGTTTTGTGACAAACTTTTGACTGTGTCATATGCCTTAAGGCCGGTTTGCAAGTGCAAAATTCACCACAGTTCAAGAAATGCAAATTAATTACTGCCGTAACGAGCAGTGTGTGCATATAAACGCAAAGTGGTATTTTTTGTTGGATTCTTTTTTTTCAACTGGACAAGTGCTTAATTAAGCAAATTAAAAACAACATGAATTGACGTCAATGTCTCATACTTGCATACATTTTTGTAAGCAAAATTACATAAAATTTTTATGAAAATTTTATTTTATATTACGTCGAAAATTAATTGTTTTAATACTTTGTTTGGAATGTTAGAGCATCAATTAGTTACGGAGCAGCTCACAAAAAGTACTAAATAGTTTATGGCTTTGTAAACAATTTTTCGCAACGATTTTTATTACCAGCCATTTGTTGCTGTTGTTACTGCTAGCGCCACATAGTGTATATGCGCTGGCGCCATTTTACATAAAGCATCAGTAAAATTATAGGACAACACTGTTTCAAATATTTGTCATGTTTCTTCTTGTGCAGTATGAACGAGTCAGCTCAAACATGTTTGATGCAAATACGCTTCCAGTCGAATGCGCTCTCGACAAGTTTGAGTCTGCTTGATGTTCGCACACAAAGCGATATATGATCGAGTGCGATCAGGTTTGAGAGGTAGGTAGGTAGGTAGGAGCGGCAGCTGGCTTAAAAAGCCAGCACACTTAGGCCTTAACTGGCCCGTTGTGAAACCGCATGGATCACTATTTTACACCCTTCTCCTCAGGAAAACTAAAAGGATTCCCATCCTATTGCTACAATGTAACTTGCGATCCTCCTCGGACATATAAACTGTAGCTCCGCTAGGTTATGAGGAAAGTAGTTTCCTAAGTACTTTTTCTTGCGTCTACTGAGAGCCTCACAGGAGCAGAAGAAGTCTTCTACTGACTCAACTTCTTTCTCATCTCTGCAGCTTCTGCAAAAATCGTTGCTCGGAGCGTTCATTCTGGTCGCATGTGTTCCGACAAGCCAGTGTCCGGTGATCGCTCTGAAAACTGCCGAACACTGCGACCGGTTGAGTCCGCAGAGCCTCGCGGATCGTTTTGAGTCGATTTTTGGTCATATTTGGAGGATGATTGTACAATGCGGTGTATTGTACCACATCCTTTGTAATTCTAATCTAAATTTTTCTCTAGTTTGAAGCTTAAAAGTGGCCATTGGCATACGAATATCCTCTTTGTCTGGCAAGAGGATACAGGTCGTGCCCTGTCTGGCCAATTCATCTGCTATCTCGTTGCCTGTTATATTTTGGTGCCCTGGCACCCAAATGAGACTGATAACGAACTGCTGTGCCATCTCTTGAATAGATCTGCGGCAGTTGTTGACTGTCAACGAGTTTGAGGACAGTGCCCGAAGTGACTTGATGGCGGCCTGGCTATCCGAGTATATGTTTATGGCACCGGTTTCCAGGCCGGCATTACGTAAGCAGATCAAAGCCTCGTTAATGGCAAGGACCTCCGCTTGAAAAACGCTACAATGGTTCGGAAGTCGGAAAGACTGCCGAATATTTAGTTCCTCAGAGTTTAGTTTGGGAGGAGATAGATTAGGGATCTTATACTTTTTAGAAAAGAGGATAAGTTCAGTTTTGGCTGGGTTAACACTTAACCCGCTTTGGATTGTCCAGAGTGACAGCTCTTGGAGTTTTAGTGTCATGCGGTCACAAAGGGTTTGTGGGAATTGTCCATTCAGCATTATAACCACATCGTCCGCATAGGCCACAACTTTGCAACCTCCTCCTTCTATGCGACGTAGCAGCGTGTTAACTGCTACGTTCCATAGAAAGGGAGAATGCCCCCACTGTGGGGTGACCCTACTCATGTACCTACAGATAGATGACGTGCCAAGTGAAGAAGTCACTGTTCTGCTCAGTAGCAGCTGGCTGATTAGATTCACTAGACATTCATCTACCTCTAGGCACAGGAGTGCATTCGTTATTGCCCTGGGATCGATGTAGTTGAAAGCACCTTCTATATCCCGGAAGGCAGCAATAGGCAGCAATCCTTGTTGTGCAAGGATTTTTCTACGTTTGATATGACAGAGTGAAGTGCGGTTTCTGTCGATTTGCCCTTGCAATAAGCGTGTTGCGATTCTGATAAAAGTTTGGAGTCGATTGACGTTCTCAGGTATAACCCTATCAATCTTTCCAAGGTTTTTAAAAGAAACGACGACAAGCTTATTGGTCTGAGATCTTTTGGGACTGTGTGTGATGTTTTGCCCGCCTTGGGTATAAAGACCACTTTGGACGTTGGCCATGAACATGGGATTTGGCATAGCGCAGTAATGTAATTAAAAACGGGCTTTTAGCCACAGGACTACCAGGTCCCCCCCGTGTTGCAACTGGGCTGGTATTATCCGATCGGGACCTGGAGATTTGTATGGGTCAAAACTATTTATGGCCCATTTGATGTTGGAGTCTGTTATAATTTCATCCAACACGTTTACCGGAAAGTGGAAGAGGTGATACGTTGGAGCAACTGTTGTGTTGCCCGGGAAGTGCGTTTCCAAGAGTAACTTTAGTGATTCTTCACTGGAATCTGTCCAGGAGTCTTCAGGTTTCTTTAGATAGCCCAGATTATTGGGCGATTATGAGAGTAATCTACGAAGCCTAGCGGCATCCGAAGAAGATTCCATTTCAGAGCAGAACCTTCTCCACTCATCTCGCTTTGAATGAATTCCTGGCTTTTCTAAGGCGTGCCTTAAATTTGGTGATTTTTTTTATCAAAGTAGGTGTAGTGTATCGTGCCATATTTTTCCACACAACATTTCGTCTAACTTAATCTAATAGGCATTGCTTTCTGGGTCATTATAAGTATAACGATAGAAATTATTTCATTAAACCTAAAATATTTTGTATATTAAGTACTGCATTAATTTCTAAAAAAAAAAAATGTCCAAACAATTGGAGAAGCTGCTTAACGATGGTGTGCCAATGAGCCAGGAGCTGAAGAAAGAGCTAGCCAAATATGAAGAGAAGAAGCTTAAGTTTAACAAGGCAGGGGATGAATTGAAAGCTATTCGCCAACTGAAGGAAGAATCGCAGGAGATACTGGCTGAAGGACTTGCCGAGGATGAGATTCAATTTATGCTGACCGGGCAGCTGCATCGCATTCCCAGTGAGGAGCACATAAGGGAAATCCATGAACGTCTTATCGGACCTATAATAACTGCGGAATACAAAAAGTTTGAGTCCAAGCTCGCATTAGGAGAGGAAATGTTCACGCAGAAGCGGCTGGTAGAGAAGACCATTGCTGACATGAACAAGATGCATGCAGAAGGAACTAAAGGAAGCGAGCAAAAGAAATCTAAGCGCTAGATTGACTCGCATTTAAATTATATTTTTTACCCCAGATGTCGTATTTATGTCAATTAACATTTTTCTTTGCTGTTTGTAAATTAATAAAATAAAAAACTTTATGTTAAACTACTTTAACCGCTTTTTTTGAGTCATAAAAGCAGAAAATTTTGATTGAAAGTCCGCTGCCTAAAGTACGACGTCAAGATACTTGGCGCGGCTCTGTACATTGGTTCCCAATCGTGTAGTTGGCTTTGGTAAGTTCGGAAAAAATTATATGTATTGCTGTTGATACCTTACTTTTTGCAGTCAACTTTTTAAATCTGAATAACAATGAATTGCTGACAAGCTTCACAAGCTTTCAGAATTACTATAGACTCCCATAACGCGAATTTGGTAAACAAGCAACAGGGACTACTACGACTTCTGTATATACATGGCCGTAGAGAGAAAATCTGGGCCCGGGGGGAAATGTACCGGCCCCTCTATTACATCTTTAGCTTGAATCATTGTGTTCTGTAAGTACGCCAATAGAAAAAATCTTTCCACAATCCAGGAAATAGGAAAAAAAAGTATCTAAAAAAATTCTGAAAATTTTATTACGCCTGTAATTACACCGTGCCCCTGGACCGGGGGGAACCCCCATTGGAACGTCTGCCCGACACGACATCTGGATGGGTCCCTCCACCGTCCCGACGCTCCCTTGCAACCTAGTGGAAGCGGGCTACTTTAACCAATGAGCTGTTACATTTTTGGGCCATTTTCATGCAGCAACCTTTACAGAGCTACCCCAAAATACTCGGCTTCTTTTTGCAACGATAGGGAATTCTGTTTTTCGTAGGGTGTATAGCACTGCTTGACATTTGGATGGATTCAGGGCAATATTCCAACTGCGAGTACAGCTCTCAAGCGGGTGTTTAACGTGATCCTGAATTCCAGCAGCAGCTTCATACTCACACACTGCAGAGTGGAAGACTGCTACGTCATCAGTGTATTTAGATTTAAGCATTAGGATTAGCTACTTAAGGGTTGGTGAATAAGTGGACCCCTGCTCTCAACGGTGTCTTTAACTTTAATACGAAAGTTTCTGCCCTCTAGGTATGAACGGAGTACGTTGAAGAATGCAGCTGCAAGCAGGATCTTGATTTAAATCAGAAGAACGACTTTCCAAACTGAACTGCTTTTCATCCAATTCTTTTATGTTTATATCTGTTAGTAGAACTTTCTGTAGGAATTTGTGTTTACACTATCAATTGACCCCTGCTAAGGTAACGAAGTTTATCGTTTCTATATATAGTACGTATATAATGTAGCATATCAATCAGCGCTTCGGAGCTCTAGTTCAATCATTCTCCTTCGGGTTCCTTCCAGTGCCATTACTTATCACCCGTTATAGTTCATTTGTTTCGGGTGAGCTGAAATTGATTTCTTTTGAATATCCGTAGCTCAGCACGGACGGAGCACACAACTCAGCACATTTATTGGACACAAGGAAGAGATAAAGAGCAGAATATGAACAGGTCACGTCATTAGTTATTGCGTTGTACAGCATTATTGCTGTTTATGCTGCTCTTTCGAGTTATTGGATACGCTTTTATTTTGCCAAGCATCTTCCTTCGGCACTTTGCTTTCGTTATCCATTCTGGCACAATCAACAGAAAACCAAAACGTCAGCAACTCTGGGCAGCTGTAGCTCCCTAGCATGGCAAGCTGACAGTCTGGGTCTGACAGCTTTATGACCCAGTTAGTTAGTTGGTCAAGTTTTGTTTGCTTTAACAATTTGCGCTTGAAGCAAATACTGCTCTTTAGAAAATTTCCTAGAATTTTTGCCAAAGCTTTATTTGGAGCTGCGCCATGCACGGGACCAGGATGCGACTTTGACATGACCAAGCCAATAAGATTTATGTGCTGCTCATTAACTTGAAATGGAAAATTAATGCCCAAACTACACACAGAGTTTCCATGTGATGAGATTTGTTTGAAAATTGATATGCCGGCCAAAGTTTTAGGCTACTTTCTTTATACTTTGTCCATGATGGCTCATTAGCTTAAGCTTGAAGCCTGTTTGAAGACATTTACACTATGCTACAGCAGCCTATAAATCAAATAACTATTTCGTAATATTTTTCATTAAAATTGCAAAATAACTTTTATTTTTGACTTTAAATTAAAAATTATGAACAATTATGTAATTGTGAATTTTTAATAAAAATGGCGAAATAACTCTTATTTTGAAGTAAAATAAATACAGTGAAACCTGGTTAATTGGGACCTGGATAAGTGAGAAACCTCTATTATTGAGTGTTGCAATGAGGTCCCGGTTCTTTTTCATTAAATTAAAGAATTAGAAGAATTAAAGAATTAATTTGAATTCTAAGACTTTTTCGATGTCTACCTCTATAATTGAGACTCTGTAGCTCAATTACCTGTATAAGTGAGACAAATTAGTGAGGTTTTAAAAACAACGACAAGAGCCGAAGCCACGTACCATCAACTGCGTGTCTGTTGCTTAGCAACGTAGAAAATGTGAGTGTTCATATTTTGTGTTCGTTTACATCAGTGGTCGCCCGTTGTATTACCGCACGGATCTCTGTAACGTTTACCCTTTTTTCTTTATGAAAACTTAGAAGGAACCCCAGCCTGTTGCTACAATATACCCTGCAATCTTCCTAGGGCAACTAGTTTCTAGTCCAGCTAGATTGTGGAGGAAATAGTTTCCCAAATACTTTTTCCTGCGTCTGCTCGGAGCTTCGCAGGAACAGAAGAAGTGCTCTACCGATTCTACCTCTTCCTCATCTTTGCAGCTTCGTCATTGTTCGGAACATTTAGTCTGGCTGCATGTCCCCTTCGCAAAACTTCTTAATAAATTTACTTTCGTCAAGACTCCCTTTTTTTTAGATCCAATTTTTGCTTTCCTTTCCGTGTCTTCTGGTAGTTAGCCTTTATAATATTCTCGTTTTCGTACTCTCTTTTTCTATCTTGAGTCATTGTGTCCAAACCCTTCAAACATCATACTTTACCAATACTCTGCTCATGATGTGAGTTAATAAAGGTGACGCGCATTTTTCTATCTTTTCAAACATTTCTTTTCTATAATCTAAGCTCAACTGAGCATCTTTGCATCCTTTAAATAAGTAAGTCAAGAAGATTTAATTTTTTTTTGCGAATTAATTGAGGTATTCACGCTTTGTGTTGAGGAAAAAATGCACAGGCTATAGCGTGAATCCCTGCTGTTGAGTTTATGTGTTGAGTTGAGGAGTTTTCTTCTTCTTTTCAGAGTTTGTTTACATTTGTAAATTGGTACAATTTACATTAAAAATCAAAAACTTGAACAAAAATGCCGTGTCAAAGCATAAAATCTATTTTAATTAAACCTGTAGCTGAAATAGCTATGTATTACATCGATATGTATTATTTAATTGCTGCGAAAATGATAATTCTAGATAATTATCATGAGGACATGAATGCAATTATGCTCTCGCATCGCGGTGACCACTTCCACATCCCGAAATCAATTGACTGGCGCCAGAACGTGCTCAGTTTCTTGGACGAAACTGATTTGTTCAAATGCCGAGGGTAAGTCCACATTATTGTTACTCTTTTATTTGCTTAAGCTTCAACAACAAGTAATAATGTCTAATTCACTTAATTTCGCACAAAAAAGGCATAACCTCTTTGTACATATTTAAAATTTGGTGCTCATTTTTTTTTAGCGAGTGTATGGCAACTCGTTGTTTTTCATACCACGAAATGGCTAAAAAATGACAAATGGTAGCAGTGCTGAAAATGCCGCAATTAGCGTTTTATGCAACACTTTCTTCTCAACTCAACAGCAAAATGTAGACTAGGGTCTGGCTTGCGGAAAAGTTGAGTTGAGAGTTGAAACGCAGGGTTGTATTTCGCCAAACATTTTCTTTGTAAAAGTGCTCAACTCCTCAACTGCTCTACTCAACACAAGGCGTGAATACCTCAAATGAATTCGCTTTTTATTTACATTTAACATTTTTATTACACATAAAATAATTGTATTTGTAACTGTAATTGTAAATATTCATAGTAATTGTAATTGAAACAGTTAAGTTCGTTGAACTGTAGAACAGCTAAAAATTACATTTATAAATTCAAACTGCGTTTATTTTTTAAATATATTTTCATATTTTTTTTCTTTGCTTTGATGTATTACCTTTTTTCCATTATTTTTTTTTTTTTATTTCATTGTTTGCAATTTTTTTATATGGCCGGCAATACTAAAAAAAAAAAAAAAAAAATGCTGCTGCGCCTGGGCTAAAAATTGAGCCAGACGCTTTTTAATTATTTTAAATATACATTTAACAATTAGATATCTTAATTTGCATATGGGTGGTATGTAAGCAGTCTAGCTTTAAAAACGATCTATTCGATTTTTCGGATTTTTAACTTTTTTATAAAAATAGGTTTTTCGAAAAAATTCGATAATATAACGAGTTATCATAAAAGGACATTTTCTTAATCATATCTTCAAAAGAGTCTTTTTTTTTACTAAGCAATTTTTCGGAGAATTAAATAAAATTTTTAATTTCCAAATTTATAATTAAAATCGATTGCGATAGGTTCCAAGCTCAAAAAATTCCCCAACACGTCGGGATTCCGACATAAGCCCCAAAAATACGCATACAAAATTTTAAGCGAGTTTTCGTGGTCTCAAATAAGCCCATAATTAATTTCTTTTTAGTCTGGTTGTACGACGATTTTTAAAACATATGTTAGGAGATATAGATATAAAGAAAACTTATTTTATAGAGATTTTAAGGTTATTTTTTGTACGTTGAATTCGAATTCAGAGATGGTGGTCTGACCAACGTATCATAAGATAAATTTTTTTTTTGTGGGATCACAACAGATAAACTAAAAATCATTGAAATCGAAGAAATCATTTTTAAAAGTTTCCCGCTTTATAAATATATATATTTTTTTTTTTTTACCCATATACGAGCATATGCATATACATATATAAATTTATTTATATATATATTTTAAATACTTTGCAATAATAAGTGTAACACTTATATGTGTTCATATTCATATTAGTCATTAGGGAAGGGGAGCAAGGACTCTGCCTGAAGCAAAAAAAAAAAAAAAAAAAAAAAAGTATCGTTGACAACCACAGTTTCAGTTTCGTTCGCTTGTGCCGCACGAGACACAACAACAACTTCATCGTGCAGCACAACAACAATCACATGTTCACTCAAGGTACACCACTCCAAGACAAAAGCCATCTACAGTGACTCCGTTTCCATTTCCAGCCGACGCTCTAGTTGTGAGCGTCTGCGTCCTCATAGCCTTGGACTCTCCAAAATGGTATGGCTGGACATGACCGAATTGGCTAGAGCAATGGAATTGCCAGCCACCGAGAGATTTGTTTCGTTCTTAGAGCGTCGTCCAAAGATGCTATAGCTTAGCTTCATGCCCTTGAAGGTATCCATAAAAGCGCGTCTAAAGCTGGCATTCATGAAGCAATAGGTTATCGGATTGCAGCAGCTCGAGGAGTAGGCCAATAGCTGTAGAAAGCTAATGGCTGTATAATCAACATATTCATAGATGACGGGTCCGAAAAACATGGTCATGGTATTGAGTACATAAAGCGGTGTCCAGCAGATGAAGAACTCCAACACTAGCACAAAAAGCATTTTCACCACGCGCTTCTTACTCTCCAAACTCTTGCTCTCATT
The DNA here is from genome assembly GCA_018150985.1 of Chymomyza costata. Classification (NCBI taxonomy): domain Eukaryota; kingdom Metazoa; phylum Arthropoda; class Insecta; order Diptera; family Drosophilidae; genus Chymomyza; species Chymomyza costata. The sequence goes on along the minus strand of JAECWU010000127.1, from coordinate 27,112,105 downwards.
TGATCTAAATGGAAACGAAAAAGCGAAAAAAAGTCTGAAATTTCATAAGACAGTTGGGAGATCTGCGCTTAGCACATTAAAAACTGATAAAAGGTGGCGCAATGACGTCACAAAAATTAAAATTATTAGTTTGCCATGAAAAACAAAAGCTATTGTTATTTTTTTGTATTGATTATCTTTAGGGTGGCCATTTTTGCAACATCTCACGATTTTAATAATCGTTAATAATCTTTCATTTTGATATGACAGCTATGGGTGGGACTCATGATTTTGGAAAGCTCTTAATTAAATTTTAAAAAACAATAAAAGTCATTGTTAAGTGTATAAAATATTTGAATATGTGACGTCACTCGCTGATATAAGCGTAGTCTTCTGTGCTACCTTTTATTTTAAAATACCTCATGGGTTCAGTTTAAGTACAGCTTAGACTTCTGCTACGGCTTTTATATATAATATTCTTACCTGCGTAGTAGACCCGGATCTTTGTTGGTGCGTAGGCTCGGTGTGGATAGGGATTTGCGCCTCTCGCCATCTGTCATATAGGTCTGCTGCTGCTGCTGCTGTTGACGCAGAAAACGCTGCACATTGCTCCCGCGGCTGCAGCATTCAACGCCATTAAAATGCTGCTGCTGATGCTGCTGCTGCTGCTGCTGCTGTTGACGCAAGGACTTCACCGAAGTGCTACGCATGCAATAGAGATGACGGCGACCATCGTAGGAGGTGAGCATCCTGCGCTTGCTATGAGCATAGCCCTCTGCTGCAAGAAATAAAGTTAGTTTAACTCAATTGAAAAAGTTGCTCCTGCTGACCTTGTCAAAACCAATTGCAGTTTTTGCAGCTGGCCAAAATTTTTTGGAAACATACTCTCAGAGTTCAGAGTGTTTTGTCTAGTGTTTGATACTTTGAAAGTTTTTTAACAAACTGCCTGCCTCCCTCAACGCCGGCGGACACTTGCCACAGTGCTGGCCACCACCCACTCTATCGATTTCTGTCAACACAAAACTCTGCCTAAGGAGGCTTAGCAAATCCTTTCAACTGTGCACTTAAATTTTTGTCCAAAGCAATATGTGCCAAAAATCTGCGGTAGCCTGTCCTTCCATATTTACTAAAAAACAGCATAGTTTGCTTCCGCAACCGCAGCCTAGACCAAAACCGAAAACCTCAAATATGGATAAATGGAGTGCATGGTTTAAGCTGATGCCGCTGCTGTTTCTAGTTTGGTGTGAGTGCCAAGTAACAAAGCTAGATGTCCTGTGGTGCTATCTCAGTTTTTTGTTGCATATTTTCCCCTTTAGTGCTACTCTGTGGCAAGCGTTTTTATGATGTGTTGCAACAGGATGCTGCACTGTTTAATGCTACCACTGCCAAGACTGATTATTACTACCAGCCCGAGCGCGACTACGTCATTAGTGATGAGCTGCTGAGTCGCCAGGCTGTGAAACATGAACAGGACTCTGGTCATGTGTCTGATAATGTCTACAGAAACAAACTTATCGGCCTTATCAATCGAATGGCTATGAGAGAACAGAACACTGGGAATAACAGAAAGAAGCCGATGACAGCACGTAAGGACATGAAGATAACTGCAGCTGCTGCTAGGACAAAAATGGACGTTTCATTGCATTTGGTGCGAGGTGTAGAATTGGGAACGATAAATCTTGAGAGAAACATTGCTGCAGACGAGCTTTTGGCTGCAGATGATTATTACTATGCACTCTTAAAGCGGCTAGGTAATCCAAAGGCAGCTGAATGAGGGGAAGAACTGCAGCTGAATTCCTGGCTTTTCTAAGGCGTGCCTTAAATTTGGTAATTTTTTTATCAAAGTAGGTATAGTTTATCGTGCCATATTTTTCCACACAACATTTCGTCTAACTTAACCTAATAGGCATTGCTTTCTGAGTCAACGTATAACGATAGAAATTATTTCATTAAACCTAAAATATTTTGTATATTAAGTACTGCATTAATTTCTAAAAAAAAAAAATGTCCAAACAATTGGAGAAGCTGCTTAACGATGGTGTGCCAATGAGCCAGGAGCTGAAGAAAGAGCTAGCCAAATATGAAGAGAAGAAGCTTAAGTTTAACAAGGCAGGGGAGGAATTGAAAGCTATTCGCCAGCTGAAGGAAGAATCGCAGGAGATACTGGCTGAAGGACTTGCCGAGGATGAGTTTCAATTTATGCTGACCGGGCAGCTGCATCGCATTCCCAGTGAGGAGCACATAAGGGAAATCCATGAACGTCTTATCGGACCTATAATAACTGCGGAATACAAAAAGTTTGAGTGCAAGCTCGCATTAGGAGAGGAAATGTTCACGCAGAAGCGGCTGGTAGAGAAGACCATTGCTGACATGAACAAGATGCATGCAGAAGGAACTAAAGGAAGCGAGAAAAAGAAATCTCAGCGCTAGATTGACTCGCATTTGAATTATATTTTTTTTTACCCCGGATGTCGTATTTATGTCAATTAACATTTTTCTTTGCTGTTTGTAAATTAATAAAATAAAAAACCTTATGTTAAACTACTTTAAAAGCTTTTTTTTAGCCATAAAAGCAGAAAATTTGGATTAAAAGTCCACTGCCTAAGGTATTACGCTGTTGGTTCGTAATCGTGTAGTTGGTTTTAACAAGTTCAAAAGATATTATATATATTGCTGTTGATGGCGTGCGATGAACGCAGGAGGTGGAGCCCCTGGGTTTTAAGGGCAGTTATTGCATGTTAGACTTGTTGCTTAGAGTTTTTCTTTGTAATACAAACGACCGTGCTCCGAAAAACGAAAATGAGTAAATTTTGTTCGTTTTCATTTTTGCGCTCTCTCAACTCCAAGAACTCACATTGTTAACCTTGACGCTATTCAATACATGAAACAAAACTATAAGTTGAGTTACAAATTTTTTCATAGCCCATGCGTGATTACCAACTTTTTTTAAACGGCTTGAGCCTAGATACCATCTTATGACCATAAGCGCTTTCTATATAAGCTCCGCAATACGCAAAATTATAAATTTATTCTAAATACGTAATAACTTTTGATTTGCAACACAAAAATTCCATCCTAACTTCGGGAGTTATTCCTGATATCCTTCCTAAGACCAAAATCGCGTTTACTTGATTTGGGAATACAAAAAAAAAATATATTTCTAGTTAATTAGTTTTGCCCAATCATTTTTTACCTTATCATAATAAAATATTACTCGATTCAGTCTTTACAGATGGTTCCAATGATATCAGAAGTTGGCAAAATTATGTTTTCAACGGCTCAAAGTGCTAAAGTATTAAAGGACTTCGTATCTTTTTTGTATAAAAACGCCGAGTTACAAGCTTTTTAGTTTAATTTCCTTTATATACATTTTGAATTTTGAAATTCTACTTACTCTACATACTTATTTTATATGTGTAGAGATATATCCATTGCATATATTATATAGTAATACAGATGCCGCAATGTAAACTTCTATTATGGCTACAAATATAATCTGTGCTTTCAATTTCAACTTTTGCCGCATTCAAAAACCTCGTTAAATAGTTTGACAGTTCCTGCGAGCCATCTATGCGTAAAAATGCAGAGCGAATCAAATGATACACATTTCACATACGAGGGCTGGCTCAAAAGTAAACAGTCTAGCCCTGAACCATTTTATTTACTTTGTAAGCTGCCAAAGTTTCGACCATCAATTTAAACGATGTTTATAGGATCACTGTACCATTCATAGCAACAAGAGACCTGCAACGTGTATGTACGAGTCAGGTCAAACATGTTTGATGAAAATGTGCTCCCACTCTCAGTTGTATGCGACAAAGCGTTGTATGTTCGAGCGCGATCAGGTATGAGATGCAATATTTTATATTTCAGTTCAAACAGTTGTAGTACAGTTAACGCAGGTTAAAAAATACGTGCTGGAAAAAAATACTTAACGGATGCAACTTTCAGGGATCGTTAGGGACCTTGTTTTAAGTCTAAGACCAGGTTTTCGTATTTGTGGCAATACATGTTGTTTCGGTTTTTGCATGTTTTACTTTTCTTTCAAACTTTGAGTCATGATTTGAAGAAAGAAATTGTTGCCAACATAACATTATCTATCCAACATGACTTTAATAGTTGTAGGTTTATTGGTTCAAGCGCAATGCCTGCTTAAAGTTAAAAGTTGGAAATCATGTTTGGTGTTTTTCGAATAATTTGCAAATATCTCAAAACTGGCAGGTATTTTCGGAAATTTAACCCATATATTTTGTTAAAGTAAATGAAATTATCTACAAAATGAGTACACCATCATTTTTCTACGATTAATAGTTTTCCAGCAATAACTTTCTATTAAATAACACTAGTCGACAAATTTAACACTTTTTTTTTCTCCAGAGATGAGACTTATATTTTATGTTAGGGTAATGTTTCAGCGTTAAAAAACCGTTTTTTTTTTTATCCTCCCATAGCTTGTTTTTTTTTTATGACTATTTTAGTGAAAAATGCCATTTTTCAAAATACGGTTGCACATATGAGGTCATAAAAACTGTACTAATTCGAATTTTTTCATTATTATTTTTTTTTTTCAAAAGAAGAGAGCACAACCTTTCCAAAATGCCCCAAATCATAAAAATTGGAAACCTTTAGATAAAACTACAGCCGAAAGAGTGTGGCCAAAACCCCAAAAAACACAACATTTTGGTGACTTTTTCCACGAATATCGCTATTTCTTTCAGAAAAACTCTTAGACACTTGAAAAGTTAGCTATTTTATGTTATTGGTCATGATATGTAGATGCGATTTCTGTATAGTGTCGATTTTTATGATACAAAATGACTGATTTATTCAATTTTTAGTAAAAATGAAAAAAATACCATTTTTTTCGATAGAATTTTTTTTTGTCACTTTCAACTGCATTTAAGGTCTTGAAAGTGGTTGATTTTTCTATATTGGGAACTTTTACATAAAGAACTAGTCATAACCTTTCAAATAAGTCCTTTTTCATGAAATTCGTACTATCCATTGAACACCAGCAGTTGAAGGAATCATCATGAGAACACGAAACCTCATGATTTCAACAAAAAATATACGAATTTTTCTTTATAATGGTGCTTGCGTTGACAATAATCGGCATTATTGTTTGGATACATTGGAATAATCTACTACACCTTCAATTATTATGATTCCTTAATAAAAACACAAACAAAACTCTCAAATTTAAAACTAAAATCCAACATAAAATTTTTTGGTTCAGTTTCTATGGCCCTTTGCTTACATTTATATCATATTGTTCTTATCCAATATCTCCTAATGCTTTAATAAAACAATAATTACTGATAATAATACTTTTGATTATATATAAAGCTAAGAAATCAACCAACCATCTTTGGACAAAAATTGTTACTTAAAGTGCATTTCTGTTTCTCTTTTGAGCTTCCTATCTGATTCTGGAACTAAAAACCAGCAACATTCACCCAAAATTTTCTGTGTGACAAGTCCTCTAAACTGACCCTCCATACTTCTAATGTCTCAATGAAATCTTTTACCTTGTTGGTCGCTCATTGTACCTAAACTTTCAGAAAAAATGTGAAAATGTGATTTTAAATGATGCATTTTTAGACTCAATGTCGAGCCAATTCTTTCATACCTATAAAGCATTTCAATAATTTACTTAGCATTCGGGCTTTTCATCTTTCTAAGAAATTTTCTGCAACTTCTTCGAAGGAATTCCACGCATACAGTTGATCAGGTGGTAATGTTCTTCAAAATTCGTTACTTTTCATTGCTTTACGAATTTGAGGATCTACGAATATTCCTTTCTTAACTTACAGTTTGCCTTACTTGGGGTCCCATGTTCTAAGTGAGCGATTGCCATATCGTTTCTATTTTTTCCAATTGCCTTAAGTCCGTTTGTTTCAAGGCAAGCACCATTATATACAAAAAATTCGTATATTTTTGGTGAAATCATGAGGTTTCGTGTTCTCATGATGATTCCTTCAACTGCTGGTGTTCAATGGATAGTACGAATTTCATGAAAAAGGACTTATTTGAAAGGTTATGACTAGTTCTTTATGTAAAAGTTCCCAATATAGAAAAATCAACCACTTTCAAGACCTTAAATGCAGTTGAAAGTGACAAAAAAAAATTCTATCGAAAAAAATGGTATTTTTTTCATTTTTACTAAAAATTGAATAAATCAGTCATTTTGTATCATAAAAATCGACACTATACAGAAATCGCATCTACATATCATGACCAATAACATAAAATAGCTAACTTTTCAAGTGTCTAAGAGTTTTTCTGAAAGAAATAGCGATATTCGTGGAAAAAGTCACCAAAATGTTGTGTTTTTTGGGGTTTTGGCCACACTCTTTCGGCTGTAGTTTTATCTAAAGGTTTCCAATTTTTATGATTTGGGGCATTTTGGAAAGGTTGTGCTCTCTTCTTTTGAAAAAAAAAAATAATAATGAAAAAATTCGAATTAGTACAGTTTTTATGACCTCATATGTGCAACCGTATTTTGAAAAATGGCATTTTTCACTAAAATAGTCATAAAAAAAAAACAAGCTATGGGAGGATAAAAAAAAAAAACGGTTTTTTAACGCTGAAACATTACCCTAACATAAAATATAAGTCTCATCTCTGGAGATTTTTCATCGTCGACTAGTGTAATTTGATCAGTTTATCGCATGCGCTCGACATGTTTGATCGCGCACAAGGTGTTGTATGTTTGAGTGCGTTCAGGTATGAGATGCAACATTTTTCATGGCAGTTGGTATGATTGCTGCTGCAGTTTGCAATCAGCTGGACTGCCAAGCGTTCAACTTGCGCTTCTATACCTCAGGCAACCGGACTGCCAACCGAATTAGGTACACAAGTGGTACTGAGCGTATACCGCAGCCGGCTTGACTGCTTATAGCCGGTTCTCAACCGATAAATTCTGACTGTCGACTCAAATCGCTGTATTATAAAAAATTCAAGTCAATGTTTCGGTGGGCATAAAAAAAAAAAAAGATAACCTTTCTAAAAGAGGACCACACAGGCCAGACAGGAGAAGTCAGTGAAAACGTGCGTGTTTGACATGGCCGTAGGGATCTTACGCAAAAGTATTGGAAATATTTTAGACCAATATTTGGAGTTGCCTGGCAGATGTTAGTCGCAATGACCAACAGTCGCCAACAAACTTCAGAGTTTAATCATCTTAAAGCAATGGCTAACTATCAGGGGTGCCACAGATAACAATTTCTTTACAATTCCAATTCTCGGTGCCACAGACACACATTCCAGACAGTTTTAAATCTCTAAAGATTTGAACAGTAGCAACTCTTATCTGCCATTCTCGTAAAAGCGTAAACATTTGAAAGCAATCGTTCGAAAAATGAAATCTCTGTGATTTCTGTGGCATCTACGGATTTTAATACAGATTTGGTTTCAAACCGTAACCGAAATCTCTAGAGATTTATGTGGCACCTCAGTATATTTTTAACTCATCACAAGACAACAGAGATGAAGGATTTTTGGAATTGTACTGACCAACGCTGATTTTGAATAACCATGTCAGAAATCTTAACGATTTTATTGAACAAGAAACTTCTATCATCAGCACATAGTATTCATTGGATAGCAAAAAAGATCCAATGCATCAAGGCATCCAACTAGCCCAATAGAGGTTAGTTGATGTCATAGCCAACACATTCATTTTTGCAAACTTTTAAAACGGTTGAGCTGTAAAATGCATGCTCATTTTGAAGACCTTAAATAGCCTTATTCAAAAACTTCCCAGTCAACTCTCGTACACCACAAACACTGGCTCTACATCTCATTGATTGCTCAATGCGAAACGCTTAGAAATCACATAATTTGTTGTTGCTCTTCATGGCTGATAAATCACACAGAAATTGTCATGTAACAGAGCTGCCTGTAAGCGTTATGGCAATGACTACCAAACATCCTGCACTCCGCCCCCTACCAATAACTACTCGCTCGGTTGCGTCACTAATAGCTCATGCAACGCTTGAATCCCTCTAGCACATTGTTCCTGTTTTCAGCCTACTTGTTTATGCCACAAACTACTAGCAGGGATCACAAGTGTTGGTATTCAGCCATTTTTCACTCATTTCGTGCGTGGCAAGCTTTACCAATTAACTACTGCTCCTTTTTTTGTGGGTTTGCTATTTGAGCAGCGAAAACCCATTACGTTTGTCACTTGAATTCAACGACACCGGAAATGTGCCACTATGGACCACAATTAGAGCTGGTCACGACTGTCGCATACGCAACGACAACTGCTGCAACTTGTGCCTGAAACTGATTTTATAGCCGGAATGTTGACCAACAACTGCAAAGCGTGGGCAACAATTTCAATTTGAAATTTTATAGCAAGCACATTGATGACACACAAGGCCACAATTAAAGGCAAAGAAAAAATAAAATACAATAATAAAATGCCAGGACACCCAAGGGAGCAATAAAGTGTGAGCAGAAGCAAAATGTACAATCATTATTGAATTTAAAAGTATTCCACATACCATAGCAATACTGCTGATGTTGTTGCTGCTGCTGCTGCTGCTGCTGAAAGAGCAGCTCCAGTTCCGCCGCATTGTCAATAGTCTCCATGGCAGCTGCTTGCCGCATATGAAAGCGATACGTTTGCGAAGCATTGGCATGGTAACTGCCACCCACCGGATAGGTAAGTTTAGCGATGCGTGCACTGCCAACGCCATTGCCACTGGACAGGGTGTTGCCAGTGGCATTGCCACAAGTGCCACTGCTGCAGCTTTGACTGCTGCTACTGCTGGGAAAACTTGACGTTATGGTCTCTGGTGCAGTATTCGCTGCAATGCCGCTGCTGCCAAAGATCATGGCGCGCTCGTTGCGCATGCTGACGTAGAGCGTACGGGTGATCAGAAAATAGGTGAAGCTAAGCACGACAAGCGGAAAGACAAGCAGTACGAAATCTAGGAATATGTTGTAGGCGCGCTCGTAGCCCAGTGTGTCGACGGGCCATTGTTCCCGGCACTTGCGTAGACCTGGGGAAAATAAAAAAATTAATGACATATTAACCCGCTAGTTCCCAAATTGTTTTTTTTTCGAGAAAAACATTATTTTCGTGCTGGTTGAATTCATTGTAAGGATGTATTATATTTTATTTATGATAAAACTCTTGAAGGCAATCTCATAGCATTTTCGGCAAATATCCTGTGTTTCTGACTTACATCCAGATTTGCAGGTTTTCTTACCATTTCGTGGAAAAATTGAGGAAACTGTTCAACTCTTGCGTACCGAACTTCTTTAGGTAGCAAAGTAAGTATCCTTTTGACTTGCACCAAGCAAGTGCTTTCTAAGCTCGAAAATTAATTACAGCATCAAGATGCGATGACAATTTATATTTGCGATTACTTTCCATATCTTATCAGAGCATTTTTTACCAACAGGCTCGCAAATAAAGTGTCCAGCACACAAAGTACTAAACGATTTTATTTTTTGCTACTTGTCCCAAGGCCGCCTCTAGACGGGGAAAATTCTTAAACAAAAAAAATGTAGCGAACAAAACATAATTTTGTATTTATTCGTCTATACACTACTACTCATACTACTACTATTTTTTATTTTTTTTTGCTTATTTTTTCACGAAATTTTAACTTTGACTGTCAGTGCTATGCATAGACCCAGACTAATTTTTAGGACTCCCCAAATTTACAAAAAAAACTGAAATCAAGTATATGTATGGGGAAACCCCCAAAAAAATATCAAATTCCGTTTGCCCGTCTAGTTGCGGTCTTGGGCACTAGAGGGTTAAATTTCCGTTTACACAGAAATCTTTCAAGCAGCGAAAGTCTTCAAAACTGACGTGTGTCCTAAGAAACAATTCCAACAGCAAACTGCCAAAAGTTTTTCAACCTTTTCAACAAAAAATACAATTTTCTGGAAACAGTAAATTTTAAATTTTAATGTTTTTTTTTTTTTAAATATTTCAAAATAAAAAAGTATAATTAAATTGTGGAAAACTCAAACTATTTCCAAGCTCAAAAACGGATGCTTTAGGATTCGAGACGCAGTGGGACGTCGATTTGGATTCTTATCCATCAAACTAAGTATCAAATGCTTGCAATAATCTTGTTCCCCAGGTATTTCAGGATTGCTATTAACTATGGCTCGTTGTAATTGAGAACCATTACCAAGGAAAGGCTCTCGTTTGTACAACACATAGTATAGCGTAACACCCAACGACCAACAGTCTACGGCATAGTCATAGCCAGAATTTTTAATCATTTCTGGAGGCATATAGGCTAAGGTACCACATATTAAATGCAAATGGTTTCCATTGTACTGAGTAGCCAAACCGAAATCAGTTATCTTGATGCTCATACCATACTCAAACTTCTTATTGTGACGTACCAAAAGATTCTCAGGCTTGATATCACGATGTATAATATTTTTTGAATGCATATACTGCAATCCATTCGCTACATTTCGCATTATATGAGCAGCTTGAAGTTCTGTAACTCCCCGACGCACTAGTTGCTCTACATCACTGTCCAGCTGTTCCAGCACCAAAAATAAAAAAAATTTTTTTTCAACTGCATACGATAATTTAACTATGTTTGGATGAAACTGCAGCTTCCTGGTTATTGCTAGTTCATTGCAGCTGCTGTTGGGACTCATGCGCAATGGGAATGTGTCAATCATTTTGATAACATAGCGTCCATGATTATAACGCTTTTTGCTGCGTCCCGCAAAAACACACGACATGTTTCCGGAAAAGAGCTTCTCTTTGACTTTAATAAATGTTGTTATGGATGTAGGCAAATCCTTAGTAGAGAAACGTTTGTATTTTTCGACAGACTTGCTTTGTGTCAGCTCTTTCTTACGAATTGGTACACACCGCTGATCTTGCCATCCCAGCTGCTTTAAAAGATTGCGACTGAGTTTATATTGGGTAGATACAAATGTTTCATTGCTGCAGCAACACACAACGATGCAGCCATTCTTCAAGTCCTTAATTGAAAGTATGGGAGTGCCATCGACGAGATAAACATGGCTTATAGCCGATACCAATGGCACTTTAGATGCTAATATTTTATTAATTGCTTCTAGGAATTTCTGAAACTGTGAGTAGTCCCCGCTAGAAACAATCAGCAATGCGCCATGAAAATGTGTGCGTTGATGACGCATTAAAATAACCTTGATGGTCTTGTTTGACTGCTGCTCCGCCAGAACTTTTGTACCAGTGTGGTTGGCTCTGCCGTTGAGTTGCTGCCCGTTTTGGACCAGGACATCTATAGCCATATTGTTCTTATAGTTTGACTGATTATTCACTAATTATGCGACTGCGACCCCAAATCCAATCTTTTATTTCAAAGTAACGTTCGAGTGTCTATACTGTTTTGTTTATGTATGTCGAATACAATGAATATTTTTCTATATGTCAGAAAAGTTAATGTTTATTTGATGAAAAGTTCAAATTTATTGTAGGTGTCAACTGCTGGCGCCATCTAGTGAACTGTGGTGGCGCCATCTTACGTAAAGCATCAATTAAACCATTGTACAACACTGTTTAAGCGACTTAATTTTTAAATGAAGTTTCTTCTTCTTGGTCGGTTAAGATTTTCGCTGCTGCGTACTGGCCTTTAATTGCGCAACATGGCCCTGTGACAACTAAGGCGTCATCGGTTTGTTTGCAAGCGCGAGGTAAAATCTAACTCTTTTTTTTAATTTTCCTAAACCAAGTGTATAAGATCTCAAGAGTAGAGGCAAGTGGGCTGAATTCGGAAGTTGAGTGAATCCGAAAACGCACCCTAACGCATTTCTAAGTTGACATTTGAGTATGAAAGCAAGCGTCAAATAAACGTCACGACTGACGCTAATTTTTGATAATGCTTCGACTCTAGTACAAATGTTTTTCAGTTCAGTATAATTTTTCTAAAAATATTGCTACCTTCAAAGTTTTTGTGTCGCTAAAATTTCAACATTTTCTCGAATGTAAGTATATCCATAAAATTACTTAGACTATATACTGCAAAAATGCTAAAGCGTTCATTTCGATTTTTGCAAGCCACCAGAATGACGCTACTCCGTTTCGAAAAAGTCGATTTGGGGTGAATCCGGAAGCTCGATTTGGGATGAACCCGGAAGTGCCGAGAAGAGCGAAAAAATTATTTTGAATATAATTTCAGCACGGATTTCAACTGTTTTTGTGTCAAAATGCCGGGAACTCACAACAAAAAGCGAAACAAATCTACGTAAAATGGTTCCAAGTTCTGATGATTTGTTGGAAATGCGGAAGGAAGGCAGTGAAAATCGAAAAAAGGAGTATTTTTTCAGACGATTTGCTTTTTTGTTTTTAAAAGCATTTTTTCCTGCCATTTCACTAGGCAACAATTATATTTTTTCCACATTTAATCATTTCATTGTATTAATCAACCATTTCTTTTAACAAAAATAAAGAAATAAAATGTTTGCGATAAAATTTGTGTTTATTTTTATCAACTTGAACACTTCCGGATTCATTCCAAAAAAATCGAAAATCACGAATTTGGCATTTTTTGCTCGAAGATCAATCTACCTGACAAAAAAATCTTCGTATCGATCTGAAATTTTAACACAACATTCAATTTTGAAAAAAAAAGTCACTCCAAAAAAACTACGAAAAAATTCCTCCGAATTCACCCCACTTGCCTCTACTAAAGTGAGGTTGGCTTAAGCGAAAATTGTTGTGTTTCCGAGGCGTATCGTTTCCCCAGGCTTTCATCCCATTCAAAAAGTTTGAGGTATCCACCCACCGTATTCCCCAGACAGTATCCCCTACGATTATAACTTGTTCCGGTCTGAGCATCGCTTTACATCATAGGTAGATATAAAAAACGAAGATTTCTTTGTCACTCCATAAAATCTACAAAAAATTTCTCCGAATTCACCTCTACTAAAGTGAGGTTTGCTTAAGCGCAAAATTGTCGTTTCCCCAGGCTTTCATCTTAGGGTATATACCAAATGGGATTTTTTTTTATATGAAGTTTTGTCATTCCGCGCGAAATTTTTCTAGCTGCGTAGACCCCTTTATTCAAAAAGTTTGAGGTATCCACCCACCGTATTCACCAGACATTACCCCCTACGATTATAACTTGTTCCGGTCTGAGCATCGCTTTACATCCTAGGAAGATATAAAAAATTGAGCCAATTCATCAAAAGCCTCAAAACTTGAACAGATCCTCCGACACGGCTAGCAATAGACAATACTTTGAAGAAAACATAATGAACGCTACTTTTTAATAGAAAAAAAAAAGAATGTTTACCCATATAGGAGTAAGTGCTAAAAAACATCAAACTTTTTGATAAAACTGCCAAAACAAAGCTGGTCACACTTAAAATAGCCAAGAACGGATGTATATAAATGATAACCTTCGCTTACATACCTTGCCGACTGGTGGGAATAAGCTGACTGAATAAAGCAATTGGCGTCATGCAAAGTAGACTTCCAAGCCAAATGAAGCCAATGATCTTGTTGGCATGGTTGATGGTCTGCCAGGTGCGTGAGCGTAGTGGATGGCAAATAGCATAGTAACGTTCGCATGAGATGGCCACCAAGGTCCATGAAGAGACGGCCACGGATGCAGCTGCAAAGAGATAAAATGGCGTATACGTTAAAACAATAGCTAAGAGATATGACTAAGTGAGAAGTGGGCATAATAAATGCCTAGATGCTAAATATTTAATGATTGACATTTGTTAGTTTGACCTGGCCTGACAAGCATAATTAAAATGTTAATCTTAGGTGTTGTTGTTCGGTTCGTTTCTAGTTCCGGCTTGCCTTGTCCTATGGGTTGGCTTTGGCTTACATCAATTTGGTTGCATTACAAATTAGCTACATTTTGGTCAATGGCCAACAACTTTGGTTAAGATGAATAATTTATCAGGCTGCACAGTCCGGGTCACAGAGGTATTTCGTGACCCTTAGGCTGGATTTAATTTATTTAAGCTACTTTTTTGCTGTACTATTTTGTTGTATAAATGTTTTTAGCTTAAAGTCAAGCTACGCGAAATGCTTTACTGGATTTTGTTGTTGGTAATAGTTTCTGATGCCGTTGATGAGATGGCTCTCAAAGGAAGCTTTGGCATGCTTTCCGCTATACTATCTTTTGGTGTGTGTTGTGTGTGTGTTGCTCGTATGAATTTGTTGTCATTCGCATTGCCGCAACTAGTTCGAGACTAACTAGTTACGGACTGGTTCAAAAAAGCATAGTTGCGGTAAATGGTATACGTTTAAACAATCTTTGGACGCGTTTATTATTGCTCATGGAAAGTGATTTGAGACTGCGTTTTATTTATTTTTTTATTTAATTTCTGTAAAGACTAGATGGTTGTTCAATATTTCTAAATCCTTGTATTTGTTGCGAAATTAATTAAATTACATTGGTTAGATTAATTCACCAGTTCACTTTAAACAAAAAATCCTTTCCAAGTAAAATGGCGAGCTTTTATTAATTATAAAAAATGTCTGTTTAGCACTCATTTGCTGTTAAGATGAAAAATTTTTTTTTTCGATTTTTGTTTTTTTCCTAATGTTTACTTATGGTACAAGGGACTTCACCCTTTGCTCCAACTATGAACCTAATCTAGCACACTAACTAAAGTTCATCTCTTGGGATTCATTTCTCAAGTTTTCATCTGATCTGAGCACTAGAAATTCAAACGCGTATATTTTTCCCAAATACGGTTGCGGCGAGCAAGGTTTCTCAAGAACCATTGCTGAAACTTTTTTTTGGGCTGAAAAATTTCAATTTCAAGAGCTCCAAAAATAGGTATTTTTAAAAAATAATCATCACCACGTGCGTACAAATTTTTTTTGTGCCGAATCTTTCGTTCGTGAAATACAAATTTTTTTTATCGACCATTCTCTAAAAATCGTAGCGAGGGATACATACAAAACGATATTTTCATCATTTGTGTTTTTTACCGAAAGCCACCTTAATTTTTTCATTATATAGTAGATACTTTTTTTGACGAATAAGTAACTCTTCGATGAAACTTTCTAAGTATTATTTTTTTTACAAAAATATTTTAATTTTCGATAAACTATTCTCCTAAAATCGTATTTTAAGCGGGGATATATAGAAAAAGTTTTTTTCATATTTTTTTTTTTGTGAAAGCCACCATAATTTTGTTGATTTAATGCTTGTACTTTTTGGACGAATAAGCCACTCTTCGATAAGTATTAATTAAGTATTGAGTTTTATTACTTAGTATTATTTTATTCATAAACATTGATGTTTGACCGATTATGAGTGCTCGCTTATTAAAATCGGCGGGAAAGCTGTAAACTATAGGTATTATTTGCAAAAAGTCGTTATAAAGACAAAGAACAATACTATAGTGTGTTGGGGGGACTCCCGTCAGTTGCTTTCATTTATACTTTTTCAAGGAAATTTGTTTTAAAAAAAATGAATCGCAACTATAAAATGCGCCCAATCCCCGCTGGAATGTGATTTAAGTTTCACTAAATATTTAAAAGTCTACGTAAACAAGAAAAACGCTCCAAAACAAACAGAAACTGCTGCCTTTTGTTTGCTGCAAAAAGATGCAGTTCGCGAAAGATAGCGCCAGCAATGTCGCTAGATGGCGCCAGCAGTAACAACAGCTGCTCTGTTTTGCTGCCACAACCAAAACTAATGTGCAGCAACTTATTTTGGAAGCAAGAAATAGGGCAGATAGACAAAATGGTTGCGCGTCGTTATCAAAGAATATTGAAAATAGTCCTTATAAAAACGTTGTAGGAACAACCAGTCACTTTTTAATTTATTAATATTAATTTGCTTTAATTATGCATATTTCTGTATATATTGTACACTCAGCTCTGCGAATTAAATACAGACACTTTGCCTTTTCCTGCGTCCTGCTGAGACAAAATTTCAATGAATTGTACATTTCGTTTTAAGTAATTGATTAACTATCATTTATTTCAAAAACGATAAATTTCAGATATTTGCGATATTTTTCGCAATATTTCAAAATCCCTTTTTCGTACAAAAATTTGACGACTGCATAGTTACACGTTTGGAGTGGTGCAGTGCTAGTATTTTATCCTGTCAGAAATGTGCAGCTATGTGTGTGTATCCTTATGTTGGTGTGTGTGCAGATGAGCAAAAAAAAAAATTTGGTGCACTGCGCTTTAATCGAAAGCTTTATCACGTATGCTCTGGAAAGCAAACACAAACACAAACAGCTGATTTCACACACACACACACAAAACTGACAGAAATTCAAAAGACAGAAAGGAATCTATCGTGAGAATTTTGGCAGGACAGGTTGCACTCAACTCCCAAATGAATGCACAGGCTCATGCCGTAGCTGGATGGTTGATTAAGCGACGCCAAATTTGTCAAACAGGTAATACTTTGGCAAACGATGTTAAATTGAGGCAATTTTTCGCCTAGGGCTAGTCGAAAAACAGAAGCACTGAAAAAAACCCATGTCTGGAATTTAAAGCTCATTGAAGAGGCAGTGCATAAATTTTGGCTCATTAGGTTTAAGGAATTTTTATCAATAATTGTTTGTGGTTTGACAAAAACTCAAAACTAAAACTTTTTGTGGGTTTTATGCGGGTTAGGCTAAAAGTTTATTCATCTTAATTTATT
Source organism: Chymomyza costata (assembly GCA_018150985.1). NCBI lineage: Eukaryota > Metazoa > Arthropoda > Insecta > Diptera > Drosophilidae > Chymomyza > Chymomyza costata. The sequence continues at coordinate 27,095,513 of JAECWU010000127.1, read as the reverse complement.
TAAAACGAATTGGAACGAGGCTTAAGCCAAAATTAGCAAATTTAAAATGCTCTTGACTAGAAATCCCATTAAAAATAGCCTGTTTGTAAATACACTGAAAAAAAATCAAGCATTTGCCGCTCAAAAGCAAGCAAGAATTTTAGTGGTCAAAATGCAGTATAAAATTCTTATTTCAAGAGCGTTTTTTATAGGCAGCAATTCCTAATTTGAGCATGTTCAGTTTTATTTTAAGAAGAGCTCTGAAAGAACATAACGCATCCTCTAGTAATGGGTAAGTAGTGTAGCGCTAGCGATTTCAGTAGGCATCATGTCTTGATTTCTATCTTATAAATAAATATCGTAGGCGGTAGGCAATCGCCACCAACCTGTTTACCAGTAGACAGCGGCATCGGTACTTACGCTGTTGTATACTAGTAGGCAGCGTAGTCGAATTCCGTGTCAACTTCGAAAGCTACAAGTAACAAACTATGTAAGCACTTACTAGAGGCCAATCGCCACCAGCCGTACTATACTACTCTATCTAAAATAGATACTCTTAGTGAGAATCATTAATCTTAAAGCTCTGATTGTTGAGTTGGCAACTTTGGAAGCTAAAAATGCTCAACAATCCTTACTAGAGGACAATCGCTACCTGTCGTACTAGAGGCTACTTATTGTAAGAGAATTATTTGTCTGAATGCTTCGATAGAGAATATTTTATTCTTAATTTAATGAATAAAGCCAATATGTATTTTATTGAAATAATTTGGCAGCTTTGGAAGCTACAAGTGACAAACTATGTAAGCACTTACTAGAGCACAATCGCCACCAGCCGAACTAGAGGATACTCTTAGTTTGATTATTAATAATAATGCGCTTTGAAAGCTACAAGTGACCAACGACGTAAATCTTTACTAGAGGACAATCGCCACCTGCCGTACTAGAGGCTATTTATTGTAAGAGAATCAATGGTTGTAATGCTTTGATTAAGAGTATTTCCTTCTTAATTTAAGGAATAAAAGAATATTTACTTTATTGAAATGAATTGGCAACTTTGGAAGGTGATAAACTATGTAAGCACGTACTAGAGGGTAATCTCCACTAGTCATACCAGAGGGTGCTAATTGTAAGAATTTTTTACGGAATATATATAATTTTCATATTATTGAAATTAGTTGGCAACTTTGGGTGTTACGGCCTAATTGAAAACCTTTATACTTTTTCAAGGGAATTTTTATTACTACTATTTCTGCATCGAGGTGTCAAAAGATATCTTTTAAATTTCAGCTTTATAAAACTTTTTTTTACTTTTCGTACAAACATATGTTCATTTAATACAAAAAGTAACAAAAAAAATGTTGATAAATGATTAAACTAAGAAAATAATCTTAAGTTAAAATTTGAAAAGAACAAATAGTGTTAAAATATTAAAACAGTGCTGCTTTTTTTTTTATGAAAACAATATGCCATTTACGTAAGATTGCGCCTGCAATGCTAGGTGGCGCCAGTGGTAACAACAGCTGCTCTGCTTTGCCGCCTCAAACAAAACTAATGTGCAGCAACTTATGGCAGGTAAAAATAACTGGTTGCGTGTCGAATTCAAAGAATAACAAAATAGTTCTAAGAACGATGAAGAAACAGCCGGTGACGAATATAGATAATTTTTATGCTATTGAAATTAGTTGGCAACTTTGGGTGTAGCCTTTTAAAAGATTATTGTTAGCTTTTGGGAATACTATCCTCCTTGTATCCGCATAAGTAAGCTAATCATTTTTAATGTAAACTTTAAACCTTTAATCATAATATAATGTTTGAATAAAGTGTATATAATAGTCGTGATGTTCCGCGACTGAAACCGACTAACTTGATTATGATTAAAAATTCTTTGCGTGGCAAATTTTATTATCCGGTATTTCAGACCGTATCGTGCTCAGCAACATTTTTTTATGATTATGCGTTGCAGTTCTCGTTGCCCGGATTCATGGCCGCATTCTTTAAAATTTTTATCTTTTATTTAAAATATTTTGCCTGAGCATGCAATGTTAAGACTTTAAAATTTTTGTATTCTTAATACTATTTTTTAACAAAATTAAACGAGCAACACAGATTTGTTTAAAATGAATGTTAGAGGTGACAGAAAAGTTGACCGCTGCCTTATTATTTAAGCGTGTGACGTAAATAGATCAAGTACGTTTTGGTTCATCTTTCAAATAAGCCTTCTAAATATGTATATATGTATCGGCAACCAAAATTACTGCACTGAAAAAAAAAGTCTAGCATGGTTTAGCTGAGACATATAATAATATGTGAACAAGTATTTTCTGGCACAACTATTTTCTTATTAATATTAATTTGGGTAGTTTTTTTAAGCGCATATATAAGTTCCTATAAGTCCTACAAGGACTAGAGGGCCGTAGCAAGAGCTTGCGTTTATAAAAAAAAAAAATAATTCCTCTTTTGGCATAGACTTCATAGACTGTCCAACAAATCAAAATTTGGGAAGTTTGAACTTTATACATATGTGGATTTTGATTCTGAGTGCTAGTTGCTAAAAACCGAATGCCCAAGTGTTCAGAGATAACCTCCAAAAATAGCACACACTTTTACTTTTGAATTTACGCATTTTAATAATATTTTTGTATGTTGTCGGAGCCACTGAATGCGAATCCGAGGCGCAGAATCGCCCAGCGCGGTGAACTTTCGAGATGACCTTCAAAATACATGTTATTTAAGGTTATGTTGGAACCCTGACGTAATGGGGTTTTTTAAGACTCAGCGGCTCCATCCAATTTTCTAAAACTTTCATTATTTCTCTCAAAATCCATATGACTAAGACTTTCATTATTTCTAGTATCATGGATATGCAAACAGGCTTATTCCTCAAAAATTCCTATAAACACTGCTAAAAAAGTTCTTGGGCGTGAAACGGAAATTTTGGAAAATATCGAAAAAAAATGACATATCAGGTTCTACAAAATGCATTGTTTTTTGTAAGTGGGAAAGAACTTTCGCAGTAAAAATATTGATTGATTAATATTACGGTGTGCTATTTGTCCCTAAATTGAGGTTGAAATTAAAATATTGATATGGAACTTTTTTTTGTGAAAATGTTTAGATAATTGCTATTTTCGTGAATATTTTACCTGTGCAAAAATCCAAAGCTTTCATGACGACTGTTCAGAGTGGTGGTCTTAACCCTCTAATACCCAATAGTGCCTTGAGGCACTTATAGTATTTTTGAAAACAATTTAAAAAGTACAAACTTTTACATCATTCCAATTTTGTTTAGTAGTCTTGAGTTATCAACGATTTGAAAGCTCTTCAAAGCTTTTTTTGATAAGCACAGCACATGTATTTTTTGCGGTTTTTTAGTTCGGTTGCGAGTTGTCAGCAAAAATTGTTTTTTAAAATACCAAAACAAAAAATAAAATCAAAGCCTTAAAATTGCATAAGCGACTTATTTTTGACATATATCCTTAAGGACCTTTTTCAGATTTTCACACCCTACAGTTAAAAGAACAATCCTACATCATTTTAAAGGTCATTTTTGAACTTAGCAGCCGAAAAGTACCTTAGAAAAGTTATGCAACCATTGTTAAAGCAAATATTTTCCAAATGGGCATTAGTTAGGTTAGGGCGGCAGTTGGGACTTGGCGTTCCAACTCACTTAGTCCAAGAATAGGTCCGTTGTGGTACCGCTGGGTGAACCATGCGCCACCCTTCCCCCACTCAGTAGCTGTCCTATATGATCTTAAAATCACATCCATGCGGCGGCCTAAATAAACCTCAAGAGTCTATTCAGAGAGCTCAGCTAAGTCAGTAAAGAAGTATGACTTGGGAAAGCGGAAATTTGTTTTGCACAGTAAAGGGCAGTAACAGAAAAGGTGATCCACCGTCTCTAGCTTCTCCTCATCACAGCAGCTTCTGGGGGCATTAGAGGGTTAACGTTCTTGATTGATCAAGTTAATTCTTAGACCTCAATTCTATTAAGACCCTCAAGCGTAAACTTAAAAACAAAATTTCAAAGCGTTTTTGGAAATATTCAAAATGTTTGGTACAACAAAGTTGCTGATAGATGATGCTGTTCCAGAAGAAGTGAAAAATTACTCAATAATATAGATATAATTAATGCATTTTTAAAACAAAACATTTTTCAAAAATAACATATAACTCAAAAAATAATAAATAAAACTTTTTAAGAGAGCAGCATGTTCAGTTGCTCATTTTCTCTCACTGTACTCACACTGTGGCGGCAATTGTTGAACGAGCTGAGGCTTTGGTTGACAAAATTTAAATAGACAGCAATGTCAGGGGCACAGGTGTATAGGTCAGAGCGGGGGGTCTGCGCCCAAAGGGGAGGCCAATTGCTATTCGCGGGCGGATGGCTTTGACTTGCATGAGCAAAATTGTTAAATAACCCAAGTTCATTAACAAAATTAAATTTAGCTCCATCGCATTTTGGACATGGCTCAATGAGTGGAAGAGGCGTCGCTCGAGAGAGTACGCGGTTAGTGGTTATTTGCCGATGGTTGGCGGTTTTCAGATGGTGGAAACATTTGGCGAGTTGGACACAGAAAGGTCGCAGTTGAAATGTAAATTCTATGCAAATGTTGAAAATAGAAAATTGTCAGAGAGTCTGCAAATAATTGTTGGAAAAGTACAGGCTAATATAATATGCCAAAAAATGCGTCTCAATTGATGAGTGCTCGAACACCTGAATGTGACTGTAGGCGTGTACGTGGGCAAAGTATCTAATTTGACATTGAACATTGGCCTGGGTATGAAATTTTTTGAGTTGGACAACGCAGCCTGCACTGACTGTACTTCTGATTGAAGCATGAGAACGGATATGCTCAATTTGCATTGCGCCCACATACACAAGGGGCGGGGATTACAACCCACGCACAACAGACATGTGAATGCCACATGAGGATGCGACACACACAGCTGACATTTGAAGCTTCATTGTGGGTGCGCGCAGGCAACATTGGGTGTGAAAAAGTCATAGCATACTTTTAGGCAGCACTGTTAATGACTTGTTAAGCTAACAATGTATGTGTAAGTTGACACTGTGGACTTTGTTGCAACTCTAAACGCTTTGATATGCAAATCAAAGGACCAGCGCTGTGCCACAATTATCTAACTCAGATGAATTTCCACAAAAATAAACAATTTTTGAATACAAATTTTAATTCCTAATGTAATTACAGAGTGGACGCAGTACGGACTGCTCTTGTTTCACAGAAATGATTTTGCATCACATTGTTTGGCAGATATTATTAAATGATAATATTTCCAATAATTTTACACATGTTGATTTTTGTTTTTAGCTTTACAACAAAGTGCACACAATGCTGTTTTTATACGGTTTTGTTTAAACACGGTCTAAAAAAAAATGATTTTACATAATTTCACTCGATTTAGCACGATAACAAAAAACTATTTGATTGAAATTTTAAAGCAAAATATTTTTATTAACCTCATATTTTGCATATTTAGTGGGAATTGCGCTTTTTAAGTTATTTTCATATCAGCGAATGTACTATATGTAATTTTTTACACGTTTTTTGTTTCTGAAGCGTAACAACCGTTTAAAAACAAGGTGTAGCTGTTGGTATTGCTGGCGCTGTCTAGCGTGAATTGCACAACAAATGGGCAGCACTGTTTGCTCACAAGCGCTGTGTACACAGTTTTTTTTCGGCCACAAAATATGTAGCAGTTTTTTGTCTCAACGCTTCTCTCGATGCTACGTACTGGCCTTAAAAATCAATTTAAGAAGACGCAAAATTAATTGTTATTTGTAATGTAATTGTTTATGGCTTAGGCATAGGCCTATACGCACTGCGACCAATTTGATCTAAGGGGTGCACACTTTATATTTAGACATTTAGTATGTCGAGGAAATTGACCAGCTCCTTCACAGGGAGCTATTGTAGGTCTACATCTTCTAGTAGGTGTGCACCTAAAATTTTGTGTATTAGTTATTTATAAATTTAACTAAAGCTCTAAATTTATGAATAATTATTTTACTTATTTAGTTTTTTGTCTAAACGCTTTTCACAATGCTGCGTACTGACCTTAAAAATCAATTTATTAAGACGAAAAATGTATAGTTACTTGCAAATTTTACCCTAGCTCTTAATTATGGAAAATGGTAATACTTATTATTATGAGTTATGAATAATTATTTTCGATCCTATGGTTGCCATATGAAATAGTCAAACGACTTGTAGTACAGTGCTTTGGAACTCTAAAGAGCTATCAAACACAAAATTTGTTTAGGATATCTTCATAAACAAGCGAATTACATAATCTCAAAAGTAGGAAAAAACGCCGTTTTTCGGGTAAATAACCTCAAATATCTCAAAATCCTGACGTGATGGGTCAATTCCGGCACCGGATTCGGATTCTACGCAGCAAATTACTTCGGAAATGAAACAACTAAACCATGTTGGTCTGTGTTATCCATCTAACAGTTTAGGTTTTGAGAAAATTGACAGTTTGTACTTTTTACGAAAATTCCTTTTATTTTCATAGTTTTTCTCCGATTTTGATAAACAAACCACTCTTTTTCTTTTTAATCAATCGCATTTTACGAGCCATAAATAAAACCGTATGAAAAAAATTTTGCAAATTTTTAAATTTACGTTCGAAATAGAACTTTTCTCAAAAATTTGTTAAAAATTAGGAACTATTTCATGTGAATGTATAAATAACGACCAAACCGTAAATTTGGCAAAAATATGTTCCAAGTATATTATAATTAATGGTTAATTCAATTATCTACAGTTTGGTAAAAAAAATAATCAAAATCAGTTTAGTACAACTAGCACTACTTGCTTTTAAGTAGAGATACTTTTTGTTGGATTTCGTAAAATGGTTTTCTCGAAATATCTCGAAATCCGTTCTATGAACAAATTTTCTTCACTTCGAAGTGTATATATATCAGTGCTCGCAAAAGACTTTCAAGCCATTTTTTCAACTTTTGGGGAGGGTCCGGACCCGAAAACCAACCCCCCGTGGATCAGCCACTCGTTGTGAGTAAGATTCCAAATACTTCGGTGGCACTTCACTGCCTTTAATACACTTATTTATTTCCCTCTTTTGTAAAATTTGTGCATCTACTTTGCTCGTCATGTATTTTACTTTCAAAATAACTTGCTGCACATTTTGTTTTCAGCGCTAAAAAAGAATAGCTGTTGTTACTGCTGGCGCCATCTAGATGTAAAATGCACAAAAAAAAAAAAAATTGGCAGCACTAGTGCTGCGTACTAGAGTGCAAAATTCTTTTGATTGCGTTTTTATACCCTGTACCTATAGGTACAAAGGGTATACTAGATTTGTGCAATGTATGTAACGGCAAGAAGGAGGCGTGGCAGACCCCAAGTCCTTTATACCAAAATGCTTATCATAACCTCGGGTAGCGATTGAGCCATGTCCGTCTGTCCGTCCGTCTGTCCGTCTGTCCGTCTGTATGAACACCTAGATCTCGGAGACTATAAGAGCTAGAGATACGAAACTTTACCAGCTGATGCACATATTTCCTCAGAAGATCAAGTTTGTTGAATCATGTCAATATCTTTCCCCGTTCCCCCGTAGCAGAGTTTCGCGGTTTTTAGCTAAACCAATTAATATTTTAATCTGAAACTTAACAGAGCGATGCGTTGTGGTTACATGCATCTGTGTGTCAAAAATAAACAAAATCGGACAATTACAACAAAAGTTATAGTCTAAAATGTAAAAATTTCACCTCCCCTTGCCTATAAACTGCGTCAATATTTGACTCTACGTAATAAGAGTAACAAATGACCTAGAACCACCAATTTTGGTAAGCTGATTCATGTGCCTCTAATAAACAAATCCACATCCAAATTTGATCAATGCAGCCCCCCCCCCCCCCCAATCGATTTACCGTGTTTTCCCCCACACCCTTCAACATATCGCCTTGAAACTTACCCCATATACTTTAAATAACTCCTATAACGTAAATTTCGATTTTCATCAAAATCGGTTAAAATTTGCGGAACTTATAGGTATCAATATCGTTTTGCACCAACAAAAAAATGTTCCAATTGGAAATTCTTAGTAAGAATATGCAGGAATAAATTTTTTTTTGAGAAAAAAAGGTACAGGGTATTACACTGTCGGGCACCGCCTCGACTGTATTACATTTTTTTAACCATATTTGTTCTATTTGGTTTGGACAAGCAAAGGGTTGGGGATGAGTTTCCAAATGTTTGTTCCCTGACAATACTAAGTGCTGTACAATTTTCGAGCAAGTGCTTAACACTAGTTTTTTATATAAGATTTTGTTTTCTTTTAGGGCTTTTTGCGTTGCTGCTATCTTAACCCATCCCCCTCCTGCGTACTGGCCTTAAGGGCATAAAAAAGCAAACTGGCGATTTTTCGGCAAGATTTAATTTATTCTCTTTAATTGGTATTCAAATATGTAAGATAAAATAAATATATATATTATACATTTATATATATACGTATAAATCAATAAATAATAAAGAGTTGCAATAAATCAAAAACCCTACACAGAGATTTTTCAACAAATTTTTGGCACATACCCAAATATTTTAATTACTTTAGTATAGCTGCCCAAAATAGCATAGTGAAGTATACTTCACAATAGAACAATTTGTTAAATATAATTGAGCCAACTTTTGCTACAGTTTCATTATATATTAGTTAGCTTGTTTTAAAATTAGTTCATCCAGGCAGAATAATTACAAACGCATACAGCCCAAACCCTGATACAAGTTTATAAAGTATACTAATGAAAGTATTTCAGTATCATTCAGCAAAGAAAAACAATTTCCAGGTGCTTGGCTTTATGTCTTCTCATTTTTAGCTGAGATAATTGCAGCTGTTCTTTTGGAAAACTTTCTGAACAAGTTGCTTGTTTGTTTGCCTCTTTGGTACAAGTATACCCTATAAATAGGAATTGATGAAAGTAGAATTACTTTTAAGTTTGCGCTATAAGCATAAATATAAATTATTAAATCGATTAAATGAAAATTTATTTGTGGTGTATGGGAAAATGGGATGAATTTTTGTTGAAAAGCAATACGTCTATCATAGGGCTTATTAAATCTATCCGATTGTACCTACATACTAATATGTTATAGAAATAAAAAGGATTTTCTGACTATAAAGTTTGCATATTTTTAAATCCAAATATTTCTGTATAAACGCTGATATCTTGCAACTAGAAAACTTTTAGATACTGAAATTTGGAATACTGACCATATGCGACGTGTTTTTTAGTTTTATAAACGCCTAGACCTTGTAGACTATAAGAGTTAGGAGAGTGGACTTCTTATATTGATTTCCAGGAGGCTTTCGACTCAATAGACAGAGTGGCAATATGGCAAGCACTTGCAAGGAAAGGAGTACCACTCAACATCATAGCAATAATAAAAGCGATGTATGATGATGTATAATGATGTATGATGATGTACCGGCCTGGCGGTACTGCACAATGGAAGAAAAAGTGTGCCTTTCCAAACGAACATCGGCCTCTACTCTTCAACATCGTGGTCGATGAGAGAGATATGCAAGTCCAAGCGTGGCATCACGTGGAGCTTCACCAGACACGATGAAGACTTGGGCTACGCGGACGACATCTGTCTGACCTCTCATAGACTATATGACATTCAGACCAAAGTAGATGACCTCGTGAAACTAGCCAGCAGAGTCGGGCTCAAGATTAACGCAACAAAAACAAAAGCAATGCGCTTCCAACACACCAGCCAAGGAAACATCACCGTTGAAGGGAACCCAATCGAGTTCGTCGACAGCTTCCAATACCTTGGCACCATTATCTCCAGTAGTGGTGGTGTTAATAAAGACTTTTCGCATATGGAGAAACGGGCAGTTAAGCTGACGTACAAAACTGCGGAAAAATTGTCCAACAGCTGCAGGCTCTCAGCAACGAGTGCCTGCGAATTATATGCGGGATATTTTGGCCAAACAGAATATCAAATGCAGAACTGTGGCGCATCACTTGTGAGTCCCCTTTCCACCTCTAAATCAGGAAACGTAAATGAACATGGATAGGTCATGCTCTCAGAAAAGAACCAAGCAGCATTATTAGGATGGCACTAGACTGGAATCCGCTAGGAAGCAGACGAGTAGGACGACCAAAAGCAATCTGGCGGCGGACTGCCCTTCAAGAACTGGCGCAGCAAAACATAACATGGGTTACAGCTAAACAAGCAGCGCAAAATAGAGTTCGATGGAAAGCTCTTGTAGAGGTCATAAGCTTTGAAGAGGAGTACAACAGGAAAAAAAAAATATGCACTAACCGACCAAATTTATTTTTTTCTTTTATTACGCGTTTTACTTCCAAACAATTATAAAGAAACAGATTAAATTTGTTCAAGTAAAATGCTTGAAATAAAAATGTATTTCGATTGATACCATACTATCGGAGAAAATCGAAATATGGGATCTTTGAGTAAGGAGCTCAAATTGCCCTTGGGGCACTAATAAAGTTGTGACCTTAAAACTTAAGCTGAGTTTTTATCCCAGCTTCGATTCCTAGTCGAAACCACTTTCTTTTGTTTTTGAGGTTTGTTTGACACAGCGTATCTCAAAGTCGTCTTCAACCAACTTTAATGTCCGCTCCATTTTTTGTTGCTCTTTAAAAAATTTACGCTTAACTAAAAATAAAATGGCATAATTAGCAGCATCTGTATCTACTATAGACCTCGTTAGACAATTAAAGCTATTTTAATTGCCAGCCTTACAAAAGGACCAACAATTTTTTTCGAGCTATCTTAAAGAGCACTAAAGTTAACCGAATATGTCAGAAAATATAATTTATGAAGACATACTTTTTACTGTTCTTGTTCTCGAAGTCTGAATGTGTTGACAAATGAACTTTATTGTTATTTTTTTTTTTTACTTTGTCAAAAACTTTGAACTTTGCCAGAGTTTTTGAATAACAGACATGCACCCGAAATGCCAACCTCCTTCAGTCTAAAGTTAGTTTATTCGACGCCTTTTATCCTAATTAACTATTTTTAATGGATGCTACAACTCTGCGTAAATTAAATTTGTTGCAATATTATTAATGTAGCCGAATTCTGCTAAGTTTGCCATCTGGCAAGCACTCAAGTAAACCAAGTTATTTTAAGTAACCAACAATAACGAGGGCGAGCTAAAAAGTTTGTCGCTTATCAAAAAAGCGACATCATTCTTTTACTTAGTGTGTTTAGCAGTATATGGTTCAGTTTTTTATGTCATGACCAAATCAAATAAGAGGAATCTTGTTCCAAATGGATATATCTTTAAATTTGGAAATAGATAATAGTGACGGGATGTCGAATACAGCGAATATGGTCTTTGCGGAGCTAAGCCGTGGGCATGAGATTTTTTTATGCTTAAATCAACAGTTGAGTTGTTCCGAATAACATTTCCGAGTTATTGTACTGCCTGGTATGAGGTCATCGTTATACCACGAATATTTCTAAAATCCGTTGCATCAACTTATTAGCTAACAGAACGTTCTACTGTTCTATGGCATTTGACGTATAATGATGGATGCCAGCTTTATTCTTAGTTAAGGAATTCCGCATAAAATCATCCTTAAGACGATTAAGTATCGTCCAACACTCAGTCAGCATCAGATGCTTGTCGATGAGTTAACTTAGAGAAATTAATAAAGAGTACGTTCAAAAGACGTATCGTTATCTTTTGTGTGATTTTTTAGATTTTTATGGTAAATTATAACTTTTTTTAAGAAAAAAATTACGACAAAGACAAGTTTAGACGAAAGTCGATTAAATCATCAGATCTTAAAAGCAAGCTCAATGAAAGTAATGTGAGTGAAAGCGAAAATGAATCTCTTGAAGATGATATGCTTAGGTCTGAAGAGAATGAATTTATGGATAATAATGAGTCCCTGTGTTTGGCCATCGATAGCATGTTTGGTAGCATATTGAGTGAGATGAGGGCGTACCAGCGTACCACGAGTGTAATAAAAGTAATGGGAATCAGCCTTTATGAAAAGAGTCGATATTAGTTCTTGGTCCTTCAATAATTCGTCGCATGTGCCAATAGTATGTCAAATGCGGCACAAAAATTTAATTCGAAACTTGTGTGTATCAAAAATATTTGAGAATATTTCTGCCTAAGTAATTAGAATATTAAAAAAAGGCGTTATTGAATGGGAACCATATGTAAAAGAACGGCAATAATTTTTGCTTATTTTTTTTTAGATAAATTAAAATTCGTTATGATTTTATTTGAGTATTTGCATATTAAAATGCTGCTAAAAGGATATAAAATTAAATAAAGGTGTTTTAGCTACAATTTGCCAACGTTTTCTAATATAAATTCAATTCAAGGACGCAAAATACAACGTTCGTCGGTCAGACGCATGCCCAACGAGAGATGGGGAAAGGGGGAAGAGATTCCCCACCAGGCCCGGAATTTTCTCAGGGGCCCGGAGTAATTACTGTCATACAGAACACAATGATTCAAATGTGAAATAGGCCGGTACATTTTCCCCCCGGGCCAGGATTATCTCTCTACGGCCCTGGTCAGAAGTATCGTTATCGTAATCGTTACCAAAAAAATAACGTTATATTTCTAAGATTAAAGCGATCGTAGCACTGCTCCGGAAAACAGTGTTTCTCTCGTAAGATAACTGCACCCCAAGCAATCTCGAACACCTTCATATTTATATGGATTTTTGTGAATTACAATAGTTCTGGCATGGTTAAAACTAACTAAAGAAAGTGATTTTATAACAGGCTGTCAACATTTCTTTGAAAACTGTGACTTAAGGACGCAAAATACAACGTTCGTCGCTTCGACGTGTCGTTATCGTAATCTTTACAAAAAAAACCGTTATTTTTCCAAAGCTAAAGCATTCGAAACAGCGCTCTGGAAAACAGCTTGTATTCTTTTGAGAGTACCTTAGCCCCAAGAAATCTCGCAAAGCTTCACCTTAATATCATTTTTGAACATTACGTGGGTTCTTCTTAACTATTTCTGGCTTGCTCAAAAGTTTTGCTGCAAATTTTTGTTTCACTTTTTACGCTTTTAGTTGCCACATATTTTGTTGCCCCGTGTCAATTACTTGTCAGACTACCCCCGTTTTAATATTTGCCAAAAGTCCTGCCATTAACTTAGTTTAACCAAAAACTTTGCCAAGAAGCTTCAAGTTTGATGGTTTATGCCGATTACTTGCTGCTGCTGGCAAAAGTGCTTAACTTTCCAGTTGAGCATAGTATATTGTTAATTGTATACCAGGAAACCGAAGGGTTAAGTAAGCATGCAACCCAGAGCTTGCTCTGGAGCTGCAAACAGCATCAACTTGCTGGTGGCATAATCAATGTGGCATGCAATCAGCTCGAGTCAGACATAATTTAAAGGCAGAGCTATTTTGCGGCACAGCACACACAACAAGGTTATCAAAACTAGCCAGGCTATCTGCAATTTGGCATTCGGTATCCAGTATCTTTCAGATACATGCAAATGTGGCTACTGTGTAGAGCTAAAATCTCGCAATCTCGATTTGATTGCAGCACAAGGTGGAAAATCAGTAAGTTTGAAATTTGAATGGCAGCTGAAGATACGCCGAAACAAAGTTGTTGCAACCATATTGCTCCTGTTGCATGCACCTGAGGCAGGCAATTAAGCTGTTTAACTTTGCATAAAGTCAAAGGAAAAGTGTGTCATGGGACTTGCAGCATTATTTGTTAGCTGGTAAATAGACTGAAAATTCGTTTAAATGCCAAACAATTTTATGTAACGCAATTATAACTTGCCTGCCTTTCAACTGCTCGGATTTTTGTATATAGTACATATACTTTTATATAAGCACTTTTCTTTGTAAAAAATATGATAACTGTCAGGGCATGCCAATGAGAGTTATGTTTACAAATAAAATTTTTATACCCTGTACCATATGATACAAAGGGTATATTAAGTTTGTGCAAGACGAAAATGTATGTAACATACAGAAGAAAACGTCGGAGATCCCCCAAAGTTACCTAAAGTATGATCAGGATGACTAGAGAAGTCGATATACCCATATCCGTCTGTCCGTTCGTCCATCTGTCCGTCTGTATGAATGCCAAGATCTCAGAGATGGTGAGAGCTAGAGCAACCATACTTTCAGATTAGATCCGTTATTATCCTACGGGAGACAAGTTAATTTTATTTTTTTGATATCGGGGTACTATTATATAGCTCCCATAGGGGTGTTTCAGAGGACCTCGAAAAAAAAACAATAGTTTTAGATGGATAATTCGTTTGTTTTTGAAGTTATCGTAACCAAATTTGGCACTCGAATGTTTTTTATAGTTCCCAAGCACTGTACCAAATTTTATCGGTTGACTATATCATATAGCTCCTATATAGCAGATCGGTCAAAAAAACGTGTTTTGCACAAAATTCGTTGTATTTCGTTTGCTTATGAAGTTATCGTAATCAAAGTTGGCAGTCGGAAGTTTTTTAGAGCTCTGAATCGCTGTTCCAAATTTAATCAAAATCGGTTGACTATATCATATAGCTCCCATAGGACCGATCGGTAAAAAAAGTGTTTGGTACAAAATTCCACTCTTTATTTTTGTTTTTTTTGTTTGCTTATGAAAATATCGTAGCCAAATTTGGCAATTAAAATATATTTTGGAGTTTATAAGCAATATATCGGATTTAATTGCAAAGTGATGGTACAGGGTATCACAAAGTCGTCTGCGCCGGACTTTATCGTACGCCATCTTTTTTTTCGCATTGGTCGGCAATCTTTTTTGAGCATTTTTTTTTTAAATGTGCGTATAATTTCTTTTTGGGGTTGTTAAATAAAAAATTATATTTATTTTTATATGAAGGTACATGTAGTATACCTTATACCCTATTAAAGTCATGTATTATATATTGATAATGATATCCAAATGGGATATCCCAAAAAGGATTTTTTTTATATATGAAGTTTTGTCATTCCATGCAAAAAATTTCGAACTGCGTATGGACCTTAAAATAAAATTAGCTACGAATGTTGTTAGACGTTGAAATAAATATCTTAAGAGATGCAAGATTAAAAGTCAGTCACAATTATCGGGTTTTTTGAAAATAAAGTTTTCCTGGCTTTAAAATATATTTTCTGCATGAAATCAGTCTCATGTATAAAAGTTTAGTTTTACTTTTTGAGGCTACCAGCTCCAAGTCTACTGAGACTCTGTAAATTAAGGGATATATCGACTGAAACCGGCCGACGAGTATTTTCAACCTGCACAAAAAGTATAAATATACTTTATGTGGCCGACCATAAGTATTTCAAAGAAAATGCTAAAAAAAATTAGCTTTATCCTGTTTGAACAACTAAATCACGAGAATCTAGCGTCGATCCTTTCGACCAGCAGATTTTTGCGATTTTTAGCCATAAAGTCGTGAGCCAAAAATTAACAAGACCGAGTAAATATTTATAATATAAAGGTAATATGAAAGTTATAGCCAAAAAAGTTCACAATCGACCTATCCTTGCTTAGTTCCTCAATTTAGTACATAGCCTCATATACCTAGGTCTAATAAACAAGAAACCCCATTAAACTTTTGTCAATCCAAACGCCCTATCAATATATTAAACGTATTTATGCTTCCAAACTTATTAGTACTTTAAACTTACCACACATACGTATTATATATTATTTAATATTATCATTTGGCCTAACTTTCGAACAACATAAAAATTGTTGTAAATTTCCATAATTTATTCTTAAAAAAAAATATGTTAAGCGTGGGAATATTTTCGACGCCCAGTGTGTTTCTTGCATCTGTTTTTTCTCTTAGTTTTTGCTTTATACATTTCTGTATGTGCGTTGGCGTATTCATCAACTTATGTACAGTGAGACCATAAATTATTCGCACACTTTTAAAATGAATTTTGAAAATTTTTTATAATACAATGTGTGTTTTGTGGATATATGTGTATATTCTTTGATACTAGCCTATTTTACATAACTCGCGAGTCTATTGCACCAAAATCTGCCGCAGCGCAGTCGGCTCAAGCACGTTCTAAGTGTATGAAAACTCTCTCTCGTTTTTGCTTGATTGTGGTTCTTGCTCTCTCGTGCGCTTTTGCTTACTGCGATGTTTACTCATACAAATAAATGTTTGTTTGTACGAGTTTAATTATAGCATATATGTGAACTAAGTTACTCGTTTCAGGAATAAACAGTCCAAAGTCGAATCCGTTTTTCTGAGTTTTTCAAAAACCTATATATTTTTCCATTTCTAGCCGAATCCTTATACGCACCATCATTTTCTTAAAAGTGTTCGATTTAAATTTTATACATATTTTTTAAAATTTAAAATTTTTATAGAATTTGTATATCTTTTGTACATATAAAAAAAGTCGCGTAATGTGTTTGTAATATCATAAGTAAAAAAAAAACAAGAGAATGTTCCAAAAGGTCGCGAAAAAAACGTAAAAAATTTGAACAGCTGTTTTCAGAGAATCTTCTAAAATCGACACTGAAAGCTGTACCCGAGATTTCTATTAGTCCGTGCCAGTTCTCGGAACCTAGCCAGCAGTTTCAAAGATTTAAGTCAAGCTGCCATGCAATGAATCTGTAATAACTTCTATTTTTCTGTGACTTTTTTTTAGTTCACTTAAGATTTCTTCTCCAATATGATTATTGTTGTTTATATTTTTAGAACATAAATAAAAAATTTTTTTGTCAATATTCCGCAATTGTTTGACAGTTAAAGAGCTTCAGTCTTAAAATTTAACATAATAGTAGGTTTCAGTAGAAACTTCCTATTATACTTTTATTTTGTTAATTAATTTTGTCTGTCTGAAGAGAAATTTTAAAGTGGTATAATAATTTTCGTTCACACTGTATTTACATACAAGCAGAGTAAAAAACTTGGTTTGTAAATTTTTTTGCATTTCCAACGAAGTCACACGCGTTTTTATATTGGTTCAGCGCTTATAATAATAACAGATTTCCAAAAAAAAAAAAAAAATTAAATTTATTCTCAAATTGGAAATAGCTTGTTTGCGGCATACAAGCAGTTTTGATTGACACATCAAAAATTACATATTTAATGCTGGGTAGCATCAAAAAGTCATACAATTGAATTTTTTTGTCCACACATTTGTGTGTAGTTTGTTTAAAATTGATGCACGTTTTCATATAGCTACCATACAAAAATTGCACCAGTGCTCTTTTTTTTAAAGAGACACAAATAATAAACCTGTGCATTGCATAATTTTCTAACTGTCATGTAGCTCACGGCTCCCGAGTTTTTAGTCAACGCTCATCCAATACCATTTTGTTGATTTTTTCACCATTTCTGGAGTGCTCACATCTGCTATTTTTATGTCAATCGATCTCATATTAACTGTACCAACCTATATTTTACCTTTGTTAACGAAAAAGCTGAATCCCCTAGACTAACCCCTTTCAAACGATGATCAAATATTTTAATGTTTACAAATTCCCTGAACCTAGAACTTTTTTTTTTATTTCCTGTTTAACATCTCTAGGAAGCTTGGGAACTCTACAAGAGCTTTCCATCGAACTCTATTTTGCGCTGTTTGCTTAGCTGTAACACATGTTATGTTTTGCTGCGCCAGTTCTTGAAGGGCAGTCCGCCGCCAGGTTGCTTTTGGTCGTCCTTGGGGCTTTCACTTTGAGCTTAAGCTTTCAAAATACAGAACTTTGCCTTTTTAATTTTTTTTTCAAACATTAACCGAAACTTCTTTTTCTGGAACTGCCCTTGTGCCCTCTTTAATTTAATGAAATCTACAGCTAAGACATATCGATAACTTGAAGATGCAGATGCTAAGGCTGCTTTTAGTGAGAGAGCTTGTCGTGAGAGGAAGAGTGGAATAAAATTGAACCACTGCAATAATTCAAAGAATGAAAAATCATTGGGACCACCTGGTCGACAGTCAAAGCGAATATTCCAGGAAAAAAATTATGCTGTCTATATCGTGGAATCCGTTAATGTCATGTATTATGAGTTGCTTAACCGAGCGAAGTTATTACTGAAGCTCTCTACCAAACATAATTAATGAGATTGAGACGAGCATTGAAGAAACAATGCGCCCATTTTCCTAAATCATATAACTGTGGCGCCAGTCAAAGTATATTAGGAAACACTTGATTGATTTTCACCAGACATTGCCCCAACCATGTACCAATTATTCTGGTAGATGGCACATGGTTTGTCTAAGCAGCGCTTTACATTATATGAATACAGGAAGGTGAAGAGGCTCAAAAGATAATGTTGATGATATTGAAGATTCTTTCGAGGTGGTATTCGAATATTGTCAGCTAGATGGGAATGGACAATACTTTGACAGTAGGTTAGGTTAGGTTAAGGCGGCAGTTGGGATTTACAGTCCCAACTCACGTAGGCCAAGAATTGGCCCGTTGTGATACCGCTACGGTGGACCGTTTACTATTCTTCCCCACTCACGAGGTCTCCTATGAGATAAATCACAGCCAACCGGCGGCCTGAATAAACCTTAAAAGACATTTTGGACTCTGCTCCGAGAGCTGGGACAAGTCATTAAGGAGGTGTGACTTTAGAAAACGGAATCTTGTCCTGCACAGTCCAGGGCAGTGACAGAAAAGGTGTTCTACTGTCTCTAGCTCCTCCTCATCGCCACAACTTCTACAGAAGTCGTGATGAGGAGCGTTAAGCCTGTGTGCATAGATATTCACCAGCCAATGTCCGGTGATAGCACGGATGACGGTCGAGAATTGGGCTCTATTTAGACGGCAAAGTTCTCTAGTTATTTTCTTGCAGTATGTCGGCCATGTTTGCCGAGATATCCTACACGTGTTCGATATCCAATTCCACGTTTGGTTTGCAAAGAGATCGAAGTAGTTTCGTATTCTTAGTTTGCAGCTGGCCATGGGTATACCCAGGCCCTCCTTGTCTTGAAGGTGGATGCTGGTAGTTCCTCGTCTAGCCAGCTCATCCGCGATACAGTTGCCCTCGATATCCCTATGTCCTGGAACCCATTTGAGGTTGATTGAAAACTGCTCAGCCGTCTCCTCCAGAGACAAGCGGCAGTTGTTCACTGACTTAATGCAAGATGTCAACGAGGCGAGGGACTTAATAGCCGCCTGGCTGTCCGAGTAGATACATATGTTCTCATTTCGTACTCGTAAGTTTCTTATTGTTGTCAGAGCTTCCTGGATCGTAATGACCTCTGCCTGAAAGACACTGCAGTGATCCGGGAGTCGGAAAGCTTTTTGAACATTGAATTCTTCAATGTAGACGCCGCCACCTACACGGTCGTCTAGCTTGGAACCATCCTTGAAAATCTTTATTGAGCCCGCTGGGCCTGGTATGCCTAAACTCCACTACTTTGACAGTAAATTTCTCATTACCTTTTGATAGAAATCGGCGAAAACTTATTTGTACAGCTTACACTATATTGCGATTATCTTCGATTTATAAGGAGACTTAGACATTTTTTTAGTTCCCATATTTTGGGCATAACGCTTATTTTGTAGAGAAAGAAAAAAATTCGCTCTGTACGAATACAAATGGAGTCCAAATGTTTAGTTGGGTTAGCATAGCTTCTATAGTCTTCGGACAGACGGACGGATGAATGTATTCAAATACTTTTTTTTTATTCTGCTGTAACTTTGGGTGTCTAGGGCGTCTCCTGCTCACTCTTTGCTCCCCTAACTCTAAGTTCAATATATAGTAATTATGAGAAATCTAAATAATCTTAAGTATGCGCAATGTAGCCTGCTGTGCTTTTTAAATCCACCAAGTTTCACTTTTGCGACTTTAGTGATATAATTTCACTTGCATGCGGATTACATGCAGCTGGAGATCTTGGTGCTCTTACGTTCGTATAGACCGTTGAGCAAATAAACAGATCTGAATCGCTGCCCAACATAGCAAGAATTGATGCTCCTTCTGCCTTCTTCTGCTCAAATTACCTTTTACTAAATGGGTATATGTGCACATAAGCCATTTAAAAAGCGTAATAAACTTGTTGCCTATTGGGCAGTAAATTGTTCGCTATTGACAATATTATCCCTATTTATTTTTGCTTTCCTCTGTTTTTCTGCGCTTCTTACAGCTTATCTTGAAGTTTTCCCACTCTCGTTTTATTTTTCCGATACGCTTTCAATTGAAAAACGTCGCAGGTCACGCATTCCCCCAACCCTCTGACTTTTCGGTGACAGATGTTGTCAAATAAGTTTTATTTTCATTCCCTTTCTTTAATGGCGCATGATAACGCGTTTATGAACTGAGCATTGTTAACGTTTTCTTATCTGGCCCCAAAGTCATATAAGCTTAGTTATTTTGTTCTCTTTTTTTTTTTTGTTCTGTTGAGAATAAAAATAATTTAAAATTTTTGTTTAGCAATAAAAATGGCAAGCAAAAGTTTGGCCCAAGGATGAACAAAAAAAAAAAGCACAAACCCAAAGCTGAAAACTCATTTTTTTTTCAATAGACATATTTTTCTCTTGCGAATTTTCGTTTCATGTTTTTTTTTTTGTCTAGGTTTTGTTTTTTGTCAAACTTTTTAGTTTATATATAAAGAAACAATTTATTTCTTTATAGCTTCGATTGATATGAAAAGTTATGGGCAAACAGCTTCGTTGGAATTCAGCTTGGACATGTTGCCTGCAGGGCAAAAAATAATTAAGTTTTGAGGGACATATTTTGAAAAAAAAAAAACAACACATAATTGCCAAAAAATGTCTGACAAACAAACAAATAACTTTTGTGGCATGCAACATACGGTAGTACATAAAAGCTCGCTATCATATGCCCAATAACCTAAAATAATTCCCACACACAATCTAGTGGTTTGGATGGACAGCATGCAGTTCAATTTCTGGACATGGTGTTCTCACCGAACGCATTGTTTTGATAAATTGAGCCTAAAAACCTGGGCTGCAACATTTTGTTTTGTGTTTTGTTACCAAAACCAGCATGACACCAGGTTTTGCAAATATTTTTCATATTGCATATTTTCATATGCCCATTGCTTTGGTTATATATAATAAATTTATGCTCAACAATATTGATTGAAAGCCTCCAAAACTTTATAGGACAATGATCAGGATAGGAAATATTGATATTGAGCAGGCAGGTCAGTAAAAAGTTGCGACTTATAGTTTAGTTAAGAAATATCTATTTTATTAAAATTTTGTGCGAAAGTTTGTTACATACACCAAAAGTTGTCTTTAACATGGTCAGGAAAACAAAAGAAATTGATCTAGACATGTACGTTCGTCCGCTGGTCTGCCCGTCTGTATGAACGCCTTTATTTTGGGGACTAAAAGAGCGAGGCTAACCCCACTTGACATTTGCACTCCATATATGTTCAGGCAGATCGAGTTTTAATTTTCTTAGGCCACGCATTATTCCTTCCCAAAGTAATTTTAAATTCCATATGTTCCACAGCTTTAGTTAGTATGGGCGAAATTGGGGAAATAACAAAATCTCTTTATGGATAGCTAACGCCATTATATGCGGATGAATAATAACAATTGTAGTATAGAATTTTGGACGCGAGAATTTGAATCTTCCCAGTCACTGTGGGCCCAGATTGTCATATTTTGGCCAAAAATCTGGCACTTTCATAATAATTTTTTTAGAGTAATGAAATTTTACACACGTGTTCGTAACGGATTAAACTTTTTTTCTGGGAAGTTTGAGACACCTCAGATTTTTTTAAGATATAAATAATCTAGACCAAAATTGGAAAATATTTAAAAAAAAAACACAAAAAATTGTTAACATAATTTAAAAAAAAAAAAACTATTAATTGGAATTAGACCATATTTCAAACAGAGGTAGGTATGGACTCCACAACCATTGAAAAAATAGCCTATAACCAAAGTAATGAATGGTTTTGGAGTTATAGTCCCAAACATTTTCAGCTTTTCAAGCCAATTACAAAAAGACGACACCACCAATCAATCTGGTTTTTAAAAGTTATAGTTTTTTTTAACATGCTCTTTTTATTTCGAAAATCCATATTTGAATTTTTAGGTTTTTTCGTCAAAATTTATAGTTTTCACATTTTTTGATTTGCATCTTTGTAAGTATGCTATAGAATTTTCAAAGTGTACATTTTTTTGTAAAATCGTGAAGAATTGCATATTCCAAAATCAGAACGTCGTCTCATGTAGACTCTATATAAAAACTCTTTTTTCTCTTAGGATTCCCTCCGCCTCCTGCTGCCGTGCAAAAGTTTTTCACAATGTACGCCCTAACCCTTCTATAAACCAAATTAAAGCTTAGTACTTATTTTTCTTACAACCAGTTTATTTTCTTAGAATCGGATCAGAACTTGCGAGTCCAAGCTAAATATGACCAAATCTAATCCGTTTCATCCAGAAGCCTCACTAAAAACATTCGGTTTGTAGAAAGGTTGGGTGGCAAGGCCAACGTTTCTAAACTCCCTAATCGCTCTCCTGGTTGAACCATTATGAGGATGCAATGAAAGTGGCCAGATCCAGACTGCCCAGATCTTCGAAGATGCGTTTTACCAGAAGTTGGGTGCGTTTCCTAAGAAATGATGGAAAGTCACATAGCAGGTGTTAGATACTTCCTATCTCTGCATGCAGTGATGAGGAATAAGCCTCCTCTCAACCGTTAGGCCTATGGCACAGTGCCCCGCCACAGCTCCTGTCACCATCCTGGTCCTCTTGTGAAATCGCAGAGTTCAGATGTTCGTTCGAGATGTGACAACCGTACGCAGTGACCCGTTCTCTTTCTGCCTGAGCTCCAACTGTCTCCAATATGACGCAGGGGTAATGGGTAGCGCTATGCCCTTTCTGTCACAATCGTCAGCTCCCTCGTTACCAGGTACACGGCAGTGCCCCGGTACCCAGCAGAGGGTGATTGACAGTGGATACGATTTATCATTAACACCGTGTTACGGATTAGCTTACTTTTCATGGTATGCGATGACAGAGCCTTGATAGCCGCCTGGCTAATGTCAAGTATTAATACGTTACTTGGACTTTCGTCCAAGTTGACTCTAAGTCTGGCCGCTTGCCAGAAAGATGCTGCATCAGTTGGTAAGAAGGAAAGAAAGCTATGTCGAAAGCTCTTCAAAGAAGACGCCTTCGAGCCTTCAGTGTAGATCGTTAGTCTCTCGATAGAAGTTTCTTTTCAATCTTCTTTCTCCGTGAAAACCTTGACAAAGTTTCGATTCTGAACTGTAGAGCAGCAGTCACTATCCTCGGACCAACTGACTTAAGAAGATTGAGTGCCCTGAGTCTCGCTGTACATTGGCTGCCGCGAATATTAAGAAGATGCTAACTAGATCCTGGTTCAGAATTACATCCAGGCCTGCTTGAGGAGTTAATCCCACCCATTGTACCCTATGATGCTTGTTTAGGTGGGATTTGGTATTTGCCGCCTTCCACCAGACTAGCGCTCTATAAGTTAGGAAAGATCTGAGGACAACATTGTATAACTAGTATCATTCACTAGACGCTTGCAGACTCTAATTTCAATTCAACGTCTTTTTGCAGGGTCTATTGAGTTAACGTGTGGCCTTCGGTAGCGTAGTGGTAGCGTACTCGCTTAACAAACCGAAGGTCGGTGGTTCGAATCCCCGCAGTAGCACTGGCACATTTGCCCAGCACTGGCATCGCTAGATCAAAGACGCTATTTGCCAAAGAAAATCTCTATTAATTCCAGACACCGCCGTTCGGATTCGGCTATAAACTGTAGGTCCGTGTTTCCTTTGAACAGTAATTAATAGAGATCCCCATGCTCCGCCCAGGGTCGATGACAAAAATTGTCAGTCAGGGAATTATTTTTATTGAGTAAACGTAGCCAGAGCTTAATATTATCTCTGGAGGCAAATAGCTTTCTGTACCTCAGATAATATCTAATAGCTTTCCATTGTACTAAGTGGCCAATCCGAAATATATTTTTTGTAGACCCATTTTTAAGTTTCTTATCAATGCGTACCAGAAGATTGGTGGGCTTGATACCACAGTGCATGGATTGTGACTTCATATTGATCAGGATAGCGTTGTTTGCTGAATCCTTCGAAACAATAGAATAAAGCTCCTTCTTGACTTTTATAGATTGAGGCAATAACTTAATAGTGAATACTTCATGCATTGGAATAGACAGTCCAGACCTGCTTTACCTGATAATAAACAATCTCATGTGAGTTCTCAAGAGCTTTAGCAAGTATGATCGAAATCAGTTTACCAAAACATAAAGCCCCTTAAAGTTTGTTAAAAGAATCGTAACCAAATTCGACAAAGAAAAGTTTTTTGGTATAGCTTGAAAGGCTGTTCAAAAATTTAGTCTATTCATTAAAAGTTGACAAGAATTATTGTCAATCACCATAGATTCAGCAATCATAAAAATCGCTTGCTCTTATGAGCTCTATCACTTAAATACCAATAAATGTAGCAAGCTCAAACTATGTTACTAATGGGTTCAAGCTATTGTACTTTATAAAAATTCGTGACAAAACATATCCATCTAGTGCTGCAAGTGCTGAAATTCTTAAACTAAATTG
The DNA here is from genome assembly GCA_018150985.1 of Chymomyza costata. Lineage (NCBI taxonomy): Eukaryota > Metazoa > Arthropoda > Insecta > Diptera > Drosophilidae > Chymomyza > Chymomyza costata. Next base: position 27,071,023 of record JAECWU010000127.1, on the reverse strand, counting down.
AACTTCTTAAAAAAAAGTTTCTTATTCTACAAAGATAGTCGCTTTTAGTTGCAAAGTTATTAAAATTGCAAACAGTTTTCCTCCACATAACTTTAGTTTCCAAGTGTGCTTCTGAGGGTGTGTAACTGTTGTTCCAGCTGTTTGAGCAAATAATAACTGTTGTTATAGCATGCGAGCTTTGTAAAAAAACATACAAAGAGAGCTTGGCTTTGAATAGTAGGGGGGGTGCACATCAGATAGAGCGTGCTGGACACAAGTAACTAACAAAAAGTTGAAAAACTTTCTTTGTTTCATTTTTATACTCTGCCATCCAGTGGAACAAAGCATCTCTAGATTTGTGGAGAGATAATAACAGATAGAAGAAGGCGTGGGAGATTATGCTTGATTATACAGCCGATTGGAAGAAGAAGACGTGGACGCCCAAAGAAAAGGTGGCTAGATGAAGTGGAAAATGATCTTCGTTCTCTTAGTGTCTTGAACTGGAGGAATGCAGCAATCATCGAAGAACATGGAGAGGAATAGTTGCGGAAGCTATGGTCTGTCCAAGACTGTAAAGCTAGTGATGATGATAAGCTTGGGCCATATGAAGGTGACGTTATTTGATACATGTCGATATTTTACCCCAAGGCAGAATTTGGGCCACCTTATACACCATATCGACTATTACTATCATATAGACGATTTCAAAAGATTTTGGAAAAAATTGGTCAATTATAGACTATAAGAACTGCATCAATATTTCACTTTCTCAAATCAAAGTGATATAAGCTAGTATATAGAACCATGTGCACCTAATAAACGCGAAACGTTGACTTTTTCTCAATTTATCTCCATAAACTTCTTTAAGGCAAGAAAAAAAGCGAATGTAGAGTATCTCGCTATTGGACACCATCGCCAAAAATGTACATGTTTTATTATTTATGCATTTACTGACAATAAATTCCAAACAAATTGACTACTGAAGGGCATCCTTCACATCATTGTCGCGGTGTGTGCGTATGGTAGGGCGTGTCTGACGACATCACCAGGTAACTTGGCCATTTTATGTTGAAAGACATTTTTGTTGTTTTTCTTTTTTTTGAAACACTAGGAAAATTGTGAAGAGTCTGATAAAGAGAAGAAGACGAAGTACCAAACATTTTATGGTCTTGTTGTTGTTGCTCATTCAAGCGACACATTAACAACAACAAGGAACCAGAACAACAAAAACAACAATGACAACAACGACAGAGCAACAAATGAGATCAAAAAAAAAAAAAACGATATATTGGTCAACACATTTGATTAGTGAGCGTGAAATGAAAGGCGCCACAAATACAAAACCAAAAGATAAAAAATAAAAAAAGATAAAAGACAAAGGACATCAGAATATATGGCCTGATATTATGTTTAAGGTTCTGCGACTAAATAAACAACAACAACAGTCGGCACAACAACAAAAAAGTAATTCTAACGTTCAAAGACGCCGCACAGTGGGCAAAAGACATGTTTTATGTGATTTAAATTTATTACGCTTACAAAGTTTATTATAAGGTCCATAGAGTTAAAATCATCATCGTGACGAGAAGCTTAAGGCAATAATGCAGAAATAACCAACCCGGACAGTTTACTAAGTCAGTAACTTTTTTACTATATATCTCGCTTAATCACTTTGAATACAACCCTGCTCACGTAAAATATCATCTCTCAAAAGATTGCTGTAAAATTTTAAGTACTCTGCGTCATTTGGTTAAGACCACAGCCAGAAGGCCTATATTGATCTGGCTATAAACCTTTTATAATTATATAAATAAATAATAGTAGACAACCTCGAAAATATTTACAAGTATTACGAGAAATAAAAACATAGCCAAAACGAAGTAAATGCTTGGCAGTTACTAAAGAGACCCCGCACAAACAATTCCAATGCTTGAGGGCTGATATGCTGAGTTTTATTGTGGTCGTACCAGCAGAGGTGACGCCCTAAATAAGTTGTCTCGACGGAAACCGTGATTAAAATCTATAAAATTATACTGAAAGATCGCTGAGATAAGAGCTGACTGTAGGCAACTCAACTGCATTTTTGAATGTGTAAAGAACATCTGTGCGGTGTGTGCCACCTTTGCCAAAACTCGACCACAAACGCAGGCATAGTCTCACCAAGGCAATGAATTGGGCTGCGAATTTCTCACTCCAGATGTAGCGATTTTATTTCTGTTCCCAAATCTGAAGATATGGCTGAACGGTAAGGTATTCGGTTTGAATATAGAGTCAATAACGAAAAATTTCCAGGGGGTGCAAAGAGAAGTTCTCTTTTTTGTATGACAAGACCTACAGAAACAAAAGAGTAAACGTCTAAAGGTGGCCTCAAAACAATTCAATGCGAATTTTTGGGCAAGATTAACACAAAAGTACGTTTTTGACTTATTTGTGATAAGAAAGCATAGATACCGAAAAAAACAAAAATGCTGGAACTTGCTCTAAACATTTTTGAGGTGCTTAGTAAAACTTTGCCATTTTCGAAAAAGTTCTTCTAACATATTTAAACATATTTCAGGACACGCAGACCAACAAATTAAATCTTTTTGCCTGTTTTATGTTTTTACAATCTGGATTTTGACACAACCTTAAAATTCGAAAAAAAAATAATAATATTGTTTTACCATTAAGAAACATTGATTTGATGTTAGAAAGCATATGCATGATACAAAGAATTTTGCCAGTTGGCGCAAAGAAGTGCACGAGTTTGGTTGCGCAGAAGACTGGTTCAATTTTTGCATGACAACTGTATGAAATAGTGAACCAATTTTGATTGAATTTTATATAAATGTTTAGACGTAAACAAAATTCAACTGGTACGAATTTGGTCACGATTTTTAAAAAAAGTAAAACTGGCTCAATATTTGTATGGCAGCTATATGAAATAGTAAACCAATCGTGATCAAACTTCATGAAAATATTAAGGCTAAAATAAAATTTAGCTGGCATAAATTTGGTTACGTTATTTTAAAAATAAAAAAAGTAAAACTGGTTCAATTTTTATATGACAGCTTTATGAAATAGTAAGCCAATTTTGATCACACTTCATGCAAATATTTAGACTAAAACAAAATTCGAATGGCATCATTTTGGTCACGATATTTTAAGAATAAAAAAAAAGACTGGTTCAATTTTTATATGGCAGCTATATGAAATAGTGAACCAATTTTGATCACGCTTCATAAAAATATTTAGACTAAAACAAAACTCGAATGACATCATTTTGGTCACGATATTTTAAGAAAAAAAAAAAAGACTGGTTCAATTTTTATATGGCAGCTATATGAAATAGTGAACCAATTTTGATCAAACTTCATGAAAGTAATTAGACTAAAACAAAAATTGAAATAGCATAATTTTGGTCTAGATAAATAAATAAAAAATAAAAAAACTGGTTCAATTTTTATATGGCAGCTATATGAAATAGTGAACCAATTTTGATCACACTTCATAAAAATATTAAGACTAAAACAAAATTCAACTGGCATAATTTTGGTCACGATATTTAAAAAAATTAAGCTGGTTCAATTTTTGGATGTCAGCTATATGAAATAGTGAACCAATTTTGATCAAACTTCATGAAAATAATTAGACTAAAACAATAATTCAAACAGCATAATTTTGGTCTAAATAAATAAATACAAAAAAAAAACTGGTTCAATTTTTATATGGCAACTATATGAAATAGTAAACCAATGTTGATCAAACTTCATGTAAATATTTAGACTAAAACAAAATTCAACTGGCATAATTTTGGTCACGATATTTAAAAAAATTAAGCTGGTTCAATTTTTGTATGGCAGCTATATGAAATAGTGAACCAATTTCGATCAAATTTCATGAAAATATTAAGACTTAAACAATAATTCAAACAGCATAATTTTGTTCTAAATAAATAAATAAAAAAAAAACTGGTTCAATTTTTATATGGCAGCTATATGAAATAGTGAACCAATTTTGATCACACTTCATAAAAATATTTAGACTAAAACAAAATTCAACTGGCATAAAGTTGATCACGATATTTAAAAAATTAAGAAAAAGGTCTAACATGAATTTATGTGTTTTATATTCATTTTATATCTGTGTGAAGTTTCATCAAAATTGGTGTAGTATTTCATATAGCTACCATACGAAAATTGAAGCTGTGCTAAATATATCAGAGAGACACGAACCAGCACATTGCGTAACCTTCTAATTGTTGAATTTCCACAGAAATGAGGGGCCGACAAATAAAATGTTAAACTAATAATATTTTTGAACATTATATTTAAGAAATGTCTAAAAATTTAAAAGACATCGTTTTTTAAAGATGATGATATCATTTTTTATTATAAAAAATTGACCTGAAAGCTGAACATATTTATGTGTTTCTGGTTTTTCCTACTTCAGAAGTGGTTATCAGTTTAATTTTTTTAATATATTTATTAACTATGCACGTTTGACGCATCTCTTGAATTATTGTAAAATTTGCTCAAAGTATGGATTCATATTTATGTTATTGCCAGGGGCTAAAGCAGCAGTTAATACACTTTAAATATTTTTTAAAGCATACCTTTAGGGGCAGCCTTAAAACGCTTAAAAGTTTTATATTTTGAAAGCCGATTATGTTATAAAAGAAAATTAATGGATGTGGTCAAAGTTGTTTCAGCTACCCCTATGATATGAAATAATAATATAATATTCTCAATACAGTTTTTTGTGTAATTAAATATGCATAAGCTTGTAGGTTGAGTGTGCATAATTTTCATTATTGAATGACAAAAAAAATATAGTGCAAAAAATTATATACTGACAATAATCAATGCGTCAAATATAAGCTTTGAACGTTTTATTCCGAAAATCATCATAAAGTTTGTTTTAAAGCTTACAATGATACAAAATATCCAACAAAAAAATTGGTATTCTGAAATTCTCATCCACTGTGCGCCTCAGAGAAGGTAATGCTGACTATGCTTTAAAAAAAAAAAAGAAAATGGCGTATGTAACGGCACGCCAGTTGTGCATTTTGATAAGGCTCTAAACAAGAACACAGAACACAACAAATAAAAATACCGTTCAGCAAAAATGAAAAACGCCAAAAATAGTAGAAATAATAATAAGAACGAGAGTAACAGCAAAAGCGACGAAAAAAAGCACACACACACACACGAAATGGCAAAGCAACGAAAACTTTTGGAATTGTTGAAGGGCAAATTTTTTTTTTTTTTTTTTCTTCTTTTTTTTTTTGTTACCTTTCAAAAAAAATGGCAGCTCGTTTGTACGCCTTTTGAAGCTTACGACGGTTCTTGAACACACACACAAACACATACGTACATTCGTTACCAACCTGAGTTGTAATTGTTTTTTTCTGCTTGAAATATTTTTCTTTGCTGGAAATTCCTTGATATATTAGTCACACTATATTGTCATCAGCATTGAGTTTAATTGCTTTTTCAACACTTAAATACAAAATACGAGAGAAAGTCGGTTTCAAACGCGTTATGCGGACTATAATATACAATTTATACGTTTCTACGTTTTGAAAAATCGTTTGGGGCAACAGCTAGACCCATTGGAATGAAGTGCAGAATTATTCGCCTATTATGCTAACGATGCGCTTACTTAAGCTAAAGTTCAAAGCTGGGCCAACCCTGACGACAATGGCAACAACTTAGCAAAACACAGACCAACATGGTTTAGTTGTTGGAAAGCTTTGGGTCATTTTCAAAGTAATTTGCTGCGTAGAATCTGAATCCGTGGCCAAAATTGGCCTATCATGTCAGGATCTTGAGATATTTGAGGTTATTTACCCGAAAAACGGCGTTTTTTCAAATAGCTCAAAATCCTGACGTAATGGGTCAATTCTGACGGATTTGGATTCTACGCAGCAAATTACTTCGGAAATGACACTTAGCTTTCTAGCAACTGGTATTTATAGGCCTGTCTAATTTATGAAAATATTTTATGCTGAACCAACTGGGCGGGTGCGTTGCATGGGCGTAGCAAACTGTTGAAAATGGAAAGGGATTGTTGAGATTGCGTGTGTTGGGTTCGTTTTGTTTCGTTTGGTTCACAGAACAAGTGCAAAAGCAAGAAGTGTGTAATGAATGCGAAACACTCTAAAATCAACATATGTATATAAAGCATATACAATACATACATATTTAGGTAAACAACATATCTAAACATGTATTTTATGGTTTATTAAGCTCAGGCTAAGAACAATGAAATTGCAATTCATATTTATTTACTTTTTGATATTTACTTTTCATTGCTGCATTTATGCTTATGTTTGCTTATATGCACACATTATACAAATATGTATATATGCATATACATAAGACATATGTATGTAGAAAAGAGTTTGTTTACACAGGCTGGCTCACTAATTGTTTGTATTGCTCGGACTTTGCTGCATTTCGTGCAATTATCGTTCTCATCCCCTGACATATTTGCTCCTTGCTCATGCTCTTTTTTTAAATTCCCTCACAGATTTTAATTTTTCATATACCTCAAATACCTTTATACCCTGTAAACAAAAGCTGTATTAAGAGTGCAACAGAAAAGTTCTCTCAACTTTTATACCGTAGTGGGTACTCTGAAAGTTATAGGCAAAAAATATTGTATTTAATCTCTTTTCTTCGCCAAACTGCATTTGTAGACTTCTTGACATAAAGTAGCGAAAATTGACTTTACATAGATAAGAAGAAATTAAAATCCTAAAAATAAAGCAAATTGTTAACTAACTAATCAAGATTTTAAGCATTCTTTATTTTAATTATACAAAAACAGGACCAAAAATATTGATGGCATGACTAAAAATTCTTAAATTAAGGCAAAAAATTGAAATAAAATTATGATTAAATTCATTTTTAGCATAATAAATTTGCGAGCTTGGGGTCGGTACACAGCCTAGTAAAAAGCCACTAAAAAATATGCAGCAGCTTATTGTATGAATCGCTTTTGTGAGCAAACAGTGCTGCCAATTTTTGGGCCAGTGACAGCTAGATAGCGCCAGCAATTTGTGCTAGATGGCGCCAGCAGTAACAATACATGTGTTATACATATCTTTAACACTATTTCTACCAAGAGGTCGCAAAAGACACCTGTCAAAATTTGTTTTAACATGATTATCTTAGTTTAAATATATATATAAAAAAAATGCAAAAAAGCAATATATAGTTGTAAGAAAAGCCAAAAAAAAATTTTTTTTGACAAAAAATTAATTAATTAATTGATTCAAGTTAAGTCTTTTGACACACCACGGTAGAAATAGTGTTAATTAAGATTAAATAAATTTTAAGCATAATGAATTGCCGAACTTAAAGGGCAGTACGAAGCCTCGTTAAAAGCTCCTAAAGAAACGTTTCAAGTTATTTTATGAATAGCTTTTGTGAGCAAACAGTGCTGCCAACTTTTGGGCAATTGACAGCTAGATGGCGCCAGCAGTAACAATACATGTGTTATACATATATTTAATTAAGATTAAATTAATTTTAAGCATAATAAATTGCCTTTAAGTTCGGTCAGTACGCAGCTTCGTAAAAAGTCCCTAAATAAATAACTACAAGTTATTGTATGAGTTGCGTTTGTGAGCAAAAAGTGCTACCAATTTTTGGGCAGTTGACAGCTGGATGGCGACAGCAATCTATGCTAGATGGCGCCAGCAGTAACAATACATGTGTTAAACATATAATATATTTAATTAAGATTTAATTAATTTTAAGCATAATAAATTGCCTTTAAGTTCGGTCAGTACGCAGCCTCGTAAAAAGCTCCTAAAGAAAAAGCTGCAAGTTACTGTGCGAATTGCGTTTGTGAGCAAACAGTGCTACCAATTTTTGGGCAATTGACAGCTAAGATGGTGCCAGCAAGTTATGCCAGATGGCGCCAGCAGTAACAATACACAAGTTACTTAAGCGCTTCAAACAAAAAGTAAATCGATTTTATGTTTGTAGATTCTTATTTTAAGTATTTGATTTTAAGTGAAATTATTTTAAAAAATGTTTTCGGGACTATTTAAAAAAATCCGAAAAATTTCAAATAAAGCTGGCGCTTCTTTTTTGGCTTTTTGAGCAAGATTCTAAGACAAAAAACTTTAAGCTTAAATTGTTTTTTCTGCTGAAAATGTTATTAATTTAAAATCTTAAAGAATATTTACTAAAATAAGCTTTTTTTGAAGAAGCTACAGTCGATGGGTACCATATGCAATTAAATATACAAAATTTTTTTGTATGCCTTTAGGGCTGCTAACCTCAAAAGTTTTTTATTGTTTGACATCAAAAAATTTTTGTCATACTAAGCCCAAACTTAATTTAAAAATTTAATAAAAACCTTGAAAGTGTACAGTGTATATTATAGTCGGGCTGTCGCAACTATAATCGTTATACTTTTTTCCTCCACATTTCAGTGTGGCTTTAATAATTAAGAACTTTCGCCCGTCTTTCTATTAAAATAATATTTAAAAAAAAAAAATGTATAAGAGAAACGTTGCGGTGCAAGAAAAACTTTTTAAATAAGAAAATTGCAATAAAATATTAATTTTCTGGCTTTTGCAAAGCGTCTTAATGGGATCCAAGTAGATGCTTCAAAGCCGGGTCAAGCATCTCTTACAAACTTATTTGCTCTGGAAAATCTAAACTATAGAAAACGCTGTAGCCGACTCGGCAATAAAGCACAGCAAGTAGTACAAAGAGCGTCAGGGGCGCCGCTAGAGAAGAGGTTTTGTGGATGGAACGACTTAGAAATATTTCAAAGTTTGTTAATAAAAAGTTCACTGACTAGGAAAATGAGTATTTATTAAGACGGAGCTGGATCCCAGATAATGGGCATAAATTCCCTATTGGATGCAGAAAAAAACAAAAAGTAAGGTCTTTGAGTATGTAACCATGTGGAAGGAGAGGTGATGATGGTGAATAAACAGTAAAGATGAATAGCTTTTAACTGGAGCCACTAGGCAGGAAGAATGTTAATTATTACTAAAACATCTAAATTTAGATCTCTCATTCCAAATCGCGAGACTTGGACTGAAGGCAACCACTGTGGCAACCTCCGGTGCCAGCAATGGTTTACGGATGGTTCCAAGATGGAACAGGGTGTAGGTGCTGGAATTGTCGGACCCAACACCAGAATCTCTATTGCAATGGGTATCTGGCCCAGTGTCTTTCAAGCAGAGATTCACGCCTTAAAAGTCTGCGCCCACACTATCCTCCTTAAAGGTACTAGGGGTGCTAACATTTACATATTTACAGATAGCCGGGCCGCTATCGGCGCATTGTCTTCGTGGAGAATCTCCTCCAAGCTGGTAAGGGTATGCGTGAACAAAATCCAACTCCTGTCCTCCAATAACAGAGTCACACTCTGTTGGGTTCCTGGACATTCAGGAGTGGAAGGTAATTCGACAGCTGATGAGCTCGCAAGACTGGGTTCCTCTTCGCTCACCACTTGCCCCGCGCCCTTCTGTGGCATCAGCTGGTCAACAATGAAAACTATGGTCAACAAATGGGCCTTAAGTGAACATAGGAGATATTGGTTCTCTTTACCGAATTTAAGACAGGCAAAAGTGCTTGTCTCAGCCTCGGATGCAAACCGAACTATAGGTCTTGGTAGAGCGGACCTAAGGTTCCTGGTAGCCTACTTGTCTGGGCACCATACTGTAAGTTATCACTTACAAAAAATGGGTCTATCGGACTCCTCAGAGTGAAGGCTTTGTTTTGAAGACGACGAGACGACCAAACACATCTTGTGTGACTGTCCAGCAATAGTGTGGGACAGAGTCACACATTTGGGAGCTGAACGGATCACCCCGTTTCAGCTACGCCGAATCCCAACGAAAGACTTACTGCTCTTCATAAGGAAGGCAGATGGTCTTTTGTCCTAAAAGAATGGGTAAGGTACAATAGACCTTAAGGTCGCAGTGCCCACTCTCTGTTGTGAAAGAACCTAACTATTAAAAAAAAAAAACATCTATTTAAGACAATTACTAATGGCAGAAAACAGCTGCAAGTCCTACACTCAAAAGATTAAGAAGAGGCAGTTAGTAGGCGAAGCAAGCAGGTGGTGAAGCCCCCTGAAGTATTACTTACAAGCTGCTTTCTTAAACGTCATTACGATTAGAAAAAAAAAAAAAAATGTGACCGGATACAAAAATCCCGCCCATGCTGCACATTTTGAAATCCTTTTGTGTCCCTAGAATTATGCAGAATAAATTATTGTAGCAAAGGTTCAAAGCAGGGCGTGGAATAGCCAAACTGGTTGCATGCAAGCGTTCTTATCATAATGGTGTCATAACTTAATGTGGGGCAGCAACAAGATGACTGATGTAGCAATCCGTAGGTAAGTTAAGGTGCACCAAGTGTCCAACGTCCTGTAGTCAGCATTTACCTTAATCAATTAAAGAAAGGACAAATTGCCAAGGCAAATGAGATACTTTGGACGCAAAGCGTCTTATAGCTGGTACGGCAGACAACAAATACGCAATAAAGTGGAACGGGGACACTTGGGTATTCATCGTCATCGCCATTGTTATTAGCTCCAGCTTGTTTGCTCAAGAAATTGCAATATGCCAGTTTTGTTTACCTTTCTCTGTGGCTGCATTGTTATTATATTATTATTATGTTGTTCATGTTGGCATTGTGTTACTCAGCTGCAACGGGAAATAATAAGTTACCGACGCACACACCCACCGACCGACACACACACACACACACACACAAAAAGGTACAGTCCGACAGTGACTTATCCTATAAGCAGCTTATCTGCTGCAAGTTGTGTAATAAAATATTCTATAACTGTGCGTATTCAATGTAGAAACAAAGTCAGCATTTTTTTGTATTGTTAGCCTCACATTGGGCTAACAAATCTACAATTGGTGGCTAGGTTCAAAACTTTATTATAATGACATTAATTTTCTTTAAACAGCTTCTTTAAGCAAATGTTAACTGCATGTTTTTGGGAAAGATCCTTAAGCAAACCTCAAAACACTCTAAAAAATGAAATGTTCTTAATAATGAAAACTCTTTGTAAATCTCATTGAGTTAATAAGTAATATGGAAAAAAGAAGTCCCAGAAGAAATTCATTATATGAATGGTTCACAAGCCAAAGCGTTTAACTCCATAAAGCAAACAGTTGAGAAAAATGAGAAATAAATTAATTATTAATTTCTTTTTCTTTTATTTGTCATTTTGTCTTAAAGTGGTGTAAATTTTAATTTTTAATTTAATTTTTAATAATAATAATAATTTTTGTTGTCTAAAATGCACAAAATTGTTTTTTTCGAATTTGGACAAATAAAATTTACACCTAGATGCAAATTTAAAAAAAAAAAAAAATTTTTTAATCAAGAAATTAAAAAATAAAGTTGATTAAAAAATAAAATTTTTTTTAATTAATAAAAATTATGATTCATTCATAAAATACAATTTTTTTTTAATCAATACAAAATGTTATTTTTTTGAATTAGAAAAAAAAAATTTTTTTTTAATCAAGAAATTAAAAAATAAAGTTTTGTTGATTAAAAAATTCAATTTTTCTTAATTATTAAAAGGTTTTTTCAGCCTGAAGGCCTACGTTGCTCTGGCTACAAATCTTTTAGAATTTAGAACTAACTTTTATTTTATAATTATATAAATAAATAAATAAATAAATAAATAAATAAATAAATAAATAAATAAATAAATAAATAAATAAATAAATAAATAAATAAATAAATAAATAAATAAATAAATAAATAAATAAATAAATAAATAAATAAATAAATAAATAAATAAATAAATAAATAAATAAATAAATAAATAAATAAATAAATAAAAAAATAATAAATAAATTAAAATGTTATGATTTTTAATTCAGAAAATACAATTTTTTTTATTAATACAAAATGTTTTATTGAATTAATAAAAAAAAAACTTGCTTACATAAAAAAATAATTTTTGTTTTTGATTTATTTAAAAATAAAATTTTATTGCATTAAAAATATAATTAATAAAAATTATATGTTTTCATTTAAAAAATAAATTAAAAATTAAATTAAAAAATAAAATTTTGTTAAATTAATAAAAATGTTATATACATATTTTGAATTAAAACTAAAATTAATAAAAATTTTTGGTTTTTTTAAAAAAAATAATTCAAAAAAGTACATAAATAAAAATAAAATAAATAAAATTGCTTAAAAAACTAATAAAAAAAAACATATTTAAATTATAATAATAAAAAAATTTAAACAAAAAAATAAAAAAATTTTGCTTGAGTGTAACGTTTATTTGAAATTTTTCAAAAAAAAAAATAAATAACACTATTTTTCATTCAAAAATTTTTTACCTTTTAAAAACTTCAAAAATTCTTCAATCTCGAAACACACATTTTCGCAGAAAGCTCAGCCATGAGTGAAAATTTAAGTTTAATATAAATATTTTCTAAACTGTGTTGTACAAGAAAAATATTAAAAAATTTATTAAATTAAAGAGTTTCTAACTTTCTTCACCACTAAGGTTTTAAAATGTTGAAAAAACTATTTCAAAAGCAAAAAGTTTATATTTTGATCCGATTTTGCTATTCCCAAAAGCATCTTCAATTTATTACTTCCTATTAGTGCTGGAGAAAACATGTTATATCGATGCATCGATGTATCGAAGTTTAAAATATCTATATATCGATGTTGGCCAACAGAGATGTTTCTCCAGCACTACTAAACACCCATTTGATGAGTGCAGAAGTGCTGGAGAAACATCTCTGTTGGCCAACATCGATATATAGATATTTCAAACTTCGATACATCGATGCATCGATATAGCATCGATGTTTTCTCCAGCACTACTTCCTATAATCATATTCCTTTTTTTTCAAGAAGTTTTATATATATATATTCCTTATATTTTTAAATCTTATGAACTGAAAATGAAATTTGGGTAACGTCACGCTTAACACTTGGACTAATCAGCAAAAAGCAGAAATGTTTTTTAACTTTAAAAACTTGCAAAATTAAGTTGCATTATCCCAAATCTAAGCAAAAATAGCTTGTACTATTCGACGAGCTCAACGGTTTTGTTTTTCTAATTAAAATTCACTTATATTTTATGTAACGTCACGCCAAGCGTTTTTCTACCTTTGTCGGTAACAGCGATTGTTCGAAGTTTTTTTTTACTTTATATAAGTACAATAAATATTTTTTTTTTAATGTTTTTGTTTTCTTTCTTTCTATTATAGTTCTTTGGTACAAAAGTAACGTCACGCCAAAATAGAAACATACGTATCTATAGAAAAATGCATGCGGATTAAAATTCTGAAGTCATAATTGGTGGTTCAGTGGAAAAAAAATGTTCAACTTAAAATACAAAAAGTCGGTGATGATCCAAACTGTCTTCCATTTTCGAACAGGTAAGTTGCCATTTTGTTTTTAATTCATTCACTAAAATCCTTGCCTATACTAAATGGATCTTCTATAAAAAAGTATTGACTTCTGCGGGTTTTACGATATAGGTTTGTTTAATGTTTAGCAATTTTTCAAAAGCTTGCAAATTAAAAAAAAAACGGAGTTAGAAAGAATTTTTATTTTTTCCCAAAGTTGACTACTATTAAAAATCCCTCAATCTAAAATGTTATCGTAATCGACAAATTGTACATAAAAAGTGTTGCCAAAACATTCAAACCGAAAAACCTAATTGCTGCATATTCAGCTCAGCTGCCAAAAATAATTATTTCTGATTGAATTTTAAAATTCCTTGATCCTTGGATTTCACAATTTCTGTTGAAGTTGTTAAATTTTACGTTTATTGCCAGAGCATTTCGAAAGCATTACAACCAAATGAGAAATTTATTTTATATCTTTTGCGGACAACAACAAATTTAATCTACCAAGCAAATACACAGAGAGAAATCGGCTTTAAGAAAAACAATTTGTTAAGTAACAGTTAGATTAACTGTAAATAAGCCAAAATTAACGGGCTGCAATTGAAAAAACGTTTGCGGAAAAGTGTTTTTCTATGTTCTCTCCATTTCAATTGGTTATACACAAAGGATCTAAAGGATTCTAACGCAAGCTCTATTGTATGCCATTGCTATTGAATTTTGTATGTAATATATAAAAGCATAAAGGATGTTTATGCTTTTGCCTAAAGCCTGCATGGGGAGATTCGTCCTTGTTTTTGTGATTCGGCTTAAGCTCCCGGCAAACTTATAGTGTAGCCCAGCTCAAAGTGCTGCAGTGCATCCCTTTTAAGGCATAGTTAACATATTTACATATAAACACACTTGCTACATACAGTTGCTGACAGTAGTCTGCGTACAGTGAAATCTGACATTCAAAAGCAACTTTGGGTAGCATCATTACAAATTGTTAGTACGTGCCGGAAAACGAATTCGAATGCTTTATTTTATTATTTTTATCGAATTCGTTCTGAAACCACTTGTTTGCTGCTTCCAATTTCACTAAACGAATTTTGTATGTGGTTTGAAATCGACTGCTTTGTTGCAAAAGAAATTAAATCGAATTGACAAATTAGGTTTAAAAGTAATAATTATTTAAATATTCTTAGTTGGATATTTATTAATAATTATTTATAATTTTCTTTTTTCTGAAACAACCTTAATACTCAACATACTCAACTCAAAACTAATTTTTGGTATACGTTCACATGGTTCATGTCTTGCATAAAAATACGCTCACATCTGGCGCCAATGGTTCATGTCTTGCATAAACAAATTTCCCTTTTCATAAAAATGGCTATTTTCAATCGAAAGGTGTAGAGCTGTGCTAACAAAGCGTAAGGGAAATATGAGACGATATCGACAGCAACCCATCCGGTACTGTGAGCACGCAAAAAAGAAAATAAACAAAATTCATACGTTTTCGTACAGCCGCATAATAGGTAGGTAGGTACAAGTGGCTGCCTTACGACACACCTAGGCCTGTAAAAGGCCCATTGTGATGCCACTTGGGATAATCTCTTTACTATCCTGGATCCTCTTTGAACCAACCTGTCGATTTAATAAATTAAACTTATTTATTCTGATTCCTGCGAATTCAGTAACGTTCGCAATAAGTTCGAAGCCCAGTGTGTTCAGTCTTCTCCTGCATAGTGCCATGCATCCACACAGGAGATGCTCCACTGTTTCCATTTCCTCTACCTCCTGACCGCTTCTACAGTCGAAATAAGGCACTCCCAAACTGTTGGCGTGCCTACCAATAAGACAGTGCCCAGTTAGAACCCCTATCGTTGTTCTTATGTCCTGTCCGTTGAGTTTTAAAAACTGCTTAGTATTGCTGGAGAAAACAACGATGATCGAAGTTTAAAATCTCTTTATATTGATGTTGGCCAACAGAGATGTTTCTCCAGTGGTGCTGGATAGAGATTTTAAACTTCGATCATCGATGTTTTCTCTATCACTACTGCTTAGTTCTAGCCGTATAATAAATTCATTCACTTTTTGTAAAAAGTTTTCCTTTAAGAAATCAAATTTCTTCTTTTTTTACTAAATAGTTTAAAAATACAACTTTCCCAGTCATCAGCGCTCAATCCCATACACATTTGTGGGACCAGCTTAAAATTGCGAGTAGTTTTAAGTTCATAACTCTCTTTTTGAAATAAAGTTCAGAAATGCTTGTAGAGAGCTGAAACTTGAAGGATTTAATAAGTACCAAATAGCACAAATAATATTTGCACAGAATTTTCGATCAAACTGGACAGGCGTAGCTTGACTGACCTTATGAGGCTACATTGCGTATACGTAATTTTTATTTAAAATTCTGATAGTCATGACGCATTCGAAATTTTGAAAACAAATTTGTTTCAGAATCGGTTATTTTTATTAATATGAACTATGAAATAATATGCTTTGGCAATGATAATGCTTTTATAGATTTATTTTTCATATCTTGCTGCGTATACGTGATTTTTTAAAAATTTCAAATTTTGATAATGATAAGACATTCGAAAGTTTGAAAATAATGAGCAGGGGCAGACTGGCACAAAAACGTTTAATAAAATGTTGAAGCATGCAATTTAGAAAATATTTTGACACAATTATACAATAGGTCAAATTTGGCGAAAGTTTCACAATTAAGTTCGCCATTTCTAAAGGTAAAGGCCCATACGCAGTATGCAAAAATTCCACACGAAATGTCAAAACTTCATATACAAAAAAAAATTCCCTTTTTTGGGATATTTTTTTTTATATGAAGTTTTGACATTTCGTGAGGAATTTTTGCATGCTGCGTATGGGCCTTAAAACAAAAACAATTGGCAATAAATAACTTAAACAAATATAGAGCCATTATTTTTATTTTTAGATTTTTCTTACATTTGTTAGTCTACCCAAAGCCAAATTCCTTTATTTTAAAGTTGGGCTTCATTTTCGTGCCTTTTGTGTAAATAAACAGCTGTTTGACAGCTAATTGAAATTTTAGGGTTGTCATCACATTACTTTTATTTATGAAAATATTATGCTCCAGGTATAGGGCTTTTCAACAAGAGGTGTTATTTTGAATCACCCGGTATTTCGGTAGCTGTCACTTTAGAAGCTTTTATTCTTGGACATTTGACAAGTAGAAACTACGCCATTACTAAAAATGAAACGATACACGCTTCAACAACGCATTGAAATTATTAAAATTCACTACAAAAATGGTGAAAATCTTCCATCGAAAAATTATCTTGACTGATGAGGCCCATTTCCACCTCGGTGGCTACGTCAACAAGCAAAATTGTCGCATCTGGGGCTCGGAAAACCCAAGAGTTATTGTTGAGAAGCCTCTCCATCCTCAAGGCGTGACTCTTTGGTGCGGTTTATGGTCCAGCGAGGTCATTGGACCTATCGAGGACATAGGGCAGCCACTTTGCGATTTGGTTATGGAAAATTTCATGAAAAGGATATGGTCCTATAGGCGTGGTCGTGGTGGCCATTTGGCTGATGTTGTTTTTCATTATTAACGTCATACCTTCCTCTTTATTATGAAATAAACATCCGATCATTTATCTCAAAAAATGGCATTATGCTTTGAATACCAAAATAACACCTCTTATTGGAAAACCCTATATTTTGCAAATTTTTTTAATTTTTCTGTCTAGCCGAAGAAATTCTTACGCTTTTTTGTGTAATAGGCTTGATTTTAGGTCAGAGTTGGCAAGCATATACAAATTTTAGGATTGCCATCACCTTAATTTTATTTATGAAATTATTGTAGTCCGGGTATTTTCTATATATAGTATTTAAAGTTTCTCTGTCTAACCGAAACCATTCTCATGCTTACAATAACAGCTGTTGATCAGAGTTGGCAAGCTTATAAAAATTTTAGGGTTGTCATCACATTACTTTAATTTATGGAATTATTGTACTTCAGCTATACACTTCAAGAAAGTAGGGCTAAAATTAAAAAGCACTTAAAATGGATGCCAAGGTGTTTTAAGGCATAACTACAACATGGCAAACTACTTATCAGTTATTAAAATATTCAAATTCGATTCGATTTTAATCACTTAATCTTCCATATTCTAAACAGTCTCTTTTTAACAACAATTTTTGTTAACTAACAAAAAAGTAATACTAACTACAAGAAAAAATATCCCAAAATCTTTTTGCACTGTGCGCAGACTTATTCGCCCAAGTGTAACTCTACACGAGCATATTGTTAGCTGTAGCTGTTGCTGTAGCTGTGAGTGTTGTATGTACAAGTGCATAGCTTTATAAAGCTGTGCCTCGTAGAAACTAAAATATTCTACAAAATTCCAAACGTTTTAGTTAGACTGAAAGTGCCATCTGGCAGCCAAAGAAACACCAAAGCAGACCCTCTTGTTTGCATAATCTCCATAATGGAACAAACGTTTCGTCCGGGAATGCATAAATACAGAATTTCATAACAACATTTCTGCTTGGGATTCTTGCTTTTGTTGATTATTCAGACTCAAATTTATTATGGCGTTTGTGACGAGGAATTTTTCGTGCTACATTAATTAAGTGGCATTAAATTTCCTTTGAAGGAAATGATGAATGTAATGATTAGTATAACAAAAGAAGTCGATTAACTGTGTTTTAGTAGTTTTTCACCTTCACTCAGCTCTTCGGTTTATCTACGCTTTTTTCAAGCTATAATAATTAAACAAAACACTGACTTTTCTTTACTACTAATACGAGTGGGGGAAAATTTTTGGCAAATACTGGGACCTTTTGACTCAAAGCCTTTTTACTCAAAGCCCCTTCAATTTAATACTTTCATTTGACGGCGAATCATAAAAAATGCAGTACTTAATTTTTAGTTTTTGGAGCGCCAATTAGTCCATTATAATGAACGGTTTTGAAATAAATATTTTACGTTTTTTTTTTAAACCATCATATACGATTATGCTCTTCGTTGTCACACCAACAACGAACAGCATTTCATATTTTTTCACAAAAACAAAGGCGCAACACTGTCCGCTTCCAAACACTGCGTACCAGCAAGCAAACAAATTTTGCAGCCAAATATTTGGCTTTGTTTTTTTGTTAAGTTTATTTTAGTTTTAAAGTTTTTTTTTGTCATCTGTGTACTGGCCTTAAGAATCTTTAGTCATAAAATACATACAAAATCAAATGCACAATTTTTTTTCACCATTCTCGCAAAAAATGATGACAGATTTTCTAAATTAAGATTTTGGAAAAAAGTATTGATAATATAGTACCAAAAGAAAAGTCATTAACACTAATTTACAAATTTTAGGGTCATCGAGTAAAAAAGTGTTTTTTGGGGTATTTTTGAGTCGAGAAACACGAAAATGGTAACCTTTTTTTTTTCTTAAGCACCGAAAAATCACGACAACAGCTGCATACAAATTCGTGAAGACGTAATTGAACGCAAATGAAAAACTTTGAGTGAAAAATTTGTTTTTCATACAAAAGTGTTGAGTGAAGATTGGAACTTCCGTACATGATTTCATAGCATCTCTAATTCGTAGCCGATTTTAATGATCTTAGACTCGAAATGTTCACACTTTTTTAAGAAGGTTCATTATTCGTGTAAGCTAGTGTAATTTAAACAAAAAATAATTTGAATCTGCAATTTTTATCGGGAGAGCCCCGATAGGAAAATAACGGATCTAATCTGAAATTATGGTTGCTCTAGCTCTTACCATCTCTGAGATCTAAGCGTTCACACAGACGGACGGACGGCAAGACGGACATGGTTATATCGGCTTCTCTAGTCACCCTGATCTTTTGTTAGGTAACTTTGGGGGGTGTACGACGTCTCCTTCTGTATGTTACATACATACAAAATAGTGTTTCCGAAATTTTATAATCTTTTTATGATTGTTAAAAATCCCAAAATAATCATTTCCTCACGGCTTTAAACTTTTTACAGCATTGTTTTAGTTTTGAAAAATTACAACTTTAAGAGGTTTTGGTTTCATAAGCAATTTTATATATAAAAATAATTTTTCTAAAACTGAGTCATAAAAATGTTATTTTTAGATTTTAAAAAAACCGAAAATAAAATATGGACCATGATTTTAGAACTTTTGCAAAATTTATTTTAGCCTTAAATATTCATTTATGTATTTAACATTTTTTTGTCTCGATAGCATGTATCATCATTTTAAAATATACATAAAATCACAAAATAAATATATTTTTTATAACCTGTACAGTATGGTACAACGTAGTGCTGGAGACATCAATGTTATATCGATGCATCGATATATCGAACTTTAAAATATCTATATATCGATGTTGGCCAACAGAGATGTTTCTCCAACACTTCTGCACTCATCAAATGGCTGTTTAGTAGTGCTGGAGAAATATCTCTGTTGGCCAACATTGATATAGTATAGATATTTTAAACTTCGATATATCGATGCATCGATATAACATCGATATTTTCTTCTGCACAAGTACAAACGGTATATTAAGTTTGTGCAAGCCGAAAATGTATGTACCATACAGAAGGAAACTTCGGAGACCCCCCAAAGTTACCTAAAGTATGATCAGGGTGACTAGAGAAGTTGATATACCCATGTCCGTCTGTCCGTCCGTCCGTCTGTACGAACGCCTAGATTTCACAGATGGTTAGAGCTAGAGCAACCAAACTTTCAGATAAGATCCGTCATTATCCTACGCGAGACAGGTTTATTTTATTTTTTTTATATCGGGATTCTATTATAGGGAGCTATAATATATATATATATATATATATATATATAAATAGGGGTGTTTTAGAGGACCCCGAAATAAACCAAAAGTTGTAGATGGATAATTCGTTTGTTTTTGAAATTATCGTTACCAAGTCGGAAGATTTTTAGAGATCTGCAACACTGCACCAAATTTGATCAAAATCGGCTGACTATATCATATAGCTCCCATAAGCCAGATCGGTCAAAAAAACGTTTGTGAAGATATCTTACCCAAATTTGGCAATCAAATGTCTTTTAGAGTGCTTAAGCAATATATCGGACTTAATTGCAATTAGTGGTACAGGGTATGCCAAAGTCGTCCGCGCCCGAATTTAACGTACGCCATCTTTTTTATTATATTTTTTTAAGTCAAATGTTGCCCTTTTATTCAAAAAATAGTATTATTTTTTATATCAGTGTAGTTTCGGTGAAAAGCTGTCCTTCCGTTCCACAAAAAAATTTTTTATTCTTAAAACCTTATTTCATGATAATTCAAAATCCAAATTCGAGATTTTTTTTCAATTTTTTTCCCTCTCTCTTCTTAGCTTCACAGTCCGGGGTGGACCATAGCTTCATCAACAATCATCCCCCAGTTCACTCTCTCTCTCGCTTCATCTTTCCAATTGCGAATGTTCATCGTCTTAAGGTCTGCTTCGACGTCATCACGCCATCTCCTTCTTGGTCGGCCCCTTTTTCTGCTTCCTATTGGACGTAGAGTAAACACCTTCTTTTGGATTCTGTCGTGTGGCATTCGTATAATGTGGCCAATCCATCTAATCCGCTGTGCTTTTATAAAACGTATCACATTCGCACCACCAATAATATTTTCAATTTCGTTGTTGTAACGAATACGATAGGTGCCGTCTTCAAGTCGAACAGGACCGAAAATTTTTCTCATAATGCTTCTCTCAAATCTCAACGTTAACTTTCAATGTCCATATTTCAGCACCATATGTGAGGACCGGTCGTATAAGGGTTTTGTACATTTTGGTTTTCTGCATGCGTGATTTTTTCCCCTACGCATTTTTTTTCATGTGGTCTGATTTTTTTGTCAGTGTAGTTTTGTTGCAAAAAAATTTCCCAAATTCAAACAAGAAATGAATACAAGCAACAATATTACATTTACTTTTAGAAATATGAAGAAAATATTATTTAATTGGTTTTTATTCATTTTTGTATACCTACATATAGTATATAAACGAATTGAAATGCTGCTAAATGAAGTCAAGTGAAGTGAGTGAATCGAGTACTGGGAAAGATTTTTAGTCTTAATCTTTATTTAATTAAAACATACGCTCTTGCACAGGACTCTGTATATATTTCACATTTGATGTTTTTCAAAAACAAAACTTATTTATTTATATTTACTATTAAAAATGAATTTTTTTCGTAGGTGGAAAACTTTTCATTTAACTAATTGTACATAAACGAGTATTTGTTCTGACGAAAATACAAAATAATTGGACACATAAAGTAATTCAATAGTATTTAGTACTTTTATTAAAAATATTTTTATTTAGTATATAAAATTGAGGTATTGGCTTGCTTTTGAGCAAAATGAATATACAAAATGGAATTTGTTTATTGCAATTTGCAAAGCAACTCTGACCACTACACTTTATTGACATATGCTCTGACCAAATGAAATTTTCAAAGCAAATATTATATGGATTCTTGAACACAAGCTTTGGCTTTGTCTTTTTTTTTTTTTTTTTTTTTTGAATATATCTACACAAAACAAATAAACAAAATTTGCTCATAACGCAAGAGCTTTCAATTTGGAATAAATCCAAAAAGCATATTGAGAGCAGAAAGCAATTTGATAAATAAACACAATCTATGGCTGGACGAAAAATGCCTGAAATTTCTTCCTCCACAAAAAAAAAGAAAATATTAAATTTGAGGAAGACAATGAAAAAGCATAACAAATTTGAGTTCCAAGAAATTGCTAGGAAACCAAACATCTGAAGCAACCCACACGGCATTGAAAACATGGATACAAAAACTTTTAAGCCGACAAAAAAAAGTCCGTTGGGGCATATGACTAAAAATTAGGCAGGCGCTTGATACTTTTTATACACTGCATTGCATGCTTTTAAGGGTATTATAGTTTCGCAACAGGCAGAGTAAAGGCGTTACAGAATATAGTAAGTTGTTTACAACATAATCAGCCTTGCTGCGGAAAAACGAAAACGTGAATTTTGTACGTTTTCGTTTTTGCGTGCTCCCTATTTTACATTTTTTGCCCTCGATATCTTCTCATATTTCCTTACTTTTTGTTAGCGATGTTCTACACCTTTCAATTGAAATGAACCACTTTGATAAGAAGGGAAATTTTATTTTATGCAAAAAAAGGGAATTTTTTTTCGCATTACATAAGCCATCGGAACGTAGTGGGATTCTAACTACATAAAAAATTCGTTTTGGTGAAATTGGAAGCACCACCGAATAATATATTCGGATTCGTTTTTCGGAGCACGCCTGAATGATAGGTTTAACTTTGTTAGAGAAAAACAATATTTTAGCAAAAGTTGCCCAATTCTTGCACACAAATTAAATTTTCGAAATTTTGATAGGTGACACCTTTTTCCTCTAGCAGAGTTTTACAGTTTTCACTTTAATATTTGGAATTTTCAAATTTTGAAATATCTTTTAAGAACTTCAAAAAATATGCAATAATTTCACACTCATAAGCCGACATTATATTGATATATTAATAATTGGTTATCATATTGCTTATATAGACTCTTAAAAAAAATGTAAACGATTAGCAGCCCACACTTTTAATCAAAATCGTAATTTAATAATTCAAATCCTCTTAAAATGTAACGAAATTTCGTTCTTGAACAAATTTTTTTTACATAAAGGTGCAAAACAATCATAATTATTTTTTAAATCAAGATTTTTGGGGCTTAAGTTTTGACATTGCGTGCGAAATTTTTGCATGCTGCGTATGGGTCTTAAACCCCAAAAATCTTGATTTAAAAAATAATTCTGATTGTTTTGCACCGATAAAATTTTAAAATAAGTATCTTCAATCATACTCCTGGTAGCATACCTATCTGGCCACCAAACTGTTAGATACCATCTACAGAAAATTGGTCTATCGGATTCTTCAGAGTGCAGACTCTGTCTCGAGGACGATGAAACCACCAGACATATTCTCTACGACTGCCCTGAGCTGGTATGGGACAAGGCCTGTCACATGGGAAACGAACGGATTAGTCCCTTTCATCTTAGGTCAATACCAAGAAAAGACTTTTGCCGTAATTTATGGGTATGGTACAAAGATCTTCTGGTCGCAGTGCCCCACATCTTTATGAGGAACCCATACGAGGGGCAAAAAAAAATCTTCAAACTTACAATAAGCCGCGAAAAAAATCAAAAATTAATAATCCTGAAGTAAGATCTTGGTATCATTAATGATGCGAGCTATAAATGGGAGCAAACTGGAACCTGTCTTATTAGTAGGAAAACTTGGCCGCAATGGAGCTTGAATAGAACTTGGCCGCAATGGAGCTTGAATAGAACCAAACAAAACTTAACAGACTTGACATAAGAGCTACGATAGGGGCTCTTACCGGACACTGTCTTATTGGTGGGCACGCCAATAGATTGGGATTGCCTTATTTCGACTACTGTAGAAGTTGTCAGGAGGTAGAGGAAGAGGAAACAGTGGAGCATCTCCTGTGTGGATGCATGGCACTATGCAGCAGTAGACTGTACACACTGGGTTCCGAAACTATTGGAAATGTTACCTAATTCGCAGGAATCAGAATAAATAAGATTAATTTGTTCATCATATCGACAGGTTGGTTTAGTGAGGATACGGGAGAGTAAGGACTAGCTCATGTGGCATCACAACGGGCCTTTTGCAGGCCTAGGTGTGTCGGAAGACAACCACTTCTACCTGAAACCTTGGTGGGCCATTTTAAGAACAAAATGTTTTTAAAAGGGAAGAACTGCTTTTGACACTAAAACATCTTAAAGATAAGAATGTCAAAGATAACAAAAGGATTGAAAAAGGGCATAAGTTTTGCGATAAGATTTTCATAATCTATCTTTAAGGCCCATACGCAGCATGCAAAAATTTCGCACGAAATGACAAAACTTCATATAAAAAAAAATCCCACTATTTTTTTTAAGGTTATGGTACAAAAGATCTTATGGTCGCAGTGCGCCACCTCTTAATGAGGAACTCATACGAGGGGAAACAAAAAAAATTTTCAAACTAAAAATAAGCCGGGAAGAAAATCCAAACTTTATAAAATAGTGGGATTTTTTTTTTTACTGCATTTAGAAAAAAATCCCAAATGGTGTGAAATTTTTTTATATGAAGTTTTGATATTTCGTGTGAAATTTTTGCATGCTGCGCTTAGAAATAAAGAATTTGTTCAACAAAATAAAATAATCGGCCGTGCGCCGTGCTTCCTTGGTATTTCCTTCATTTTTTCTAGCACATCCTTAAACTTTTCGATTAAAATATTGATTTGATTTCACTGACAACAAAGTATTCACATTCAAACCACATTCAAAATTAGTTTTGGTGAAATTAAATGAAACATGTGAAATCAAAACGAATACGAATAAAATATTCCATTAAAAGCCTAGTACGCAGCAGTGTAAAATCGAGTGAAAGAAAACAAAACTTCATATAAAAAAAAACACTGTCAAATTTCTTAGCGCCAAGAATTTTTTCATTGGTACGCAGGACCAGTGCTGCCCATTCTTCGTGAAATTGACATGTAGATGGCGCCGGCAGAAAGCGCAGCTTCTTTGGCGCGCTAAAAATAAAACATTAGGGCCTATACGCAGTTTGAAAAATTTCGCGCGGAAAGACAAAACTTCATATAAAAAAAAAATCCCAAAAGGGATATCCCAAATGGGACTTTTTTTATATGAATTTCGTAATGCGTAGACCCTTTTAATGTGCAGCAACTTATTTTGATAGGGGAAACAATGCTGCGTAGGCAAAACAGATGCACAAATTTTACTAAAGCGCAGAAAATTGTCGTTTAGGGATGATGTGAGGCTCCAATAACGCAAACAATGTCTTGAAAATATTCGAGGACATGTGAAAATTTTTCGAAAATGCTGCCGAATTCTATACCACGGCTTTGAACTGACAATTTTCCGCAAATTGTGAATAATTGCATTGCACTTCAAAATTCGTACGTCTCTACAAAATTTTTCCTCATTCAGATCTGCATATTAAATATGAGTTTACCCACATGCTTCGTTTTTTCTTGAGTTTCGCCAATAACTAGGCAATATTGGCCATAATAATAATAATAAATATTAAGTAATATCTTCATATGGCAATTCATTTTGGCACTTTTTATTATTTTATACACTTGTAACCAATTTGAACAAACAGCTGATTTTTCTATTTACTTTATGGCGCCATCTATTGTTAGTAGCGCCATCTATATGTCAATTGCCCAGATATGGGCAGCACTGTTCGGTCACAAACTCTACCCATACAATTTTTTTTGCGCACAAAATAAGTTGCACTATTTTCTTTCAGGCGATTTTACACTGCTGCGTACTAGCCTAAAGTAAATAATACATTTTTTTTCTTCGTTTCGTTTTCCAAAGCACAGACGAATAATAATTTCTAGATTTTTTTTTTATTCTTAAGAATTTTTGGCTTATTTTAATGTCATAATCATTCATTAATTTAAAATTATTTAGGCTTATTAAAAAAAAAATCTTGTTTAATGATTTTTTGTCAAGGCCCAAAAGCAGCATGCAAAAAAAGGAATTTTTTTTTTTATTTGAAGTTTTGAGATTTTTTTTTATTTGAAGTTTTGATATTCAACTAAAAATTTTTTTTTTATGTATTTTTATTTGCAATCTGTACCTACTATTTTTAGATTTCAAATAAAAAATGCTTTATTGAAACTTAATCTTTTCTATGAGTGTATCCACGCAAACTAAAACCCTTATACAACGCTTGGCTAGGATATCACTAGGCAGAGTATCACACTTTAGGACATCATCCCAATCAATAAAAGTTTTTCTTTTCAGCCAAAAAAGCTACTTAAAAAAGAGGGAAGAAAAGTTAAAAATATAAATGTATGCATAATAATATACAGGACATATGTAAGTACCTAAACACAAAGTAATTTTACTAAGAGCTGATTCTACAGTTTAAGATGAGCAAATAATAAAAATAAGAAATACATTATCGACAAAATATCATCCTGACCTCTGACATAAAAAAGGTCACATTTATTTATACATTGAAAAAGCAGTTGTGAAGGCCAAATAAACTGTCCACTTAAATAAGCATTTGTGACAGGTGCCAGTTCGGTTTTCTATTAACTTAAACCTCTTTATGCATTAAAAATGAATGCAAAGCTTCAACTGACACTTGCTCATTTCAACTAAAAAAGAACAAAAGTGCACGTTACAGTGAGGACACCTCGACCTTGATATTCCCTGTACCATACTAGTACAGAGACAGAATTTCAGCTATATAGCAATTTTCATAAGTTTTGAGATTTTGCTGCTTTAGTTTTACAACATGCTCCGGAAAACGAATACGAATAAAATATTCGTTTGCAACATATGTAGGTTCAATAGTATACGCATCTTTAACTGAACTAATTTTTATAATTATTCTTTAATATTCTTAGATTCTAAAGATTAGATTTATTTGGTTGATTATTTTTTAATAACTTTTTTTCGAACTCAACCTAAGAAAGAAACAATGACAAAAGTTCATATACACGCATGCAAATTGCATTATCGATACCTAATAGATGCGCCAGGGTTGATGTGGTATACAAGTAAAAATTAATTTTTTTCCAATGTTTACGAACTCTCAATAAAAGTAGCTCAGCTGTTTAGAGCAACGTAAATATGAGAATTTTTTGAAAAGAGTAAGGGAATTATGAGAAGTTATCGCAAAGAGTTAGCGAAATATGATAAGTTATTGATAAACAACAAAAACTGTGAAATTGGGAGCACGAATAAAAATGATTAGTTTTGACTGTGTGAAATTCGGAGCACGGCTTATAGTTAGTTTTAAATAGAGCTTTTAGGCGAGGAAGTCCAATATTTTAAAATGCTTAGCACAATTCCCGCGGTTCCAGCAAACCCATAAAAAGTCGAAGCATGAGGGCTTAAGGAAAAAATTTGTAATGTTCAAAGGCCAAATAGCTGAATGCAAGCAAAGAACTAGATCACAAAAACTAAAAAAACTTTAGGCTTCTTTTTCCAGCGCTTTTAGTCTTCCAGAAACAGGCGTCCCAGATAGACGGACTTGACAAAATATTTATACACTTCAACCTACAAAAAGGATTATTATATGTTTAAGTATGGGAAGTAGTGCTGGAGAAAACATCGATGCTATATCGATGCCAATGTCCAATAATTGAATGCAAGCAAAGAACTAGATCACAAGAACTAAAAAATCTTTATGCTTCTTTTTCTAGCGCTTTTAGTCTTCAAGAAACAGGCGCCCCAGATAGACGGACTTGGGATATTATTTGTACACTTTAACCTGCAGTAAGGGGTTTAATAAGTTTAGGTATGATAATTATGTATAATATGGACAAGGAGACTACGTTAGCTCTAGAATGGTCAATCCAATTCTTTGCCCGTCTTTGTATGAACTCTTGCATCTTAAAACCCAAAAGACTTAGGGATAGACACCAGATCTGACCAGCCGATCCGCGGCTAGAATTGGCCTATCACGTCAGGATTTTGAGATATTTGTGGTTATTTACCCGAAAAACGGCGTTTTTCTTACTTGTAAAGTTCATAACCTCAAATATCTCAGAATCCTGACGTGATGGGCCAATTCTGGCCCCGGATTCAGATTCTACGCAGCAAATTACTTCGGAAATGAGCCTTAGCATTCCAACAACTGACATGACCCCGGTATTTGTAGGCCTGTGTAATTTGAAAGCGCCTTATATATGCTTTAATTTCAAGCTTACAGCTTTCTTTAGTGTGGATAAAATGTGGCAGGTAAAAACATCTTTCGATTGAGACCAAACTTCATTAAAATCGAAACATAAACATTGGAGATAATCACAATATAATATTCTAGGGGTGGGATTTAATGGTCTTAAAGGTGGTGCCTTGGCCTCAGATGTAAATGTCGCAATGTAAAGAGACCATGGTTCGATTGCCAGTCGAGGCTATATACATATATCTGACTTCTTTTTTTTTTGTAGTGCTGTTTTTTGGGGAGTAGTACTATTACCTACTATTACATATGTACTAAACTTATTTATATGCACATATACATACTAATTGCCTTATAATATGTTAGCAAAGGGTTTCTTGAGATCATTCTTAAGCTACTTTAAAGTACACCATTTGTTTCTTTTGCCATTTCGATATACTTTGTCTTGTGGTTTTTCTCTTTTTCCACTCTTTGGTAGAGTGTATTCAATAGCATCCTTGAAAGCTGTGAGAAAAGGCAATCAACTTATTCGTATGCAGCGAACCTCAAGTTGTACGTAAAAAAAAGAACCTACTTTATAATGCATTGATATAAAAATAATAATATTATAAATTTGTGGTCATCAACCCTTATACGATGACAAAAATGCACAGACAGATATTCCCAACAGGACTCTTTGCGTTCGTTACTTTAGCTTGAGAGCATTTTTTTGCTTTTTGCACTGGCTGCTTTTCAATAAGCCCTATACATTGTCTAAATGTGTGTGTGTGTGTGTGTGATGTATCTGTGTGTGTGTGTGTGAGCCCGTTCTTTGTTGCAGCGGATTAGTCTGTGATTGTTGCCAAAGCCATGCCACTCTAAAAGTGTTTCCATTATTGTAAGGCCACTCTATGGCTGGGGTAAATGATTTAATCCGATTGTAATCATGCTTTCAAGGCTCTGACTGTTATGAATAAATAAGCGAGAAAATGGTGTAAAAAAAAAACCCATTACAGTTTTTTTGAACTTTCAAAAAGAGCATATAAGTAATACCTGCGTAATCCTGCAAAAAAAAAAATAGAATTTTTTATACCCTGTACTAACGTGTTCAAGGGGCATACCAAAAGTAATACGCATGCATGTAAACAAAAGTATGTTGGATTCTCACGCCTGAAGGTATGCTAGGTATTGCGAGTCATCTGGTGTTGCAGGTATGTCATTTTTGAATGTAGCTTGGGTGTTTATACAAGCATATAAAGCTGGAGGGCAAAATGTTGCATGGAGCTGTGCTTCCGCTCACAAGTGGAAAAAGTGTTGGGGAAAAAGTTGGCATGGGAAAAGCATTTTTTTTCATTAAAGTAAAAACTTTTCGTAGTGTTGGATAATACGGTTCAAAAAGTTTTAGCTTTAGGAAATATGTTAATATTTGTTAATGGCTTTGCTTTTTTTTCATAGAGTTTCGGTTAATGCTTTAGGTGGGCAGCAAGAAAAAAAAATATTGGATAAATCCGCTCTAAGTAAAGTAAATGGCAGATCAAAACTTTTATGGAGAGAATTGTTTTTGTTTTTATTTAATCTCTTAATGTGCTCTCTTTGGAGATTAAAATAAATTTTTCGCTATTACGACAACTCATAGACTAAGAGTGGGAACTGTAAGCTTATGCTCTTATGTATCATTTGTAGTGGGGCTATCATTCTTTCGATATAAAAGTCAGTTTGGGTTAGATATGTGAATTAATAAAAATTCATATTAAAAATTTTGAAAACAATCAACTGCAGCAGATAGGTTTTGTGAAGCATACAATTTTTGCAGGCCAACTCTTTGATTTTGATGATTTTTGAAAATCTTAAAGAGGTACTAGCCAAATGCAAATATTTATCGGTTTATCGATAGAAGAAAAATTAAGTATTTCTTTGATAAAACATATTTCATAAATGAATAAAGATTTTTAAATAAATTTTATTTTCAATCAAAGATAATAACTGAGAACTTCTGAAAATTTCGATTCTTTTTTTAAATTTTTTAACATATCTTTTTTTAGTTTTAAAATTTTAGTGTTTGCTGTTTTGTCAAAAACAAAAATGTTAACATTTAATGTGCACTGCGAAAAAAATCAGTCCACTCTATAATTGAGAATGTTACGATAATTTTTGTAATGGATACTTGAATGCTCGCCATAGCACCGTGGGCCCAGTATTTCATATTTTGGCCAAAACCCTGTCATTTCCATAATAATTTTTTTAGAGCGATGAAATTGAACACATGTTTTCCTAAATGATTGAAC
The DNA here is from genome assembly GCA_018150985.1 of Chymomyza costata. Taxonomy (NCBI): domain Eukaryota; kingdom Metazoa; phylum Arthropoda; class Insecta; order Diptera; family Drosophilidae; genus Chymomyza; species Chymomyza costata. The sequence goes on along the minus strand of JAECWU010000127.1, from coordinate 27,040,699 downwards.
TATTTTTCTGGGAAGTTTGAGCATCCTCCGATTTTTTCGAGATATATATAGTCCAGACCAAAATTGGAAAAAATTTAAAAAAACCAAACAATTTTTTTAACTTAATTTAAAAAAAAAAAACGGTTGATTGGAATTGAACCATATTTCACACAGAGGTAGATATGAGCTTCTCATATATTGAAAAAATAGCCTATACCCAAAATATTGAATGGTTTTGGAGTTATAGCCCCGGATAGTTTCAGCTTCCCAAGCAAATTACAAAAATACGACATCACCAATCCTTCTGCTTTTCAACTGTTATAATTTTTTTTTGCATGCTTTTTTAATTTTCGAAAAAAAAGTTTAAAAAATCCATATTTAATTTTAACGTTTTTCCGTCAAAATTTATCATTTTTACATTTTTTGATTCGCATCATTGTAAGTATGCTATGAAATTTTCCAATTGTAGATTTTTTGTACATTTTAGTACAAACTTTGAAAAAATTGTTATTGAAGCATACTTTTAGGCAGCTTAGAAATTCAAACTATAGTAAAATTTTCTGGGAGTCAATTTTTAATATTCAGCTTTTAGATACAAAATTCAATTTTCGAAAATCGAGAGGGTACATTTTGTTGTAAAACATGTGAAGAAATTTATAAAAATTTTTTCGATCAAATATCGAGTGGTAGACGGAGGTACCCTTAAAGCAAAGCAGCCAAATGATACAAAAACCAAAAAAAACTTTTTAGCTACTCGAATATATTTAAAACCGAAAAGTTGTTAAGCTCAGTTTTATTTTTTTTCTAAAATTATACTTATAAATAATAAAGTGAATGAAGATGTCGTAGCTACATGTATCATGGTAAATGCAGGTTTTTTTCTTCTGAAAATGTTCGCGAAAGCTCATAAAATTCAAAATGTCAACTTTGTTTGCCAATAACTTAAAAACCACTAATTATAATTTAAAATTTTTTCTGCACAGGATACCTTAATATGTCTAAAATAATATTAAATTGTCATTTTGTCCAAATTTTGATTTTCATCAGGAGGGCTTTTGGCCAAAATCTGGCTACGCGGGCCCATTGTGCATAGTACAAAGTTTCTTGTAACAGTGACGAATAAGCATAGCTTCTAGGAATGGAATGATAATCCCTTCAAGCTGGCTACGAATGCTCGTTTTGATATTTTTGGAATAATTTTAGAATCAGTAGCAGAATATCTTGACCTTGTCTCAAGTTGTTCAAGGTTAAATGTCACAAAAATTGTTTTCGAATAAATCGATTTAAAAAAGTAAGCCGTGTCACTTATTCTCGCCAAAATATATGTATATACCTGGTATTTATGTCTGATATATACCATACATATGTATATGTCTGGTAATTGTATTTAATAGTTATTTCTGGTATAGGTATGTCTGGTATTTTTCTCGGTTATTTATGTGTTACTGGAGTGTGTGACTGGAACGTGTGTCTGGTAGCCATATCAGATATTTATGTATGGAATTCATCATAAATTTTAAAACAAAGAATATCATGAAGTTGCCTCAAGATGTTTAAAGGTAAGGTCCCAAAAATCAATTTTTTTTAAAGGATCAAAAAATATAGATTGGATTGAAAAATGATTCGCGTCACTTATTTTCGTTTGGTATTTATGTTTAATATATACGCAGATGTCTAATAAGTGTGTATATCTAGTAACTATGTGCGTCTGGTATCTTTCTCTGGTATTTATGTATGGTACGTAAGCAGTTGCGGATCCAGTATTTGGTGTTGGGGGGGTGTTCTTCACTTCAAAGTATATACCTATATATCAGAGCTCGCAAAACACTTTCAAACCTTTTTTCCAACTTTTGGGGGGGAGGGGGGCGTTCTTATGAATTATCTTTTACTTAGTTTTTTATTTATGTTGTTTTTAAAGAAAATCCAAATGTACTGTAATTATATTACTTTTCATAAATCTTGACCATTTTTCTGGACCATGTCGTTATTAGCAATAATTCGGTTTCTCTCTTTCCTTGCGGGGTTTTATCATAAACTTAACAAAGGTTAGGTTAGGTTGTACCGGTTGACCCCTGGAGGAGTCACACATAGACTAAATAGTCCTTAGTGGTACGGGAAGGTGCGACTAATGTACAATGCACGTAAGTCGTCAAGTATGCGCGTGTGCTTGGCAAACGCCAGAAGCTTTTGAGATGCCCTGTCGGCTGCCTCTTCCAGTGAGGTAAGCCAGGGTTTTCCTAGATATTTGAGTCTCGATGTACAGAGGGCGGGGCAGCGGCAAATGAGGTGCTCCAGAGTCTCTTTGACATCTGTCTACCTACATTTCCTGCATTCAGCGTTGTTGGTAATGCCTAACTTCCTAGCGTGAGTTGCTGTCAGGCAATGACCAGTGACTATGCCCACTATAAGTCTGCAATCTCTTCTTGGGAGCTCAAAAAAAATAATAAAAAAATTAACAAAAAGTGATTTAAAATTTAAAAAATATATATTTATGCATCTTTACACTTAATTTCCTTATAATAGACTACTTTCCTATAGCTATGAAATGCAGGAAAAGTCGCATTTCAATTACGAAAAATGGTGTGAAGCAACAATGCAAAGGTCTAACAATAAATCGAAAGTTCCAAAAATAGACAATTTTGGGGCAAAAACACTTTGCTGGATTACCTCCACAAAAAAATATATTCACAATTGAATATAAAACTTCAAGGTGCCCTATAGTTTTGAAAAGCACTGTACTAGATGTAACGTATGTATGTCTGTTATCCATATCTAGTATCTATATATCTAGTCTGGTAGCCGTATCTGGTATTTTTATCTGATATATGTGCCTAGTACGTAAGCCTGGTATCCATAACTAGTATCTATATATCTCCTCTGGTATCCATATCAGGTTTTTTATAGCTGGTATGTACATCTGGTATTTATATCTGATATCCATATCTGTTATGTATATCTAGTACTTATGTCTGTTATTCATATCTAGTATCTATATATCTGGTCTGGTATCCATATTAGGGTTTTTCATATCTGATATTTATGTTTGATATTGATATCTGTTATGTATATCAAGTACTTATGTCTGGTATTCATGTCAAGTACTTATATATCCTGTAACCTGGTCCGTTTGTTCGGTATTCATATGTGATATAGGTATATGCCTGCTACGTTTATCTGGTATTCATATTTAGTATCTCTATATCTGGTTGGTATTTTTTGTACTATACGTCTATTTGGCATATAGGTAGTATGTCTGGTACATGGTGTCACGAATTTTACGCCTGCTCAATTTGGTGTATCTGATATGGCAGCTAATTCAATTAATCGGTAAAGAGTATCTTAAGGGCGCGACCTGCCAACTTTAGCTGTTCAGTTTGGCTCAATACTCTCTATACCTTACCCAAGCACACATACACACGCACACGCACACACACTTGCTTTTTTAGCTTACACACCTTAAGCTAGTTATTGGGTCTCCTGCTGAGCGCACATACAAGAACAACAACACACGCCAAAACTTATCAGGTCCATAGTTTGAAAAAACTTTAATAAAATCCCACTACGGAGCAACCTTAAGACCTCATTAAGCAAGTCAAGTGTGACGGCCTAGTTGTTATCGCCTCAAGTGCTTGGAGCTGTTGTTCTTGTTGTTGTGCTTGGTTCGTGCCTTTACTGAAGTTGTTGCCAAGTTCACCTAATAAAACTATGTCACTTTCAATTCTCTGGGTGCTAAAGTATGTAGGCCATAAATTTGCGGTGCGGTCACACTTGATATACCTGAAACCAACACACACACAACAGGATGGACACAAATATATTGCAGCTATAGATGAGGTTCAGCCACAAGAGCGACCACAGTGATGGGCAATAATTCAGACTTTACAGCATTTAGAGCCATAGAGCAAATTGCATGTGCACATAATAAAGCTCGTTAAAAAGGTCCATGTATAAACAAACTGGCTGCTATGCTGCAGTGTCGCATGGAACTGCGCACCATTTTCATCAGTCACTTGCCCCTAGCATTAAAGCCACAAACCATGTCACAAAACCACATCATACCATAGCAGACCATGGCAGACCATAGCATACCAATGTGCGTGCCAAGCCTGTCGTGGTTTTTGTTATCTTTGAACTCATTAGCTCGCCGCCTTGGACTGTTGGCCCACTCTCTGTCAGCCAAGACACAGTTGGGTCACATTTTATACGCGCACTAAAAATTTACTACACTTTATTGTTGTTGGCGTCGACAGGCCAACAATGTAGACGCTTAATGCTACTTCTGCGCGCTGGCAAGCAAACAGCAGCGGTTCTCCATAAAACGATCCAGCAAGTATGTAGTCAAGCCCAAACCAAAACCCCAGCATTTTTGACTTACCCTGCGCAAACTGAAAGAGCTTGCAAAGAAGTTCGCCAAAGATGAAATGTCGCAGCAAGGTGCCCACCAAGGTCACTGGCATGCAGAGCACTCCCAGCAATATATCCGAAATGGCCAGATTTAGCAAGAAAACATTAGTTATGGTGCGCATACGACGATTCTGCACCAGAGTCAGCACCACCAGCAGATTGCCCACCACGGCGCAGAGCAAAATGACGCTGTAGCAAAGAATTACCCAAATGGGCACATCGACGCTGATGCGTGGCACGCTTATGCTGCTCGAGCGTGTAGTCGGTGGCGTCTCTGAGAAAAGATCCCAAAAGCTGCTGGGCGTTGCATCCGCTGGGCCTAGTTCGGTGGTAATGCTGTCCGATGCATGCAGCATATCCATATAAGCTGCGTTACTCTCGCTGCCATTGGCGCTATCATCGCCATATAGCTCCTCGGCGGCATAGCTGGCATTAAGTTGCGCGGCCGCAGCTATTGTTGCTGCCGTTGTCTGCGGCGCAAGGGACGACAACAGCTGGCGATAGTAGGACACGGTCACACTAATTGTTAGGCTGTTCTTCTGCTCGACGGGCACACTCAACACTGGACATAGCACCAGAACAAAAAAAACCAAAAAAAAATGTCCCAAAGTCACTGCCGTTTTGAACGTTGGTACTTTTTAAATTTTTTTTTATAATTTTTTTCTTTTTTTTTTTAAATTTAAGTTGGCGGTTTAATGTTGATGCTGCCGTGCCTTGTGCTACAACCTTCTAACCTTCGTTGAGCACTGAATGCTGCCGCAAGTTGTTGCCGCAAATTTGTGTTCGTTTTGTTAAAGCCGGTTGCTATTGTTGCAACAACATACTATGCGACGCAAACTCACCAAAGCAATTTAGCAGCATGAGGCCAAGTGCAAGGTCGCAAAACAATTTTTTGCAGCCTTGGTATTGAAAATATGTTGCTATGGCTGTTCCAACGCAACATGTTGCTAAAGGCAAGCTTGCTATAATTGTTGCTTAGCATGTTGCTGTTATCTTGCTTTTGGCAACATGCTGCCAACGGTGTTCCGTTTTCTTAGATATGTTGCCTAGTTGTAAATACAATGATGTTGCTAAGCATGTTGCTGTTATCTTGCTTTTGGAAACATGCTGCCAAGGCTGTTCCGTTTTCTTAGACATGTTGCTACGCCTGGCATAGTTGTAAATACAATATGTTGCTAAGCATGTTGCTGTGGCCTTGCTCTTGGCAGCATGTTACTATTGCAGTGCTGTCTTAAAAAAACATGTATATTGCTCATCCGCCCACTCAATAATGCCTGTATACGGCGCAAAACTTTCAAAAATTTAGAATGCAAAAATTTAATTAATAAAAATAGAGCTTTTGCTGTTCATCTATTTCCGAGGGAAATTTGATAAGTTACTAGATAAATTTAAACATTTTTTTTTTAGTCCATTTTTTGCAAAAAACCTCTTTATTCCAACTGAATCTTTTACCATGTAGCCTTTTCTTTAGTTTCGGAAATATAAAATAGTCGCAGTACCATAATTTAAAGAATACGCTGAATGGAGCAGCAATTTAAGATTTTTACCATGGGCACTACACTTGGACGCATCCGTGCATTATCATGGTGGAAAAAGATATATTGCTTCGCCAAAAGAAATTGCTTTTGCTTCAAATCAATGTCGAATCCATTCAACGGCTTTAATTGTCTTTCCATTAGCGTATACTGAATAAATTATTGTTTTATCAAAAGTTGCAAAAGTGCTAAATATTATTTGGATTGCAGCAAGCATCCATCGATCCAAGTATTTACTTCAATTTTATTGTACACTTTGCGTGCTACAGGCTCAGCCAGCCATATCTTTATCGTCGATTTCTAGTGATTTTTAATCTCTCTTAGGCAATGTGAACGTTCCACGTCTCTTTTGCTCAAGGAATCATTAACCATAAAAATGTATGGCACAGTTCTACATATATGTAGTCATCCCATGCAGCATTGGTATATGCTCAAAATTTAAAGAGTCCTTGACTTACCAAACTCTACTCGTAATTAGCGACTCACGGCAAACTTTTGTGTGTGTTTACACCTTCATGTGCAGCCATAAATGATTTCATTGCTTTGCGCTGACAACAAAATGATACCTTGCCACTTGGCAGCTTTCCGGTCTGTTGGTCCATAAATCAGCTCCAAGAGGCTTAAGACCGCAATAATGAAATAAAATAAGATTTTACGCCATTTTGATTATGGTTCAAGTTTTTTTTTTTTTTTTTACCCAAGCGCTGTTCATTTTTAGCACCCGTAAACCAAACAAACCCAAATGGAATACTAAACAGCGCCAGATTGTTAAAAAAAATAATATAATTTTTAACCAAATAGCGCCAAACCACAAAATTAATTTTGGTTTTCTTTACTTATGCTCTCGGCGGACGAAGAGATTTGCATATTGAAAGAAGTTGTCAACATTTTTTGTTTGCACTGTTTCAAGCAAATTGATTAATTCAATTTAGCCGGACAACACGAGCAAATAAGTTATGCCAAAGCATTAATCAAAACGCAACTTGAAGGCTGGTCCAGAAATAAATATATATAAAGGGTGTTTTTTTTCGGATTTGCGAAAGGGATATCTCTGAAACCAGTTGTTACTTTTAACAAATTTAAATTTCATTTTATTCAGTAAGGACTAACAATTCATCATGGTAAGATTTACAATCAAAATTAGTGTTCTGTTGTAAAAACTTATAGAGCTCTTCGTACAATTTATGGACCGAATCATCGTCCATAAGAACGTGCTATTCGTCGTGTTCTTGATCATGTACGAACTCATTTGACATTCCACCATGTCTGACCACCAATCAGAATGAGAACAGCACAGTCCGAAGAAAATATCGCTGTAGTAGAGGCCAGTGTAGAGAAAAATCCAAATTTATCGATTCGCAACGTCACTGGTGATCGATACAGAGCGATGATCAATGAATATTTGTTTCCAAATTCACGTGACATCGATGTCGGAGAGTTCTGGTTGCAACAGGATGGCGCTACGTGCCATACGGTGACCGCAAGCATTGATTTACTAAAAACTCAATTCGGTGAGCAAGTTATTTCAAGGTCGTGGTCGCGGTCGTGTGTTTTTCCCCTTCAAATTATTTTCTTTGGGTACACGTCAAGTCGTTGGTTTATGTAGACAAGCCAGCAACAATTGACAACTTGGAAACCAACATTAAACGTATCATTACTGAAATACGGCCCCAAATGCGCGATAGTGTGGTCAAAAATTGGACTCACAGGATGCGCTTTGTAACTCGCAGTCGTGGTGGTCACTTGCCAGAGCTATTTTCAAATATTAAATGATACGAAATTATCAATCTAATAAAACCATATTTGGGGTTTGAATTTTTAAGTTTTTTTAAGTTTGAAAACCAGACGCGCTAAAAAAAAACACCCTTTATAAAACTAAATTATTTGTTATAAAATGCTGAAAATAAAACGTTCAGATCTCGTAGACCACAAGAGCTAGGACTACCAAATTTTTAACACAGAAGCTCATAGCCACGCTTTTTGCGCTTAGTCGAGATTCGAAATAGTACAGTGTATTCCAAAGTCGTACACCATCTCGACCGTATCTTATTTTTCTATTATTACAGATATAAAGAGAGGCAGTAAGGAAGTACAATTGCGGCGTAGGTAAGGCTAGGTTATCACCTAGCTACACACACACACACACACATGGGTGTCATCCCAAGTGGATGAGCATAATCTGGCACACACACAAACTAACGCGTAAATAAAGCAAACAGTTGAATGCTCTCAAGGTCTATTAATGCTCTTGTTTCGTTCTAAGTAATGCTGCAAACCACTCTCTCATTGTTTCTGTACACACACACACACACACACACACACGCACACAACAAAATAATTAACACAGATGTGTTTCTCTGTTCTTGCAGCAAGCACCGGGAAGCGGCTTAGGACACTCTGTCTTTTCGGGATCCCACACAAATGGGCATTAAATTTGGTAAGCTGTCGCACAGCTGTAGTTAATGGTTCACCCACAGTAGAGGGCATCTGTGGTACAGGCCACACGCTAGTTGATATTTAAAAGTTATTAATATATGAACGTTTACATTTTGTGTGCCCCGTGAAGTATGCTATAATATTTTGCCTGCTGTTCTTTACAGCGTTATCTTAAGACCCAAACAATTTTTTTTTTTATTTGTTTATCAAGTAATTAGCTTTTGTGCCTTTGTGTTTTTTTTTTATCAACTTACTTCAAGCTATTTATTTTATGTTTATTTACTTACTTAGCACATTGGCGATGGAGGCAGAGCAAAAGGCTTGCCATAGACTTAAAGTAGCCCACAACTTGTTTTGGATTTTGAAGTTCTGGGAATTTAGGTTAGGCCAATTGTTTGCGCTTTCTGGTTTATTGACTTTAACCGGAATCCCTTTGGTCTACTAGCTGCAAAATCTTTTTCACTAAAAACTTTCAAATCGAGTTTTTCAATGTTTTTCTTTTTGGGTACACTCGGGCGCTTTTGTTCTTTGGTAGTGTAAAGATTTTTATGACTTGACCTTTTTTTTTTTGTTGGCCTGCTCTCTTTAAATTTGTTTGTTTGTTGACCTTAAGGACTACAGGCGGATTTCTGCTTAATGCAATCGCTAAGCCCATAAATTAAGTCTGGAAAAAAACGTTTATTGAAATTTTAGTCAACTTATTATTGAACAACTAGTCCGAAAGCAGTTGTGTAAACAATTCGATTTATCATATCGACTGTATAATATACTAAGTATTTATTATAGATTCAGCAGTGGAGAGAGCGGTTGGTACCAGAAAATTAAAATAGATTTTATAGTTGACCTCTTCGATTCTAATGATTTTTACATATATAATAGAGGTAGTCAATTTTCATTGCAAAAATCCTATTACTTACACTAGTTAACAAGTTTAAGGGTCATCGAATGAATCTTCTTAAAAAAACGTTTTTTACATGTTTTTGGGTACTTTTTTCAGTTATTCGTAAATGTCTCGTGAACAAAATTTTTTATCGACATGAAATAGTTCGAAAGGTATAAATAAAAATTTAAAAGTAATCTCAACTTCTATCAAAAATCCCTTATTTGTTTCAACGCCAACTCTAAGCTTGTGCACGTTCGCCAAGTCACCCTAAGCCAGTTATCCCTGCTGTCCCTGACATAGGGACATACCGTAAAACTGTGTGGCGGATGAACTGGCCAAACAAGGCACCTCTCTGTCCGTCGTCTATAACTGCTTAGACATCGGCACACCCCTCGCCACAATCAAACTGGCCATCAAACAGAAATTATTGGCAAATGCCCGCACTGCTTGGTCCAATGAGAATAACTCTCGCACCTAAAGACTTACCTGGCCAAAACTGGACGGCAACAAAACCCGAAAGTTTTCCCTATCTACCACTGTGTCCATTCTAACAGGACACTGCCTTATGAGCAGGCATGGCGAAAGAATGCGCGCCCCCTTCAACGACTTCTGCCGGGGCTGCGGGTCCGAAGAGGAGGAGGAAAGCGTTTTACACGTTATGTCTCAGTGCCCCTCCCTTTCACGAAGAAGATTAAGGACCCTAGGGTCCCCTTTTCTGAACGGCCTTACTGATCTCTCAAATCTCTGTCCCAGCAATATTGCCAGGTTCATTGAAATTTCAGGCTGGTTCAGCAATAGTATGGTTACAGTTGAATAGTCATACCTGTGCCTCTTCAGAGCTGAACGTGTGCTGACCATGAATGCCTGTATATGCAGTTATAAAGACATCCCTGGTCAGCTCTCGAACAGCGTTACCTGTGGCATCACAAAGGGCCTCATTGTGCCTAAGTGCGTCTGGGCTGTTCCAAGACAGGCAACCACTTTAAACTAACCTAACCTATCAAAAATCTGATCAATTACATTTTTATGCGCATGAAAAATAAAAAATCAGTTACTTTTGTAAATGAGGAAGTTATGCTTATTTAAACATATTATGTTACAACTCGAGAGGTCGCCGTAGTAGATATTACTTGTATTGGTAACAAAAAAGCATAACTTCTTGGAATAGAAAGATTACAACTTGGTATGAAAGTTAATTTTTGAAAGAGTTTGAAAGTAATATCACAACCACGTCTCTAGATTTTCAAGGTCAAATCGGGTTCTTGATGCGAAAATGTGTCTATATATAACCTACTAGCACTTTTCTTAATTCTTAAAGTGTTGCAAAACTTGGGCTGGTATACCCAAAAGTTTAAAGCATTTCTATATTTTAGATCACATGAGAAAATGTCTGCTTCGGCACGTTACATACATTTGCACGAACTTATTATCTATACTTTGTACCTGCCTTAAAGAGTATACAAAATAATAAATACTACTTAAAAATTCTACAAATAAATTAATTATTTCTAGTATGTATTTTTTTTGTGCATTAACAAGCATAAGAAAAACTAAAGCAATAGCTTTATTACGCATACGCAGCTGAGCCCATTCAAATGTTTATTAAACTATATTCCGTCCAAGTTCTACGTCCGTCATTTGCGTCATTTGTCATATGCGACATGTTGTAAAAATAAATCAGCAACAAATGTGACTTTTTTTGGCCATAAACAATAAACCCAAGAAAAGAGTAAGGGAACAGCCATTAACTTAAATGGAATGGATTGACTGGAAATTGAATGCGTTGAAGAAATCTGGCAATTTGTGTGAACTAGAATCAGCAGCGCAACATATTTCAACAATTTTGGTATAGCCTTCAAGCATGTAGGAAAAAAAACAATTTACTTGTTGTTATTATTGTTGTATAGTTTTTGCTCTTTGATGGCAGCATTTTAAGAACCGAGTGCAATCAGAAAATAGCTGGGAACTTGAGTGTGCAAACATTTGTCTGTGTACCATGCAGAATTAGACGTCCTACATTAATCCAAAGGAATACTTCAATCAACGGCTAAAGCGCAAGCTTTACGGAACTCATCCTATACGATTAAGAAGCAAGCTCTAAATAAGTGCAAGTTGCAAATGCAACTATGGTCACACTTAAAACAGTCAAAGCAAAGTCAAGCCTCGTATTGACTCTACTACCAAATCGTTGGAATGACTAGAGTTTATGAAAAAACTGCTCTGTCTGTCTCTAGGATTCAAAAGCTTCAACACAAACATTTCCTTACTACACAAAGCAATTATTTGACTAGTAATTAATGCTCACAAGAACTGTAGCAGACTGAAGAGACACTGACGTAAGTCAGTTAAAGACTCGACTGAGTTCTCTCTGTGGCAACTATTCAACTATTTTTCCCTTTGAGCAGAGCAGCCAAATAAGCTGCTTACCAATTTAATTACATATAAAAGAAGGCAGCGCTTTCAGCGTTATTAACCACATCATTTTCAGTCTGTTGTAAAAATCGTAGTTCATATAGCGTCAAGCGGTAATTAGCTGCACTGAGAGAAATAAACAGCATCTACGTTTGTAAACCAGATTTTTTCACACCACATAATACCATACCTCAGAAATTCCTGCTGGAATCTTTAGTCCTAAAACATATTATATGTTGACTATCGATTTATCTAAGTTTGTATTGTTTTTTACATTTGTGGTTTTTGTTAAAACAAGTTTCTTAATAGCTACTGCCTACAAAAAAAAAAAAAAAAACACAAATGTACTCAAATAACTCAGACTAATGCTCCCTTTAAGTTTTTCTCTTACTCTTACAGTTAATTAAATTCCTTCGAAAATGTTTTGCAACCACAAATGGCGGTTTGTTTTGCATAAGATAAACTTAAAACTCATTTGCACACATTTTTAATTAGCAAAAAAATAATACAAACGTTCGAATGAAATTTAAATTGATAATCAAATGCCGCAAAATGCTCTGGTCACACTAACAAAGGCAACTCCAAGACAAACGCAAATGCCTAAAGTGCTTTATGGGCGGGCGACAGCTTTGATTGCTCTGTGTGGCTCTGGCCACACTAACAAAGGCGGAAGCCATGATAGCGATAGAGATTAAAGATATACCTACAATAAATACATGTATGTATGAAAAAAAAAAAATTATTATATATTTTTTTAATTAATAAGTATGTGACTTAAGAGGACTTTTCCAACCAATTTACGTATCAAGTCTATCCTACTCAAACACACGCTCACCTTGGCTCTGGCCAGCTTACTATGCGAGTTAATTAGAGACCACCAGCTTATATGCTGGACACCCATTTAATTACTCGTACCCCATTAGAAGCTTATTATTCCTGTTTCCGGATGCTTTTAATGCAAAGTTCATTGACTTGGCTCTAATGTTGCACAACTGTGTTAAGATACACTTCTCATCTGTTGCACAAACCATACACACACAGCTGTTGTCTTGGCTTTAATTAAGATTTTACCCTATTTTGTAGCTAATAAACTAAGATTTGTTATTAAAATGGGCCAGTTTTTTGTGCTTTGGTTCAGCTGAATAAAAAAATATATATATGAGCGAAAATAAGTGAAGCGGACCACTTTTTTGGTTGACCTTTTCGATTTTAACATTTTTTACTTATATTATAGAGCTACTAGAGAATAGTAATCACATAAATTTTTGTTTCCAAATTCCGGGTTATCGATAACTGCATATTGGATTTTTCATTTTCAGACTTTTCTTTGACAAGACATAACTCCTAAACAATTAAAGATATTGACGCAACATTTGTTTATTCTTTTATTTTTTTTTTTAATTTTTTTTTCAAATTCAATTAAAAAATTTTTTAAATTTCTTTTGTATTCCTTCACCCTGGACTGAACTGAAAGCAACAGCTCATAATCGTACCAGATGGAAATGTGTCACTATGCTCCACAAGGAGATAAAGGGCACAACAACAACCCTTATAAAAAAAAATATTGTTATTTGTTATTTTTTTATTTTCTTTAAGATTTTTTTTTTTTTAAATTAAAAAAATTTTTTTTTTTAATTTTAAAATTTAATTATTTTTATAATAAAAAATTATTTAATACACTGATCAAAGATAGCGTACGTCAAAGTCGGGCGCGTACGACTTTGGCATACCCTGTACCACCACATTGCAATCAAGTCCGGTATCTTCTTCTTCTTCTTCTCCCAAACCCTTGTTTACCCTTTTTCGGACTCGCTTATGCTCCTCCTGAGGTGTGGGTATGCTATCTCAGCATTCGTCTGCAGGCATTCCGATCCTGGATCATGTCATCGCTGAGACCCATTCGTTGCTGATGTTTTAGATTTGACAGATCCACGTATTTTTCGGTCTGCCTGCCCTACGGCCGTTACCTGGAACTACGGTAAGTATTGCCTTCTTAGCGGGGTTCTCCGGCGGTCGCCTTTGAACATGGCAATACCAACGCATCTGACCTACTTTGAGCGTCTCAGTGATGGGCTTTTTAACAAACAGGCTGCCTCGGATGTGTTTGCTCTTAATGTGATCAAGCTTGGTCACACCAGTCAATTTTTTATCCCAAGTTGATACAGCATTTTGCAGGGCTACGATATTGGTGCTACCCAGAATTATGTCATCTGCGAAAAGGAGGGATATTTCGGTTTCGTCGCCGATTTGTTTTAACAAGTAGGACATGATGATATTAAACAACATAGGACTTAACACACTGCCTTGGTGGACTCCCACCTTAACACTGAATTCGTCCGACTCACTAGCTGTGCATCTGACTTTAGTCCTGGCGTCATCATACATGTCCATAATCATGCGGACGTAAACTTCTGGTACATCATGTGCTCTCAAGGCCAACCAAATCAATTCACGAGGGACTCTGTCGAAGGCTTTCTCCAAGTCGATGAACACAAGGAACAGGTCTTTGAGGGCGACCGGTGTTTTTCCATCAGTATCCGAAGACACTGAATAGCATAAATTGTTGATTTACCTTCCACAAAGCCACATTGATTGTCTTGCAACCTTATAATGTTTTTTAGTCAGTTGTTTACCATTCGCTCGTAAATTTTTAAGGTGTGTGATGTTAGTTTTATTGCACGGTAGTTGGTCAGCTTACGGGAATCCCCTTTATTTTTGTAGAACGGGAGTAGATAGCTTTTCCTGAACGCATCTGGCATTGGGCCAGCCAAAACTCCAAGGGTATTTTGTCCAGTCCCACAGCCTTACCGCGTTTCATCTCATTTGATGAGTGCAGAAGTGCTGGAGAAACATCTCTGTTGGCCAACATCAATATATAGATATTTTAAAATTCGATACATCGATGCATCGATATAACATCGATGTTTTCTCCAGCACTATCATACGGTACAGGGTATAAAAAATGTTTGCTCATCAAACCGTCAAACCCTAAGATGTGTTCATTACCATTTAGTGGTTTCGCAGCAAGGTTACTCGCCAGCTTATCAGCTATTCTATGTCCTGGGAGACTTTATTCCATTGTGCTAGACGTTTAAGTTTGGCACTGGAAATATAAATTGCATTGGCCATGTCCATTTTCAATCATGCCATTAAAAGCACGCTGACGTCATTGGTTCAATGAATTTGCGCACCTTTGCGTAATTAAATCTCTAAGCGGCTTAAGAAAATTCACCTCAAACTGCTGCTAACAGCCACATTCATTATTTTTTTTTGGCTTTATTAACGCATCTGCAAGTGATTGGCAAAAAAAAAACTTTTCCAATGTCAAAAAGTCAAATGCAGGTGACAGCCAAGCTGGGTAGGAGTTCCGGTGCAATGTGGCTGCTAAATGTGGAAGGCGGTTTAAGTCAAGTTATTCTAATTAAATAGGCGCATTGGTAATTGGAGTGCTAGAAAAAGTCTTTAAATTTATATCTGAAGCTTAATCAATCCGACGTGTGGCAATTAGTGTCAATCAGTATAATCTAACTGCGACTATTTATATAACTTTAAGGATCTCCATATATACGCACACTTGGTATAAAATTACTTTTTTCTGTAATCATGATACTTGGCTTATATTGTCTTAGGCACACCCAGGCCTGTTACCAAGCCGTTATGGCTATGTATAAGCTACACATACTATCTACACTTCTTGCTGCTCGCTTTAAGAGCGACCTATAGCCTTTTTGCCTAAAGCACGCCATTTTTTTTCAACTTACTTATAAAATCAGTTTCTTTAAGTGACCTTGAGCTATAAGCTTAGCTCTGTCTCTCTATACGTTTGAGAATCTACGACAAACCAAAAATAAAAAGATACAAATCATGTGCTATTTTGGCATACGTGTCGCATACGTGACATTATTGGATGATTGAATGATTTTTGGCATGCTCAACTAAAACCACTCATACGTTATTTATAGCAGCACCAATGTGTCAGTTGTACATTATATAAAACTAACAACTTATTTTTACATTTCATTTCGATTGCCACAGAATTTCTGCTCAATTGATTCACAGTAGATGTTTGTCCTTGAGGTTGTTGCTCTTTATGAGAACACAACAGCTCAATCTCAAATACTTACTAACTATATAGTAACTCAGTGACCTTGCACTAATCCGAAAAGGTTCAAAGATGCCAAATCCACAAAAGCCGCAAGAAACATAAGCAAAAGCATGCACCAAAAACAAGATACAAATTGTCAAAAACAGCACACAAAGATACAAAAACCAAAATGTTGTTGAAATATTTATAAATGCATATTGTCTTCATCTTGAAATTTGGCAACATATTAAATATTTAGGCGTCAAGCTTGAAAAATGCCAATTTCAAATATAAGTGAACCTTTTTTTTCGATTTTTTGTTTTGGTTGCGAGGGTGGGCTGAAGTGTTATGGGGTGAGTCAATGAAGCATCTATGATATAATTCATATCTGCAGCTAGGATGAGAGACGTGGTTAAAAAAATGTTGACTGACATACTTAAGGTACATACTTAAAAAAAAAAGATGGCGTACGTTAAAGTCGGGCGCAGACGACTTTGGGATACCCTGTACCACCACATTGCAATTAATTCCGACACATTGCTTAAAACCTTCAAAAGATATTTTATTCGGCAAATTTGGTTACAATGTTTTCATAAAAAAAAAGAAATCAGTCGAATTTTGCACCAAAAAATTTTTTTGACCGATCGTTCCTATGGGAGCTATATGATATAGTCAACCGATTTTTATCAAACTTGATGCAGTGCTTGGGAACTCTAAAAAACTTCCTCTTGCCAAATTTGGTTACGGTATCTTCACAAACAAACGAAACACAACGAATTTTAAACAAAAAACATTTTTTCGACCGGTCGATCCCATGGGAGCTATATGATATAGTCAACCGATTTTTATAAAATTTGGTACAGTGCTGGGGGTCTCTAAAAAACTTCTGATTGCCAGATTTGGTTATGATATCTTTATAAACGAACGAATTATCCATCTAAAACTTTTGCTTTTTTTCGAGGTCCTCTGAAACACCTCTATGGGAGCTATATAATGTAACCCCGATATCAAAAAAATAAAATAAACTTGTCTCCTATGGATTAACAAGGGATCTTATCTGAAAGTTTGGTTGCTCTAGCTCTTACCATTTTTGAGATCTAGGCGTTCATACGGACAGACGGACAGACGGACATGGGTATATCGACTTCTCGAGTCACACTGATCATACTTTAGGTAACTTTGGGGGGTCTCCGACGTCTCCTTCTGTACGTTACATACATTTTCGGCTTGCACAAACACAATATACCCTTTGTACCATACGGTACAGGGTATAAAAATTCTCCATAATTGTTTCAATTATATCCGCCTTCAAAAAGAATACAAAAATTTGGGTAAGTCAAAGCGCTTCAGATTGGCTCAAGCCTGAATAAGTCATGAAATCATGCCTGAATTTTCAGTACCAGCCATGAATCTATGTAATCATTTGTCACTGAATTTAACTCATGCATGTCCTAGGCGTTCAGGCCTGAGGCTTCGCCGCAACAATCAGCTTTGAATTCAGTGCTGATTAACTTTGAAAAGTCATGCCTTAAATCAGGCGTGATTTTTTATACCCTGTACCGTATGGCACAAAGGGTATATTAAGTTTGTGCAAGCCGAAAATGTATGTAACATACAGAAGGAGACGTTAGAGACCCCCCAAAGTTCCCTAAAGTATGATCAGGGTGACAAGAGAAGTCGATATGCCCAAATCTGTCCGTCCGTCTAACCGTCTGTCCCTCTCTCTGTATGAACGCCTATATCTCAGAGATGGTAAGAGCTAGAGCGACCAAGTTTTCAGATTAGATGCGTAATTATGTCAGGGAAGACAATTTTTTTTATTTTTTCGATATCGGGGATATATTATATAGCTCCCATAGGGGTCTTTCAGAGGACCTCGAAAAAAAACAAAATTTTTAGATGGAGAATTCGTTTGCTAATGAAGATATAATAACCAAATTTGGCACTCGAAAGTTTTTTAGAGTACCCAAGCACTGTACCAAATTTGATCAAAATTGATTAACTATATCTATCATATAGCTCCCATAGGACCAATCGGACAAAAAAACGATTTTTGTACAAAATTGGTTTTGTTTCGTTTGTTTGTGAAAATATTGTAACCAAATTTGGCAGTCGGAAGTTTTTTATAGTTCCCAATCAGTGTACCAAATTCGATCAAAATCGGTTGACTATATCAAATAGTCTCCAAATAGGACCGATCAGTCAAAAAAAATTTTTTGGTGCAAAATTCGACTGATTTCTGTTTGTTTGTGAAAATATTGTAGCCAAATTTGCCGAATTACAAACCGAAGGTCGGTGGTTCGAATCCCCGCAGTAGCACTGGCATCGCTAGCTCAAAGACGCTATTTGCCAAAGAAAATCTCTATTAATTCCTGACACCGCCGTTCGGATTCGGCCTTAAACTGCAGGTCCCTGTTCTCTTTGAACAGTTATTAATAGAGATCCCCATGCCCTGCCCAGGGGCGACTGACACAATTGTCAGTCAGGGAAATTCTTATTTGCAGAATAAAATATCTTTTGGAGGTCTTAAGCAATATGTCGGACTTAATTGCAATGTGGTGGTTCAGGGTATCCCAAAGTCGTCTGCGCCCGACTTTAACGTACGCCATATTTTTTTTTTTAATGTATATGAATTAAGTGTTGATTTATTTTTAAAAGTCGGGCCTGAAATCACAAGTGAGTTTTTAATACACTGGAACTAATATTCTTCATACATTTTTGACAAAATTTGATTATCCATTTTAATTTAATATTATAAATTACAATGGATTGGGTGCAGCCTTTAATTGCTTAACAAGCTTTTACATAAATTTCTACGTTATCCAGCTAAATTTATTTTTCAATTTTGAAGCTACGCAATTTTGGTTTATTACGATTTTCACACTCGAAAAATGTTATAGCCATGAAAGAGCTAAGCTGCCCTTGGCTAGATTCAATTCGCAGAACAATTACTTGTAAACCTCCCCTCGCATGCCCTGTACGTGCAACTTTTTAGTTGTGCGTGTGTGTGCGTTCATGTCTGAACAGGTTGGTTCTTGAACTTTGTGGTTTTCTCCGATATTTAACAATTCAAATAAAGTTCACTTCTGTGATGTCAGCCCCCCCCTCACCGCCATCCACCAAATTTGACCATCACCACAGTGCGAAAGTATGCCGCAAATTCTCGGTACTCAAACGGAAACAATTTGTATTTGCTGTCGAAAATCTACATAATGTTTGCATACAATTTTTCACTTTTTCCGAGAATTTTGGTTAGTGTTTAAAAAGAAAGTGCGTTTGCGTTGTCGAAGGCACTGTAGCCACTTGACTTTAAATTTCAAAACAAATGTGTCGAATAATAAGATATTGTAATGCTGCATTAGGAAATAAATGATTATTTTTATCCATTTTATTTTATTTTTAGATAGTAGTTAAAAAGTTTGAATTTCGCGGAATTTTTCATTTTCTTAACATTAAGAAAAAACAGCGCGAAATTCTTTTTTTTCTCTCTCAGTGCAACTAACACTTTCGCTTTATTCTTCAACTAACATATTTAGTGTGACCAGCTCTCAGCAAGTCCGTTGCTACAAAAATTTACACCACTTAAAATCAGACGAGCACTTTAGCAATAAAGGAAATGATAGAGTATAGCATAGTCGTGACGTCACAACTGTCTATATTACCTCTGAATGCGCCAAAAAGTAACTGCTGAAGCCAGTGTTGGTAAAGTTATTTTTTCAACGGTTATTTTAATACTTTTTTAAAGTGTTAGTAGTCAACAAAGCTAATGCTTTAATTTTAAAATACAAAAGCATTGAAATTACCGTCAAAGTCACAACTCTTAAGGATTTTATTATCATTCAAGCTAAAAAAATTATAGAAAACGACATAGTTTACTAAAATGGATAACATTCGCTCCAGCCGCCTTAAAATCTACTTAAGTCTGCCCATTCTCACTATTTTTCTTGCAGCAGGAATTTTTTACGTTTTCCAAGAAATGGGTAAACATGTGCGGGAGCTTAATCGTCTACGTCAGGATATGGATGACATGCAGGTGGGTACATGAGGCTTACTTACAAACACATATTTTTATCTAGATACCTTACTCTTAGCTTATGTGTGGTCAGCAGCAGACCAAACGTCCAGAAGACGATTCCGCAGATTGGGAGCTGCAAAATATGAAGGCCTATGTTACTCGATTGGTTATGCAGGCACTGGGAACATATATAGATGAAGTAAATCAATTAAAAAAAGCAGCAAAGCAATTTTCCTGCGAGGATCAGTTGAACTCTTTAACAACGTTTCATCATCAACGCATTAACTACGCTGCGGAAGAACTAGGAGCCCGCATCCTAAAGGTGAATGCGTCACTCAATTGTGGAGGATATTTGAAACAATGGCTGCTAGGACCGAAATGTTGTGCGAATCCACCTATGAACATGTTAAAAGCGAGTATGGAACTTGGGTCGTGCTTTTGTTATAAAGGTTCAAAGGCCACTGTATTAATAGGCTTAGCCAAGACTATTATTGTGGATGGCATCTCAGTGACTCATGTGGCTAAGGAGCTGACACCCAATATGAACACAGAGAGTGCTCCCAAAAACTTTGATGTATACGTAAGTCTGTCTTCATGTTCCGAATGTATTAAAGTCTTAAGATTGCATCCAGCTCGTGACTTTAATATTTTTTAATTTTCTCATATGAACAGGGCGTTCCTTTGAGTAACGACGAGGCGATCTCTTCTGCCTTAGGCACCTGGACCTATGACAATAGATCAAGTGAACTTACCCAAATGTTTAAAGTTGACAATACAGCTCCATTTGAGAAACTTATTTTTAATTTTAATTCCAATCACGGTGCCGACCATACTTGTATTTATCGGTAAATAGTTAAATGCATTTTTTATTTCCATTATTAACTAAGTACATAATATCCTAAACAGCATTCAAGTACACGGAAAATTGTACTAAAAACTTATTCCGAAAAAGATCTTTACCTTAGCCAGTTTCAGTTGGGATTGTTGTGATGTTCCTTTTGAAATATGGAAAGTAAATGCGAGAAAAAAGAATAGGCACTAACAAAACATTTTTGTAAAAAAAAATTAATATAAACTTGTGCAAAAATGTTTAAAAAAAACGCATATTCCAAGTACATAAAATACATATAATCTATAAATATTATTAACGAATAAATAATATAATAACGAATATTCAATGTCTATGTTTTAAAAACTGATTTTTATGCCCGCCACACTCAGATAGTCAAAGAATATTGTTTGCATGGAAAATGTATGTAACATACAGGAGATGTCCGAAAGTTAGCCCAAGTATGATAAATCTGGTCACTCTAGCACTCTAAATTAACATTCGTTATCTTTGTCTTATATACAGAAGATAGCAATGCCTTAGATAAAATAAAGATAAAGACAATGCATACTAATCGTAAAGAACTAAATCCTAACTAAATTATTAACGCTGACTAAACAATCAAAACGATTAAATAAATTTCTTCATTCATCCAAAAAAAAAAGAAGGTAAAACATGGCACAGCTGTCTATTCACCGCAATAACAGACGTGGAAAGCAAATGAACCAAATGAACCACATTCACGCTAATTAACATTTGTGACAGCTGTCAGTTCAAATTTTCTACTACCAACGAAAGCATTCAAGATGATGGCAACTCTTAAACTGACGCTTGTTTATATGTAATTGCATAGAACAAGCGAATGTCCATATCAGTAGAAAAGTGTTGTGGGGTATTGTGTAGCGGCGGGCATAAATATTCATTTACACATATCTTGGATTAATTATCTTGAAAAATTTCATCTTAGCAGAAACATGCATTTAGCTGATACTGTAATATTCATAAAGTAGTAAAGTAAAAAAGTATAGAAAAGAATGCCTTCTAATTCTTGTTATGATTACAGGTGTTATACTATATTATAAATTTTGATAATGATATATACTAGAGCGATATCTAACGACAAATATGTGAGAGCCCACCTAAGATGCCTATGCAAGAAGCAGAATTTTGTACGTCTCACACCCGCTGAAATCCATAATCAAGCGTTTTTGGCCAGAGACCAGTACGCAGCATCATAAAAAGCCACAAAACAAAAAACTGTTAACAGTGCTGCCCATTTTTTTTTTTGTATGCTAGATGGCGCCAGCAGTTATAACAGCTATTTTGTTGTAGCGCTAAAAACAAAATGTAAACGTGCAGCAGTAATTTTGATGGCTTTTAAAAATTAAATTTATATTTATTATAAACCGATAAGGGACGTATAAAAAAACTTTTTAATTAATTATTATGCGCCGTCATAATTTCGCATATTCTTATAGATATATACATTAATTATATTTCGTTTTTAACAAAAAATAATATAAACAAAATAATAATTATTTAAAAAGCTTCTTTTATTTATTGTAATAAGTTCCTTAATGGTCCATAATAAATATAAAACTTTCACAAAGGTTTTTTTTTTTTTTGGTCATGTATTTTGCCATCAATATAACTTGCAGTAAATGTGCATACTTATTGTTTTTAGCGCTAAAAAAACGCTGTTGCTAATGCTGGCGCCATCTATCGCAAGTTGACAAAAAAAAAAAAAATGGGCAGCATTGTACCAGAGAGAAAAAATCTTAGTGCTACAAATTTTGTTAGTGAATATTTATATGAAGTTTTGTTTTGTATTGGCGCTGTTCTCGATGCTGCGTATTGGCCTTAAGGAATAAAACAAATGAATTATTATTAATTTAACATGTATAATATACATATTTTAGTTTAAGTTTGAGTTTCCCGTGTAAGTAATTCTGCCTGATTGAAATTATAATTTGGGTGGTAGATTTTCCAAAAGCTACAAGAATTTTTTTATATTCTAGTTTGCATGAGTCTTCACAGCAACTATAAATTTTTTTCACAAACAGCTAATAATGATATTCATAAAAAAATATAATATTGAAACTTTATACGGGAATTTTTTGTTTTATAACCCATCTGTAGGCGCAAAGTCAAATCGTTTGGGAACTTGGAGAATAAGCCCTGTATCAAGTTTCAGTAAAATAGTTTCAAAAACGTGGGAGTTTAACGCAATATTGTATTGGGTAGAAATTGTGACCAATATCATAAAACCGAATGTAACTGAAGAATTACGCTAAGGCAAAATTTCAGTGCCATAGCTCTTTAAGTGTTCGTTATACAGACAAACAGACGAACATGAACATTCATCGATATCTTTTGTCGCCCTGATCATTTTTTTATACACGCTTCTTATCTGTTTCCTTTTAGGTGTTAATTTTATTGGATCTACGAAAAGCTCTTGGAAATACTCAAACTTAAATATATTTGCCAAAGGACATACCATATATTAAGCTTCCCACTAAACGTGCTCAAACTTTCAACCAAGTTGCTTTATTGCTTAAGGTAAGCCGCCTTTAAGGTATTTGCGTATGTTTAATTATTTCCTAAAATGTATTTTTTATCCACTTATATGCGCTAAAAAAAAAAGAAAAAGTAAAAGCTTTATTTAATAAGATAGCATTTAAAAGAATTAAACGTATTCTTACAATAACGATAACAATGAAAAAGTGACGTCTGGCAAGTTGAATTTGCCTGCCACCAAATCCGCTTAGACGGTTTTGGTTTTGGTTTTTGCCATAAGCTTGTTTTGATGGAATTGGTTTTGGGAGAAGTTGACTGCAGAAAATTGGAAATGAAAACAGCGAATGGAAAAAGTTCTACGAAACTTGAAAGAAATTTGAATAATTTTGGGGTCATAGGCAACAGTAGGATACTCTGCAAAGGTTTTTCTTGTACTGTTAAAGAAGGGATTCAGATGTGAAGTCACATAAATATTGCACCTAAAGTAGCTGGCGACGCAACAGATACGAATCCGGGCTCCTTTTTGCTCTAGGACGTCAAGTTTCCGAGATATAGCCATGTGAAGTTTGGAAAATGAACAATGTCCGATTGGCATAATATTTGTTCCTAAAGTAGCTGGCGAAGCAACTGATACGAATCCGGGCTCCTTTTTGCTCTAGGACGTCTAGTTTCCGAGATATAGCCATTTTAAGTTTGAAAAATGAACTTTGTCCGGTTGGCATAATA
This sequence comes from Chymomyza costata, assembly GCA_018150985.1. Lineage (NCBI taxonomy): Eukaryota > Metazoa > Arthropoda > Insecta > Diptera > Drosophilidae > Chymomyza > Chymomyza costata. Next base: position 27,016,879 of record JAECWU010000127.1, on the reverse strand, counting down.
TTTGTACCTAAAGTTGCTGGCGACGCAACTGATACGAATCCGGGCTCCTTTTTGCTCTAGGACGTCTAGTTTCCGAGATATAGCCATTTGAAGTTTGGAAAATGAACTATGTCCGATTGACATAATATTTGTCCCTAAAGTAGCTGGCGAAGCAACTGATACGAATCCGGGCTCCTTTTTGCTCTAGGACGTCTAGTTTCCGAGATATAGCCATTTGAAGTTTGGAAAATGAACTATGTCCGATTGACATAATATTTGTTTCTAAAGTAGTTGACGAAGCAACTGATACGAATCCGGGCTCCTTTTTGCTCTAGGACGTCTAGTTTCCGAGATATAGCCATTTGAAGTTTGGAAAATGAACTATGTGCGACTGACATAATATTTGTTCCTGAAGTATCTGGCGAAGCAACTGATACGAATCCGGGCTCCTTTTTGCTCTAGGACGTCTAGTTTCCGAGATATAGCCATTTGAAGTTTGGAAAATGAACTTTGTCCGAATGGCATAATATTTGTTTCTAAAGTAGCTGACGTAGCAACTGATACGAATCCGGGCTCCTTTTTGCTCTAGGACGTCTAGTTTCCGAGATATAGCCATTTGAAGTTTGGAAAATGAACTTTGTCCGAATGGCATAATATTTGTTTCTAAAGTAGCTGACGTAGCAACTGATACGAATCCGGGCTCCTTTTTGCTCTAGGACGTCTAGTTTCCGAGATATAGCCATTTGAAGTTTGGAAAATGAACTATGTCCGATTGACATAATATTTGTTTCTAAAGTAGTTGACGAAGCAACTGATACGAATCCGGGCTCCTTTTTGCTCTAGGACGTCTAGTTTCCGAGATATAGCCATTTGAAGTTTGGAAAATGAACTTTGTCCGATTGGCATAATATTTGTCCCTAAAGTAGCTGACGTCGCAACTGATACGAATCCGGGCTCCTTTTTGCTCTAGGACGTCTAGTTTCGGAGATATAGCCATTTGAAGTTTGGAAAATGAACTTTGTCCGATTGGAATGATATTTATTCCTACAGTAGCTGGCGAAGCAAATGATACGAATCCGGGCTCCTTTTTGCTCTAGGACGTCTAGTTTCCGAGATATAGCCATTTGAAGTTTGGAAAATGAACTTTGTCCGATTAGCATAATATTTGTCCCTAAAGTAGCTGGCGAAGCAACTGATACGAATCCGGGCCCCTTTTTGCTCTAGGACGTCTAGTTTCCGAGATATAGCCATTTGAAGTTTGGAAAATGAACTTTGTCCGATTGGCATAATATTTGTTCCTAAAGTAGCTGGCGAAGCAACTGATACGAATCTGGGCTCCTTTTTGCTCTAGGACGTCTAGTTTCCGAGATATAGCCATTTGAAGTTTGGAAAATGAACTTTGTCCGATTGGCATAATATTTGTTCCTGAAGTATCTGGCGAAGCAACTGATACGAATCCGGGCTCCTTTTTGCTCTAGGACGTCTAGTTTCCGAGATATAGCCATTTGAAGTTTGGAAAATGAACTTTGTCCGAATGGCATAATATTTGTTTCTAAAGTAGCTGACGTAGCAACTGATACGAATCCGGGCTCCTTTTTGCTCTAGGACGTCTAGTTTCCGAGATATAGCCATTTGAAGTTTGGAAAACGAACTTTGTCCGATTGGCATAATATTTGTCCCTATAGTAGCTGGCGAAGCAACTGATACGAATCCGGGCCCCTTTTTGCTCTAGGACGTCTAGTTTCCGAGATATAGCCATTTGAAGTTTGGAAAATGAACTTTGTCCGAATGGCATAATATTTGTTTCTAAAGTAGCTGACGTCGCAACTGATACGAATCCGGGCTCCTTTTTGCTCTAGGACGTCTAGTTTCCGAGATATAGCCATTTGAAGTTTGGAAAATGAACTTTGTCCGAATGGCATAAAATTTGTTCCTAAAGTAGGTGACGTCGCAACTGATACGAATCCGGGCTCCTTTTTGCTCTAGGACGTCTAGTTTCCGAGATATAGCCATTTGAAGTTTGGAAAATGAACTTTGTCCGATTGGCATAATATTTGTCCCTAAAGTAGCTGACGTCGCAACTGATACGAATCCGGGCTCCTTTTTGCTCTAGGACGTCTAGTTTCGGAGATATAGCCATTTGAAGTTTGGAAAATGAACTTTGTCCGATTGGGATAATATTTATTCCTAAAGTAGCTGGCGAAGCAAATGATACGAATCCGGGCTCCTTTTTGCTCTAGGACGTCTAGTTTCCGAGATATAGCCATTTGAAGTTTGGAAAATGAACTATGTGCGACTGACATAATATTTGTTCCTAAAGTAGCTGACGTCGCAACTGATACGAATCCGGGCTCCTTTTTGCTCTAGGACGTCTAGTTTCCGAGATATAGCCATTTGAAGTTTGGAAAATGAACTTTGTCCGATTGGCATAATATTTGTCATTAAAATAGCTGGCAAAGCAACTGATACGAATCTGGGCTCCTTTTTGCTCTAGGACGTCTAGTTTCCGAGATATAGCCATTTGAAGTTTGGAAAATGAACTATGTGCGACTGACATAATATTTGTTCCTGACGTAGCTGGCGAAGCAACTGATACGAATCCGGGCTCCTTTTTGCTCTAGGACGTCTAGTTTCCGAGATATAGCCATTTGAAGTTTGGAAAATGAACTATGTCCGATTGACATAATATTTGTCCCTAAAGTAGCTGGCGAAGCAACTGATACGAATCCGGGCTCCTTTTTGCTCTAGGACGTCTAGTTTCCGAGATATAGCCATTTGAAGTTTGGAAAATGAACTATGTGCGACTGACATAATATTTGTTCCTGAAGTAGCTGGCGAAGCAACTGATTCGAATCCGGGCTCCTTTTTGCTCTAGGACGTCTAGTTTCGGAGATATAGCCATTTAAAGTTTGGAAAATGAACTATGTCCGATTGACATAATATTTGTCCCTAAAGTAGCTGGCGAAGCAACTGATACGAATCCGGGCTCCTTTTTGCTCTAGGACGTCTAGTTTCCGAGATATAGCCGTTTGAAGTTTGGAAAATGAACTTTGTCCGAATGGCATAATATTTGTTTCTAAAGTAGCTGACGTAGCAACTGATACGAATCCGGGCTCCTTTTTGCTCTAGGACGTCTAGTTTCCGAGATATAGCCATTTGAAGTTTGGAAAACGAACTTTGTCCGATTGGCATAATATTTGTCCCTAAAGTAGCTGGCGAAGCAACTGATACGAATCCGGGCCCCTTTTTGCTCTAGGACGTCTAGTTTCCGAGATATAGCCATTTGAAGTTTGGAAAATGAAATTTGTCCGATTGGGATAATATTTGTTTCTAAAGTAGCTGACGTCGCAACTGATACGAATCCGGGCTCCTTTTTGCTCTAGGACGTCTAGTTTCCGAGATATAGCCATTTGAAGTTTGGAAAATGAACTTTGTCCGAATGGCATAAAATTTGTTCCTAAAGTAGCTGACGTCGCAAATGATACGAATCCGGGCTCCTTTTTGCTCTAGGACGTCTAGTTTCCGAGTTATAGCCATTTGAAGTTTGGAAAATGAACTTTGTCCGATTGGCATAATATTTGTCCCTAAAGTAGCTGGCGAAGCAACTGATACGAATCCGGGCCCCTTTTTGCTCTAGGACTTCTAGTTTCCGAGATATAGCCATTTGAAGTTTGGAAAATGAACTTTGTCCGATTGGCATAATATTTGTTGCTAAAGTAGCTGGCGAAGCAACTGATACGAATCTGGGCTCCTTTTTGCTCTAGGACGTCTAGTTTCCGAGATATAGCCATTTGAAGTTTGGAAAATGAACTATGTGCGACTGACATAATATTTGTTCCTGAAGTATCTGGCGGAGCAACTGATACGAATCCGGGCTCCTTTTTGCTCTAGGACGTCTAGTTTCGGAGATATAGCCATTTGAAGTTTGGAAAATGAACTTTGTCCGAATGGCATAATATTTGTTTCTAAAGTAGCTGACGTAGCAACTGATACGAATCCGGGCTCCTTTTTGCTCTAGGACGTCTAGTTTCCGAGATATAGCCATTTGAAGTTTGGAAAATGAACTTTGTCCGAATGGCATAAAATTTGTTCCTAAAGTAGCTGACGTCGCAAATGATACGAATCCGGGCTCCTTTTTGCTCTAGGACGTCTAGTTTCCGAGTTATAGCCATTTGAAGTTTGGAAAATGAACTTTGTCCGATTGGCATAATATTTGTCCCTAAAGTAGCTGGCGAAGCAACTGATACGAATCCGGGCCCCTTTTTGCTCTAGGACTTCTAGTTTCCGAGATATAGCCATTTGAAGTTTGGAAAATGAACTTTGTCCGATTGGCATAATATTTGTTGCTAAAGTAGCTGGCGAAGCAACTGATACGAATCTGGGCTCCTTTTTGCTCTAGGACGTCTAGTTTCCGAGATATAGCCATTTGAAGTTTGGAAAATGAACTATGTGCGACTGACATAATATTTGTTCCTGAAGTATCTGGCGGAGCAACTGATACGAATCCGGGCTCCTTTTTGCTCTAGGACGTCTAGTTTCGGAGATATAGCCATTTGAAGTTTGGAAAATGAACTTTGTCCGAATGGCATAATATTTGTTTCTAAAGTAGCTGACGTAGCAACTGATACGAATCCGGGCTCCTTTTTGCTCTAGGACGTCTAGTTTCCGAGATATAGCCATTTGAAGTTTGGAAAATGAACTTTGTCCGAATGGCATAAAATTTGTTCCTAAAGTAGCTGACGTCGCAAATGATACGAATCCGGGCTCCTTTTTGCTCTAGGACGTCTAGTTTCCGAGTTATAGCCATTTGAAGTTTGGAAAATGAACTTTGTCCGATTGGCATAATATTTGTCCCTAAAGTAGCTGGCGAAGCAACTGATACGAATCCGGGCCCCTTTTTGCTCTAGGACTTCTAGTTTCCGAGATATAGCCATTTGAAGTTTGGAAAATGAACTTTGTCCGATTGGCATAATATTTGTCCCTAAAGTAGCTGACGTAGCAACTGATACGAATCCGGGCTCCTTTTTGCTCTAGGACGTCTAGTTTCCGAGATATAGCCATTTAAAGTTTGGAAAATGAACTTTGTCCGAATGGCATTATATTTGTTTCTAAAGTAGCTGACGTCGCAACTGATACGAATCCGGGCTCCTTTTTGCTCTAGGACGTCTAGTTTCCGAGATATAGCCATTTGAAGTTTGGAAAATGAACTTTGTCCGAATGGCATAAAATTTGTTCCTAAAGTAGCTGACGTCGCAACTGATACGAATCCGGGCTCCTTTTTGCTCTAGGACGTCTAGTTTCCGAGATATAGCCATTTGAAGTTTGGAAAATGAACTTTGTCCGATTGGCATAATATTTGTCCCTAAAGTCGCTGACGTCGCAACTGATACGAATCCGGGCTCCTTTTTGCTCTAGGACGTCTAGTTTCGGAGATATAGCCATTTGAAGTTTGGAAAATGAACTTTGTCCGATTGGGATAATATTTATTCCTAAAGTAGCTGGCGAAGCAAATGATACGAATCCGGGCTCCTTTTTGCTCTAGGACGTCTAGTTTCCGAGATATAGCCATTTGAAGTTTGGAAAATGAACTATGTGCGACTGACATAATATTTGTTCCTAAAGTAGCTGACGTCGCAACTGATACGAATCCGGGCTCCTTTTTGCTCTAGGACGTCTAGTTTCCGAGATATAGCCATTTGAAGTTTGGAAAATGAACTTTGTCCGATTGGCATAATAGTTGTTCTAAAGTAGCTGGCGAAGCAACTGATACGAATCTGGGCTCCTTTTTGCTCTAGGACGTCTAGTTTCCGAGATATAGCCATTTGAAGTTTGGAAAATGAACTATGTGCGACTGACATAATATTTGTTCCTGAAGTATCTGCCGGAGCAACTGATACGAATCCGGGCTCCTTTTTGCTCTAGGACGTCTAGTTTCCGAGATATAGCCATTTGAAGTTTGGAAAATGAACTTTGTCCGATTGGCATAATATTTGTTTCTAAAGTAGCTGACGTCGCAACCTTTTTGCTCTAGGACGTCTAGTTTCCGAGATATAGCCATTTGAAGTTTGGAAAATGAACTTTGTCCGAATGGCATAAAATTTGTTCCTAAAGTAGCTGACGTCGCAACTGATACGAATCCGGGCTCCTTTTTGCTCTAGGACGTCTAGTTTCCGAGATATAGCCATTTGAAGTTTGGAAAATGAACTTTGTCCGATTGGCATAATATTTGTCCCTAAAGTCGCTGACGTCGCAACTGATACGAATCCGGGCTCCTTTTTGCTCTAGGACGTCTAGTTTCGGAGATATAGCCATTTGAAGTTTGGAAAATGAACTTTGTCCGATTGGGATAATATTTATTCCTATAGTAGCTGGCGAAGCAAATGATACGAATCCGGGCTCCTTTTTGCTCTAGGACGTCTAGTTTCCGAGATATAGCCATTTGAAGTTTGGAAAATGAACTATGTCCGATTGGGATAATATTTGTTTCTAAAGTAGCTGACGTAGCAACTGATACGAATCCGGGCTCCTTTTTGCTCTAGGACGTCTAGTTTCCGAGATATAGCCATTTGAAGTTTGGAAAACGAACTTTGTCCGATTGGCATAATATTTGTCCCTAAAGTAGCTGGCGAAGCAACTGATACGAATCCGGGCCCCTTTTTGCTCTAGGACGTCTAGTTTCCGAGATATAGCCATTTGAAGTTTGGAAAATGAACTTTGTCCGAATGGCATAAAATTTGTTTCTAAAGTAGCTGACGTCGCAACTGATACGAATCCGGGCTCCTTTTTGCTCTAGGACGTCTAGTTTCCGAGATATAGCCATTTGAAGTTTGGAAAATGAACTTTGTCCGAATGGCATAAAATTTGTTCCTAAAGTAGGTGACGTCGCAACTGATACGAATCCGGGCTCCTTTTTGCTCTAGGACGTCTAGTTTCCGAGATATAGCCATTTGAAGTTTGGAAAATGAACTTTGTCCGATTGGCATAATATTTGTCCCTAAAGTAGCTGACGTCGCAACTGATACGAATCCGGGCTCCTTTTTGCTCTAGGACGTCTAGTTTCGGAGATATAGCCATTTGAAGTTTGGAAAATGAACTTTGTCCGATTGGGATAATATTTGTTTCTAAAGTAGCTGACGTCGCAACTGATACGAATCCGGGCTCCTTTTTGCTCTAGGACGTCTAGTTTCCGAGATATAGCCATTTGAAGTTTGGAAAATGAACTTTGTCCGAATGGCATAAAATTTGTTCCTAAAGTAGCTGGCGAAGCAAATGATACGAATCCGGGCTCCTTTTTGCTCTAGGACGTCTAGTTTCCGAGATATAGCCATTTGAAGTTTGGAAAATGAACTATGTGCGACTGACATAATATTTGTTCCTAAAGTAGCTGACGTCGCAACTGATACGAATCCGGGCTCCTTTTTGCTCTAGGACGTCTAGTTTCCGAGATATAGCCATTTGAAGTTTGGAAAATGAACTTTGTCCGATTGGCATAATATTTGTCATTAAAATAGCTGGCAAAGCAACTGATACGAATCTGGGCTCCTTTTTGCTCTAGGACGTCTAGTTTCCGAGATATAGCCATTTGAAGTTTGGAAAATGAACTATGTGCGACTGACATAATATTTGTTCCTGAAGTAGCTGGCGAAGCAACTGATACGAATCCGGGCTCCTTTTTGCTCTAGGACGTCTAGTTTCCGAGATATAGCCATTTGAAGTTTGGAAAATGAACTATGTCCGATTGACATATTATTTGTCCCTAAAGTAGCTGGCGAAGCAACTGATACGAATCCGGGCTCCTTTTTGCTCTAGGACGTCTAGTTTCCGAGATATAGCCATTTGAAGTTTGGAAAATGAACTATGTGCGACTGACATAATATTTGTTCCTGAAGTAGCTGGCGAAGCAACTGATTCGAATCCGGGCTCCTTTTTGCTCTAGGACGTCTAGTTTCGGAGATATAGCCATTTAAAGTTTGTAAAATGAACTATGTCCGATTGACATAATATTTGTCCCTAAAGTAGCTGGCGAAGCAACTGATACGAATCCGGGCTCCTTTTTGCTCTAGGACGTCTAGTTTCCGAGATATAGCCATTTGAAGTTTGGAAAATGAACTTTGTCCGAATGGCATAATATTTGTTTCTAAAGTAGCTGACGTAGCAACTGATACGAATCCGGGCTCCTTTTTGCTCTAGGACGTCTAGTTTCCGAGATATAGCCATTTGAAGTTTGGAAAACGAACTTTGTCCGATTGGCATAATATTTGTTCCTAAAGTAGCTGGCGAAGCAACTGATACGAATCCGGGCCCCTTTTTGCTCTAGGACGTCTAGTTTCCGAGATATAGCCATTTGAAGTTTGGAAAATGAAATTTGTCCGATTGGGATAATATTTGTTTCTAAAGTAGCTGACGTCGCAACTGATACGAATCCGGGCTCCTTTTTGCTCTAGGACGTCTAGTTTCCGAGATATAGCCATTTGAAGTTTGGAAAATGAACTTTGTCCGAATGGCATAAAATTTGTTCCTAAAGTAGCTGACGTCGCAAATGATACGAATCCGGGCTCCTTTTTGCTCTAGGACGTCTAGTTTCCGAGATATAGCCATTTGAAGTTTGGAAAATGAACTTTGTCCGATTGGCATAATATTTGTCCCTAAAGTAGCTGGCGAAGCAACTGATACGAATCCGGGCCCCTTTTTGCTCTAGGACGTCTAGTTTCCGAGATATAGCCATTTGAAGTTTGGAAAATGAACTTTGTCCGATTGGCATAATATTTGTTCCTAAAGTAGCTGGCGAAGCAACTGATACGAATCTGGGCTCCTTTTTGCTCTAGGACGTCTAGTTTCCGAGATATAGCCATTTGAAGTTTGGAAAATGAACTATGTGCGACTGACATAATATTTGTTCCTGAAGTATCTGGCGGAGCAACTGATACGAATCCGGGCTCCTTTTTGCTCTAGGACGTCTAGTTTCCGAGATATAGCCATTTGAAGTTTGGAAAATGAACTTTGTCCGATTGGCATAATATTTGTTTCTAAAGTAGCTGACGTCGCAACTGATACGAATCCGGGCTCCTTTTTGCTCTAGGACGTCTAGTTTCCGAGATATAGCCATTTGAAGTTTGGAAAATGAACTATGTGCGACTGACATAATATTTGTTCCTGAAGTAGCTGGCGAAGCAACTGATTCGAATCCGGGCTCCTTTTTGCTCTAGGACGTCTAGTTTCGGAGATATAGCCATTTAAAGTTTGTAAAATGAACTATGTCCGATTGACATAATATTTGTCCCTAAAGTAGCTGGCGAAGCAACTGATACGAATCCGGGCTCCTTTTTGCTCTAGGACGTCTAGTTTCCGAGATATAGCCATTTGAAGTTTGGAAAATGAACTTTGTCCGAATGGCATAATATTTGTTTCTAAAGTAGCTGACGTAGCAACTGATACGAATCCGGGCTCCTTTTTGCTCTAGGACGTCTAGTTTCCGAGATATAGCCATTTGAAGTTTGGAAAATGAAATTTGTCCGATTGGGATAATATTTGTTTCTAAAGTAGCTGACGTCGCAACTGATACGAATCCGGGCTCCTTTTTGCTCTAGGACGTCTAGTTTCCGAGATATAGCCATTTGAAGTTTGGAAAATGAACTTTGTCCGAATGGCATAAAATTTGTTCCTAAAGTAGCTGGCGAAGCAACTGATACGAATCTGGGCTCCTTTTTGCTCTAGGACGTCTAGTTTCCGAGATATAGCCATTTGAAGTTTGTAAAATGAACTATGTCCGATTGACATAATATTTGTCCCTAAAGTAGCTGGCGAAGCAACTGATACGAATCCGGGCTCCTTTTTGCTCTAGGACGTCTAGTTTCCGAGATATAGCCATTTGAAGTTTGGAAAATGAACTTTGTCCGAATGGCATAATATTTGTTTCTAAAGTAGCTGACGTAGCAACTAATACGAATCCGGGCTCCTTTTTGCTCTAGGACGTCTAGTTTCCGAGATATAGCCATTTGAAGTTTGGAAAACGAACTTTGTCCGATTGGCATAATATTTGTCCCTATAGTAGCTGGCGAAGCAACTGATACGAATCCGGGCCCCTTTTTGCTCTAGGACGTCTAGTTTCCGAGATATAGCCATTTGAAGTTTGGAAAATGAACTTTGTCCGAATGGCATTATATTTGTTTCTAAAGTAGCTGACGTCGCAACTGATACGAATCCGGGCTCCTTTTTGCTCTAGGACGTCTAGTTTCCGAGATATAGCCATTTGAAGTTTGGAAAATGAACTTTGTCCGAATGGCATAAAATTTGTTCCTAAAGTAGCTGACGTCGCAACTGATACGAATCCGGGCTCCTTTTTGCTCTAGGACGTCTAGTTTCCGAGATATAGCCATTTGAAGTTTGGAAAATGAACTTTGTCCGATTGGCATAATATTTGTCCCTAAAGTCGCTGACGTCGCAACTGATACGAATCCGGGCTCCTTTTTGCTCTAGGACGTCTAGTTTCGGAGATATAGCCATTTGAAGTTTGGAAAATGAACTTTGTCCGATTGGGATAATATTTATTCCTAAAGTAGCTGGCGAAGCAAATGATACGAATCCGGGCTCCTTTTTGCTCTAGGACGTCTAGTTTCCGAGATATAGCCATTTGAAGTTTGGAAAATGAACTATGTGCGACTGACATAATATTTGTTCCTAAAGTAGCTGACGTCGCAACTGATACGAATCCGGGCTCCTTTTTGCTCTAGGACGTCTAGTTTCCGAGATATAGCCATTTGAAGTTTGGAAAATGAACTTTGTCCGATTGGCATACTATTTGTTCCTAAAGTAGCTGGCGAAGCAACTGATACGAATCTGGGCTCCTTTTTGCTCTAGGACGTCTAGTTTCCGAGATATAGCCATTTGAAGTTTGGAAAATGAACTATGTGCGACTGACATAATATTTGTTCCTGAAGTATCTGGCGGAGCAACTGATACGAATCCGGGCTCCTTTTTGCTCTAGGACGTCTAGTTTCCGAGATATAGCCATTTGAAGTTTGGAAAATGAACTTTGTCCGATTGGCATAATATTTGTTTCTAAAGTAGCTGACGTCGCAACTGATACGAATCCGGGCTCCTTTTTGCTCTAGGACGTCTAGTTTCCGAGATATAGCCATTTGAAGTTTGGAAAATGAACTTTGTCCGAATGGCATAAAATTTGTTCCTAAAGTAGCTGACGTCGCAACTGATACGAATCCGGGCTCCTTTTTGCTCTAGGACGTCTAGTTTCCGAGATATAGCCATTTGAAGTTTGGAAAATGAACTTTGTCCGATTGGCATAATATTTGTCCCTAAAGTCGCTGACGTCGCAACTGATACGAATCCGGGCTCCTTTTTGCTCTAGGACGTCTAGTTTCGGAGATATAGCCATTTGAAGTTTGGAAAATGAACTTTGTCCGATTGGGATAATATTTATTCCTATAGTAGCTGGCGAAGCAAATGATACGAATCCGGGCTCGTTTTTGCTCTAGGACGTCTAGTTTCCGAGATATAGCCATTTGAAGTTTGGAAAATGAACTATGTCCGACTGACATAATATTCGTTACTGAAGTAGCTGGCGAAGCAACTGATACGAATCTGGGCTCCTTTTTGCTCTAGGACGTCTAGTTTCCGAGATATAGCCATTTGAAGTTTGGAAAATGAACTATGTGCGACTGACATAATATTTGTTCCTGAAGTATCTGGCGGAGCAACTGATACGAATCCGGGCTCCTTTTTGCTCTAGGACGTCTAGTTTCCGAGATATAGCCATTTGAAGTTTGGAAAATGAACTATGTGCGACTGACATAATATTTGTTCCTGAAGTATCTGGCGGAGCAACTGATACGAATCCGGGCTCCTTTTTGCTCTAGGACGTCTAGTTTCCGAGATATAGCCATTTGAAGTTTGGAAAATGAACTTTGTCCGATTGGCATAATATTTGTTTCTAAAGTAGCTGACGTCGCAACTGATACGAATCCGGGCTCCTTTTTGCTCTAGGACGTCTAGTTTCCGAGATATAGCCATTTGAAGTTTGGAAAATGAACTTTGTCCGAATGGCATAAAATTTGTTCCTAAAGTAGCTGACGTCGCAACTGATACGAATCCGGGCTCCTTTTTGCTCTAGGACGTCTAGTTTCCGAGATATAGCCATTTGAAGTTTGGAAAATGAACTTTGTCCGATTGGCATAATATTTGTCCCTAAAGTCGCTGACGTCGCAACTGATACGAATCCGGGCTCCTTTTTGCTCTAGGACGTCTAGTTTCGGAGATATAGCCATTTGAAGTTTGGAAAATGAACTTTGTCCGATTGGGATAATATTTATTCCTAAAGTAGCTGGCGAAGCAACTGATACGAATCCGGGCTCCTTTTTGCTCTAGGACGTCTAGTTTCCGAGATATAGCCATTTGAAGTTTGGAAAATGAACTTTGTCCGATTGGCATAATATTTGTCATTAAAATAGCTGGCAAAGCAACTGATACGAATCTGGGCTCCTTTTTGCTCTAGGACGTCTAGTTTCCGAGATATAGCCATTTGAAGTTTGGAAAATGAACTATGTGCGACTGACATAATATTTGTTCCTGAAGTAGCTGGCGAAGCAACTGATACGAATCCGGGCTCCTTTTTGCTCTAGGACGTCTAGTTTCCGAGATATAGCCATTTGAAGTTTGGAAAATGAACTATGTGCGACTGACATAATATTTGTTCCTGAAGTAGCTGGCGAAGCAACTGATTCGAATCCGGGCTCCTTTTTGCTCTAGGACGTCTAGTTTCGGAGATATAGCCATTTAAAGTTTGGAAAATGAACTATGTGCGACTGACATAATATTTGTTCCTGAAGTAGCTGGCGAAGCAACTGATACGAATCCGAGCTCCTTTTTGCTCTAGGACGTCTAGTTTCCGAGATATAGCCATTTGAAGTTTGGAAAATGAACTTTGTCCGATTGGCATAATATTTGTTCCTAAAGTAGCTGGCGAAGCAACTGATACGAATCCGGGCTCCTTTTTGCTCTAGGACGTCTAGTTTCCGAGATATAGCCATTTGAAGTTTGGAAAATGAACTATGTGCGACTGACATAATATTTGTTCCTAAAGTAGCTGACGTCGCAACTGATACGAATCCGGGCTCCTTTTTGCTCTAGGACGTCTAGTTTCCGAGATATAGCCATTTGAAGTTTGGAAAATGAACTTTGTCCGATTGGCATAATATTTGTTCGTAAAGTAGCTGGCGAAGCAACTGATACGAATCCGGGATCCTTTTTGCTCTAGGACGTCTAGTTTCGGAGATATAGCCATTTGAAGTTTGGAAAATGAACTATGTCCGATTGACATAATATTTGTCCCTAAAGTAGCTGGCGAAGCAACTGATACGAATCCGAGCTCCTTTTTGCTCTAGGACGTCTAGTTTCCGAGATATAGCCATTTGAAGTTTGGAAAATGAACTTTGTCCGAATGGCATAATATTTGTTTCTAAAGTAGCTGACGTAGCAACTGATACGAATCCGGGCTCCTTTTTGCTCTAGGACGTCTAGTTTCCGAGATATAGCCATTTGAAGTTTGGAAAATGAACTTTGTCCGAATGGCATAATATTTGTTTCTAAAGTAGCTGACGTCGCAACTGATACGAATCCGGGCTCCTTTTTGCTCTAGGACGTCTAGTTTCCGAGATATAGCCATTTGAAGTTTGGAAAATGAACTTTGTCCGATTGGCATAATATTTGTTCGTAAAGTAGCTGGCGAAGCAACTGATACGAATCCGGGCTCCTTTTTGCTCTAGGACGTCTAATTTCGGAGATATAGCCATTTGAAGTTTGGAAAATTAACTATGTGCGACTGACATAATATTTGTTCCTGAAGTAGCTGGCGAAGCAACTGATACGAGTCCGGGCTCCTTTTTGCTCTAGGACGTCTAGTTTCCGAGATATAGCCATTTGAAGTTTGGAAAATGAACTTTGTCCGAATGGCATAATATTTGTTTCTAAAGTAGCTGACGTAGCAACTGATACGAATCCGGGCTCCTTTTTGCTCTAGGACGTCTAGTTTCCGAGATATAGCCATTTGAAGTTTGCAAAACGAACTTTGTCCGATTGGCATAATATATGTCCCTAAAGTAGCTGGCGAAGCAACTGATACGAATCCGGGCCCCTTTTTGCTCTAGGACGTCTAGTTTCCGAGATATAGCCATTTGAAGTTTGGAAAATGAACTTTGTCCGAATGGCATAATATTTGTTTCTAAAGTAGCTGACGAAGCAACTGATACGAATCTGGGCTCCTTTTTGCTCTAGGACGTCTAGTTTCCGAGATATAGCCATTTGAAGTTTGGAAAATGAACTATGTGCGACTGAGATAATATTTGTTCCTGAAGTAGCTGGCGAAGCAACTGATACGAATCCGGGCTC